>CM028137.1:359985000-362385000 GCA_016271365.2 Neoceratodus forsteri
ATTTTGGGAAAAGTACTGGGCTTCCCTTGGGGAACATTTCTGTACCTGAGTCTGGGTCTTTTGCTGGAATCCGGATTTCTTCTGAACCCATTAAAATTCTGGGACTTTTGTTTGGATCAGGACATACACAATCCCTTAATTGGAACACAGCTTTGGGGAAGGCTGATAGACTTGTAGCTGGTGGAGGCAACATCAAATTGGTAAAAAGAAACGGGTTTACTTGATCAAAACGTTGGTGGTCCCTATTTTTTATATCTTTGTTATGTTTTTCACCTACCCACAACATCATTTACCAGGTTGTAAAGTATTTTTTTCCAAGGGTTTTGGGGGTCTCGATTGAACCCTATCAAACGAGACTTGACTTACAGACCTATTGTAGAGGGAGGGGTAGGGATGTTAAATCCCGAAGCTTTCTTTTATAGTATTTTTTTTTAATTATAATTTTGGTGGGGCTTTGAAGCCCGGTGAGAAAGGATGGAAGCCCTTTATTTTATTATGGCTGCTGCCCTGTATTACCCAATGGGAACAGGGAAAGAAGAGATTTTTGGCTAGAATCCCTGGACTTCCGGCATATGGTGTGGAGGCAGCAAAATTGGCCATGGCCTGGGGTTTCAAGCCCAATTATTTTAGTATAACAAGCAGGAAAGCTTTATATGAAGGAATTTGGAGGCAGGGGGCTCAGGATCCAGTAGAATTCCCTTTCTGTCCTCCAGGTCAACAGGTCTGGATATTAAAACAACTTTTGAACCCAAAAATACTGCCATATGTGTGGGACACGGTATGGCTGGGCAATTATGATAGACTCAGTGTAAAGGGGAACCACAAACACAAAATACTGGATGACAGATATTGCCCAAGGGAGTCCTGTGCTTCTATTATTGAATCTCAACAGTATTTATTCCTTGAGTGTAAATTTGCACTCGACTTTTGGGGAACCACTGCTATTGTTTGGGCTGAACCTCTTTTTTCTAAACTGAAGCATGCTGAACTTATGTTTGGGACTAATATGGCCTTAAATAAGAAATATAATGCTGAAACTGTATATATTGTCTTGGCACTTCTAAGATATTGTTTATGGCAGGCCAGGTGCCTGTTGGTTTTACAACAGAAGTGGATACCACCACATGAGAGTGTAAGAAATATTGGGAATGCAGTACTTGCAGTGAAAATGGCTGATTTTAAAATCAAATCAAGGAAGCAATTTAATCAGTTGGGGAACAGTAGTGGGATATGGAACTTAGGGTAACTAAATGGTTATAACTGTCATGATTTCATGTATCTGTTCGGATCATTTTGCTCATGTTTATATGGTGCTTTTGACATACCTGTGTAGAGAGTTCTTTGTACTGTAATATTTTTATGTATGCATTTCCATAATGAAGCCCAATTTCTTCTCAATAAAATTCCCCTACTCTTTTCGAGAAGTGCCATGGGATCTTTAACATCCACCTGAACTACCACCAGAAAGGGCAGATGGGACCTCGGTCTAACGTCTCATCTGAAAGACAGCACCGCAGGAGTGCAGCACCCACCCCCATCATACTGCACTACAGTGTCAGTATTGGGATTTAACGTAAGTGTCCGGTGTGGGGATAGAACCCATGGCCTTCTGATCTCCTAGCCTCATAGGTGAATGTGCTACCTGCTGAGCCACTGACACTGACAATGTATGTGTTCCTACACCCATGCTTAGGCTGCTACATTGACCTCCAAGCTCTGTCTTGGCTCACCTTACTTCCTGTGTCCTCTTCAGCTTGCCCCTGTGGCAGGATCTCAGACTGGGGTCGTCTCCCCTTGGTAAGTCCACATCTGGTGAAGAGGCAGTGGACATGCAGGGCCCGAGAGTGCCAGTATGACTGCCTACTTTACAGTATATGGAGGGAACATTCTCTCTCTCATTCAGTCTCGTGCATGTGCATCCTGATTGGTGATCCCTGATCCCCCCCCCTTTTCCCAGGCAGCACTGTACTCTGTCCTCCCCCTTTTCCCAGGCAGCACTGTGCTCTGTCCTCCCCCTTTTCCCAGGCAGCACTGTGCTTTGTCCTCCGTGGCCCTTACACACAGGCAGCCATGGCAGCAAGTCTACCCCTCATGAGGCAGTTATCCCACTGGCTTACTGTAAGTTACTGGGGCATGTTGCCTTATGCAGAGGGCATCCCTGAACACTGTGAGTTGGAGCCATGCTGAATCACTCATAAATTAAAAAACTGGGAACCTGATGCCACATTTAAAATATATACGTCTATTAAGTAACTAGAGTGATAAAGATAATGAATCAAACAGAATGATCCTTTCCATTCTGGGGAACACACTGGAATTGAGAGTAGTATGATGAGAACCTGCCACCTTGAAGAAGCAATGTATTGTGAAATGCTGGTTGTTACAGCAGCTGTGGTTTAATATCCCTGTGTGTAAATAAAAATTAAAGAGCTTTTATAACCCAAAATTGGCTCAGTGGGTTAGTACTTTCAATCTATACATGTTTACATGGGGATATTGTAGGAACAGAACTCCTAGCTGTCTTTTCTATATCTTTTCCAGTCAGAGTGCACAAGGGTTTCTAGACAGTTATGTAGAATGCTTCCCAGCTGCTGGTTCCTATGCTTTCTCTTGAACGTTGGTTGCCACCATGAAAGTGTGATGTGCTCCCTCAGAGCCACTAAGTCGCCCAATGTAGGGTCATTTTAAATAAACGTGGCATACTGCAGCACCCTATCCAGTTTAAAGTGTATCTGGGGGGTAGCTGTTGAAGGAAGGAGTAAAAGACAGTGCTACAACATATAGAAACATAGAGGGCAGGATTCGCAAAGGACTTGCGCTAGGCGCATCTCGGATGCCTCAGCGCAAATGAGATGCGCCGAGCGCCAACTGTGGTATTCACAGAAGATGCACCTGGGGGATGCTCCTGGCACATCCCCTCTGTGAATAACATAGCTGCACCCAGCCCTGGATGCGCCAACACAACTCTCTGGTCGGGCTGGGGAAACCAATGGGGCAGTATGCCCAAAGCTGCCATTCAGAGCCAATTACATGCAAATGGGGCCATTAGGCATGCAAGGCACAATGGGCCCATTAGAAACAGGTTACTCACCTGTAACAGTAGTTCTAGGAGTGGTATATGTTGTTCATCCACACTCTTTGGCATGTCCCATTCCACTTTAAGATCCACCAGATGTCTTCAAGCTGGCTCCTCCCACCCACCCCGGTGGTATATACCTCGGCTCTGCCCCATGATGCCAGATCTTAGCCCGCTGGAAGCCAGGTGTTGTGCATCCGCAGCTGGGGAGGTTGGGTGGGTCCGTGTGGATGAACAACATATACCACTCCTAGAACTACTGTTACAGGTGAGTAACCTTTTTTTTCTAGGATCATAGATATGTTGTTCATCCACACTTATTGGCAGACTCCTAGCAGTTCTCCAGGAGGAGAGAGGCAAGGCACACCCCTACTGATACTCACTTGGGAAACAGATTGGAGGACTGAGGCCCCAAAACCAGCATCCCAGTGTGACTCAAGGTCGATGTGGTAGTGGGTAATGAAGGTGTTTGCTGACTTCCAGGTAGCAGCCCGACAGATTTCCTGGATAGGGATGTCCCTGGAAGCAGCCACTGATGCAGCAGTATGGTGGGTAGGACGAGCTCTTATCCCTCTGAGAGGCTCCTTGCCCGCCAACTCATAGCACAGACCTATGCATGATGTGATCCATCTTGCAATAGTCTGCTTGGCTGCAGGTCTGCCAGAAGTGGCTTCAACGTAGGTGACAAACAGCTGGCGAACCTCTCCCCAAATTTCCGCCATGCTGTCCTTATAATAAGAAAGAGCTCGTCTCAGTCCAAGGTATGTAGCCTGTACTTGGCCTCTGAGGTGTAATGAGGGTAGTAAACTGGCAGAGTTAACACCTGGTTAAGGTGAAACTCTGACACCACCTTCAGAATGAATTTCGGGTGGGGGCGTAGGACAACCTTGTCCCTGTGGAAGACCAGATAAGGGGAGTCCACTGAAAGTGTCTGGAGCGCCCCTGTTCTTCTGGCAGATGCAACAGCCACCAGGAAGGCCATCTTCCATGACAAGTGTGACAAGGCACTCTTGTGCACTGGTTTGAATGGCTTGCCCGTGAGCTTTGCCAGTACCAGCAGCAGATCCCACGGAGGTGGAGGTTCATGCACTGGAGGGGGATATGTGATCCAGGCCTTGGAAAAAGCGCCTGACCACTGTCTGCTGTGCAATCGTCAGCTGACCGGTAAGCAGAGATGGCTGCCAGGTACACCCTAAGGGTCGATGACCGTAGACCCCTTTGGAGAGAGACCAAAGGTAGTCAAGAATGTTAGCCACTGGACAGGATAAAGGGTCCAGGCCCTTGCCCTGACACCAAATGGAAAACCTTTTCCATTTGAAGGCATAACATTTCCTGGTCGATTCCTTTCTGGATGCCTCCATCACGATGTAGACATCTTCGGAAAGACCCAAAGCCTGAAACTCTAGCTGCTCAGGTACCAGGCTGTGAGGTGCAGGGATTGAAGGTCTGGATGAAATACCTTCCCCTGGTTGAGTGATATCAGGTCTGGGCGTGTGCAAAGCCGCTCCGGGTGCCTGCAGCTGAGGCTGAGGAGATCTGGATAACAGAACTGGCACGGCCAGTCTGGGGCTACCAGAATCACCTTCGCCTTGTCCCTCCTCACCTTGAGAAGCACCTTGTGGATCAAGGGAAATGGAGGGAAGGTGTAGAGGAGGCCTGGGGTCCACAGACTTGAGAAGGCTTCCCCCTGCATTGAGCCCTGCTGAGGGGGGTGGGCATGAAACAGCCTCAGCTTGGTGTTTTCCCTGGAGACAAACAGGTCCACCAACGGTTTGCCCCAGTGGGAAAACAGGCTGTAAGCTACCTCTGGAGGGAGAGACCACTCATGGGATGTCTGGCCTAGGTGGCTGAGAGCATCCGCCAGATGGTTTGAGGCTTCTGCCACATGGATGCTAGGAGCTCTGCCTCCAATCAGCTCACGAGGGTCCAGATGCAGATCGCCTCCTTGCACAGCAGACGGGAGTGCGTGCCACTCTGTTTGTTGATGTAGTACATGGTCATGGTATTGTCCGTCTGGACTTGAACCACTTGACCCCGGAGCTGAGGAGCGAAAGCTGACAGTGCCAGTCTGACTGTTCTGAGTTCCAACAGGTTGCTGTGGCATCAGGACTCCTCAGGGGTCCAGAGCCCATGGGCCCTTTCGTCCCCCATGTGAGCTCCCCCGCCCGTGAGAGAGGCACTGTTCATGAGGACGACCGTCGGCTCGGGGCGGACAAATGGGATCCTTTCCTGCAACTGGTCTGGAGTGGTCCAGCATTGGAGAGCGTCCCACATCTTCTTGGTTACAGTGATCAGCTGGTCAAAATGACTGTGGCGTTGAGTCCACTGGGTGGCCAGCTCCCACTGGAGGAGGCGCATGTGTAACCGGGCCCAACGGACCACTGAGGTGCACGCCGTTATGTAACCCAGAAGGCGCAGAAAGTCCAGGGCAGGGCACAACTGCCCAATCAGAAATGATTGGGCAAAGGAAGAAAGAACCTCCACCCTGTCCGCAGGGAGCCGAGCACTGGCTTGACAAGTGTTGAGCTCTAACCGATGAAGCCCATCACCTGAGAAGGTACAAGTTCCAACCTGGCCTCGCTGATCAGGAGGTCGAGTTGAGAGCAGGTCTGGAGGGCCAGGTCCCTGGACCTCTCCACCTCCTGTTGGGTGGAACCTGGTAGGAGCCAGTTGTCGAGGTAGGGGTAAATCATGACCCCCCCCCCGATGCCGGAGATGGGCCGCCGCCACTGCAATGCATTTGGTGAAGACCCGTGAGGCCGATGACAGGCCAAACGGCATGGCTCGGAACTTGTATAGGGTTCCTTCGACCCTGAAGTGGAGGAACCGCTGATGGGACAGATGGATTGGGACGTGAAAGAATGCATCCTGCAGATCCAGTGAACAGAACCACATGTTTCGCTCCAAGGATGGTATGATCTGGGACAGAGTGACCATCCAAAAGGTGCGTGACCAGAGATATCGATTCAGGTTGTGCAGATCTAGAATGGGGCGCCAGCCCCCCCAATCCACTTGAGCACCAGGAAGTACCTGGAGACAAAGCCTGGGTCGACTGGAGGATCCGCCACTGGAGCTACTGCCTCCTTGAGGAGGAGCTGAGTGATGTTGTCTCAAAGAGCCGACTGGGTCTGAGCGTATACTCTTTCCTCCCGAGGGGCGCAGGCCCAGCTGGTAGGGTACTGCTCGAATTCCGGAGGCAGTCCCTGACCAACCACTTCGAGGACCCACCTGTCCGAAGTGACAACGGACCAAGTGGAAAGGAAGTGGTGGAGCCAGCCCCCCATGGGAGGACCCAGAGCTGAGGTGATGGGAGAGGGGTTGGCAGCCCCGCCCCATCACTGAGCAGGCTTGGAGGAGGAGGAGGCTCCAGAACCTGAGCCTCTGCCTCCTTTACGGGCCTGTTGGGGTCTGGGCTTGGGCCGAGAGCACCAAGCTTAAACCTGCTGCTGATGCTGGTGCTGCTGTCCACCTTGAAAAGAGGACTGTTGAGCCGCAGGGGAAGAGTGCTGAAAAGGCTTCTTCTTTTTTTCTTCTGCTGGTTCTTGCCCGAAGAACTCTTGGCAGAAGTAGCGTCCAAGGTGGCACTGGACTGCTCAATGTGCTGAAGGTGACTGGCCACTCCTGGGCTGAACAAGTCAGTCCCGAGGAAGGGCATGTAAGCTAGTTTGTGCTGGGTATCCACCAGAAAGGAGAAGAGCCTCAGCCAAGCTTTGCGGTGTGAGGCAACTGCGGCAGCCATCGAGCAGGCACAAGAATCCCCAATGTCCAGGGCCATCTGCAGGTGCTGTTTGGCATCAGCACAGCCCTGATCCTGGACTTGCTTCAGCATGGTCTGCATGTCCGCAGGGAGATGTGGGAGGACTTCATCTAGCGACCCCAGAAGGGCGTGAGAGAAGTGTGCCTTGCTGATGGCCGAACTTGCCTGATGAAGGCCCAAGGAGGAAGCCACATAGACCTTTCTGGCCAAATGGTCCAAAAGCTTGGACTCTTTATCAGGAGGTCAGTCAGTGTCAGCAGAACTGCCAGTACGCCTGAACACAGAGGCAGTCACCAGGCTCTCGTTCAAAGGGTGCTCTGTGAACCCCATGAGGGACACCATGGGCACCGCGTACTTGCAGGCAGATGGTGCTGGACAAGAGGCCGGACGCTGCCACAGTTCTAGGGCTGGGCCAACAATGGCCTCAGCCACTGGAAAGGCCTCCTTCGGGGTATACCCTCTCTTAAGGATGTCTGTAAGAGGGTACTCCGCCTTTTTCTGGATTGGCTCCAGGGGCATCCCTGTAGATTCAGAGATGAGGCGAAGGATCCCTTGAAAAGACGAGGGACCTTCCTCTATCTCTATGCCAACGGTCAATTCATCATCAACTGGATGTGAATGCAAGCCAATGATGTCCAAATCCAGGTATAAGGGCCTACCGCCTAGGTCACTCTCGACCCACCAAGGGCGGTCCAGGGTGACCATGACTGACAAATGCAGGGGGAGCCCGGTGTCAGGTCTGTCTCCTTTGGAAAGACCCCCTCCCACAGGCTGTTTGGGCGGTGGTTCCACCATTATCGGCGGAGAGGCCATTTTGGGCTGAACAGGTAGGTTTGCCAGCTCCTCGGGCTGCAGAACCAATTTGATCAATTCTGAAGGAGTCGGCTTCAGCCTAGGAGGCAAAAAGCCAAGTATTGGCTGGTGCAGAAGCCAGAGTGGGCCTGTGCCCAGTCAAAATCAGCTGTTGCCACATGAGGTCCTCGTAGCGGCAACGGAGTTTCCACCGGAGCCTCTCCACATCCAAGGAGGACGAAGACAACCGATGGCATTGCCTCTTTTTAGAGCGCTTATGGCTCTTCCTTGGCCTGTCGGACGAGGGGGTCTGAGACCTCGATCGAGATTGGGCAGGCCAACTCGGTCGCTCGGAAAACACTGGCGGGACTGGTGATTTCCCAGGATCAGGGACCACATCTTCGATTGGAGTCACAGCAGGCTGGGTCTCCTCATCTAGAAAGACCAAATTAGGGGTTTGATCGAGGAAATTGTCGACCGGAGTCGGCAATATCGGATCGATCATGATCTCAACCTCATTGACAGATAATTTGGTCGACTGACCAGATGGCAAAGCCAAAATGCCAGTGGCCAAAGAAGCAATCTCGACCGAAGTCGAGACTGCATGCTCTCGAGACTGAGATCTTTCCCGCTCCTAAGAAAGTCTCCATTGAGATGAAGATGATCCTGGATCCTTTCCACGCTTACAGGATCGAGAGGAGTATGAGCCCGCAGGTACCCCTCCCTTGGGCAGGAGAGACTGGCACAACTCCCGGAAGGAACCAGAGAAGGTGGAGCCCAGGTTGAGTGGAACGAAGAAGCTCCGAGATGAATCCGCAGCACGAGCTGCTTCCTCCTCGAGCACCTGCATGCATTCCAACTGCTCGGTGGATCCCGCAGCCATGGAAACCGCCCACCAATCCTCCTTGGATTTCATCGGAGGGTTCCTCTTTTCCGGCCTCCCCAGCTTCAGGTGTGCGAGACGATCGTCAAGGACGTTAGGATGAAAAGCCAAACACATATTGCATGAAGAGGTGTCATGGTCGACACCGAGGAAATAGATGCAGACGGTGTGGGGATCAGTGCGTGACATCTTCTGGCCCCAAGGGCACCGGCAAAATCCGGAGGAGACTCGTCTTCCATTATCAGTGACAAACTTGTCGCCATTACTTAGATCAATCTGATTCTCGTAAAACCAAGGTTTGAAAGCCAGGGCCTACGAAATGCGTGAGCACGAGGGAGGCAACCCGAATCTTTCAGCAGAAAGGAAGATCTGGCATCATGGGGTGGAACCGAGGTATATACCACCCGGGAGGGTGGGAGGAACCAGCTTGAAGACTTCCAGTGGATCTTAAAGTGGAAGGGGACATGCCAAAGAAAGTGGATGAACAACATATCCACGATCCTAGAACATGTCATTATGGCCCCATTTGCATGGCGCCGTGCAAGGATGCACCCCCCTGTCCCAGCAGGTCCCAAAGTTCGGCAGGCAGCACAACCCACCCACATTACGCCACGGCTGCCCACCAACAGAGCTGTCCATGAATGAGAGCTACTGTACTACTGAAAGCCCACTGGTGGAACCTGTCAACCAGTGGACTTGCAGTGAGTACTGTCTTTGTGAATGACAGAGTACAGTACTCACTGCATACCCACTGGTCAACAGAGTCCACCAATGGGCTTTCAGTAGTACAGTAGCTGTCATTCACAGACAGCTCTGTCGGCGGGCAGCCATGGCAGTATGCAGGTGGGTTGTGCTGCCCGCCAAACTTTGGGACCTGTTGGAGCAGGGTGGGGAGAAGATACCTGAATGGGTGG
The DNA here is from genome assembly GCA_016271365.2 of Neoceratodus forsteri. Lineage (NCBI taxonomy): Eukaryota > Metazoa > Chordata > Ceratodontiformes > Ceratodontidae > Neoceratodus > Neoceratodus forsteri. Next base: position 359,994,423 of record CM028137.1, read on the forward strand.
GGGATCTGCTGGACTGACGGGGGGGGGGCATCTGGAGTGCCATCGGTGGTGCATGTATGTCAGGGTAGTAGTAGTAGCAAATCATTTTTTTATTCATATACGAATAAATGGATACATTCAGTTGAGCAAAGCTCGTTTTCAATGAAGTTCCATATTGCATTAAAATAAGGTTCCACATCATATAGCATAACACCAAATACTGATACAACACATATAATTAGTACAATTAACAATACAATAATAAATAAAAAGAAAAAAAAATTTAAAATAAAAAACAGTCACACATAATACAATACATACTTTTAAAGTGCTAACAATTATTACATGTTGTGGTATTATTTAGAACAGATGTACCCCATTTCATTAATTCACTTTTATTATATCTGGTTCTATGACTTAAAGGTGGGCAAGCAATGTGAGAGGGCAGTAAGGAGGGCTGGGGGGGATACTGGGATGCACAGGGAGAGGCATCACCAGTAGAAAACAGGAAGTTGTTATCTCTCTGTACAGACAGGTAGTGAGACCCCATCTGGAGTACTGTGTGCAGTTCTGGAGACCCAATCTCCGCAAGGACATAGACAAGATGGAAGCTGTCCAGAGGAGGGCAACTAAAATGGTGCAGGGTCTGCACCGGAAGATATATGAAGAGAGACTAAAGGAGCTTAATATGTATAGCCTCGAGGAAAGGAGAGAGAGGGGGGACATGATAGAAACGCTCAAGTACCTCAAGGGAATCAACAAAGTCCAAGAGGTAGCTCTTTCAAAAAAAGAGGTGTGCAAGAGCAGGGGGTGCAATTTGAAGATGGGGGCGCTCAGAGGTAATGTAAGGAAGTATTTTTTCACAGAGAGGGGTGTGGATGCATGGAACGGCCTTCCGGAGGAGGTTGTGGAGTCAAAAACAGTGGTTGAATTCAAGCATGCATGGGACAGCCATAAGGCAATTCTAGGGGGTGGGGCTAGAAGGAAGTAGGTTGCTGGTTAACTAGGATCTGCAGCTTATCCATTAGGTAGGGGAAATGGGCAGACTGGGTGGGCCAAGCGGTCCTTATCTGCTGTCAATTTCTATGTTTCTATTGCTTCTCAAGTCTGAAGGAGATTTATTCCATAGGCTAATTCCTCTAACAAGTACAGATGATCTTCCAATGTTCAAAGTACATTTAATTGGAACAAATTGGGTTCCAACTGAGGCCCTCAAACTTTCCTTTATTTTCCTAACTTCAAAAAGGTCAATAACATAATTAGGTACTTCCCCATACCAAACCTTAATCACAAATTGTAACAGATGTAAGTCTCTTCTCACTACAGGTCTAAGCCAATGTAATTCCCTAAAGAGTATACGCCTATGAGTTCTGTAGGGTGCATCCAAATACAAAATGAGCCAACCGACAGAAAACTGAATCCACTCTACCTATATGCCTTTCAGTAGCCCCTCCATAAAGCAAGTGACCATAGTCAATCACTGGGAGTAGGAGAGAGTTAACCACACTCAATCGGACCTCTCTGGTCATGAACTTTTTATATTTATATACAACGCTCAGCTTCCTATTTGTATTTTTTATAAGGGAATCTACATAAGTATCCCAACCCAGGCATGTATCTAACCAAACACCGAGGTATTTGTATGAATCCACCTGCTTAATGGCAATGCCATCCACGGTATTGATTTCTAAGTGAAGATCTTGTTTTTTATTATTATTATTTTTAATCAAAAGTGAATGTGTTTTATTAGCATTTAAGATAAGATGGTTCATCTTAAAAAAATCATGTACTTCATCAAAAGTCAACTGCAGCCTCATATTGATCAACTCTAGAGTATCTCCCTCAACATACAATATGGTGTCATCTGTGTACATATGACACCGGGCGACCGTTGATGCAATTTTAAGTTTATTCATATAGATGTTAAATAGCAAAGACCCTAAAATCAAACCCTGCGGTACACCATTTTTCACCTCCAGTACGCTAGACTTATAAGAACCCACTTCTACAAATTGGCTATGACCCGTCAAATAGGAAGAAAACCACTTAACCGATCGAGGGGACAATCCGATCTCGCTGAGTCTGGACAGGAGCACCCAAGGGTTAAGGGTGTCAAATGCCCTTGAAAGATCAATAAACAAGGCTCCTATCATTAACCTCCTGTCCAGACTCGGCTGGAGATTGCTTACAACCCTTGTCAGAGCTGTTTGTGTGCTGTGAAGTGCCCTAAAGCCCGACTGAAAATATGTTAATTTATTATTAACCTCAAGAAAACTTTTCAGTTGGCAAGATACAATCTTTTCAAATATTTTCGAAATCTGAGACAAGAGCGAGATGGGTTGGGGGGGGAGTTGTTTGTACAAGGATCCACTGCCGCAGTGTGCAGCTTGGAAGCGGGCTGCAGGTAGGGAGGGTTTCTTTGTACAAGGATCTACACCACAGGTGCAACTGGAAACAGGGCTGCGGGCAGTGAGGGGATTTCTTGGTACAAGAATCTACCACACATAAGTGCAACTTTAGAAGCGGAGCTGTGGGAGGGGTTTCTTTGTACAGGATCTAATGCCATAGAGATGCGGCTTGGACACAGAGACTCAGGCGGGGGGAGGTACTCTGGACTAGCAGAGTGGGCAGGCTGCCATGCTGCTGTCTGCAGTATGGCAGCCTGCCTGTGGTGGCCACCCACTTACCGCCTACTTGATGTACACTTATCTCTAGGAGGCACATCTCCGGACTTGCTCCAGGGATGCACCTCCAAGATGGGTTGTGAATGGGGCTGCGCACCATATGCATGAGCACGCCTCGTGCACAACCCCTACAGATGCACTACATATCATTATGGGTGGTGTGCAGTGCATCTGCGATGCACTGGCGCATCGGGGCTGCACCGGGACATCAGATCCCTTCCAGATTCACGCCAGTGCGCAAGTCAGGGATGCACCAGTGCATCCTGGATGCGCTGGGTGCATCCCTTTTGAGAATCCTGCCCAGAATGTGTTGGCAGAAAAGGACCGCCAGACCCACCCAGTCTGCCCAAGCTCCCTACCTAAAAAAAAAAAAAATACGGCTCTAGGGAGCTAGCCTTCTTCACTAAGCCTTCTAATAATTCCCTTGCACCTATCAAACAAGTTAGCACCAGAGAGGTACTGCGGTGATTAACTAGAAGCAGGAACAATCAAATAGAGCACCCTCAGACAACCAGTAACAAAATTGAGTAAGGCAAAACATATTTTATCTTATCTGACTTTTATTCATGATAATGTGCTCCAAACGAGTAAAAAATACATCCATAGATAAGTGCTATAAACACACTGGCAACCGCGGTCACTGATGACATCATAAGTTGTTGCTAGCATGTTTACAGCGCTTCTCTATAGATGTATTTTTCACCTGTCTGGAGTACATTATCATGAATAAAAGTCAGATAAATATTTTTTTACTTACTCAGATTTGTTACCGGTTGTCTGGGGGAACCCTAACTGATGCATCACAGTACATGTTGCAATTAATTTCATTTCTTTTTTTTTAAGATATATGAAGCACTTGACCTACCACAGTGCCCCAGGACTACAGCATGTTTTGTGACTGGTCCACAGGCCCTTTTCCCATCACGTACTGCCCACAGCCTATAGCATGTTTTGTAAAAAGCCCTGTGGGTCATTTGCAAAGAACATGGTCCCTCACACTGCCTCAAGCCCATTTACCTCCAACTGTGGATAATACTGTGGATTTAGGACAGTAGAAGGCATAAGTCCATGTTGACTGGCCCCACTGCTCAGTGGTAGTAACTACAAAATTCCCATCCTGGAGGAATCTGTCCAGTCAAACCTTGAAACTGGCAGGGTTAGGTGCTGCAAAAATGTCCCCTGCTAACTGGTTCCACATTCTAATTGCTCTGAGCAAGAAGGTATATTTCCTAAGATCAGTTCTAGGTGTGTAGTCTATTAGCTGGCGATTGTGGCCTCTTAAGTTATGGCTGTGGTCCTTAAACTTGAGACCCAGCTCGTTAAATAACTCTGTAACTTCCAGTAATTTTTACAAAAATAAGAGATCCCCTCTTAGTTTTCTTTGTCTTAAGGACCATAACCCCAACTCAGCTAATCCTTCCTCATATGGTTTGGTCCTGAGTTTTGGAATTAACTTAGTAAATCTGCGTTGTGTCCTCTTAATCAGTTAATTATCCTTTTTTAGATATGGACTCCAAATCTGTGTACAGTAGTCGAGGTGTGGTCTTATGCATAATTTATAAAGAGGCAGTAGGACAGAGGTTTTTTTTTTTTTTTTTCTTTTCCATAAGTAGTTTTTAAGGTTTTTCATTTTTTTCTCCAGTCCCAGAGCCCGCATGTTCCCGACGTGAGGCACATGCACATCACGCCCTACGGGACACCCCACCCTACTTGTCATTCCATTGCCGCCTGCCAGTGGTGGCATGACTACGGGCAGGTGATCCCCCTCCCCCAGGAGAGGAGAGCCAACACTCGATCCTGCTCCCACCTCCCCATGCCAGCACCCTGACAACCCAAGGTTGTTCCCAAACCTGGGTTGCTGGCATAGCGTGAGGTAAGGTGTAAGAGCCTCAGCCCTCAGTGCCACTGGACCAGCTGGACAGATGCATCTTTTTCAAGGAAAAGGCTCACTTGATGCATTTGGTTAAATGGTTAACCCTGTTTGCCACCTTTTTACAATGCGTACTACTCTTCAAGTTGCTGTCAATCTCCACACCTAAATCTCTTTTACTGTCGGCTACCCGAAGTTTGGTTCCTAGTGTATGGTACTCTTGCCTTATGTTGTTTTTGCCAAAGTGCATGACTACACATTTTCCTAAAGCTGAATTGCATTTGGTTATTTGTCGCCTATTGCACAATACTATCTAAATTATTGGTCATACTTGTCCTACCAGAGCTGCTGTTGACTAATCCACCCAATTTAGTGCTGTCTGCAAACTTTCTAAGTTTGTTGTTGCTAGTTAATTGGAGGTCTTGAATGAAAATGTTAAACAGCAGTGGGCCCAGAACCGAACTCCGAGGCACTCCACTAGTCACACTCCCATCTGCAGACAGCAATCCGTTGATTCTCACCCCTCTGTTTTCTGTCAGAGAGCCAATTGCCTAGCCATTTTACAATAGGTTTGTCTACCCCCAACATGGTTAGTTTAGCTATTAAGTCATCATGAGGTAGTGTATCAAACGCCTTTTTGAAATCAAGAAAGATCACATCCACTGCAACATTTTGGTCGATATTCTTACTAACGTATTCATAGAAACTTGTCAGGTTAGTGAAGCAAGATCTGCTCTTTACAAACCCATGTTGCATACTGTCAGTTAATCCTCTAATCTGTATTTGTTTAATGCATCCTTTATTATATATACTGTCTAGTGGCCTTCCCTCTCACCTGATCCCAGTGCCTGTATGAAAGATAAAAGTACAAAATTCAGAATACAGAGCACTCTTTGACTTGTAACAAGAGATAGCTGTACTCCACTCTGACATTCCAGCAGAAACAGGCTCTTAAAAGTCCACATGAATGCCAGGGAATAAATAACCAAATAAGCTGTTTTATTGAGCAAACAACAGGAGGTAGCAGTTTACACCTCTTGGATTTATTTCCTGGCATTTGTGTGGACTTTTGTGAGCCTGGTTTTGCTGGACTCACACCAGAGTGGAGTACAGCTGTTCAGCTGTTTGGCTGGCATTGCACTTGTAAATTTACATTATCAGAGTGTCAGAGCATCAGCCTTCCTATCTCCTGCTACAAGTCAAAGAGTGTACTGTATTCTGGATTTTGAACATTTGCCTCAGAGGTCCGCTCACCCTCACAGCTGCATCTCTAGCTTACACCACTGAGCATGTCTTCTTTTTGGATCTCCAGTATGAAAGATCATTTCTGTTGTAATCCAGTGGTTCCCCCTTTCCACTCAATTCCAGTGCCAGTATGAATATATTATTTGTAAGCTACCTAGAGTCCAGTAGCCCCCCCCATGCCCCAGATCCGACCACCCTGGGACAGTAGCTGGCACAACCTTCCTCTCACCTCCGTGACCATCTGCCCCTCAACAGAACTGGTCAGTTTAAGAGGCTGCTGAGACAATACCTTACCTCCATGATGGTCTGTTAACTACTCCTTATCTCTCCCCTCTTCTGTATTAGACAATGCTCTCCTGAGTTGCTTGTTACGCTGCTCCAACTGACCATCTCTTCAAATGCCTCATATTCTCATGTTGACAAAGCCTGCTGCAAGCCGTCTTGTGTCTAAGTGCATGTTGACAAAGCCTATTGTATACTGTTGGTGTAACTTACACATTATAATGTAAACCTTGTATATCTTGTTGACTTCATTTTTGTGTCCTTTAGCACTAGATTTAAGGTTTGTCACTGCTCTGTTGATGACAACAAACCTTTGTAAATGAGCTGCTCATCTCAAAGGTGTTTGTACGAGCTTATAATTAAATTAATTGTGATATTATCAATATACATAGACATGCAATTAACGTACCAATAACAGGACTTGCACTGCAGCCCTCAAACTCATTTAAAATACGTTTCAAGGGCTGCCCCACAAATCCTGTTATTGATGTACACTAGATGTGCGCCTGATATATTGGTAATACTAGATTTGCGGGACAAATGGTGGCCAGCCAAGGAGGTGAGTGGAGGATTGTACTGGCCTCTGTCCTAAGGTGAAGAGGATGCCACGGGAGACCAGATATCATATAAATAACTGATTCTGGGGCTACCCTGCATCCATGGTTCCCTGTTTTTCCTTTCAATTTGTTTTTAGCACAAACTGTCGTCCCCACACAAACAGTGACAGTAACATACCTTAAACGTGGTGCAGATACTGGACAGGTTCCAAAGTGGGCAAATAGTACAGATAGGGCACATCTGGTACTTATCCTCGCTATCGCAGATGTCCATGCTGCAAAATCCAGGGAGGAAAAAAGGGGACGGAGGGGGAGGGGAGGGACAGACAGACACAAATGAAAGGAGTTTAGCCTAGTTGAAGTAACAGTTTAACATTCCATAGTTCCTTTCAAATATCTGCAGTGTTACAGTTGCTAGTTGATTTTTAGTTAAACAAAAAAAAAAAAAGTAAGTTTATAAGGTTTTTAGTTTCTTTATGCATATTAAAAATACAGTAAAACTCCCGGGGTGTGGGGCTGGGTACAGCCCACTCCGTGACCCATTTCAACTGTTGGTTTCCGTGCTGCTCTAGGAAATTACATAATGCCAACAGCACTGTAAAAGCTGCTTTCTGGTTCAGTACTACACTGTGATGACATTAACCTTCAAGATAGCAACTGCAACAACACTAACAGCAAAGCAGCATGATATCCTGAGGTTAGCTACAAAGATCTCTATCACATGTTTACTTGCTGTTTTTATTGCCATGGATGCTATAGTATTAAGCAATAAGACATGACAGGGTGTGCTTTATTGCTGTATAATGGCATGCCACAGGTGCGTTGTGAGGCATGAGACCATAGGCTGAGCGCCTTAAACCACCCAAAGCATGCTGTTATACAGCAATAAAGCACAATGTGATGTGTCTTATAGCTTTAATAAAATGGAGAAGACAGTCATAGTACTAATAATAATGCAAAATAACACAAAAATAAATCTTCAGTTATTAATTTTATTTGTGAACATCCTTCTAGACAAAAAATAATCCCTTATAGACAATGATGAATGATGAAGTAACCTGGCATGAGGCATCACCAAGTGCCTTCAACCACCCGAGAAGTGCCATTATCCCACCACAAAGCACACCCTGGGAGTCTTACTGTGATCATAAATGGGTCCAAGATTTCTTTCTTTCTTTTTTTTTGGGGGATAGTAAAAATGCACAAAATAAAATAACATAAAGCTGGCCTGCCGGCACAGTGGTACAGCTCCTGTTTGTGATGAGCCAATGAGCCAGACGTGGCAATATTTATTTATTTTAATTTTCGGATACAGCTTTTGAGCTCAGAGCTCGTTTACAAAGGCTCCACATCAAGGAGAACAATACAATGGCAGACAAGCATTTTGGGTATACAGCAGCAAGTATGAATTTACAGAGCACATAACATCAGTAGTCAAACCAAGTACAAGTAACGCTATACAATAAGATAAAAACATGACACATAGACGAACTATGAAAAATAAGGGAGGGTGTGGAGATCCATAGGCCAGCACCCAGAGATGAGGAATTGTCACAATTGTATCAGTAAAGTGAGGACTGGAGGCCAGAAAGTGAGAGATGGGTACAGGTGATTGGGGGGGGACGACGAAATAAGCCAGAAGCATCAGAGGATCAGCCAGGGGAACAGGACTGAGTGTCTAATGGACTTCTCTTCACCTCTGGGGTGGGTGGGCAACTGCTGCTGGAAACATTCTGCCTCTTGGCAGCAGCTGAGAGTCTGTCCACCTGACACCTCAGCATGTGCTGGGTCATTGGCTGCAGCAGACGTCAGTACACAAGCACATGGGAGGGTGCGCTGTGTGCCACTGACATCAGTGCACGTCTGAGTTACCAGGAGAAATGCAACAAGAAAGTTGAGCAAAAACCCCTCAACTCTGCATACAATAGCACAGGGATTCTCTACCGATTGAGACCCAGAAAGACTGGCTGGGGGTATCCAAGTTTGATCTCGGTCTCTCCCCTTCTATCCCTCAGGGGAGCCCCACCATTGGGGGTGAGCAATATACCACACCTTTGTGCAGGTAGGCCTGGGAAGATGCTGGAGTGGGAGTGGATCCCCAGGGCTGATATGGGGTATATTGCCACTAGTGCAGTGGAGAATAAAGAGTTAAAAAGATCATGTTAAACATTTTAAAAGAACGTGCTCCTGCAAGGCTTACCCTCCGGTTAGGCCTGTTACATACGTTGCAGCGTTTTTCTCATGCCCCAACATACTTTATTTTAATAAAGAAAAGTCCATGACCCGGAAGTATGGTGGACGCTGGGGGGCTCCATTATCTGTAAAGGTGTGGCACCACACTGTGCGCTTCAGTACATTATGTATGGAAGTGCACAGTGCAGCGCCGCACCTTTACAGATAATGGACCCCCCACACACACACACACACGCGTCATCCATACTTTTGGGTCATGGACTTTTCTTTATTTAAAAAAAAGTATGTTGCAGCACGAGAAAAATGCTGAAACATACTGAAGAGGCTTAACCAGAGGGTAAGCCTTGTTGTGGGGGGGGGGGGAGAACTCCTATTAATGACTGCTTTCCTTTAATGATTTTTTTAAAAGCATTCACCAACTTCAACAAAACAGTCCCAGTACATCCCAGCATTGCCATGCCATCTCAGTTTCAAATATTATATACAGCAAAAGTAATTTTTTTAAATTAGCCTTTAAACCTGCGATGGATCGCAGAAGCCAGGGTACACCCATAGTATCAGGCTCAGATAAGCTTCTTTGACATTTGGCTCAGGAAATAGCACTCACAAATGCCTGGCACTATGTGCATCCCAGTGAGAGAGGGTCCACGTTATTCAGCTTGTCACAATGCTTACTCTAGAACAGATCACTTCCTCATTTCTTCAGGCTGGTTACACACTTTGATAGCTAGTGAAATCAAAAACTTCACAGTCTCAGATCATGCCCCATTAGTAACTCACCTCAGATTGGTTCCAGTCATATAAAATATCTGTTTGAGACGGAATGCTGGTCTACTTAATGAACCGCACTACAAGGAACACATACAGCAGGTAATGCAAAATTACCTTAGGGATTACCACAATACAGACAGCCCTCAGGGAATGGTCTGGGACTGTTTGTAAGCAGTGGTGGTGGTGGTGGTGGTGGTGGGGGGGACTATCAATTATGCCTCTAGGCTAAAAGGAGAAAGAGACAAAACCTGCCTAGACTTAAGGCGCTTTTACACACAGGTTTGTAAGACGAAATAAATGTTACCTGTGTGGCGCCGATGTACTCAGTTGCGTTCAGGTTTCCTTTTACACCCCTGCGAGTATTCCGGCTAATCCCATCTCCATTTGTTTCTGCTCCCCCAGAGTTTGCTGCTCCTTAGCCGAGGCAACAGGAGGGCGCACCCTGCCCCGGAGCACCCACCGACGACCCTGAGCCGCCGCGACCGTGAGCCGAGGCAACAGGAGGGCGCACCCTGCCCTGGAGCACCCACCGACGACCCTGAGCTGCCGCGACCATGAGCCGAGGCAACAGGAGGGCGCACCCTGCCCCGGAGCACCCACCGACGACCCTGAGCCGCCGCGAGCTGAGGCAACAGGAGGGCGCACCCTGCCCCGGAGCACCCACTGACGACCCTGAGCCGCTGCGACCGCGAGGTAACTGCCTGTGAAACGAAACTGCGTACAGCCTGTCTCTCTTTTGTCCGACTTTGAATTTTGGCGCCTTCACAGCCTGGACTTCTGAAAGTTACCAGCACACCTAAAATAGCTCTTGTCCCTCTAATGGAAATCGGTGCTGCAGCTGAAGAAAAGTACACCCTATTCAGTGAGCAGCACTGTTAAAAGTGCATCCATATTTTTGGGCTGTATTACCTCAAGTGCAAACGAAACTGACTCCCTCGCTATGCTGAATTCTGTTCCCAGCTGAGGTTGAGGTCTGAATCGGTAATGGCTGGGTAACATCTTCTGCAGCTCCCTGGCTCGAATCGGCCAGTCGGCACTGCGCTAAAAGAAGGAGCGCTTTCCCCGCAGTCGCTACGCAACTGCACCACACCCATCCTTGTCCGGCTGTAGCTTTATAGGGTCAGACCATGCCCTTAACAGGCCCCTTTCGACTTAACACGCCCCTCTTTTGACGCCCCCTAGGCAGTGGAAAATTACGATCTCCTCAGTTTTCCATTAGCAGGTTATAACGCTCTACAACTAGAGGGCGTACTAAAATAGTCAGTCTTTCAAACTGAAACTAATCAAACTAGTAAGACCCTCTAAACCCTATTACTCTCCCTAGACTCAGCTTGTTTCTGTAACATACAGCATTTCTAACTTTATACTTAAGATGGCCATTAAGACCTTTGCAATATTTTTACTTGTAACAATCCTTGTTAATCCAATACTGGTCAAAGTCCCAGACAACCCTAAAATAACTTCACTTGGCTGTACCCAATCTACTAATGCTAAGTATCCGCTGTTTCAAATGTCCTTTCAACATCCCTTTGACACCTTCTCACTTATTATTCCACATAAGCTCACATACCACTTAGCCTACTCCCTTCATAAACCCTTGGTGAGCAAATTTCCTTTGCCAACTCCTCTCATCCTACGTAAGCTGTGGCACTTCCTCCTTATAGCGTTACTTTCATCTGGGGACATTGAGCAAAACCCTGGACCTGTAACACCTAACCTGTCACCAAATACTGCAACTTGGCTAGACTCTAAGGGACTACGGATTGCGCACATGAATATTAGGAGCCTCCTGCATAATCTAATTGAACTTGAGGCATGGGTTGCACAGAACCTCCCTGACATCCTATGCCTGTCAGAGACCTGGCTAAAGCCCTCTATTGCTGATCATCTATGTGCCTTACCCAACTATAATCTCATTAGGCAAGATAGGGTCACCTCCAAGCGTGGGGGGTGGAGTTGCTCTCTACTTTAAACAACACATGCTACTAGTCCAAAATGCTCTTCCTGCCCTACCTCTATGTGAAGCGCTCCATGCAGCGCTTCTACTAGGCTCCAAGAAGTTACACATATTTTGTGCCTATAACCCTCCTGTGGGAGCAATAAAAGGCCTAGAAGACCTCCTCTTACTAATAGATAGTATCGCTGGCCATAATGAAGTCCTCGTATTGGGTGACCTAAACCTAAACTGGGCTAGTAAATCTTTCCAGGCCTCCCACACCTTAGTACAAAGCCACAACTTTCATCAGCTGATCTCTGACCCCACCAGGGTCAGGGCTCCCCCCCAGTCTAGCACGCTTATTGATTGGATCCTTACTAACCGCCCTGATAGCATTAGCTGCGAGGCACCTTCCAGATGTAATCAGTGATCACTCCCCGATCTATTGCATCTGGAGCTCAAGTAAAAAACCATCTTCACCCCCAAGACTTGTCACGTTCCGCAACCTTGCCAAGTTCAATCCTATTCACTTTACCCGTGACTTCTCCTTGATTGACTGGTCCTCCATCCACAGTGCAGCTAATGTCCAGTCTGCCCTTGACAGCTTCCTTACAAAATTTAGTCAGCTGCAAGACTCCCATGCCCCATGTATCACTAGGCGCTGCTGGTACTCAGACTAAGTGGCTAATAAAAGATCTGCTAACCCAGATAAGGGCCAGAGATAAAGCCTGACGCCGCTTTAAGTCCACAGGGATGGAATCTGACTACTGCCATTACCGCTCACTGAGAAACGCTTGCAAAGGGACATCCGCTCATCCAAAAGCGCCTTCTGCAGGAACCTACTAATAAGAGCCTCTGGTGACTCCAAGAAATTCTGGACCACCATAAAAACCCTCCTGGGTTCTAATCAAAAGCCCCATACAAATGACATGCTGTTAAACGGCATTCATTGCAACAACCTGTTAACTATAGCCAATACCTTTAATCACCATTTTTTGGATTTATCAAGCTACCTGACCTCTTTCCCAACTGGCCACACTGCTCTGCCCCAATACGACACCACACCTCCACCTCCGAACCCCCTTTCAGGTTTCGGATCATTCAAAAAAGAGAAGTAGAACTTTTACTTCTTTCCATCAAAGAAAATACTAGCCCTGGAGCAGACGGTCTTGAACCCAGGCTTCTGAAAGCTGCGGCCCCCTTCATAACCTCCCCACTAACCAAAATCTTCAATATGTCCCTATGCTGTGGTATGGAAAATTGCTAAAATCACCCCTATTCCAAAAAAAGGAGACCCAAAGGAAATTAGGAACTATCGTCCCATTGCTATACTCTCTGTATTAAGCAAACTCTTGGAAAAATTAGTAGCCACCCAAACAATCGAATACCTCCAAAAATATAACCTCCTTTCTAACTCTCAACACGGTTTCCGTAAAGGTCACAGTACCACCTCTGCCCTGCTGAAGCTGACTAGTGAAATTTATTCCACCATGGACCTAGGCCTTCTGACAGGCGCAATTTCATCGACCTAACTAAAGCTGACCTGGTCAACCACACACTTCTTCTTGCAAAACTTGGTCATTTAGTTTCTCCTCAGATACCATTACCTGGTCTAAGCTACCTGACTGACAGACAACAAGCTGTGGTATTTAATTCAGCAATCTCAGATCATGCACCGATCCACGGGAGTGCTCCAGGGCTCCATTCTTGGTCCTCTACTTTTTACTATCTTCATTGATGACATTCCTTTAACTGCACCGAACTGCTCATCTCTGCTCTACGCTGACGATCTGGTCATCTACCACAGTGCAAAAACTTCGACTTTCCTAAACCATCCCCTTGCCTTGGATTTCGCGAGTATCCAGACCTGGCTCACTGATAATAAACTAGTCCTTAACTCTAGCAATCCTACTCAATGTTGTTTGGCTAGCAGGCTAGACTCAAATCAAATCTAAACCCCTTATCATCTCATGTAAGGACAGCTCCCTCATCCTCTGTCAAATCCTTTAAATATCTAGGTGTCACCCTGACGAATCTCTTGACCTTGACCTTCATATCTCAACTATCTGTAAGTCCGTAGAATGCCAAGATAGAAGTGCCTATCGCCTCCAGCTATGCCCCTCACCCTCAAGCCAGACTAGCCGTGGCTCAAGGTTTCTTATACCAGCCTAGCATATGGCTCCTCAATCTACCAATCCACATCTAAGTCCTCCCTCCATAAATGGGACACCACTCATAAAAGCATCTGTCGCTATGCCTCTGCTGCACCGCGTTTCAAGCACCACTGCCAACTCTATTTGGACCTAAACTGGCTTAGCCCCTCCACCTATCGTCTCCAGTCCTTTGAATCGTTAATTGACTCTGTCACCAGAACAGGCCTCCCCCTATCCCTCTCCTCTGCTTTGGAATTACAACCTCTCACTTATGTACTACGATCCAACGATAAAGCCCTTCTGCACGTTCCAAGATGCAGAACAAACATGGGCATGCGTGCGTTTGCTTACACAGCCCCTAAATACTGGAATTCTATACCCTTTTCTATCCATCAAACTAACACCCATGCTGCCTTTAAGAAACTACACCGTGAATACCTTCACACCTTACACCCCTGCATCTGTTTTAACCCACCTTGAACCTTCATCCCTCCCTGCTCTCTCCTCATCTCCATCTAGACTACCGCCTTTATATTTCCCTCTCCTAATCCAAGCTTGCCTACTTCTTACACCATCCCTCTCTCCCTACTTTGCTCTCCTCTCCACTGTCTTAGCACTTATTGTAGTGTATCTCACTACCTATCTACTTCTGAACTTTCTTATGTTACCCCCTACTGTCTATAATTTGATTTCACAGTACTTCCACCTTTCACTATTCATTATGTCAATATGTTTATATCTAAGACCTATACATTGTTTCCTACCCTGATTTGTACTGCCTTCATGTGCTGCGTCACATGTAAATTCTTTGTCTGTAAACTGTTTTCTCCCGGGTCGTGCCTGAAAATAGGCATTGTCTGCTTAGTGCACTTACCCGGTTACCAAAAGCAAAATAAAAATAAATAAATAATGGCAGTTTCTGCAGTGGTACTGGAATGCCTGTTTTACACAGCCAGATCAAACGAAACACGCTCGTGCAAACCGCAAGAAGCAGAGATTGCGGTTTGGACGAACGTTCACCAAGGGAACGAATCAAATGCTTTTTACACACAAGGGATGTAACAGAATACTGTTTCCGTAACAGTTATTCCGTTACATAGACCTGTGTTTAAAAGCACCTTCAGAGACAGATATTTGACCTGGAAGCAGTACATCAGACTACCCTCTCGACACTTGTGAAAAGACAACTAATGGAAAAAACGCTGCTTTACAAAAACTATTAAGTGACGCAATAGAGAAATCCCTACATTTCACTAGACAAAAATACTATGAACATGGGAATAGAGCAGGTGGGCTACTAGCACAGAAACAGACAGCGAATACAGTCATCTTAAATATTAAACATGCAGAAAGTCCAGGAAGTACTATTTAAGACAGTTTTCTTTTGAGGGCCTACTTCAAGATTTTTACTGTGTAAAGATGGCAGCCATCTTTGTGATGAAAATTATGACTGACAATGCTCACTGATTTTTGTAAGGGTGAAAAGGCTAATGGACAAGATCTTTATGAACTGTGATTACTGAGATAACATCACTGCTAGGAATGGTCACTAATTCAAGAGAAGACAGATACATTACATGGCATTTTATAAATCTAGATATAATGGGACTTAGTACATCTCTGGTTACCACTGTGTTTCCTTAGTAACACCCAATGGTTGGTAGGATGTGTCAGAAATGTGTGCTCTTAATACAGCATCTCTTTCTGACCATCTGAAATGGATATTTCCTTGACCTCTTATACACTATGTAAAAATCTTTCCGAGATCAAGTAATAAGCCAATGCTTCCAGTTAACCTGTTCTGCTGGCTGCTAAGCCTCATGTTACAAAAGGGCAAGTCTGTTTTTGTAGATGTGTTTCCAGTACCGGTTCACATTCTTCTGCGGTGCTTCCATCTTTATTAGGCATTTAGTCATTTCTATCAGTGTTTCTGATTTACACACTGGTGGTGAAGATTAGGGGTGACTGGGTATCGGTGTATGGATTAGGATACCTCGGATTCTGATCCTAAAGTTAGGGTTTAGGATTTTCGGATTTAGGTGCTGAAAATCCTAAACTGGGGTACTGATGATAGGATGTTAGGAGTTAGGATTTTAGGATTCAGATGCCAAAATCCGAATATGAATCCAATGCATTACAATAATAAGATCAGATCAGGACTCAGATTAGGAAGCTCCTAAAATCTGACAAAATGATAATGGATCAAATTTTGCAATATATGATTCCTTCCCAGTAAAGACCACATTAGAGCTGTATGATATGGGGACCACTCCAGTGGCCCAGTGGCGGCATGGTACACTGCAGTGCAGCCAAACTTGAATTCAGGAGTGAGCTCAGGATGCCATACTGGGGGTCAGGCTGGTGACACAGCAGCAGCACAGCATGCTGCGGTGCAGGCAAGTCGAGTTCAGGAGCTAGCTCAGGATGCCGCACTAGAGGTCAGGCTGGTGACACTGGCAGCGCAGCATGCTGTGGTGCAGTCAACCCAAGTTCAGGAGTGAGCTCAGCATGCAGCACTGGGGTCAGGCTGGTGACACAGTGGCAGCGTAGCATGCTGCAGTGCAGCCAACTCAAGTTCAGGAGCAAGCTCAGGATCCTGCACTGCGGGTCAGACTGGTGACACAGCAGCAGCGCAGCATGATGGGATGCAGGCAACTTGAGTTCGGAAGTGAGCCCAGGACGCAGCACTGGGGGTCAGGCTGGTGACACAGCGGCAGTGCAGCATGCTGCAGTGCAGGCAACCTGAGTTCAGGAGTAAGCTCAGGATGCCACACTGGGGGCCAAGCTGGTAACACAGTGGCAGCGCAGCATGCTCCAGTGCAGGCAACCTGAGTTCAGGAGTGAGCTCAAGATGCCACACTGGGGGTCAGTGGCAGTGCAGCATGCTACAGTGCAGGCAACCCGAGTTCAGAAGCGAGTTCAGGATGACGCACTGGGGGTCAGGCTGGTGACACAGTAGCAGTGCAGCATGCTATAGCGCAGGCAGCCCAGGTTCAAGAGCAAGCTCAGGATGCTGTACTGGGTGTCAGGCTGGTGACACAGCAGCAGTGCAGCATGCTGCAGTGCAGGCAACCTGAGTCCAGCAGCGAGCTCTGGATGATGTACTGGGGGTCAGGTTGGTGACACAGCGGCAGCGCAGCATGATGTGGTGCAGGCAAACCGAGTTCAGGAGTGAGCTCAGGATGCTGCACTGGGGGTCAGGCTGGTGACACAGCTGCAGCGCAGCATGCTGCAGTGTAGGCAACCCAAGTTCAGCATCGAGCTCAGGATGCCGCACTGGGGGTCAGGCCGGTGACACAGCGGCAGTGCAGCATGCTGCGGTACAGACAACCCGAGTTCAGGAGTGAGCTCAGGATGCCACACTGGGGGTCAGGCTGGTGACACAGCAGCAGTGCAACATGCTGCGGTGCAGCCAACCCGAGTTCAGGAGCGAGCTCAGGATGCCGCACTGGGGATCAGGCTAGTGACACAGCATGTTACGTTGCAGGCAACCCAAGTTCAGGAGCGAGCTCAGGATGCAGCACTTGGGGTCAGGCTGGTGACAATGGCAGTGCAGCATGCTGGGGTGCAGTCAACCCGAGTTCAGGAGCAAGCTCAGGATGCCGCACTGGGGGTCAGGCTGCTGACACAGCAGCAGCGCAGCATGCTGGGGTGCAGACAACCCGAGTTCAGGAGTGAGCTCAGGATGCAGCACTGGGGGTCAGGCTGGTGACACAGCAGCAGTGCAGCATGCTATGGTGCAGGCAACCCGAGTTCAGGAGTGAGCTCAGGACATCGCACTGTGGGGTCAGGCTGGTGACATTGTGGAAGCGCAGCATGCTGCAATGCAGGCAACCCAAGTTCAGGAGCAGGCTCAGGCGTGAGCTCAGGATGCTGCACTGGGGGTCAGGCTGGCGACACAGTGGCAGCACAGCATGATGTGGTGCAGGCAAATTGAGTTTAGGAGTGAGCTCAGGATGCTGCACTGGGAGTCAGGCAGGTGACACAGTGGCATTGCAGCATGCTGCAGTGCAGGCAACCCGAGTTCAGCAGCGAGCTCAGGATGCCGCACTGGGGGTCAGGCTGGTGACACAGCAGCAGTGCATCATGCTGCAGTGCAGCCAACCTGAGTTCAGGAACAAGATCAGGATGTTGCACTGGGGGTCAGGCTAGTGACACAGCAGCAGCACAGCATGTTGCGGTGCAGGCAACCTGAGTTCAGGCACGAGCTCAGGATGCAGCACTGGGGGTCAGGCTGGTGACAGAGGCAGCGCAGCATGCTGGGGTGCAGCCAACCCGAGTTCAGGAGTGAGCTCAGGACGCAGCACTGGGAGTCAGGCTAGTAACACAGCAGCAGTGCAGCATATTGTGGTGCAGGCAACCCGAGTTCAGGAGCGAGCTCAGGACGTCGCACTGCGGGGTCAGACTGGTGATACAGCAGTGGTGCAGCCAACCCGAGTTCAGGAGTGAGCTCAGGACGCCGCACTGGGGGTCAGGCAGGTGACACAGTGGCAGCGCAGCATGCTGCAGTGCAGGCAACCCGAGTTCAGCAGCGAGCTCAGGATGCCGCACTGGGGCTCAGGCTGGTGACACAGCAGCAGTGCAGCATGCTGCGGTGCAGCCAACCCGAGTTCAGGAGCAAGCTCAGGATGCTGCACTGGGGGTCAGGCTAGTGACACAGCAGCAGGACAGCATGTTGCGATGCAGGCAACCCGAGTTCAGGCACGAACTCAGGATGCAGCACTGGGGGTCAGGCTGGTGACAGCGGCAGCGCAGCATGCTGGGGTGCAGCCAACCCGAGTTCAGGAGTGAGCTCAGGACGCAGCACTGGGAGTCAGGCTAGTAACACAGCAGCAGTGCAGCATACTGTGGTGCAGGCAACCCGAGTTCAGGAGCGAGCTCAGGACACAGTACTTGGGGTCAGGCTGGTGACACAGCAACAGTGCAGCATACTGTGGTGCAGGCAACCCGAGTTCAGGAGTGAGCTCAAGACGCCACACTGGGGGTCAGGCTAGTGACACAGCAGCAGCACAGCATGTTGCAGTGCAAGCAACCTGAGTTCAGGAGTGAGCTCAGGATGCAGTACTGGGGGTCAGGCTGATGACAGTGGCAGCGCAGCATTCTGGGGTGCAGGCAATCCGAGTTCAGGAGCAAGCTCAGGATGCCGCACTGGGGGTCAGGCTGGTGACACAGCGGCAGCGCAGCATGCTGGGGTGCAGGCAACCAGAGTTCAGGAGCGAGCTCAGGACGCAGCACTGGGGGTCAGGCTGGTAACACAGCAGCATGCTATGGTGCAGGCAACCCGAGTTCAGGAGCGAGCTCAGGACGTCACACTGGGGGGTCAGGCTGGTGACACAGTGGCAGCGCAGCATGCTGCAGTGCAGGCAACCCAAGTTCAGGAGCGGGCTGAGGATGCCACACTGGGGGTCAGGCTGTTGAGACAGCAGCGGTGCAGCCAACCCGAGTTCAGGAGTGAGCTCAGAATGCTGCACTGGGGGTCAGCTGGTGACACATCAGCAGTGCAGCGTGCTGTGGTGCAGCCAACCTGAGTTCAGGAGCGATCTCAGGATGCCGCAATGGGGATCAGGCTAGTGACACACCAGCAGCACAGCATGTTGAGGTGCAGGCAACCTGAGTTCAGGAGTGAGCTCAGGATGCCGCACTGGGGGTCAGCTGGTGACACATCAGCAGTGCAGCATGCTGTGCTGCAAGCAACCTGAGTTCAGGAGCGAGCTCAGGATGCAGCACTGGGGGTCAGGCTGGTGACAGCGGCAGTACAGCATGCTGTGGAGCAGCCAACCCGAGTTCAGGAGCAAGCTCAGGATGCCGCGCTGGGGGTCAGGCTGGTGACACAGGGGCAGTGCAGCATGCTGGGATGCAGGCAACCCGAGTTCAGAAGCGAGCTCAGGACACAGTACTTGGGGTCAGGCTGGTGACACAGCAACAGTGCAGCATACTGTGGTGCAGGCAACCAGAGTTCAGGAGTGAGCTCAGGATGCCGCACTGGGGGTCAGCTGGTGACACATCAGCAGTGCAGCATGCTGTGATGCAGACAACCCGAGTTCAGGAGCGAGCTCAGGATGCCGCACTGGGGGTCAGGCTAGTGACACACCAGCAGCACATGTTGAGGTGCAGGCAACCTGAGTTCAGGAGCAAAGTCAGGATGCAGCACTGGGGGTCAGGCTGGTGACAGCGGCAGCGCAGCATGCTGAGGTGCAGTCAGCTTGAGTTCAGGAGGAAGCTCAGGATGCCACGCTAGGAGTCAGACTGGTGACACAGGAGCAGCGCAGCATGCTGGGGTGCAGGCAACCCGAGTTCAGGAGCGAGCTCAGGATGCAGCACTGGGGGTCAGGCTGGTGACACAGCAGCAATGCAGCATACTGTGGTGCAGGCAACCCGAGTTCAGAAGCGAGCTCAGGATGTTGCACTGGGAGGTCAGTGGCAGTGCAGCATGCTGCAGTGCAGGCAACCCAAGTTCAGGAGTGGGCTCAGGATGCTGTACTGGGGGTTAAGCTAGTGACACAGCAGCAACACAGCATGTTGTGGTGCAGGCAACCTGAGTTCAGGAGCAAGTTCAGGACGCAGCACTGGGGGTCAGGCTGGTGACAGCGGCAGTGCAGCATGCTGGGGTGCAGCCAACCCGAGTTCAGGAGCAAGCTCAGGATGCCACACTGGGGGTCCGACTCGTG
Source organism: Neoceratodus forsteri (assembly GCA_016271365.2). Taxonomy (NCBI): domain Eukaryota; kingdom Metazoa; phylum Chordata; order Ceratodontiformes; family Ceratodontidae; genus Neoceratodus; species Neoceratodus forsteri. Next base: position 360,014,761 of record CM028137.1, read on the forward strand.
ACACAGTGGCAGTGCAGCACGCTGGAGTGTAGTCAACTCCAGTTCAGGAGTGAGCTCAGGACGCAGCACTGGGGGTCAGGCTGGTGACACAGTGGCAGTGCAGCATGCTGTGGTGCAGGCAACCCGAGTTCAGAAGCGAGCTGAGGATGCCACACTGGCGCTCAGGCTGATGACACAGCAACAGTGCAGCATGCTGCGGTGCAGGCAACCCAAGCTCAGGAGCAAGCTGATGATGCCACACTGGGGGTCAGGCTGGTGACACAGCGGCAGTGCAGCATGCTATAGTGCAGGCAACCTGAGTTCAGGAACGAGTTTAGGCACTGCACTGAGGGTCGGACTGCTGTCCCATCAGCAGTGCAGCATGCTATGCTGCAGATGACCGGAGTGTGGGATCAAGCTCAGGATGTAGCATGGGAGGTTGGGCCAGTGACACAGTAGTAGTGCAAATGGCACTACAGCACGCTGCAGTGTACAGCTTGGGATGTCACATTCAGGGTCAGGCTTAACTGCAGCAGCTGCACTCTGCTGCAGTTGAGTAGGGTTGGCGCTGCACCACCAGTGCTGCAGTTGACATCGCTGCATGCATCCAAGGCCCGGATGCTAACTGCACACGGGGGGGGGGAGGAGGAGGCCAGAAGAAAACTCGAGGCACCACCTCTGTGATCTCCTGGGGGAAGTACAGCCTGTGGGGAGGACAGCCCTCTCCCTGGGGCCTCCACCATGGGGAGAATAGCCATGGGTGATGAAAGGTGGAGCTGGGGACCAGGAGTGGGTGAGGGATCAATGTGCAAGATCAGAGTACAGCCCTGGGAAGAAGGTAGATACCTGGCAGACCATGGCCAGGGGAAAAATACAAAGAAAAACAAAGTGTATGATACAGTTTAAAGTAACATAATGTGAATGTGAAATAAAAGTAAAACAGCTCCTACAGGAAATGTATTTATTTTATATTGACATTTTGCACACCAGGATATTCTTATTTAGTGTGAATGCCCATTTTCACGTGGGTCCGCTGGGGAGCTGATGCTGCAGCAGAGTCCAGAAGCTACACAACTGCTGTTTTACAGTACAAACAGAACTAATCACCTGTATAAAGTACAGCAGCATTTCTGTTTACAGTATATATTTAAAGTTAGTCAAGGGAGGAGTGATAACAGGCAAGATTAAAGCTACAGGAGTGACAAGAGCAAATAAAATGACAGCAAACTGTACCATATCATTTCTCGTTACATTCACCATCGAGAAAAGGATGTCCTGGGTTCTTACATCTTCCTCACTTGGTTTATGGCACTAGCTTCCATTAGTGACTCCAGGTGGCAGTGTGGCTCAGTTGGTAGAACATCTGCCTCTGGGCCAGAAGGTCATGGGTTCTAGTCCCACACCAGGACTGGGCTCATATCTAAACGCTGGCACCCAAGTGCTGTATTGGGGGTGCTGTAATGTAGGGGTGTGCCATCCTTCAGATTAGATGTTAAACCAAGGTCCCTTCAACCCATGCTGGTGCTGTCCTGGTGGAAGTTAAAGAACCCAAGGCACTTTTCACACAGAGTAGGGGACTTGCCCCAGTGTCCTGGTCAACATTCTCCTTCCCATAAAAACTGGTTCATGCACTTGTCCAAGGCTGCTTGTGGGTGTTGACGTGCAAAATGGCTGCCACTACACATTCAGTCACTTCACTACCAGTCTAGCATTGCTTGTAAGACGCTTTGGCATACAATACATATGAACAGTGCTATATAAATGCTAATTCTGATTCTTCTTCTTCCTCCACGTAACATACCCACTAGCATACTGTGTGACCCTGAGCAAGTCACTTAATTTCCTTGTGCTCCCAGGTCGCAACTGTAAACAAGCTTTTAGCTTCGTTTGTCTCTCCTGATTAAACAAACAAAACAAAAACCCTTAATATTCACATGGTGAGTGACTTCCATGCCTTGTACCTAGATGTTTCCTAAATACTTACCTATTAATGTTTTGTGTTTTTGTCCCTGCCACAGATTCTCAATTCTTCCTCTCACCTCCACTCTGTTCTCCATGTGTGTACACTATCTGCTGTGAGAACTGAGTGAGACCAGTCCCACCCATTCTCAGAGTATTTAATGCCTCTAAGAACAACTTTAAGAAAAATAATATTTTAGACAAAATTATAAAATACAGCTTATAATATACATATTTGCAGTATTAATCTAATGCTTGTTCTTCAGTATCAAGCACATATGCATGGAAACTGGGCCCCCGTACTGCAGAGTTCATCCACTCTTGCTGTTCATTCCCCACTCAGAGTCATGATCCTCTCTTTCTGACATCACAGCCTGATGCCAAGGAAGTGACTGTGATGTCACAAGCAGAGGATTACAACTTCAGGTGGGGAATCAGCAAAGATAGCAAATGGAGCCCATGGCGCAAAAATACAGGTTACTCACCTGTAACAGGAGTTCTAGGAATGGTATATGTTGTTCATCCACACTCATTGGCAGGTATCCTTGCCGCTTTAAATCTTGCCGGAAGGTCTTCAAGCTTGCTCCTCCCACCCACCCGGGTGGTATAACTCTCGGCTCCGCCCCATGACGCCAGATCTGGCCCGCTGGAAGCTCAGGTTGTGCGTCGAAGCCGGGGAGGTCGGGTGGTTCGTGTGGATGAACAACATATACCATTCCTAGAACTCCTGTTACAGGTGAGTAACCTGTATTTCTAGGGACATGGATATGTTGTTCATCCACACTCATTGGCAGACTCCTAGCAGTTCTCCGGGAGGAGGGAGGCAAGACGCACACCCCATATACTTACTTGGGAAGAGAGACTGGAGAACCGAGGCCCCAAAACCAGCATCCCGCGTGACTCAAGGTCGATGTGGTAGTGGGTAATGAAGGTGTTTGCTGACTTCAGGTAGCAGCCCCTGCAGATTTCCTGGATAGGGACGTCCCTGGAAGCAGCCACCGTTGCAGCAGTATGGCGGGTAGAATGAGCTCTTATCCTCTGGGAGGCTCCATGCCCGCCAACTTATAGCAGAGATCTATGCAGGAGGTTACCCACCTGCTTATCGTCCGCTTGGCTGCAGGTCTGCCAGATGGCTTCAGCGTAGGTGACAAACAGCTGGCGAACCTCTCCCACTCCTCAGCCAGGCGCCTTTAATAAGCGAGCGCCTTCTAGGGTCCAGAGTATGGAGCCTATATTCGGCCTCCGAGGTGATTGGGGTAGAACACCGGCAGAGTCAACACCTGGTTAAGGTGAAACTCGCACCACCTTCGGAAGGAATTTCGGTGGGGGCGCAGGACAACCTTGTCCTGTGGAAGACCAGGTAAGGAGACTCGATGGAGCGCCTGGAGCTCTCCCATCCTTCTGGCTGGACGTGATAGCCACCAAGAAGGCGGTCTTCCACGACAGGTGAGAGAGAGCACCTGTGCATAGGTTCGAATGGCTTGCCCATGAGCTTGCCAGTACTAGCAGTAGATCCCACGGAGGTGGGGGGTTCCCACTGGAGGAAATGTGATCAAGGCCTTGAAAAAGCGCCAGACCACCTTCTCCTGCGCCATCGACTGCTTCTCGCCCGCGCCTGTAAGCAGAGATGGCTGCCAGGTGCACCCTTAGGGTCGTCGACCTAAGCCCTTGACTAGAAAGGGACCAAAATAGTCCAAGATGCTTGCCAAGGAACAGGAGGAAGGGTCCAAGCCCTTGCCCTGACAATCGATGGAAAACCTTTTCCATTTGAAGGCATAGCATTTTCTGGTCGATCTTACGGGACGCCTCAACTACATTGAGGACCTCGTCGGAAAGACCCAAGGCCTGGAACTCTAGCCGCTCAGGAACCAGGCCGTCAGGTGCAGGGATTGAAGGTCCGGATGGAACACCTTCCCCTGATTGACTGAGAGCAGGTCCGGGCGAGCTGGAAGCTGCCGCGGAGTCCTGGAGCTGAGACTGAGGAGATCTGGGTACCAGAACTGGCGAGGCCAGTCTGGGGCTATCAGAATCACCTGCGCCTTGTCCCTCCTCGCCTTGAGAAGCACCTTGTGGATCAAGGGAAATGGGGGAAAGGCGTAAAAGAGGCCCGGGGTCCATTGCCTCGAGAAGGCATCCCCCTGCAGCGAGCCCTGCTGAGGGGGGCGGGCATGGAACAGACTCAGCTTCGCGTTCTCCATGGAGGCAAACAGGTCCACCTGAGGTGTGCCCCAAAGGGAGAACAGATGCTGTACTACCTCCGGCAGGAGAGACCACTCGTGGGATGCAGCCCCTATCCGCCTCAGGGCATCGGCCAGGGTGTTGGAGGCTCCTGCCACGGAATGGCTAGGAGATCCGCCTCCAGGCTGCGAGACGAAAGTGACCAAATGCGAGAGCTTCCTTGCATAGAAGCATGGAGCTGGCCCCGCCCTGGCGCGTTTAGATAGTACATGGTCGTGGTATTGTCCGTCCTGGACTGGACCACTTGACCCGGAGGAACGGAGCAAAGGCGGTGAGAGCTAGGCGGACCGCCGGAGCTCCAGCAGGTTGATGTGGCATCGACTCCCCGCTGGGACCAGAGGCCATGAGCCCGTGTTCCCCAGATGGGCACCCCAACCCATCAGAGAGGCATCGGTCGACAGAGAGACCGCCGGCTCGGGCGATTTAACGGGATGCCCCTCCTGCAAATGATCTGGAACGGTCCACCACTGGAGAGCGTTCCACATCCCCTGTGTCACCGACACAAGCTGGTCCAAGGGATCGCAGCATTGTGACCACTGGCTGGCCAGTCCCCACTGAAGGGGACGCATGTTCCAGCGGGCCCAACGGACCACGCTGGTGCAGGCCGCCATGAGACCCAGGAGGCGCAGGAAGTCCCGGCAGGGCATTGCCCAACCAGAAATGATCGGGCAAAGGAGGAAAGAACCTCGGCCCTGTCCGCCGGGAGCCGCGCTTGGCTCAAGAGAGTCGAGCTGCGCCTGATGAATAGAATCACTTGCTTTGCCGAAGTTCACTCTGGCCTCTGATAAGGAGGCCCAGTTGAGAGCAGACCTGGAGGGCCAGATCTCTGACCACTCCGCCTCCTTCCTGGAGGGAGCTGCTATCAGCCAGTCGTCCAGGTAAGGGTACACCCGGACCCCTCGGCGCCGCAGGAATGCTGTCACCACTGCCATGCATTTAGTGAAGACCCTGGGAGCTGGAGACAAGCCGAAGGGCATGGCTTGGAACTCGAAGAGGGATCCTTCCGCCCGGAAGCGAAGGAATCTCTGGTGAGACGGACGGATAGGGACGTAAAAACGCGTCCTGCAAGTCCAGAGAGCAGAACCACACGCCGCTGCCCAAGGATGGTATTATCTGAGCCAGAGTGACCATCCTGAAGGTTCGAGACCTTAGGAACTTGTTTAGGTCGCGTAGGTCGAGAATGGGGCCAGCCCCCCGTCTGCTTCGGAACCAGGAAGTACCTGGACACAAACCCTGGGTCTGGAAGGAGGGTCCACCACCTCTCTACCACCCCTTCTGGAGGAGGAGAGCGGCGTCGGCTCGACGAGCCGCCAGTGAGGCTGGGGATCCCGGCCTCGAGGGCGACGGCTCTGAAGGGTGGTGCCTGCTCGAATTCCAGAGGCAGGCCTCTTCCCACCACCTCCAAGACCCACCTGTCCGTGGTAACAGCGGACCAGGCGGAACGGAAGTGCCGGAGCCGTCCCCCCACAGGGGGACCCAGGGGTAAGGTGACGGGGATGGGGGCGACACCCCTCAGCCCGTCACTGGGCAGGCTTGGAGGAGGGACCAGCCGAGGGACCTCCTGGCCCTTTCTCCTGCCTCCTGTTAGAGGAAGCCGGCGGTTTGGGTTTGGGATGCCAGTCGAGCCTGCTGGCCCTGACGTTGCTGGGCCGGCGCGCCGGGGGCACAGAAGGACGAAAGGGCTTAGGCTGTGGTTTGCGGCCTTTGTCCTTCTGAGCGGAAGAGACCGAGTCCAAGGTGGCATTGGACTTCTCGATCCTCTGCAGGTGACCTTCCACCCCAGGGCCGAAGAGGTCAGTCCCCAAAAAGGGAACATCCGCCAACTTGTGCTGGGTATCCGAAGTAAAGGTGGATATCCTCAGCCAAGCCCGCCGACGCATAGCCACTGCGGCCGCCACCGATCTGGCACATGAGTCCCCTATATCCAAAGCAGTCTGGAGCTGCTGTTTGGCCACTGCCCTGCCCTGGTCCCGCACCTGCTTAACCGTAGTCTGCAGATCGGCGGAAGATGAGGGATGACTCATCCAGGGAGCCCAACAGGGCATGAGAAAAATGTGCCATGAGGACGGCCGAACTGGCCTGACGAAGTGCCAAGAGAGGACGAGGCGAGACTTCGCCCGACATAGTCCACTTTAGACTCTTGTCAGAGGTTTGTCCACATCCCTGGCGCAGCGGGCGCTACGAAAACGCTGTCGGTAACCAACCCCTCAGCAGAGGGTGTTCCAAAACCGGACAAGGAACCGGTAGGAATGATACTTCCTGGCCATCCTGGCCGAAGGCGCAGGGCAGGAAGCAGGGCGCTGCCAAAGCTCCAGTGCCGACCCACTATGGCTCGCCACTGGAAAGGCCTCCGCCGGAGAATCCCTCGGTCCAGAATCTCCGTGAGGGGATACCTGGCCCGCTTTGGAACGGGTTCGAGCTCCATCCCGGTAGACTCGAGATGAGCCGAAGCAGTCCTAGGAAGGACGACGGCTATCGCCTATTGACTGACCTCCTGAAGACCCAAGTCCAGTCGCTGGAGGAAAAGGGAGGAATCATCTTCGGACTCGGAAGAGTCCTCAAGAGCTGCCTCTGGCCTGAGCCACCCTTCACCTGCCGAGGTCGGTCGGAGTGAGGGTAACTGACAGCCGATGGGTAGACCCTTAGCCGACCGAGAATCCTTGGTCGGAGCCCCAATTGGTGGCTGTGGAGGCGGAGGTTCCACCGGAATCGGTGGAGCAGCTGGTTTTGGCCGAACAACCAGCCTGGGTATAGGCTCCTCGGATAAGTCGAGGGGTTGTGTCGGCCGCTCCGGTGACAGCCACTTAATGGCCGGGGAAGGCGACGGGTCGGCTTATTCCCGGCCAGGAGGAGCTGTTGCAACATAAGGTCCTCGTACCGTCGACGTAATTTACGCCGAAGCCTCCCCTCATCCGAGGAGGAGGAAGAGGACGAGCGGCGACGCCGCTTACCGCGGTGCCGAGACCGAGACCGCCTATGACGGTGGGATCGGCTGGACCGCGAAGAGGTCCGAGCCGAGACCGAGAGTCCCAGAATTTCCGAGGTTGGTGCGGGGAGGTGTCGGCCGGAACCGCACCTCTTCGCCTCGGATGGTCCATCCGAGGGCTCGAACCGAGGCACAGGCGAGCCCACGGGATCTCAACTCCTCCCGGGAACCGGGAGAGGGAATCTGCCGCTAAAGGCGACAGCTCCGTCTCAATGGGTCGAGAAAAAATTCGACTTCATCGGTGGGAGTCTCGTCAACTGACCTGACGGGACACCGTGAGGCCAGTGGCTGCCGAGCGGTCGATCGGAAGCCGACGGTCGACAGCCCGGGAGAGGGACCTTTCCCCGCCTCCCAAGAGCGCTCGACGGAGGGACTCTACCCGTCCCTCTTTTTGACCGAGAATAAGGTCCAGCAGACGCAGGCCCTTCTCCTTTAGTGGAGAGGGACAGACAAAGCTCCTTAAAAGAAGCCGTAGGAAGAACCCAGAGAGAGGATAAATGCCGCGCCGAGGAAGATACGACGCCCGCCTCTTCGAGGGTTACCATCCGCCGAAGCTGATCCGGGCTGAGCCCGGGCCGCTGACACCGCCAACCGGCCTCCTTGGACTTCACCGAGGGAACGCTTCGGACGGCTCCAGTTGCAATCAGGCAGCACGGTCTTCGAGGACGAGGTCGAGAAAGATGAGCACAGGTCGCAAGCCCGCGGTCGTGCTCAAGGCCTAAGCAGTAGACACACGTGAGTGTGGATCCGTCCGAGACATCTTCTGCCGCATGGGCATCTCCAAACCGGGAGTCGATTTGTCCATCGCAGTCAGAGGGATAGAAGACTGAAGTCTTTGCAAAATTTATTTTTAAATCCGCAAACGGAGAAATAGGAACAGTCACAAACGCAGAGCGCTATGAGGAACCTGAGCTTCCAAGCGGTAAGGAAGATCTGGCGCCATGGGGCGGAGCCGAGATTATACACCGGTGGGTGGGAGGAGCAAGCTTGAAGACCTTCCGGCAAGATTTAAAGCGGCAAGGATACCTGCCAATGAGTGTGGATGAACAACATATCCATGTCCCTAGAAATGAGGGTTACTCACCTGTAACTGTAGTTCTAGGAGTGGTATATGGTGCACATCCACACTTTGGCAGTCTTCCTTTCCATTTAAGTTCAGTCAGAACATCTTCAAGCTAAGCTCCTCCCACCCACCCGGGTGGTATCCTCCTTGGCACTGCCCCATGACTTAGATCTTGCACACTGAAAGCAAGGATCCTTGTGCCACTTGCTAGGGGAGGTCGAGTAAGTCGTGTGGATGTGTACCACACAATACTCCTACAAAGTACAGTTACGTAAGAACTTACCGTAACAGTAGATCTTCCAAGGACTGTCTCTTGCAGTAAGTCACTACTTATGGGAGTATCCACCGGTGGCGCTGTCACATGGCAGCTTCTTCCAGCAGTCTTCTGTGGGGGCCGCCCACATGACATCACTTCCTGTGGATGTGTATAAGAGTGACCAACCCCAGTACCCTCTGCTCACCATCGACTTCGGCAAGCACAGCGTGGAGCGAGGTAAACGAGGGCCGGAAAAACAGAGAGCAGTGATCTCACCCAACGTCCTGAGTTGCAGATTTGAGGCAACAAGGCAGGGGGATGGAGGGCAGGGGACTTACTGCAAGAGACAGTCCTCGGAAGATCTACTGTTACGGTAAGTTCTTACATAACTGTACCATCTTCTACGGACTGGTCTCTTGAAGTAAGTCATGACTTATGGGAGATTACCAAACAATAAAATCCAAATGGGGGGAAAGGCAAAGCCAAAAGATGTAAAAGCATAATAAATCATCACCTTCAACCGCACCCCCAGAGGCAGATAGGCCAGGGTGGGGTAAGGACTAAATGTTTGACAAGTAACAGAATGTCCAACTCAGACCCTTCCATGCAGGCAGATAGGTCAACGGTTAGGTGAAGACATTTGGCATGAAACTAGGAGAAATGTCAACTCAAACCACACCCGCTCAGGCAGAAAGGTTCAAAGGTGGGTGAGGACAGCATGCAGGAGGCATGATGCAGAAAGAACTATAGGTGGCCAGGCAAAGTGATTCATCCTGACGAGGCAGAGGTTGACAGGCCCTGGCATAAAGTCAAAGTCAGTAAATAGACAAGTACAGCGGATCAGATAGTAGAAAGAGGAGCTCCGGGGAAAAAAAAACTTACCGGATGGTCATAGAAAGGAACAACTGAAGGGCTCCATCAGGGAGAGTGGCAGTAGTTCCAATCAGATCTGCATGGAAGAGTGAAGCATCCAGTCCAGGAGCAAGCCTCCAAGAAAGGTAAAAAGATCCCCGGGTGCCTCTGAGGCCTGCAAAAGGAGGCGGGGGATACCTGAGAAACGGGTTAAGTCGCAGAAGCGGGTCCCACCCCACGTTAGGGATGGGGACACTGCAGAGGGGTAGACTGAGCCGCCCCCCCCCAGGAGGCCCTACCAAGGTCCTGAGAGGCACCCCAGTAGGTAGAGCTGGGCATGAGGCAGCCTGCCCATAGGGCCGGGAACTGGGGGTGTGGCAGAGGTCCTGAACAGACTGGAGAGTATGCCCTGAAGCCTAAAAGGAATCCAGGATGGACTGAGCACCAGGCCAAACAGCAGGGTCCCAGAAAAAGGGGCACTGACAACCGACAGCTGGACGCCAGTCGGCAAACCCAAAACCTGCAGCCAGGCGGAGCACCGAAGGGCAATGCCGGAGGCCGAGAGGTGGGCTGATGTGTTAACGTATTGAAGCACGTATGGAGCAGGTAACAGGAAAGGGAAGGCATGACAGACAGCAGCTGAACTGATCAGGGCCATGAGGGGCAGGCTGAGTGGAAGCAGGATGAGACCAAATATGAGAGAGTGCGTGAAAACATGCAGGAATCAAAGGCAGGACAACCATGGCAGGCTCCTCAGGAACGTCGAGGTAGGCAGCCATGTCCCGATGAAAGGAGTCCTGATCCGCAGCAAGGAAGCAAAAAGCATGCTGGATCTGTAGCATGAGCTCCATGAAGGAGGGATCAGAGAGTGAGGAGGCATCAGGGGTCTCAGGCGGGGTGGCCTCCATAAAGGAGGACAGGGGGAACCAAGGTCCCCAGGGTCCGAGATGTCCACACCAGGAACATCCCCCATGAAGGGATCCCACCTCCCAAAATCACCATAAAGGGAGGCCTCATATATGGGGGGGGTACCAGGCGGGAAGCACCGGCTCTGGGCGCAAGTGCCTGAGTGATGGAGAAGGGGATCGGGACAAGGAAGAACCCTGACTTACGTGCCACAGGACTCCCATTACAATGCGGTCGATGCCCAGAGCCTGTGACGGGTCCAGAGGCGGAGGATGCCCAAGGGCGGCATCAGAAAGAGGGCAAGTCAGCCTGGGAAGTGCCAACCCTGAGCAGCGAGGGGAGGCACCCCGATCCCCATGGACTGGGATTGGTAAAGGAGCAAGAGACTCAGGGTGAGGTACATGCAGCAGGGCCAAAGGCCCAGAAAAAGTCGCGACCAAAGGGTGCGAAAAGGGCGATGGGGACGCCGTCCAGTGCCGGGACAAGGGGGGAAAGGAAACAGAGCCCCGAGGTGGGAAAGCCCCATTGTCAACGAGGAGGCAGCCCTGTCGATGAAGGAAGGAGGAGAGGCCCGCCGCTGATGGTGGAATCATCCTCATCGGCGAGGGATCAAAGGAGCTCTCTCCGTCGATGGGAAAAGCCGTCCCATCAACGAGGTATGCAAGGTCTCGTCGATAAGGAGCACTCCATCGATGGAAAAAGGCTCCATTTACGAGAGAACAGGAGAAACATGGCCCGTTGATGGGAGAAGAGCTCCTGTCGACGAGGGAGAAGAAAGAACACATGTCATCGATGGGGAAGCATCCCCGTCAATGAGGAACATGCCGTCGATGGGGCAACACTGCCCGTCGACGGAAAACGTTCAGAAACAAGCTCTGTGGATGGGACATGGCCCATCAATGACACGATAAGCCCATCAGGCTCCATCAATGGGGGGAGCAGCCCCGTGGAAGAAGAAGGAACCGTCGACGACAGAGGAGCCACCGTCAACAGAGTAATGTGGAGGGAGTATGAGAAGTGTGAATCCTGCTCCCTCCCATGCCTGGAATGAGTGCCCTTGACCAGGAAGCCTTTAAGGTGGCCCCTCGAGGTTCATTCCGGCCTGACTGGATGAACAGCCATGAGCAAGTCCCAAGGTCCAGCAAGAGAGCCTGAGCCAGGGAGCAAGGAGGGCCGGGGGCACTGCGAAGAGCACAGGCCCAGTCCAGTGGAAGTAGAAGAGCCAAGGCCTGGGAGTAGTACACATACCCAGGACCAGAGGCAAGAGCCGGGGGTGCAGCGAGTGGTGCACAGGCCCAGGTCCTAGAAGTAGAAGAGCCAGGGCCTGGGAGTGTTCCACAGGCCCGTCAGAGAAAAGCAAAATCAGGCTGAGCTGTTAATAGCAGCCCCAGTGAATCCCCAGACCCAGCAAGAGTGCCTGGGCCGGGGAGCAGATCGTGTACTGGGAGCTCAAATAGAACGCCGGGCCTGCTGTAGAAAAAAATATATATATATCGGGATAGACCCTAAAGAAACCCCAGACCCAGCAAGAGAGCCTGAGTCTGGGAGCAGCAGGGGTACTGTGAGTGGGTTACAGGCCTGCCATGGAAGTTTGGGGGTGCTGAGAGCAAGTCCCAGGTCTCGGACCCAAAGGTAGAAAATCGGTTCAAGTTCGAGTCGAAGACTGCAACCTAGGAGGTCAGGAGAGCTGAGTGTGTGAGCTGAAGCCAGCAGGAAAATGAACAGAGAATACTGGGGTCTGCCCACTCTTATACACATCCACAGCAAGTGATGATGTGTGGGCAGCCCCATGGAAGAAGCTGCCATGTGATAGTGCCACCTGGTGGATACTCCCATAAGTAATGACTTGCTGCAAGAGACCAGTCCATAGAAGATCTATGGTTAAAGGTGAGTAACTCTCATTTCTAGCGATGTGGATATGGTGCAGTATCCAAACTTTGGCAGACTCCTAGCAGTTCTCCGGGAGGAGAAGACAAGGTGCACACCCCCACTTAGAGAACAGGGAGCAGAGAACTGAGGCCCCAAAACCAGCACCCAGCATGACTCAAGGTCGATGTGGTAATGGGAGATGAAGATGTGTGCCGACTTCCAGGTAGCAGCCCTGCAGAGCTCGTGGATAGGGATGTCCCTGGAAGCAGCCACTGAGGCAGTGGTATGTCTGATGGAATGAGTCCTTAGCCCAAGAGGAGGCTCCCAGCCAACCTATAGCAGAGGACAGTGCAGGAGATAATCCACTTGCCAGTCGTCTGCTTAGCTGACAGTCTGCTAGGTGTGGCTTTAGCGCAAGTGACAAAGGGCTGGTGAACCTCTCCCTGAACTCCAGCCATGCACTCCGTATAAGCGAGCACTCATCGCAGGTCCAATGTGTGGAATCTGTGCTGGGCCTCCAAGGATGGATTGGTGAAATACACCAGGAGGTTAATCACCTGGTTAAGGTGAAACTCTGAAACAACCTTCGGAAGGAATTTCAGGTTGAGGCAGAAGACAACCTTGTCCCTGTGGAACACCACGTAAGAAGACTCCACCGAGAGCATCTGGAGCTCACTGATCCTTCAGGTGCAGGAGATAGCCACCAAGAAGGTGGTCTTCCATGACAGATGGGAGATGTCACACCTGTGTATTGGTTCAAATGGCTTGCCCATGAGCTCTACCAGTACCAGCAACAAGTCCCAAGGTGATGGTGGTTCACGCACCGGGGGGGGGGGGCAGGTAGTTAAGGCCCATAAAGAAATGCCCAACCACCTTTTCCTGCACCACTGTCAGCATACCAGCCCATGCCCAGTATCCAGAGATGGCTGCCAGGTGCACCTTGAGGGTTGTCAACCTCAGGCCCAACTGATTGTAGGACCACAGGTAGTTCACGGAGCAGGAAAGGGTGTCTAGCTCCCTGCCCTGGCACCAAATGGAAAAGCGTTTCTATTTGAAGGGATAGCACTTGTGAGTCAACTCTTTTTGAGAGGCTTCCATGACAAGGAGGACCACATCAGAGAGACCCAAAGCCTGGAACTCTAGCCACTCAGGAACCAGGCCATCAGGTGCAAGGATTGAAGTTCCTAGTGCAAGACCTTCCCCTGATGGCAAGAGATCAGTTCTGGCCACAGAGGCAAGCACGATGGAGGTCTGCTGCTTTGGCGGAGGAGATCTGGGTTCCAGAACTAGCATGCACAGTCTGGGGCTACCAGGATCATCCAAGCTTTGTCCCTTCACACCTTGACCAATACCTTGTGGATCAGGGTAAAGGGAGGGAGTGTACAGGAGGCCCAGAGTCCAGGGCCTCGTGAAGGTATCCTCATCTGCATTCTGCACTGTGGGGGCCAGGAACAGAACAGCCTCAGCTTGGCGTTCTCCCCCAGAACAGGTCGACCAGGGGAGTGCCCCACTGGGAGAACAGGTGGTCCACCACCCCCTGGTGAAGAAACGACTTGTGAGACACCTCATCCATGCAGCCGAGGGAGTCTGCCAGCTGGTTGAAGGCTCCAGTAACATGACTCGCCAAGAGATTGGCACCCAAGTCGCACATGAGAGTCCAGGTGAGGAGGGCTTCCTGACACAAATGGAGCGACTGCATTCTGCCCTTTCTGTTGAGATACAACATGGTGGTGGTGTTGTCCGTCTGAACCTACATGGCCTGACCCAGGATGAAGCAAATGCCATCAGAGCAAGCCACTCTCTCATCGCAGGGGGCACATTCACCAGTGGGCCCCACTGGACCATGTAGGTGCAGGATGCCATGTACCCAGCAGCCACAGATAGTCGCGGGCAGGGTACAAGTGTCCAACCTCGTAGCATACTGCAGTGCAGCCAACTCAAGTTCAGAAGCAAGCTCAAGATCCTGCACTGGGGGTCAGACTGGTGACACAGCAGCAGCGCAGCATGATGGGGTGCAGGCAACTTGAGTTCAGAAGCGAGCCCAGGACGCATCACTGGGGGTCAGGCTGGTGACAGTGACAGCGCAGCATGCTGGGGTGCAGGCAACCCGAGTTCAGGAGTGAGCTCAGGGCAGCACTGGGGTCAGGCTGGTGACACAGCAGCAGTGCAGCACGCTGCAGTGCAGGCAACCTGAGTTCAGGAGTGAGCTCAAGATGCCACACTGGGGGTCAGGCTGGTGACACAGTGGCAGCGCAGCATGCTGCAGTGTAGGCTACCCAAGTTCAGCATCGAGCTCAGGATGCCACACTGGGGGTCAGGCTGGTGACACAGCAGCAGTGCAACATGCTGCGGTGCAGCCAACCCGAGTTCAAGAGTGAGCTCAGGATGCTGCACTGGGGATCAGGCTAGTGACACAGCAACAGCACAGCATGTTACGTTGCATGCAACCCAAGTTCAGGAGCGAGCTCAGGATGCAGCACTTGGGGTCAGGCTGGTGACAATGGCAGCGCAGCATGCTGGGGTGCAGTCATCCCGAGTTCAGGAGCAAGCTCAGGATGCCGCACTGGGGGTCAGACTGCTGACACAGCAGCAGCACAGTATGCTGGGGTGCAGGCAACTCAAGTTCAGGAGTGAGCTCAGGACGCAGCACTGTGGGATCAGGCTGGTGACACTGTGGCAGCGCAGCATGCTGCAATGCAGGCAACCCAAGTTCAGGAGCAGGCTCAGGCGTGAGCTCAGGATGCTGCACTGGGGGTCAAGCTGGTGACACAGTGGCAGCACAGCATGATGTGGTGCAGGCAACCTGAGTTCAGCAGCGAGCTCAGGATGCCGCACTGGGGGTCAGGCTGGTGACAGTGGCAGCGCAGCATGCTGGGGTGCAGCCAACCCGAGTTCAGCAGCGAGCTCAGGATGCCGCACTGGGGGCCAGGCTAGTAACACAGCAGCAGTGCAGCATGTTGCGGTGCAGGCAACCTGAGTTCAGGCACGAGCTCAGGATGCAGCACTGGGGGTCAGGCTGGTGACAGTGACAGCGCAGCATGCTGGGGTGCAGCCAACCCGAGTTCAGGAGTGAGCTCAGGACGCAGCACTGGGAGTCAGGCTAGTAACACAGCAGCAGTGCAGCATACTGTGGTGCAGGCAACCTGAGTTCAGGCACGAGCTCAGGATGCAGCACTGGGGGCCAGGCTAGTAACACAGCAGCAGCACAGCATGTTGCGGTGCAGGCACCCTGAGTTCAGGCACGAGCTCAGGATGCAGCACTGGGGGTCAGGCTGGTGACAGTGGCAGCGCAGCATGCTGGGGTGCAGCCAACCCGAGTTCAGGAGTGAGCTCAGGACGCAGCACTGGGAGTCAGGCTAGTAACACAGCAGCAGTGCAGCATACTGTGGTGCAGGCAACCCGAGTTCAGGAGCGAGCTGAGGACGTTGCACTGTGGGGTCAGACTGGTGACACAGCAGTGGTGCAGTCAACCCGAGTTCAGGAGTGAGCTCAAGATGCTGCACTGGGGGTCAGGCTGGTGACACAGCAGCAGCGCAGCATGATGTGCTGCAGGCAAACCGAGTTCAGGAGTGAGCTCAGGACGCCGCACTGGGGGTCAGGCAGGTGAAACAGTGGCAGCACAGCATGCTGCAGTGCAGGCAACCCGAGTTCAGCAGTGAGCTCAGGATGCCGCACTGGGGGTCAGGCTGGTGACAGCAGCAGTGCAGCATGCTGCGGTGCAGCCAACCCGAGTTCAGGAACAAGCTCAGGATGCTGCAATGGGGGGTCAAGCTAGTGACACAGCAGCAGCAGCACAGCATGTTGCGGTGCAGGCAACCTGAGTTCAGACACGAGCTCAGGATGCAGCACTGGGGGTCAGGCTGGTGACAGCGGCAGCGCTGCATGCTGGGGTGCAGCCAACCTGAGTTCAAGAGTGAGCTCAGGACGCAGCACTGGGAGTCAGGCTAGTAACACAGCAGCAGTGCAGCATACTGTGGTGCAGGAAACCCGAGTTCAGGAGTGAGCTCAAGACGCCACACTGGGGGTCAGGCTAGTGACACAGCAGCAGCACAGCATGTTGCAGTGCAGGCAACCTGAGTTCAGGAGTGAGCTCAAGATGCAGTACTGGGGGCCAGGCTGATGACAGCAGCAGCGCAGCATGCTGGGTGCAGGCAATCAGAGTTCAGGAGCAAGCTCAGGATGCCGCACTGGGGGTCAGGCTGGTGACACAGTGGCAGCACAGCATGCTGGGGTGCAGGCAACCAGAGTTCAGGAGCGAGCTCAGGACACAGCACTGGGGGTCAGGCTGGTAACACAGCAGCAGTGCAGCATGCTATGGTGCAGGCAACCCGAGTTCAGGCGCGAGCTCAGGACGTCACACTGGGGGGTCTGGCTGGTGACACAGTAGCAGTGCAGCATGCTGCAGTGCAGGCAACCCAAGTTCAGCAGCGGGCTGAGGATGCAGCACTGGGGGTCAGGCTGTTGAGACAGCAGCGGTGCAGCCAACCCGAGTTCAGGAGTGAGCTCAGGATGCCGCACTGGGGGTCAGCTGGTGACACATCAGCAGTGCAGCATGCTGTGGTGCAGCCAACCCGAGTTCAGGAGTGAGCTCAGGATGCCGCACTGGGGATCAGGCTAGTGACACACCAGCAGCACAGCATGTTGAGGTGCAGGCAACCTGAGTTCAGGAGTGAGCTCAGGATGCCACACTGGGGGTCAGCTGGTGGCACATCAGCAGTGCAGCATGCTGTGGTGCAAGCAACCCGAGTTCAGGGAGCTCAGGATGCAGCACTGGGGTCAGGCTGGTGACAGCGGCAGTGCAGCATGCTGTGGAGCAGCCAACCCGAGTTCAGGAGCAAGCTCAGGATGCCGCACTGGGGGTCAGGTTGGTGACACAGGGGCAGTGCAGCATGCTGGGATGCAGGCAATCCGAGTTCAGAAGCGAGCTCAGGACACAGTACTTCGGGTCAGGCTGGTGACACAGCAACAGAGCAGCATACTGTGGTGCAGGCAACCCGAGTTCAGGAGTGAGCTCAAGACGCTACACTGGGGGTCAGGCTAGTGACACAGCAGCAGCACAGCATGTTGCAGTGCAGGCAACCTGAGTTCAGGAGTGAGCTCAAGATGCAGTACTGGGGGCCAGGCTGATGACAGCAGCAGCGCAGCATGCTGGGTGCAGGCAATCAGAGTTCAGGAGCAAGCTCAGGATGCCGCACTGGGGGTCAGGCTGGTGACACAGTGGCAGTGCAGCATGCTGGGGTGCAGCCAACCCGAGTTCAGGAGCAAGCTCAGGATGCCACACTGGGGGTCCGACTCATGACACAGTGGCAGTGCAGCATGCTGGAGTGTAGTCAACTCCAGTTCAGGAGCGAGCTCAGGACGCAGCACTGGGGGTCAGGCTGGTGACACAGTGGCAGTGCAGCATGCTGTGGTGCAGGCAACCCGAGTTCAGGAGCGAGCTGAGGATGCCACACTGGGGGTCAGGTTTAGACACAGTGGCAGTGCAGCATGCTGTGGCGCAGGCAACCCGAGTTCAGGAGCGAGCTGAGGATGCCGCACTGGCGCTCAGGCTGATGACACAGCAACAGTGCAGCATTCTGCGGTGCAGGCAACCCAAGCTCAGGAGCAAGCTGATGATGCTGCACTGGGGGTCAGGCTGGTGACACAGTGGCAGTGCAGCATGCTATAGTGCAGGCAACCTGAGTTCAGGAACGAGTTTAGGCACTGCACTGAGGGTCGGACTGCTGTCCCATCAGCAGTGCAGCATGCTATGCTGCAGATGACCGGAGTGTGGGATCAAGCTCAGGATGTAGCATGGGAGGTTGGGCCAGTGACACAGTAGTAGTGCAAATGGCACTACAGCAGCTGCAGTGTACAGCTTGGATGTCACATTCAGGGTCAGGCTTAACTGCAGCAGCTGCACTCTGCTGCAGTTGAGTAGGGTTGGCTGCACCACCAGTGCTGCAGTTGACATCGCTGCGTACATCCAAGGCCGGATGCTAACTGCACACAGGGGAAGGAGGAGGCCAGGAGAAAACTCGAGGCACCACCTCTGTGATCTCCTGGGGGAAGTACAGCCTGTGGGGAGGACAGCCATCTCCCTGGGTCCTCCACCATGGGGGGAATAGCCATGGGTGATGAAAGGTGGAGCTGGGGACCAGGAGTGAGTGAGGGATCAATGTGCAAGATCAGAGTACAGCCCTGGGAAGAAGGTAGCTACCAGGCAGACCATGGCCAGGAGAAAAATACAAAGAAAAACAAAGTGTATAACATAGTTTAAAGTAACATAATGTGAATGTGAAAAAAAAGTAAAACAGCTCCTACAGGAAATATATTTATTTTATATTGACATTTTGCACACCAGGATATTCTTATTTAGTGTGAATGCCCATTTTCATGTGGGTCCGCTGGGGAGCTGATGCTGCACCAGAGTCCAGGAGCTACACAACTGCTGTTTTACAGTACAAACAGAACTAATCACCTGTATAAAGTACAGCAGCATTTCTGTTTACAGTATATATTTAAAGTTAGTCAAGGGAGGAGTGATAACAGGCAAGATTGAAGTTACAGGAGTAACAGAGCAAATAAAATGACAGCAAACTGTACCATATCATTTCTCGTTACATTCACCATCGAGAAAAGGATGTCCTGGGTTCTTATATCTTCTTCACTTGGTTTATGGCACTGCTTCCATTAGTGTGACTCAGGTGGCACTGTGGCTCAGTTGGTAGAACATCTGCCTCTGGGCCAGAAGGTCATGGGTTCTAGTCCCACACCAGGACTGGGCTCATATCTAAACGCTGGCACCCAAGTGCTGTATTGGGGGTGCTGTAATGTAGGGGTATGCCATCCTTCAGATTAGATGTTAAACCAAGGTCTCTTCAACCCGTGCTGGTGCTGTCCTGGTGGAAGTTAAAGAACCCAAGGCACTTTTCACACAGAGTAGGGGACTTGCCCAGTGTCCTGGTCAACATTCTCCTTCCCATAAAAACTGGTTCATGCACTTGTCCAAGGCTGCTTGTGGGTGTTGACGTGCAAAATGGCTGCCACTACACATTCAGTCACTTCACTACCAGTCTAGCATTGCTTGTAAGACGCTTTGGCATACAATACATATGAACAGTGCTATATAAATGCTAATTCTGATTCTTCTTCTTCCTCCACGTAACATACCCACTAGCATACTGTGTGACCCTGAGCAAGTCACTTAACTGCTTGTGCTCCCAGTCGCAACTGTAAACAAGCTTTTAACCGTGTGTCTCTCTGATTAAACAAACAAAACAAAAACCCTTAATATTCACATGGTGAGTGACTTCCATGCCTTGTACCTAGATGTTTCCTAAATACTTACCTATTAATGTTTTGTGTTTTTGTCCCTGCCACAGATTCTCAATTCTTCCTCTCACCTCCACTCTGTTCTCCATGCGTGTACACTATCTGCTGTGAGAACTGAGTGAGACCAGTCCCACCCATTCTCAGAGTATTTAATGCCTCTAAGAACAACTTTAAGAAAAATAATATTTTAGACAAAATTATAAAATACAGCTTATAATATACATATTTGCAGTATTAATCTAATGCTTGTTCTTCAGTATCAAGCACATATGCATGGAAACTGGGCCCCCGTACTGCAGAGTTCATCCACTCTTGCTGTTCATTCCCCACTCAGAGTCATGATCCTCTCTTTCTGACATCACAGCCTGATGCCAAGGAAGTGACTGTGATGTCACAAGCAGAGGATTACAACTTCAGGTGGGGAATCAGCAAACATAGCAAATGGAGCCCATGGCGCAAAACTGAGGGTTACTCACGTGTAACTGTAGTTCTAGGAGTGGTATATGGTGCACATCCACACTTTGGCAGTCTTCCTTTCCATTTAAGTTCAGTCAGAACATCTTCAAGCTAAGCTCCTCCCACCCACCCGGGTGGTATCCTCCTTGGCACTGCCCCATGACTTAGATCTTGCACACTGAAAGCAAGGATCCTTGTGCCACTTGCTAGGGGAGGTCGAGTAAGTCGTGTGGATGTGTACCACACAATACTCCTACAAAGTACAGTTACGTAAGAACTTACCGTAACAGTAGATCTTCCAAGGACTGTCTCTTGCAGTAAGTCATTACTTATGGGAGTATCCACCAGGTGGCGCTGTCACATGGCAGCTTCTTCCAGCAGTCTTCGTGGGGGCCTCCTACATGACATAATTTCCTGTGGATGTGTATAAGAGTGGGCAGCCCCAGTACCCTCTGTTCACCATCGGCTTCGGCAAGCACAGCGTGGAGCGAGGTAAACGAGGGCCGGAAAAACAGAGAGCAGTGATCTCACCCAACGTCCTGAGTTGCAGATTTGAGGCAACAAGGCAGGGGGATGGAGGGCAGGGGACTTACTGCAAGAGACAGCCTCGGAAGATCTACTGTTACGGTAAGTTCTTACATAACTGTACTATCTTCTACGGACTGGTCTCTTGAAGTAAGTCATGACTTATGGGAGATTACCAAACAGTAAAATCCAAATGGGGGGAAAGGCAAAGCCAAAGATGTAAAAGCACAATAAATTGTCACCTTCAACTGCACCCCCAGAGGCAGATAGGCCAGGGTGGGGTAAGGACTAAATGTTTGATAAGTAACAGAAATGTCCAACTCAGACCCTTCCATGCAGGCAGACAGGTCAACGGTTAGGTGAAGACATTTGGCATGAAACTAGGAGAAATGTCAACTCAAACCACACCCGCTCAGGCAGAAAGGCTCAAAGGTGGGTGAGGACAGCATGCAGGAGGCACGATGCAGAAAGAACTACAGGTGGCCAGGCAAAGTGATTCATCCTGACGAGGCAGAAGTTGACAGGCCCTGGCATAAAGTCAAAGTCAGTAAATAGACAAGTACAGCGGATCAGATAGTAGAAAGAGGAGCTCCAGGGAAAAAAACTTACTGGATGGTCATAGAAAGGAACAACTGAAGGGCTCCAGCAGGGAGAGTGGCAGTAGTTCCAATCAGATCTGCATGGAAGAGTGAAGCGTCCAGTCCAGGAGCAAGCCTCCAAGAAAGGTAAAGAGATCCCCGGGTGCCTCTGAGGCCTGCAAAAGGAGGCGGGGGATACCTGAGAAGCGGGTTAAGGTGCAGAAGCGGGTCCCACCCCACGTGAGGGATGGGGACGCTGCAGAGGGGCAGACTGAGCCGCCCCCCCCCCGGAGGCCCTACCATGGTCCTGAGAGGCACCCCGGTAGGTGGGGCTGGGCATGAGGCAGCCTGCCCATAGGGGCGGGACCTGGGGGTGTGACAGAGGTCCTGACCAGACTGGAGAGTATGCCCTGAAGCCTAAAAGGAATCCAGGATGAACTGAGCACCAGGCCAAACAGCAGGGTCCCAGAAAAAGGGGCATTGGCAACCGACAGCTGGACGCCAGTCAGCAAACCCAAAACCCGCAGCCAGGTGAAGCACCAAAGGGCAACGCCGGAGGCCGAGAGGTGGGCTGATGTGTTAACGTATTGAAGCACGCATGGAGCAGGTAACAGGAAAGGGAAGGCATGGCAGACAGCAGCTGAACTGTTCAGGGCCATGAGGGGCAGGCTGAGTGGAAGCAGGATGAAACCAAATATGAGAGAGTGCGTGAAAACATGCAGGAATCAAAGGCGGGACAACCATGGCAGGCTCCTCAGGAACGTCGAGGTAGGCAGCCATGTCCCGATGAAAGGAGTCCTGATCCGCAGCAAGGAAGCAAAAAGCATGCTGGATCTGTAGCATGAGCTCCATGAAGGAGGGATCAGGGAGTGAGGAGGCATCAGGGGTCTCAGGCGGGGTGGCCTCCAAAAAGGAGGACAGGGGGAACCAAGGTCCCCAGGGTCCGAGAGGTCCACACCAGGAACATCCCCCATGAAGGGATCCCACCTCCCAAAATCACCATAAAGGGAGGCCTCATATATGGGGGGGAACCAGGCGGGAAGCACCGGCTCTGAGCACAAGCGCCTGAGTGATGGGGAGGGGGATCGGGATGAGGAAGAACCCTGACTTACGTGCCACAGGACTCCCATTACAATGCGGGTGATGCCCAGAGCCTGTGATGGGTCCAGAGGCGGAGGATGCCCAAGGGCGGCATCAGAAAGAGGGCAAGCCAGCCTGGGAAGTGCCAACCCTGAGCAGCCAGGGGAGGCACCCCGATCCCCATGGACTGGGATTGGTAAAGGAGCAAGAGACTCAGGGTGAGGTACATGCAGCAGGGCCAAAGGCCCAGAAAAAGTCGCGACCAAAGGGTGCGAAAAGGGCGATGGGGACGCCGTCCAGTGCCGGGACAAGGGGGGACAAGGAAACAGAGCCCCGAGGTGGGAAGCCACCATTGTAGCCGACGAGGCAGCCCTGTCGATGAAGGAAGGAGGAGAGGCCTCGCCGTTGATGGCGGAATCATCCCCATCTATGAGGGATCAAAAGGAAGCCTCTCTGTCGACGGGGAAAGCCGTCCCATCGACGAGGTATGCAAGGCATGCTGTCCCATCGACAAGGAGTACTCCATCAATGGAAAAAGGGTTCCATTGACGAGAGAACAGGAGAAACATGGCCCGTTGATGGGAGAAGAGCTCCCGTCGATGAGGGAGAAGAAAGAACACATGTCATCGACGGGGAAGCATCCCCGTCAATGAGGAACATGCTGTCGCTGGGACAACACTGCCCGTCGACGGAAAACGTTCAGAAACAAGCTCTGTGGATGGGACATGGCCCATCAATGACACGATAAGCCCATCAGGCTCCATCAATGGGGGGAGCAGCCCCGTGGACGAGGAAGGAACCGTCGACGACAGAGGAGCCACCATCGAAGTCATACGGAGGGTGTGAGGTGTGAATCCGCCTCCCTCTGCCTGGAATGAGTGCCCTTGACCAGGGAGCCTTTAAGGTGGCCCCTTGAGGTTCATTCTGGACTGACTGGATGAACAGCCATGAGCAAGTCCTAAGGCCCAGCAAGAGATCCTGAGCCAGGGAGCAGCAGGGTACTGTGAGCAAGGAGGGCCGGGGGCACTGTGAGGAGCACAGGCCCGGCTCAGTGGAAGTAGAAGAGCCAGGGCCTGGGAGTAGTACACATACCCAGGACCAGAGGCAAGAGCCGGGGGTGCAGCGAGTGGTGCACAGGCCCAGGTCCTGGAAGTAGAAAAGCCAGGGCCTGGGAGTGTTCCAAAGGCCCGGCAGAGAAAAGCAAAATCAGGCTGAGCTGTTATTAGCAGCCCCAGTGAATCCCCAGACCCAGCAAGAGTGCCTGGGCCAGGGAACAGCAGGTGTACTGGGAGCTCAAATGGAAAGCCGGGCCTGCTGTAGAAAAAAAGAAATATATCGGGATAGGCCCTAAAGAAGCCCCAGACCCAGCAAGAGAGCCTGAGTCTGGGAGCAGCTGGGGTACTGTGAGTGGGTCACAGGTCTGCCATGGAAGTTCACGGGTGCTGAGAGCAAGTCCCAGGTCTCGGGCCCAACGGCAGAAAATCGGTTCAAGTTCGAGTCGAAGACTGCAACCTAGGAGGTCAGGAGAGCTGAGTGTGTGAGCTGAAGCCAGCAGGAAAATGAACAGAGGATACTGGGGGCTGCCCACTCTTATACACATCTACAGGAAGTGATGTTGTGTGGGCAGCCCCATGGAAGAAGCTGCCATGTGATAGTGCCACCTGGTGGATACTCCCATAAGTAATGACTTGCTGCAAGAGACCAGTCCATAGAAGATCTGTGGTTAAAGGTGAGTAACCCTCATTTCTAGCGATGTGGATATGGTGCAGTATCAAACTTGGCAGACTCCTAGCAGTTCTCAGGAGGAAGACAAGTACTACTTAGAGAACGAGGAGAGAGAACTGAGGCCCCAAAACCAGCATCCAGCATGACTCAAGGTCGATGTGGTAATGGGAGATAAAGATGTGTGCCGACTTCCAGGTAGCAGCCCTGCAGAGCTCGTGGATAGGGATGTCCCTGGAAGCAGCCACTGAGGCAGTGGTATGTCTGATGGAATGAGTCCTTAGCCCAAGAGGAGGCTCCCTACCAGCCAACCTATAGCAGAGGTCAGTGCAGGAGATAATCCACTTGCCAATCATCTGCTTAGCTGACAGTCTGCTAGGTGTGGCTTTAGCGAAAGTGACAAAGGGCTGGTGAACCTCTCCCTGAACTCCAGCCATGCACTCCGTATAAGCGAGCACTCATCGCAGGTCCAATGTGTGGAATCTGTGCTGGGCCTCCAAGGATGGATTGGTGAAATACACCAGGAGGTTAATCACCTGGTTAAGGTGAAACTCTGAAACAACCTTCGGAAGGAATTTCGGGTTGAGGCAGAAGACAACCTTGTCCCTGTGGAACACCACATGAGACGACTCCACCAAGAGTGTCTGGAGCTCACTGATCCTTCTGGTGGAGGTGATTGCCACCAAGAAGGTGGTCTTCCATGACAGATGGGAGATGTCACACCTGTGTATTGGTTCAAATGGCTTGCCCATGAGCTCTGGCAGTACCAGCAACAAGTCCCAAGGTGGTGGTGGTTCACGCACCAGGGGGGACAGGTAGTTAAGACCCATAAAGAAATGCCCAACCACCTTTTCCTGCACCACTGTCAGCATACCAGCCCATGCCCAGTATCCAGAGATGGCTGCCAGGTGCACCTTGAGGGTTGTCGACCTCAGGCCCAACTGAGAGTAGGACCACAGGTAGTTCATGGAGCAGGATAGGGGGTCTAGCTCCCTGCCCTGGCACCAAATGGAAAAGCGTTTCTATTTGAAGGCATAGCACTTGTGAGTCAACTCTTTTTGAGAGGCTTCCATAACAAGGAGGACCACATCAGAGAGACCCAAAGCCTGGAACTCTAGCCACTCAGGAACCAGGCCATCAGGTGCAAGGATTGAAGGTCCCAGTGCAAGACCTTCCCCTGATGGCAAGAGATCAGTTCTGGCCACGGAGGCAAGCACCATGGAGGCCTGCTGCTTTGGCGAAGGAGATCTGGGTTCCAGAACTAGCATTGCCAGTCTGGGGCTACCAGGATCATCCAAGCTTTGTCCCTTCACACCTTGACCAATACCTTGTGGATCAGGTTAAAAGGAGGTAAGGTGTACAGGAGGCCCAGAGTCCAGGGCCTCATGAAGGTATCCTCATCTGCATTGTGCACTGTGGGGGGTTAGGAACAGAACAGCCTCAGCTTGGCATTCTCCCCCAGAACTGGTGTGACCAGGAGTGCCCCACTGGGAGAACAGGTGGTCCACCACGCCCTGGTGAAGAAACGACTCGTGAGACACCTCATCCATGCAGCTGAGGGAGTCTGCCAGCTGGTTGAAGGCTCCAGTCACATGACTCACCAAGAGATTGGCACCCAAGTCGCACATGAGAGTCCAGGTGAGGAGGGCTTCCCGACACAAATGGAGCAACTGCATTCTGCCCTTTCTGTTGAGCTACAACACGGTGGTGGTGTTGTCCGTCTGAACCTACATGGCCTGACCCAGGGTGAAGCAAATGCTGTCAGAGCAAGCCACTCTCATCGCAGGGGGCACATTCACCAGTGGGCCCCACTGGACCATGTAGGTGCAGGATGCCATGTACTCCAGCAGCCACAGATAGTCGTGGGCAGGGTACGAGTGTCCAACCTGAAATGACTGGGGAAAGGATGCAAGGTCCACTGCCTGGTCCACTGGGAGGCGGGCCTTGGCCTGAAGGAAGTCAAGCTCTGTCCCAATGAAGTGGATGACCTGCGAGGGTTGGAGTTTCAAGTAGATAAGAAGACCCAAGGCTGAGCAAGTCTGGAGGGCCAGATCCCTGGACTGCTCCACTTCCTCCCCGGATAAACCAGCAATCAGCCAGTCATCCAGACAGGGGTACAGCCGGACCCCTCAATGCCACAGGAATGCTGCCACAACTGCAATGCATTTGGCGAAGACCCTGAGGGCTGAGGAGAGTCTGAACAGTATGAATCAGAACTCGTAGAGCACCCAGTCTGCACAGAACTGAAGGTACCCCCAGTGAGATGAATGAATGGAAAAGTGGAAGAAAGTGTCCTGGAGGTCCAGGGAGCAGAATCACATGTCCTGCACCAAGGATGGAATGATGTGATTCAGAGCGACCATCTGGAACTTGCGCCTCTTTAGGAATTGATTGATATTGTGAAGATCCAGAATGGGGCGACAGCCCCCCAGCCACTTGGGGACCGGAAATACTTGGACACAAAGCTCTGGCTGGCCTTGGCATCTGACACACAGGCAACAGCTCCCTTCTCCAGGAGCTGAGTGATGTCCTCCATGAGGGCAGACAGGATGTCCTGGGACACCATGGACTCCCATGTGTCATGGGCTTGGTAGGACGAGAGAGCATCAATGTCACGAGGCAGACCCCAGCCCACCATGTCAAGCACTCATTTGTCCATAGTGATGATGAATCAGGCGTGCCAGAAGTGGCAAAGCCAACTCCCCCCCCCCAGGAGACTGAGGCAGGGGCTGGACGGGCAGGTGACACCCACCGACCCATCACTGGGCAAGCCTGGCAGAGGTTCTGGTGCCAGCTGCTGGAGGATCACCGCCACTCCAGCCTTTGGGCTTCTTGGAGCCAGAGGCGGTGGGCTTGGGCTTAGGCCGCCAGACCTGAAATTGCCCCAACAGGGGTTGCAGTGAATTGGACTGCTGGGGTGGAAAGGTCCAAAACTGAAAAGTCTTATTTTTCAGCTTTAGGCCCTTAAAAGGCCCAGACGATATACTAACGGTCTGCTGATTATGCTTCCTGACCCCATGTCAATGATAGATAGCAACATTTTATTTTGTAAATGACTGACATCTTTAGATTTTACAGGTCCATTGTCATTACCTTGATGTTTCCACCGCTCTAAAACAGCAGCCGGTCCGAAAAGCTTGTGATGTCATATGTAGTAATGAGTCTATTTCTTATAGCACTGCAGGCAGGGCAGCAGCGGAAGCATTTTGAGTTGCTATTACAATTGTCTATACTAACAGTGAGTCTACCAGTTGTTCATGTAAAAACATAATTCATTTGCAACTCCATAAGGGCAACATCCTTTTTAAGCAGCCCTTTCAGCAAATGCAAAAAATAGAACAGTCCTCCACAACTTCCCTCCTGGTAGCTCATTTCTCCTATTACTCCGGCTGGAGAACATTTTTATCTTTTACAAATGCTGGCGCTAATCCAACATGGGTGCATAAAAATGCAGGAAAAGCATGCTGGTTCTGATTATGGCAGTGTCTCAGAAGGTAGTTCTCTTTAATCGCTTATCGCTCCCCAGGCTAGGGGCAATCGTACATCTGTAGGTGCCTGGCTGAGCTACTGGAAGGGAAGTTGTGGACGGACTGTTCTATTTTTAGCATTTACTGAAAGGGCTGCTTAAAAAGGATGTTGCCCTTATAGAGTTGCAAATTAATTATGTTTTTACATGAACTACTGGTAGACTCGCTGTTAGTACTGACAATTGTAATAGTAACTGAAAATGCTGCTGCTGCTACCCTGCCTGCAGTGCTGCAAGCAATAGACTGGTTACTGCACATGACGTCACAAGCCTTATAGACTGACAGCTGTTTTAGAGTGGCGGGAACATCACGGTAATGACAATGGACCTGTAAAATCTAAAGATGACAGTCATTTACAAAATAAAATGTTCCTCTGCATCACTGACACAGGGTCAGGAAGCATAATCAGCAGACTCACAGTATATTGTCAGGGGCTCTTTAAGGTCCTTCTGAGAGAACACGATGGAGTTTAGGGTGGCACTGGACTTCTCAGTCTTGGTGAGGTGACCATCCACTCCCCAGCTCAAACCGGTTGGTACCCAAGAAGGGAACATCTGCCAGCTTATGTTGGGTATCCACCGTAAAGATGGAAATCCTCAACCAAGCCTTATGCTACATGGTGACTGCTGCAGCCACCGACCAGGCGCAGGAGTCGCCAGTATCCAAGGCTGTCTGAAGCTGGTGCTTAGCAACTGAACGTCCCTGGTCCCAGACCATCTTGACTGCCGACTTCAAGTCTGCCAGAAGACGGGGGAGCAAATGGTTCAGAACCCCCATGAGGGCATGGATAAAGTTGGCCATCATAATGGCTGAGCTCACCTGCTGCAGACCCAGGGAGGAAGCAGCATATTTTTAGCTGCATGGTCCGGCTTCTTGGACTCCCTGTCAGGAGGCTTGTCAACATCCTCGATGTTGCTGGTCCAGAAGACAAAATCCACCACTAGCCCCTCAGCCGAGGGATGGTCGAGGAACCTGGGACAGGACCTGGTAGATACTGCGTACTTATGGAACATACTTGCAGAGAGTGCCAGGCAAGAAGCTGGATACTGTCAAAACTCTAAGGTGGAACCCAGAATGGCTTCTGTAATGGGGAAGGCAACCACTGGAGAGTCATTCTTGTCAAAGATCTCTGTGAGGGAGTATTTGGCATGTTTCTGGACCAGCTCCAGGGGAATCCCCATGGACTCCAAGATGAGACACAGCAAGGCCCCAAAGGAGACAGGCCTGTGCTCAGTGGTAAGCTCCTCAGTCCACTTGTGGTCGAAGCCCGGGGTCCAAGCAGAATCCATGGAAGAGTTGGAATCCAAGGACTCCTTGAACACCGCCTTCAACCCAGACTCCCCATGGACTACCCAGGACTCATCTGAGTGGGAGGTCTTAATAGGTAGCCATCTTGGGAGACCAGAATCAGGTCATGCAGCAAGAGCTGCAGTGGCAGGGGCTCCACCAGGATAGGTGGGGAAGCTGGCGTCAGCTCGGCCAGTCAGAGTGGGTCTGGGACGAGCCGCATCAGCGGAGACCAAAGGAGAACTGGTGATGGAGGCGTAGGTCGACCATGGCCAAGGACCCACTGCTGCCACAGGAACTCCTTGTACCACCATTGCAACTTGCAGCAGAACCTCTTGCCATCTGAGGATGAGGAGGATGTGAAGCATCAATGCCACTTCCTAGTTGATGGCCGAGAGTGGGAATGGCGAGAGTCCCGAGACCTCGTCATTGAATGGGATCGAGTCCTCAACCTGGACCTTGACCAATGACAAATGTGTCACCAATGAGGAGAGATGGGGGCACGGTCTGTGTAGTCAATGTGAACTGGTTCCCACCCTGAAACCCTGGAGGGGCTGATCTCCCGCGGGGGAGATAGCTGGATCGGCATATTTGTCTGGCCCCTTCTGAGAGCGGACTGAAAGGACCAGCGTTCTGGAAAGCGAGTCAGCCTCAACTTCCTCTGACAATGGGTCGACGAAGTCGAGAAAAATGCTGGCCAGCTGGTTGACCCATGTCTCAGGTAGCAAGCCTGACAGGGACACCATGGAGTTAGCAGCATGAACAGGGACCCCTGAAGGGTCAGCCAAAGCTGACAGCTTGACAACCATCAAACCAGACACAGAATCATGGGACTGGGAGAAGTGAGCCCACTCCCTCTCCCACAACTGCAGTGAGTCCTCTTGGCAGTTTGAAAATTTTGAAGATTTATCCCCCTGGGAAGGGCCCTTCACAAGGGTAGGAAGGGACTGGCAAAAGTCCCGAAAAGCCCCCTGTAAATAAAGCACCGATGTTGACACCCACCATGAGAAATGCAGGAGTTGTGGAACAGCCTGCCATGACCTCAGCAGCTGTTTCTTCGTGCATGGCAAGCTACGATGCTGAGCCTGCTGCCACAGAAATGGCCCTGTGGGCATCCGTGGACTGAACCGGTGGATCCTGTTCATCAGGGCCCCCAAACAAAAGACAGGTGTTACAGTCAAGGGAAGAGGATTGTACAGACTGGCACAGACAGCAAGCTTGCGGGTCGTGCTGAGCCCCCTGACAGTAAATGTACGAGGCATTGGTGTCAGTGTGCAAAATCTTTTGGTGCAAGCGGTGCATTGCTTGAAGCTGGGACCAGATTTTTGGTCATCACGCTCCATACTGAGACACAGATTTGTGAAGAACTTGCAGAAAATCACCTGCGGACAGAAACATATTTTGGGCCTACACTGCGCAGAGGAGCTGTGATGGATGAGACCTGACTCCTCTAGTGGAAAGGAAGACCTGACTTCACGGGGTGGAGCCGAGGAGGATATCACCAAGGTGGGTGGGAGGAGCTTAACTTGAAGACATTCTGGCTGAACTTAAAGGGAAAGAAAAACTGCCAAAGTGTGGATAAGTGCACCATATCCACATCCCTAGAACTCCAGCTCACATGCAAATATATTTAGTAACGACAAGGGACAGAGAAACACAGACCCTATATTAAAGCTAAATAGAGCTGTGTCTAAATATGATGCTGTCAGACGTTTTCTCAGAGATGTCAGCTGCTCCATAACATTCCGTAGTATGACTACAACAACTAATACAAGGAGAGAAGAGCTATCACAATGACTGAAGATCTAGTACTAGGAGAAAAGAGCTAATACAATAAAGAAAGAGCTCATACTACGAGAGATAAGCTAATACTATGAGGGAAGAACCAATACAATGAAGAATAACTAATGTAAGAGGAGCTACTACTATGAGGGAAAAGTCAGTACAATGAGGAATAGCTAATACAATAAGGGAAAAGCTAATACAATGAGAGAAGAGTTAAAACAATGAGTGAAGAGCTAATACAATGAAGGAAGACCTCACACTATGAGAGAGGAACTAATACTATGAGGGAAGAGCCAATACAATGAAGAATAACTAATATGAGAGGAGCTAATACTATGAGGGAAAAGCCAATACAATGAGGAACCGCTAATACAATAAGGGAAGAGCTAATACAATGAGAGAAGAGTTAAAACAATGAGTGAAGAGCTAATACAACGAAGGAAGACCTCACACTATGAGAGAGGAACTAATACTATGAGGGAAGAGCCAATACAATGAAGAATAACTAATATGAGAGGAGCTAATACTATGAGGGAAAAGCCAATACAATGAGGAACAGCTAATACAATAAGGGAAGAGCTAATACAATGAGAGAAGAGTTATAACAAAGAGTGAAGAGCTAATGCAATGAGGGAAGAGCTCATACTATGAAAGAAGGGCTAATACTATGAGGGAAAAGCCAATATAATGAGGGATAGCTAATACAATAAGGGAAGAGCTAATACAATGAGAGAAAAGTTAAAACAATGAGTGAAGAGCTAATGCAATGAAGGAACAGCTCATACTATGAGAGAAAGGCTAATGCAATGAGGGAAGTGCCGGCCCGGTGGCTCTGAGGGTTGAGGCACTGGATGCCACACCTCGCGCCATGCCGGCAACCGGGGTTCAGGAATGAGGTCGGGCCATCAGGGGTCGGCAGGGAAGGGAAGGGATTGAGCACCTGGAGGACTGCTCTCCCTTTCAAGGGAGGGTTCCGGGGGAGGCGTCACTCTGGAGCAGCCCCTGCAGTGGTCGTGGGAAGCACTAGGAACAGGCAGCGCTACAAGTGGGGGGCAGAGCTGTGGCGGACATTGGCATGCAAGTGCCTAGACATTACTGTACGTCCGAGCTCCAGGGGAACAGCACAGAAAAAGCCCTGATCCTCGGTAGGCGAAGGTGGGGACCGGTAGCCAACCACAGCCTGCCCTCATACTCCCCTTGCTCCGTGGCAACCTATCTAGATTTCAGAAAGGTCACCAGAGGAGTTGGCAGTCCTGCCCTGGGGGCTTAGATCTGGGGGGCCGGGTTGTCAGAAGTCACAAGGAGGAATTCCTGGCACGAGAGGTAGGGACTGGGGCTTGACTCGGGAGGGACCAGGTCATGCCATGTGTCCCACACTGGAGAGAGTCTAAGGATAAGTAATAAAGAGAAGATTAAAAAAAATACGAGGGAAGAGCTAATACAATTACAAAAGAGCTAATATAATGAGAGAAGAGCTAAAACGATGAGGGAAGAGCTAATAAAATGAAGGAAGTGCTAATACAAAGAGAGAAGAACTACTGCAATGAGGGAAGAGCCAATTTCATTAAGGACAAACTAATACAATGAGAGAAGAGATAAAACAATGAAGGAAGTACTAATACAATGAAGGATGAGCTAATAAAATGAAGGACATGCTAACAAAATGAGAGAAGAGCTAAAACAATGAAGGAAGCGTTAACATAATGAGGGATGAGCAGGGAAGAGCTAACACAATGAGGGCAGAGCTAATACAATGAGGGAACAGCTAATCCAATGAAGGAAGAGCTAATACAATAAGGAAAGAGTTACCACAATCAGAGAACTAATGTAATGAGGAAAGGGCTAATACAATAAGGAAAGAGCTAATACAATAAGAGAAGAGCTAATACAATGAGAGAAGAACTAATACAATGAGGAACAGCTACTACAATGAGAGGAGAGCTATTACAATGAGAGAAGAGCCAATACAATGAGAGAAGAGCTAGTACAATGGGGGAAGAGCTAATTCAATGAGAGAAGAGCTAATACAATGAGAGAAGAGCTAACACTATGAGGGATGAGCTAATTCAGCGAGGGATCTTCCAGGATCCACTTGTATGTGGTGATTTTTGTCCATTCCTGGAAGCAGTGAGCCAGTGTTATTCCCACTGGCAATGGATGAGTGACCTGGGCAGACTTGTCAGTGGTTTTGTTTTGCCTGGGGTTTGGGGGCTTGTGTTGCAACTGCATGCCTACAGCCTCTTCCAACCCTACCCCTACATTAGCCCCTTTTTGGAGGGTACTCACAGGAGAGAGATAAGAACAAGGGTAGTATGCCCTACCCCGACCTCCCCTTCCATAATGCCTGTAGGAAGTGGAGGCTTTTTCTTTCTCAGTATTGCTCCTGTAGATGGTTTAGTACTTATCTACCTTTTTCATGTAAGCCTCTGCCTTGTCACCAAACAGGGAAGTTGCAGTCAACATAAATCCAAAAGGAGACCCAGTTCCTTTTCTCAGAGTCGGAGCTGATTCGGGAAGGGGGTACAGGATCAGGGGACAGAGTGCTGGGTCTCGGGTGGACTATTACAGTGAACTGTCGATGTCGTCGGCATCGATGTGTTTGCTGTAATAGTGTCGCCGTACAGACCAGGTGGGACTACAGGTACTCTGTGCCGGTTTGGTCACTTAATATTTTTTCTTAATTTTCTTGTCTATGCCAGCAGCTGAGGTAGGTGATGACATGATTTTGCATGTTGCTTTCAGGAGGGATTTATGTTTGGGCAGCATTAACCTCTTTTTGGGTGCTAAGCTCATCACAGCCATGAATTCTACCTCATCCTCATCCTTCTCAGTCTCATTGGAAGAGATGTTGAGAGTATTTACTACATGCCTTGCAAAGGTATAGAGGAAAGTGTAATCCTCTGAAGGCCTAGGAGGAGAGCCAAATTCTTGCTCAGGAAAACCATTTGGTTCTATGGGTTCTACTTCCTCCTCATCTTCGTTCTCCAGAACCTGGAATGCCTGGAGGAACTGCCATGCCTTTGTCATGTCCTCTATTGAGGGCAATTGTCTGAAGTCCATGGGTGGCTCCTTTCCTTCTTTAGGAGGAGGGACAGCTGCATCTTTTCTCCTTGACGGGCACCAGTTCTGGTGTCTGCTCAGAGGCTCTTTTATTTTTGCTGGATTCTGGGTTCCCCTTTTGGACACCCTGATTTCTGAACCAATTTTTAGCAGCTTTATCTTTCTTGTCTGTCCCCTCTGACAGGGACTGCTGCTTACTCTGAGGGTCTGGACCCTTCTCTGACATTTTGGTGATGTGGAGGCAGATGGAGAAGCCATAAAATCTTCTAATTTTTTAGCCTTTTTCTCTTGCTTCTTAGGGCAAAACTTTTTACACAGATCACAACAGGAGAAGTTGTGGTCTGGACCCAGGCACTTTTAACACAGTTTGTGAGAGTCTGCCTTTGCCAAGAGATGAAAACAAACTATAATTTTTAAAGCTTGTAGGTCCTGTTATCTTTTTGGGTCTACCCATAATGCCAAACACTGATGACCCAGAGAAGATGTTTCCAGTTTACAATAAAAATAATCAACAATATAATAAGCCCAAGAAATGTCAAAAAGGGTTTTACAGTAATTAATGTGGTTTGGTTTCTCAAAAAATGAAACTGCAAGTTAAATTTACTTCAAGAGAGGTTTCTTAAGTAGAAATAGCGAAAAAAAAGTTTCAGTTCCCAACAACGAGGAACCGAGAATACTTCAGCATAAAACAGCAAAGCTGTTAAATAAAAAATATTTTTAATTAACATATTAAATAGCAGTTCCCTTAAAGTGAGAACAGCACTGGGAACGTCCTTCTCCAGTTCCTGGGAACTGATTGCGAACTGAAGAAAAAAAACTTACACAATAAAATACAAATAACACCTTAACTAACGTAGAGTATTGAAAAGTAAATTGAAACACTTAAATACTATAAAATATTAAACAATAAACAGTAAGCCGACCAGAAGTGTGGAGAAGACTTTGGTATTTCTGTTCTCTTCAGGTGGAGAAATTAATCTGACATTACAGTGCAGAGGTGAGTGTCACACAAAGTGAGTTTGAATTTCATTCCAAATTCCATAATTTGCATAAAATTCTTGAAGATCTGGGACTGCTCATTCCAGGAAAATGACTGCTGCTGTTAAGCACACATGAGGGATTCCTGGGGTTTGAAGAGCTAATACAATAAGGGAAGAGCAAATACAATAAGAGAAGAGCTCATACAATGAGAGAAGAAATGGACACAAGTCCCTTTACATGAGAAAGGGTCCTAAAGGAACTGGAAAGAATAAGAGTCGATAAAGCAATGGGGCCAGATGGGGTGCACCCCAGGGTCCTAAAGGAACTAAGAGAAGTGGTGGCTAAACCTCTGGCAATTCTGTTTAGCCTATCACAGGAAACAGGGGAGGTACCCAAAGACTGGAGGACAGCAGATGTAGTCCCCTTATACAAAAGAGGGAACCAAGAGGACGTGTGAACTACAGACCAGTCAACCTGATTTCGATAGTGGGGAAGATCATGGAAGCACTACTGAAGGAGAGATTGGTGGAACATCTGGTTGCCATCTGACTACAGGACCCAAGGCAGCATGGTTTCACTGGGGGGAGGTCATGCCAGACCAACCTCATTGAATTTTTCGACTGGGTGACAAAGGAGGTGGATCAGGGGAAGGAAGGAAGTGGACATGGTCTATCTGGACTTCAGCAAGGCCTCTGACACTGTGCTACATAGAAGGCTATTAAACAAACTGGGGAATATGGGAATGGGCCGGACAGTAGTGCGGTGGGTGGGTAACTGGCTATGGGGGCAGGACACAGAGGGTGGTGGTAAATGATTGGTCACTCCACGGATGGAAGAGTGACCAGTGGGGTACCACAGGGATCAGTGCTGGGACCAGTCCTATTCAACATCTTCATCAGTGACATTGCACAGGACCTAGAAGGCAGGATTTCCCCGTTTGCTGATGACATGAAGCTCTGTAACAGGGTGGACATGCCAGAGGGTGTAGACAGAATAAGGAGGGACCTGCAGAAGCTTGAAGAATGGTCAAAGGTTTGTCAGTTTAAATTCAATGCAAAGAAGTGCAAGATAATGCATATGGGGAACAAAAATCCTGGAACAGCATATCAGTTGGCAGGTGAGGATATATCATACACCAAGCAGGAAAGGGACCTTGGGTTATTATCTCTGATGACCTCAAGGTAGGGAAACAGTGTGACAAGGCAGCAGGTAAAGCAAATAGGATGCTGGGATGCATAGGCAGGGGCATCACCAGCAGGAAAAGGGAGGTCATAATTCCACTATACAAGACACTAGTGAGGCCACACTTGGAGTACAGTGCACAGTTCTGGAGACCTTACCTACATAAGGACACAGACAGGGTAAAGAAGGTTCAGAGGAGGGCAACAAAGATGGTACAGGGATTGCATCACAAGTCCTGTGAGGACAGGCTGAAGGACTTGAATATATATATATACTCCCTGGAGGAGAGGAGGGAGAGTGAGGATATGATAGAGACATACAAGTACCTTACAGGGAGCAACAGGGTGCAGGAATACACTATTTTCCAGTGAAAAAGATGTTCCAGGACTAGAGGGCATGGGATAAAGTTGTCGGGAGGGCGATTCAGAGGAAACGTAAGGAAGAATTTATTCACAGAAAAGGTGGTGGCCAAGTGGAACACCCTGCCAGAGGAAGTGGTAGGGGCTGAAACAATCACGGGATTTAAGAATACATGGGATAGACATAAGGGAATTCTGGAGGATAGGGGTAAGGGGCAACAGACTTCTAGAAAAATGAAAAGGGAGCTTACAAGCTCAAATGGGAAGACTGGGTGGGCCATAGGCCCCTATCTGCAGACAGTATATATGTATCTAAGAACTAATACAATTAGGGAATATGTAATACAATGAGAGAAGAGCTAGTACAATGAGAGAAGAGTCAATACAATGACAGAACAGCTAGTACAATAGGAGAAAAGCTAATAAAATGAGGGACGTGCTCATGCAATGAGAGAAGAACTAATACAATGAGGGAAAAGCACATCCAATGAGGGAAGAGCTAATACAATGAAGAAACAGCTAGTACAATAAGGGAAAAGCTAATACAATGAAAGAAGAGCTCATAAAATGAAGGAAGCACTAATAGAATGAGGGAAGAGCTAATACAATGAGGGGAAAGCACATACAATAAGGGAAAAGCTAATACAATGAGGGAAGAGTTAATACAATGAGGAAAGAGTTAATACAATGAGTAAACAGTGACTACAATGAGGGGAGCGTTAATACAATGAGTGAACAGCTACAATGAAGGAAACACTAATACAATGACGGAAGAGCTAATACAATGAGGGAAGAGTTAATACAATGAGTGAACAGCTAACACAATTTGAAGATAGAGGGGGGACGGCTCAGAGGTAAAGTGAGGAAGTATTTCTTCACAGAGAGGGTTGTAGATGCATGGAACAGCCTTCCTGCGGAGGTCGTAGAGCCAAAAACAGTTGGGGAATTCAAGAATGCATGGGACAGATATAAGGCAATTCTAGTGGGGGGGTAGGAGGAAGTAAGCTGTTGGTTAACTAGGATCTGCAGCTTATCCATTAGGTAGGGAAATGGGCAGACTAGGTGGGCCAAGTGGGTCTTATCTGCCGTCAAATTCTATGTTTCTAACACAATGAAGGCAGAGCTAATACAATGAGGAAGCAGCTAATATAATGAGGGAAGAGCTAGTACAAGTAGGAAGCAGATAATACAATGAGAGAAAAGCTAATACAACAAGGGAAGAGATAATACAATAAGAGACTAGCTAATTCAATGATAGAAGAGAGAATACAATAATGGAAGTGCTAGTACAATGAAGGATGAGACAATACAATGAGACAAGAGCCAGTACAATAAGAGATGAACTAATACAATGAGGGAAGAGTTAATACAATAAGGGAAGATCTAATACAATGAGGGAACATCTAATGAGCTAATACAATAAGGTGAAAGCCAGTTCAATGAGGGAGCAGGAAATACAATGAGGGAAGAGCAAATTCAGTGAGTGAAGAGCTAATACAATAAGGGTACAGCTAATACAATGATGGCAGAGCTAATACAATGAAGAGGTAATACAATGAGAAAAGAACTAATACAATGAGAGAAGAGCAAATACAATGAAGAAACATACAGCTATGTAAGAACTTACCATAATAGCAGATCTTCGAGAGCGGCTCTTGCAGTAGGTATTAACAGATAGGACTAAGCCGCCAGGTGCTAGGACCATACAGAAAACTTTTAGTTAGCAGTGTCTGGCGGGGACCGCACATCTGACGTCACACGACCGATGTCAGCGTGGCACTATATAGTGAACGATCCCCTTGCCCGCCCTCCAGTTCTCCCGCCGGAGACCTAGAAAGGTGCGACAGGAGGTAGGAGTGGGCTCCTGGAGCTATAAAGCTATGAAAGGAGAAGTAGTAGAAGAAACCCACGGGGAAGGTGGGAGGGAAAGCAGTACCTACTGCAAGAGCCTCTCTCGAAGATCTATTGTTACGGTAAGTTCTTACATAACTGTATTATCTTACTTTGAGAGGGCTCTTGCAGTAGGTACTAACAGATAGGACCGAGTCCCAAGCAGTCAAATTCAGGCAAGTCTGAGACATAGGCAGTTAAGAACAAGTCTGCAGAAAACAGGGATCTTAGGACAAGAGTCCCTGAAGAACAGCTAGACCAAAGCCCACTCTGTGCATAGAAGCAACGTCCAAACTGTAATGCTTAGTGAAGGTATGGACAGAACTCCAAGTGGCAGCCGCACAGATATCTGCGGCACAGCCATTCCTGAAACAAGCAGTAGAGGTAACCATGCCCCTGGTTGAGTGCTCTTTGACTTTCCCCGGAAGTGGTTTGTTATATTTCTGATAACAAAAGGTAATGCAGTTTGCCAACCATTTGGACAAACTGTTTGGAAACTGCAGCACCCTCTCTTTTGAGAGCAAAGGAAACAAATAACTGATGAGTTTTATGGATAGGCTTCATCCTGTTAGTGCAGCAATTAAGAATTCTATGTACATGCAGAGTATGTAGAATTGCTTCACCCCGATTGGAATGCTCAGGGTAGTACACTGGCGACTGAATGGTCTGATTTAAGGTGGATTCTGAGACCACCTTAGGTAAGAATTTAGGATTAGTACGCAGAGCCACCCGGTCTCTGTGAAAAATCAAATAAGGCTCCTTATACATCAGGGCCTGAAGCTTGGAAATTCTTCTAGCTGAAGTAATGGCAACTAAAAAGAGCACTTTCCATAAAATGTAGTGCATGTCACAACTCGCAGCTGGTTCAAAAGGATCCAGCATGAGTTTTTCTAAAATGAAATTCAAGTCCCAGGGAGGAGCAGGGCTCCTGACTGGGGGTTTCAAATGAAGAATTCCTTTTAGGAACATCTTCGATACTTCAAACTTAGCCAGGTTTTTAACATCCACTGGAATGTGGTAGGCAGAAATGATGGATAAATGGACCTTCAGGGACGAGTAACTGAGGCCAAGGTCAGAGAGGTGCAGCAGATACTGTAAGACCTGCTGAACGGGGCAAGAGAAGGGGGTACCATTCCTTGGATGTGGCCCATATGGAAAGTCTCTTCCATTTTATTGCATAAGCAGATCTAGTGGAAGGCTTTCTGGCCTCCACTAGAACCTGTGCCACTCTAGAGAATACTCCAAAGTGAGCAGCAGCTATGTCAGTAGGTGCCACGCATGTAGGTGAAGGGACTGGAGGCTTGGAAGGACCGGTGTGCCCTGTTCCTGAGTCGGAAGGTCTTGACAGATGGGCAGGGAAACTGGAGGTTCCACTGACAGTTGTTAAAGTAGAGAGAACCAAATCCGACGCAGCCAGTAGGAAGCAATCAGAATCATATGTGCTACCTCTGTCTGTAGTTTCAGTAATACCCTCTGTAGTAACGGAAAAGGAGGAAAGGTGTACATGAACCTTCCTGTCCAGCATAGAGAGAGCGCGTCTCGCCAGAAAACGCTACACCCTGGAGCAAGCGAGCAGAAAGTTGGTAGTTTTGTGTTGGATGGGGATGCAAACAGATAGAGGTCTGGCCGACCCCAGCTGGTGAATATTTCATCTACCACTGACTGTCTCTGCTCCCACTTGTGGGCTCTGGCTTGAAAGCAGCTGAGTGTGTCTGCCAGGATGTTCTGAATGCCAGGAATGTGCACGGACATTAGGCAGAGATTGTGTAGCACTGCCCAGTACCATACTCGCATTGCTTCATGACAGAGAGGGCATGAGGGAGTGCCCCCTTGTTTATGTACCAGATGACACACATGTTGTCTGTCTGGACCATGAGTGATCCTGACTGAAGGAGGTGCTGGAATGCCTGTAGGACATACAGCACTGTTCTCATCTCCAGGACACTGATATACAGTAAAAGTTCGCTCTGAGTCCAAGAACCTTGTGTCTTGTGAACTCCCAAATGGGCTCCCCATCCAAGTCCCGAGGTATCCGTCATCAGGGTCTGGGAAGGTGGAGTGGGCTGAAATGGGACAGCTTTTTGGAGGTTGTCCGGGTTCTACCAAAATGGCATTGACAGAAGCAACGTTCTCTGCAAGGTCCGACATGTGCCAGTCGATGGCGGAAAAGAACTGGAGGGCGGGTGTGGGGTCCGCTTACTATACAGCGCCACGCTGACATCAATCATGTGACGTCGGGTGGGAAGTCCCCCACCAGACACTGCTAGCTAAAAGTTTTCCACGTGGTCCTAACACCTGGCAGCTTAGTTCTATCTGTTAGTACCTACTTCAAGAGCCCTCTAGAAGTAAGATCAGCTAATACAATGATGGAACAGTTAATACAATGAGAGAAGAACTAATACAATAAGAGAAAATGTAATACAGTAAGGGAAGAGCAAATTCAATGAGTGAAGAGCTAATAAAATAAGGGTACAGCTAATACAATGAGTGCAGAGCAAATACAATGAAGAGGTAATACAATGAGGGAAGAGCTAATTCAATGAAGAGATAATACGATGAGGGAAGTGCTAATACAATAAAGAGGTAATACAATGAGGGAAGAACTAATACAATGAAGAGGTAATAGAATGAGGGAAGTGCTAATACAATGAAGGGGTAATACAATGAGGAAAGAACTAATACAATGAGGGAAGTGCTAATACAGTGAGGGAAGAGCTAATGATAGGACACTCTTTTACATCCTTTATACAACTGTATGCTGTGAATAAGAGAAACAAGGCTTAGCAGGTTTAGGCCAAGATAAAATGGTTCATTTGCCTGGGTGTGGAGTGGACCTCTGTGGAGCTGGTGGCGTTGATGTGGCTCTGAGGCCCATCAATCCATGAAACTGAAACTAACAGTCTGCCATTTTTTGCCTATTTGCATATTAAGAGATCTGTCATGTAAAACCAGTGCAGCACACTCACAGAATCAGCTTCAAAGGAACTGGTAGAGTGTGTAGCATAGCTTGGCAGACAATTTAGCCGCTAAGATCCAAAGGAGGACAGGAGGTGGTTGTTAGCCATCACACATTCAGATGGTTGAACAGAGCTCTTTCGAAGGTGTGATGGGTGTTGATTTCCTTTAATGTTGTCAGGAAGGGAGTTGGATGTGATCAGGGCAGTTATGGAGAAGGCCTTGCCGCCAACTGTTTTGCATGCATTTGAAACCTGTAGGAGGTTTCTGGACTTGGACATAAATTGAAAGGCCTGGGTTGACCTGAACAGTAGGTTATTTAGGAATCAGCTTCTCCTTCTTTCTCTCTAAGGCCTGCATGGAGGGGTGGGGTTGCTATCTGAGGGGCCTTTCTAGGAGTTAAGGCAAAGAACCCAGTGCACATCCTTCCCACCCCCCGGCAAATCATTCAAAAATCATGGTTTGCTTTCTGCCTGAAATGGCTGTTCACTTATTTTATCCCAAAGGAGAGTGAGGGTCTCTTGGTCCATCCCTACTTATATAGGTCACTTCCTATCACGACAGGGTACGTGACCTGTTCTGCATCTCCCTGCTTTCACATATGCTTGTTATACGAGGCCACCACTAGGAGTCACTGTTGGTACTCCTTATTCCACTGTTTTCCTTCCTCATCTTAGCGCCCTTTCCTTGCCACTTACTACCTACCTTACTGTTTCTGCCTGCATTTTCTGTACCCTTCCCCTATTCTGCTACACTTGACCGCCCCAGGTTTTGAACTCCTGACCTTTAGCACTTAAGGCAGCAACACTACCACTGTGCCACTGCAGTAGCCTCAAATTAAAGTGCCTCTTTGTGACCCTCATCTGTCCCTATACCCGCTCTTTAGCTGACAACTCCGATATACATAGATACCCTCTCTGCCTTTCAGCCTACTTTACTAGTTACCACTGCTCCTAGCACTACACTGCACCTATCAGCTATCACTCCCCACTCATCTGATTCCCAACCCACCCCTCCTCTGCCCCTTACTGCCAGTCTTCTCTCCCCTAAATCTATTTTTCTTTTCCCTACCCCCACTCACTCACCATGCTCCCCCTCCCCCTTGTATGCCTCCCCCTCTTTTCTCCCTAACATCCCTTTCCATCTTCTTTTCCATGTACTCCATCCCCCTCTATGCATCCCTTCCTCCTCTCCTCCCTTCCCCTCCTCCTGTCAGCTTCTGCTTCTACACTACCCCTGGCATGCTGTAGCCAACATCCTTGCCAGATTTGGATCTTATTTGCCCTTCCTGTGTGCCCTATCTTTCCTAACCGGTAACTCAAATAACACGTCCACTTCAGCTCACAGCCATCCTCTCACTCCCTCTAAAAGATGGCTGGCCATCCTCACAAAACTACTTATCTCACTAATGCTACTCACATCTGGTGACATCGAGCCTAATCCTGGCCCTCACCATACCCCATCTCCTGAACTGCCAAAAGGACTAAGCCTTCTAAATCTGAATATTAGAAACTTACTCCCTAAAATTGACCTCTTGCAACTGTTCATGACCCAACTTAAACCCTCTGTACTTACTTTAATGGAGCCATGGCTCAGTTCCAAAATCACAGATTCAGCCATCTCCATCCCTGGATATTCCCTCATCCGCCAGGATCGTAAGTATAGGGGAGATGGTGTCGCCATGTATATATCCACATCCATCAACTACTGTGTCTCTGATGGGGGCGCTCTTGAGCAGCTCACAGGCAAGACATACTTTAAAGCAACTCTGTACAGATCGACGATAAAAACATTAAAAATCTTTTATAGCGCAGTCCCGGTGACACTGAGGGTTGAGACGCTGAATGCCTTACCTCGCGGCATGCCGGCGACCCGAGTTTGGGAGCGAGCCTGGGCCATCGGAGGTCGGCAACGGGGGAGGGGGGGCGGAGCTGGATGGAGCTGCCGACAGACAAGCTCTCCTCTCTGGGGAGGTGTATGGGCTTCCTCTGGCTGATGGCTGCCACCTGGTGGAGGCTGGGGACAGCACAGGCCAAGGAGGAGCCAGGCACTAGGCCAATGGGGTGGGAGGAAAGGGGCTGTTACCAGGGCTGTGGGACTAATGCGTGCCTCCACATGCACGCGTACCCACTTCTAGGGCCCCTGGGCATAAAAGGAGGAGAAAATCTCCACCAGCAGCAGGATGGTGACCAACTCCCCGTAGGCTCTGCTCCTAGGCTGGGCATAAGGTAAGCCCTGGTTATTCTGGGGAACGGGGCTGAGGGGTTCGGCCGGATGGGGGCTGTCCGGGGGCAAGGCGCAAAAAAGTATTCAATGATAAAAAAAAATATTTTATAGCAATAATCTTGAGATACCATCAACAGTACTGGAAAGTTTACATTGCCTGGCATCGTTGGATAACAAAAAATTACCATGGGCCACAATCAGAAGGCAAGTGGGAGCGGTGCCAAAAGTTCACCCGAAGGCTGCCGATCAGGCTGCAACTACCTCAACTATTGCTGACGTGGAGCTCCCTTGGACAGCTCTACAGGCCTCTATGCAGGCAATCGACCTGAAGGTCGAATTAATTCTTCAACAATTTGTAGAAAAAGATGCGAAGCTGGAGGCAGTGTCACAGACCACAGTGGTAGCAGAGAAAACAGCTACTCAGGCCATGACCGCTACTTCCAAGTTAGTGCAAGAAAATGCGCAATTGCAATACAGATTGGAAGCACTAGAGAATTCAAATCGGGCCTCGCAGGTGCGCATCATCAGTCTCCCAGAAGGGAATGAAGAAGCAGACCTTTTAGCCTTTCTACAATCTTGGCTGCCTGATGTACTCAACCTACCTAGGGATGCTATTGCTGGTCAGCTTTGTAAAGTGTAACCCCTTCATTCCCAGGGGTTACTAGAATCCCAGTTGCAGGCAGGGATAGGCAGCTTGTGAAATGCCAGGTAAATGGATTTCACAGTGTCACACTCTGTTTTTCAGTCTCAGCTGAGCTGGAGTGATGATGTCACTTTGGAACTCTTGCAGCTGCATAAGCCACACTTGTCTAGCTGCAAGGCAGATAGCTGTGGCATGTTCGTGAGTCTGTAGAGTGGTGTTCCTGGAGGAGGCTGCAGCAGCTCCTCAGTTTTAGCTCTGAGAGAGAGCTACCACTGTGTTTTGGGTAGTTTGTTCTCACCCTAGAAGAAGAACATAGAAGACAGAGATTGAAGTGGTGGAAACCGTTCCAAGTGGGTTTTCCTTTGCCCCCATCCGAGGAGGGATGAGGGCGATATTCAGGGTCAATCCCCTCACCCAGTCTGTCTAGTGAAGCTACCTGTGACAACTTCAGAATCTGTGAATAGTTTTGTATTCTGCCCAGGAGGGTTCATAGAAGTTTACGAGTACAGTAGGCACAGAATGCCCTTTATTGCACTTGCCACTCATATACCCTATGGGTGGAATTCAATTTTTTTTTCCTCCCATAAAGTCATCCAATCTTTGCTTAAATGTTGTTATATTTCTACTATTAACAACTCTATCTGGCAAAGCATTCCACATTCCAACCACTCTGTGTGTATAGAAGCGACTCCGTTTGGTAGATACACATTTCTCACCAATGAGTTTATAGCTATGACTCCTAGTTGATTTAATATTAGAAGCTTTAAGCCTATTGTTGTTTTTAAATAGTCATCTTTTAGTGTTCTATATACAAAACATAAATCTCCCCTTATTTGTCGATATTTGACAGAAAAAAGTTTTAGTTCTCTTAGTCTATCATCATAACTTTTATGCCGTAAGGATATAACTTTCTTGGTAAATCTACGCTGTACACCCTCAGCTAGTTTCAAACTCTTAATAGAAGTTGGAGCACAAAATTAGAAACAATATTCCAGATGTGGACGTACTAGACTGGTATAGAGTGGCATAATTACTTCAGGGTTTCTGCTTTTAATATTACCCAAAATTGAGCCTACAATTTTATTGCATTTTTTAACATTTATTGTGGTGTTTCTATCAAAGGTTAAATTATTAGAAATGATAACTCCCAAGTCTTTTTCCTCAGTAATATTTTTTAATGATATACTGTATTGTTTAGGAGGGGCACCTGCACTCCTTGATGAAT
The DNA here is from genome assembly GCA_016271365.2 of Neoceratodus forsteri. Lineage (NCBI taxonomy): Eukaryota > Metazoa > Chordata > Ceratodontiformes > Ceratodontidae > Neoceratodus > Neoceratodus forsteri. Next base: position 360,059,664 of record CM028137.1, read on the forward strand.
TTTCTATGACAAAGAGACCCTGTCACCTAGACTGTTTCTGTTTTTAAAAGTGTCTGCCTCCATTGGAGTCTAGAGAGAGAGACTGTCCAAGTACAGAACTTTTAGTCATGTAGTATGTTAAGTATGATAAAACATTTCAAGATAGCATGTACAAGTTTTCTGTGAGGGTGTTATTAACCAGATGACTGGATGAGTATAAACTTGGAAACAAAAGGTGGGAGACCCCCCCCCCCCCAAAAATCTGGAGTAACCAGTTTACCTCTCCAGGTTCAGTTTGGACACCAGTTCAATTTTCATTCAGTGCATTTGGCCAGTGCTTGATGGAAATAGTTACCCAGACGTGGGTTGGATTTTCTGTGAGCCTAGATGTGCTCTTTGGTGGTCACTGTGTGCCACCAGTGTTCCTCATGAAATATGGGAAAGTCTCCTAGCACTGGCCGTGTGTGCCTAGTCAAGGGAAGTGTACCAGTAACTGACCATGTGTGCCAATCTCCTAATTCAGAACCAGACAGTTCACTGTGTAATTCAGAACCAGAGTGTTCACTGTTCAAGTCAGAACCTGAGGGTTCACTGTGTGTGTTCTCTGTACCTCAGTAATCTCCATTACCAGTAGGAGTGACCCTTCACTTTGTGATTATTCTCTGTGTACGTGAATAAACATCACACTCTAGAATCCCAACCTGGTTTAGACAGTATTGTTATTGCTTCCACTGCGTCTGGATTTACTTGGGTGCCCCTGTACAGAAGTGCAAACCTAGCATAACTGTGAGCAAACGTTTTCTCCCAGGGACCTAGGTTGATGGCCATGGTAAATGGTTCCACCAGGTGTGAGCCAGGTGGTTGCCACACTTGGTTTGCCTGTCTGTGTATGGCAGGCTCAGAAGTAGATGTACTGTAAGCTGTTTGTGTACACCCCCATCCCTCTCTTGGGTGCCATGTGGTGAGAGGAGCAGCCCTGCTAGTTAAACAATGGGGGCCAGTGGGAGGCGGTTACAAAATGGAGGCACCGCTGTGGATGTGTTTTGAATTTGGAAGAAAACAAGAGATGTTTGCTCAGGTTGTGGCTAGCGTTTTGTCTGTCTGGTAGTTGGTAGCCCAAAATCGGAAGCTTTGCGCATAAGGGATTTACCCAGAGAACTGCCATCCGTATGTGCCTGCTGTTCATGTCCTGCTGTGATTGTGCCAACATTTACCAAGGAGCTGTAAAGCCAGATTGCATGTGCCCCTTGTCCTGCATCAAAAATAGAATGTTTACCAGCTTTAATTTTCAAGTTGTGACAGGAAAAAGTATTGTGAACTATGGGAAACAACGAGACTATTGTGCCCTTAAGGTTTCAAATGCTTGCTGTGTGAACTGGGGGAGTTGTTAGAGAAATAGCCAAGAAAAATGGTTCAAAATGGTGTTCGTGCTGTGAAGTTACAGTTGAAAGAAAAAAAGTTGTTCTGCAGTTTAAATTTTGCCTGCTCGATGATCGCCGTGAAGGAGAAGAGCACGAGAAGAGAGAGAAGCTTATTTGCATGGCGTCAAGTGATTGCAGTCTCACCAATCAGTCCGGCCCCCTAGCCAGCTTCAGAGTACTGCCCAGTGTTCGAGAGGGAGAGAGCTAGTGGTGTGCGAGCTGGCTAGCCAGGAGGATCATCGCGGTGACTGTGAACGTTCTAAAAGTTAAAACAACAGACTTTTCTGTGCTAAACTGGGCTCAACCCGTATTCCAATCAACTGGGCAGAAAGCGTGGTGTTCTAGGGACAATCGGCGGGATCGCCAGCCTGTTTCAACCCAGAGGCCTTCCAGGATTGGCTTTAGGCCTAGAGTTTCCATCGAAAAGCCAGCTACTGATTCAATGAGTACCATTCAGCAAAACTGAGCTCAAACTGTGTTGTGATTTTCAAAAGCCATCTGGATCTGTGTGTAAACAGTGTGATTGTTTTTGCAAAGAAGGATTGTGTAAAGTAATCAAACCCAAGCAAGAATTCTGAGCAATACACTGTGAGCCATGTATTACGGATTTAGTAACAGTGTGATTTTCTGAGCAACTAGAGAGAATGTAAGTTGTATGAGAGGCTGCAACAAACAGGCAATCCTGTTCAAGAAATACTGTGCCTTTAGTGACTTTAAGCAAGTAAAACTGATTGAAAGCTAATGATAAAGTCTTAGAAAATCATATAGATGTGCTGAGGAAGAAAAGTAGTGCAGTCAGTACAGTTTGAGTAAAATTTATCAGTATGCCGTAAATCGGATGTGCAGTGGCTTGAGTCAGATACAGATTGTTGATGTATCAGGAGTGCTACCGCCACCATTACAGGGTGGGGCAGTAATGTAAACACAGCACAGGGAGCCATTTTGTGAGACTGTTCAAAGTAAAGTGAACTCAGTAATAACAGTGAACTTTTGTGTGTTTATCTACAGTCATGGCTCCGGGACCATCCCGCTACCCGGATCATGCCCGGGTTATGATAGCTGAAGAGGTTACCAAGCTTAAAGAAATAGAGCAATGTTTCTACGGTGGCAATTTGCCTCCTCATGTTGCGATTCCCAGATACCCTGTGAGAGTATGCATAATGTGCCTCAAGGCTGGAAGGGACATGTTCATGATTCCTCACTGTTCAGGGTGTTTAGAGAAGCAAGGTCTGTCCAAGACACCTAAGATTCGTTTGGCTCCCACGTGGACAAAGCTGCAAGATTCTGCAAGTAGCAGCACACAGCACCAGGTTGAACCTGTTGGGGAAGGCCCAGCAAAGTGTGGCACAAAGGAAGAGGGTGTAGATGTACTGCCAGAACAGAGTCCTCGAGATGTCTCCATGCCTGTGCCACAGATGGACAGTGTGGAGGGAGAATCAGAGGATCCATGGAGAGAGAGTCCTGGTCTTAGCCTCGTGGGAGAGGATGAGGTTCAAGAAACCTTAGATTGGGAGGGGTCTACCTCCACACCCAGCGAAGAGTGGACTGTCTCAGGAGTGAGGGTGACTGCTCACTCCTGGGCCCAGATCCTAAGTAAGGAAGAGGAGGAGGAAGCTATGTACCTTTACGCTGAAGGTCTTAATCCGCAGCCTCAGGCTCTTGCCTCAGAGGAACCAGAAGAAGTTGGTGACTCCACAGCCCTTCCCTCAGAAGGGGTCATGGACAAGTTCTACATAGCTTTGAGTATGTGACACTGGCAGAACCAGGACTGGCCACCCCCAAGCCAGGACGGGGGTCGCAGACTGATGAAGAGTTGTAAGGAGGAAAAACCGGTTCATAGGAAGGCAAACAAGATCTATGGAATGTCCTTTCCTACCTTTCCTCAGAGAATCTGGGAGGAGATTGAGAAAAACAGGAGAGCCTGGCTAGTGGAAGATGCAACCAAAGACCTGCATCCAGGTGCAACTTGATGTGTCAGAGACAAAGTGATACGAGACAAATTCAAGTTTTGGAAGTTGGGCAGGACACTGTTCATAGACACTGTACATTATGTGGATGATAAAGGAAACAAGACTTTCCATAATTGGAAAGGCTTTGCCTGAAGTTCAGTGGCCAAGCAGCCAGCCACTCCCACTTCCTGAGCTATGTAAGCAGTTCCTCTCAGCCTCACTGTGAAGCATTTTTTCTTTGCAGCTGAAGGCTCTGTTGGTTTGTCCTCTGAGCTGGTTGGGCCTCCCTGGCTGGCTGGGGCCTGCCCCCTTCCCCCCCGCTGCTCCTGCTTGTCTCTGTTGGGCTTCTGTGTTTATTTTCCTGCTTCTGGTTTGTATTTTGCCTTTGGCTGTGTGTGCTTCCTTCCTTTTTTTGGGGGGGAGGGGGGCTTTTCTAAGCTCCTAGCATACTGCAACTTCTGAGCTCATACTGCTTGCTTTCAGTTACTCACAATTCTCAAATTACTTGCACTGCAACTGCAAACCTGATTTGTGTTTCAGCTCAACTATAGCTGTTCCATGGCATACTCTATTACTTTCACCTGACTCAGATTCACTGAACCTAGCTCTACAGCTCACTCATGCTTGTTCTAATTACCTCATTGTAGCAGTTTCATTGCATTCCTGGTGACAGTGCTTTAAGAGCATTATGCCTCCTTTTATTTATTGCAGTTACAACTCAGTGTACTCATTTGTTTTTTACTACTGCTGCACAGGCCTAATTGCTTCCTGCTACTGCTTTGTTTACTCCCATGCTATTGTACATTGTTTTCCTCTGAGGTTAGCTAAAGCTCCTGCTGAGGCTACTCAATTAGCTTTATATCTGCATGTGGTTCTTGGCCCTTCCATCACTTCCTTGTTTGTCCTACAGCAGGGACTGGAAGGTGTTTGGGGGGTCGTGGCCTATGTGGCTAATTAATTATGTTCTAAATCTTGTCGTCACCGAAAATCCTCAGAGTCTGTCACCTTGATTTGGCTTTGAACTGCTCTGGCTGGCTTGCCCCCAATTCAGTGCTGTTAATGCTATACAGTATGTTATGCCGTCCTCCGTGTAGGTCCACCTATCACTACTGCTTACTGACCGACGTGCAGGTCCACACTTGCTTATGCAACCATTGCTCCTTGCTTACGCAAACCATTGCTTCATGCCTACTGCCATCCCTCAGCTTCAGCCTCTGGGATTTTGCTGCACTCAGTCTGTATTTGACCTTGTATGGTCTCAGCACTCAATACTCATTACGATCTCAGCATACCGTGCCCATTCAGCTCACCAGCTTTTCAGCTCTCAATCAATTTCTGGGGTATACCAGCCATTGTATTTTGGCACAGGGTTCCTGCAGCCGACAGTCTCGCTCTGCATTTAGTCCGCATCTCGAGCGTGTCCAGCTTGGGGCGGGATCCTTCTCACCTGGCCCATAGCTGGGAATGTTTTTGCCCTGGGCTTGGCTTTAGCTGCCTGCTACGTGACAGCAGCTCCTGGTGTAGAATTTAAGACTAGCGGTGAAGGGTGGAAAAAGTTACCTCCTTTGGCTCTAGTGTTCCACTATAATGGTTAGCCATTGACTTTAGTGGTTTCCCTAGTGAAGCACCTTCACTGCATTCTCCCTATGACTGCCTCTGGTTCACCTGGTTTGATTTAGGGCGAGTAGGCCAGGTGAGATCCTCATCAGTTGTTGCTCTCCTCCTGCTCCTTGGATGCACGTATTGTTGCAGAGTTTTCTCACAACCTTCCACGGCATTCCCGCTAAAGGATTTGAGTGAGAGCCTTCCTCCAAATTGGAATATTTCCACCTCACTTTAATTGGGTTTTCCAAACTGCAGCTGCAGAGCCATCACTAAATAAACTATCCAAAGCCTGGAGGGAAGGTGACCTAGGCCTTGGATCCCCAGATATTTCCTCCTATGTTTTTTTTTTCTCTCCTCTGTTGCCTCAGGTCATAACACTTAGCATAGTTGTTTCCCCTAGTTTCTTTAGATAGGTTCCGTTGTTGGATGGAGGTGGAGGATGTCTTGCCGTTCCCTCTCTCCTTAGGGGATCCTCTCATGTTAAGGCAAACCATCAGTATCATGCTACGCAAACCCTGGGCAGTCATTACGTTATCCAGCTGAGCATCTCATTGCATTATCAACTGCCTATGCTTTTCTACTGCTACGTTACAGTTACTGCTCCTATGTCACAGTTTCTGCTTGCTCATATGCTTTGTGTTGCCTCCTTTTGGGGGATGATACTACATTTCTTTTGGGGATTCCTAAGGTACCTTTAGCCATGGGAATCATCCCATGGTACCTCTAGGGGTAGAACCCTCTCCGAGAGTTCCTTGCCTTCGTACCCCTAGAGGGTGGTAATTCCTCTGGAATAGAGAGTGCAAATGGCCAAAACCAAACTAACACAGTTGCACAAGCATAACACTATACTGGCTGCATAGGTCAGTGAATTGGAAAGGCTTTGCCTGAAGTTCAGTGGCCAAGCAGCCAGCCACTCCCACTTCCTGAGCTATATAAGCAGTTCCTCTCAGCCTCACTATGAAGCATTTTTCCTTTGCCCCATCATCCTCCCCTCCTCCTCCAGTGGCAGCACTCTCTCCTTAGGGATTCCTAAGGTACCTTTAGCCATGGGAATTATCCCATGGCACCTCTAGGGGTGTAACCCTCTCCGAGAGTTCCTTGCCTTCGTACCCCTACAGGGTGGTAATTCCTCTGGAATAGAGAGTGTGAACAGCCAAAACCAAACTAACACAGTTGCACAAGCATAACACTATACTGGCTGCATAGGTCAGTGAATGTGAATTATGAGCGCCCAGATAGGGTACTAATTCTTGCACCTGACCCATTGTGGTACTATCCTCAATGTTACCATCATCCTGTGAATGTACCCATGCCTACCTAGAGGGAAGCAGAGCAGTGGTGGCCAGTGCTGCCATCCAGCTGTTGCCGTACCCATGTTGTGCCACCAGTCTGGTGTTCAAGGATCCAAGGTGTGTCCAGTTTTTTCAGCTTTGCAGTGTGCCTTTCCAATTTCACTGCATGGCCTTCTTAGATGACATCAGCCCAGCTGTTTACCTGATTCATAGTCTGGGATTTTGAATGACATCATCCCAGCTGTTCCTTTCCTGTTCCATGGTTCCATCTCCTAGACGACATCATCCCAGCAGTTTCCAGTTAATCATCCTGTTTTCTGGAAGATTTCTGCCTAGCTGTATCCGAAAAATGCTACCAGGGAGAGTCTTCGGCTGGAGGGCCAGGAGATGTCCATTTTTCATTCTTCAAAGGATTGGTAAGTCCAGACTTTTCTTACTTTACTGACACTACAATACACATCCTACACCCGGCAGACTAGAGACTGTTGAACTGTCCACAAAGACTCTCCCCTTTGGGACTACAGTACTTCAGGAAATGTGCTTCAATGGGCTCCGGCCCAGGAGAGACTCTTCCATGGACTTTGCCTTCGGGCACCACTGTTGTCACTTGTGTGGACATTTAGGGCATTCCATCCCCAAAAGGTGTATTGTAGATAATGCTGATGTTTTTTACTGTTTTCTACTTTTTCTAAAAAATATATTTTTAGGGATTCTCCAGCGTTTTGATGGTATGGGTTACTGTTGTTGTACTGTGTGTTTTGCAGATGTGAGGTGCGTTTTGCCTTTTCTCTTTCAGGTGGATCCTGGTGAAGAAAGAAGAGAAGACAAGAAGAGGATTGGAGGGACTCATCGGAGTTCCTCTGTGCTTTAAAGTGTTTTTTAAAGTACTGTGTAGTTGTTAACATGTGTTAACCTTTTCCTTCCACAGGTGTATTTGTGGGGGAGTGTGGGAGTGTAATGCTTGTGTATAGCGTTAGCTCTGTGTTTGGTTTGCAGGTGTCCTGGGCTGGGGGAAGGTCCCCCCTTTTTTGGGTAGGTTTGTTTTTGTTAGATAGGTTTTCCCTAGACGACTAGGGGGATAGACAGACTGTGGTCCCAACCTGCAGTAGGGGCCGCAGTGCTGGTCTATTAGGGCTATGCCCTGGACAGTTCTTCCAGAGCCACTGGTTATCCATAGTAAGATCGTAGTGTAGGGGGTGATGCATCAGCCAATTGCCTCTGGGCCCTTAGTGTTGTCTGCCTGTGCCTGGCACATGGTAGGGAAGAAGGTAGCACTACCTCCCGTAGTCAACACATAGGGTAGGATGGTCTGGTGCCAGGTAGGTAATGACTGGGGATAGTCATTTTCCTGGCTGAGGGTGAGTGTAACCCCCTCGTTCCCAGGGGTTACTAGAATCCCAGTTAGAACCAGTGGCAGGCAGAGATAGGCAGCTTGTGAAATGCCAGGTAAATGATTTCACAGTGTCACACTCTGTTTTTCATTCTCAGCTGAGCTGGAGTGATAATGTCACTTTGGAACTCTCGCAGCTGCATAAGCCACACTTGTCTAGCTGCAAGGGAGATAGCTTTGGAATGTTTGTAAGTCTGTAGAGTGGCATTCCTGGAGGAGGCTGCAGCCTGCAGCAGCTTCTCAGTTTTAGCTCTGACAGTGCTACCACTGTGTTTTGGGTAGTTCATTCTCACCCTAAAAGAAGAACATAGAAGACAGAGATTGAAGTGGTGGAAACCGTTCCAAGTGGGTTTTCCTTTGCCCCATCCCAGGAGGGTTGGGGGCTATCTTCAGGGTTCAGGAGCAATCCCCGCACTCAGTCTGTCTAGTGAAGCTGCCTGTGACAACTTCAGAATCTGTGAGTACTTTTGTGTTCAGCCCAGGAGGGGCCCTTCATTCCTTGGTGAATTTTCTATGACAAAGAGACACTGTCACCTAGACTGTTTCTGTTTTTAAAAGTGTCTGCCTAAGTTGGAGTCTAGAGAGAGAGACTGTCCAAGTACAGAACTTTTAGTCATGTAGTATGTTAAGTGTGAAAAACATTTCAAGATAACATCTACAAGTTTTCTGTGAGGGTGTTAGTAACCAGATGAATGGCCGAGTATAAACTTGGAAGCAAAAGGTGGGAGACACCCCCCCCCCCAAATCTGCAGTAACCAGTTTAACTCTCCGGGTTCAGTTTGGGCACCAGTTCAATTTTCATTCAGTGCATTTGGACAGTGCCTGATGGAAATAGTTACCCAGACATGGGTAGGATTTTCTGTGACCCTAGATGTGCTCTTTGGTGGTCGTGTGTGCCTCCAGTATTCCTCATGAAATATGGGAAAGTCTCCTAGTACTTGCCATGTGTGCCTAGTCAAGGGAAATGTACCAGTAACTGGCTGTGTGCCAATCTCCTAATTCAGAACCAGAGAGTTTGCTATGTAATTCAGAACCAGAGTGTTCGCTGATCAAGTCAGAATCTGAGGGTTCACTGTATGTGTTCTCTGTACCTCAGTAATCTGCATTACCAAAAAGAGTAGCACTGTGAGGGGGGGGTCCATCTTCTCTTTGTGATTATTCTCTGTGTATGTGAATAAAAATCACACCCTAGAATCCTAGCCTGGTTTGCACAGTACTGTTATTGCTTCCACTGTGTCCGGGTTTACTTGGGTACCCCGTACAGAAGTGCAAACCTAGCATAATTGTGAGCAAATGTTTTCTCCCAGGGATCTAGGTTGATGGCCATGGTAAATGGTCCCACCAGGTGTGAGCCAGGTAATTGCCATACTTGTTTTGCCTGTCTGAGTATGGCAGGCTCAGAAGTAGATGTACTGTAAACTGTTTGTGTACACCCTCATCCCTCTCTTGGGTGCCATGTGGTGAGAGGAGCATCCATGCTAGTTAAACAAGAGGGGCCGGTGGGAGGTGGTTACAAAAGCATTTCGCATTACTCCTCGAGCTGCTGGACCACGCAGTGAAGCTCCAAGAGTGGTGCTGCTGGTTACTGCTAGTTCCATTACTAGAGACGTATTCTCCAGGCCGCCAGATCCGAAGAAGGTCTCACCTACAACCGAGCGACAATCCACTTGTTTCTCAACTTATCTCTTGCCATTCTGGCTCACAGAAAGAAATTTGATTGGTTCGAGCACGGCTCAGATGCTTAGGGGATACTCACTTCTTACCGATGCTGGCTCGACTCTGCATTCACTATGGAGATCATACTTTCCAGTTCAGTGACCTTGTGGAAGCTGGAAAAAAAGCTGAAGCCATTGCCCATGAATTTCAGTCCATGGAGGTGCAACAGGCACTAGACTCGGATGAAGAGACTTAATTTTTCTCTTGGACTACCTTAATTGCTATACCTTAAGTACTGAATGTTCGAATTCCTTATTGGGTAATTTTGGGTTCAATACTGAACAGAGTGTTACTCATAGAGGGCTGGGTTACTTCCTTGGGAGTTACTTCATTTTCTTGCATAAATAATAATAGTAGGGATATGCAGGCTGTCTTTATTAGTGCTTACTATGTTAGGAGCACCTTTTTCTGGACTTGGGGACACATCAACACTGGATGCTGAGTTATTACTATTTGTAGGATGTTCAGCAGTTTGGGCTTGATCCTCAAAAGCCTTTGTAGGCTGTAGCTTTCTGCATATTAATATAACAGACTTTTCTTTTTAGGTTTTTCCCCCACTTCCTAATGTAACACTGTATAGGCTTTATATCCTTGAGTACATTCAGTGTATTTGTGAGTTGTATTTTATGATGCCTTACAGGAGAATGCACTATATGTCATTGCTTTATTAAAATGCAATAAACATAAAGTTGAAAAAAAATACTCTGTCTCTCTGTGTCATCTCCCTCTGCCTATGAAATGTTACTAGTAAAATTATTCCTTCCCTGCTCCCTTCCTATCTTTGTAGGCAGAGTCTATTGCTGCCCAAACCTCCCCACCTCCTCCTCCCTTTCCTCCCTTACAGATCTTCTCTCCACCATCTCTTCCCTTGCCACCACTGGTGAATTATTCCTCTTAGAGGACTTCAACATAAACTGGCTATCCAGATCACAGTCAACAATCCTCAATCATGTCTGTTCACTAAACCTAACACAACTTATTTCCAGCCCAACATGTTAACCACAAGTCCGAGAAGCATACCCTAATCGACTGGGTGCTGACCTCTCACCTGCACCGTGTCATAACCTCTGATATTCTCCTCGACGCTCTCAGTGATCATCATGTGGTCTACTGTGTGTGAAAAATTCACCATGCAAAGTCCCCTCCAGTCATCCTCAACTTCCGTCCCTACCGGTCCCTTGATTTATCCGCACTTCATAATGACATGTCCAATACTGATTGGAAACCAATTACCACTGCCCTTTCCATTAACTCCACCCTGCCTTTTTTAATTCACAGTTTTTGAGCATCTGGGACCGCCATGTTCCTTTTAGAAAGGCGAGGGTCCATGGGAGTCACCTTCCCTGGGTTACTGCTGAACTAACTGCATGCCAACATGCAAGGGACCAGGCATGGGCTGCACATAAAACCTCTGCCACCCCCCCTCAACCTGCAGTGCTATCGCACATTCAGCAACACATGCACCAAGGCCATCCACTTCGCTAAGGCTGAGTACTTCCCTACCTCTTTTCAGGAAAACATCAATAACCCATCCAAATTCTGGAAGGTTATTCTTGCCCTGTTCCCACCCTCCCAGCCCACTCCACTTCTCCGGTCCTAAAAATTGGCACCCGCACAGTCAATGACCCTCCTTCTGTGGCCACCAAATTCAACAAATATTTCACCACTTGTGCCTCCTCCCTTCTGGCATCTCTTCCCAGTTTTGCTTCCGGGGACTCCTCAGTTCCCACCTCTGCCCCCCCATGTCAACACCACAGTTCTCCTTCAAACCCGCTCTCCCTGAAGACACTCTCCACATATTACTTGCTCTGAACCCATTCAAGGGCAAAAGCCCTGACGTCCTCGACCCCAAGCTACTCCACCTCTCTGCATACTCTACTGCTTCTCCTCTGACTAATCTTCTGAACTTTTCCTTTTTTCAATGCCACACTGCCTGATGCTTGAAAGTCTGTTACCATGATCCCACTCCCTAAAGGCGGGGATACCTCCAACCCTTGCAACGTCTGCCCCATCTCTCTTCTCCCCACTCTGGCCAAACTTCAGGATCATCTGGCCCTGGAACAACTCTCCGCCTTGCTCAACTCATCCTCCATTTTCACCTCTTTCCCTTCAGGGTTTCACAAAGCCCACTCCACCACTACCTCCCTCCTTCAGCTTACTGACTCCATTCTCTCAGGCATGGATCAGGGATGCATCACCTCTGCCATCTTTGTCGATGTGTCCAAAGCCTTCAACACTGTCTCTCACTCCCTTCTCCTCAGCAAGCTATCTGCGGCCGGCCTCTCTGAGTCAGCCACCAACTGGTTCTGGTCCTACCTTGTAGGCTGGTCTCAGTCTGTCAGAGTAGGCAACTCCCTCTCCCCTCCTCTCCCAATCACCACCAGTGTCCCCCAAGGCTCAGTACTCGGTCCCATATTGTTTTTTATATCCCTGAATGACCTTCCTAACGTCTGCACATTTTCATGTATTCACATGTACGCAGATGATATTGTGCTATTCTCCTCTGGGAACTCCCCCTCCAAGGTAGCCACCAGCCTACAGCTTGACTTTAACAATGTCCAACACTGGTTTAATGCAAACCAACTATCCATGAATGACAAAAAACAGTATCCATGACCTTCAGCTCCAGACAGAAACTGGCGAGGCTTGAGTCCTCTCCCACATTCCACACCTTCTCTGGCTCCTCGACAATGTAGCCTCATTTAAGTACCTTGGACTATGGCTAGACAAGAATCACGACTTCAGGGTACACATCGACACCATCCACAAAAAACTATTCCCTAGACTAGGTGCTCTGTACAGACACCACAGCTGCCTCCCTCAGCAGGCCAAGAGAGAAATTGTCTAAAACATGATTCTCCCTGTCCTTGATTTTGGGGACATAGTCTACAGCTAAGCCCCTAAAACCACCCTATCCAGACTGGACACTCTCTTCAATTCCTTCTGCTGCTACATTCTCTGCTGCCCCCCTCGTACTCATCACTGTGACCTTTATTTCTCACTCTCCTTTCCCTCCCTCCATGCCAGGCACATGTCACACATCACTAATTTCATTGGGAAGTTCTGGGTCAGCTCTCTGCTGCCCTATTTTCCTTCCCTCTTATCAGCTCCCCTCCTTTCCTGCTATACCCTCTGCACCTCCTCCCACAGAACCCTAACCCTCCCAGCCCGGTGCACCTCATTTGGCCGCTCTGCCTTCTCATATAAATTTCCCAATATCTGGAACTCCCTCCTGCTAGAAATTTGCTTGGCACAATCCCGCCACTCACTTTCACTCCACCTCCATAAGTACTCTGCTCATGTCTGTAACTGCACCTAATACCCTTCAACCTCCCCCCTCCACCCTCTCTTCCCCCCGACACATCTCCCCCCCCATGCCCACCTTCTCTAACTCTGGGCTACCTCTAGCTGGTGCCTCCTACCCCATTTCCCACCTCCCACCCACATTTCTCCCCTCCCCTTCTCCCTCTCCTTCTCTGCTCGGGCCTGTCCCTTGCAGGGTTCTCAGCATCCTGAAAGTTAGTTATTACTTCCCCTTCCTCCCTCCCTCTCCCTCCCTGCTGGGCCCTTTCCCGTGTGGGGTTCTCAGCTTCATGGGGAATAGTTCCTGGCTTTCTCCTCGTCCCCCACCCTCCCTCCCCTACCTCTTCTTCTCTGTCAATTTCCGACCCTTGCGGGTCCTCAGCATCCTGATGGGGCATAGATCTTGGTCACCCCTCCTCTCTCCCCTCCCTTCTCCTTTTCTGCCAGGTCCCGTCCCTTGTAGGGTCCTCAGCATCCTGAATGGGAACAGTTCTTGGCTCACCCCACCTCTCTCTTTTCCTTTCTGCCGAGTCTCGTCCCCTTGCAGGGTTCTCTGCATCCTGAGGGGGAATAGTTCTTGGCTCGCACCTCCTCTCTCTCTCTCTCCTACCCTTGGATAGCCCCTCCTCTCTCTCTTTCTCCTTCTCTGCTGGGTCCTGTCCCCTTGCAGGGTTCTCAGCATCCTGAAGGGGATTCATTCCTGGCTTCCCCCCTCCTTTTCTCCCTCCATCCCTTGTCTCCTTTTCTGCCTGGCCCCGTTCCCTTGCAGGGTTCTCAGCATCCTGATGGTGATTAGTTCCTGGCTTGCCACTGCTCTCCCCCTCCTACCCTTATTCCCTTCCCTGTCCTTCCACCACCCCTCCACCACTTGTGTTATAATTCTCCCTTTCTCCAAATCTACATAGCACTTAGTAACCTTTTAGATCTAATTGCACTTATTAATCCCTGTGCCCACCCTGCTACTTTTTGTTCTCCTCTGGACTATACCTTACGGGTTACCTCTTCCTGGATTGCTACTTATATGTAATTTCTACATATTGTTCTGTTAACCCCGGTATGTCTCATCCCTTGTTTCTGACTTTCACTTTGTTTACTGACACTTTCTTTTATACGATAATGACTGTTGTCTATGATTGATATAATTGCATTAGTTCCTCTCTTTATGTAACTGAATTGCACTGTATGCATTTTATTTTATGTTTTGCTTGTCCCCCTATTATATAACCCTTCCCCCCAGGACATTTCTGGGAACGAACTGTTCACAGCTCATGTTGTCTTTCCTGGTGAAATCTTTTCAAATAAATAAATGAATTAGTGTTCAGTTCAAAGCTCTGATGTGAATCGTCAGCTCAGCCACCAGACATCAAGGTGGACCACCCATCAGCTGGGTCCCTCTTCAAAAATGTAAGTATGTGATTTGGCTCCTTTTAAAGAAGGTACACTGCCTAATTAGCTTACTTTAAATAAGGTGCAGTCCCCAGCCAATGTGCTGGTGACTGGTGGGAAGCCAGTTAATGGAGACAGTCATAATCTCTTAAACATTAAACAAACCCAGAATTAGCAGCTCACTGAGCTGCTAATTCTGGGTTTGTCTTTCCAGGAGTCACTGCAGAGAGCTGCAGGACAGAGGTAATAAGAGCCACAAGGGAAGGGGCAGACCAGCAAACCAGGGGGAAAACATAATACTTTCCTGTAGTTCTCCCACCCGCTTTAATTACAGAAAGGTGCCCCATAAAACATTAGCTCTGTCGGTGCCGGCACGGAATCATAACTTTGCATGAAAGCTAATTGTCAACAAAGCCAACAGAGGCACACTTTGTGGAAAATGTGAATAAACAAATTTCTGTTACAGGGCATTCTGTTTCTGCAAGTGCTATTTGATTTTATGATGGCAAGTACCTTGCCAATAGATAGGGGGCTGTGGAAGTATCCAAGGCTTGGCCAGCAGATGTAGAATAAAAATGAAACCAACACTGACAGCATGCAGCTTTCTCTATAAAACACAAACGGAGGGGGAAAACACCTATTCTACATTCTAAGTTCTGTTCTTAGAACAGGGCATCTGTCTCTATGGAGACTGATGCACAGAGCAAAACCCTAAGTGAAGGATTGCTGTGGTTAAAGTTACAGTAGTACTGAGCTTAACAGGGTTTAAATGGGCAGGCAGCAAAAAAGTCTTAAAAGGAAACAGAAACCTTACTTCACCTAGTTTTTTTAATGTAACTGATGGGCTTTGCCTGTGGTTTGGAGGGGCAATGGGCAACACTCAGCACCCCCCACCCATTGCATTACTTAAACCTCTCATGCTCCAACATCCCTTAAACGCTCTCAAATTTTCCCTTTGACACCATCCTCCCCATCTCCTCCAGTGGTACCTCTGTCTCCTTGAGGTTGGACCTTCTTCTCTAAGGTGCCTTTTTCTAGGAGACCACATCCCTGGGACAGACACCTCGATGAGGGAACCCTTCCATGAGTGTACGGGTATCAAATGGCTCATTTACACAACCTTGGAAGTAGTGATGTGATCTCCTCTGCTCCAGCACCACTCCACCCACAATGTTCTTGCCACACGTTTACATGATGCCAATTGACATCTATGCAGATCAGGGCAGCGATGCACCCAGCACTTCAAGCATTGCAAAAAAACCAAGAGCTGCCAGTTGCTTGGTGCGGGGTGCTGTGGGGCTGTACCGGTACAGGTGGAGCAGAATGTTTTCAAGCTAGCATAAAACGCCTGCACCGGTACACATCCCCACAAAAATACAGATCGTGCTGAGCCACAGTGGAGTAAGCCCCAGTGCTGCTCAGGTCATTTATATGGCCTGATCTACACTGGTGCAACTCGTCCACATCACTCATAATGCTGCAGATGAGACCGTGTAAACATGCCATTAATTGCACCCCATTAGGGTTGCAATTCCTGTAGCAGGGACAGAGAGAGCATAAGCCAAAGTTCATACATGCAACACAAGCAGTTACATACTATAACCAACTGCCTCACCACTCCTCCTTGTTCAGTCCTAAGTATTCCTATATCAGGAGCCCAAGGACTCTCTGAAGCAGAACTGTGGACATTTTTGAGCTTCCATAACCTTCTAACGTACTTTTTCTTATATTCTCTTTGAAATAATATTTTATGGTCCCTTTTCAATATTTAAATCTGGAACACCTTACCACCTTTTGCCAGACTCCCAAATTGGCAAAGTAAGTATTGTTTAAGAGATTTTAAACATTGTGGGCAGGATTTTCAAAAGTCTTAGATCTCCGCAAGCCCTGATGCACCAAGGATACAGGTCATGGGGCTCGCGGAGATCGAACAGGATTTTCTATCCCATGCGGCAATTGCCACAAGTTAGATCAACTTTTTCTAGTCTAACTTGCAGCAATCCTGGGAGCCGTTTTTGAAGAGCTTGCATTAGATATCTGGTGCAAGCTGATGAAATTCATGGAAACTGTCACACCTGCACCCAAGATTGTAAAATCGGGCACAGTTGCGACAAAGGATTTGGCATACCGTCAGAACCTAAGTGCTGTGGCGCAGAGCTGGACAAAAGCCCTGCGCCATGCTTTGAAAATCCTGGTGTCTGGGGGCTTTGTTATACCATATCAAAAACAAATTTAAGGCTTAGCCAGTTGACCTTTTCATACAACACTGCTACTAACTAAAGCAAACTTCCTCCTGATTTGAGAAATGTTGAACCAGTGAAGGAATTTAATGGAACTGGCCAATTCTGATCCCATTAGACTGTTTAGGAATTTCCGATTCCATATGATTCCTATCTGATTCTGAAATGCACCACATCTGAATCAGATTCGAAATCCTAATTCCAAAATTCTTCATTTCTGTGTAAAAACATGTTTTAACTTTATATTTTGGAATTAGGATTTTTGGACTGCAATTTCAAATGTAAACCCTAGTATCTATTGCATTTTTTTTTTGTCTTTTGTACCAAGCCATATTCAGGATGATTTTGTAAACAGGACTTATACTAATGTAACCAGGTTGCTGTGGACGTTACAGTTGCTACCCCTGCCTTGTGGGCTCAAACAAGGTTGTGGGGTCTGGGCTATGATTTTCCTGGATGGGGGGTGGGGGTCATTCCAGTACAATGACAAATAGCATGCTGCCTCCACCCAGGGATAAATTTAAGTGGGCCTGGCAACAAAGTAGTACAACCCCCGGGATGCCGTACCTCCCCACCTCCCCGCACAGTCACACCATGTATGGAATACCAGACACTGTTGCAATATTTCACTGCACATACAATTATTGCCTATCTAATAATATTCTCACAATGGGAAATGAGAACTCTCAAGATCTTCACTGGGTACCCAGCCATTAGAATGGTGCAGGCCCCATGATGTTGCAGCCGCTTGGCCGTCGACAGTGCACTTTAAACAAATGGATTAACGCACTACCCCACAGGCCATACAATTGCAAAAATGGTTACTAAGTTAGCAATCTTGGAAATCCTGGCCCGATGGCCAAAGCAGTAGCTTTAGTGGGACACTATTTACAGTCTGCCAGTTGCAGGGCAAACCCTGATGTTACTCATGGTTCTGGAGAAATCAGTCTTTGAGTCTTTTCAGGCTGTAGGTCTTTCAAGCTGCAGCTCTGGGGTGCTCTGAACAAGGATGCAAGTCTCAAAGGCTGAACTGATAAAAGGTTCTCTTTGCAGCCTTGACACATCTGCTTCTTTGCACCTCATGGCAGAGTAGGGCTTGTCAGGGACTCCCCCTACCTGTCGTAAGCATTGTAGTGCTGTCCCCCAGGCCGCAGGCAGGGCTATCCATGATAGCAGCCTCAGCTGCTATTAAAGATACAGTGCACTTTTAAGCACTTAAAGTCCTTGCTGCTCCCCCTTGTGAGCCTATGAACCACCACTTATGCTGCTAATGTCCCTGGGGGCCAGTGCACACAAAAAGGATTTTGCCATGAGCTACCACAGCGGCTTTAACACTAAGTGCCATAATGCTCCCACAGAGTGTGCAAGCTGATGCACAGCTCACAGGTTTGAGCAGGCACCACCTCGAACGTGTGCACACTGAGCTATGGGGCATGCACTTAAGAATGTACTACTGGGATGACGGTTTAACTTTCAACAGTGCTTCACCAGTCCCCATCCTCAATTAAGCACTGAGAGCCAGCAGGAGCAGCAAGGGGCCCCAAAAGGACCAGGACCAGTAGAAGCAGTGCTCCGGGGGCCAAGCAAGGCAAGTCTCCACCCAGGGGGTTACACTAATAATTTTGTCCTGATAAACAGGGATCATGGATGTAAAAACAAGTTTTAACTTAATATTTTGGAATTAGGATTTTGGACTGCAATTCCAAAAATGCTCCTAATTCTGAATGCATGTAAACCCTAATATCTGTTGCATTTTTTATCTTTTGTACCAAGCTTTATTCAGGACTTATCCTAATACTCTTATCCTGATAAATGGATTCATTTTGCCTATCTATTTTTGTCTGCCTGACATTCTTTTATATAATTACTGCTCAGTTCTGGAAGCTGATGACACCAATTGAATGGAAATTGTGTGGTAAAATTTGCACTGTGAATGTCTGCTCAACTGACACCACCAGCTCATGGAACTGATCAGTACTGATAAGAAAGGAAACAGTGGGGGGGCATGAACAAGTGACCCTAAAAAGGATAACAAATGACAATATTTCAAAGCAAAAACAAACACACAGTAGGGATATTAAAAAGGTACAGACATAGCCCAAGTTTCCAATAACAGTACAGTATATTAAACAAGGTAAAGAAAGGTTTATGTTCCTTCTGGAGCAACACCACATGGTAGCTGTGAAAAAAAACTCTGAACAGAGCCAATTCGGCTGCTATGCATTAACCTGACACAAAGTCTGTTTTGTTGTGTTTTTTTTTTGTTTGTTTTCTTTTGTTTCACATAGTCCTTCACCAAAATGTAATGCTTTAATTGATACAGTCTACTTTGGCAGTTTTTGTTGTGGAAGTGTAATGTGAGACATTGCAGGGGTGCAACTGCAGAGCTATTTAGTTTAGTATGCATAGGTTTATGTGCAACACCACCTGGTTATCCATGTTTTGTAGGGCTTGACCTCTGACAGTAAATCACGCATACAACATGTGACTACTGTTATATTGTAGATGGGGATATCCACAGCTTTACAGCCGCAGCAATGCAAACCTACTCCCTCAGACACATTTGCAAATCTGCCTCCCTCAATTCCTCATACACAATATAACAATAGTCACACATCGATGTATGTACAATTTACCATCAGAGGTCAAGCCTTGCAAAACGTCAATAATCAGGTGGTGTAGTACCTAAACCTATGTATAATGGAATAAAAACAAAGTGCAGTGATTAGATTACTACTATTGATCAGTATTGAAGAACTGAAAAGGGAAGCTGTTTTATAACTTAATCATAGAAGCGGTTTCATATAGCATGATCATGGTAAAGAATTATTGGTGCAAGGAGCAGCCCAGTGGCAAAGAGGGATGATATGCTGGCACCTTACTTCTTCCCATGCTGGTGACCCATGTTTGGGAATGAGCATGGGTCGCTGGGGTAGGCCGCGGCGGAGGGAGGGTGAGGAGTTGGATCGAGCTGCAGCCAGGCAGCTCTCCTCTCCCAGGGAGGGACGTGGGGTTTCCCCAGCTTTTGACTGCCACCAGGTGGAGGCTCAGTGGCAGTGCCAAGCCTGGGGGGGGACCTGGTGCTAGGTCAGGTGGGAGGAAGGGGCCGGCACTGAAGCCTCGGTGCATATGCGCACCAATGTAACAGGGTCTCAGGATAAGGGAAGAAAACAGAAAAAGTGAGCACTGGGGCAGGTAGGATGATGCCCCTGAGTTGGGGGGTGGAATTAGTCCTCTTGAGGAGAGGACCTGAGCGGAACCGTCCTGGTGCCCTGAAGGGAGAAAAACTATATGGGGAAAAAAAAATTATTATTGGTGCAGTATTACCCAGTGGTAAGCATCTGAAACACAAATTATAAAGAAATAATGTGATCTAACTGGGTTCATTTCCCGGTTAGGTGTCTTGTTTCTTCACAATTTTTATTTCAGATAATTACCAAATACTTCTCATTACAAAGCATGCTATTTTGATCATCATTATTATTAACACTCTTATTAGTATACCCCAACATTCCTAAAGGTGGAACAAAAAATATCCAAATCCATTTACTAGAAAAAATTTTTTTTTTTTTTTTAAATAATATACTGTATGTGCAAACTTTCCAAAGCATCCTGACCCCCACCGACTCATTTGCTACTACATTACACAGCATATTCCAAATCCTGCAACTGGGCACTTCAAGAATTGTATGATCTGTTCATCTGCAATTGAATATATCTTTTTTTTAAGTACCTTTTGATGAAAGCTAATGGTCTTAAAGATTAACTGAGTTCTGAAATATCTCTGCCAATTTTTTGCTATTGTATTGTTTTGTATTATAAACATTTTTTGGCAGTTTTAATTTAAATATGAATCATTAAGTTTAATCATTTAGTAACGAATGTATAATATATGCTATTTTCATTAAAAGTTGTTTTTTTAAATATTTTATTCAAATTGCCTATTGCAGTTCCCAGCAATTATTTATTTTCCATAAATTCTGTATTAGGTTTTTAAAAATAAGTCTCACAAAGGAAATGAATGTTGAATAATAAACAGTTTTGCCATGATGCTTGGTTGTTGAACAGATTTAGTTAAGGGTTTATATTGTTACTATATTTTATCTGTTGAAAAAAGGCAAATCAGTTTAAATAAATTTTTTTACAAAATATCCAAGGTTAATGTGTGGTGTATGCATACAAAGGTGGTAATTACACAAAGACATACATGGCAGGTATTATGTCTTTAGACACTTTCTTTTTCCATATTGCTTTATGCTCCCCCATTACCACCTGCACCTTTCTTGGCAATGGGGGAAGACATGCATTTTCTGGTTTTCTCCCCGTTACCTCAGAACATGGATATGCATGTGTGTGGAGGTGCACATGCGCTCTGTGGCTCCAGTGACAGCCCCTTCCCACCACCCAGCCTAATGCCAGGGTTCCCTTGTGGCTTAGCTTTACCCAACCTCCATCGGGTGGCAGCCAAGAGCCGAGGGAACCCTCACGTCCCACCCCAGAGAGGAAAATTGCCGTGTGGCATCTGAATCCTGCTCCGCTCCCTACCTCCCTGGCTGAACCCTGGTGGCCTGAGCTTGCTCCCGAACTCAGGTCACCGGTGTGGTGCGAGGTGTAGCGTCCAGCACCTCAACCCTCAGTGCCACCGGGCCTTTAGGCACTTTTTTATTATGCAAATGAACAGTCACTTCCAAACATATCTCTTAGAATAATATATGTGTATTCTTTGCAAAAAACTGCATTAATGCAACATTTAGGGTTCAGACTAAAAGTAGGGAAATGTGGTTTTAGAGTTTCAAACCCTAAAACCCCAATGCCACCCCGAAAACAAATCAGGGGCAGAGTCTTCTAGGGGTTGTCAACCCTAAAGCTCACTCCATTCTATTCTCTCCAGAAACATATACACCTAATGGGTGAGCTTTGGGTTGACAACCTAAAAGACTCTGCCTGTCTGTTTGGGGTGGCATTGAAGACTTGAGATTGGAAACCCTAAAGACACATTTCTCTACTTTTGTCTCTTTAGCCTAAACCCTAATGTTGCATTAATGCAATTTTTTGCAAAGAATTTCCTTATTTTTTGAGATAGTGCAATGTATCCTTATTCTCCTGTTGGAGCACAGTGCCATTTCCCATGCATCTGTATTTTTCGAGATAGTGTAATCATATTATTTGTCTGACACCACGAAGGGCCCTCTGGGCCCTGTGCTTCCATCCCTCCATAGATGCATATATGTATGTTTATGGGGAAGCACATGGCCCTCTAGGCCCTGCGCTTCCATTTGTAGGATAACAGCAACCACACTGTCAACATAGCCTTCCTATTACCCCATCTCATCAACCTGGTAGTAAAAACTGTCAAATCCCCACCAAAACATCATTCTGCACCACTACAATATCATTCTATGCCAGAGGCACGAAAAGACATTTTGGGCAAGATTTGAAAAAAGACAACTGTCACAATCATGAAGTGGTGTAAAGAAATGGTTAAAGTATGTTGATAATTTGGGGTTATGAAAATTAAGAAAGTTATAAGCAAGCACAGCAAAATGTCAACAGATGACATAACTTTGCAATTTTAGCATACAAATTTTCAGCATGCCTTTCTTATAACCCCATCTCATGAACAAGTATGGTGAAAATGTTGAAATCCCACCCAAGAGGTGATTTCACCAACTGACCAGGAATTGCCTTTCAGGCAGGATTTGCAAGATGATGCCAATATTGTTCATGAGGTGGGATATCAAAAAAGGCCATGTTGAAAATTTGGTGTTATAATATGCAACAATGACACAGGTATCAAAGTTGAAAACTCCATTGAAATACACTGAACTACACTTACCTTACTTTCCATGTAGCAGTCGGTGTTTCCAGCAGCAAGACATGTATTCAATCAGACAGTGGATCTTCACCCTAAGACCTGTTCAGGTGAGGGCGTGTGGAGGGTGTGGAGTGGAGGGTGCTGAGTGGGAGGTGAGGTGGGAGATTGGACTGATGAGGGACAGTTTTCTTTTGTACAGGATTTAAGAAAAAAAAAGACACTGAGGGATCATTTTCTTTATTTCAGGGAGCACAGCGAAGGGATGGTAGGGGTGCCACTAGACAACAGGTGAAATTAATTTAACAACGGGAATGGCAATCAGAGGATGAGGAGTGCCACTAGACACCAAGGAAAATTATAAAAACAAAGGGGAAGGAGGGCGGGGGGTGCCACTAGACACCAGGGAAAATGATCATAAGAACAGGGGCAGCAATTGGAGGCCGATGGGGTGCCACTAGAAACCATCGATAATAATACTGTAACAATAATGGGGATGGCGATCAGAGGGCATGGGTGCCACTGGACACCAGAGAAACTTACAATAACAGTGGGGACAGGGATTATAGGAGGGAGTGCCACTAGACACCAGGGGAAGGATGTTTCCCTCAGGAAAAAGGATAATTTTTTATCATTCATGATATGAAAAAAGAATCTTTTTTCGTATCATGCAATATACAAGATATATAAACTTTAAAACCACACATTTGAGGGGGATTTATTGAACAGTTAAGTGCAGAATCCAGCTAAGGGTACCCCAATAAGCAAACTACATGTGTTGGTTGCTCCCAAGAATGTCATTTTTGGGGGTTTCCAAATGTGAATTTTTAGGAAAAACGGAAAACAAGATGGCGGCCAAATGAAAAAGGATTTCCCCTCACTAAAAAGGATGACATCAGTATGAAACAATAATTATTTTTTCATTACATACAGCTATGTTTTAGTGCTTACTGAGCTTGCTCAGAACCATTATTCTAAATTTAAAAATTAAATAACTTTGGAACGGATTCATATTTATTTCACCAAACAAGCAAAAGGCACATCTGTGTGCCAGCCCTTTTCTACCCTGAAAATTTCAGACCAAAATTCCAAACCGTCTGGGTGCTAGACAAGTTGACAGAAATCCCAACCAAACCAATTGGGGGAACAAAAACCCCAAAAATTCACTTTATGCACTATCCAGAACTCAGAATCTGCACATCTGACTGGAACGAAACCTGGCACATCCACAGATTTACCACATGAGACTGTGCATGCACAATTTAGTGCAAATCTGTTGAACAGTTGCAAAGTTATTAAAGTGCAAAAACTGGAGTTTAACATTAAAGTGCCTACACAACCCATTAGTGGCACTACTACGCCACTATAATATACCTATAATTACTGGTGACCTATTTAACAACTGGATTATGAGTACTGTCAAATGCCGTAATAACCCAAAAATGGGTTATTACAGCATTCTGATAATTTAATACACCCGTGCAAAGCCACGCAAAAAAACAGCAATTATAAAAAATAAAAGATAGGCAAGTATGTTTTTATTGTTTTTTTTTTTTTTTTTTTTTACACACCCTTGGTGTGTTATGACTGTATAAACCTCTCAAGCTTTGCTCTTGAGGTTTATGGGTCATCACACCTCGGGTGTTAAAAATCCATAACACACACTTGCCTATCCATTATTTCTCTCTCTCTCTCTCTCTATATATATATATATATATATCTATATATATTTATTTATTTATTCATGGCAAAAAAACTCCATTTAATGCATCAGTTAGGGTTGTTCCACAGCAACAAAAGCGAGGAAATTCGATGTTAGGGTTGAAAGCCCTCCCTTGTACCCCCCACCCCACCCCCCAAACGGCCGGGGTATGTGCTGGGGTCGTCGGTCCTAACTCTCACCCCATTCCATGTGTAAACCAGCTGAGGTGGTGAAGTACAGGAGAATGGGGTGAGATTAGGACAACAACAACCGGATGCTGGTTGAAGGCGAGTGAGGGCTGAGGGAACTCAACCTAAAATCATTTCCTCACTTGTCACTGTGGAACAACTAACAATACTGCTCGAGTTTTGCCTTGAATCCCTTCTTTGAGAATGAGAACTATAAATAGTAAATTTAATGTGGTGGTGGGAGCGCGGGGCCCGATTTTTTGTCACACAGTAATGGTAAGTGCAACGCAAATGCAAGTGCAAAAGGTTACGCACATGGTGACACAAACGTAAATGGTAACGTAAACGGTAACAGAAACGCAAGTGCAAAGTGATGCCAAAGTGAACAGTGATGCAAACGGAGACGCAAATGCAAGCGCGTATGGAAACGCAACTGGTAATGCACACGGTCAAGGTACCGCAATTAGAAATGCAAATGGTAACGGTAACAGCAACAATAACGCCAAAGAAAACAGAAACGCAAGCGCGTACAGAAACGCAAACTGTAACGCGCACGGCCACGGTACCGCAATTGTAAATGCAAACGGTAATGGCAACAGCAACAATAATGCCAAAGGAAACAGAAACACATATGCAAGCGCATACGGAAACGCAAACCGTAATGCACATGGTCACGGTACCACAACTGTAAACACAAATGGTAACTGTAACAGCAACAATAACACCAAAGGAAACAGAAATGCAAATGCAAATGCAAGCGTGTACAGAAACACAAATTGTAACGTGCACAGTCACGGTAGCGCAATTGTAAATGAAAATGGTAACGATAACTGTAGACTGGCCCATCGGCGCAGCAGTTGGATTTCCACTTGCGGCGCCGGCAACCTGAGTTCGGGAATGGACCTGGGTCATCGGAGGGCCGGTCAGGGGGAGAAGGATTGGCGCCCCATGGGCAGCTCTTCTTCTCCGGGGGAGGGTGGGGCAGTGTCCAGCGCAATAAGGACCCCTGGTGGAGGCTGGGAGTTACTCACACTACCGGTGCTCGGTATCAGGGAGGTGGGGCGGATGCTGGCATCACTGCACGTCCCCGCTTCCGAGAAAACCAGGAAAAAGAAGAAGGGCAGGTCCGCTGTTTATGTGAAGCCCTCCCTGGGGCTTCAATTAGCTGCCATCACCGCATCCCCAACCAGATACTAGTTCCGCGACACAGATGAAGGGGACCGATGCCGCGGCCCCGCTCTCCGGGGGGTAAGCCAGGGATAACTGAGGATGGTGGCAGTAGGATGGCAGTGGAAGTCCCAGGGGCCATGACCAGGGCTGATGATGCGACAGTGGAACCGCAGGATAAAGAAGAAAAAAAAAGAAAACATTTCTCATAGTACACAATGGACCCAAGTGACATATGCATGGAGGTCTCAGACAAAAAGACAAACTGAACTGAGACCTAAAAATTCAGTTCCTGAGAGGGAGAAGAGAGTATTACTACATCTACACAAGGACTGACAGAGATCACAGCTCCACCTACTGGACAAACACAAAAAAAGTAACTCTTTTTTTTGTTAAATATACATCCACACAGAAAATCTGGATTAAAAAATGTGTTAAAAGTGAATTTTTTTTTCTGTTTTTATATAAACGAGCCATTAATAGCAATAAGGCACTCCAGGGATGTGTGTTATTGTGTAATAACCTCACACTTCGGGTGCTGAACGCACTCGGCATGTGGCCTCATGCTTCAACCACCCAAGGTGTGAGGTTATTACTCAATAACACACACCCTGTCATGCCTTATTGCTTAATCAAGACCCCTCATGTCGCAGTTGCATTAAGTGAAACAGAATGCTCACTAAACCATCTGCTGCAAGGCCTTAAACATTATTCCCGAACGTAAGGGATTTGAGCAGCCCCTGTGTAATCCAGTACAACACAGACCTCTCCATTGATATGACTTTGTCAAAATCAAAACAAATAAGGTATTTTTTGAAGGCTGGCACACCCCCTGTTGTATGTTCATCTGGGCACAACATAGCCTTCAGAACGAAAGGTTGATAATATGAAGGGGTTGTGTGATGGCATGTTATTTTTTCAAATTCATTGGTTTTGAGATTAGGTATTTCATATCGTTCTCATGTGTTTTGATTTTTCCCTGTGTAATACAGTACAACACAAGCCTCGCCATCGATATCCCTTTCGCACAATCGAAACAAGTTATTTTTTGAAGGCTAGCATACCTTCTGTTTGTGCGTTATCTGGACATATAACAGAACCTTTAGAACGAAAGGTTGATAATTTGAAGGTGCTGTGTGTCGGCATGTTATTGTTTCAAATTCATTGGTTTTGAGATTAGATATTTCATACTGCTCTCCTGTGTTTTGGTTTTCAATCAGAAATATATCGTATTCAAAGCAGAGACATTATTCCCCCTTGCAGGCCCTTGTGCAGCTAGTTTCTATACCAATGATTTTAACATCGATATCCATCCTAGAACGAACACACACCTGTAAACTTGCCCAGACCCGCATGTCCTTCTAAAATAGTTGTAGCCAACATCACAAATAATGAATGTTAGGATTTTTTCTGAAAAGCTTTATCTGTACATCACTATATTACTATGACAGTTGGCTAGAAACACAAAGACAGAAAGGAACAAGGTTTCCACATAAAGAGAAAAGGTGTAGCAGAGCTGGATTCACGTTACCCTACATGTACAGATGCTATATCGGTATATGTGTGACGATCACCTAATAAGGAGACAAAAATTGCTCAGCTGAGCATAGTAAATTCTTAAGACCTGTCAACTTTTTAGGTAATTCTTGGGCAACAGTGGCATACCTTTTTTCTTTATAGGTTTTTATCACTCCTTGGCAAGCTGGGTGGCTCTATCAGCCCTGCACTATATCACGCAGCTGTCCCGAGTCTCTGCCAGTCCCCCAAGATCAGGCAGGCCACCGGTATTAACATGGAGAGCTTCATTAAGCCCATCCTCCATTTTTCCAGTTGATTTTCTCCCCAGGCTCAGCTGAACATGCAATGAGCATGGCGTACATGCTCCACCTCAGAGGCACCCTCTGCACTCTGGCCCTTCTCCAGACTGTGAGACTACGCAGACGCTGCCATCTAGATTCCTCCAGGTGGCAGTCAAGCCACAAGTCACAGGACCCCTCTCCCCAAGAGAAGAAAGCTGTCCTACAAATGCTCAATCTTCCCTCCCCAGCCGAGCCCCCAAGCGACCCAAGTCAGTTTCCAAACCCGAGTCACCAGCATGGATGCCTCAACATGTGGTGCCACTGGGACCACAGTGGCATGCCTCTTTTAATACTTTAGTCAGATGTTAAATGCTTTAAGAGGTTACCAGTTGTGGCTTCTTGTTTCAAACCTTTTCCTATCGGTCTGTTCTTCTCCTAGACAGAGGCATCTCAAACTCCAGACACAAGCACAGGCTAACTCGAGCACAATGCGAAACAGGAGTGCTCAAACTGAATCATTGCAACTAACACTTTATGTCAGAGTTCGCGAATCCCACACACCAGCAGTTGCTCAACAATTACTCTGCTGCACACCGTGTAGCAAACCAATCCATACTTTGGATCAAAATTTGTGGAGCCGTTCATGCCCCATTACACTTACATTTTAGAAGATTCCAACAGAAATTAAAAAGTAGCGCATGCTATACTAGTTACATATTCTTTTCAAAGCAGTTCTATATACTGAGCAGTGGGGCATCGGTAGCAGTCATGTTTTCTTCTTAAAAGTCATTCGTTCCAGTAGCACCATATGGCGTCCGAAGCATCCATTGCTTAACCCAATGGTTCCATGTCAAAACGGCAACTGCAGAACCACAACCCATGAAGAGGGCACAAATCTCACAACACGATGGATCTGCAAAAAGTCTTGTTTAGCAGAGGGCTTCACCCCCTCCACACTCCCTACACCCTCTTTAATTTTATATACTAACGCCTGGGGGGGGATACTTTGGGGCTGGGGAGAACTGCCGGTCACCTGAAAGTGCTGGCACTGTGGTTCCATCGCCCTCTTCACGGTTCGCGGTTCCACAGTCGCTGTCTTGATGGGCTACCAACCAAACCCAACATGGCCACACTGGATGGAACAAGTTTAAAGAAACTGTACCTAAAAGTTATGAAACTGTATAATCAGTAAACGAAACTGAAGAGTATCTCAGATATTTTACAATAAAAATAAATGTTATACATACCTAGATTGTAGCGCTATTGCAGTTGGTTTAAGTAGTCCTACAGCATTCATACAACTGCCTGCAACTACGCTCCCATGCATGTGGGGACATAGTTTTATTTATTTTTAACAAGTTTGTTGTTTTTATTTTCAAAGGAGCATAGCCATGCAAAGGAGTGAAAGGGGCAAATGGTATTGAGACACATTTCTAAGTAATTCAGCTTTCAAATAATTGATGTTGATCATGGTTAATGACTACTGATTTTTTTATTGTAAGCATTCATGTGCACTGTTTGGGCCATTGTACTGAAAGTGCTCCTCAAGCCTCTAGAAGATGACTTGTCGAATGTTTAAGCCGGTATATCAGTTTCAAATAAAACCACAGAGCCCAACAGACAATTCACATGCAAATGTGATTGAATTGAAACAGGTAAAATGTTAAAAATGAATTCACTCAGGGCTTGTGTGACATAAACTGAACCTGAAATTTGAAACTGGAAATGCAAAAATCGGTTCTCACATGCTGAAATCTTTATTTTATCAAATATCCACTGATGTCAGCTGCTTATACTGAAGGGCTGTTGTCTCAGACTCTTTTTTAATTTTTTGCTTTAAAAAGTGTATTACATTTTCAGGTAAAACATTGCAGCAAAATTAAGTAAAGAAACATCAGAAGTTAAAACGATCAAGCAAAAGATACAAATACAGATGCATATGTAGTCTTAACAGAGATATGCAACCTAAGACAATCCTATCAGAAACTTGGGATTCATCAGTAGTGTATAAGACTAAATTAGAATCAGAATAGATCAGTTACTTTCACGCAATCAATGACAGGACTAATCAATTTCCAAAAGATTAATTCCAACAATAAATACTTTATATTTAAACTAAAGAGACAAAACTAACAACCTATGATTAACCTAAGCAGGATAGGAAGATGCCCAGATTTCTTGAAAAAAATCTCTTTTCTGAATGTTTTGTAGGGCTGTCCTCTCGTTATTGATAATTTCACTCATTTTGTTACTCCATTCCTTAAAGCAGCAGTGCACCGAAAATGGGCTAAAATTTGACTCCATCTTTTTTCCTTCCTAATCGATGCCAGGTGTCTTCCAGTTTATTTTAGTAGTAAAAGTTTCAGTTTTCGTTATCATTTAAGAATTTTATTTATTTTTATTTATTTATTGAAAAGTTTCACCAGGTAAGGTATACTGAACAACAAGATGCTTGTCTCCCGGTATGGCCTGGGGGAAAGGGTGATGGGAGTTACATAGTATCAGTGAGTACGCACACATTATACAATAGCATAAAAAACATAGGCTGTAAGTGAACAACATATTAGCAAGAAAGCAAATAATAGCAGGGTAAAGTAGGTTAAATTCCTGTGGCTATGAACTAATGGGGAGACAGAATCATAGGTAACGTAATGGCAATGGGGATCTATGGCCTTACACACTTCAGATTAAAAATGTCACAGAGCAAACAAGTGATGGAGAGGTAGCAAAGTGGTAGAGAGGTGAGCCAGGCCCAGAGCAAGGTCAACAGGCTAAGGAGATTGACAAATATATATATATATATACAGTATATATATACAGTATATATATATATACAGTATATATATATATATATATATATATATATATAGAGAGAGAGAGAGCGTGCAAGAGAGAGGGAGGGAGGGTGGGGCGGGAGAGAGAGATGGTAAGAAACAGCCATGCACAACTGGAGCCAGGATAGGCTCCAAGACTATAAGTGCATCGATTTGGTTGTAGCTAGGCAGACAGGGCCACAGTCAGAGTGTGAGACAAAAAAGGGGGGGAGCTAGGGGCAAGTGTAATTTACAGAGAGGAAGTTATGTACAGCTTGGTTTAATGAGCCAGGCGAGGAAGAGGATCGGATTTGTGTAGGAAGCGCATTCCACAGTTTAGGAAGACAATAGGAGAAGGAGACCTGCCCACTGGATGTGGATCTCCAGGGAACAGTCAGAGTTCTGTGGTCATGGGATCTTAGAAGTCAAGAGGGAGTAGGTTGGGGGGAGATTAGGGAATTTAGATAGGGAGGGAGTGTTCCAAGCCAGGACTTAGAGATGAAATTTGCACAGTGGTGCAGTCGTCTATTTGTTAAGGAAGGGAAGGCTAAAGCTCAGTACAGGTGACAGTGGTGTGGATAAGGGGAGGTGCATCCAGAGCAAACCAACAGAAGGAGTTTAAAAGAGCATCCAAGTTAGCTATGGAGGTGGCAGAGGCAGAGCAATTGACGACATCGCAATAGTCAAAAATCGGGAGGATCATTTTTTGAATCAGTTCGCATCTGGCCTGGGAGGGAGGCAGGAGCGTTTCTATATAGGGCGCCGAGCTTGGGGCGAAGCTTTTTTATTATGGCATCTATGTGGGCCAAGAAGGTGAGATGTTGATCCAGCCATACGCCCAGATACCTGAACGACTCGGTGGCAAGTACTGATGCTCCGTTGAGGGTAGTGAAAGAGGGGACAGATTGGAGCCTTGACAGTTTCTGACGCATGCCGACTGTCATGGACACAGTTTTCTTGGCATTTAGGAAGAGTTGGTGAGATTGAAACCAGTTCTGGACATTACTGAAATCACACTGGAGCCTGGAGGCGACATCCTCAGGTGAGGACCCTGTGGAGAAAAGAACCGTGTCATCAGCATACATATGTAAAGAATATGAGGTGCAGACAGACGGCAGGTCATTTAGGAAAATGGAGAAGAGAATCAGGCCAAGTATGGACCCTTGAGGGACCCCAGAGTGTATGGGTGGAGGAAGGGAGATGTGGTCGGATATTTTTACAGACTGTGAACGGTCATTAAGGTACACGTGGAACCATTTTACGGCATGTTCTGACAACCCGGCAGATGAGAGGGAGCAGAGCAGGAGAGAGTGGGATATGGTGTCAAAAGCTTCAGCTAGATCAATAAAAATGGCAGAGGTGATGTGACCGCAGTCCATGCCTGTCAGGATGGCATCGGTGAGTCGGAGTAGCAAGGTAGTAGTGGAGTGATGTTTACGGAACCCAGATTGATATTGGGTGAAGAAATTAATGTCAGAGAGGTACGAGGATAGTTGGTCAAGGACTAGATGTTCTTGCAGTTTGGCTAACGTCGGGGGGAGTGATACAGGGTGGTAGTTCTCGGGGGAGGAGGAGTCGCCACCCTTTGGGAGAGGGAGGACGATTACATGTTTCCAATCAAGGAGAATTTCCACCAATTGAAATGAGAGATTGAGAAGGGCACTCAGTGGGGGCGTAATGGCCAAGGCAGACAGGTTTAGTAACTTCAGGTCCAAACCATCGGGGGAGCTGCCTTTGCTTGGGTTAAGGGCTTCCAAGCCCGTAGGCATGTCAGTTGTCAAGATATTTGAGAAGGAAAAGTTTTATGAAAGTTTTAAGGTAATTATTTCTCAAGAAAAATAGATGGCCACCTCATTTTTGCATAGAAATACTACTGAGGACCCGAGGAGGGTACGAATGCTGACAAAAATGCAAATGTATAGAACACAGTGTAGGAGGTATCCAGAAAACCCAAATCAACAGTTTTCCAATATTTTTCATAACAGCAGCAGAAAATTAGCTTTTTAGAATAACTTTTTTCGTTGCACTGCTGCTTTAAGGTCAGGAGGGTGGAAGATTTCCAATGGGAAAGAAGAGGCCTTTTAAGAGCCAGAGCTGCAGCCCACACCCCAGACTTTTGGGGCTTACTCAGTTGAGCAGCATTCTCTTCTATACCCAAAATTAAAAACTTAGGGTTGAATGGGCCTCTTATACCAAATGCAGATTCACAGATATTATGTACAATAAGCCATACATCTCTAATGCAAGGGCAGGACATAGAAACATAGACTTACGGCAGATAAGGACTGCTTGGCCCACCTAGTCTGCTTGTTTCCCTACCTATTGGATAAGCTGCAGATCCTAGTTAACCAACAACCTACTTCCTCCTACCCTCCCAGTAGAATTGCTTTATGTCTGTCCCATGCATTCTCGAATTCCCCACTGTTTTTGACCCCATGACCTCCTCAGGAAGGCCGTTCCATGCATCCACCACCCTTTCCATGAAAAAATACTTCCTCACATTGCCCCTGAGCCTTCCACCCTTTATCTTCAAATCTTCTTGCACATCTCTTTTTCTGAAAGATGCTACCCTCTTGGACATTGTTGATTCCCTTGAGGTACTTAAAGGACCAGAACATATGTAACAGATTTGCGCTATCTGACATCTCCAGCATCCACTGTCTGCTTGAATCCCCACAGACCTTAATCATTCGCGGGAGTAATAGTAATAGTGTAAGATTTTATATTGAATCGCCTTCCCCTGAACCTCTCTACAGCAATTATAGGCATTATTCCATGCTGAACCCCATTCTGCATCTGTTATCTCTTCTCCGATTTCTCCTTCCCATTTAATTTTGGCTGGGGCAGTCAGAACAGTATGATCCTGAGTATTCATCAGAATTTATAAGTCATACTTATTCCTTTTTTAAGATTAGCTACCTTAACCACTGAATCCCATTCATTAACCCCATTTTGTTGTAAATTTGAGCCTAGTACTGAATCTTGGAGAGCTTTCCTTAACTGTAGGTCATTTACAGACTTAAATTTGGGAACTTTAAATATAGTTCTGAGAAGCTCAAATGAGAGAAGTTACCCATGTTCCTAACAAATCCTCCAGATTTGTTATGCCCAACTCATTCCAACCAAAATCCAAGAGATGCTGTTCATTATACAGAATTTTAATGTTACCCCAGATCATAGTTAACTGAGTAGGAAGTTTCTCAAGTTGAAGTAAATGCTGAACCCTTTTGACTGTCCAAATGGAAGAAGTAATATACTGGTTGTTAACTAGAGTAGTGAGTGAAGGGACAAAAAGGTAATCTGAGGGCTTAAAGGGCAACATTAGTTGTTTTTCCACTCTGAACCGTATGGGGTATTCCTTCCTTAACTGTGTATCCACATAATAAATGCCTTGCTTCAGTCTAAAAGCCAAACTATATTTCTCCCAGTTCGGCAGTCCAAAGCCTCCTGTTGTTCTATGCACCTTAATTTCCCCAGAGACAATCTTGGTGGAGAAGAGCCCCAAAGAAAATTTCTAGTTATTTTATTAATTGTGTCAAACACAGATTACCTTAACTTGATTGGTAGAGACTGAAAAATGTAAAACAGTTTTACTGCTATAATCAGTTTTAGCAAATTAATCTTGCCCCACAAAGATAGAGTGAGACTCTGCTACTTAAGAAGGTCAGCTTCAATCTCCACTATTAAGCGTGTCAAATTCAGGTTTTCTAACTTTGTGGTATCCCTGCTCAATTTAATACCCAGATACGATAAGCTCTCAGCACATCTCAGTTCGGTCTGAAAGCACCCTATGTTGTCCCCCTGCTTAAGAAACGGAGATGGAAATAATTTGTGCCTTACTCCATTTAAGAGAACGGCCAGAAAAAGAGGCAAAGCTATAAAAAATCTTGCTCAGGTGCATCACGGATGCCCTTGGGTTTGAAAATGTGATGAGTAAATTGTTGGCAAAGGCAAAACTTTATTGACAGTTATTGCCAATCCTAATCCCTTCCACCTCTGGACATGTTGTAATTTTCCTGATCAGAGGCTCAACTGCCAATATACAAAGATACGGGGATAAGGGACACCCTTGTCTAGAGTCTTTATTCAAAAAGAAGTGGTTTGAGGCATATCTATTTGTGATGATTCTAGCACAAGGTTTTTTTATACAGTGTTTTAATCCAGTCAGTGAAGGGAGCTCCTATCAGAAATGTGTTTAATGTCTGAAATAGATCATCCCACCGTAAAGAATCAAAGGCTAAAGCAGCTACAGAACTGGATAACTTGTTTGATTTACAAAGAACATTTAATTACTGTATCTACATACATTATCTGAGCCATTTCTACCTGGTACAAAGCCCACTTGTTCATCTCCGATGAGTTTGGTAACAAGGGGTTTAAGTTTAGAGGCCAAAATTTTGGTCATGATTTTGTAATCTACATTAAGTGGTGAAACAGGTCTATAGTTGTCACAGTGCAAAGGGTCTTTACCATTCTTTAATATTAGAGTTACATACTGTATGCCTAGTACCAAGTATTCGGTAGGGATCCAGATGAAAGGGAATACTTGAGAGTATTAAATAGATATAATTTAACCTTGGGGTTCAGTACCTTATAAAGTTCTCCTGGCAGTCCATCAGGGCCAGGTGTTTTATTGTGTCAAAGACCCTGAATGACCCCATTCAATTCCTCTTGGGAGATTGAAGAGTTTAAGGTATTCCTATCAATGTCATCTAACTCTGGATTTTGAATTGAGTCTAAAAAAAAAAAGAGTTTGTTTCAGATGGGTCTTGTGTGGAGGGGTTTGAGCAAAGGGCTTTAAAAAGGGATTCAAATTCTAGATTTATTTTTTTGTTAAAGACATCAGTGGTACCATCTCTGCTGACAACCCTGGCAATTAGGTTCGGACCTGTCTTTTTCTTGAGCCTGTGAGCCATTAACTTTACGGCCTTCTCCCCAGATTCCCAGAAGGTTTGCTTGGTTCTGTTTTATTTATTTATTGCAACTGTTTCACCAGGAAATGCACAACTGAGCAACAAGATGCTCGTCTCCCGGTGCGACCTGGGGAGGGGGGTACAAAGGGACATGATAACACACAGGTTATCAAGTGAACAATTAACAGAAGCAAATAAAAAGTAGCACAAGGAGAGACAATTGCATGACTATACAAGCAGTGCACATTGAATGCTCAGGATATTATAGTATCAAATAATTTTGTGACAAGAAGCAGCAGACAGGGTAAATTAGCACAGTAGTAATAGCTGTAAACAACAGAGGACGTATATCACAGTTATACACAGTACACAGGGCAGAATAGGCCCAGGACATAAGTGCAAGGTTGGGGTTATATGCCAGCTTCTGTGGCATATAGACAATATTCTGCTTTTGCAGAATATATTTTATTTATTTCATATTTCTGTTTGATATTGTTAAGCAAGTTCCCCTACATAACAGGCCTGTCCTTAAGATCCTTTTCCAGGTTGAGCAGGGCGTTTTCCTTTTGTGCAAGGTCTTGATTAGCTTCCTTCTCTTTGTTTGAGGAACAGCTGATAATTCTTCCCCTTATGAATGCTTTAAAAGTGTCCCACAAACAATTTAACAACACTTCCCTATTATAATTTAGAGAGAAGAATTCATCAGCTTCCCGATTAATCCAAGTTATAAAATTAGGGTCTTGTAACAGGGAAACATTCATCCTCCAGCGTAAATAAAATACTTTTTGAACCCTCAGGAAGGACTGAGACATACACAAGGGCATGATCAGAAAGTGCAATTTCTTTGATATTTGCTGATATAGGGGATCATAATCCATTCACATTCCAAGAGCCTATAGATAAATTAGGTAATTTTTGTAATACTGCTCAAACTTAAAAAGACTATTAAGGTGATTACTAGCTTAACAAAACATGTTCAAAAGCAACCTAAAGTGTACTATACACGGTCAATGTTACAAAAATAGTTTAGTAATAAAATTATTAAAGTTTAGATCACCAATAAACTTATGAAACAAACAGTTATAAAACTAACACTAAAAGATCGTAATCTAAGCAAAGTAATAAAAATTAATAACCTTCAGGCTAAACGCAGTTGCACCGGAAACTATATAATCTGGTTCCCAAGGTGCCTGCACCAAGTTATTAACTAGTTTATACGTGGGTAAAAGTTATAAATTGCAGTAAAAAAT
Source organism: Neoceratodus forsteri (assembly GCA_016271365.2). Lineage (NCBI taxonomy): Eukaryota > Metazoa > Chordata > Ceratodontiformes > Ceratodontidae > Neoceratodus > Neoceratodus forsteri. The sequence goes on from CM028137.1 coordinate 360,095,589, forward strand.
AGCTTGAAAAGAAAGAAATGTGTCGGTTGTAGACTACAACTAAGTGAAAAGGTGTACTGCTCCACCATTGAAAAATAATTGCCGAAATCACCTGTCTGAATAAGTACAACAGGAGGGTCCTAAAGTAAAAGAGCATGAGAAGGAGGCATGAAGCTCAAATCTATTATTTGCAGCCTTTAACTCGTAGTGTAAAGGGTAAATAAAATAAAATAAAATAGATATTGTTGTGGACCAAAATAGTTAGGCCAGAAAGGTGGATGCCGTCAGTGCCAAGATGTACCACGTCTTGTCCAGGTGAGACTTTCGATATGAAGTTTATGAGGCCCACAGGTAATATTTACAGCCAAGCAGTGAGTATAAAAACTCCCAAGACCATCCTGTCAATGCCAGCTAGGAGCATACTATATAATCAGACATTGCATTCAGCATGCGCAGATAGGGTTGCACCTCGTAGATAGGCTCGTCTGTGGGCTGTAAGTTCATGCCATTCCAATGAGATTGGTTATCATCCTCAGTAACTGCTGCAAGATCCACATTTACCCAAATTTGCAGCTAGTATCAGGAAACCTCGCCTAGCTAAACCACAGCGGGTACAACAACATTTCGTCAAAAAGAAGAATGATAGTTAGACATGTGTCACTGCCCAGTGCAGCCCTGTCATACTCTAAATACTTCAATACTCAGAATTTGTGGGAGCAGCCAGAAAAGACAGGTGTTAGTTATACGTGTGATGAGAAGATGGCATGAGAGCTTATGTAAGAACTAAAGTGAGAATCATAAGCTCAACATACACCTTCTGCAGCTGAGGATACCCTTCTTCCCCCTTTGTGTTGTTTTATCTTAAGAGAAAGTAAAAGTAAATATATGCAACCATCATATCGGTAGCTTATTAGAATTATGGATCTCCACCCAGACAGCTAGGAACCTTGTTAATAGACTGCCTGCCACCTGCAGATATTCAACAGGGTAGTGTTGCATTAGCCACTGTAAACAAACTACTGGCCAACATGTTTTTAAATTATGCGGAGTGGAACAAGTTAATATGGGCCCACGAGGAGGTGACACAGATGAAAGGTTACTACAAAGAGAATCCCATTGGATATACACACTTGGAGTCTTATTTGCCCCAGGGCTAAATGATCGAATACAGTTATTGAAATATATTAAAAGAAGGAAATAGAACATGAAAAATGTTTTTAACTTGTAACCTCATACCTCTGGAATTTATTACTGAATTTTGGCCTCTTCCCCCACTCATTTCCTCCTTCTCTCTCTCCCCCCACCCTCTCTTTTCCATGCCCACACACACCTATACCCCCACCCTACTCCCAATAACCCCCAACCCCCTAAACACACACACATTACTTTTTTTCTTTCCCCTTCCTTACCTTCCCTTATCTGTGGATGTACATAATGTAAATATGGTGGACAACTAATGTTGATCAAATGTTTATATTGTGTGAACACATACATGTTTATATTTAAGCTTTGGAATGTTTAAGCTATCGCTGAATTAATTCTAGATATCTCTATATGCCATGTTTGTCTTTTAATTTTAAGCCTTAATATTGCTGTCTGTTTCTATTACAGGTGCCTGTGGAGGTGATCACATTATGTGACCCGAAAGATTTAATAATCCTGATTATCAGGACATTGATACTGCAACTGGTAAAATTTAGACATCAAATGGACATTTAGTGCATAAGCATAAGTAGTAGCTTAATTCTAAAACAGCACTGGTTGTTGCACTTTATATTTAAGGTGCAGGTATTTATATTAAGGAACAGTTTTGGGTCTGTCACTTTCTAACAGATAACAGTGCACTTTATCTTTAAGGATTTGTATTATTTAAGAACTGTACTGATTGGTTGCTACCATCCCTCTGAAGACGCACGTCAGTGTGAAACCGGTCAGGGAGTTGTTTGTTACTTCATGGTTGTGAGATCAAAACACTTACTGGGCAGTTCTTCTGAGTGCTGGATTTTCATTTTGTGGTATTATATGACCCGCCCTAGTATGCCTCTCAGTCTCAGACCCACCACCACCAGCACCACTCCCTGTCTCTGTCCTTCTCCCTCTAACATCCTCACCATGTAGATAGACAGATACATCTTTATTCATAAAGCGCCCCTTTCCGTAGACTCGGAGTGCTGTACAATGAAAACAACAAATACAATACCTAAATCAATAAATACACAAATAAAATGAATAAGTCAATGGGATTCAGCAATCAACAATCTAACTATACTGTAAAACATATTAATTAATTAAAAGTTTGCCAGAATAAATAGGATTTGAGACCTCTTTTAAAGGTATCTGCTGAGGGTGCCTCTCTAAGATGCCTTGAAAGTGAGTTCCACAGGGAATGCTCGGCCACCGAAAATGCACAGTCTCCTGAGTGCCAAAGCCTAGCCCTGCGAACTTCTAGGAGGCAACCCTCGGCAGAACGAAGCACCTGGGATGGGCGGTAGAGAACAAGGAGATCTTGCAGATAGACTGGCCCCCTTTCACGTAGGGTATTGTAGATCAAAAACCCTATCTTGAAGACAATCCTCCATCTAACTGGCAGCCAGTGCAGTTCGCGGAGAACTGGGATAATATGGTCATTTCTTCTTGTTCCAGTAAGCAATCTTGCTGCCACATTCTGCACCAGCTGCAGCCAACAAAGGCTGCCTCCTGACAACCCCAGGTATAGGGCATTATAGCAGTCCAGCCTGGACATAACAAAAGCATGTACCAGATTAGGCAAGTCCTCAGGTGGAATCAGGTTCCGGATCCGGGCAATGTTCCTAAGATGGCAGAAACCACTTTTCATTACGGCCGACACCTGTGCTTCATGTGGCAGACTGTCGTCAAGGATCACACCCAGATCCCTTACCAAACTGGAAGGCACAAGGGAACCCCCCCCCCAGCATAAGGCCAGGGGGGTCTCCCATGTCCCCCTTCTGCCCCCATGAACCGGATCCACCACTAGCACCTCAGTCTTGTCGGGGTTGAATCTAAGCTAGTTTTGGGACATCCAGGACTGGATTTCCTCTAGGCAGTTGTTAAATACAGATACTGCCATCTGGGAATCGGGTGTACACGACAGGTATAGCTGGATATCATCTGCATAGCAGTGGAAACCCAGCCCATACCGTTGTATAATGTCCCCTACTAATAGCATGTATGCCATGAACAACAAGGGTGACAAAACCAAACCCTGCGGGACACCACAGGACAGAGGCTTTGGGTTGGATGAGGCCAACCCCATCATCAACCTCTGCACTCTGCCTGTTAGGTATGACCTGAACCAGTTGATGACAGTACTGGACAGGCCACACCAAAACCGCAAGCAGTCAAGCAGCACTTCGTGATCACAGTGTCAAATGCTGCCAAGAAGTCCAGGACTAAGATGGTGCACTCTCCCCTGTCCCTCGCCATCAGGAGATCATTAAGCACCCTCAACAGGGCAGTCTCCGTACTATGTCCGGCTCAAAATCCAGACTGAAAGACCTCATAGGTGGAGGAGGAGGCGAGATGCTCCTCGAGCTGAATGGCCACCACTTTTTCAATAACCTTCCTTAAAAATGGGAGGTTTGAGACAGCCTGTAGTTACTGAGGCAGTCCGGGTCCAATGAGGGCTTCTTCAAAACCAGTCTAAGTAGAGCCTCTTTCAAGGCCAATAGAAAGACCCCACTCCTCAGGAAACTCTGGACAATCTCAGCAACTACAGGATCAATCAGGTCCAAACATCCAACCAAAAGACGGGTTGGGCCTGGGTCTAGATCACATTGTGTTGGCCGCTGCCTCGAGATTATATCCACCACCTCCTCCACCCCAACTAGCTCAAACACATCCCAAACAGGAGGAGTGTTTCAGTACGGCTCAGGAAGGACAACCATCCCCCTTCAAGTGAGGCTGGCAGAGATTTCAACCCTGATGGAGGACACTTTGTCGGCAAAGAACAGAGCAAGCTCCTCGCACCTAGAGCTTGAACCTGCTCCCCCAACACAGAGACAGGCAGGATTTAAAAGCCCATTTACCATGTGGAAGAGCTGCGTTGGTCTTCTCCTTGCCGCAGCAATCTCCCTAGACAAAAAAACAGCCTTTTTTCAGGAGATTGCCCTCTGATAGTCCACATGTGACTTCAGAGCCAATTTGTCCTCCAATTGATCCGATCTCCTCCAGCATCTCTCTAAACTCTGGCCACTAATCTTTAACTCCCAGAGTTTCTCATCATACCACGGAGGTCTCCAGCAAGTGAACAGGTGCTGGACACAAATGGGTGCGACTGAGTCAAAGGCCACAGCAACAGCCTGATTATAGACCGCCACTGCCTCCTCCATCCCAATCATACATGCAGCCACCACATCAGACAGGTTCAGCACCGCCTCTAGTCCTGCTGAGTACACACCTCTCAAAGGGCGGTACCGGACCATCTCCACAGGGGCAGGACCATCGGAAGGGGGGGGTCTTAACCGTGAACCCTACTGTGCTATGATCTGACCAAGCTACCGGATCTACCCTGAGGTCATAAACATCAAAACCTAAAGAGAACACAAAGTCTAATGTGTGGTCGCCAGAGTGGGTCACTGTCCTAACACACTACATCAGGCCCAGGGCTTCCATACTCTTAATAAGATCACAACCATGTCCCAAGGACCTGTCGTCCACCCAGGCATTGAAGTCCCCCAGACTTAACCACCTCGGGGACTCCAAAACCACACCAGCGACAAGCTCATCTAATTCCTGTAAGAAGTCTCTAATCTTACTAGGTGGATGATAGAGTAAGAGGACTCTGAAGCCTGCACTAGGACCCCCTCGATCGGCAACACATTCGATGGTCCTCATGGGACCACAGGTAACACCGTGAGGCATGAGTCAGATTTAAAACAATGTACCCCAGCGATCTTCTCTCTCGGTGTGTATCACAGAGTACAGGACTGGAACTGCTGCCTCCAAAATGGGAGCGCATTCTCATATACATCACCCCACCACAGGCCACATGACTATGACTTATACTTGCAGAACTGCTACTTGCTGTGGGGATGGGTACCATAGTGAAACCGTTCCCTGCTGCTCCTCCTCCTCTCCCAGACCTCCCTGCTTCCCTTTCAGGACATCCTTGTTTCATCTTTATAACAGTTATAGGCAGCTGGCTGCAATCAGATAAAGACTTTCACAAAAAGGGTCTCTCAGACACCCACTGCCTATCATGAAAACTACACTGCAACTGGATAAAATGTAGCACAAGATTTGGGGATGAGAGGGTCCTAGCTCCCTCAGGCAAGCCAGGCACCTACTGCCTGTCACGAAAACTACATTGCAATTGGATAAAGTGTTACACAAGATTGTAGGGGGGATGCTCTGGCTCCCTCAGGCAGGCAAGCACTCGCTGCCTGTCATGAAAACTACACTGCAATTGGATAAAGTGTCTCATAAGATTTGGTGGGGGCTCCAGCTTCCTCAGGCAGGCCAGGCACCCACCACTGCCTGTCAAAAAAAATACATTGCAACTGGATAAAGTGTTTCACAAGATTTTGTTTTGGGGGGCTCAGGCAGGTACCAGTGCCTGCCATGAAAATCACTGCAATTGGATAAAGTCTTTTTACAAGATATGGATGGGGGGGCTCAAGGCAGCACCACTGCCACCCAAAGATTTAGGAGGATCAGAAAAGTTGGCAGCACCCTGACCCAGCCACCCACAATCACCAAAGCTACAATTTCGTAAAGTTATTGACACGATTTTGGACTTAGGCACCCCGGGAAGAAAACTACACAATTCTGACTTGGAAGATTTGAGTACAACAGCATAACAGCACTGCAGGGCAGGCCAGAGCACCCCCCCCACACACACACACACACACACACTTGCCTTCACAACACTCTTTTCCTTCCCTTTCCCTGCCTAACAAAATCTGTGGAACCCAACCTACTGACACAGCTTGCACAACTGCAAGAAACCACTCTTCAAGATTTGCTTGCGACACATTTCTTTTTCGTGATAAAAACAGCACAGAGTGACTGACGGCCCACACAGCAAGGTCCTTTCTCCCCGACACCAGAGCTGCAATGGCACACACTGCTGCAGAATGCTCGGGTTTGCCAAGATTCCGCATCCCTGATTGGCTGATAAAGGTCAGGTGGCCACCAGAAAGGGCACATGCTCAATGTGTACTCTCTTAAAATATAACTGTGTCATGCCCACAGAAGTGCCAAACAGTCGAAGTGAAGACAGCAAGTTTTGAATCGGCTTTGGACAGGTGAAACTGCCAATGTTTGGCGGTTCACTGAATGCCCCTTCGGCTTTGCTCTCACCCTTACTGGTGACCACAGTAACAGCCAGAAGGAGTACAGCAACCTCTGCACACAGACACAGACAACTGTAGTAGAAACTGTTTTATTGAGAAGGAATGCTGGCCAGGATACCAGAGATACCTCCATCCCTGACAGTATGCACCCCCAGGATTATTTCTGATATTATTTTTTCTTGATTGACACCAATTTTTATTAATTAATTAATTTATGTGTTAACTGGGAAAGAAGGACTTGGAAATATGACTGATATTAAACCAGGTTAAGTCCCTGGTGATTTGAGTGAATGGGAGAAATTTGGCCATGACACCGGGGAAATTCCCTTACTCTTCATTAGATTACTGGAAGGGGTGCAACGTAGAGCAACAAAGATGATCCAGGGTCTGGGGGCGTTACCATATGAAAGTAAACTAAGGGAGCTGAACATGTACTCACTGGAGGAGAGACAGGGGGATATGATCAAGACCTTCAAGTACATGAGAGGAATAAACAGGACAGGCACGGAGCAACTGTTCAAAGGGAGGGTGGGGAGGGACACTCGAGGTCATGATATGAGATCAGAGGGTGGAAGGTTTAGGAAGGAACTTAGAAGGCACTTTTTTACAGAGAGGGTGGTGGCAGAGTGGAACGCGCTACCAGCAGAGGTGGTGGCCTGTAAAACAGCGGGATACTTCAAGAGGGACTGGGACAGGGCAAAAGGGAGAGTCAAGGGATGGGGTGCAGGGAGGGAGGGGCAGCTGCAGAATAGGGTTGCTAGCTGCATAATTGAGCAGACTCGATAGAGCAAAAGGCCTTTTCTGCTGGCAGTTTTCATATGTTTGTAGAAGTGCCAGGCGATCTTTAACAACTACCTGAACAGGCAGACTGGACTTCAGTTTAACAGCTTGCACAAAAGACAACCCCTCGGACAGCACACTGTCCCCCAAACACTATGCTGGGCTTCAGTATGGTTACTTTTAACTAAGGGAGGAGTAGTCCTGCCAAGCTACCAACACCTTTTCCTATAACACCTGGCGTTCACTGGAGATCTACCATCGGAGTATAGACCAGGACTGACCCTGCTTGGATTTTAAGATCTGATGGGATCAGGCTCCAAGGTCGTAAGGCTACAGGGTAGGTATTTTACTGCTTCTGGCCTTCCCCTACTCAGTAATCAGAGTGGCTATGACTGCACCCTTCCACCATCCAGAAGCCTGGGTAGCTGCCTTTTCGGCTAATGAAAATGTTGTTTCTTGGTTGGTTTGTGGCGGCGGGGGTGGCGGGGTGAGTAAATGCTGGGTAGCCTTCTCCTCTCCCAAGTCAAGTGCATCACCTCTGTGGTGCCAGAAATGGGCGTATGGGACCTTGTTCTAGAGAGATTTTTTCCAATTTCTAGTGCAAAACTCCCACTTGGCATCAGCCAAACTTAATTACACGGCACTTCCCTCAAATCTGAATTTCAGGACCTGAAGAAATGTTCATGAAAAACAGTCCTCATCTGTTTCTACTACTGCATTTATGCTGTCCATGAAGTCATCTTGCTGTCTAATCTGTTGCCATGGTAATGATGCAGATGTCATCAGCACATGATTACTATATAATTGCAGGGCAGGCATAAGCAGCAGGACAAAGGCTAAGTGAGAAGATCTTGTTTCCATGCAAATGTCATTTGTAATAAAGAATGGAATGTCCCGACATGCATTTTTTGAGGGGAATGTTATGAGACTAGGTCCTAACTGCACCAACTGCCATTGTTTTGTGAGAATCTAACCAAAGATTCAAACCTCCTAATAGGGCAGCACCCCGTACCACACAGCAGTCTCTGCACTGCCAGTATAGAATACATTGCTTTGGAAGCACTTTTCTGAAATTCTATGTATGAAAGACATGGATTAAACCAAAATTCAACCAGTCATATGCGCCAGTTTGCAAAGTTACAACAATGAGTCAGTTTCACACTTATATTACTCCTTCTACCCAGAAGGTGACGCTTTGAACTTACGCTGGGATGTCTGTGATCATCAGGAAGATTCCCACAATGAATAGTAAAGTTCCAACGACTGCAGCTGGGAGCAACCACCCAGTGTAGAACCCTGGAGGAGGGAAGGGATACAGGATGGAAGGAAAATGGGGAATGCAGAGGACAGTTAGTCATAGTAGCAACAGTAGTAATATTTTATTCATGAGAATATGAACAAGGTAAGAATTCGGATTGAGCTTGTGCTCATTTACAAGGGATATCTTAAAGCGTACCTAAACAAGCAGCTTTTTAATACTGCAAACTCCAAAATCTGTCTTCATAGCAAGGTAAAATAAAGGCTGCTGTTTATATTTATGCTAAAACTGCATTTATGTAAATAACATGCAATAAATGCAGTTTCATAGCTTTTGAAAAATGTAAATATCAGCCTTTCACTTTCAAAAAACAGCCTTTGTTTCTCCCTAAGATGTCGGCCAAGTGTGTTAAGTGATGAGTCATGATGACATCATCAGAGCCAGAGACACAGAGCCACATATATTTCTATAGTGCAAACTAGTTCTTCTTTCCCTCTTTATTTTGAATTGTTGTACCAGAATGATCAGCACCATGTATTAACTCGTGAATTATTTTGATCAGTACACATGTTAGGCTATGATTTTGTTCATTTTGTTTACTTTAACTTGTGGAAAATGTTTTGCAATCCAGCTGACATTTTCTCTGGAAAACTGCATTACAGTACAACACTTGAAATACCTGATGATCTAGTGGTTATATGATGCACTGAATTTTGTTTTTTGTTAACCAGGAGAGACACACTAAGCTGAAAGCTTGTTTACGGTGTGGCCTGGGAGCACAAGGAAGTTTAGTGACTTGCTCAGGGTCACACAGCAAAGTACCGGTCTTGTTCAGTTCCAAAGCTCATGCTCTCTTGTTAATCCACAAATAAGGCTTTCTTTTTCCATGTGAACCCCCTGCACCTAGCCAGCCTTCTGTTGCACACCCCACCATCCATACCCTGTCCTTAGTACTGCCTGGAGCCACATGTGAGCTTGCGGTCTCATGAAGAGAATTATCACACCTCTGATTGTAATCTTGTACCTCAGAGAGTTGTGCACACCTATACTGATACGCATCATCAGCTGGCACTGTTAAAAACTGCCTCCCAAATCACTCTCCAGTCCACATTCTCAATGTTTGACTTCTGCTCCCACAGTAAACGTCGAGTGGATCACCGCCCGTCTGCACAGTGAAGGTAGTATATACTGTTCCCTGTTGTGTTTTTTTCCCACCTCATTAACCAACAACTAGGTCTTCCTGGAGGACCAAGCAATAAGCATCATGACTCACCAGAAAAACTGCTGTTCATGCCCTCATAAAGGCTGCACTTACAGTGGATAACAATATTAATAGCAGGAGAGGCATACTACTACCTTGAGCGAATCCACCCGACTTCCAGTGTCAGTCTACTCCTTTACCTGTGATCTGCAGAACCCCGGAGGACAGTTCCCAGCAATTCTTCTCCAGTACTTTTCTGTGCTCTACTCCATAATTTGAGTTGGCTGGCTACCACCCTTTCAAATCTTGAATGAGCTATACACAACTCCCTCAATACTGTCTTAACAAACGTCAACATCCCCCCCACCTGAGGCTAATCTCCCTACAGTGAATTCAAGTAACAGTTTAGATGCAGCCCTGCCACTCTGAGTATTTGTCATCGCTAGCTACTTTCATCCACAGTCAAGTAGTGTTCACGATGCTGGCAGCCCCACATTTCAGATCTCACAGTGATCTGCTCAGCATCCTCCTTCATGTCTTCAGCTAACCTGAATATAGCCATACCCTGCTGGAATGGCTTCTTCAGCCCCTCTCTGGCATTCATTTTTCTCACCTGCTCCCCACACCAAAAACTAATGAGTTCACTACCCTTCCTTATCATGAATGTGTTTAGTACAGTCTCCCGTGTTACATTTACATATTAATAATAAACATGATCTTCTGGTAAGCCAGACTGATAGCAGCATGGCACAAGTGGAAAAATATGTTTTCCTACCCATATAAGATCTAAGCCACCTATGATTAGGCACTATTAAATGACGTGCATAATGATGTGCACACCCATCATTTAATAGTGACCAATCAAAGGTAGCCTAGATCTTTTAAGGATAGGAAAGCCCATCATTCCCCTTGTTCCCTGCTGCTATGAGCCTGACTTACTGGAAAGATATGTTTATATTTGATATGCCAAAATAAAACAGGGACTGTACTACTTGCATTCATGATGCATCAGGGTGATGAACTCACCAGTTTTCAATGTGAGGAGGAATAGTGAAGAATGAATACCAGAGGGGGACTGAGAAGGCCACTCTTGCAAGGTGCTGCTATATTAAGGGAAGGGGGGAAGACAGAAGGAGAGAAATATGAGCAGATTTCTGTGAGAAATAAGATGTGGGGCTGCCAGCACCTTGATCACTACCAGACCCTGTTGTCCTGGTCAATATTCCCCTTCCCATAAAACCAGTGCATGCAATTGTCCAAGGCTGTGTGTGGATATTAATGTATGAAATGGCTGCCACTACATGTTCAGTCACTTCACTGCCAGTCTAGTATTGCTTGTAAAGCACTTTGGGATACAATGTGTATGAAAACCACTATATAAATGCCGATTCTTATTATTATTATTTCCCATGGAAAAAGAGGACGAGACAAGCATATATCTGAGTTTTGAGAAAGTAGGAACTCTAACATTGGACTGCACAAGAACTCTGCTACAAAAAAGTGGTGGCTCTAGGGGGCGGTGAAGGGGGTGGCTGCAACCCCCCCGACACACACACACACACACACACACACAGTAATGTACTTGCTTGCTGCTGCTGCATTTCACTTTGTTGAAGAAGTCTGATTTATTGACTGTACAAATGTTTATATTCAAACTATGGATTACATTTGTAGGTTCTGTCAAAAACGTACTAGAAAAGAATAACAGCAGAAAACATAAAGGTTTAATAAAAATGTTAAAAGTGCATATTAAGTACACACACTAACACCCTGTAGCATCCTAGATCCACTATAACTACTAGACCACCAAGTTATTCAAGATTTGTACTGTACTGTGGTTTGCCACAGAGAAAGTCGGTTGGATTAAAACTCATTTTCAGCATGTTGAAGTAAACAAAATGAACAGAACCATAGCCTAACATGTGCATTATACAAATAATGCACATGGTTTTGACCATTTGGGTGAAACAATTCTATACAAGGGGAAAAAAAGACAAGTTAGCACTATAGAGAGCCATATATCTCTCTGACTTTGGCTCCAAAGATGTCATCACATAACACATTTGGCAGCCATTTTAGGAAGCAGGCAAGACAGTTTTTTTTAAATTGGAAGGCTGATTTTACAATTTTCAAATGCTCTGGAACCACATTTAGGTAAATTAAGTAGATGTGGTTTTAGCATTAATTAATATAGCAGCCTTTCCTTTAGTCACCTACGGAGTCAGATTTTTGAATAGTGTGTTGTCAAAATGTTGTTTAGGTATCCTTCAAGTCTAAAAAACCTGGTTACAATAGGATAGAAACAATATATAAATATGTCATTCAGAATACATTCCAACATAGAAACACCGAATAATGAATACATTTCATACTGGAAGAGAATATATGTCAAGATGGCCCCAAACAACAATTACAAACCATTTCAAAGTAACAGAATAACAGCAATTTAAGGTTGAAATGGACTCTAGGTCCATCACATCTGCAGCCCCTCCTTCATAAACATGCATGAAATAAGTATTCTGAGCAAACATGTGGCAATTGATAGGGATTCCCTACCCACTCTACTGCTCAGGGTACCCGGTGATTCCCTTGTTAAGCAGGAATCTGTCCAACCTTATTTTACTGTTAACTTCATGTCCTCTGTCTCAGATGGCAAGCTATTCCATAGATTCTTCAGCTTCTGGGAGAAGAGTCTCCTAACATTACCCCTGAATTTACCATCCCTGACCTTCAGGAGGTGTCCCCACATCCTGCTGCAGGAGATCAGATCAAACATCTCTGATTGTTTAATCTAGTCATTGCCCTTGAGTATGCAGTAGACTGAGATCATGTCCCCCCCAGCCTTTTTTTTTTCCTCCTACTGGTAGGCCTGTGCCACTCCATCCAGACTGACCTCCCCAGCCCCAACTCCCAGCCTGTTGTGGACTTACCATGATCCTCTGTCTGTCCCTATACCTTCCCCCCATGGGTGGCTGCGGCAGAACCCCCAACCACTGTTTAACAGGATCTGGTTCAGGGGAAGCTGCCACATCACTGGTGTGGGGCCTGTGAAGGGTTGGTCCAGTACTCCACCCAACCCCACCACTTTCCTCCATTTTCTCCCTTGCCCCTGAGAAGCCGGCCTGGGGAGTAAAGTAAGCAGGCATGCAAGTGTGGCATGTGTCATGCACCAGCGTCTCCCCACCCATCGAGCCACTCCTGAGTGCACTGCCACCTGTGGTCACCCAGGTTGCAGTCATGCACTGGAGCTGGCTGCCCTTCCTCCTCAGAGGAGAACAGCATCATCTGAGATGCTCAATCCTCCTTCCCTTGGCTTGCCCCTGACAACATGGGCTCAGTTCTGAACCCAGGTCACCAGCATCGCTAACAGCAGCAATTCCATTACACCAATCTCGCCTCCTTTTTTCAAGGGTGAACATGTTAAGGGCCTCCAGTCTCTGCTCACAGCTTTTGTTCCCCCATTCTGATCATTTGGGTGGCCCTGCATTGCACCTTCTAGAGTGACTGCCTCAATGCCCTTTTTACAACTGCATAGCATGGCTATGCAAGACTTATTGCGATCAGGTAGAGTTGAGAAAGCAGAACCAGAACTGCTGCACTGGTATGCGTAAGTGTACTTCAATCACCAAAATTAGTATGCAGCAGATCACTATGCTATCCCCTCTCCCCGGCCGTAATGCTAGTCTTCATTGGAATCATTTGTAGCATACACTCTACCCATCTCCTTGGCAGAGACCAGTGTAAGTCTGGTTTTCTGTAAATTGGATGTGCCAGTTCTGCTACCTGGTCATAACACACGTCCCTGTCTTGATTCCTGATGCCTAGATATGGCTGCGGACAGGCAATATTGTTTAACTCTAACTCCTACTCCCCTCTTGCTTCTTGTTGCCAATATATTTCGCAGTTCAAGGACTTTAGAATACCCCCACACCACCCATGTTGCTATTTGGTGTCAAGAAAAGGTCTCAGTCAGTGCATCCATCTCCTGCAACTATTTTCACCCATATGCTACCTCAATCTCCTGGACTAAGCATAGCTCACCTCAATAACAGGAGTCTTACTGCTAATCTCCCTGAATTACAGTGCTGGGTGCAAGTTAATAACCCCGACATACTAGCTCTATCAGAAACCTGGCTCAAGCCCTCCGTCCCTAGCTCTATTTGTTCTTTACAAGGTTACAACTTACTTCAGGTTGACCGTCCCTCCTCCAAAAGAGGAAGTGGTCTTGCACTGTACCATAAGACTCGTCTAAATGTGACTCTTGTACCCACACAAAATCTGAATAACTGTGAAATACTCCACTCTCTCTTACTCATGGGTGGGGTCAAAGAAACTACATTTATTTAATGTATACCTACCCCCTCGTGTTAGTAAACTTGGCCTCAAGGAACTCATTGACTTTATACCCACTGTAACATCGAAAAATGAAATCATATGTCTGGGGAATTTTAACCTTGACTGGCTGAGTCCCAATGTCTCTCAATTGGCATCTACTATCAGCAAAGCAAACCTTGCTCAGCTCATCCAATCTCCCACAAGGATCGCTGCCAATGGCACCAGTAGAACTTTTATTGACTGGATATTAACAAACAGAAAAGACCACTTTACCTCTGTCGGTGTTCTCCCAGACTCTATCAGTGACCACAGCCCTGTCTACTGTATATGGGATGCTTGTCCCCCTTCATATCCACCCAAAGTGCTAACTTTCTCCAACTTTGCTCTACTTGAATCAGCTTCCCTTATTCGGGACTTGCGTCTAGTTGACTGGTCCCCTATCTTTATCACAAATGATATTAATAGTGCGACTGAATACTTCAACAGTACTATACTCTCTATACAGGAGAGGCATATCCCGATCACAATGCGTAGGGTTAGGGGCAAAACCACAAAATGGCTTAAGCGCCCCCTATTACAACAGCTAAAACTAAGGGACAAACTATGGAAAACATGGAAATCCTCCTCTCTTCCCTCTGATTATGAGCAGTATCGTGCTTTTCGTAATGTCTGCAAGAGAGAGATTCGCTCTGCAAAAAGCAACTACTACCGTGAGCTCCTTCGCTCCTCCTCAACCAACCCTAAGGGATACTGGTGCAAAATAAATGAGATCCTTGGGAGTCACAGGTCCGAGACACCCAAAGAAAAGATCATAAATGATATCAGCTGTAACAACCCCTCCACTACAGCAAATGCCTTTAACTCCCTCTTCACTCAGTTTCCGCTGACATCTCCTTCCAAAGCCCAGTGCCATCTTTTCGGTGAGCCAGTCCTAGATGAGCTTGCCCATCCACTGAACCTTGCTCCTGTCTCCTGTCTTGAAGTTCTAAAACTTCTTAAAATGATTCCTATTCATGGAAGTGTGGGCCCCGATGGCACTGAACCTAGGATTCTTAGACTGGCAGCTCCGTTCCTAGCCACACCTGTCACAAGACTTTCTAACCTTTCCATCTTCTCCTCCACTGTACCTCAGGTCTCGAAAATTGCAAGGACTACCCCCATGTTCAAAAAAGGTGACCCCAAGGTCTTATCTAACTACTGACCTATTGCCATTCTACCAACTCTTTGAAAACTTCTTGAGAAGCTTATCCACACTCAGGTCTCTTATCTCCAAAAGTTCAAGATCCAGACACCTGTCCAACATGGTTTTAGGCCTGGTCACAGCACCACTACAGCCCAGACCTTGTTTACTAGTGAGGTCAAGATGAACATGGATAAGGGTCTCCTTGCTGGGGCTGTTTTTGTAGACCTCACGAAGGCATTCGACCTAGTCAACCACCCCCTACTCTTAAGGAAACTCCGTATTCTTGGTGTGACAGGCTCCACCCTGTCATGGTTTAACAGCTACCTTAGCAATCGTACACAAGTTGTTGCCTTCAATAAAGTCCTCTCTCCCTCAGAGGTCCTCCCCTTTGGTGTCCCTCAGGGTTCCATACTAGGCCCCTTGCTCTTTTCTGTCTTCATCAATGACATTCCTTCCTTTCCTACTCACTCCCAGGTTATAATGTATGCTGATGACCTGGTCCTCTTCACTGCCTCAAATTCTGTCACTGACATAAATGATTAACTATCCCACTCCTTCCAAAGCATCCAGACCTGGATCTCCTCGAATGAGCTCATCCTTAACCTACCCAAAACATATGCCATGCTCTTCGGATCCCCCAGAAAAGTCCAGCTAGCTACCCCCTGTCTGCAGGTCCATTGCCTTGATGGCTCTGCCATATCAAATACGGACTCCTTTAAATACTTGGGTATGACACTTGACCAGTCTCTGAACTTTTCATCTCATATAAATGAGATCTGCAAGCATATCAACATGAAGACTAGAGTTGCCTACAAAGTTTGCCACTCACTTACCCCTTCTGCAAGGATCTCCATAGCCCAGGGTATCCTCCTTCCTGGGCTTAAATATGCTCTACCAGTCCTGTCCCATGCAAGTGTTACTGCTCTCCACAAGTGGGAAGTAACATACAATAATATTTGTAGATTTGCCCTGTCTGCCCCTAGACTCACCCACCACTGTCTCCTCTACTCCTCTTTAAATTGACTTGCTCCTAATGACTTCCGTTCCTATGCCCTTGGATGCTTCATTGACTCCCTTACCCATATCCCCAGACCTGACTCTCTTGGTACTATGTTAATCCCTGTGATTTATGCTCATTCCCTGAGGTCCTCTGCCTCCCCCCATTCTTTGTTCCCACTTGCTCAACAAGAATGGGTGAACAAGCTTTCTCCCACTATGCCCCCAAATTCTGGAACTCCCTACTTCACCATATCAGGGTCTCCACATCTCATGACTCATTCAAGACAGCACTCTCCTCTTACCTAAGGACACACAGTGTCTGCAAATGCTCTTAACCTTCGTTTGTTGTTTGTTCTGTCCGATATTTCTTTGATGTTAAACCTCCTACACGCTGTTACAGGGTTTTATTTAACTCCAAAAATTGATTAGCATTTTGCTCATAAAAGTTCTAAAACATTGTTAAAATGCATAGCACTTGCCTCACTGTGTTTAACAAACATAACGCTTCTAGAAAACCTATATAAATACTTTCTGTACCGTTAGCATTGTCCCAAGAAAAAAACTGCTAATCAATTATTTAAAACCCTGTTCTTATGTTTTGCTTCTATCTCTGTTTATCTGAATGTAATCCACACTGTCACATCTTCCCAGGTTGGGTCCAATAGAGGTATAACTTGATTTTGCTTTCGTTTGTTTCACCCCTGCGTGGGTGACCTACTGTATGTTAACAATGTTGATTTGTAATTTTTTTACCTTCCTGTGTGAGGTCTTGCCTTGTGGTACTGTACCATTTTCTACTATTTATTTTGTATCTCTGTATTCTGTACTCTCCCGAGTTGTGCTTGAAAATAGGCAGGTTAAACTGCCTAACACACTTACCCAGTCACCAAAAGCTAATAAATAAATAAATCACATATAGACTACCCCAATTCCTCTACTACCAATGGGAATATATGTCAGTCATTGTCCCATTTAGTATTATGGCCTCCAGGACCTTGCCCAGTACTGATGTCAGGCTCAACAGCCTGTAGCTGCCTGTGTTCAATCCCCCCTTCAATTCTTGAAGATGGGGACCATACTGGCCACTTTCAAATTCTCTGGCACCACACCTGTGCTGACAAACTCCTGAACAATTACTGCCAATGGCACTACAAGTTGGTTCATTACCTCTGTCAGCTCCTTGTGACTTACCTGACCTTGACCTCTGCGAGGTACTCATCAACCAGGGTAGGTCTGATACCCATGGGCTGCAGCATGGCTACTCTGGATTCTATGGGCCCTGGCAATGAGTCACCTCCTCCATGAGGGAGCTCTTTGATGAACAAAGATCAAAAGAAAGAGTCGCGCACAGTACCAAGGTCCTGACGAAGCTCTCATGAGTGAAGCACTGGGCTTTTTGGGCACTCTATTTGACTGCTGTTGCTATGTGCGTGTAGTTACTGCATTTACACAACAGAAGTATTGTTAGAGCACCTTGATACTGTGTGCAGCTCCTCCTTTTGATCTCCATTGACAAAGTTGGGGCTGGCCACTCCACGAAACCTGCACCTCCCGCTCTGCTGGGGCATGGAAACACACTCTCATTGAGGATCTTTGGTGAACATTGAAACAAAGTATTCATTAAGCATCTGAGCCATTGCCTCTGGCTCTCTCACAGGTTCCTCCCCCCTTTTCCTGTTTTCAAGAGCCCAGTCCCCTTCTTCACCTTCCTCCTACAATTTATGTACTGGAAGATGGCTTTGATGTTGCCTGTAGCTCCTGTTGCTATCTTGGCTTCCAGCCCTTTCTATTTAAAAGATGCTTGAGAACAAGGGGACATGATATGAAGTTGGAGGGGGGTAAATTCAGAAGAGTTGTGAAGAAGTACTTCTTCACAGAAAGGGTGGTAGATTCCTGGAACAGCCTTCCAGCAAAGGTGGTGGGGCAAAAAAAGTGATGGGGTTCAAGAATGCATGGGATAGGCAGAAGGGAATTTTAGGGGAAAGGAAGAGGGGGAGGGATAACAGACCTAAGATCAGGTAGGATCTGCTGTGATACTGTAGGCAGGCAAAAATGGACACACTAGTTGGGCCAGAAGTCTTTATCCGCCAGAAAATTATGTTTCTATAGCTTTCTAAATTCTAGTCTCACAGTCCTTCATTGTTGCTCTGCACGCCTCTCTGGCCTAGAAAGAACCCAACTCTTTCCAGTGGTCACAGACATTCTTTTTGCTCAGATCAGTTGCCTTAGACCATTGTTGAGTCTTAGGGGGAGGACACATCTTGTCCTTTTTTCCCCTATACTCCTTACAAAAATGCAGAACTCTGCAGCAGTTTTGAGCATCTTCGCCAGTGAACCCCACATGTACTCTGTAGTACCAGCCTCATGCAGCCGCACCAGACCCTTTAACACCAGATGAGGGCAGGTCAGAAGCAAATAAATGTGCAGACACCAAAGATATCCCAGGGGCAGGGAGGTGAACTGCTCCCACTATCACCCTATTACAAAGCCAACTCACCCTGCTGCAGGTACAAGCCATAACTGTGGGGTAGAATGTGGAGGTGAGGGGAACACGTGGAACTGCAGACTCAGATTTTACACCCATTTCTTCAGCACAACCATGTCTATTAGTGCAGTGATGTGTGGCCATAGAACCTTCTACTGGGACAAAGCCCCCACAAACCCTGAGCTCAAAATATGGGGACACAGTAGACACAGAGGCACTGACATCATAGGAGGCATCCTGAGTTCCTGAAAAGAATGCTACTTACCCACACTGAGTACAAAGTATGCCAGCATTACAAAAAAAATGTTTTTAATAATTGTGTGATTGAGAAGTTTGTGGAGGGTAGACGTATATATTAGGTACATATTGGGTCAATCCACTGAGCCCTCCAGTCCCTTCACTTTTTTGGTTCTAAACCACTGCCACCAGCCACGGATGTCCTTTGTTTGTGGAAACAACTGCCATAATGACAGTAGTTCTGCCAAAAATGATGTCAGTCTGGCATTCCCGGTTAATCAAAATGATGCTATATCATTTCACATAACATACTAATTCCTTGACCCACTCTAATTATTTCGTTGGGCAGACAATAGCCTCTTTCAGGTGATAACACAAGAGATGTTTTTGATGCTGCTACAGTGGCATGAGAAACTGAAGGAATGCTGAGTCAATGTTCATTACTTGAGAATCAGGCCAACATTAACAGGACACTACATACTGTTCCCACTGAGAAGGAAGCATTTCCAAAGAGAACGGGACATCATGGGAGAAGAAGGAGGGGCAAAATAAAAATAGATAAAACCATCTCGTATGCAATCCTGTATGGAGACAGTCTCTCTCTCTCTCTCTGTCTCCAAACTCAGTTCTTACCCAGCCAGGCGAAGTAGAGGGCAATCTTCTCTCCGAAGTACTGACGGATGTGATCCAGTGGCTGGTACTTGTACCATTTGCTCCAGCGGGCCCAGTACTGATACAGCACCTGCCTGAGGTGCAGGCTGTCAGGTGGCGAATCCCTGGACTCAGCCTCAAAGGGACCCTGGGTGAGGGAGAAAGGTATGTCAAATTGTTAATCTCTGACTGCCTGGTTCTGCACTTTGATAATGCCTCCTCTCTGAGGCAGACTCTCCCTCTTCTACAATAAACCTTTTGCTGGCAACTTGTGACAGACAGACAGCAATGGAAACTACACCTCTTCTGATTATACATTCTGCAGGCCAGGCAGAGGGTGGGGTGTGTGCACTGTGGCCTTCCTCACATCGTTGGAAAGTTTTGTTTACTTTTTGATTTACCTAAGACAGCCAAACTGAGAAGCAACGTCTCATTTTTAGTGAGTCCCGCTTCTACTCAATTTTACAGTAGAAAAGGCTGAACTACAAGGAGGTTAAGTAACTTTGTCAGGGTTGTCACGAACTCACTCCTGGGGACAAGGCCCACTAAGCTCACAGTGCCTACCACTAGGTGCAATCCATGATGGGGGGGTACAGGAATACCCTCCACGTGTCCTCCTACAGTGCTCACTGAGTTCACAACTGAACACTCGCCATGAGGTCCCAGGGCTTCCTCTCTAACCTGGATAAGGGTAAAATACAGTCTCAAGTCTGTAACCATGTAAGAACCCTCCTCAGTTGCTGTACTGTAGGAAGACCCAGGTGTTACGAGCTCTTCAGGGCTGTCTCTTGTACCCTGATTTGTGTCTTCTCCCATGGGTGGTGCAGCGACCTAGCTCTCTCCTACAGACTCCTCCAGAGACCTATGTATCCCTCCTACTTTAGGCACCCAGATTCCCTTTCAGGATCCTAGTCTTTGGTAGCAATGGTGGCACCTTGGCAATTAACTAGGCCGTCACAGAGTTAATAACTGTTTCCACATTCGCACACACAACAAAATCTCTTCCTGGCAGTTTTTAAAAGCAAGTGCATTTACTAATTACTAAATAATTATCATGCAAGACATACAAACAAATGATTTCAGAAGTTCGGTTACAGACTAACAAAACAAAGTTGGAAAAATATAACTACAAAACGCGCTATAAAATTTAATGATCTAGTTTCTACCTTGTTTGTGGGGAATCAGAAGTCCAGAAAATAAATGATGTTTTTACACAAATTTTGCAAGTCCCAGTTCTTACCGCAGTCTGGCTTTCTTGTGTTGTGTCAGAAGAGTGTCCCATGAAAGAGTGTGCCAAAACTCTCAGAGTTTCTCTTTTGAGGGGCTTTTTATAGACCCGGTCCTGCAGTCTCTGGTTAATTGGCGGCCTTATCATTTTAAGTCAGCAGGGGTCTCTCTTGCTGTTTCCCAAATTTTAAGTGAACTACAAAAAAAAAAAAAAAACAGTCTCCCTTCTGCCACTTTTAAAGGGACACTGTCAAACCCCATAGTGTCCCTTGTTTAGAAAACACATTTTATGACTGCCAACATTCTGTAATGGCTGCTGGTGTAGCTGGTAGTTTGATTTTGATTCTTTTTTTTTGTTTAAAAAGTGAAAAACAGACTGCCCACCATACTGGTGTCACCACATCAACACAGGTTTGTTTTCATTCCTTGATCAGCTCCAACTGCATCTTACCTGGACTTGGCAACACCCACAACACAGTCTAGCCTCTCATGATGCAGTGGGAGTTTAGGAGGCTACTGCCTGTGAGTGACTTTGCACTGTTTGGGTGCGTTTCTAATGTTCAGGAAGAACAGATCCAGGATTGTAAACAAAACAAGGCTGTTTATAAATATACATTAGCATGCATTTCAGCTCTACTAAACAAGGAGATAAGACAAAACAAACAGAAACATCAATGAATTTTAGGGAAGGTAAGCAATCAAACAATGTAGGTTTTTAACTAGAGATAATATGATGAAAAACAGGTTGACGGTGTCCCTTTAAGTGGAGATGAATATGATACTTGAAGTGAATTCACAACAGACATCCAGACCTTTGATACCCCTGTCCTTCCTGCCACCTAATAAAATGTAAATATACCATGACAGTTCCTAGAACTTAAAAGTATTTTTCTCTTGATTTTAAAGGTTATGATGGGATAGTTTCTCCTATATCCTTGACAGTTTACGACCCCTGTTTCCCTTTGATTAGTTTACCAAGAAATCCCAATCTTCTTTGAAATGTAACTTTAGGTTTCCTGTCAAGCTAGTCTTTCCCAGACTGTGGAATACACATCCTCATATAACCTTTAAAAAAAAAAAAAAAACATGAGGTATATTTCTGTCACCTCATCTTCAGGCCTGTTTGGGAATTTAATTACAACCAAAATCACAGAAAAATTTAACAAAAATATGTCTGCAATATCCCTGAAGTGGCCAACTCGTCACAAGGGTCAGACACTGTGTTAGTAGCTGTGGTGAAAATCGAACCAGCAATCTTTAGTTCCACAGTGTGGCACTCTAACCCCTACACCATACTGTCTTCATAATTTGGCACAGGTGAAAGCTGAATGCGTGACAATGAAGGAGACTAAAACCCTCTGTTTACCCTCAGGGCTAGGTACAGTACACAATGGGTGGGCAGAGTGCAGTGGAACATTAGTGCTGGTAAATTGAGAAGCATTACAATAGATTAAAACTCTCTGGTTATCCACAGGACTGTGTACAGTATAGGGTAGGTGGGCACCGAGCAGTGGTAAATTCTGTACCCGCTTTCACCTTTCATTTCCCAGCATTCAACTCATGACAGTGCTAAGAAGCTTATGCCATCCCTGCACACACTGTACCCATCCTGAAACACAGGGCTTCAGTCTCCAATACTGTCAGTCCCTCACCTTTCATCAGCTCTAAATTAATCAAGATAGAGAGAAGCCTGCATTTTTCCTGCCAGCACTATGCCATACTGATGGCTATATAGAAGGCTTTCCGTCAGTCCCTCTCCTTTTGCCAGGATGCTCCAGATTTATTCAGGCACTCTCGGAGGCACAGTAGCATACCAAAGAAATGGTCACAAAGAAGATCAGTGTGCAGGATCCATAAAGGATACAAGGAGAGAAGAATATAAATTTGTTAGGTTTCTTTGCCAGTTTTACACCTCAACAGAACTATCACAATGTGGAAACACTAAAGCAATGAATAAATCTGTTGTGAATGAGAAAACAGCAATCTGTGCACAACAGCGCCATCTTGATGTCAGCAGTTGTTAATGACAGAGTGCTGCCTGCAGCGTGCAGTAATTGTGAGTGAATTCTGGTGGTTGAGATTGCAATGTGTGGCTGCTGGCCCAGTGGCACGGAGGGTTGAGGCGCTGGATGCCACACCGGCAACCCAGGTTTGGGAACGGACTCAGGTTGCTCAGGGGTTGGCAGGGGGAGTAAGAATTGAGTGCCTGTAGACAGCTCTCCTTCCTCAGGGAAGGGGGGGGGAGTGTGGCACTCTGTAGACTGGCACCCAGCAGTGGCTGGGTGTCGGCACAGACACGTCACCTAGAAGAAGAGAGGGCACCTGTCCAGGGCATATGGCTGCTTCCATGAAGGCTGGGGTAGCTGTATCACCCATTGCACGGTTCAGGTGCCCAGGGGAGAAAGGCGGAAAAAGTCTGGGAGCTTATGGGGTCCATGGTGACCCGGCACATACGAGTCAGAGAATGAGTCCCTCCGAGAGAAGGTCGGCGCTACCCATCAGCTCCGCGGAGGAGCGATAAAAAGTACAAAAATAAATAAATAAATAAGATTGCAGTGTATGATGCCATAAGCTCAGTCTAACATCTAAGCGAATGGGATTTTGTTTGACAATTTGTTTATCCAGGATCGCCCAGCTTAGATGCAACATCTCGTTTTAATTGGGGTCCTGCTTCAATCCATTTTTACAGCTGAGTGTACTGAAGCTTTAAGAAGTTAAATGACTTGTTCAAGGTCACACAGTGGCTTTGGTGGGATGTGAATCTGGGTTTCCTGGGATCACATTTTCAGAAGTGGCAAAACTGTGCATGGGCGAAAAAGAAGTTAAGCAAGGGAGGACTTCCTGGGGCAACCACAATTTATTTCTGCATGCGCTCAATGGTTTCCTCTTTGCAACCTTTTCCACAATTCTCGCCAGCCTGTGCATTGTTTTTGTGCAGCTGTGGGAAAAAGGAAAATGCCACCCCATGCACATAAAATGCTGAAAATATCACGTTTGCAGGTGTAAGGATCTTCCCTGCACCAGGGAGTCATCCACAGTTAGTCCCAGAGACGTGTTAGGCAGAAAACTGAGCCCTAGTTTCCAAATCTGACCTCTACTAGGCCACCAGACTGCCTCTCTTTTTTGCCTTTTACCTGAATGGTTAGAGCTGGTGCTTGTGAAAGTCTGGGTCCTGGGTTTGATCCCCAGTGAGGGGCTGCACGTGCCGTTTGCCCGAGTGGAGGAGATAGATCCAATGAAACATATCCAGCAATGCATGCAAACACACTGAGAACAAAAAGTAAATAACAAGCTCTCAAAGCCACCCCATCACCTCCTTGTGGTTGTTTTGTCTTTTCTGATCCTGCCCCCTTGGTTACTGCAATGCCTCAATTCAGCTTAGAAGACCTCGCAGCTCCATCCAGTTCTCTGCTACTTAAACACCTCCTCTTATCCTGAACTTACCCCTCTGAGGTGAGTCCATGGGAAGCTGGCCCCACAGCTCCACACCAAGTGGTACAGTTTCTGAAGATGGTGGAGAGTCGGATCGTTGGGGCCTGAGGGTGCCTGCCTCATCCAGCACACCTTGTGGGGGTTTTCCATATTTTCTCCACTTCCAAAGAACACTCATGACAAGGGTTCAGTGATGTGCATGCACCAAGACACGTGCAAGCACACACTGGAGCCAGTTAGCGTCCCTCCTCCCTCTTGCAGCTCCAGCTGCACCACCTCTCATGATTCCCAGGTGGCATTAGCATAGCAGATTCTGCAGTCCTTCCTCCCTGAGGAGGACAGCGTCCCGCGGGATGCTTGATCCCCCCCCCACCCGATATGCCCTCCCTTGTCCCGGCCTTGTTCTCGAACCCGGTTCACAGGCATCACAAGCAGCAACCCTGCTGCTGAGCCAGTGGGCTGGTGTCACCTACCTGTACTAATCAGGAGAGTTGTATACTAGGGAGTTTGTACTTACATCATGCAGCGGAAATGCAGCAGTGAAGGCCTTCTCACTCAGTAGCCTGTCTATCCCCACCTCGGCCTTCTTCACGTGTCCATAAGGGGTTCTAGCCAAGATTTCATAGACCTGGGAGGTGGTATGGAAGTAGATGAACAAAAATATTAAATACTTTGATGGAACAGAATTCCCTGAGCTCATTTTTTTTTTTTAAATCAGTACTGTACAGCACCCTGAGCCCATGGAAAAGGGCACTTTAAAAATAAAATCTGCCTTGCCTTTCTGTTCCTGTCTGTTGACCTGCCCCATCTGGATTGGTCCCCTCGGTCCCATCCCCCCAAATCCCTAGTCATACCTTACCCTGATTTCCTGTTACAGCATCTTGTCAGAGGTGCCCAGTCACCAGTACGATCCCAGCGGAGGACCAGAATGTCATCCAGCTGAAGTTGGTGTTTTCCTTCATTTTCTTCCCCACAGGGCCACATGCATGCAATGATGGAATGTGCATCCTCCACCTCCACAGAGATGCCCTCAGCAATGAGTGTGGAATTCCATCCTCTGTGCGGTCTTGCTGTGCTGCCACACAGATTCCTCCCAAGTGGCAGCCATCCAGGAAAACACAGTAACCCCCCCAAAGGGAGGAGAGCCACCCAAGGCATGCTTAATTCTCTCTCTCCCCCAGCCAGCCTCTGAGTGCCCCAAGTCCATTCCTGAATCCAGGTCGCGAGCATAGCGAGCACTAGCGTTACTGCTGCACTACCAGGCTGTCTTCCATGGGGTCATTTTATGGATTCCGTCTACAATATATCTGAATGTTGCTGATTTGATTTGTTTCTGGAATGTGCACAGAACTTAGGATAGCAGAGGGGGTGATGGATAAGCATAAGACCTTGTTTAGGTACATGAGGGGAAAACGATGAGAGACGGCATCAAGAAAATAAGGAAGGATGATTTTAGTGTAAAGGATGATATGGGAAAGGTAGATATTCTAAATGAATATTTCAGTTTGTAATTTCAGTATTTACATTAAAATCCTCATGCCCACTACCTGACACTGGAAATACATTTGGGGGGCCCCAGGAACAAGGAATGATAGCTGGAGTTATATCGGTAGGGTGCTAATAAGGTTGCTGAAGCTTAAAGTAAACAAATCCCTGGGACCAGATGGGTTACACCCAAGGGTGCTTTAGGAGACAAGACTGATCCTAGTACCCACCCCCGGACCTGTTCAATAAGTCCCTAGAAATGGGTGAAGCGCCACTGGACTGGAGGGCTGCAGACATGGTGCCCCTCTGTGACAGAAATGGGAAGGAAAGAGTTAATGGTTTGGATTCTGTAGATGCCTTTTTTTTAGCAGTGTGGAAAAAATACACTGAGGCTGAAATCCTCCAGCAGCAACCAGCTTGTGGAATTCCTAGCTGCTAGATAAGAGCTGGGTCATAAATCTCGAGTGGACATCTCCAGACACGCACAGACCTTGCAGACACGGACACAGGGCAGTTTGAATGGATTGGATCATTCAAATACAAACTTAAGGTGAAAAGGGAATATAATTGGTCACCAATAGGTGTTCACTCTGATTGGGACAATTAAATACATACATGTTAGTGGGTTGGTGCATTTAAGGGGAGAATAGGAATGACCTAGTCTCCATAGACTATATAAGCTTCTGTAAGACAGAGAACTCTCTCTTGCCCTGGAAGCTGTGAGGGGAAACATAAGCTTGGAGCCTACCTGGTATGTCCGTGGGAGCTGGCAGTTAGAACAGGGTCCAGTGTCTCTTGTAAGGACAGGGAAGGGTAAGTTTAGTGATAGTATATTTCAGTAATAGCCTTCTTCTTTTGCCATCTGTTGTTTAAAACATTTGTTTACTTTTCCTGTATAAGTGTTATTCTCTTGTGTTGTAAATACATTTCCTGTAAATGCTCATTGCACTTTCTGTTAAGTAAAAGCTATTTATTTGCTCAACAGTTGTGACTCTGATGTCATTTTCTAAGGTAAGATTTGGTTTCCACTGGCTAAGGTAAACTCTGTGTAGCATCCAGCACCTGAAAGAGACACACTACCAGACTTTAACTTGTGCAATTGCACGTGGTGATTATTCAAGTTTGTACACTTGAAAGAGGTGCCGGAAGGAAAGTCCAGCTGGTGGCAGCAATCACCCGAGGACACACACCTCTCTAAAAGCTGTTTCAGCCCAGAGGGAGAGGTGGGTTGTCACACTCTTGGTTAGCAGTGGTGGGGGGCATTGATAAGCGGACTGCTTCTGATGTCTAGAGAGTTGCCAGTGGAACAGTTACCTTAGCATTGCAAAGCAGGATATACAAGAGGATACATTTGTACAACAGTTTATTTGTTTCTAGATAGCACAGTATAGTGTAGCAGTAGAGAATGAGCTCCACAGAGTATGACTCACCTACTGTGCCACAGCTGTTGAAAAGCGCCAGGAAAAGGGATTCAGCCTGAAAGTCTGAAGCAGAAGAAAAAGGCAGATCTCATAGTACTCTCTTGGCACATGATCTGAAGCAGACAGTCATTGGGGTGAGTCAGGAACTGAGGCAGCAGGCCCCCCAAATCAGCTTGAGGCACTCGACTGCAGCTATTGCTGCAAGACAAGGCATTGGAGGCAAAAAGACTGGATGCTGAAGCAGAAGCAAGAAGGTTGGAAGCAGAGAAAGAACTTGAAGAAAAGAGACTGGCAGACAGAGAGAAAAGAACGTGAAGACAGAGAAAAAACGACAACATGAACTCCAGAGACAACAGCACGAGAAGGAGATGATGACCCTCCAGTCAGCAAACCGTGAGTAATGGTGGAGTGAGTTTACCTCATGAAGCCAAAATGAATTCTAAATTGTTCCCTCAGTTTAAAGAGGAGATGACCTTGATTTATTTTTAAGGTCATTTGAGAGAGTATGTAATCAATTACAATTAAATAAGGCTTCCTGGTCAACATTCTCACACCCTTGCTGACGGGAAAGCTTGAATGCATTTGCTAAAATGAGTAATGAAGACTATGCTGATTATGATAAAGTAAAACAGTGTTGTTGAAACGTTTTGAATTAACTCCTGAGGCTTATAGAAGAAAATTTAGGAGTTAAAGAAAAGCCCAGAAGACAGTTATGCAGAACTGCAGGTTAAACTGTATACTTACCTTGATAGGTGGATGGAGGGGCTAAAGCAACTACTGTGGAACTGATTAAAGATGTATTGGTGAGAAGAACAATTCCTTAAAATTGTACCTGAGGACATGCGTGTATGGCTCATAGACAGGGCATCGCCTCTTCCACAGAGGTGGCAGGAAGCGCTGATGAGTATCTGTCTAGCTGGCCACACACAACAGTGAAGTCTTATGGTATGGGGCAGCACATGGGTATAAGGGATCCCAAGGGGGGCAGCCCAAAGGAAACCAGCCTGCACCTGAGCCCAAAGTAGAGCCCTCTGGTTCTAAGGGGACTCAAGAAATAGGTCCCAAGAAATGTCATATTTGCAATCAAGTGGGACACTTGAGATATAACTGCCCTCAGAAACTGGTTAAGGGGCAGAGATATTGGGGCAGGGGTGATCAAAAGGGCACTGGTGTGTTTGTAGGGTGTGTCCAGTCTGAAGAACCACTCTCCTCTGATGAGAATCTGCGTCCCATTACAGTTAATGGAATAGTAACACAGGGACTATGGGACACAGGTGCTAACATCTCCCTGGTAAGGCAAGATCTCATTCGGGCAGAGCAGATCGTGCCTGGGAAATACTCCAAGGTTCGGGCATTCACAGAGCCACCAGTCCCATTACCAATGGCTAGAGTCTTCCTGAGCTGGGAAGGGGCCATGTAGAAAAGGAGGTGGGAGTTGTAGAGACCCACCTGTAAGTATGATTGTGGGGAAGGATTTGGACCCCAGTAAAAACTGGTGTGTGTTGTAACCGTGAGTCAGGCACAAGGGCAAGCTCTGAGGGGAAGAGGGTTGACTCTGGGTGGTCCAGCCACACCCTCAGCAGCTGAGGAAGTGTCCAGCACAGGGAGGGGCTGGCTGAAGCTGCAGTCCAGAACCCCAGTCACAAATAGAGGAACCCACAGGACTTCCTTCAGAAGGGGCACTGGGAAGGGTCAGATGAGGGCAGCTGAGTGCTGCACAGCGAACTGACCCTACCCTGAAAAAACTGAGGGAAATAGCTCATAGGGCTGAGCATTCTCAGGGGTAAAGAGTCCATTTACTGGGAAATGGGCTGTTGTACAGAGAATGTACAACAGAGGAAGGGCTAGCTGGTGAGGTACTCCAGCAGCTGGTAGTCCCTAAGGTTCACCGACAGCAGCTTTTGGCCCTTGCACATGATATCCCTTTTTCAGGGCATTTTGGGAGTGAGGCGACAAAAAAGCGCTCACCAACAATTTCTTCTGGCCTGGTATTGGCAAAGATGTGGCAAGTACTGTCGGACTTGTCCACAGTGCCAGCGTAGGGAAAATGGGGACAAGGCCAAGGCAGCTTTGGTGCCCCTGCCCATTATTGATGAACCCTTCAAGAGGGTAGCAGTGGACATAGTGGGGCCATTGAGCACCCCAAGTCGCACTGGCAAGCGGTATATCCTGGTAGTTGTAGACTATGCCACTAGATACCCAGAGGAAGTGGCTCTAACATCCTCTGAGGCAGGACCAGTGGCAAATGCACTGTTGGAAATATTTAGCCGGGTGGGCTTTCCCCAGGAAATACTGTCAGACCGGGGTGCCAATTTTATGTCAGGATTAATGAGTAGTTTGTGGGAGAAGTGTGGGGTAAAGCAGCTCAAAACCTCCCCATACCATCCCCAAGCTAATGGTCTAGTGGAGCGATTTAATTCAACCCTTAAGACCATGCTAAGGACTTTTGCTGACCAGCATAAGAGAGACTGGGACAAATATTTGCCTCATCTCCTATTTGCATACAGGGAAGTCCCACAGGAGTCCACAGGGTTCTCACCTTTCGAGCTCCTGTTTGGTCATAGGGTGCGGGGGCCACTAGATTTGATTCGGGATGAATGGGAGGGTGACCGTGCCTCCCAAGGGGAGTCTGTTGTGGAGTATGTCCTGAACTTCAGGACCCGCCTTAGGGAGCTCATGGGGTTTGCTCAGGAGCACCTGGCCACTGCACAACAGCAGCAGAAAGTCTGGTATGACCATGGGGCCCAAGCCAGAGAATATGTGGTGGGACAGCAAGTGATGGCACTCATCCCTGTCCGACAGAATAAGTTACAGGCAGCATGGGAGGGGCCATTCTCCATTGTCCAAAAGGTTAGTGACGTCAATTACATGATAGAGCTCCCGGACAGGAGATGCAAACAAAGGTGTATCATAGTAACATGCTGAAGCCCTACCATGACAGAGAGGAAATGGTCTCGCTGTATGCAGTGCTCCAGAGGAGGAAACTGAGGTAGATCCACTGGTGGACTTACTTGGGAGGCCAGGGGTGCATCCTCTGTGGACAGCCTTACCCTCTCCGGAACAGCTGACACCAGCCCAGGTGCAAGAAATTAGGGGTGTGCTGAGAGAATTTGAAGACATGTCTCACAGGGAAACCAGGGTACACCACGATGGCAGAGCACCATGGGATACAGGGACCCAGGATCCCCTGAAACAGTCCTCTACAGGGTACCTGAGCATGTTAAGCAGACTGTGAAGAGGAGCTCAAAGAGATGCTGGAACTGGGGTAATCCAGGAATCTAGTAGCCCTGGGCATCACCGTGGTACTGATCCCAAAAGGGATGGCACCACACGATTCTCGTGGACTACCGGAAGCTTAACAGCTGCACAGAGTCTGATGCTTATCCCATGCCCAGAACAGATGAGACCCTGGAGCGACTGGGGAGCCAAGTATTTGACCACAATAGACCTAACAAAGGGCTATTGGCAGGTACCTCTGACCCTGCAGCCAGGAAAGATCAGCGTTTGTTACTCCATTTGGTTCATATGAGTTTAAGGTAATGCCATTGGAATGAAGAATGCACCTGCAACCTTCAACGGCTTGTAGATCGCATTCTGTCTGGGGTAGGTGAGTTTGCATTGACTATATGGATGATATAGCCATATATAGCCAGACCTGGGATGAGCACATCAAGAATTTGCGGATGTGTTCCACAGGTTAAAGAAGGCAGGTCTGACAGCCAAGGCAGAGAAGTGCCAGATAGGTATGGCAGAAGTATCCTACCTTGGGCACTGGGTGGGTAGTGGACACATCCTACCGAGCCTGCCAAGGTATGCCATCCGGCCTGGCCTACTCACCACAAAGAAACAGGTCAGGGCATTTAGGGACTGCAGGGTACCACCAAGGTTTGTTCCCCTATAGCGATCTGGCTAAGCCCCTGACAGACCTAACCAAGAAGGGAAAGCCAGATGCAGTGAAGTGGTCAGAAGGCTGTGAGGTTGCTTTTCAGGAGCAAAGAAGGCCTTAAGCAGCCCAGCTGTATTGGCTAGCCCAATTATAGTTTAAAGTTTATGGTCCATGTGGATGCCTCAGATCATGGGCTGGGGGCTGTGCTGAGCCAAGTTACTCAGCAGGGGAGGAGCACCCAGTTGTGTACCTCAGCCGAAGGCTTTGCCCAGAGAGGAGGCATACCACAATTGAGAAGGAATGCTTGGGAATAGTGTGGGCCCTTCAGAAGCTGCAGCCTTACCTATATGGGAGAGAATTTACTGTGGTCACAGATCATAATCCCCTGATTTGGCTTCATAGGTCCAGTGGACAAAATGGTAAACTACTACGTTGGAGTTTGGTACTGCAGGCATACAACATGACCATACAGCATCTGAGTGGCAAACAAAATGCAAATGCAGATGGGCTATCTAGGCAGGGCTAATGGCCTGGCTGGATATCTTTGGCACTTCCAGTAATCAGCATGAACGGCTGTGTCACTTGGGGTAGCCTGCTGACAGCCTCATTATCTGGGGGGAGGAATGACAGAAATGGGAAGGAAAGAGTTAATGGTTTGGATTCTGTAGATGCCTTTTTTAGCAGTGTGGAAAAAATACACTGAGGCTGAAATCCTCCAGCAGCAACCAGCTTGTGGAATTCCTAGCTGCTAGATAAGAGCTGGGTCATAAATCTCGAGTGGACATCTCCAGACACACACAGACCTTGCAGACACAGACACAGGGCAGTTTGAATGGATTGGATCATTCAAATATAAACTTAAGGTGAAAAGGGAATATAATTGGTCACCAATAGGTGTTCACTCTGATTGGGACAATTAAATACATACATGTTAGTGGGTTGGTGCATTTAAGGGGAGAATAGGAATGACCTAGTCTCCATAGACTATATAAGCTTCTGTAAGACAGAGAACTCTCTCTGCCCTGGAAGCTGTGAAACATAAGCTTGGAGCCTACCTGGTATGTCCGTGGGAGCTGGCAGTTAGAACAGGGTCCAGTGTCTCTTGTAAGGACAGGGAAGGGTAAGTTTAGTGATAGTATATTTCAGTAATTGCCTTCTTCTTTTGCCATCTGTTTAAAAACATTTGTTTACTTTTCCTGTATAAGTGTTATTCTTTTGTGTTGTAAATACATTTCCTGTAAATGCTCATTGCACTTTCTGTTAAGTAAAAGCTATTTATTTGCTCAACAGTTGTGACTCTGATGTCATTTTTCTAAGGTAAGATTTGGTTTTCCACTGGCTAAGGTAACTCTGTGTAGCATCCGCCACCTGAAAGAGACACACTACCAGACTTTAACTTGTGCAATTGCACGTGTGATTATTCAAGTTTGTACACTTGAAAGAGGTGCCGGAAGGAAAGTCCGGCTGGTGGCAGCGAATACCCGAGGACACACACCTCTCTAAAAGCTGTTTCAGCCCAGAGGGAGAGGTGGGTTGTCACACCCTCCACCAGTGCAAACTGCATGGACAGAGACTTCAATGAACTACAGGCCAGTGAGATGGACTTCATTACAGGGATGATGCTTAAAACTAGTCGAGGAGAAGAATAGTGAAATTCCTCGAGGTGCAGGGGCTGCAAGAAAGGAAAAAACCCTGACACAGCCTTGACGGAGATAAACAGGGGTCAGGCTGGGCTATGCTCCATCCTCTTCTTTAATGAAATAAATCATGTTAAGTGCCTTGAGAGTTTGTCATGCTGCCAAGGTGAGGAACCTTCTGATGCATGCTTTCTACCATCATTGGTAACCACCTCCATATCTGAACCTTTCTGTAAAGTGCACGGTAAAACTGAATCAGACTGAGGAGCTGTAAGCACTTCTCTTTTTGCAGCCCTTTTCTTTTGTGTTTTAGGGCAAAACGTTTTGCATAAATCATAATTTTTTAAAATTGCGGTCATGACCTAAATAATTTATACAGAGCTCGTGGCCATCTGCTTTAGCCAGGAGCTGGTGACAGGATTTACACTTTTTTAATCCTGTAGGCCCTGTTCTCTTTTTTTAGTCAGTGCCAACTGACTGAAAACACTTTAAGATTTTTTTTCTCGGTCCCAGGAAAAAAGAAGATAAATATGATCGCTTATTTTATGTATACCATGGGACTGCAAACACATCTGGAAGCTAAAAACTGTTATTTTCACTGGAAACATAGCTACTATGCAAATGACATGTTCTTTGCCCAGTAGCTATGGTATTTGCATAGTAGACACAACCCATGCTTTTCATGTGAACTGGCTCCCTGCAAACAGCATGTCAAATAGTGGCGCTGTCATTTTAATAATAAAAGTAAACAGCTCACCTTGTCATCATTAATAAAATACAAAAGAAAGAACATCTGTAAACAGATAACCCATTTACATAATACAGCATGTTTGTTTTACTCGCAAGAGACACACACAAAGTAGGAACTCCCATGGCACACATCAATTATCCCATGAGGCAGCTTCAAATATACATTATCTCGAGCCACTCATGCACATGTGCAATAACAACAACATTCCAAACCAGATAACATGCATATCTGAAGCTATCTTATGAGGTAATTCCTACTTACACAACATATGTGTTAAGATAAACAGGAAGATAAAAATTGCCATCTTAACCCAACATAGCAAGATAATATCTTGCAAAGTAGGGTATGTCTCAATGCATACTGGACCAATCAGTGTGCATCTTTCACAATGCTGATGACATCACAATGGCCAAGTGCAGCATTGAAGCCAGTGAAGTAAAATCAACAAAAAAATTTTTTTATTTTTTTTATTTTATTGAAATCTAGGATTACAAATACCTTTGAGCAGGAACTGTTAGTTTACAAAGGTTCCACGTCGAAGGAATGGGGGTATACATACATACAAAGGTCAACATAATAATACATAGTTACACAATAACAAGAAGTAAGAGACTGAGGCTTAGGAAATTCCAGTAATTCAAAATGTGTCAAATGTTAGGTAGCATGACATAACCAGCCAAGAGCAATCTTGGAAATAAGCACTACAGGCGAGAGGGAAGGGGGTATGCAGGCAGGAAGGCCATTGTTGGAGGGTAGAGGGTGAGGGTAAGAGCTCTAAAGGGAAGGGAGAGGAGGTATAGAAGTCAGGAAATGCCCCGGGGGAGGAAAGGGAGAGAGGGGTAAGGGGGTAGGCAGGTAGAAGGGGGCAAGGCGGGGAGAGATAGCTGTCAAGACTGAAGTGGAGGGCAGTGAACGGTGGGCCCCCGAAAAAATAGAAAATTCAGAGATGTTTTTTCACTTTCTTAACAAACAAAAAAAAACTTTAAAACAAAAAAAATTATAGCATGGAATTGTGAGCAGGAAAGTTGTTCAGCACAAAAATATCTACAACATGAGTGATGTTTCATTTATAGGTACCTTTTAGATTTTTTAATAGTCAGCAAAAAAACAGCAGAAAATGCAATTTTTTAAAAACAGGCTTGATATGCAAATAACTTTAAAACAAAAAAATGATAGCATGGTACCGTGAGCACAAAAATAACAAAATGAATTGTGTCTCCTTTATAAATACTTTCAGATTTTTTTATAATCAGCAAAAAATGGCAGAAAATTCTATTTTTTTTCCCTTTTCACCAAACAAATGCTCCAAAAAAGGCAAAAACAAAGGAACTGCATATTAAACTTTTTCATTACATACTGGCCACAATGTAAAGCTATGGGGCTCAGTGAGTTACAGAAGTAGTAGTAAATCTTGGAAACCACTCCCAAACAAGTACTGTAACTGTAAAAGAAGCCGAAAGTTAGTTACAAATTTCAAAGTCACAAGCACTTTTTTACACATTCCCAATCATGCTTATCCCAAACATATGTCTGTATAAACAGAACATGACATGGTCTGACTGAAGATATTTATCTTCATTCGAGTTCAATGATATTAAGACATCTCACTCGTGGCTTCACCACTTGTAAGATCATAATATCATCAGCCTCTCATTTGATAAATATAATATTTTCAGGCAAGCCATGTCATATCCCCTATTTCTTTTATTAGAAGGCGGTAACAGAATATGATTGTAAATGGTAAATAAAATGCAATTTTATATGATATTTAGCGGTTCCTAGTAAAGTGGGAACCGCTCTAGACTGCAATTTCTCCATTTCCTGGAAGAGAGAGAGAGAACCAGAAAACAGCACTAAAAACTCAAATAAAACTACTGTACCCTAAACTACTGCAGAGTTATCATAAAATAACTATACTTCAAAAAAATAAAAATTAGAAGCAACAAAAAATCAAACTTTGACCCACAGGACTGGAGAAGGACTTTGGGCAGCTGCTGTCTTCAGCTGAGAAATGTATGTGATATTGTGCAGCAGGGGGCTCATGACCACAGTGCAGAGTTTGAACAGAGTTTTAAATTCCATCCTTAGCATTCAGTTCTATCTCTGGGGCAACACCTCTGGATGCAGATTTGTAGGACATTATTGTTGGACGTCTGTTGTCAGAAATTTATTTTTTGCATTGGTTTGTTTTATTACTGGACGTGTTTTTGGCACTTGCATTTGTATTTATTTATTTTACCAGGATAATACTCTATGGAGAAAGGCTAATTTCTAAGGAGGTCCTGGGAAAAAAAGGCAATTGCACAAGGATAGTTAAAATATACAGGGAACAATATAAGCAATACCATGAGGGAAGAGCTAATACACGCAAGGAAGAGCCAACACAATGAGGGCAGAGCTAATACAAGGAAAGAAAAGCTAATACAGTGAGGGAAGAGCTAACACAATGATGGGGGTAGGATACAGCAGCTATTTAAAAACTGGAATACAGTCAGACACCACAGTATATTTGGAGGCATGATGTCATGGACGCCTTCCCCATTATCAGTCACCGTATCCTTGCTGAGGTAAGTAATAGATAATTATCCTTGACTCTTAGGGAGTACCCCCTTTTAAGTCACTGGAGCCAATTGTTTTAGTTTTACATAAAATTTTGTCAAAATTACGCAAATGTCTGACACACTGCCCTTGGGATTTTGTTTTATGGGTATCTGGAATGACATATTTGAAATATTAAAAATGTCAAAGTATCAATGTTTCCCTATAGAATGTGCATGGAATATTACATAACCTGTATTTGGAAGGCTTTTTATGATATGCTTTAGTTGCATTGTATATCATGTTTTGTATTCTTGAATTTCTAACGGTTTAAAAAAAACAAAAACAGATCCACCTAAACCTGAGGGTTATCTAAACCAATGAGGAAACAGCTAATGCAATAAGGGAAGAGCTAAAACAATGAGGGAAGAGTTAATGCAATGAAGTATGAGCTATACAATGAGGGAAGAGCTAATAAAATGAAGGGAGCACTAATAAAATGAGGGAAGAGCTAAAACAATATGGGAACTGCTAATTTATTTATTTTATTTGTTTTTGATAACCAGGTAAGTGCACTGATCCAAGGGGCCGTTTTCAGGCACGGCCCAGGCCACACAGGCGGCAGTTACAGAGGTAGTGACAAGTTATACAATGAGTACAAGCCATGTGCATATACAGACATCATTGGTGAACAAAGGAAAATGACATAGGAAAGTAAAATTAATGAGAGGCTGAAAAAAACAATCAGTACATCATGATAAGCAACATAATAATAATAATAATAATAATAATAAAAAGAAGGAAAAGCTAAAACAATGAGAGAAAAGCTAATATGATGAGAACAGCTAATAAAATGAAAGAACCACTAATCAAATTAAGGCAGAGGTAATAAAATAAGGGAACAGCTTGTTAGGTTGCTCTGTAAGTGAACTCTAGTTCACTTATCTAGGTGTACCCATTGTAGCCAGGAATAGTTTGTTTTTCAGGGTTAGCAAGTACCCTAAATTGTTACTTGGTACACAGTAAAAGGCTGGAACAAGTGGACTGTAGCTGATGCTTATCTAGGGTAAGCACACATTTGGCCCATTTTAGCATTTAAGTTACCCTTTGTTGCTATTATTATTTTATATTTATTTATAACTTTATTTATGCAATTTTATAATGTTTAATTTACTTACAGAGTTAATTTAAATTACTACTTAGTGCAGAGCACAGGTTTGGAAGGGGCTGTAGCTGAGCCATCCCTCTCTAGAGTCAGTTCGCTTCTGTCCTGATTTATTCATTTACATTATCCACTGTAGCTAATCATTGAACATTTAATTTTAAGTCACATTTTTTAGAGTTTAATTTAGATTGCTACTAGAGAGTAAAGGGTTGGTAGGGATTACAGCTGATCCCTATCTAGGGTCAGCTCACATTTGTCAAGGTTTAGCAGTGTCAGTGGCTCAGTAGGTAGCACACTCGCCTCTAAGGCCGGGAGATCAAAGGGCTGTGGGTTCAGTTCCCACATCTGGCACTTGGGTTAATATCCTAGTACTGACACTGTAGTGCAGCATGAGAGGGGTGCAGCACTTCTGAGGTGCCGCCTTTCGGATGAGACGTTAAACCGAGGTCCCATCTGCCTGGATTGGTGGTAGTTCAGGTGGATGTTAAAGATCCCATGGCACTTATCGAAAAGAGTAGGGGAATTTCCCCGGTGTCCTGGCCAAATTTCCCTCATTCACTCAAAATACCACCAACAGCTTAATCTGGTTCAAGGTCAGTTGGCTTTCATCTGTATCCCCTTCCCCCGGGTTGTGCCTGAAAATAGGCAGGATTTGTCTATTGCACTTACCCGGTCAACAAAAACTGAAAAAAATATAATAAAATTTAAATTACCCAATGTAGCTAGATTCTATAATTTTCTGAGTTTAATGTAATGTTCAGATTAGTACAGAGTAAATAGCTGGAGAGGATTGCAGCCGATTCTTGTCTAGGGTCAGCTAATAACTTTACTGAGCATCAGTGAAATGGGGCATGGCAAATACAACACTGGAAAGTTCAGAACAGGAAAGGTCTCCACAGGAACATTCAGTACAGGAAAGTTCTGCACAGAAAAATTAAACAGGAAATTTGGTCACGCATGTCATTGGAGTGGTGATCTGTGTCGGTGTGGTGTTGTAGAGTAAATCTAATCTCATACCTCAATTTCACTGGAGTGGTGATCCAAAGCGGTGTGGACCAAACAGTCCAGTGCCGTGATTTCCTACAGTACATCTGGTGAAACAGGAGCAGAAAGGTGAAATAAGGCAATCCGGGATTGCAGTTGGTATTCTAATTGGGCTAAGTAGAAAGACATTTATCTAGCAGTTAGGTGAAGCTGGGACCAGAAGTATGTGGGAAATAGTAACATGTATAAGTATCAGGGCAGAAGGAGCAGTGAGTGGTTGGCTGTAATAATTGTGGAGCAGCAGTCTTTCTAGGGACGATGTGGAATACAGGTTGAGTGTCCAGTGTGTAGGAGCCTGGATCAGCTAAGATCAGACAAAAGACAGCTCAGATGGAAGTTGGGAATGATGGATTGGGGAGTCAGAGAAGTAGGGCAATGGAGAGAAAAGCACAAGGGATTTGCACAGATGAATGATGATCTTTGGCAGGAAAAGGGTACTTGTAGGATCTATCAGGGGACACCTCTTCCTAGAGGGCCAGGGAGCCCTGGGATAGCAAATGACAAGTGGTAGGGGGAAAGAGTAGGACTGTAAGGGTGGCATCATGAGTAAGAATTTTTGAAGGGGTGTCTTTGATGAACAGATCTGAAGCAGTATCTGGAAAGGGGGGGCAACAGGATGTGGGGTAGAGGATCAAGTTAAAACAATAAGGTTGGTGACTAAAGGACAGGAGAAGGAGGGTGAGACTATGCAAGTTACATAAGGTGTGTTGGGATTAAGAATCGGACAAAGTGGAGAACACAGTAAGGAAGAGGGAGAGGCTAGAGTAGGTGGAAGTGAAAGTAAAATGGAGGCAGGCATACTTAGAAAGGGAAAGGCATACACAGGAATGGAGACATAATTGGAGGATGAGTAGAGGCTGTGGTGGGCCATTATCCAAAGAAGAGCGTAAGCAGTTGGGCGGGGAACAGTTAGCAGAGCAGTTAATGAGGAAAAAGAAGGGATGGGAGGTAGTAATCCTGGGGGACTCTATTATTACAGGAATTTGATGGGGATCAAGGGGTACTAGAATGCAAGAAGGATGGTGATCTGCATGCCTGGGCTGATAGCGGGAAGGTGTGCCCAAAAATAGGAGAAATGGTAAGGGGGTGGGGAACCAAATGAAGTTGTGCACCTAGGGTAGTAAATTGATCTACCTAACGGTGGAGGTGGGAAGTAGTAAAAGGGTAGATTCAGGGTGCTAGGGAACACCTGCAGAGAGATAAGATCACTGGCATTCTCAGAAGTATTACCAGTGCCAAGGACCAGTACAGTCCAGAAGAGAAGAGAGTAGAGGATTTCAATGTCTGGCTGAGAAGGGTGAAAGGAGGAAGGGTTGTATGTATTGTTTTTTTTTTTTGGGGGGGGGGATACCTGGTCAGATAAATCACTTTATGCACCAGATAGATTACACCTCGGCAGCAAGGGCTTGAGGGTATTAAGGGATAAGTTTTGGGGATATATAACACATAAATTACATTTTAACACGGAGGGGACAAGTGAACCATCAGGCCCAAAGATTTCAGGAGGAGGAGGAGGAGGACAACAGACCTAACCCCAAAATAGCAGAAGGGGTCTGGAGGGTGGAGTGGAAGAGAAGCATTCAGAACAAGAGGGAGAGGTGAACATACAGAGGTAAGTAAGGTGAGGAAAGGGGCTAAGATTCCAAGTGGAGGGTGGTGTCCCTGAATGTGAGAAGTCTCAATAATAAAATGGATGACCTGCAGGTTCTATTAACAGAAGGAGGGTGGACATCACAGCAGTTGAGAGAGACTTGGGCCAAACCTTACCATGACTGGGACCTCTTGATCCTGGGTATAATTATATAGGACAGACAAGGTGATGGGTAAAGGGGCAGGGTGGCAGTTTACATCAGATAAGGTATATTATTGTATGAGAGTGGAGTCAGATGAAGGGAGGGCAGTTTACGTCCAATAGAGGAAGGAAGGAAGGAAGGTGAGGTTGGGGTTGTGTACAGACCTCCCACCAAGATAAGAGAGAGACAGGGAATTATACTAGCAATTACTGAAAGCTGCAGGGGAAGGAGAGGTGGTAATAGTGAAAGACTTCAACCTGCACAAGCAGACTGGAGCATACAGACCACAACATGCATCAGAAGTCAGATGATTCTTGCAGTATTGCAGAATGGGTTCCTGACTCAAGGAGACTTTAGATCTCACCTGGGAGGAGCAATCCTTGACCTAGTACTCACAAATGGGGAGCATGTACAAGACATAAAGGTCAAGGAGCCCCTGGGTAGGTGTGATAATAACACAGTGTGGTTCCAGCTAGATATGGGTAGGGAGAACATACCCACTAAGACAAAAGTACTGGACTTTAGAAGGGCAAACTTTAGGAAGATGTGCAAATTAAGTATACACCTGATGAGCATCAGGGCAGATGGAGGTGGACCAGAAGTGGTCCATCATTAAGATAGCCATATTAGCTGCAACAGAAGAGTGTGTGAGGCTCAGGGGAAAATCTCAAGGGTCAGAAAACCAAGCTGGTTTAGTTTTGAGGTTACCCTGGTTACCCTTTAGGAAATTCAAGAAAACCAGTAGGGAAGAGGACAGGGAAATTTATCTAAAGATGTCTAATGAAACAAGTATAATAGTCAGGCGGACTAAAGCTAAGAAAGAACTGCAATGAGCAGAGGAGTTGAGAAGGAGAAAGCATTTTTCTCGATACATAAGCGAAAAAAAGGATAAGGACAGGATAGTTAGACTTTGAAAAGGGAACGGGTGAGTGGAAGAAAATGGTGAAAAAGCAGACGTGCTGAATGAATACTTCTGCTCCATCTTCACCAAGGAAAATGATGGACCTGTGCCAACAGGAGGGGAGAAGGGAGCATGGAGGTAGTAATAAAAGGGGATAAAGTGAGGAATGGACTGCTAGCATTGAAAGTGGACAGATCCCCAGTTCCAGATGGGGCACAGCCAAGG
This sequence comes from Neoceratodus forsteri, assembly GCA_016271365.2. Lineage (NCBI taxonomy): Eukaryota > Metazoa > Chordata > Ceratodontiformes > Ceratodontidae > Neoceratodus > Neoceratodus forsteri. The sequence goes on from CM028137.1 coordinate 360,136,516, forward strand.
GTGCTGAGGGAGCTGGCAGAAAAGCTTGCAGAGCCTCTGGTGGACCTGTTCAATAGTTCACTTGAGTCAGGCATGGTGCCATAAGACTGGAGGATGGCCCATATGGTGCCACTCCAAAAGAGCAGTCCTCAAGATGACCCAGAGAACAACAGACTGGTCGCTTTCACTTTAGTCATGTGCAAGCTCATTGAGACTATTCTTAAGGAAAGGCTGGTTGAGTATCTAGAGGAGGAGGGTTTTCATGATGCTAAGCAGCATGGGTTCATGGGAGGGAGGTTGTGTCAAACAAATCTGATTAAATTCTTTGACAGGGTCACCAAAACAGTGGATAAGGGTCTGGCAGTGGACATCTTCTTCCTAGATTTTAGTAAAGCCTTTTATTCTGTATCCCACAAAATGCAGATTAGGAAACTGGCGGATCTAGGGGTTGGAGAGATGATAAGATGGGTAGAAAATTGGAAAACCCAGGGGTATTGGTGGGGGGAGAATTATCTAACACTAGAGAGGTCACAAGTGGAGTTCTGCAGGGCTCGGTGCTAGGGCCGGTGTTATTCAATGTCTTTATGAATGATGTGGATGGCATTAACGGCAAAATGTGCCTCTTTGTGGATGTCTTTAAGTCCTGTGGGCAGGTGGCCTCAAGTGAAGGGATGTAGGACATAAGAAGGATCTGAAAAAGCTTGAAAGGTAGTCAGGGATTTGGCAACTTGGATGCAGTGCCAAAAAATGCAAGGTTATACAGTTGGGAGCCAAGAACCCAAGACGGAGTACTACCTGGGAGGAGTCAGATTATCTGTAACAGAAAGGTGGAAAAAATTGGCAGACTGGATGGGCCTTGCTGTCCTTATCTGCCATCAACTTCTATGTTTCTATGCAGAAGAGGAAAAGGATCTGGGTGCAATAATAACTAGTGACCTAAAGCACTCCACGCAGTGCAGGACAGCAGCAGCCAAAGCGAACAAAATGTTGGGGTGCATTGTTAGGGAGATTAGCAGTAGACAAAAGAGGTCACACTGCCCTTGCAGAGGTCACTGGTGAGGCCACATATGGTGCCCTTAACTTGAAAAATACATTATCCTGCTGGAGAAAGTACAGAGGAGGGCAACAAAGATGACTGTGGGTCAGCAAGGGAAAATCCATGCAGAGAGGTTGGGAGACCTGAGCATGTACTCACAGGAGGAGAGGAAGGAGAGAGGGGAAGTGATAGAGACTTTCAAACATTTGAAAGGAACTAATAGGGTGGATAAGGAAGCTCTCTTTAGGCTAAGTGGCAACCATAACACAAGTGAGCACTGTCTTATACTGGATAGCAAAAAGTTTAGAAGGAATCTAGAAGGCACTTCTTCACTGGAGGGTGGTGGACAGTTGGAATGCACTGCCAGAAGAGATGGTCTCATTGACAATGGTGCGGGAACAACTTGAAAAAGGGTGGGAGAAACAAAGAAGAGGAAAATAGAAGTTGCTGGGAGTGGTGGATGGAAAGGTTAGGAGGATGGGGGCCGGGGTCAGTAGCTCAAGCTATGGACAATGCAATTACAAGCAGACTAAATGGACCTAACGGCCTTTTTCTGCAGGCTAATTTGTATGTTCATATGTTCGTAAGAGCTAATACAAGGAGAAAAGAGCTACAAGAAGAAAAGAGCTAATTATCTATCTAAATATATCTCTAGCTAGCTATCTCTATCTCAATCAATCAATCAAAATCTTTATTTAACCAGGCGGTCACCGCTGAGCAAGGCTAATTTTCGAGGTGGACCTGGATATAACAAGTACAGAGTAAAGGATAATACACAATAGTTACAATACAATGGCATAAACCGTGAAGGATATAAACAGTGATAAGAATATGGATATCAAGTTGAATGAATATATAGAGTCAAGCAGAAATTACATCAAAATTGTAACATAAGGAAAACAAGGTGATACACAACAATTACAATATACTAGCAAGAAAGCAGGGTCGAGGCAGGAGTCAATATAAATAATTGTACAGCCAAACGACCTGTGCAAACAACCAGTGTTGCAGACGAGTTCCGCAACTATGGTGCAAATGCATGAGTCATAAGGGGAAGGTGAGCTGTCTGGAGCCACAAGGTCAACGTAGAAGGCTCACTAGGGGTAGGGGAGGAACAGGGAAGGGGGAGCGGGGAAGGAAGAGGGAAGGGGTAGTGATTAAAGAGTAGGGTGCACAGTGCAGATTGTGATATGGGGTCTTCTAGTAGGAGGAATAATGGAGGGCAGGGCATGAGCAAAGCAAGTACAGTACCAGAGCAGGCTGGGGGAGGTAAGAGGAGGAGAGAGGCAAGGAAGGGGGAAAAAGTGGCAAGAGAGAGAGGGCCAGGCAGTGGCTGGACCAGTAATTAGGGAAGGCTGCAGCAGGTGGATAGTGGGCTCAGAAAATGGGGATCTGTGTTCAGGAATAGAGCAACACAGGGTTCTGTGGCGTGACAGGAATATAGTGTTTTGAACATTGCTAAGCTGGCGACATAGTTTAGTTTTAGAGTTTTTGCAGTTTATTCCCACGTTAAAGGTGCATGCGTGGCTAGCCGGCCTGGTGGTGCTGAGGGTTGAGGTGCTGGACGCGCCTCGCACCACACTGGTGACTCAGGTTCGAGAAATGAGCCGGGCGCGGGGTGGCAGGGAGAGAAGCATGGAGCGCAACAGCTGCTCTCCTTCTCAGGGGTTCTCTACAGGCTCCGCAGCAATACCGCCATCTGGGGAGCCTGCAGTGGTAGGTGCAGCGTCAGAGTCACGGGTAACAGGCCAGACGCCGGCAGGGGCTGGAGCGGGAGGCACGTCTCGTGTACCTCCAGCTCACTGGCTCCATTGCATGCCGATGTCTAGGAGCTCACCAGAAAAAGGAGAAAATGGAGCTCATCACTCCAGGTGACAACTCCTCTGAAGCGGGACCACGTCACCACAGCGCTCACTGGAGCAGACTCCAATGTGGACTGCTCTCTCTCACCCTTATGTGGAAAGGCTTGGGGTGGACCTTCCCCCATCCTGCCCAGGGTATACGGGTTACCTGAGGGGCTATCTGAGTGGGCGGACACTCTAGAGCAGATTCTGGGCACCACGGGACATTGTAGAAGGCTACTTGAGGGGTCTGAAAGAGTGGAGTGAAGGGTGCAGGTAGGAGAAAAAAAATAAGGTTAAAAAAAAAAAAGGCAGCATGTGGCTAATGGCTGTACAGCCAAAATGAGAACTGGCCTTACGTACCTTCAAGGAGAGAGAGGAGGCACTTCTCAGAGCATACCTACTAACAGTGCAAAGTGGTAAGCAATCAGAGATGTAGTTTGGTAGCTTATTTAGGATGACTTTATATGTCCAGATGGTGGCATTTCTTTGTTGCCTGAAGTTGGGAGAGGACCACCATATGGCCGTGTACAACAGACAGTGGTAGGTGCAATAGGGAAGGCTCGTTATAAACCTTAGGGCTCTGTGGTAGAGCGTGTCAAGTTTTGAGAGTGCTTCGGCAGGCCCTTGATTGTACTGGAAGTCAGCATAGTCTAGCAGAGAAAGAAATGTAGTTTGGACTAGCCTCTTCTTGGCTTCCCTGGGGAGGAGGTCTTTTATCCTGAAGAAAAGTCCAAGCCTCTGGTGAAGTTTCTTTTTCAGTTCTTCAGCGTGTTCCAGGAAGGAGAGTCTGTTTTCGAGCATTACCTCCAAGTATTTGAATTTAGTCACATACTCCAACTGCTCACCAAGTATGGTAGTGACCAGGGGGAAGAGTCCCAACCAAAGCTGGGTTAGGTAGGTTGGGAAAAGGTGAGAAGAAAATTGCTTTTGTTTCTTGGTGTTCAAAAGCAACTTCTGATTTATGAGCTGATGCTACAGAAGATTAAATTCATCCTGGAGGGCTGAGTACGTTATGTCAGGGGAGGGTCCACTGACATAAAGCACTGTGTCATCCACAAAAAGGTATATTTGGGCCTTTTTTTTTTTTTAACCTAGTATTTATGCTCCTAATTACCTCGTCTCTCCCCTCTCTCAGACATCCTCTGAACTACTCTCCCCATGTCTCACCACAATCTGCCCCTAGAGTACCACGGATTTGCACAGTAATGGGCACTCCCAGATGGCGCCCCGGTGAGAGGAGGCCCCTCCCCATACTCATCTCCCAAGTCTAACATGCTGAGATGCAGATCCTGTACAGCAGCTGCCTGCTGCTGTGGGCCCAAACGATCAGGGAGGTGTTATCGCTTGGGAGAGACCAAGGATTTTTCCCTTGTTCTCCCTAGACATCGCGTGCAATGAGTGCCAATGAGCTGGAAGGCTCTGCCCCTGCCAACGTCTGCCCAATGCCCATACTGCTGCTCTGACTACCGCACCTACCAATCAGGCTTCCTAGATGGCGGTATTGCGGCGGGAGCATGCAGTGAACCCTCGGGTAGAGAAGAGCAGCCGTTGGCGCTTCCATTCTTCTCCTTCTGGCGACCCTGTGCCCCTGGCTCATTCCCGAACCGGTCACCGGGCGTGGAGTGCAGGTGTGGCGTCCAGCTCTCAACCCCACGCCATCAGGCTGGCCCTTATTTGGGCCTTTTTGATGATGTCGTCTATCCTGTTGATGTAGATTGTAAATAATGGGGGTCCCAAGATGGAACCTTGAGGTACTCCTCTCGGGAAAGGCTTTAAGGGAGAGACTTCACCTTCTGCTTTTACCTGTTGTAAGCGGCCTAAGAGGTCATTCTCGAACCAGCTAGTGGATAAAGCATCTAGGCCAATTCGTCGGAGGGACATGAGGAGCAGGCCATGATCGATGGTATCAAAGGCCTTGCTTAGGTCCAAGAATACAGCCCCGACAAAGTTCTTGTCCAACTCAAGCTGCCAGTCATTGGTCACTTTGGCTAGAGCCGATATTGTGCTGTGTTGTGCTCTGAAGCCTGACTGTAGTGGGTTTAGCAGTTTCGCCAATTACAGATAGTTCCTAAAATGGGTGTTCACAACTTTTGCAGTATCTTAGACAGGGCTGGTAGAAGGGAGATTGGCCTGTAATTGTTCAAGTCACTGGGGTCTCCAGATTTGAACATGGGGATAACATGAGCCATTCTGCAGATAGAAGGAAGGTCACCTTGAGAGAGGAAGAGGTTAAACAGGAGAGTAATGGCACTGCCAAGGCACAATAGCCAGTTTTAAGAAATAAGGTCCAACGTGTTCTGCTCCTGTGCTTTTCTAGCATCCAGCTGGAGTAAGAGATCTTCAACTTCCTTCAAAGTTGTAGGCTGAAGGGAGAAGGATGGATTTGGAAATGGGGATCCTTGTTCACTGGGTCCAAGCTGAGTGCGTAGTGTGTCAGCTGGGGAGGTATCAAATGCTAACCCTGCGGTGGCAAAATGGTTGTTGAAAGAGTCAAGGATTGAATATTTATCAGTGAATGTAGTAGTGCCAATCGAGATTTTTGTCGGCAGTGAGGCACCGGGGGAATGGGCTTCAGTATCCTTGATAGTTTCCAGAATTTGGAGGAACAGTTGGATGAGAGATCAAGTTGGGAGCAGTAGAAACTAGCCTTTGCTACTCTAACCAGTTTAGTACCAGTTCCTCGCCCTCCTGAATAGATTCCAGTCATTCTCAGATTTTGTCTTGAGGGCCTTTTTCCACAGCAGGTCTCTATTATGCAAGGTGTCCTTTAGCTCGTTAGAGAACCAGTTTTTCTGATCAGAGTTTTACGCTAATGGTGCGTGTTTATTAAAGCGGCTAGGATAATGTCTTGAAAGATATAAGCAGCAGTCACAGACTTTGCTAGATAAAAGTCTGGCCAATACACAGAGGGTGGGATATTCAGACTGCGCCAGGCTGTGGCGTAAGCCTGGGCACAGCGCAACTGGGATGTGCCAGGGCACTGACAGGGTGATAGTCAACAGTGCTGCGCCATCGCTCAGCACCGTTGAGTATCGCTCTGTGGCCACCTGCATTGTGCATGGCGCAGTGGCACTGCATCACTGCAAGCGGCCAGAGAGGAGCAGGGGATGCGCTAGCGCAAGTGCTGTTGTGCTAGGCGCATCAAGCAGATATTCAAAGTGCACATGCAAATGAGACCTGTGCATGCAAGGTGCAAATAGGGCCATAGCATGTCATTATAAGCATTGCATGCAGGTGTGCCTTGCATCCCCAGCGAGCTTGCGCCTGGTGCCCTGCCAGGCTGCAGCTGTCAGGGACCGACACCCCTGCACAAGCGGCAAAGTGCCCCACAGCCCGATCGAGGGCATAAGTATAAAAATAATAAACTCCTATATCCCTGGTGGTCCAGTGAGCCGCTCCCAGCCCAATCGTGGGCATAAGTATGTAAATAATAAACTCCTATTATCCCTGGTGATCCAGTGGACCACTCCCAGCCCGATCGCGGGCATAAGTATACAAATAATAAACTCCTATATCCCTGGTGGTCCAGTGGACCACTCCCAGCCCGATTGCAGGCATAAGTATAAAAATAATAAACTCCTATATCCCTGGTGGTCCAGTGGACCGCTCACAGCCCGATTGCGGGCATAAGTATAAAAATAATAAACTCCTATATCCCTGGTGGTCCAGTGGACCGCTCACAGCCCGATTGCGGGCATAAGTATAAAAATAATAAACTCCTATATCCCTGGTGGTCAGTGGACGCTCACAGCCTGATCACGGGCAGAAGTGTAAAGATTTGATCCCATCCCTGGTGGTCAGGTACCCCCTCCCCACTGAGCCCTGCTACCTCCTTCCCCGTCAGCGGCGGGCAGCAGCTCCCACCCGCAAGAAGCTGCCCGGGCGCCCGCCCGACGACCTGCGTACAATACGGCTGTCGTACTGGTCCTGGCGTGGGCCAATGGCGATACGAACCATACGTACTACACAGTCCACATATCAACAGCCCATTAGCCCACTGTGGACCAATGGGTCTACAGCTGTACTGTATGCAGTCAGTCAGCAGGCGGCCAGGTGGCTTGCGGGTGGGAGCTGCCACTACCGCATGACCGGGGAGCAGGGTGGCGGGGCTCAGTGGGAGGGTAGGAGGGTACTAGACCACCAGGATGGGATCAAATCTTTTTAGATTTCTGCCCACGATCGAAGGCGAAGCGTCCACTGGACCACCAGGGATATAGGAGTTTATTATTTTATACTATGCCCGCCGATCGGCGAAGCTGTCCACGCCCCTACTGCGCCACATACATTACTGATACGCCCAGCGCATCGGCATTTCTGCCACGCACTTTCCCCTTTTGAATATCGTGCCGGGGTGCATCAGTGGGTTGCGCCATGCGCAACCCTTCTGAATATCCCACCCCGAATGTTTTAACTCAGAGATGAATGCATAGGGGTTGAAATTGCGTAAGCACCTAATAGTGGAGAATTTTGCTCTTGAGGAGGTGGTGCGGTTGGACCTTACACAGGCAATAAAGCAGTGATCGCTAATGTCAGAGAAGACACTAGCATAGGTGAATAGGACGGGTTTGCTCACGAGGATAATGTCTAACAGGGTGCTGTTAGTAGGGTTGGTTTTATTTGGACGTGTAGTTTCGTTGATGAGTTGGGACAGCCCAAGTGAATCACAGAGTGATTTTAGTGGAGAAGATGCACTAGATAGCCAGTCTAGATTGAGGTCACCAAGTATTATGGTCTCAGTGGATCTTTGTCCTAGGATAAGGCTTAAATTGTTCAGCAGCTGCAACCCAGCAGACAGGGACCTATAACAACCTGTCACACAAAGTGATGCACCAGGTGCAATCTCGACCTACAGAGAGAGACTTTCGAACTCATGTGGGATTGAGGCTGAATCTATGATGGAGACTGCAAATTTGTCCTTAACATAAATAGCCACCCCTCCACCTCTGGTCCATCTGTCAGTTCGAAACAAGGAATAAGAAAGGAGATTTATTTCATTGTTGCTTGTTGCTCGCGAAGCCAAGACTCAGTGACAACCAAGACATCTGGGGTAGTGTGACAAATCCAGGCCTGGATAGTTGGATTTTTTAACAAGCTGCATGCATTAACATGCATGAAGCTTAATGCTTCAGATTAGGTAGATCTGCAGGCAATCCAATGGGTGCTGGAGGGCCAGGGTTAAGTTCAACGGTGCCAGAGCACAGCAGTAAGAGAAGCAGAACTTTCTTGCTTGTTTCTAGAGAGCACTTTTTACGAGCCTAAGCCTTAAGCTTGCAGGGGATATGGTTATGGCAGGAGGGTCCCTGAGGCTAGTACCAAGCTGCATTAATGTTACATACAACAGGACCTTGCAGCAGGGACAGGTGGGGCGCAAGGTGAGGAGACACAATAAAGATCTTTTAATGAAGGCACATCTAAGTTACCGTTTTGCCGTGGTGAGTAAGGATCCAGTGGCAGTATGGAGCATCAAAGATGCATAAAAGATAGTCGAGTAACTTGAAGGTATCAGCCTGAACAGTCATATGGTTAGGACCCCATATCGCAGGTGGTGGCATATCTAGTGAGGAGTATGGATATAAGGGGTGAAAGTGTAGCAGCAGAGACAAACAAAGAACATCCACACTCCGCAGTAGCGAGCCTGTATCCATGGCCAGAGGTACTGGGCAGATGACAAATGAGGCGATAGCAGCTTGGTCACCTGAAAAGGCAGGGATTTATTGAAAGGCTGGACCTAGAATGTCTATCTAGCTTGCTATCATGGGTCTCTAAATTACTTCTTATCCTTTGGCTTCCCTGCCTTGGCCCCATATATCGCCACTTCCCAGCCCCATCACCATCCTGGACCCTCAGGAGCTCCCCTCACCTACCCCCCGTGGGACTCCTTCCCATAGCAGAACTGTTGAAGATGAGTCTATCCCCTCTGGTCTTCTCTGAATTCAGGAGCTGGGGGAAACTCTGCCATTCTTGGCACGTGGCGGTGCAGGCACTATCATGTCTGCATCACTGTGGAGTAACAGGGTGATGTTCTCACATTCTGCAGTGCTTGGCTGTTAACGTGCGACAGGTGTCCATGTGCCATGAAGCCAGTGCATCATCTTCCCACTGCTGACCCCAGTTGGCCAGCACAACCTGGGCACTCCCAGTTTGTGCTTATGCAGGGGCTTATATAGGGGGGGCTTGGATGTCTGCCCACCCTGAGGAGGACAGGGTGCTGTGGGTTGCTCTGCCTTCTTCCCCGGCCTTCCAGGTCCCCCAGGCTTGTTCTTATGAGTGGAAACCCTGCCACTGTGCTGCCAGGTTGGCCCCATCTGTTTATCTACAGTCTGTCTGTCTGTCTTTCTATCTAGAGACAATATCTATCCATCTATCTAGAGACAGTATCTATCTATAGACAGTATCTATTCATCATCTATCATCTATTTATCTGTATCTCTATTTATATATCTAGCCATCTATCTAATCTATCTACAGACAGTATATATTATCTCCATACAGTATCTATTTCTATCTATAGACAGTATATATCTACATACGGTATCTATCTACAGATTATCTTATCTACAGACAGTATTTATTATCTACATACAGTATCTATCTGTCTATCTACAGACTGTATCTATCTAGCTACGTATCTATCTACAGAATCTATCTATCTATCAAACAGGAAAATATTGCTACATCATTAAAAAAGGGGATACGACATTTTTCAGATACGTAAGTGACAAGAGGAAGACAAAGGGAAGGATAGTTTGACTGAAAGAGGAAGGAGGGGTTTATGTGAAGGAGGATCACCTAAAAGCAGACATATTGAACAAATACTTCTGCTTGGTTTTTACAGTTGTGGGGCCAGGCAGCAGACCAGAGATGCAGGTCAAGGGCAGTAAGGGTAGGGAGATGGATACAAGCCCTTTTACAGTGGAAAGGGTTCCAGGGCTTTGCCAACAACTATAAGGGCCCCCTTGCAAAATATTTTATGGGGCCCACCTCCCCACCAATAAATCTTAAATAATCATTAGTGCACATTACATTTTTATAGTGTTAGTTTTTTTGTATCAGTCCTGCTGAGCATACAGTAGATAGTTTGTCCATGCTGCCCTGTGTCCCCTTGCTGCGCCATGATCAAGGAACTAAACAATGTAAGTTGTCTCTGCTCCTCCTGGGGACACAAGCACCAAGATAAGATGTTTTGAGTAATGGGCCCTATTGCTTCTTTGTTCTGTACTCCCTCCCCCAAACCACGTGAAACTGGAGTTGGAATCTTCTGACACCACCCAATTTCCAATGGATAAGCAATTTCCAAAGAGAAACTTGCAAGTTCGTCTGTGAGAAAAGGTTTTCTTAATGCCAACATCTGAGGCAGTGGGCCCCCTAACAGTATGGGCCCTACTGCAACCACAGATCTGCACCACCCTGATCACGGCCCTGAAGGGTTTTAATGGAACTAGCACGGCTGAAAGAGGATAAGGCAATGGGACCAGATGAGATGCACTCCAGGGTATTGAAGGAGCTCAGGGAGGAGCTAGCTGCACCTCTGACAGCTTTATTTAACCTATCATTGGAAACAGGGGTGGTACCAGGAGAATGGAGGAGGGCTGACGTAGCCCCACTCCACAAAAGTGGAAGCAGGGAGGAGGCAGGAATTTACAGACCAGTCAGCTTGACCTCAGTATTGGGCAAAGTTATGGAATCACTGCTGAAGGAAAGAACTGTGGAATAGCTTGTGGCCAATGGAGTACAGGATATGAGGCCACACAGTTTCACAGGGGAAGGTCTTGCCAGACAAACCTGATTGAGTTCTTTGATTGGCTTACCAAGGTAGTGGATCAGGGAGGAGCGGTTGTCATGGCCTACCTGGATTTCAGTAAGGCCTTCAACACCGTTCCATGCAGAAGGTTGGTGAGAGTAGACATGGAGTGGGTCCTAAAGTAATAAGATGGGTAGACAGCTGGCTGGAGAATAGGAGTCAGAGGGTGGTGGTAAATGGAGTCCACTCTGGGGAAGACAAAGTGACCAGTAGGGTGCCGCAAGGTTCAGTACTAGACCCAGTCCTCTTTAATACCTTAATTAGCAACATTGCAGAACTACTGGAAGGGAAGGTATGCCCGTTTGCAGATGACACAAAATTCTGCAACAAAGTGGTCACTCCGGGAGATGAGGAAGATCTAAAAGCTGGAAGAATAATCACATGTTTGGCAATTGTGTTTCAACACAAAAAAGTGCAAAATCATGCACTTACGGCACAGAAACCCAGCAGCTCAGTACCAGCTAGGAGGAGAGGAGAGGAGCTAGCAGTCATGAACCAGAAAAGGGACCTGGGGTAATCATTTCTAATGACCTGAAGGTGGCTAAACAGTGTGATAAGGCAGTGAGTAAAGCTAGCAGAATGCTCAGGTGCACTGGTAGGGATTTCACAAGCAGAAAGAGGGAGGTAATAATACCCTCGTATAGATCATTGGTGACACCCACCTCAAGTACTGTGTCCAGTTCTGGAGGCCCCACCTCCGTAAGGACATAGACAGGGTGGAGGTGGTACAAAGGAGAGCAAACAAAATGGTGCGGGGCCTACATCAGACACCCTATGAAGAAAGACTCAGGGAATTGAATATGTACTACCTAGAGGTGAGACGGGAAAGGGGAGATATGATAGAAACATTCAAATATCTCACAGGTACAAACAAGGTACAGGAGGTGAGCACGTTCCATAGAAAGAGAAGCTCAAGGACAAGGGGTTATTCTATGAAGCTGGGGGGGGGCTTAGGGGAAATGTGAGGAAGTTCTTCTTCACTGAAAGGGCGGTAGGTGTTTGGAACAGTCTACCAGCGGAAGTAGTAGAAGTTAAAATGGTTAGGGGTTTCAAGAATGCATGGGATAGACACAAGGGGATCCTAGAATTAAGCAAGAGAGAGAGGGAACCAAAGACTGAGTAGGGTCTGAGGTGGCTCAGTAGGTAGGGAAAATAGGGCAGACGAGGAGGGCCAGGAGGTCCTTATATGCTGACAATGTCTATGTTTCTATGTTTCTTTCTGTCTGTCTGTCTATCTATCCATCCATCCATCTATCTACAGACAGGATCTATTATCTACATACAGTATCTGTCTATCTGTCTGTCTGTCTATCTAATTGTCTATCTATCCATCTCTGTCTACAGACAGTATCTATTATCTACAGACTCCATCTACAAAATCTATCTACAGACAGTATTATCTTACCTACATACAGTGATCTGTCTATCTATCTATATCTACAGACAGTATCTATTATCTACATACAGTATCTGTCTACCTATCTATCGACATCTCCAGACAGTGTCTATTATCTACATACAGTATCTATCTATCTATCTAGTACCTAGAGGCCAGTGGGCGCAGGAACCTAAAGCAGCATGGATTCACAGCAGGAAGGTCATGTCAAATGAATCAAATAGATTTCTTTGACTGGGTGACCAAAGTAGTAGACCAGGGAGGGGCAGTGGACATGGCCTACCTAGACTTTAGCAAGGCATTTGACATAATCCCACACAAAAGTTTAATAAACAAATTAGCCAGCCTGGGAGTGGGTCCCAGGGTCATAGCTTGGGTAAAAAACTGGCTGGACAACAGGACGCAGAGGGTAATAGTAAACGGAGCCCACTCAGAAGAAAGGGGGGTTACTTGTCAGGTACCGCAGGGTTCAGTACTGGGACCAGTCCCTGTTAATGTCTTTATAAGTGACATTGCAGAGGGACTGGAAGGAAAAGTATGTCTCTTTGCAGATGACACAAAGATCTGCAACAGGGTTGATACACGGGGTGGAAAGAATAAGAAGGACTTGGCAAGGTTGGAGGAATACTGAAAAGTATAGCAGCTTAGATTCAATGCAAAGAAGTGCAAAATAATGCACCTGGGAAACAGAAATCCAGGGGAAGAGTACACAATGGGGGGAGGGGGTACTAACAATAACAAAAATGGAAAGGGACCTGGAGGTAGTCATATCAGATGACCTAAAGGTAGGCAGGCAATGTCAGAAGGCAGTAAGGAGGGCTGGGGGGATACTGGTGTAACCCCCCCCCCGTTACCCGGGGTTACTAGAATCCCAGTAAGATCTAGTGGTAGGCAGGGAAGGCAGCTTGTGAAACTCCAGTTAAATGGATTTCACACTGGCTCACTCTGTTCTCAGTCTCGGTTGAGACTAAGGGATGACATCATTTAGAACTGTCGCAGCTGCATAAGCCACACTGGAATGTTGCAGTTGGAGGTTACAGCCAGTGGAAAAGAGGCAGAACACTGTTAATGGACACTGTTCGAATTGTGGATGGAGAGGGACATGAAACCTTTCACAGTGTGAATTATGAGCGCCCAGATGGGGTAATAATTCAAGCACCTGACCCGTTGTGCTATTGGCCACAATACAAAGACCTTCCTGCGAATGTGCCCATGCCTACCAGATGGAAAGCAGAGCAGTGGTAGCCAGTGCTGCCACTCCAGCCGTGGCAGTACCTATGTTGTTCCACCAGTCTGGACGTCCAGGATTCAGGTGCCCCACATTCATCAGTTTTACAGTGTACTGGCCTTCCAGAATCCATCGACTGGCCCACCAGATGACTTCAGATCCAGAGAGGACACCAGCCCAGCTGTATCCTGATTCATCATCTGGGTATCGGATGACTTCAGACCAGCTGTTTTCCTTTTTGTTCCTGTTCCAAGGTTCCATCTCCAGAGATGGCATCAACCTAGCAGTTTCCAGATGTGCCTTCCTGTCATTCCTGGAAGATGTCGGCCCATCTGCATTGGAAGAATGCTGCCAGGGAGAGTCTCCGGCTGAGGACCAGGTTTGGTGCCATTTTCGTTCTACAAGGGACTGGTAAGTCCAAACGTTTCTATTCTTATGACACTGCAGTACACATCCTACACTAGCAGACTCCAGATGTTTGAACTGTCCTCAAAGACTCTCCCCTTCGGGACTTTGGCCTGCTAGAACTGTGCTTCACTGGGCTCCGGCCCAGGAAAGACTCTTTAATGGACTTGCCTTCGGGCACTGTGGTCCCTAGATGGGACTTTAAGGGCACTCCATCCCCCAAATATGTGTACTGTAGATAATGTCATTGTTTTCTACTGTTTTCTAATGTTTATATTGTTTTTAATACTTTTCTAAAAAAAACAAAATGTTTTTGGGATTCTCCAGTGTTTGATGGTAGGGGTTTAGATAGACTGTGTATGCAGATTAGGAGTGTGTGTTGTCTTTCTTTTTCTTGCAGGTGTTCCTGAAGAAGATAGAAGAGAAGACAAGAACAGGAGGAGGGACACAGCAGAGTTCATCAGTAGTACTTTAGAGTGTAGTATTTAAAGTACTGTTGTTGTTGTTACTGTGTGCAACTTTTTCCTTCCACAGGTATGGTTGTGGGGAGTGTGGGAGTAATGCATAGTGTATGGTATTAGCTCCTGGTGTGTGGTTGCATGGTGTCCAGGGTCGGGGAGGTACTCTGTTTGTTTTGTTTTGGGAATTTTGAGTTAGAGGCAGACAGGTTTTCCCTAGAGGGCTAGGGGGGATAGACAGGCTGTGGTCCTGAACAGCCGTAGGGGCCGCAGTACTGCTCTATTAGGGCTATGCTCTGGACAGTTCTACCAGACCCACTAGGTAACCATAGTTAGCGGGTAGAGTAGAGGCTGATATGTCAGCCAAAGGCCTCTAGGCCCTTAGTGTTGCCTGCCTGTGCTGGCACATGGTAGGGGAGAAGGCAGCGCTACCTCCCCTTGGTCAACACATGGGGTGAGATGGCCTAAGGCGGGTGACTAATGACAGCGGACAGTCATTTTCCTGGCCCAGAGTGAGTGTAACCCCCCTGTTACCTGGGGTTACTAGAATCCCAGTAAGACCTAGTGGTAGGCAGGGAAAGCAGCTTGTGAAACTCCAGTTAAATGAATTTCACACTGTCCCACTCTGTTCTCAGTCTTAGCTGAGACTGAGGGATGACATCATTTAGACCTGTCGCAGCTGCATAAGCCACACTGGAATGTTGCAGTTGGAGGTTACAGTAGAACGCTGGGGAATTTGAAGTCAGTCTGAGTGAGAGTTCTGTAGAGTTCAGATAGGTGCTCTGCTGAGGGCAGGCCCTCAGAGGTTTAAGCTCTGTTACAGAGCTACTTTTGTTTTTGGTGTGTGTTTCCACCTGAAGAGGAACACAGGAACTGATTATTGAAGTGGTGGAGACCACTCTCAATGGTTCAGGGCCCCATCCCTGTGGGGATGGGGGAAAGGTATCTGCCTGTTTTCCAGGGGCAACCCCGCCTTGGTCTGGCTAAGGAAAGAAGCTGCCTGTTTAAGCTGTGTTGAGGCACCAGAAGCTCAAGAAGAGATTCCTTGAGGAGGAAATGCCTGTGGAGCACCTGCAACCAAAGGGTGAGTTCGCTCTGCTAAAGGGCCATGTGTTTTCACCTGAAACAGAAGGAAACTAAAGGAACTGTTACTATGGGATCAGGAAAAGACAGCCAAGTACAGTTGGAAGATGTGGGGATTAGACTGCTTAACTCTGTGGGGGGGTCTAGAGTAATGGACAAAGCCACTTGTAAGTATGTTCAAGTCCAGCACAAATGGGAAGAAAAGACAGTAGATTAAATGTGAAATACATTTAACAAAGAATCTACACAGCAAAGTGTTAAAGGATGAGGTGTTACAGTCTAGAGAAATGGCCTGGTATGAATTGTGGGAGCGAGAGGTGGGAGACCCCCCATCAGCAGTAACCAAATTCACCTCTACAGATTTGCTCTGAGACATTTGTTGCTTTCTCTCAGGAAAGTACCCAGATGTGGGAATAATGAGGAAGATTCCTTTATGGAGCAGAAGTGCTCTTAGGTGGTATGGGGAGCCACCAGCAACTGTTTCCATGAAATATGGAAAGTGTCCAAGTGGCTGGCAAGGATGCCGAGCCAGGGAAAACCCAGAGCAGTGTACAAGTTTGGGCTGTGTGCCCAATGTGCTGTAGAGCCTGAGGGTTAAAGTGATGAGGATGTGTTCTGGTCTCTTTTAATCTGCATTACCAGAAGTGTAGCCCCATGGGGGGCCATCTATGCTTTGTTTATTCTGTTTGGATGTGAATAACAGCCACACTTTAGAATCCCACTTCTGGTATTGGACATTACAGTTATTGCTTCCTGTGTTTGGAGTTACTTGGGTGCCCCTGTGCAGAGCAGCCAAACCTAGCCTATGTGCCGAATGACATATCCCCCCCCCGAACCCAACCCACCTGGTATTGCTGTCAGATGGAAACGGCAGACCGGGTAGAGGTTACACTGGGATGCATAGGAAGAGGCATCACCAGTAGAAAACAGGAAGTTGTCATCCCTCTGTACAGACAGTTGGTGAGATCCCATCTAGAGTACTGCATGCAGTTCTGGAGACCCCATCTCCACAAGGACATAAGATAGGATGGAGGGAGTCCAGAGGAGGTCAACTAAAATGGTGAGGGGTCTGCACCAGAAACCATATGAAGAGAGACTAAAGAAGCTTAATATGTATACCCTCGAGGAAAGGAGGGAGAGGGGAGACATGATAGAAACTTTCAAGTACCTCAAGGGAATCAACAATGTCCAAGAGGGTAGCATCTTTCAGAAAAAGAGATGTGCAAGAACAAGGGGGCACAGTTTAAAGATAAGAGGGGGGATGGCTCAGGGGCAACTGAGGAAGTATTTTTTCACAGAGAGGGTGTTGGACGCATGGAATGACCTTCCTGAGGAGGTTGTGGGGTCAAAAACAGTGTGGGAATTCAAGAATGCAAGGGACAGGCATAAGGCAATTATAGTGGGGGGTAGGAGGAAGTAGGCTGTTGGTTAACTAGGATCTGCAGCTTATCCCAATAGGTAGGGAAATGGGCAGACTGGGTGGGCCAAGATGTCCTTATCTGCCATCAAAGTATACATTTCTATGTTTCTATAGCAGAGTCTTGTTCTGTATAGAATTCCATCCCTTTCTTCGAAATGCTGTTGTACCACAGTTCAAAGGTCATGGAATATGACTGTACCCTACTGTGGTACAACAGCATTCTGAAACCTCTAGAGACTGCATGAGTTAGTTTCATTTTGAAAGTGAAAGAACTGAGATGCACACATTTCACACAGTACTATACACTATAAAAAATACAGGATGAGCAACGTTATGCACAACCAGTATGTTCTGCCACCTCGGGGTTCTGATTCCCATGGACCGGAAATCAGAACCCCTCTGTGGCAGAACACACACTGGTTGTGCACAGTTGTCCATCCAGTATTCTTTGTATCTGTCTGTCTGTCTATCTCTCTCTTCTATCTCTCTATCTAGCTACCTATCTACAGACAATATCTACCTACCTTCGTACAGACAATATCTCTATCTATATACCTACCTATAGACTCTATCTATCTACAATCTATATCTATCTCGCTACCTATCTAGAGACAATATCTGTCTATCTACCTACCCACCTATTTACAAACAATATCTACCTATCTCTCTATCTACCTACCTGTCTACAGACAATATCTCTATCTACCTACCTATCTACAGACACTATCTACAGACAACATGTATCTACCTACCTATCTACAGACTATCTACCTACCTACTTACAGACACTCTCTATATACAGCAATATCTAGCTACAGACAATATCTATCTATCTAGCAACAAACAGTATCTATTATCTACATACAGTACCTGTCTATCTACAGACAGTATCTATTATCTACATACAGTATCTGTCTGTCTATCTATCTAGCTATCTAGCCATCTATCTACAGACAGTAAGTACATTTTATTTTTTAAGCGCCTTTCAAATACCAAGGCGCTGTACAATAAAATAAATCAGATAAACAATCAAGTAAAACATACAGTTAAAATTTTAAAAAACCTTCAGAAAAAGCCTTTTAAAACAAATAAGTCTTGAGCTCAGATTTAAAACTCTAGACGCTCAGGCATTCTCTTATCCGATGAGGTAGAGAATGCCACAGGGTAGGGGCAGCGTAAGAAAAAGCACGTGCCCCAGATGTTTTTAACCGAACCCTGGGAATCTCCAGCAGTCCCTTGTCGGTGGATCGAAGTGAGCGGAAGGGGTAGTAGGGAGTAAGGAGATCTTGTAGATACTGGGGTCCCTGTTCATGTGGGACTTTATAGGTCAGTAACCCGACCTTAAAGGTGATCCGCCACTGTGCCGGCAGCCATTGCAGTTCGCGCAGCAGAGGCGTAATATGACTAGTCCTAGATGTCCCAGTCAAAAGCCTGGCGGCCGCATTCTGAACTAGCTGCAAGCAATGGATATCAACCCCTGGAAGCCCTAGGTAAAGGGCATTGCAGTAATCAAGGCGGGTGGTTACGAATGCATGGACCAATGTAGGAAGGTCATCCAGAGGAACCAGGTGTTTCACCAGGGCGATATTCCTAAGATGGTAAAAGGAAGATTTGACAACGGCAGACACTTGAGATTTCAGGGTCAAGCCATCATCAAAAATAACATCCAGGTTATGCATCTGATCTGAGGTCAAGAGCTGGACACCATCAAGTCATAGGCCTGAGGGAAGCCCAGCCCTAAGACCCACCTCAGGGCAACCCAGGTCCACAACCAACACCTCAGTCTTATCCGGATTTAACCTCAGCCAGCTAGTGCTCATCCAATCTCTGATTTCAGCTAGACAGTTGTCAAGCACAGAGATCACACCATCCTGTCCGGGAGTAAAGGACATATACAGTTGGGTATCATCTGCATAGCAATGAAAACCCAAACTGTATCGCCTGATGATATCTCCTAATGGCAGCATATACACTGCGAACAACATGGCTGCCAGTATGGAGCCCTGTGGCACCCCACAGGACAGGGAGAGGGTATCAGAGGAATAAATTCCAGTGACAACCCTCTGTGTCCTGCCTGTAAGGAAAGATTGAAACCAATGTAAGACTGTAGCAAACAGTCCACAAAGAGACCGCAGGCACTCCAAGAGCATACTATGGTCCACAGTGTCAAATACTGCTGAAAGATCAAGAAGGACTAGAATAGTATGGGCCTTTTGATCTCTCACAATTAGGAGATCATTTAAAACCTGGACCAGGGCGGTCTCAGTGCTATGTCTTTTCCTAAACCCAGATTGGAAAACATCATAGACATTGTGGGTTGTAAGAAGGTCATCCAGCTGCAACACAACCACCTTCTCAATAACCTTACCCACAAAGGGTAGAGATTAGAGACAGGTCTATAGTTAGCTAGACAGTCTGGATCCAAGAAAGGTTTTTTAAGGAGTGGTCGAATGACCGCCTCCTTGAGGGGATCAGGAAAGACCCCCTGCTCCAAGGAACTCCAGACAATTTCAGCAAGGATCGGGCAGATAACATCTACACAACCTACCAACAGTGTTGTAGGGCACGGATCCAAACTACAGCTGGTTGGTCACAAAGTCTGGACAATCCTCACAATGTCCGTGAATTCCGGCTGACTAAAGTCAAACCAGGTAGGACAGGTGCTGGCCACCTCCCACCGATCTCCATAACCCCTTATAGAAAGAGTTGGGCCGATACCCAACCTGATGCTGGCAATCTTATCTGGGAAGAATCAAGCAAGCTCAGCACACTTCATTTGTGAAGAATCTCTTCCAGACTGAAGACAGACTGGATTGCACAGTCTGTCCACAGTCCTGAAAAGCTGAGCTGGTCAATTCCGTGCAGCAGCAATCTCCCCGGACAGGAATTCTGCCTTCTTATGGGTGACTGCTGATTGATAGGCCTTATAATGGTCCATACACCTAAGCCTGTCAGCATCCAGGCCAGAATTCCATCAAGCTCTCTCTAGCCTTCGCCCCACTCTCTGCAGCTCCTTCAAGGACCAATCAAATTAAGGGGACCTCGGGTGCAGAGTGAGTGGGTGAACACGAACAGGAGCAATTAAGTCCAGGGCATCACCCACCGCCTTATTATAGGCAAATATGAGATCCCTTGGACTCATGCATTCACTTGATAGACCCAATAGGTCCAGCACAGCCGACAGGCCCTCTGGGGTAACTCCCCTCAAAGGGCGATACTGAACCATCTCCATAGGGGCAGGCCTATTTGGGGGTGCCCCAAAGCTGAACCTTATGGTGTAATGGTCTGACCAACCGATTAGCTCCATCCCAAGGAGAATCACAAGATCCAGGGAGTGACCCCCTAGATGGGTAGCAGAGGTAACCACCTGTGTAAGGCCCAGCATTGTCATAAGCTGGAGGAGATTATTTCCAAATTGCGAGAATTCATCGTCGATCCAGGCACTGAAGTCACCCAGAATTAACCATCTGGACGACTCCAAAGCTACGTCAACAATGAAGTCTGTAAACTCCTTCAGGAATTCTCCACCATCACCGGGTGAACGGTAGATGAGGAGTATCCTGAACCCTACACCTGCTCCCAGAATACACTCAAAGGATTGAGTGCACCCCACTGGCACATCCACAAGGCTCAGCTCCGTTTTAAACATAATGGCTACACCCCCACCCCTACGATCCAATCTCGGGCGGTGTATCACCGAGAACCTGGCTGGAACAGCAGATGCCAAAATAGGGCTTGCATTCTCATCCAGCCAGGTCTCAGTGATGCATGTCAGATCAAATGTTCCAACAAGATCAGCTATAATAGCTGTCTTGTTCCTAATCGATCTGGCATTTTACAACACCACCCTAGTTGGATGGGTCATCAAGGAAGATCCCAGAACCTGCCCACTATTTGTGAAGCACTTGGGTATGGGAGTCAGGCAGGGAGGACCCCTTTCCTGAACCCATTTCGCCCAAGGGCGTCTCCTAGTCCCCACAACCTCTATTCGCCCACCCCTCTCCAATCTCCCACCATGCCAAGGCCTCGTCCCCCTCAACTGTCTCCTCACTATCCCCAGAGCTCGACATCTCTTATAAACTTCAACTGGTAATGGGGACAGTCGAAGGGGTGTAGATCCCTAAGCATAATGGAAGAATAATGCCTGACTGTCTTAACACCCTCCCAACACATCTCAAATTAATAACTGATAAATAAAACCAAAAAATGTTCCAACCACAACAATTCCACACTACAACTTCCACCAACACACATACACACTCACCTACAGCAAGGTGTCTCTCACACAACCCAACCAGAGGTCCAATCAAAACATTACATTCACTACAACCATCTATTTCACAAACAATACAAAAATACTAACCCCCAAACATCAATATAACTCCAACAGCCAGTTAAATAACAAATTATTTAAAGCACCAATTCAAAATTAAATCCTACAAAAGTTTCAAGTTCATAAACAGTCCACATGAATCCTCTCACAGTTCCCAATTATAAATGGCTTAAGTTTCACTTTCAGTTCAGTAACAGTAGTTCAGCACTCCTCAATAATAAGCCTAGACAGATAACTGTAAATGTTTGATGACGGGCCAAGCGAACTCTCACTTAACCTAGCCAACAAACCAGTATCTATTATCGACAGACTATCTGTTTATAGACAGTATATATTACCTACATACAGTATCTATCTGTCTATCTAGCTAGCTATATCTACAGACCATATCTATTATCTACATACAGTATCTATCTATTCATCTATTGTGTACCTAGAGGCCAGCAGGGCACAGGACCCAAGGCAGCATGTATTCACAGCAGGAAGGACATGTCAGACAAATCTAATAGATTTCTTTGACTGGGTGACCAAAGTAGTAGACCAGGGAGGGGCTGTGGACATGGCCTACCTAGACTTTAGCAAGGCATTTGACACAGTCCCACACAAAAGACTAATAAACAAGTTAGCCAGCCTGGGAGTGGGTCCCAGGCTGGTAGCTTGGGTTAAAAATTGGCTGGACAACAGGATGCAGAGAGTAATAGAAAATGGAGTTCACTCCAAAGAAAGGGTGGTTACTAGCGGGGTACAGCAGGGTTCAGTACTGGGGCCAGTCCTCTTTAATGTTTTTATATGTGACATTGTAGAGGGACTGGAAGCAAAAGAATGCCACTTTGCAGATGACACAAAGATCTGCAACAGGGCTGATACACAAGGGAGAGGTGGTGGAAAGGATGAGAAGGGACTTGACAAGGTTGGAGGAATGGTCAAAAGTATATCAGCTTAGATTCAATGCAAAGAAGTGCAGAATAATGCACCTGGGAAACAAAACCCAGGGGAAGAGTACACAATGGGGGGGGTGTATTTACAACAACAAAAATGGAAAGGGACCTGGGGGGTAGTCATATCAGATGACCTAAAGGTAGGCAGGCAAAGTCAGAAGGCAGTAAGGAGGGCTGAGGGGATAACTGGGATGCATAGGGAGAGGCATCACCAGTAGAAAACAGGAAGTTGTCATCCCTCTGTACAGACAGCTGGTGAGACCCCATCTGGAGTACTTCATGCAGTTCTGGAGACCCCATCTCCACAAAAACATAAAACAGGATGGAGGCAGTCCAGAGGAGGGGCAACTAAAATGGTGTGGGGTCTGCACCAGAAACCATAAGAAGAGAGAGACTAAAGAAGCTTAATATGTATACCCTCGAGGAAAGGAGAGAGAAGGGGGACATGACAGACGTTTTCAAGTACCTCAAGGGAATCAACAAAGCCCAAGAGGGTAGCATCTTTCAGAAATAGACATGAAGCAAGGATAAGAGGGCGCAGTTTAAAGATAGAGGTGGGACGGCTCAGGGGCAACGTGAGGAAATACAGGTTAGTCACCTGTAACAGGAGTTCTAGGAGTGGTATATGTTGTTCATCCACACTTATTGGCAGGTTCCTTGCCGCTTTAAATGTTGCCGGAAGGTCTTCAAGCTGGCTCCTCCCACCCAGGTGGTAAAACCCTCGGCTCCACCCCATGATGCCAGATGTAGCCTTCTGGAAGCCAGGTTGCGTGAAGCCGGGGAGGTCGGGTGGGTTGTGTGGATGAACAACATATACCACTCCTAGAACTCTTGTTACAGGTGAGTAACCTGTATTTCTAGGGACGTGGATGTGTTGTTCAATCCAAACTTATTGGCAGACTCCTAGCAGTTCTCCGGGAGGAGGGAGGCAAGGTGTGCACCCCCTACTTAGGGAATAAGGACTGGAGAATGGAGGTCCCAACACCAGCATCCCGGCATGACTCTAGGTCAATGTGGTAATGGGAAATAAAGGTGTGTGCTGACTTCCAGGTAGCAGCCCTGCAGATTTCCGGAGTAGGGACAGCCCTAGGCAGCTACCGAAGCAGCGGCATGGCGGGTAGAATGAGCTCTTATCCCTTTGGGAGGCTCCATGCCCGTCAACCTATAGAAGAGATCTATGCAACAGGTGACCCACCACCCTGTCATCCACTTGGATGCAGGTCTGCCAGGTCTTGACTTCGGTGTGGGTGACAAACAGCTGGCGAACCTCGCCCCGAACTGGCAAATCCGCTCCTTATAATAAAGAAGCTCTTCTAGGGTCCAAGTATGGAGCCTATATCCGGCCTCCGAGCTGTGATTGAGGGTAGAACACTGGCAAGAGTCAACACCTGGTTAGGTCAAACTCGACACCACCTTGGGAAGGAATTTTGGGTGGGGGCGCAGGACAACCTTGTCCCTATGGAAGACCATAAAAGGAGACTCGATAGAAAGCACCTGGAGCTCTCCCATCCTTCTGGCTGACGTAATAGCCACCAAGAGGGCGGTCTTCCACAACAGGTGAGAGATGTCACACCTGTGCATCGATTCGAATAAACTGCCCATGAGTTTATAACCAGCAGTAGATCCCATGGGTGGAGGTTCTTGCACTGGAGGGATATGTGATCAAGGCCTTTGAAAAGTGCTGACCACCTTCTCCTGTGCCACCAACTGCTGCCAGCCAGCCAGTGCAGAGATGGCTGCTAGGTGCACCTTAAGGGTCATCGACCGAAGCCCTAGCTGAGAAAGGGACCACAGATAGTCCAGAATGCTAGCCAAGGAACAGGAAGAAGGGTCCAACCCCTTGTCCTGACACCAAATGGAGAATCTCTTCCATTTGAAGGCATAGCATTTTCTGGTAGACTCCTTATGTGACGCCTCAATGACACTGAGGACCTCGTTGGAAAGACCCAAGGCCTGGAACTCTAGCCGCTCAGGAACCAGGCCTACAGGTGCAGGGATTGAAGGTCTGGATGGAGCACCTTCCCCTTGCTGACTGAGATCAGGTCCGGGCGGGCTGGAAGCCATCTCGGGAGCCTGGAGCGGAGGCTGAGGAGATCTGGATACCAGAACTGGTGGGGCCAGTCTGGGGCTACAGAATCACCTCGCCTTGTCCCTCTTCACCTTGAGAAGCACCCTGTGGATCACGGAAATGGAGGAAGGTGTAGAAGAGGCCCAGGGTCCCGGCCTCGAAGGCATCCCCCTGCAGCGAGCCCTGCTGAGGGGGGAAAGCGTGAAACAGCTTCAGTTTTGCATTCTCCCTGGAGGCAAACAGGTCCACCTGAGGGGTGCCCCAGTGGGAGAACAGATCTTGTACTACCTCCGGCAGGAGAGATCACTTGTGAGATGCAACGCCTATCCAGCTGAGGGCATCAGCCAGACTGTTGGAGGCTCCTGCCACATGAATGGCTAGGAGATCCGCCTCCAGGCTGATCACGAGAGACCAAGTGCGGAGAGCTTCCTTGCACAGGGGCAAGGAGTGCATCCCGCCCTGTCGGTTGAGGTAGTACATGGTCATGGTGTTGTCCATCTGGACCTGGACCACTTGACCCCATATACACGGAGTGAAGGCAGTGAGGCCTAGTCGGACCGCTCGAAGCTCCAGCAGGTTAATGTGGCATCGAGACTCCTGAGGGGACCAGAGGCCGTGGGCTCTGAGCTCACCCAGATGGGCACCCCAACCCATCAGAGAGGCGTCAGTTGTCAGAGTGACCATTGGCTCGGGGCAGACAAATGGGATACCCTCCTGCAGATGAGCTAGAACGAGCCACCGCTGTAGGCCATCCCACATGTCCTGGGTCACCGCCACTGGCTGGTCCAGAGGACCAGAACGCTATGACCATTGGTGGGCCAGCCCCCATTGTAGGGGATGCATATGCCAGCGGGCCCAATGGACCAAGCTGGTGCAGGCCACCAAGAGGCCCAGGAGGTGCAGAAAGTCCCGGGCAGGGCGCAATTGCCCAACGAGAAATGATTGGGCAAAGGATGAAAGGACTTCGGCCCTGTCCACCAGGAGCAGGGCTCTGGCTCGAAGACAATCGAGCTCTGTCCCAATGAACTGAATCACCTGCAATGGCACGAGTTCTGACTTGGCCTCGTTGATGAGGAGGCCGATCTGAAAGCAGACCTGGAGGGCCAGATCCCTGGAATGCTCCACCTCCAACTTGGAGGGGGCTGCAATCAGCCAGTCGTCCAGGTCAGGGTACACCTGGACTCCTCGGCGCCGCAGGAATGCTGTCACCACTACCATGCATTTGGTGAAGACCCTGGGAGCTGGAGAGAGGCCGAAGAGCATGGCTCAGAATTCATAAAGAGAGCCCTCTGCTCAAAAGCGGAGGAATCGCTGATAAGACAGACGGATTGGGACGTGAAAGAATGCATCCTGAAGGTCCAGAGAACAAAACCACATGCCTAGTTTCAAGGATGGAATGATCTGAGCCAGACTGACCATCCTGAAGGTGTGCTGCCTTAGGAACCTGTTCAGGTCGTGTGGAATTAGAGAATGGGGCACCAGCCCCCCATCCGTTTTGGGACCAGGAAGCACCTGGACACAAACCCTGGGACTGGAGGAGGATCAGCCACCTCGCTGATCACCTCCTTCTGGAGGAGCAAGGCAATGTCGGTTCGACGAGCTGACAGAGAGGCTGCGGACCCCGTTGCCCCCTGTGGGGTGATGGCTCGATAGGGAGGGAACTGCTCAAATTCCAGAGGCAGACCCCTGCCCACCACTTCCAGCACCCAGCAGTCCATGGTGATAGCGGACCAGGTGGAAAGGAAGTGGCGGAGCAGTCCCCCCATGGGGGAACCCGGGGAGGAGTGATGAGGTTGGGGCAACACCCTCAACCCGTCACTGGGCAGGCTTGGAGGAAGGAGGCCTGCTGAGGACCTCTTGGACCCTTGGCTGGCAGGCTTCCTATTGGAGGCGGCAGACTTGGCCTTAGGGAAGCAAGTGCGTGCCTGCCTGCGCCCTGGTGCAGCCCTGGGCGGGCGTGCCACAGGGGCAGAAGGACGAAAGGGCTTACGCTGCTGGTGGTGGCCTTTATCTTTCTGGGCAGACAAGATCGAGTCCAAGGTGGCACTGGACTTCTCGATCCTCTGGAGATGGCCTTCCACCCCTGGCCCAAACAAGTCGGTGCCCAGGAAGGGAACGTTTGCCAGCTTGTGCTGGGTGTCCGCCGTGAAGGTGGAGATCCGTAGCCTAGCTCTGCAGCGCATGGTCACTGCGGTCGCTACTGATCGGACACAAGAATCTCCAATGTCCAACAAAGTTTGGAGCTGTTGTTTTGCCACCGCCCTCCCTGATCCAGCACCTGCTTGACCATCATCTGAAGGTTAGATGGGAGATGAGGAATCACCTCATCCAGGGAGCCCATGAGGGCATGTGAGAAATGTGCCATCAGAAGTGCCGAGCTAGCCTGACGAAGGCCTAGGGAGGAAGCAGCGTAAACCTTCCGCCCCACATAATCCAGCTCTTGGATTCCTTATTAGGCAGTTTGTCCCGCGTCCTGGGCATTCAGCACCAGAAACACTGTCTATCACTAACCCTTCGCAGAGGGTGCTCCAGGAAACCAGAGGATAGAGCAGGTGGGGACTGCATGCTTTCAGGCCATCCTGGCCGAAGGTCGCAGAGGACAAGATGCTGGCTGCTGCCCAACTCCAGGGCCAGGCCAGAATGGTTTGACCACGAGGAAAGGCTCCATAGGGGAATCCTTGGTCCAGTATCTCAAGTGAGGATACTTGGCCAGACCACGAAATGGGTTCAGGCTGCATCCCGGTGGACTCTGAGATGAGCGAAGCAAACCAAAAACGAGGATGGGCTCTCATCCACCGACTGACCCCCCGCAGTCTCCAGGTCAAGCGGCCTGGAGAACAGGAAGGAGTCGTCATCAGACTCCGAGGAGTCTGCAAACAGCTGCTGGGCACCTGAGCCACCCTCCACCTGCCAAGGTCGATCGGGAGTGACGGTGACCGATAACCTGTGGGGCAAGTCAGGGCCCCAGTTTTCAGTTGTGAAGGCGGGGGTTCCACCACAATGGGCGGAGCAACTGGCTTCGGATGAACAACTGGTGCTGGAGTCGGCTCCTCTACCACTACGAGGGGTTGTTTCAGCCGCTCCGGTGACAGCCACTTAATGCCTGGAGAAGGTGATGGAGTCGGCTTATTCCCAGACAATAAGAGCTGCTGCCACATTAAATCCTCGTAGCGCCGACGCAACTTGCACTGGAGCCTATCCTCCGAAGAGGATGACGAGGATGAGCGGCAACGCCGCTTTCCATGGTGCTGAGACCCGAGACTGCCGACATCGGCAGGAACTGGAAGAGACCGAGACGAGACCTTCGGGGTTTCGAGGTGGGTCAGAGAGAGGCAGGGGACCTTAACCGGGGACTCCGGCACAGGAGGAACAGACAAGTCCTCTGTAATCACCGGGTGGCGTGGGGTTGTCAGCATCACCAGTCAACAAACGTCGATGGAGAGGAAAAAATCCGACCGTTAGCGATGATGTCTCAACCTGCTGACCTGGCAGGGACACCCGTGAAGCCAGCGGCCTTAGCCGCAACCTCGACCAAAGTCAGAAGTCGACAGTCCAGTGAAGGGGATCTCTCCCGCTCCCACGAACGTCGATGGTGGGACTTACCTTTTGAGTCCTTCTTCTTGGACCGACTGGAATGTCCCGATGGCCCTTCTCCCTTGGTGGAGAGGGACTGGCAAAGCTCCTTAAACGAAGCTGTGTAGGAGGAGCCCAAAGAGAGCAGGATAAATGCCGCAGCTGAGAAGGAAGAAGAAGCGGCCTGGGCTGCCTCCTCCTCGAGGGCGATCATCTGCTCCAACTGATTCATCACCCAGCCCGCCGCAGACACTGCCCAACGGGCCTCCTTCAATCTTGACCGGCGGATACCATTTTCAGGGCACCCAAGAAGAAGTCGAGCGCATGACCCTCCAAGACCGAGCCGAGAAGAGCTGCACAATTCGCAGAAGTCTGCGAATCGTGACCAAACCCCAGGCAGTAGACGCACGTGGAGTGTGGATCGGTCCAGGACATCTTCTGCCCACAAGGGCACCGATGAAAGCCAGGGAGTCGATTTGTCCATCGCAGCTGCGAGGGAAAACGAAGACCGAAGTCTTGTAAACTTTAAAATTAGTTTTGGGTTAACCGAAGAGTCTGGATCCAGGCCTAAAACGCAGAGCGCTAAGGAGGGGACCTGAGCTTCCAAGCGGTAAGGAAGTTCAGGCGTCATGGGGCGGAGCCAAGGGTTTTACCACCCGGGTGGGTGGGAGGAGCCAGCTTGAAGACCTTCCGGCAACATTTAAAGCGGCAAGGAACCTGCCAATAAGTGTGGATTGAACACCATATCCACATCCCTAGAAATATCTTTCAACAGAAAGGGTGGTAGACGCATGGAATGGCCTTCCTGAGGAGGTCGTGGGGTCAAAACAGTGGGGGAATCCAAGAAAACATGGGACAGACATAAGGCAATTATAGTGGGGGGGGGGGTAGGAGGAAGTAGCCTGTTGGTTAACAAGGATCTGCAGATTATCCAATAGGTAGGGAAATGGCCAGACTGGGTGGGGTCAAGCGGTCCTTATCTGCCGTCAAAGTCTATGTTCCTGTAGCAGAGTCTTGTTCTGTATAGAATTCCATCCCTTTCAAAATATTACTGTACCACAGTTCAAAGGTCGTGGAATATGACTGTATCCTACTGCAACAGCATTTTTGAAACCTCTAGAGACTGCATGAGTTAGTTTCATTTTGAAAGTGAAAGAACTGACACGCAAACATTTCACACAGTACTATACACTATAAAAAATACAGGATGAGCAACTTTATGCACTACCAGTGTGTTCTGCCACTTCGGAGTTCTGATTCCCATGGACCGGAAATCAGAACCCCTCTGTGGCATAACACACACTGGTTGTGCACAGTTGTCCATCCAGTATTCTTTGTATCTGTCTGTCTGTCCATCTATCTATTTCTCTCTCTCTTCTATCTCTCTATTTAGCTACCTATCTACAGACAATATCTATCTACCTACGCATGTACAGACAATATCTCTATCTACTTACCTACAGACACCATCTATCTATGTACAGACAATATCTATATATCTATCTACCTACCTACCTATCTATCTACAGACAATATCAAATCTATCTACCTACAGACATTATCTCTATCTCTATCTACTTACCTATCTATAGACACTATCTATCTACAGACAATATATATCTACCTACCTATCTACACACTATCTACCTACCTACCTATAGATGCTCTATATCTACAGCAATATCTATCTATCTAGCTACAGACAATATATATATATATATATATATATATATATATATATATATCTACAGATCTATCTACATACACTATCTATCTATAACCTAACCTACTGTCTACTTCTTCTGTATGTAATGTAATACAGTATGTGTACTCAACGGACGCTCATTATTGCTTAGCTACCATCATGTATAGGCCAGTCTCTTACAAGAAGGGGCCTTTTCGCGCTGCTATGGCCTACACCATCTGTATTTAATGTATATATTTTTGCTTTACTTTTTGTTCTTGCACTCTTGTCTGTTTTCCACTCAATGTATGTTTCTCCTGCCCCGTCCTGTACTGTGTACAATGAGGAGCATTTGTAAATGAGTCTTTGACTCAAAGGGTTGCAATTCCAATACAGTAATAAATAAATAAATAAATCTATAGACAATATCTATCTATGTATCTATTTATATATCTATCTTTCTATCTCTCTTCTATCTCTCTCTGGCTACCTAACTACAGACAATATATGTCTACCTACCTATGACGTACCTATCTACAGACAATATCTATCCATCCATCCATCTACCTACCTACCTATAGACACTATCTATCTATGCATCTATCTTTCTGCAGACAATATCTATTTACCTATCTATAGACACTATCTATCTACAATCTCTATATATTAATCTACAGATCTACCTACAGACAATATCTATCTTCAAATCTATCTACAGACAATATCTACCTACCGACACTATCTGTCTACAGACAATATCTATCTGTCTACAGACACTATCTTTCTATCTACCTACCTATCTACAGACATCTATCTCTCTATCTATGGACAGCATCTCTATTTCTCTTCTATCTCTCTATCTACCTACCTACCTACAGACATCTGTCTAGCTACCTACCTACCGACAATATATCTATCTGCCTACCCACCTATAGACACTATCTATATATCTACAGACAATATCCATCTACCTACCTATCTACAGACAATATATATATATATCTATGCACCTATTTATCTACCTACCTATGGACACTATCCATCTTTCTACAGACAAGTCAAGTCAAATTTATTTGTAAAAGATGCTTTTCCAAATTATCAAAGTGTATGTACAGAGTTAAAACCAAACAATAAAACTAAAACAATAAACAGATTAAAGTTAAAAAAATATGCAGCAAAGCTAAGAAGTGCAAAGTAATGCACCTGGGAAACAAAAATCCAGGGGAAGAGTACACTATGGGGGTGAGATACTAACAACAACAAAAATGGAAAGGGACCTGGGGATAGTCACATCAGATGACCTAAAGGTGGGCAAGCAACATGAGAGAGCAGTAGGGAGGGCTGGGGGGATACTGGGATGTATAGAGAGGCATCACCAGTAGAAAACAGGAAGTTGTTACCCCTCTGTACAGACAGCTGGTACAACCCCATCTGGAGTACTGCATGCAGTTCTGGAGACCCATTCTCCGCAAGGACATAGACAGGATGGAGACAGTCCAGAGGAGGGCAACTAAAATAGTACAGGATCTGCACCAGAAGACATATGAAGAGAGACTTAAGGAGCTTAATATGTATACCCTCGAAGAAAGGAAGGACGGGGGGACATGATAGAAACTTTCAAGTGCCTCAAGGGAATCAACAAAGTCCAAGAGGGTAGCATCTTTCAGAAAAAGAGGTGTGCAAGAACAAGGGGGCACAATTTGAAGATAGAAGGAGGATGGCTCAGTGGTAATGTGAGGAAGTATTTTTTCATGGAGAGGGTTGTGGATGCATGGAACGGCCTTTCTGAGGAGGTTGTGGAGTCAAAAACAGTGGGGAAATTCAAGAATGAATAGGACAGACATAAGGGAATTCTAGGAGTTGGGGGTAGGAGGAAGTAGGCTGCTGGTTAACTAGGATCTGTAGCTTATCCATTAGGTAGGGAAATGGGCAGACTGGGTGGGCCAAGCGGTCCTTATCTGCCAACAAATTCTATGTTCTATGTACCTAATTACTAGCATCTAAAAATGCTAAACTGAATAAATAAGTTTTTAGTGCAGTTTTAGAAGTCTCAGTGGACAGGCACTCTCTGACCTGATGAGGTAGAGAGTTCCATAGGGTCAGGGCCATAAAAGCACAAGATCTTGCCCCTGAGGTCTTCAAACAAACCCTGGGAACCTCTAGCAACCCCTCGTCAGTGGAACAGAGCAGATGGAGGGGGCGGTAGGGACACAGGAGGTCTTGCAAATAGAGTGATCCCTGTCCGTGTAGGGCCTTATAGGTCAGCAAACTGACCTTGAAGGTGATCCTCCACTGCACTGGCAGCCAATGCAGCCCTCGGAGCAAAGGCGTGATATGGCTAGATCGAGATAAGTCCGTCAGCAACCTTGCTGCCACATTCTGCACCAGATGCAGGCAGCCGAGGTCCACCCCCAGAAGCCCTAGATATAGGGCATTGCAGTAATCAAGGTGGGAGGTCACAAACGCATTGACCAAAGTCGGAAGGTCATCAGGCGGAACAAGGTGTTTTACTCGGGCGATATTCCTCAGATGGTAGAATGAGGACTTGACAATGGTTGCCACCTGTGATTTAAGTGTCAGCTCACTATCAAGAATAATGGCCTGGGGTGGGGGCACTGTGGAGCCCAATCAAGACGGCGGCAATCGACTGAGGCTCTGAATCTTACTCGGCAATTTAGCAAAATAAAAGCAATTTTCTGACTATAGAACACAGAACTAAAGGGCTAATTAGACACTGGAATATCTCCGTATGAAGGATGGGCAACTCAAAGAGAGATAACAGCCAGCAAGATGCAATATAAACCAAAAACAATCCCAGTCCTCTGGCCACGAGATCCACACAAGGCCACAAGGAATCCGTGACCGAAGAAGTGGGTGAGGAAACACTTCAAAGTATTGGCCTTAAACTCAACTGACTTATCTCATCGGTTACCAACCTCTCTGGCAAGTTTGACTCCCTGGGTAACATACCATCTTAGAGACAGATGTATCCCTCTTACAAACTGCTTTGGTCGAGACTAAGCAACAAGCAACAGCAGCTATGGGAACCACAAGCAACCTGATTAAAGGAAACTCTCACTTGCGGTCACGATTGGATTCTCTACAAAATCAGGCCTGCTCTTCAAATTTGCAGATTGTAGGTATGCCAGAGAGAAGTGAGGGGGATCATCTGTCACTGTTCCTAAAAGAGTGGCTGGAACAACAGTTAGACAAGCCCCTGCAGGAAAGGAATTACAACATCCAAAAGCCGACTGGGTGACCTATAGAGGCCGGCAAGATAATCCAGAAGCCCCTAGAGCAATCATCGTGGTCCTAGATGGAGTGGGCACTAGGGACTTTATACTCGCACTGGCAAGAAAAAAAACACACCTTATTCCATGAAGGTTAGCAGGTTCGTGTTTTTCCGGACTTAAAGCTTCGCGACCCACCATAAGAGGAAAAACTCTGATGGAATGCGGGTGCTCCTGCAGGAGGCGGACATTGCACACGGTATGGTGTTCCCTGCAAGGTTGCACATTTTGCATCAAGGACAAATGTTTATCTTTACTGATCCAACTGAGGCTCAGAAATGGGCTCACAAACACGCAACTCAACACGTCATCAGGAAGCCCAGCCTGAATCAGAGTTGGCAGAAGAAAATGCCTTACCGGTTTGAAGGGACTTATTAATGGACAGGTTGGATCTAAACCCTTCCTATTTCCCCCCTTTTATGGTCCACAACTCTATTTGGATAAGTTTAAATGCTGGTTTGAAACTAAACCCTACCTTTTGTATGTTAAGAGTGGGGCTATGTGGAGAGGGGTAGGGGAGAACCAACCTATAGCTTTGCGCATAGCGCTGTGACTGTTTTACTATTTTTTGTGAAGCTATTTCGATTAAATTAAAAGTATGTGTAGTCAATACTGATGCAGAGTTATGAGTGACCTACATAATGTTGTTTAGCCTTAAAGTTTCTGTGTCTGTTGCTGAATGTTGCCGAGGGATATCTGAAGCTGCAGGTCTTTATAGAGGAAAACCTATTAGTAGGTTACAGAACTGTGCAATGTGCATGGACATACTTATCTTCCCATTGTAAGAAGTAATGATTAGATAGTTATATTTTATATATATACATTTTTTTCTATTTATTCTTTTTGCGCCATTCCTCTCTATCTGCCAGCCATCTGCCCGGTCATGGACTCCTCGGCTGCAGCATCCCCACATGAGCCATTCTCCCGGGACCCCCTGGATTTCCCCCCAGGGCAGAGACATGGCACCCATCCCTTAAGGTGCCACTAATGATGGGATACTGCAAGAGTCAGCCTGGAGAACTGATTACAGCCGAGGAGAGGGCGTCATATAGGCAGAGAGGAAGCAGGCTTGGATTTTCTCCCTCAGGGGGCAGGAAAGTGCAATGACACCAGCGTCCATCCTGCCCCCTAGTTACCTTGTGGCGCTGTATACTTGTGGTACTCTCGGCCTCCACCAGGGTTCCCCCTTGCACCGGCGCGGCACCCAAGACCCTCCCCCAGAGAAGGAGCAGTTGCGGGATGCTCGATCCTTCTCCCCCGGTGCCGTCCTCCGACGACCCTGAGTCCATTCCTGAACCCGGGTCGCCGGCATCGCAAGCTGAAATCCAACCACTGCGCCAGCGGGCC
Source organism: Neoceratodus forsteri (assembly GCA_016271365.2). Taxonomy (NCBI): domain Eukaryota; kingdom Metazoa; phylum Chordata; order Ceratodontiformes; family Ceratodontidae; genus Neoceratodus; species Neoceratodus forsteri. The sequence goes on from CM028137.1 coordinate 360,170,399, forward strand.
AGCCCATATTATATATATTTTTAATAATACCATGACATTCATGGGCTTTCAAATGCAGCAAGTATATGGAAGTTATATTATTTGGATGTATATGAAAATATGTTAGGATACACTACATGTCATATCTAATAGATGCAGCACGATTCTTTCTTTTCTACCCACATGTATTAAGAGGGGTGGTGCCCTCATTGGTTTTTATTGACATACTTTGCTATGTACTACAGCAAGTCAGTTGCATACCCTGAACAATCTTCATGATATCAGTGATCGTCAGCCAGTCAAAGTCAGACCAGACAAACCGGACGCTAGTGACCTCCCACCGACCAACGCTCTGCTCATTGGAGCGTGCTGAGAGAATCTCCGACCTGATGGAGGCAACCTTATCTGCAAAAAATTGAGCAACCCCCTCACACTTAACTTGTGAAAATGCTCTCCGATTCTGAAGGCAGGTTGGATTGCATAATCTGTCCATAGTTCAGAAGAGTTGAGCTGGTCCATTCCTTGCAGCAGCAATCTCCCTGGACAGGAACTCTGCCTTCTTACAGGAGACAGCCGATTGATAGTCCCTATAATGGGACATCAATCTAAATCTGTCATCCTCCAGGCCGGATTTCTGCCAGCAATGCTCCAGCCTTCGCCCTACTCGTCTCAACTCCTTCAATGTCCCATCGAACCAAGGGGGCCGAGGATGAAGATATGTGTGGGCAAATTCGGACAGGAGCAATGGAGTCCAGGGCCCCCAATATCGCGTTATTATAATGCAGCAGTCGGTCACCTGGCTCCTCGCATCCTAATGGCCTATTTGATAGGTCTAGCACCTCCACTGGACCAGTGGGGGATACACCCCTTAAAGGGCGGTACTGGACCAGCTCCACAGGGGCAAGTCTATTGGGTGGAGCTGCAAAACTGAACCCTATAGTGTGATGGTCAGACCAGCTGACTGGTTCCACCACCAAATCAGAGATCTACATCCCCAGGAGGAATACCAGGTCCAGAAAGTGGCCATAATGGTGGGTAGCAGAGGTAACCACCTGTGTGAAGCCCAAAAAAATCATTAATTGGAGGAAGTCTTGTCCAAAATGCGATAGTTTATCATCAACCCAGGCACTGAAGTCATCCAGGACCAACCACCTGGGCGACTCCAATGCCATGTCAAAAATGAAGTCCACGACTTCCTGCAGGAATTCTTTCTCATCACCGGGTGGACAGTAGATGAGAAGTATCCTGCAGCCCACACCTGCACCCATGATACACTCAAAGGATCTGGTAGTCCCCACTGTCACATCTACAAGGTTCAGTTCCGTCTTAAAACAGATGGCTGTATCACCAAGTACCCAGCTGGCACTGCCGCCTCCAAAACAGGATCACCATTATTGTCTGGCCAGGTCTCGGTGATGCAAGCCAGGTCAGATGTCCCAACAAGATCAGCAATAATTGCTGTTTTGTTCCTAATCAACCTGGCACTGCACGGCACCAGCTGGGTCGGATGAGTGGTCATGGGAGAATGCATCATTTGCCCACTCAATGTGGAGCCCTTGTATATGGGAACCAGGCAGGGAGAACCCCTTTCTGTGGACCCATTTTGCCCCAGGACGCCTCCTAGTACCCACCACCCCAATCCGCCCACCCCAATCCGCACCCCCACCCGGCCTGCGGCCCACACCACACCAACCCCTCCAAGCTATCCCTCAAGGCCCGACACCGCCTATAGACCTCAAAGGGCAGCAGAGGACAGTTGAAGGGGTGCAGGCTCCTAAGCCTGGAGGGGGAGTAGCACCTGTCCATCGAAGATAGCTGCCAGCACATAGCTGCTTCCAAAACCAGCAGCAGTAACCCAGTAGACAGCAGACAAGATAAAACAACAAACAAAATGAACAACAAGCTCACAAACAAATAAACCTCCCTCTCAAATTAACCACAACAGTACAATTCAAAACCTCCAAAAATGAACCAATTAATCCCCAATTAAACATCCAACAGCAAGTCACGAAGTATAGCAAAAGTTAGAGTCCTTGGATATTAAAATTGAAGCAAGTCACTATAAGAGAGTTGCTAAAACTCTCGCAACAAGCTCCAACCATATGTCCACTTGAAGTCTCACTTCAGAGGATGAATTCATGAAAGGGTTCTCAAAGATAAATCCAACTCCCACTTGGACTCAAAATGAATAGCCAAATTACTATTTGCAGCTGCAATTTAAAAGGCACTCTCACTGCCTTCAACCAATATAGCAAAAGTCATCCATAAAATCACTACCAGCTCGATGAAGAAAACTCAAGGATCCTCTGCCAGGCTAAAGATGAACGTTCAACAAATCATCCTTAAGATTTTACCGTTGTCCATTCATGTAGGTTACACCATTTTGGTCACACTCCCACCCTTCAACGCAAACCTCTCCCCAGGCAACCAACACCACAGCTGCCTCAGGAGCTATTTTTCAGGGGAAAAACACCAAAAAATCAGCTATATCCCTGGAGTGGAGCCCCAAAAGCTGTCAGTCTAACAAGGGATCAGCCAGCTCAGATAATCCCCACAGAAGGCTCGGGACAGCATCCATCCACCGACGGACACCTCCAAGAACCAAAAGGCACCAGCAAAAAAGACCGGCTCTCCAGCGATCCCAAAGCCAGAGTCTCCTGTTTAGGAACTGGGCCAGCAAGACCCCCCAAAGCCAACAATGGAGTCCCAATCCCCCGTGGGTCAAGCTAACCTCAATTAGATCACACAGGAGGAGCAACCAACTGGTGTGAAGTCCCACTCGCTTGATATTATTTGCAGAAGGTGCCGTGAACTATATTTCTCAGCGGGATCCAATGTTAAAGTCCTCACCGCAGAGTTCTTCACAGGCAGCTCTAATGAGATTCAACCTCAAAATAGATGCACAGCACAGCAGAGGCCTCAAGAAAACTGGTAAGTAGGAGAATCCACAAAATAACCACTTGTAGTGTGACTGTGTTAGCGGGTGGTTTTGCAAACTGCTAACTACCAGCCAACATATAAAACAAGATGGTACAAACAGATAATTGTAAAACTTTTTTAGCTCCGTCTCAATGTGAACCATTAAACTCCCACTAAACTAGTCCAGAAAAAAATGCTAATACCACTTGCTTTCTCACTAAAATACCCTAACTAAGCTATCGCTAAACTAAACTGCGGCTAAATAAAATAACTAAAATAACAATAATGAATTATCTAAAAACAGACTAAAATAAATTAAATAATATAAAACTCAAACACTGCTGCTACTCCTGCTGCTGATGGTTAGCCCAGCATGGGCCGCAATCTATCTACAGACAATAGCTATCTACCTACCTATCTACAAACCATATATCTATCTATCTATCTACTGTATCCATCTATCTACCTATCTACAGACAATATTGATCTACAGAGAATATCTACAGTATCTATCTACATATCTATCTACAGATCTACCTACACACAATATGTCTGTCTAGCTATCTACCAATCTACCTATCTACAGACAATATCTATCTACCTACCTACCTATCTACAGACAATATCTATCTATCTACACACAAATAATCTACTCTCTACAGCATCAACACTAGAATTGGCCTTCTCTACAGACAAAAGCACTGTTTCACCCCTGATGCACTACGCCTGGCAGTCTCCTCCTCAATACTCTCACTCATTGACTATGGCATCTTTCTCTACGGCGCTGCAAACAGTTCCTCTCTCTCTGCCGAATTAGAGTTGCCCTGAACAAAGCCTGCCAACTTGTCCTTGGCTCTGACCTCAACACCCACACCTGCACCCTTTACAGTCTCTCTAACTGGCTTAATTTCGACAATAGGCTGCAGTACCAAACCTGCCTATTTGCTAAAAAAATCTCCACTGGCCCTTCACCCCCAGGACTCTCTGCCCTGTTACTGCCAGCCACTGCTCTCAAAACTGCTAGACTTTCCTCCAAGGCCCTTTTCAGACTCCCTGGGGTCGTATCTCCCTCTTCCAAAGATCCTTCAAATACAGAGCCCCCCAACCCCCAGTGGTTGAACGCCTTACCCACTAATTTTGCCTCCGAACATAAACTGGGACATTTCAAATCTCTCCTGAGGTCACACCTGGTTTCCTCCAGCTCCTGTGACTGCTATTAGCCTAGCTGCCCTCAAGTCCTCCTGGTATCCTCCAACTCCTGTAACTGTTGCTAACCCCCACCACCCTCCACCTCCACCTCTCTCCTGACCTTTTCTTGACAAGGAGTAGCCTCCTGTCCTTTCCCGATGTCCTCCCACCCCACCCCTCCCTCCTCTCTCCTGACAAGGGTTCTTTCTCCTGCCTCTGATTTTTCCCCTAGACAGCATTTACTTTAAATTGTCAATTATGTCGAAACTTATGTTGACTACATTTGTCATCCATTGTGCTCTGCATTCCCTATGTCCTGTATTCCTTCATATTTGTTTAGATCTAGCTTGATTTCTGTACCAACCTGTGATGTATTTTGTTGCACTGATACCTTCTGCTGTACACTACTGTTTTGTCTATCCTGTTTATTTGTTCTGTGACGTGGAACCTTTGTAAAAGAGTCCCTAACTCAAGGGTATGTCTGATTCTTCCCACTAAATAAAGAAATTAATAAACTATCTATCTATCTATTTCTATCTCTATCTACCATAACCTGTTGATCACAGTACACACTTCTTGTAAATGTGTATCCTCATGAATCAAGCACAAAAATATTCCTTATGCTCCCAATCTATGTTACACTTCGGCTTGTGTGTGCCAACTGTACAGTATGTAATAGATATCATGTGTCAGATCTATTTGTCAAGAACCTTCACCTCCAGGGCTTCTCAAAATCACATTTCCTGTATGCCTAAGGAGTCACCCTATCCATATACTAAAGTGTTAATAGACAAATCATTGAACAAACTTACAATCTGGTGTCTCTGCGTGTTACTGAAGAATGTGTCATGGTTGTCACTGCCCACGAATCTAGAAAGCAAAACAAAATGAAGGTTACGGGTGCTGAGGTCATGGGGTTACTATTATGAGCAGCCATATTCAAGCAGGTTCCATGAACTGAGCAGAAGTTTTGGCCAGAGAGTACATAAATAATAGCAAAGGAAATTAAGAAAGGGGGTGCAGAGTTCTTCACTCGACATTTTTATAACCAGAACGTAGTCCTCCAACGTTTTGAGGGCCTTACACCATGTGGATCCCAACCAGCTTGATGGTGAAGGAAGTTGCAGTCAGGGCCGGGGATGGCTGGTTACAAGGCCTAACAAAAGGAGTAGGTGGGTCCAGGGGAGCAAAAAGCGATTTATAAAAAAAAAAAATAAACCTAGTTCCCCGACATAACTGGAGATTTCAAATACTACAAAAGCCATGGAAAGGATTCAAAAGGGTCAATGTTGGCCACAAAAATCCCTGACTGAGGAGCCACTGATGGCCATGGGGACGCATGCCACGCTTCCCTGTAGGCAACTAGAGTTCGAGAGCAGACTCAAGTACCTGCAACAAGGCAACTGGTCTGGGGAGAGCAAAATCTTGTCCCAGTCCAGGGCAGGAGAAATGCTGATGCCCACCATCACAGCAGCCCCCCCGGTGGTTCAGGGAGCTTACTCCACCTGAAGGGTAGGCTAGGATGCTGCCATGGCAATGGCAGAGGTTGGATGTTGGCTGTGCATGGCAGCAGGTAAGAAGACTGAAAGGATCATATAGAGAAGAAACATACCTGCCAGCGGCACATGATGGCAGTACTCCTGCACCACATATCATGTTGCCTCAGGACCTCAGCGGGGGGGGGCCCTGATGACCCCAGTGACCCCACCATAGGGGGTATGACAAGGATGTAACCTTGGCGCCAGGTATGTGAAGGGCTACACTACCCCTGCCTTTCCAGTCAAAAGAAGGTTGAGGGGCCTGGGTTCCTACTTTAACTTTAAACTGGTTCTTTCCCAAGATAACCTAAATGTGTAGTGCCTCCATCCAGAGTATACTTTATGTGGGCTAGAATAATACCTGGTACAACCCTCCGAGATGCTGTACCCATCCACATTACCACAGTGCCTCCCCAAACATGACCCACCATTCAAACCCCACATTTTAGACAGCTGGTAATTACTGACTCTCTCTAACAATATGCCCACGAGACAGATATATGCAAAACAACAACAATGTATTTACAAGGGATGAGAGTTAAGTAAGGATAAATGGATGCAGAGTTTAGTTATTTACAATTGATTTAGATTTGGAGTGGCATTTAGTTTTGATTTGCATGAAATCACAATAATCATTTTGCATTTAGATTTAAACAAAAATCATAGTGGCCACCCACCAACCTCTGATATATTCAGATTATTCGCTATCTATCTAGCCAACTGCATTAGACATTTAGAAAACACATACCCCATGCCCACACTGGTACCAGTTTCCAGAAATGCATTAGGACTACGCAATCCCAAAAACTTTATTCTGGGTACCCAGTACTAGAGACTAAAGGTGCAAGATTGTTATACGATGCAGCTGTTGTTGGCCGGCTGTTGGAGCCCTTAGAAAGAAGAAAGATTATTATTTTTTCTTTAGATTTTAGACACGTCATCCTGACTGTATATTGCAGAAGGTAGACCCTTTTGATTTAGAAGACTTCACTCTAGCTGCTGAACTTGGCAACACTTTAAACTATTTACATATCCCTCCAATTAACAGGGCTGGACCCTGTGTACTCACAGTTTAAAAGTCATCATAGGCAAGTCACAATCAGGCTGTACACAGCAGATTTGGGGGCACTGGATCAGAACAGTGCCGACAATAATAGTGCGGTCAACAACCATGCAGAAAAAATAGCACCGATTTTGTCCCTCCCTCGGCACCCCCAAACTGAAGGATTCTCACCCAGTGGGGAGGGGGGATCACAGGGAAAGGTAAAATTTATGGGGCCATGGAATACTTTCCACAGCCCCACATAAAAAATACTAAGTCCAGAGTGCGCAAAAAAATTGGAGATCAGGATTAGAACCCTGGTCTCCAATGCCACTGACCAAGCTGCTCAATGCCCCTGCCCTCCATGCCATGGGAGCAGCTTAGCCAGCCTCCTGGATCCTGGTGCCCTTGTGTCCCGTAGGCACCACGGTCATCAACATGGGGAGCGCTTACTGAAAGTGCTGTAAATACCCTCTCGCTGTCCGTGTTAGCGCTACAGGGACTAGCGCTCTCTTGACTGGCGCTGTTCCTGTAGCGTTGTTTTAACCGGATACCAGTTAGGCGTAATCGCAGCAGGCGAGCTCTAACTCCGGAGGCTGAGATGCTGGGCAAATGCTTACAGCCAGGGCCCAAAATTGGCTGTAGGATCTTGTAGCTTTTGCAGATGGAAAAACACCTTTAGCTTCTTCTGTTAGCGCCCCTCTCTGGGCTGAATTCACTCACTGGACAGACCAGGCCGGGACCAGGCAAGCACGCTCAAACCCCTTAATGCTCAGACTATGCTTCTAGGGGAAGGTGAGGCGGCAGCTCCCTAGGTGGCACACTACCAGACTGTGTCCAAGGCCAATCTGCGATGGATGTGTTGCATTCAGCACATTTATTAATAGCACATTTACATTTATTTTAACTGGTCGCAGTCACTTCAACCATGGGCCAGCGTGGCCACCATGGTCCTTTGAACTCTCAGATACAGACTTTCACACAGCGGTTGCCTGTTCCCTAAGGCTAGGGTGACCCAAATGCTTACAATCCAGGCTAGACAAATCCATTTTCTCAATGCACTTTAATACTGACAGAGCTTGAGTCACAGCTCCCCACCATCTAGTTACTTGACTTGGTAGTTCAACTGATCACTGTAGCTTATCTCGAGCAGAAATCACATAATCACAGTCCCTTGTGGCTTTGCTGACATTAGCAGCTCCAACTTGAACATTTAGACACTTTCTGGCATACCAGGCACTGTCAGGAAAAGCTCCGCGTGTTTAGGGACCCCCAAGTCCTGTAGCACTTTACACAGTCACAAAACAGCATTTCACAAATCACTGGACCCTTCTCTGGTCACTTACTCACTTGTCCACCCATTTCTTTGCCTTGGTTAAATGCAGAATGTAGACAGACAGTCGCTCTCTCAAACTTCCTTGGCTTTGCTGCCTCTTACAGATCCCTCAGAACTTGCATTTGTAAGTAGAGGTTGACTCACTCAGGAAGATTCTCAGTACTTTCCTTTTCTGGAAGTTACAGGCATTCTTCAGCACTTTCACTGCTGAGACAGAAGTATTTCTTGCAGCTCTTTCACAACTGCTGGCAGATGCTGGCTTATTTTCCCATCTTCCTAATGTGGGAAGGAACTGATAGCCCTGGAGGACAATCTCTGGCAACACCTGGGCTAACAACTTCGGTTGCTTGCAGCCATTTGTCTCTGGCAGAAGGAGAGCCCCTTCCCCTCTGGGGGGGCTCACGCTGCTGAATCACTAGGCCCATTTTGTTTAGCTGGGGGCCTGAGCCCCTTCCCTGTGGAGGGGCTCCTACATGAACTCTGAGCTCAGTCTGAAAATCCCTGGGTTTTATGGAGTCCTTCTGGGGCTCCCAACTGGCTGAGTCCACTTATATGTCCCACTATAACTGGCTGAATCTGCTTGTCAAGTCCACAAAATGAATATTCATTAGCCTCACTCGATGCTCAATAGGCCCGGTTTTGGCACCTGAATTAGGTCCCTGCTCTTTCCCCCCACAAGCACTTGGCAAAGTCCCAACAGTCTCTTGCACTTCCCCAACAATTCTTGCTTAAAATCCTGACTTTACGATTGGCTGCTGCTGCACAAATATGGCTGCTAGAATATACAGTCCCCTTGCAGTTTAACACAGTCCCACAATAAAAGTTCTGGTGCAGCCAGAATATTTACTTTATTTAGCTGCTTGCCCCACAGTTCAATAGCCACTTTTGTGCCCTTGTAAACGCTGCCCCATTCAAACACTTTGCTTCAGTCCTTTGCCTGTCACTGCTGCCGAAATACAGTGCCCCTAGGCAGCAGACAGGTGCCTGATCAGAGTCCCTATATTACAGTCCAGAGCGGCCAGTAGAAATACATTTTTTTCTTTATATAGCCTCTTTATTAACCCCTTTTGTTACATTTATTCTTTTTCTTAACCTGTCACTGCTGCTAAAATCAACAGTCCCCTGCAGCAGACAGGCAGCTCATGACTATTAATAAGGGCTCTTATACATATTTATGAGCCCCCATTTTCAGCACTCATAGCGCTTCTTTATTTGCAAACACAGAGGGCTCTCCTGGCCCTTGCTTTGGTCACCAGTCCCCATTTAGATGAGATGGGGCATCGGAACCACTGAACTAACTCCCACTTGACCGTAAAAAAGTGGTCGGGAGATCAAAGGCGCACCTTGCGTGAGAACCGCTTAGCAATGGAGTGCACACAAAGTAGTGGCGGCTCGCGACTTAGCGCTTGAGCTGCTATGACTGACAGGTGTGTTGAACTGACCTCTGCTGGTGGAGACGGATGCTATATGTTAGTAGGCTGTGGAGGAGTCTGCAGAGCAGAAGCTGTTCTAGGCATTTTTTATATCCAGGAAAGGTATGCCACCTAAGTATATTTGATGCCTGCATGAGGAACAGCTTTTTCCGGGCCGTCTTGTGTGGCAGTCTCTGTGTTTTCTTCTGTTGCAGTCTTCTTTTTATTTTTGCAGCTTCTGAGTACCAAAGGTAGGGGTAGCAGAGCTGGCAAAAGACTAGAAGAAATGCGCCACGGGGCAATGGACGGCACCGAATGACTGTGGGGAGGAAAATGAAATAAAAGCAGAAAGTCCGAAAGTTGAAAGTTTGAAAATCCGAAAGTCAGTGCGAGATTGGGGAGAGTTTGGACCAAATATCATCAATATTATCAATCTCCAACTAGGGAAGTGCTGTAAACTTTTCCCTTTGTTGCTTGGAGCTATTATCTAACTAATTGCCTACTTGTGTGGTATTTAGTAGTCATATACAAACATTTTTTTAGGTGCTTAGTAGTTTAACCGCTATTTTTATTATTTTCATTTTGTTATTTTTTCAGATTTTAGATATTTAGTTTTTTTTCTTTCTCCTTCGCATGCTTTTGGTCAGCTGGGATGACTATACAACGCGAATGTGTGGCGTTTTTCCATTCAGAGTCGCCATTCCACTAGGAGCTGTAAGCTGTGTTCCAGGAGTAGCGCAGGAGGAGTAATATTATCATCTGTGTCGTTTTATAGTAGCAAGTCTTTGCATCTAGACAAATTGAAAAGAAGTTGATCTGGATATGAGGATTTCATTTTTAATCAACATTTGCAGAAGGCACCATGCACTTTAAGTAAGCACTACACATTATTATTACCATTCGATTTTATGTTTATGCTTATGCTTGCTTCTGCTGTTTTTGCCATCTGATAATACTGGTAACTTTTTCGTTTTTTATATCATCAGTAGTTCCGTATATTGCTGGCAAATATTGTGATTTAAGTATTGTCGGCTATAAAGATAGGCTGGCTTAAAGGTACAGCCTGTTTGAACTCATTTTAATTTATTAAACGATCGGTTCTGAGCACTATTTATTTATTTTAAGATTTGCTTCTGGGAATAGCTCCACTGAACTAAAGAAAGCAAGAAAACAAGAGTTCCTATGGAAATTTCTCTGGAAGCAGTGGGCCTTATTTACTGAAGGACTGTGTGGTCTGGTTATAGCAAAGCTACAGAGACTAATCCATGTATTACGAACAAGGGAAAACCTGTGGAGCGTCCTGTCTGTTTTGAAGGCTTCATTGCAGTACTTTTTGGGGGGATTATAGGAGTCTATTTTGACCCAATTTTGTTTGGAGTGGACTTCGAAGGACAACAACAGACTTTGATCGAGTTTTGTTGTTGGTTTGTTGTTTAGGTTTTTTTTTGTTTTTTTTCCGATCACTGTTGCAATAAGGCTGGCAGTAATGGTGAAAACAAGGAAGCAAAAAAAGCAGGATGTATTAGATAATTCCTTAGACAAACAAATGCTGGATGAGCCCATCTTTAAACACAGGAGAACTAGAAAACATGTGAAACAATATGATATTGGTAACCAGGAAACAGGACATAGGCCGATTAGGGCTGTTTCGATGTTTCAGATGTTCCAATCTGTATTTCGAGTCAGGATTCATTAGATAAGGTGGTTAGGGCTGTTCATGATATTTCAGCTTATATTCTGAATCAATATATCCTTAGTGAGGAGTCTGCACAGACGTTAGCAGTTATTGGTGATTTAAAGGGGAATAAAGGCACCAAACTGAGTAATAACATAACCTCAAAAAGCTTAAATGGGCCAAATAAACCTGGCAAATTTGGTGGACTTAATAAAACAAAGGAAAATAAGAAACTAAAAAATAAGGATACAATTACTGGAGATGCTCCTGGTATATCCAGTATTAAAACAAAACAAGTTAAGATCAATATGTTTTTGACTAAAGCTGTTAACACTAGTGTACTGGCTGAATCAGCCATTATGTGTGGGTCTACTAATCTAGGGAATTCTCCTTTGAATGATTCGGTCAGTAATATCATAATTGAGGCTGATGATGTCAACAAACACAATTATACTAGGCTTTCTTCCACCCCAAAAATGTTTTCAGTTCCAGACGCTTTTAGCCCTCCAGTTGAACATAGTAGGGATGGTAGTATTACAACTGGTGGTTCATATTTTGTTACTGCTCCAACAGTGACTGAAAATGGTACTGAAGTAAGATCACATAACATTTCTGTTGCCCAAAAGGGGAAGGAGCCTTTGATTGATTTTTATTGTGACACTGCCTCTAACTTAACATATTTTCCTGACTTTTCCCCCGAACTGGCCCCTGATCCAGTATTAAGTGCCAGGTGGAGTGGTACTAATTGTAATTGTACTAATTGGACAACAGATCTACAGGATATTACAGTGGGGATGCAAGAAGCAATTGATGGACTTAAATTAATTGATTCTAGGACTAATAAAAATTATCACCCAAGTCTGCACTGTAGTTGTTGTTTTACAAATAGGAAAGGAGATCTTACTAAACATATTAATGACTGGATTTCCTCTTACCCTATCAGTCTAGATGATGATCTTAAGAGAACCATGCAAGATCCTTATGCTGCACATCTTTTGATACTTGATCAATTAGTAGGAGTTACTAATGAGTTAGAGACCCTTAAAGGTAATATCGCTATCAACGGTGCTAGACTGGATGACATTATCAGTAAATTAGATGGATTAGTTCCCATGACTGGCTCTCCTTCTATTCCTGTATTTGATTCTGTTCTAGACCAGCAAGCTAATGAGTATCTAAGCAGACCAGACTTTTCTATAATCTGCATTCCTACCACTCCTGTTAAACTTGTAGGTGATAGTAAAAAGAGGAGTGGGAAATCGAAGAAATCCAAAAAGTAAGAAAAATCAAAATTCTAAGAAAATCTGTAAGGATTTGAGGAAAGTGAGTTTGGATGTTAAAAAAAATTACTGAAGGAGAGAATGCTGTCATGGACTCGATCCACTCTACTGACACAATAGAAAGTAACAGTATCAGTAACAGCATTAATTTGGATGAAGTCCTTGAAATAGAGAAATCGGACAATTGTAACCCATCTGATAACAACATAAGTCAAAAAGTACTCTTAGGTTCTATTCAGGTAGTCAATCAGCAAATAACACTAAGTCAAGATCTAGGGAAGTTTAACATATTAAAGCCCAATCTTTCGGCACATCTTAAATATGGTTAATAAATCTGCAGCTCCAGAGCCTAGGTTTAGCACAATGGTAAACAGTGATGAGAACTTTACATCTGCTAAAGTCATGATTGATTTAAACAATTGTGCTTTTTTGAATCTGTATGGTCATAGATGGAATGATGAAATGTCATATTTACAAAATAAGAGCACATTGTGCACCTTTTAAGGGCAGCTACTGGTGCTGACAGTGTTGACAGTGATATAGTGCACGCTTGGGAAGATTTGCACTTAGAGGGCAGGAGTTGTATATTTCTTTTTTGTTAGTCCAAGGATTGCTAACCAGATTTGGCTTAATAATGGAGAACTGATTGCACGAGGATTTTCAGTAGATTTTATAAATAGGAGACATCTGAATTATTTCCCAAAACATCCTCTATGGATTTTTTCAGTATATTTGGTCTCCAAAAAACACTGAATGAAAACCAGGGCAGGCTAAGTTTTGTGGTTACAAATTTGCTTATACATGTATTAAAAATCCCAGTCTCAGATTTAAAAATTATAAATATTTTTAGACACACGTTTTCAAATGCTGCTGGGCAAGTAGATGTTGCTATATCAGGTGAAAAGGTTGTGGACTGGATTTTGGAAAAGGCCTATTTATTGGATTCATGGGTGTTTATATGGTTAGCTGCAATATTCTTAATGTAGCGCCCCAGGAGACTAAAGTAAACCATCCGTATTGTAATAATATACCTGTTCAAAGTGAGCTGTTTCTCTCTGGTCTATGTCATCTAGAAAATGAGACCAAGATGAAACTTGGCCTGGTGGTCAGGGATCTACTAAAGCAAATACTAAACATAGATGTTGCTGATAATAACATTCTTACAGCTCAAAGGCTAGGAAACATATCTGAGACTGATCAAGTCCTAGTACAAATTGGAAGCCAAAGTCTGTTGAATGACATTATTCAAAATGCTCCACACTTAGATAGGATGGGGTTGCATTTTATTGCTTGTGATCAGGTTTTGGGTTTAAACAAGACTAGATTGCCTGAAAGAGAACAGCTTCCCAAACAGATCATATGAATTGATCTCATCAAGAGCCCTCAGGATATGGTAAATGATAGGCTGATTTTCAATGTACCAGTTTCTAACCAATTTGACCCGTTGGATGTTTCTGGTGATTGACTAAAGATTTCTTCCCCTTCTAGTAGGAATGAAGTGACAGAGGGGGCAAGAAATGTTGTGTTAATTTCTTGGAATATCGCTGGTCTCTTATCAAAATTTCTGGACAATGAGTGTATTAATTTTTTGAAGCAGACTCATATAATATGCCTGCAAGAAACTTGGCATCAGGCCCTTGATGACATTGCATTGAATGGTTATTCAATCTACCATGTTCTAGGTTACAAGCATTCCAGATTTGGCAGTCCTCCAGAAGGCCTGGTTACTTGGTTTAAAATCAAGGATTTTTTTATCAGAAGAGCTTATATTTATTAACTCTTACTCACAATCTTTTCTGGTAACTGTGGGTTCCTTGACTTTTTGTTTAATTAATGTCTATATACCTCCCGATAATTCAAAGTTCTACAATTACAGAATATGGGAAGAGTTGGAAGATCTCATTCATAGAGTTTGGGCAATAACAACCTGTGACAAAATCTTACTCTGTGGAGACTTTAATGCAAGGATAGGTGTCTATGATGGGTTTGCAAATGATGAAATACAAAACTGGCGTTTTTGGACTGCACATGAATATCCCAGAAACTCATTAGATCATAAGACGAATATTAGAGGACTCAAACTCCTGGAGATTATTATGCCACATAATTTAACACCCTTAACCGGGAGGCTTATGGGTGATACCATAGGAAATTTTACTCACTATAATAAACAGGGCCCCTCTGTGATCAATTATGTTTTCTGCAATGATAATATGGACATATGGGAATCATGTCATATTCCTAACAGATCAGATAGTGATCACTTTCCTTTAGTATTGAGTTTCAAACAATTAGCTCAGGAACCTATGATGTCAGGCCATAGTAATATAGAAATTAGAAATAAAACCAAAATTAGATGGAATCCAAATATCTCTTATGAGATAAGCCAATTGTTGCAGTTTTTCCCAATAAAGAATTTTTTAATTGGAATGTAACCCAGTGGAATAATCAGTTAACACATTGTTTTCAGAAAATTAGGGAACTTCTTTCGACTACTGGACAACATCGATCAGAGGGAGCCCAGAATTGGTTTGATAGGGACTGCCGTTTGGCTAAAAAAAATATCTTAACCAACAAATTAGAAGGGTTAGAGCTTCTCATAGTAATGAACAGTTTAGATTCCTTAATCAGATCAGGGGATCTCATAAAAAACTCAAAGGAAAAGCAACAGGAATTTCAACATAATCAATGGAATAAAATGCTAAAAGTAATAGACTCTAAGGATCAACGTGCCTATTGGCAGCTGGTGGCTCGGGGAACTAGCAATTTTAAAATTGGATTAGATACATACTGTATATTCCCCTTGATATCTTGCAAAAGTATTATTCAAATATTTTTTTTGATATAAATCAGACTAATGACTCACCCAATCTGGGTTCTTCTGAACCACCTGTTGCTTTTTGCAACTATCAGGAAGTCTACGTAGCAATTATTTCCATGAAAAGAAATAAAGCCCCGGGTCCAGATCAGATACCATCAGAAGTCTTTTTGGACTCCCCTCTTTTATGGGCTGCCATACTTAAGACTTTTTCAACTGTTTAGTTGGACAATTGAGATTCCTTATCTCTTGGAAGGGAGCATTAATTATATCTATACACAAAAAAGGAGATAGAGCTGACCCAAAAATGTATCGTCCAATTTCATTATTGGACAATAGTTGCAAGATTTTTTCCAAATTGGTCTTAGCTAAACTTATGGATGAAATCAAGGCATTGGGTGGATTGTCAGAATTTCAAGCAGGTTTTCGAACCAACTTTAGTACAGTAGATAACTTATATCCTCTCTCATCTTTATGAGAAATATGTTAATCTGAGAAAACAGAAATTGTATCTAGCATTTATCGACCTTAGTTCTGCTTTTGATTTTGTGACGCACAGTATATTATGGGAAATAATGAGGGAGTGGGGCATTTCTAAAGAAATTATTGCAATTATTAGTGAACTTCATTGCAATACTTGGACTCAGGTTAAAATCGGTACAACTGGACAACTCTCTGCAACTTTTCCCATGAATCTTGGGGTTAGACAAGGCTGTGTGTTGGCTCCAACTTTGTTTTGTATTTATATCAACAAATTATTGAAACTTTTGGATGACCCACTGTTAGATTCTCCCAAGATTTTACACAAATTATGCCCAGTTTTAGCGCATGCTGATGATCTTGTTCTGTTGTCCCTTTCACAAAAGGGGCTACAGATCAAATTAAATATTTTGCATGAATATGTGGGTAGACATAGTTTAACTATAAATGAAAATAAAAGTCAAATTTTGATACAAGGAATCAATAAAATTCTCAGGACATGGAGAATAGGTAATAAAAAACTTAATACTGTTAAATCCTATTTATATTTGGGTCTGCTGTATACTCATGATGGCAAATGGACCAAGCATTTTGATTCTCTCATTCCCAAACTTAAACAAACAGCAAATTCACTTAAGACATTTAATAATAAGTATGGCGGCAATACTATCAAACCACTGATAACAGCATTAAAGGCCAAATATTATTCACAAGCTTTATTTCACTCTGAGATTTGGGGATATGCTAGTCATGATAAGTTAGAAATTCCTCTTAATAAACTATTGAGGTCTACTTTAGGATTGAATAATTCCATTCCTGTAGCCTTAGTTAGGGCCGAGGTGGGATTGGTTAAACTTTCCGCCTTTGCACAGTTGAGATTCATAAACTATTGGTTAAAATTGTTGACACTAGATTCAAATAGATTGCAAATCCTGACATTAAAAGAAAAAGAAGCATGGATTGGTATGGGCTGTAAAAAAAGCAAAATGGCTGACCAATCTGTACTTAATTCTGGAGGAATCTGGACTATCTTTTTTAAGAGGTTATGTGGAAAAAAACTGTAATATGTCTAAAATATAACTCTTACATAACTCAGAAAATCATGTCATTAGCTATGAAATCAGATATGGTTATGATTACAAATCTTAAGATTGTTCCCTGGTTAAGGCAGCATGATGCTAATTTTTGTTTTAGAGAATATTTGGATGTTCTGTCTAATATCAAACAGAGACAGTTATTTACCAGGTTTGGAATGGAACAGTTTCGTAGTAAGGTTCTGAGTGCTAGATACAACAAGGAACCATAATCTGATTCTGGCCTCTGTGCCTGTAATGGCAATAATAAGGAGGATCTTTGCCATGTTATCTTTGTTTGTCCATGGTACAACAAGGCCAGAATATAATGGCTAAAACCTCTACTACAAGAAATAGCAACTTCTAATCAAACTCCACCTCTTGATATATTGTTCACCTCAAGGGATGATTACATAATACATAAATTGTTAAGATATTTGTAAGTAATAACAAAAATTAGAATGAAATACGGTAATTCCAGTTACGTTAAAAACTAGTGATACAACTGACTGCTTTTTGCACAAGAAATATGGCTGCTAATGGGAAATGTTTTTCTGATGTGTAATACCTGCATGTTTTAATGAATGTATGATATTGTTATGTGATTTTCTATTTTATTGTAATGGTCTTTGACCGAACAAGTAACATTTATACTACTGCTCTTGAGCCCAAAACCAGCCAAATTTAAACAGGGACTGTTTGGGGGAAACGGGGCACCAGAGGGCACGGAGTTGTGGCGGTGGTTAGATTGGGGGACAAGGGAGAACTGGAGGCATTCAGGAGGCCCTCCAAAACAGGAGCAGAATGGGAACAAGTGGCAATAAAGTAAGCCCCCATTTGGGGGAGCGTTACATGGAGAACACAGATCAAGTTCTCGGTATTGAGATTTGGAAGAGGCAAGTCCAAAAGGTGGAGTGTTGGGAGTGCAGGTGAGGCTGAGAAAATACAGGATGATGAAGCAGACAAAAAGGAACCCCATGATTAATTGCTGATTATTGCCAGGGAAATTTAAAGGGACACCATTAATGCCTTTTGCATCATATTATTTCTTGTTGAAACCCCTCATTTTATGATTGCTTAGCTTCTCTAAAATCACTGATATTGCTTTTTATTTCCTTCCTTTCTTAGTAGAACTGAAATGAATGCTAATGGTGTAGTTACATCCAATCTTGTTTTGAATCCTTGCTCTACTCTTATTGCATACTTCCTGAACATTAGGAACACCTCCACATAGTGCAAGTACTTGCGATGTAGTACTGTAGTCTCCTCTCCTCCCACTGAATTATGAGTAGCTAGACTGTGTTGAGGGTGTTCCTAAGTCCAGGGAACATGTAGTGCGAGTTGATCAAAAATCGTAAATGAACATCTTTTTGTGTGGTAACACCATATGACCCATATATGGCCCATATTTCTCACAGGCCTGAGTCTAAGTAGATTTCTGTCCCTTTTTCTTGTACCTTCTATTATTCCTTTATACTCCATTTACCCTGTTCTATATTTTTCTCTTGGCTTGATGGTTATATTATAACTATAGATTATTAATCAGAATTCTTTAATAATTACAAATGAATTAATACTGGTTAGATCTAGAAGCAAATAGTTTGATACCTTTTATTGGACCAACATAGATGTTACAAAAAGAAAACAACGTCTAAACCTTCAGACAAACCAAGTCCTTCCTCGGAGACTTACGACAGTTGTTCAGAGAGTCACATTCCATTAACACCCAAATCATACATAAAAAATACAGAAAAGAACCAGAAAAAATCTCATTGGTTTAAAGTACCTATTTCAAAAAATCACATATTTAAATGGAATGCTGTGGAATGAACAGCATTCCATCAACTTGCTACTACTGTACTGAGAATCTTTTCAAGGTCAAATGACATCCACAGCAGATAAGCTGAACACTCAAGCAGACAAAACCTCTGACTGAAATTATTAATGAATGTGTTATGAGAATGCATTCAAAATTAAAAGCAAGACCTTTAGATTTAATACCACAAATGTCCAAGTTAAAAATTGACAGTACTGTATAATAAAAAAAACTGTACAACAGAAATTTATGTATGGAAATAAGAGGGTATAAAACAAACAAAAAATATGTACCATGTATAAACAACTGTTTCAAACATTCATACATAATTAAACCTGTCTTATTTCCATACATAAATTTCGATTGTACAGTTTTTTGTCATACAATACTACCAAGTTTTAACTTGGACATTTGTGGTATTAAATCTAAAGGTCTTGCTTTTAATTTTGAATGTATTCTCATAACACACTGATTCATTAATAATTTCAGTCAGAGGTTTTGTCTACTTGAGTGTTCAGCTTATTTGCTGTGGATGTCATTTGACCTTGAAAAGATTTCCAGCAGTAGCAAGTTAATGGAATGCTGTTCATTCCATTTAAATCTGCGATTTTTTGAAATAGGTACTTTAAAACAATGATAATTTTTTCTGGGTTTTTTTATGTATTTTTTATGTATGATCTGGGTGTTAATAGAATGCGACTCTCTGAACAACTGTCATAAGTCTCTGAGGAAGGACTTGGTTGGTCCGAAAGCTTAGACATTGTTTTCTTTTTGTAACATCTATGTCGGTCCAATAAAAGGTATCAAACTACTTGTTTCTGGATCTGTTCTTACAAGGACCAACACGGCAACTAATCGATTTCTATATGTTAATACTGGTTATTAATAGTTGGAAGACTTTTTAATGTCTTGATATGTTTAATAGATGCACATTTTTAGTCACATTAATTATTTGATTTGATAGCATGATGTTCATTAATTTTTGTTTTTTTGTAATAGTAGTATGACTGCAGGCCTTCTGCCCGACTCCTTAAGTGATCGTCACCTAATTTACGCAGTCCGGACAATTAACTGGACCAAAGCCCAGCACCCAAAACTCTGTTGGTTCGGTTGTACAATTCTCTGGATCTCGCTCACCTCCTAAATTATATGGCCTCCACTGACTGGTCGTTCATCCCACGTGCCACCTCTATCGACACCGCACTAGACTATTTCAAGTCCCTCTTGGTTTGGGACACCTATGCCCCTCTCAGATGGATCCATGTGTGAGGCTCCCACCTGCCATGGATCACCACTGACCTAATGACCTGCCTTCGGGCCAGGGATCAAGCCTGGAAGACCCACAAAGACACCGGCTCCGAGGCAGACTACCAGTATTACCACACTCGTCGAAACACCTGTATAAGAGCAATCCAACTGGCTAAGACAAGCTACTTTAAATCCACTTTCCTTACTAACATAAATCATCCTTCCAGATTCTGGAAGGTTGTACAATCCCTCTTCCACCCCCCATTCCAGCCCCCTACCCCCATCATTACAGCTGGCAGTAACACATTAACCGACCCACTTGCAGTGGCAACTAAGTTTAATTCCTTCTTTACTTTTTTTGTACTTCATCACTCGTGTCCTCCCTTCCCCCAGCCTCTCACAGCTGTGACCCATCAACCCCTCCACTACCTGCCCAAGCCCTACATCCCTCTTTCTCCTTCCGCCACGTTACCCTGGATGAAGTATATAAGGCCTTGCTCACGCTAAACCCTGCCAAAGGCAAATGTTCCTCTGGCCTGGACTCCAAAATACTTTTCCTGGCTGCCCCTGCTATCGCCTCCCCCCTTGCCTCTCTTTTCAACCTCTCTTTCTCTGTCGCTTCTATCCCAGCAGAATGGAAACACACCACCGTCATTCCCCATCCCGAAAGGTGGCGACCCCTCCTCCCCTGGAAATTATCACCCTAGCTCCCTCCTCCCCATTCTGACAAAGCTACAGGAACATCCTGTACTCTCCCAGCTCTCCTCCTTCCTTGATTCCACTGCTTTCTTCACACCTTACCAGTCTGGGTTTAGGAAGTCCCACTCCACCACTACCTCCCCTGCTAAGGCTCACTGAATCCATCCATACTGGTACGGACCAGGGCCTCATCACCTCTGCCATTTCTGTCAACCTTGCAAAGGCTTTCGACACTGTCTCACACCCTCTCCTCCTATCAAAGCTTTCAATGGCAAGGCTTTCCAACGAGGTCATCAGCTGGTTCCACTCCTATCTTGTGGGTAGGTCCCAATCCATCAGGATTGGAAGCTCACTCTCCTCATCCCTCCCCATCACCACTGGTGTCCCTCAAGACTCTGTCCTTGGCCCTCTGCTGTGTGCCATCTTCCTCAATGACCTGGCCTCTGCCTGCCCACACTCATCCATCCACATGTATGCGGACGACACTGTCTTGTTTACATCCAGTCCCACTACCTCTGATGTGGCAACCAGACTACAGCGTGACTTTGAGGATGTCCAGCTCTGGTTTCACACAAATCAGCTCTTCCTGAAGGCCAAGAAGACAGTCTCCATGACCTTTGGTACAAGGCAGAGACTCTCTCGGCTCCATTCCCTCCCCACTTTCCACACCCTGGATGGGACTAAGCTGGAGGCCTGCTCCTCCTTTAGATACCTCGGGGTCTGGCTCGACCAGCACCTCGACTTTTCTATACATATTGAGGCAATCCACAAGAAACTGCACCACAGCTGGGAGCCCTGTATCGCAACCGTGAGTGCATCCCACTTCCAGCCCACCGGGCAATAGAACAGAAAATGATTCTTATTTTCAACTACGGAAACATAGTCTGCAGTGCCGCTCCCAAAACTTCCCTAACCAGACTGGACACCCTCTTCCACATCTTCTGCCACTTCACCCTTGACTATCCTCCCAGTACCCACCACTGTCTCCCTCTACCAAACTCTATCCTTCCCAGCCATGCAGGACAGGTGTCAGGCCCACTGCACTAGCCTTACAGCTAAACTTTGGTCACAGTCTCTGCCCTCTTATCTCTCCTCCACTCTCTCCCCCTCCTTCCCCCACTCCCTCAGACATTACAACTCCCAGTTCCTGTCGGTCTCTTGCATGTTCACCACTGCAGACCAGGCTGCCTTCTCCTATCGGATGCCTAAATTGTGGAAATCTCTTCCCTCTGCCATTCGCCATGTCTCTACCTCCCGCTATTTCAACACTCTCCTCAAAGACCATTTCCGCAGCTCCTGTACCTGCTCCTAACCATCTTGTTAATGAAATATATTTTGCAGTCACATACCTGCATAGGTTGGTCACTAGGCTCTGTCTGTTGACTGGGCAGCTAAATGCGTCACTTCTGATGTTCCACCAATTTTGCTTATTTAGATTAAGTTGCTTTATTGTACATTGCTGTTCATGTTCTACCTTGTACTAATTTTGTATACAATTGTACATTCCCCTATGTTCCTCACCCCCAGAACGCATCTGAAAATGAGCAGTTGTCTGCCCAGTGTGTTTTCCTGGTAAAACTTTTAAATAAATAAAGACTATAATTGTTATTGTATTTGGATTATAAAATTTATTTCAATAAACATGTATTCTCAAAAAAAAAAAAACCGACCCAGTGGCGTGGAATGCAGGGGCACTTATGCCTCACCTGCCACCACACTGGTGACCGGGTTAAGGAACAAGCCTGGGCACTCATGGGTCAGCCGGGGGGGGTGGAGGATCGAGCCTCAGATGGATATGCTTCTCCTCTGGGGAGAGAGGGACGTCTGCTCTCATCACAACATTGTAACCTAGGTGGTGAGCCACTCGAGCAGCTCATTAGGGTGCAGGACGCTCCTGCCGCACGACGCAGGCACATCTGTCAAACCACCATCTCCAGAGAGCATCCAGAGGATTGGGACCACACAACAGAAAAATGCCCCAGCCTGCAAGGATGAGGAAGCCCCCCCTCGCAGTCCCTGCACCCACCCATTGGGCTCAGCGGCCATATCCGGACTAAACATCTACTGGGCCTAACTGGTGGTGGGGCCAGGGGGGCTCTGCCCCAGGAAACCGTGGGGCACTGCAAGGCCAAGACGGTAAGTCCCTGGCATGGGGGGTGAAGGGGCTGGGGGAGCAGAGGCCAATAATGAGCAGGTTGGAGATGGGGGAAAAGTGATGTAAATAAAACACTGGTGTGATGGGCAGTCTGTTTTTCACTTTTTAAAAGAAAAAAAGGATTCAAATCAAACTACCAGCCACATCTGCAATCTCTACAGAATGTGACTAATCGTAAACCGCGTTTTTTGAGCTAAAGATACTTTGAGGCCTAAGGGTTGACAGTGTCCCTTTAAACTGTTAGGTCACCAGGAACCAAAGTAAAGAACAAAAACTGGCACCAGCAACACAGTAAAGCACACTGAAGTTCATTAAAGTGCTTCACATGCAGAACAAAGTGCAAAAGGAAGCAAGTAGCAAAAACCGGTAGAGTCAGTTCACCCATTGCTGGCTGTTATATTACAGGTGCCCTGACATGTGCAGTAAGTGCAATGCAATAGATTCTCTATATTACGCACTTTTTTGGCTTTTGCACTTTGTTCTACACGTAAAGCACTTTAATAAACTTCTGATGAAACACTGAAGGGTGTGAAACGTAAGAAATCCGTTCGCAGTAAACAGCAGTTTGCAGCTGAGGCTGCAATAAAAATCATGAACTGAACTTGCAGCGTTTGTTTGTGTTCATTTCGGAAAGGGTGAGTGCACAACGAAATGGAGAAGATTTAAAACATTTGAATGGTTGTACTGCACCTCTGTCCCAGTACCTATCTGACTCTGGATGTGGTTAAACTTCAGTGTGGTTAATCCTGTTGCTGGTGCCTATTTTTTTCTCTGCTTGGTTGCTTAATTTGAGCCCAGGCACAGCATCTCATGGAGCTGCGTTTCTGATCTCAGTTTCAGTTCACTAAGAAGTTAATTTCTAGGGCTGACCTAGTAATGTGGTGGCAGTGGGAGACTAGGGTTCACTCGCCATCCCCAAAGAATCACAAACTTAGCTGGCTAGAGGCAGAGCATGCCACAGGAGAGGGATGTGCTCAGCTTCCAGAAGGGAGAGGGAGGCATTGGCAATCTGGCATTTGCACAACCCTGCCAGCCGACCAAGGTAGGTGGTTGGGGCCAGCTGTGAAATCAGTTGCGCACCTTACATCCCAGCCAGAGGATGGGTGTCATTATGATGCCTCCAACTGTTGAGGGGTGAGAAATTCTGGTGTATAAAGAGGAAAAATTGTGGCAGCAAAAATAATAATAGAAGAGTCCCATTTCAATTCCAGCTACCAACAATTCTGGAACCTCAATCCTGCTTCCGATCACTACTGATTCAATTCCTCCCAGGAGGCAGCATGCTGTAATGAGTAATGACATAAATACTGATCAGTCATTTCCTGGAGATTAAGAACCAGATGGGGAATGAGTGGCCCCAGGCACAGCCTCATGCCACCTCCCACCAGCCAGTTGTTAATCCCAGTAAAGGATCCGCTATGAGGTTGTGGTTGCAATAAGTCTAACAACAATAACATCCTTGGATTTACAATGCTGGCCCACCAGCACAGCAGTAGCACTACCGCTCACAATGCCAATGATCTAGGTCCGGAAACGAGCCTGGGGTTTCAGAGGGCTGGCCGGGGAGACTTGTGCATCCAATGGACAGCCTGCCTCCTCTGAGATGGGTGGGTGCAGGGCTCTGGCAACAGTGTGCCTCCTGGTGGCAGCCTGGGGGTACTAAGCCTGAAGCCCCAGCAAGTGCTGATTGGTGGGACGTGGCGGACGTCAGCACGTCATGCATACTCTGTTCCAGGACATGCTGACTGGTGGGACGTGGCGGACATCAGCACGTCATGCATACTCTGTTCCAGGACATCCCTGCACATCCACTCCTATCAGGGGAAACCAAGAAAATTGGATAACCCCACTGGCTCGGTAGGTGACACCACTTCTTGTAACCATGCCTACAGTCAGATCCTACCCTCCTCATCCCTGACATTCCACCAGCCTTCACCTCCACCTGCACAGAATAACTGGATTAAGGTACAGGTGCACCGAGGAGCTGAATGCAACCCCACCTCATGGGGTGCAAGCAGAGGGGTTACATTAGTAAGTGAGTCATGGGTGGACAGGGAGACCCAAGATCAAAGGCCAGGGAAGATTTCGGTGGGGCAGGATCAGGTGCTAGGAGATGGCTGAAGGAGATCCCAGCCGGCTGCATAGAAGGGATAAAAAGAGTTGGAAAAAGAAACTTGGATTTACAGTTTTTTTGTCATTTACTTTTTGTTTTGTTTGCTGCTGAGATGCTACAGAGTAAGCTGCATGGTGCAAGGACATCTGACACTGTTACGCTGCATGCTATGCAAGGTGGGGTTGGCAGCTGTATCGGTCTTTTCTTAGAGATTAATGGCCACTACAGCAGCAAATCAGGAGGTAAGTACAGCTCATAAATATGTAAAGAGCGTTTTAATGAAGTGTAAATATAGTTCAGAATTCAGCTTGGTTGTTTTGTGACTCTGAACAAGTCATATGAACTCCCTGTTCATTGATTCTCCAGGCCATAAAATCAGGTAAAAGAAGGACCTTTGACCACCCCCTCTTACCACCAGCACCAGCACAACAGAAATTGAGGTGATGCATCTAAGTTGACCCACTGCAATTATTTGTATTCCACATAAAATCTTTACTGGAATTGCTTCATTTAGGTGCTCGCCCAGTTTACAAGAGGGTGTCGGGGTTACAGAAGCTATAACTGTTAACACCAGATCTAAGAGGCAGGTCAGGGGAATATATCAATGTGCTCAAAAAACATTTACAATGTACAAAATCAGCCAGGTTAGGAAAAAGTCAACCCTACAAACATGGTATCTACAAGGGAAAAAAGCTCAAGTGAGATGAACATGTCATTCACTTAAATGTGCAATATCCTCATAGGAACAATGAAAGCATTTGGGATGGGAGAAGCTTGGACAGCACTGCAAGCCTGCCTCTTCTGATAATTCAAAGAGAGAGTCCATTTTCTCAGCATGAGTGAGAGAAATGGTTCACGACATTTCCCACTAGTTCTAGAAAAAAAATTCAAGTTAAAAAAATATATAATTGGCCAAGGTAAATAAGACAGACCTTGCTACCCCAACCCAGTATGTGCATTTAAAAATGGTCAGGTGGCCACATAACTACCATCTGACTCAGTCTACAACAGGTGCCTATCTCCGTAATTGCCGCCACCCCCCCATTTTGTAATAGTCTCCAGCCCCCCAACCTGTGATCAATGATTAATGGATGGGGAAACAGCTGTCACACTGACAGCTTAATCGGTCCCCCTGCTCCATGTAGTCCCAGCCCTGGCAGCTTTTAAAGCATAGGGAGGAGGAGCAGTCATTGCATATGATATATTGGTACACTCCTATCTGATTCTCTGTAGCAGCTTTCAAGGACGAACCTTTGTTTCATATAATTTCAAGTGGCCAAGTCCACTGGTTGACAAAAATATGAAGGAACTGGCTGTCCAGTTGGTGGCTACTGTACAGCATTTGTTAGTGTGCTCCACAAATCACAATTTTATCCAAGCACCCTAACATCTCAGTGCATAAGTAAGAAATGCATCGTTACAATCTGCCTAGCCTCAGAATACTCACCCACCCTCCCCCTGCTGCCCATGTCCCTCACAAGCTGTCAGAGCAGGGGCTGCATCAGATAGATGTTTCAACCTTTTGTGAACCATCAGTGTGACATCCTGCTGTCAATCAAATACCAGGTCAGATCAAAGGAAAACAGGCATCAAGTGGAGTCACAGGCTGCATACAAGGAGCAGTTTGCAGACAGAGTGGTATGTGTTGTCCATTTCTCTACAGCATGATCTTAGTAGAGGAGTCTACCTCGAGCTACAAGAGTTTGAATCCGGATCTGGTTGCCTCCTCATGTTGGCTCTGCAGTGGAGGCCCTCCCTTACCTTTCTAACTTGTTATTCCTGAACTGGCAGGTGTAGTAGTCCAGGGGTTTGTTGGGCACATCATCATACATTATGTTGGGGATTCCCAGGCTCTTCATAAGTTTATAGGACCACTTCTTATACTGGTTGTCCATTGCCTGCCAGGAAGAATAAAAAAAGTTACTCGCTGTAGTATTTTCAACTAATAGATTAGAAGCCAAACTTTTGCGTTGTCTCTGTGAGGTGCATGGTGCCTCAGAACTTAGAATGCTTTTTCAAAGATGCTTTTACACAGTGCTGTTCACAAGCATCCCAAAGGTAGATATTTGAGCTAAGGACTTGAGTCAGAGACTCGAGACCCGATTTAAAAAAAAAAAATTCCAATTAAAAATAATAATTTCATATTTGAAAGATTTTAATGACACAGAAAAACAACAGCAATCATTAAAATCTCATGCCATAATAATAAATTATTCCTTTTTTTATATATATATATATACAGTATATATATTTTAAGGTATTTTTTCCCAGGTGTTTACACTCACCCACCCCAGTCATGGGCACAAATGCATGTGTGGAGGCACGCGCATGCCACGCTTCGAGACGCCCTCCCTACCTGCCACCCCTTCCTGCCTACACTTCCACTGGACCACACCCGGTGGCAGCAGAACTACAGGAGGGTGACAACCTCCCCAGAAGAGGAGAGCTGCCGGTTGGCTGCTCAATCCTGCTTTGTCCCTGCAGTGCAGTGAAGTAGTACTTCCTCACATCACTCTTAAACATTCCCTTCATTGCATACCCTGGTCTTGGTGCTCTTTCTCAGATGAAAAAGACTCCCCTTCTGCACCCTGTTCATCCCTGTGAAGTACTTGTAGAACTCTACCATGTCCCCTCTCACTCTCCTCTCTTCTAAGGCCCATATCTCTTCTTCCAATTCTATCCAAAATGCTCAAAAAAATAGTCAATTCCCAACTTAGAAAACATTTGGAGACATTTAATCTGCTTAATCCCGAACAATCAGTCTTCTGACCGTGCCACAGTACTATATGTGCCCTTGCTAAGGTTTCTAATGATTGGTTAAAGGCCTTGGATGCTAAACATTATGTATGTGCCTTATTCCTCAACCTTAGCAAGGCCTTCGATACGGTGGACCATGAATTGGTACTGCACACTCTCCAAAACATTTGCCTAGACTCCACCACATTGAGTTGCTCTACCAGTTATCTAATGGGGCGTTACCAGCAGGTCAAAGCTGAAGAGGAATTCTCCCCACTGAAATCTCTCCTGAGAGGAGTGCCTCAGGGGTCCAGCCTAGGCCCACTATTATTCGCATTATGTATCAACAACATAAATTCTGGTATTAATCCAGCGAATATTCACCTTTTCGCGGATGACATGGTCCTTTATATAGACAGACCTACCCTGGAACTGACTTGCATGGCCTTGCAGCTAGAGTTTAACCTTCTGCAGCAAAACTTCTTACATCTTAAACTCCTGTTAAACACCAAAGAGAAACGAGGCCATGCTTTTCTCCCCCTTGGGCCATGCCCCCAATCTCCGCCCTGTACCTCAAATCACTACCCTATTGGGGGAGCCCTTGGAATATGTGGCCAAATTCAAATACCTGGGGTTCTGGGTCGGCTATAAATTGTCCTTCCTTGACCACATCGATGAATTAGCAAAAAAACTGAAACAAAGACTTGACCTTTTTTTCTGTATCAAGCATCTTCTTACCCAAGAAGCCAAAATTAGACTGATCCAGATTACCTTCCTACCTCTACTAGTCTACACTGATTTCCTCTATGGTCAAGGTCCCATTGCTGCACTATCTAGACACTCTCTACCACCGAGTCCTAAGGTTTATCACCGGAGCCCCTAATTCCACTCGTCACTGTTCCCTGAACTCTAAACTAGGCTGGCTATCACTCAAACTCAGACACAAAAAAAAAGATGTTACCTGGATTTACAGATCTGTAATCAGCAAGCTGCCCCAATACATTTCCGATTGTCTCCCTGTCTGTACTGAGGGTATCTACCCCCTCAGGAGACTATCCTACATCTCCCTTGTCATCCCCAGAGTCAGAATGCCCTTTTGCAGGGCCTCCATAAGTCATGCCCTTTCTGTATTGTGGAATGACCTTCAAAAAACCTTAAAAGTATTGATCCCTGTCAAGCTGGCCACCTTTAAAACTTTGCTTGCACGCACTTTCAATGAGTCCTGCAAATGCTTCCCATGATTGCCCACTGTCCGATAGTCTTGCCTCTTTACCTCTAATTGCCTGCCTAGCTCTTCAGCCTCCCACCTGCTGCATCTTGTGTACTCGTATGTGTATTCTGTAAATTAGTACATGTTGGGAATCTTTGTGTTGTTGTTCTACCATACCTTATCTGGAACCCTTGCCT
The DNA here is from genome assembly GCA_016271365.2 of Neoceratodus forsteri. Classification (NCBI taxonomy): domain Eukaryota; kingdom Metazoa; phylum Chordata; order Ceratodontiformes; family Ceratodontidae; genus Neoceratodus; species Neoceratodus forsteri. The sequence continues at coordinate 360,199,313 of CM028137.1, forward strand.
TTGTCATCTTATTTGATGCAATGTAAATAATAATTGTATATAATGCTCTGTCTTACTGACCTATGTAAAATACCCAGGTCCATCTTGTAAATGAGACTGCCTCTCAATGATGTTTCACCTGGTAAAATAAAGATTGATTGATTGATGCTGAGATCCCTCAGTCTCTGCTCATAGGGCTTCTTGTGCTACCCCTGCATCATTTTAGAGCCCTCCTCTGAACTGCCTACACCCTGTCTAAACATAGAACCAAAGAAATTGTCGGGAGGTAAGGACCGCAAGGCCCATCCAGTCTGCTCGAAAGCCCTATACTAGTTTGTTTCCACTGACCCTACCTAGTCAATGGCTTTCCCCCCTTCAGCCCACCACCAATGTACCCTTATGCCTGTCCCACGCATATTTAAAACCCTCCACTGTGTTCACCCCCACCACCTCCTGTGGTAGTTTATTCCATGCATCCACCACCCTCTCTATGAAGAAAAACTTTCTCACATTTCCCCTCAGCCTGCAACCCTCCAATTTCATGTCATGCCCCCTTGTTCTTGTACATCTCTTATATTGGAGAATGTTTCCCCCCTGCACCTTGTTTATGCCCTTAAGGTACTTGAATGTTTCTATCATGTCCCCCTTATCCCTCCTCTCCTCCAGTGAGTACATATTGAGGTCCTTTGGTCTCTTCTCACATGTTTTCTGGTGCAATCCTTGTACCATCTTCATCACCCTTCTCTGGACCGCCTCCACCCTGTTAATGTCCTTACGAAGGTGCGGCCTCCAGAACTGCACACAGTACTCTATGTTGGGGCCTCACTAGCGTTTTGTACAATGGCATAATCACCTCCCGCCTTCTGCTTGTGATACCTCTACCTATGCATCCCAGCATGACACTGGCCTTCCCTGCAGCCTTTGTACTCTGCTTAGATACCTTTACGTCATCAGAAATGTTAACCTCCAGGTTCCTTTCTTCCTTTGTAACAGTCAGCAACTCTCCCCCCATCCTGGAGCAATCCTCAGCGTTCCCTCTTCCTAGGTGCATTATTTTGCACTTCTTGGAATTGAATCTTAGTTGCCACACTTCAGACCTTTTTCCAAGCTTCTACAGGTCCCTCCTCATTCTCTCTACTCTGTCCGGAGTATCCACCCTGTTGCAAATCTTGGTGTCATCTGCAAACAGGCAGACCCTTCCCTCCAGTCCTACCACAATGTCACTAATGAAGACATTAAACAGAACTGGCCCAAGGACCAATCCCTGAGGTACTCCACTGGTCACCTCTCTCTCCTCTGATTGGATCCCATTTACCATGACCCCCCTGCTTCCTGTCTTAAAGCCAGTTCCCAACCCAGTTTACCACTGTGTGCCCTAAGCCCAGACTACTCATTTTGTTGACCAGCCTTTTGTGTGGAACGGTGTCAAAGGCATTGCTGAAATCGAGGTAGGCAACATTCACCGCTGCCCGCCCCCCCAGATTTACTTCCTTTGTAACCCAATCAGAAAAGTTCATCAGATTTGTCTGACACAGTCTTCCTGCTGTGAATCCATGCTGTCTATGTCCTTTCTGTGATGTGGCCTCCAAAACTGGACACAGTACTTCAGGTGGGGTCTCACCAGTGAGCGACACAGAAGCAACACCACCTCCTGCTGATGATACCACTCCCTATGCACCCCAGCATTCCACTAGCCCTCCCCATTACTTTGTTACACGGCCCTGCCACTTTGAGGTTGTCTATAATGATATCCCCAAGTTCTATTTCCTGCTTAGTGATGGTCAGTAGTTCCCCCTCCCATCCTATACTCTACTTCTGGGTTCCTATGCCCTAGGTGCATCATTTGGCACTTTTGGCATTGAGCCCCAACAGCCATGCACTTGACCACTCCTTGAGTTTTACAAGATCCCTACTCATTCTCTTACCCCCTCCTGAGTGTTCACTCTATTACAGATTTTGGTATCATCTGCAAAAAGGCACATCTTCCTTTCCAGTCCTCATGCAGTGCCACTTACGAAGACATGGAAGAGGACTGGTCCCAGTACTGAGCCCTGTGGCACCCACTGGTCACTCCTCCATCATTTGAGTGAGTGCCAGTTACCACCACCCTCTGTTTCCTATTTGTTAACCAGTTTCTGACCCAATTCACCACTTTGGATCCCACCCCTGGGCTGCTCAATTTCTGTATCAGTCTCCTTGCAGCACAGTGTTGCAGGCCTTGCTAAAGTCCAGACAGGCGACATACGAAGAAAGACTAAAGCAGCTTAATATGTATACCCTTGAGGAAAAAAGGGAGAGAGGGGGACATGATAGAAACTTTCAAGTACCTCAAGGGAATCAACAAAGTTCAAGAGGGTAGCATCTTTCAGAAAAAGAGATATGCAAGAACAAGGGGGCACAATTTGAAGATAGAGGGGGGATGGCTCAGAGGTAATGTGAGGAAGTATTTTCTCATGGAGAGGGTTGTGAATGCATGGAACAGCCTCCTTGAGGAGGTCGTGGAGTCAAGAACAGTGGGGGAATTCAAGAATGCATGGGACAGACATAAGGCAGTCCTAGTGGGGGGGAAGGAGGAAGTAAGCTGTTGGTTAACTAGGATCTGCAGCTTATATGTTAGGTAAGAAAATGGGCAGACTAGGTGGGCCAAGCAGTCCTTATCTGCCAACAAATTCTATGTTTCTATGTTTCCATCCACTGCCCTCCCCTAATCTATTTCCCTGGTCACCCAGTGAAAGAAATCCATCAGATTCGTCTGACATGACCACACACCTCCCCTGTGAATCCATGCTGCCTGTGGTCTTGCAGCCCACTGGATTCAAAATACTTTACCGGCCTCTCCTTATGCAGTGTTTCAATTAATTTCCACATCACTGAACTGAGACTGACCAGCCTATAGTTGCCAGCTTCTGCCCTGCTGGTGTCCATAAGTACAGGGACAACGTCTGCTCTTCTCCAGTCCTCTGGAACCATGCCTGTTTCCAAAGAACTGTTGAACAAGGCCATCAGTGCGGCAGGTAGCACCTCCATGAATTCCTTTAGCACTCTTCAGTGTATCTCACCAGGTTCCATAGCACTGTCCACCTTTAGAGCCATAAGTCCCTTTGGGACTCTTTCCTCTGAAAATGGACCTGTGTCCACTTCACCCCCCCACCCCATTTCTGCTACTCACTGGTGGTCCTTCTTCAACCCCCACCCCTCAAGACTGTGAAAACTGAGCAGAAGTACCTGTTGAGGATGGCAGCTTTTTCTTGGTGCTCTTCTGCACAGTCTCTCCTTACCACCCACCTAATCATCACCATCCTTCCCCTTGCTTTCCTCTTCTCACTTATGTATCTGAAGAAAGTCTCATCCCCTTTAGCTACCCCTTTGGCTATCATTTCCTCTGTCTGTGCCTTTGATTCCCTCACCACCTTACCTGTTTCCCTCAGTTTTACTTGGTATATCTTCCTGTCCTCCTTCCTCTGTGTTTCCATATGTCTCCTGAAGACTACCCTTTTTTCTCCTTCACCACCTTGGCCACTTCTCTAGAGAACCATAATGGTCTATTTTTTCCTTCTGCTTTTATTCACTTACTTCACTCATTTAGGACATCTAAAATATGGGCAGTCTGGTGCTATCAGGACCATGATTACATGTTACACCCTTTCAGAAGCATTTTCTGTATCAGAGGAAAGGGTGGTACAGCATAAAGGAACTTGCTGACCAAGTACTTGCTGAGATCATCTTCTGGGACTATTTCCTGACATGAGACTCTGCAGCAGAACAGTGGTGGTTTCCTGTTCACCCACAAGACAAAAAGATCCACCTCTGGAACATCCCATTTCCTAAAAACCAACCATAGTACAGTCTGCTTTAGAGACTAAATCACTCATGGTTGACATGCTCTATCCTACAGAGGGAGTCTGCCAGCACATTTTCATTCCCTGCAATATAGGCTGAAGAGATATTTTTATTTATTTATTTATTGAATATAATCGGAATTACAAACCTTTGAGTCACAGACTCTTTTGCAAAGGCTCTATGTCGGTTACAGGGGGTGGAGGAGGACATATACAGAATTAGGACAAACAAAACAGGTAGTATATAAATTTTCAGTACTGTCAAACGCAGTACAGGTTTGCTCTTATTAAAACAGAGGGACAGATTAATCAACATTCTAGGTACCCTATGTCAGAAACTAGTGGGGTGCCGGTACTTGGGAGTCAGAGAGGCCCTGTGTCAGAGCTGTGGGGTGCAAAATTAGCCACAGGTGCACTTAGCACTTTCAATTATTAGAGCTTTGAGACCCGTTTGAAAAGAGATGCTGTGGGTCTGTGAGAGAGGGGTGGTAGCAGTATTGAGCCAGAGAGGCGGTGATGGAATGATCTCTGCCCTAGGGAGGTTCGACAAAGGGGACTTGACAAGAAGGGATAGTTGTGAGTCTTGTGGTGCGCCTGGGAGGCAGCACTGATAATGGGAGTAAGCCTTTGGGGCTATCTGAGTTGTATTTTTTTGCTAGGATGCATGTGTGGTACCTTAGTCTTTGCTGAAAGTTTAGCCAACCAGTCAAAGAATAAAGATCACAGGTGTGGGTAAGTCGGTCGCTGCCTGTTACTAGCCGGCATGCTTTGTTCAAGGCTACGTTTATACTCTTAAGCGTGGTGGGTTCAACGGAGCCATATATAATAATCCGTAGTCAACGAGGAGAGGATGGAGGAGTTGACTGCAAGAAGCATAGCCTGCGGTGGAAGGCAGTGCTTGAGACGGTAGAAGTATGCCCACTCTCGAGTTGACAGCGGCGAGAGGAGTTAGGTGTGCCTATGGTAGGAGAGGAGGTGTCTAATGTGATGCCCAGGTATTTGAAGCTTGATACGTGTTCCAGCGGTCACCTAGAGAGTTCTTATCGTAGTGCCATCTGACTATGTGGGCTTTGACGATGAGCAAAGATCATGGATTTCGTTTTTATAGTTAATGATCAGGCGGTGATCTATAAACCAGTTCTCTAGTTCACAAAAAGCCCTGCTAGGTCAATTGAGGCGCTTTGGTTGAGAATGTTTCAATACAGTACTACGTTGTCTGCATATAGCAGTAGATGACCACTACACGCTTTCGGAGAGAGTTAAGGAAGAGAGTAAAGAGCAGGGAGCCCAGAATAGACCCTGGGGACCCCAGCGCTAACTGTTTTGGGTGTGGAGAGGATGGAGTTTATCCTGACTTGTTATGCATCATTCTCAAAGGTAGTCCCCGAACCAGGCCGTAGCCTCAGGGGACACATTAAGCTGTGGAAGGACCCTGAGCAGTAGCTCGTGACTGACCGTGTCAAATGCCTTGGTCAGATCCACGTAGACCGCCCCTGCAATTGAGCCTTGGTCGAGGGCCTCATGGAGGAATGAGGTGAACTCCGCAAGTGCAGTGACGGTACTATGGACAGCCCGGAAACCATGCTGTTCCTGGCTGAGGAGGTTATATTTAGAAAGGTATTCAATTATCTGGTCAGAGACTATTTTTTCCAGCGCTTTGGAGAGGGGTGGAAGTATTGAAATAGGTCTGTAGTTGTTGGTGTTGGTAGGGTCACCGCTCTTAAGAATGGGGGTGATAATGGCTTTTTTCCAGGTAGAGGGGAATTGACCATGGCATAGCGATGTACCTAGGATGCTGGAATGCAAAAGGTAGAGGTATCTTCATCAGGAGAGAGGAGGTGGTGTCGCTACTGTATTGCTTGCTTGTGAGACCCCGCCTGGAGTACTGTGTCCAGTTCTGGAGGTTGCCCCTCAAAAAGGACATAGACAGGGTGGAGGCAGTGAAGAGGACAGCAACTAAAATGGTGCAGGGGTTGCATCAAAAGCCTTATGAAGAGTGACTGAGGGATCTCAACATGTTCACCCTGGAAGAGAGAGCGAGCGAGACGGGACATGATAGAGACATACAAGTACCTCACCGGGGTAAATAGGGTGCAGAAGGCGATTTTCTTTCAAATGACAAAGAGCACAAGGACCAGAGGGCATGCAATGATGCGGGGGGGGGGGGTAAAACAGTAGGGGACTTCATGCATGCGTGGGACAGACAAAGGGGAATATATATGCAATAAAATAAACCACGGTGTGTAAGGGCACAGCTTGAGGGTGTTGTTATGCCTTTAAACAACTGACAGCAAAGTGCAATTATTTTCCCTCAGTTATACATCCTGGTGTATTTTATTGCATACATATTCCCCTATGTCTAGCACATGCATTCTTGAAGTTCCCTACTGTCTTCACCTACACAACTTCCACTGGCAATCTGTTTCATAATTCCACATCCCCAAAGTGTCTTACCACACTCATAACAGGGTAAGAAAAATGTCTTTACAATTTTTATGCAAACAATATGATACACTGTGCTAATGCGAGTAAAACAGTAAATTTATTGCAATATTGATAAAGTAGTCCCTATCAACAGTAAGAGAACCCAAGAACTGTAACTAGTGACTGGCAGCACTTTAGGCACTGTAGAGTGCAGTAATCTGATGTAGTGCACAGGCTCTTGGTCTGAAAGAAATACAATAGTGTAATTATGGTCTCATAATTACACTCCTTTACTGGTCTCACAGCCAATGAGAATGCTTTCATTGTTCTTACCATGTTGAAAGAAAGCAATAAGACATGACAGGGTGTGCATTATGGTGAAATAATCGCACGCCTCAGGTGCATTGTTAGGCACAAGGCACAGCCGAGTGCCATTAAATGCACCTGGGAAGTGTGATTGTTTCATCATAACGGCACACCCTTGGAATGTCTTATTGCTCTTATAAAATGGCATTTAAATATATGACTTAAAATGAATGAAAATAAGAAGAAAGTGTTTTAAAAGGAAAAAAAAAATTGGACCTTTCATTGAAACATGCTTCCATTTTAACTCTGAATACAAAAAATAGTCCCTATTCTGGTAACTGTGAGGTTAACTATAAACATAAAACATAATGAAAACTGTGTAAGTTACACATTGTTATTAGAAAAAAAAATGTTTACCTTGCATTTTAAATCAATTCAAGTACTGTTTCATTTTTTTGTGTAATCTTTTTTCCCCCTCCATCGCTCACTGGGACTTGCTCCTCCTTTAAGCCACCTAGTACCACCAGCAACCCCTTCCTGCAATTCCCCCAGAGCTGCCTACCTCATATTTTCAGCCTTCCTTCAGGTTAGCCCGGCATATCTCTTTGCCAGGAGGGTCCCTCTCCTTCGAGAGGGAAGGCACCGGCTGGGGGAGACTCCAACACACTATTTTCTTTCTTGCCTGGGTGCTGCTGAGGCAGACGTTACTCTGCCGGGATTGCTCAAGGGCATTGTCAGGGACGGCCGCTGTCATCCAGCCAATCACAGTGCAGTTTCCGCTTTTCTGTGGTGTTCCCCTTAGTGGGATCCCTCTGCTGTGCTCCCGGTCTCCACCAGGGGCCACTGCAGAGCGACCATGCATCCCCAACCCACCCCAGGGGAGGAGAGCAGTCCCACGGACGCTCAATCCTACCCCTTCCCCTGCCAACCCCCAGCGCCCGAGTCCGTTCTCGAACCCGGATCACCGGCGTGGTTCGAGGTGTGGCATCCAGCGTCTCAGCCCTCTGCGCCACCAGGCCAGCTAAGTACTGTTTCTTAATGGAAATGTGTTCAAAACTTTAAACCTGCCAGGTTGCCTTTTGTGTGTGTGGGGGGGGGGGAGATAAACTACTCATGTATGATTCAAATGTATGTGTTTTTATAAACTTTAGTAATGTATTTCAGCAGTTTGGATCTGCCTCTACCTGTGTAACTGTGTTTTCCCACATTTTCTCTTTGTTTATGAAATATTATTACCTACTTTCTTCATCCTGTTTTTTTCCCATCAGTCTTTCCCCACATTCAAGATATGGAATGTTTACCATGGAATACAGGGATTCAAGATTCTGCTCAGTTCCACTGGCAGAATGTTACTCTCCCAACATACTGTATACATACACAACAAAGGCCTCTTCTACAGCTACAGACTCAATTATCTCACTGTCAGGGAAAGCAGAAGAGATTTCCCTGATGAGCAGGTAAAGATGGAAAGGGGATGTTTCATTGTCAGCAAAGAAACAGTTGTACTGCAAACTATAAACAATACTTAATGTTTCTAATTTGTTTATGTGTGTAAGTAATGTGTGATGATCAGGGAAACAGCATTTAATTAGTTTGTTTTATTTTTTATTTAAGATCATTTTATTTTTAGGGCCCAGTTGAAGTTTTTATTTTTATAGTGTAAAGGTAGCAGCCATGTTTGTGATGGAAGATCAATTCTGGTTTAGGGAGACCGATGGAAGATAGTTCTGGTTGTAGGAGGACTGATTTGCTCATTATGTGATGTGATTTAGGACCAGGATGAGCATGCATTATGCTCTAATATTGAATGGTCACCTGACTGGTTTTAACCAATTAAAGTTCTTTGATTTTTAGACCCATTTTGTAATAGTAAATAGGCTTGAAGAAGGAGGGTCTAGGCAGGGGCCAGCTGGGCAGTCTGGGTGGGTCAAGCAGTCTTTTCCATCTGAGAAATTCTATGTTGAGAGTATAGGCCAGATTCCAAACTTTTTGTGCTTCCTTGCACAATTCTGAGGCTCTTGCAGGACCTTGGTTTTTATGTAATACACTTGTGGTATTGTCTGTCCTAATCTGTAGAACTTGGTTCTTGACCAGTGCTGAGAAGAACTTTGAAAAGAACTTCAGGGACAGAAACACTGCTCTGAGTTCCAGCAGACCCAGTTGAAAATATGAAGATTTTATTATGATGGGCCATAAATGATCATTATCAACTATGTTCAAAGATCATGTTCAGTCTTCAGAAACCATCACTGTGAGCATGACTAACTGTGATTAAACATGTACATTAAATTACCAGCAGTCAAATACCATTATGTTATGGAATAAATGATTGTGATTATTGATCCGATATCATCATGATTTTTCAAGACTGCCCATGGTCAGAGTCACTGCAATAAATTAATAATAATATTCCATTCATCTTTTGTCTCGACCTTTAGAATTTATCTTGTCTTCTTTTTAGACATCCTTTTTTTTTTGGAATTATCGGTTATGATGCATCTTCTATCCAAACACATTGCTTTCCTTTATACTCACTCATACACCTTGCTTCTTACTCCTGTTACAAAGGCTCAGACTGGTTTAAATACTGTAACTCTATAAAGGGGTCCGTTCTTGTGCTGTGTTCCTACAAGTACTTGGTCTGTGCTCAGAACCTTTCCTTATAGTCTGCAAACTAATATTGTCAAGTAAAAATTAGTTTAAAAACAGAAACTACCATTGTTTTGGTCTATAAACTGTGCTTCTGAAATATGCAAATTAATTATGCAAGTGTAAATGCTGTAGCAAACTTAGCATGTACTCTTCCTAATGGGATTCAAACTTGATTTCATATTACTTAAATTATAATTAATTTTGTTTAGCAGATATTTATCACATTCATATTTTCATATTCGTAGCAAACAAGACTTTGTTTAATATTCCCCATGTGACTTATTATCTTACATCAGTAAACTGATATAATCACCCATGATCATCACTGGAACATTTACTGATCACCACAAACCATCATGTTAATTTAAGGTTACAAAAATAATCAACAGTCATCGGCTGGCGATTTGAAAGTTGCATCTCTGATGATTTCTGATGATTAAATCATGAAGTAGATGATGATCTTAGAAAAAATCTCCCATGATGATAATATGGTAACATCTGATAATTAACAATGATCTGTCATGCCAGATCTTCAAAGAACATGAGTGATGATTTACCGATTCAACCGGGAAAGTCCATTTCCGGGGATGATACAGGACGGTAGGAAGAACTTACTACTATATATAGGTCATAAAATACAATAAATAAAAGACATGTAAGATAAACAAGAGCAGAATACATCTAATTCACATAGAACACTAGTTGCTTTGGGAAACAATCACATGACCAAGTGTTAGTGAGGTTACTGCACTGTGTTGGGGTTTGTAACAGAGGTCAGGTAGCATTAGTGACTGAGTGTTAGTAAGGCGACTGTACAGCACTTTTGTGACTGAGGATGGGCACATGAGAAGGACCATGTGTTTGTGAAGTTACTGAACTGCACTGGTGGTTGCGACTACATTCGAATAATGATTGAGTGAGGTTATTGCACAACACACAGGTTTGTGACTAACGTCAGGTACAAGAGAATAACTGAGTGTTATTGGGGTGATTGCACAGAATGGGGTTTTGTGGCTGAAGTCAGGTACAAGACAATGACTGAATGTTATTAGGGTGACTACACAAGATGTGTGTGTGTGTGTGTGGGTTAGGTTGGGTATGAGGCTACTGTACAGCACTGAGGTTTGTGACTGAGGGCAGGTACAGGAGAATGACTGTTACTGGAGTGACTACACAGAACAGGTGCTTGTGACTACGGTGAGGTACAAGGTGACACAAACCCACTCAGCAGGTCAGGCTTCTGCTCCCACAGTGTCAACCTCCGAGCACAGTTTTGTGAACAGTTAACAGAACAGAGTAACCCTCCTGTCTGTTTTGTGGGTTCGAATCAAACTTTGGTCTCAAGTTCTGGAGAGATTCAAACTGTGAACCTCTTGCTAGCGTACCCAATGTACAGGCTCAGATAATTCTGCTCTTTGGGGGGCCAGATATCTTTCACCTATGGGCACCTAACCAGGTATACAAAATGAACCCTTAAAAACTCTGTGAAAGACCTCAGAATAAACTCTTACCTTTTCCCAGTTTGTTAAAACCAGTAAGCTTTATACAGTGTCAACTTTAACCATGTATGTTTCGCTTGACAAGAAAAAGAATTTCAAAGGCACACCAAGTAGTCTCTAAAGTAGGGGTTTACTTAAAAATAGATAAAAAAATGTAAAACATAAATACAGAACCATATATCACAAAAACATACAATCACTTAAAAGAACAAGGGTTAAAAAAAGTGCAAAATTCCTACCACCAGACAATTAGACTTATATGTCTAATGTATCTCTTCTAATAGTGCTGATAGACAGATGTTGTTGTCAAGAGAGTCCAAACATGTGTGTGTTTACAGGTCACTCACAGCATAATTAAAACACTGTCTTGAGCCTGCCTTCTCCATGATGTCACCCAGTTCCTCCTCTGTTTATTAAAAATTATACAATCAGGATGTCATCACTCAGAAGGTAAATTAAATTAGGTTAATTTCTAAGTATTTCTTTCATCCATGAGCAACATCCTGCTTTTACAGACATCAGAGGAACATTTATGACTTCACACCAGTGTGACATAACCTGGTTTTCCTCCTCTAAACATCATAAGATGGATATTTTCAATCCTGTCAGCTGGCAAGCTACAATACAACCAAGCTAGATAAACAGGAGATCCCCAATTTAAGACTCTTCTAGCCTGTAATTATCTCTTGGCCTTCCAGGTTAACACCTTGAAGCTAAAACCTGGGAGGGGGGGTGTCTTTCCACAGGCTGTTTCAGCATGTCTCATGAGAGACACTCTATAAAACATTTTTATATTACAAAAATCATACAGTGATCAGAACCAGCTGTCCAAGCATCACACAAGGCAATGACTGTTATTGCACTGACTACACCGGAAGGCATTTGTGACTTAGGTTGGGAATGAGGGCACTACACAGTACTGGGATTAGTGACTGAGACTGGGTACAAGAGAATGACTGTTAGTGAGGTTACTGTGAAGCGTTGGGGGCTGTGATCAAGGTTGAGTACAAGAGAATAATTGTTAGTGCTGTTACTGCATAGTGCTGTGGCTCGTGACTGAAAGCAGGTACAACTGAATGACTGAGTGTTTTTGGGGTGACTACACAGAATGGGGGTTTGTGAGAATGACTAAGTGTTTATTAGGTTACTACACGGGACTGGGATTTGTGACCACAGTTAAGTACGAGAGCAGTTGTTAGTGATGTTACTGCACAGCACTAGGGTTTGCCACTGAAGTCGGGTACAAGAGAATGACTGAGTTTTAGTGAGGTTATTACAAAGCACTGGGGGTTATTACTGGTATCAGGTATGACAGAATGAGTTAGTAAGATTATTGCATAGCGCTGTGGAGTATTACTGAGGTCGAGTATGGGAAAGAAAATGACTATGTATTTATGAGGTTACTGTACAGAGCTGGGCTTTGCGACAGAGCTCAGGAACCTGCAGCACAGACACAATGACTGACGGAAGCAAGCGCCTTGCCTTACATGCAGTGATAAACAAACAGCAATGATAGTTCAAAATGTGAATGGGACAGTAGGCCCTCACCTGTAAAGGGACCCGCAGGCAAAGATCCTCTGCATAGTAACAGCGTACACTCCAGGGGGCACTGAGGAGCATATAGTGCACTTCTGTCTTCTTAGTCTGGGTCACGTGCTGCAGAACAAAAAACACAGTGGGGCTTGGTTAATCTGGAGTTTGTTCCAATTTAAGAGGTACCTAGGTACAGTTTTAATGTTCAGCCATTTAAAGGCAATTCTAAGTCAAATTAAATATTCATGAGCCTAGCAACGCTCCTGATTGGGTACTGGATTGGTCACAGACATTTTAGAAATGACCAATCCAGCAACAGCTGACACATATCACACACAGCACCTTAAACTTGAGATGCATTAGTGCTGAGTGGTTCACACCACACTGCTAGAAAAGGAAAAGTAAGTTAAAAACTGTAAAATCAAAGTTGTTATTGTGATTAAACTTATAATTGACACAACAACCTCGAAGCTGGTAATTTCCCTGGATTAATGACGGACTGGAGGAAGGTGTCCCTTGGCTGTGCCTCAGGCCACCCATCCCCAACCGGTCGTTAATCCCTCAGAAATGACCAGCTTCACAGCTGTTGTTGCTTAATTACAATCTGTTAAAGACACACACACATATAAAAATAATTTTACATAGATTTACATAAGTACATTCATCCAAAGAAAATGGAGCTCCAGAGTTCACAATGGATCACAGAGTCCACCACCACACCCCCAAATGCCAATGTTCAGAAAAATCGTCTAACTGCAATCTGACTGAGCTTATTCGATGCATCAGTTAATTGCCTCATTTAGAATACCAGACCAAAGGATTCCATACTGGCTGATTGCTCTCCTTTGAAATGCAGCACATCATTTTGCAATACAGCCCCACTCTTTATTTCTAAAATACCCAGAAGAAAAGGCTACTATCATTGCAAATGTAGTTCTTCTAGATACTGGGGTTTTGACATGGTGTCTGGTTGAGACAGTGACAGCAGTACACAGAGAAGTCCCAAAGAGGACGGAACGCGTGTCTGTACTTTGTCATTCTCAGCCTATACTGGAGCAGATGTACAACCTGTTTAAAAGGAGATGTCTGTTTTGGTGAACATACGTCAACCTGACTTGCACAAGGATTTGCGTACCCATGATGTCTTGCTCTGGGAATGAGGCCTAAGAATATGTGTACGGATTGGACAGATGCACAAAACCCAAACAGTATTGAGGTCAGGTGACTAGAAGGCACTGAAGCTCCATGGATGTCACTGCCCTTCATAACCACTGCAGACTGCAGGACACTACAGCTGCTGAAGCCGAGTCTATAGGTGGATATCTACCACCACCACCCCCCCAACACAAAAAAAAAACTGCTGGTGATCAAAGCCTTTTTAGTGGAGGTGGTAGTGGACTTAGATGGCACTTGTCACCAGGAAATCTGACAAAAGTGCAGGGGGCTGTTACATGAGCAGAGGTGGAGTCAGACATGCTGCTCAGGGGGAGCACTGCCACCAGGTAAACAGGAAGGAAAAAGATCTCCATTCTGCACTCCGAAATGCATGTATTCAGTTGTTAGCCACCAGGCAGGACATCAGTTCTTCTCCTAGAGAAAAAAATGAAAAGATAGCATTTCTTCTAAATTTTCCTCCCTTCTCACCATCTTAAATTGTCATCTTTAAAACAACAGCATTTGGTAGAGGAAAAGAAAAAAATTACCATAGTAATGTTGTTTCTTCCAAAGAGATCCCTCACTATGCTTAACCACTGCATCATTCCCCTAGAATAGGCCACCCCTGTGAAGCTTTAGAATGTTATGCTAATTATGGAACTTAGAATGGAATTCAAACTCTGTTGTGTGGTCACGCTCACAACTGTACCCTAATGCCAGATTTCTTTCCAAAGCTAGGCTGAACAGCAACCACTAAAACTAGCTAAATGGCTACCAAAAATACATTACAATATATTCCAAAACGTTTGTGAAATTGTTTTCACATGGCAGACAATTTTAAATGTTATGAATAACAAAGTAGCTGAGACCGCTGAGTATCACTTGCAAAGACACTGTAACAAGTAATGCTCAAGCAAACAGAAAGAATGGATGCTTGTGTGAACCTTTTGCCAGATTCTGGAAGGGGGAGTAGGGATTGTTAAGAATAATGAGGGATCCCTTTGGAAGAAGCAATATTACCATGGTGAGTCGTTTTTCATTCAAACCCTGGGAATCCCTCACTTATGCTTAACAACTGCAGACTCCATAGCAGCACCCTTGGGAGGTTGGCTACAGAACCTATTTAGAGAGAAGGTTCTGCAAGACAGCAGTGCCAAAGCTGGCATCCCTCCTGGACTTGATATCCAGACAGTAGTACTTATTACTTATTTTATTTGAGTTTTGGTGACCGGGTAAGTCCACTAAGACAGTTACAGTCCCTTTTCAGGGTCGACCTGGGGTCTCAATAAGAAAAAACAGACACTGTGTATAAATACAAAAGAACAACACCATATAGCAAACGTTGACAACAACATAACAATATATTTTATTTATTTATTTGTTTAGTTTTTGTTTACCAGGTAGGTGAGCTAGCTATAAAATGACTATTTCCAGTCACGACCCGGGAGGCTACAACATAGATTGATCAGTAGGTACTGGTAAAACATAGCATACAAAGCACTGTAATACAGTGTAGTATACAGAGCATAGTAATACAGAGTAAACTTTTCACAGATAAGAAAGAGGTAGAAAACATAGTTTAGACTTGTACAGAAGTCTACAAGAGCATAGGATGTAGACGTTGATAGTATCATACTTGCTAGGCATAAAACGATTGAGAACTTAGGTCTAGAGGACTAGGAGCATAAAGATAAATTCTGGAAATGGGAGGAAGTGAGACAGAGACAGATAGCAAGTAGGCAAGGATAGGGAGTGGGTAGCAGGGCATAGTTCAGGGACAGGCAGGATGAGGGGAAGGAAAGAGGGCAAGGAGAGCATATAATCGGTGGAAACAGGAGCAGGATTTAGAGGCCGAGAGGGAGGCATACAGATTAGATTGGAACATAGGGAGAGAGGAACAAGACAGGACTGAGGGAGGAAGAGAGTTCCAGTCAGATGTAGCTGCAAAAGAGAAAGACCTTCAGGCAACGGCTAGGTGCAAATTAGGTATGACTAAAAGCAGTAGTGAAGCAGAGCGGAGGGCACATGGTGCTTGTCTTAGATGTATCAGCTCACTAAGGCAAGGAGGTGTGAATTTGTGGACAAGCTTAAACATGAAACTCAAGGAGCAGTACCTTACTTTAGCTTTATATGACAACCAGCCCAGAGAGGAGAAGGCATTATAATGGTATGAACGGTTATTAGCCCCCAAGGCAAACCTATTGACCCTATGGTAAGCCTGGGATAGGAGAGCGAGGGAGATGGAGTTAGAAGAGAGCAGCAGTGGTACACCACAGGTTAGGAGAGGAAGAAGGGATGAAGAGGCAATCTTAAGGCAGGAGGCAGAGGTGAGAAAAGGGTAGATTCGGTAGAGGAGTCCAAGTTTCTGGTTCAGAGATTTAGCAACATTGGAGACATGTGTTAAGGGGAGCAATGAGTCCAAGGTGATGCCTATGTACTTAAAGGAATGGACTGACTCTAGGATATTGCCTTTGAGAGAGGTGATACTGTGGGGGGGGGGGACTCTGAGTGAGGATGGTGGGTGAACAGCACACATTTGGTTTTCTTTGTATTGAGGACGAGATGATTACGGTTGAACCAGCCCTCCAGGGAAGCAAAGTCAGAGGCAAGCTCTCTCTATTAATCAGATCAATGTGTGCAGAGGAGTGATAAAGAAGTGCATCATCTGCATTAAGGTGTATGGAAGCCCCCACACAGAAGCTGGGTAAATCATTAATGAAAAGAGAGAACAGCATAGGACCCAGAATGGATCCTTGTGGAACACCATGAGTTATGAGCCTCAGATCAGAGAAGGAACCTTCCCACTTAACTCTTCGGAAGTGGCAGGATAGATAGCTTTTTACCCAGTTCAGTACACTGGAATCCAGACCAAGAGCAGGAAGCTGATGAAGCAGAAGACCGTGGTTCGCCAAATTAAATGCTTTTGTGATGTACACGAAGATGACACCTGCGGTATAACCTCAGTCCACTGCCTGGAATATGTCAGTTGTCAATTTTATCAGTGCAGTTAGGGTACTGGGATTCCTTCTAAAGCCATGCTGATATGCTGATATGGGGATAACAGATTGTGGGATTCCAGGTAGACCTGAAGGTGGTTATAAACTATACACTCCTGAATCTTTGCCAAGGGACAGAGCATGGATGTTGGTCTGTAGTTATCAACTGTAGAGTTAGAGTTGCCCTTATGCACCAGAACTACTACCTCCACCTTCCATTTATCTGGTACAGTATTCAAGATGAAAGACTGATTGAATAAGTCTCTGATGGGGTGAACACTGGCTGAGGCACCCAATTTAAGAAATGTTGGCTCAAGTGAGTCATGGTCAGGAGAGCAGTCCAATTTTAGGTTTGAGAGAAGTTTTTGTACCTACTTAAGGGTGGCTAACTTCAAGTGAAACTCAGGACAAGTCTCAGGGGTGATCGGAGGGGACTGGGTGGAGGAGGGAGAGGAGAAGTTTTTGGAATAGCGAAGTATCTTTGTGCAGATCTGTGAAAAAGTTATTAAATTAGGAGGTGACAGACGCGGAATCAGGCAGGATGGAACCATTGGCAGTGATGGAGGTCGGGACTTCTGCAGCCTCCCCTTTTACCAGGGAGTTAACGTGCCTCCAGAATTCCTTTGGGTTGCAAAGGTGTTCAGTTTGTAGGGCCTTAACATGGTGGTGTTTGGCTTTGTTTAAGGCGTTTTTGCACTTATTTCTATATTGTCTATAGACTTGCCAGTCTGAGGGGAGTCCACTCGTTTTATAGGTCTGCCATGCTTTACTGTGGTGGACCATAAGAGTCCTGACTTCCTTGGACAGCCAAGGAGCCTCAACACCCTTGGACCTACATTTTTTATGGGGGTCATGGCGGTATACTATTTGAGTGAAAATACAGTACATATTAGGAAGTCCAAGGCTTGATTTATATCGGGGAGTGTTTTAATAGGATGCCAGTCAGTGTTGTTGATGGAGGTAATAAGGCTGCAGACATCGAACCTAGACATGTCTCGGACCAGGGATATCCTGGGAAGGGGGTTGGGACAACTGTTTCTCCACATGCAAAATGTAGGGGAATGATCACTTATACAGTGAGAGAAGATACCCACAGCTTTGACCTTATGAGGGCAACTAGTGACTATCCAGTCAAGCAGAGAATGTTTTCTGAACGATGTTGATACACATTGGTTCCTGGAGGAGTTGAGCTAAGCTGGAGTCAGCAAGCGAGGCACGCATTTTATCTGCATCCAGGTGGAGCCAATCTAAATTAAAGTCTCCACAAAGTATAAGGTCATGGCTGGAGAGGTTGGCAAGGGAAGCTAGAAGGGAAGGCAAACCAAGGGAAGCTTTACTGCGGGGCAGATACACACATCCAATGATAAGATTTTAAACATTTCCAAGGGTTAGGGAGATGAATAGGAATTCTACAGGAGACGAGCCCAAGTCAAGATGAGGGAGTTCAATGACGTCGAGAGCTGACCTACAGTAGATGAGAACACCTCCACTCCTCTTACCCAGTCTATCTTTTCTGAGGCAATTATATCCAGGTAGAGCTACTTCATGCTGTTTAATAGCAGGTTTAAGCCAGGAATCTGATATACATAAGATGTCAGGGGACATCTGAAGGGCCCAAGCCTCAAGTTCAGGCATCTTAGGGCAGAGACTGTGAATATTCATATGAGCCACTTTTAGGCCTTTCATCAGGAGTATGGAGAGTGTAAGGGGGGAAATGAGTAGGGATAGGGCAGAGGGGTCCAGGATTAGGTTCAATGTCCCCAGCACGGACCAGTAGGAGGAGGAGGATGGAAATATGGACCCAAGATGAGGCACAGGAAGAGAGCATTTCTAGGGTAGGTGTGATGTTAGGTAAATGCAGACATTTATGGAGCCACAACCAAAGTAGAGCAGAGCCCAGCTTGGGGAGACAATGAATGTATAGGAGCACAAGGGAGGATTCCAGCCAGATATGACACGGAAGGGGAGGGTAATGGAGAGATAATGCAGAGCTTCAGCAATAAGCTGGTCAGCACAATAACTAGGGAAAAAAGGCAAGACACAGAAACTATCCAGCCTAAGCAACCCATGATGGGACACTAATGAAGAGAACCCAGGGAGAATAAGCAGGGTACAGCAGGACAATAAGAGTACAAAGGAGAGAAAAATTCCAGAAGTAAGTGAAAAGGGGCAAGAGGCAGGACTATTCAGACAATGAACAACAGGGAAGAGGGGAAGGCAGAGAGTGATTAGCTAAGGTATAATCCTAGAATAGGTGACAGCAAGCAGAGGTCAGATCACAGAAACTCGAGGGCACAGGGAAGGCAGGGGGGAAACAGCACAGAGGCAGATCACAGTTGGGGGAGAAATAAATACCAACAGAGGCAGGAGCAAGAGGAGGGGGCAATAGGAAGCTGAGAGCAGAGCTACACACAGCGCGTAGCTAGATAAGGATAGGAGATAAAAAAGCAGGAAATTAGGGTCGGGTAAAGAGTGTGTTGTCTACAACAGGTTGACCACTGGGTAGACAGCAACAGTCAAGACAGGTGAAGAAAAAAAAAGCAAAAGTTTAGAGCTGGAGTAAAAGTGTGAATCATCTGCAATAAGGTTGACTGCTAGGTAGACAGCAGTAGCCAAAACAGGAGAGAAAAACAGCAGGAGTTTAGAGCAGAGGTAAAGAATGTGATTGTCTGCAGCAGGTCAACTACTGGATACACAGCAGCAGCCAACAGATAAGGAAGAGGCGGGGTTATAAGAGTATTTTATAGAGGCCGGGTCGGGAGGGCGGTGGGACAAACTGATTTCAGAGTCAGTAGAAAAGCCGTAAAAGCCAGTGACAGGAAAGCCAAGAAAAGCAAGGGAAAGCTTAGGGCCAATCTCAGTGAGAGCCGTAAAGCAGCAGTCAATCAGGCACAGGTTGAAACAGTACAGCAGCTAATCGGAGTAAAGGAAGAGTCCTCTGTCAAAGAAGTAGGCTTACCCAGGCTTTGTAGTGCTCAAGGCAGGCCGAGAGAAGTGCGCAGCTGGCTGGCTTATCCAGCCGCTGCTACAGAAGATTAGCGAGCAGTCCACCCAGTCAAGGGCACCCAGGATCTGGAGTGCCTGAGGTGGGCCAAGGAAGGTGTGTGGCAGGCTGGCTTAGCCAGCTGCAGCCACTAAAGATTAGCGAGTGGTCTGCCTGTTCAAGGGCACACAGACTCTAGAGTGCTTGAGACGGGCCAAGGAAGGTGCATGGCTGGCTTATCCAGCCTCTGCCACTGAAGATCAAGGAGCAGTCTGCTCGGTCAAGAGCACCCAGGCTGTGGAGTGCTTGAGGCAGGCTGAGGAAGGTGCATGGCCAGCTGGCTTATCCAGCTGCTGTTGCCAAAGATTAGCGAGCGGCCCGCCTGGTCAAGAGCACCCAGGCTCTGGAGTGCTTGAGGCTGGCCAAAGAAGGTGCATGGATGGCTTGCTTATCCAGCCACTGCTGCTGAAGATTAACACCCAGGCTCTCAGAGTGCTTGAGCAGGCCGAGGAAGGAGAATGGCCAGCTGGCTTATCGAGCCACTGCATGAAAGATTAACAAGTGGTCCGGCTTAGTCAAGGCACCCAGGCTCTGGAGTGCTTGAGGCGGCCGAAGAAGGTGTGCGGCCGGGTAGCTTATCCAGCCGCTGCTGCAAAAGATTAGCGAGTGGTCCACCTGGTCAAGGGCACCCAGGCTCGGGAGCGCTTGAGGCAAACTGAGGAAGGTGCTTTATAAAAATGGGTTCCGTTTTCCAAGTAGCTGCTTTACAGATTTCCCGTAGGGGACTACCCCTTGCTGCTGACATTGAGGCAGAGTTACCTCTTGCATAATGAGCCTTAAGGCCTTCAGGTAGCAGCTTACCACTGCTGTTATAACAGAACTGCATGTAGGAAACTATCCAATGAGAAACTGTTCACTCGGATGCTGGTTTCCCTTTTACCACAGATGACAAAAAAACTGAGTATTAGTGGATCTTACATCCTTTGTGTGGTCCAAATGTAATCCCTTCCCCCCACGCTGGGGGGTGTAAATCTTGTGCGCTAATAGGACGTATGGTTTGGGCTAGTTTCAGCCCAGTGAATAAATGGTTACTCCCTCTGCCACACGGCGGGACCTGCTGCTGGTTGGGAGGTCACCACGGGTGAGTGAGGGTATTTAACCATGGGTTTTGGTGGGAGAAAAGGAGAGTCTTCCCTGGGAGTAGAGACAGAGAAGCAAGGAGGAGGGTGAAGAGGATGGGTGGGATGAGAACCCACTCCGGACCCTGACCAGGAGCTGCCATGTTAGGCAGAGGCAAGAGATGGGAGCAGTAGAGGAGAGCAGGAATGGAGGAGTAAGGCTGCAAGGTAGTGCCATTTGTGGAGGGAGGCACCAGGGAGAGAGGAGGAGCTGAGAGAGGAGATTTGATGGTGAGTGAGGAGAAAGTGAAAGCCTTTTCAAGAGTTCTGC
Organism: Neoceratodus forsteri; assembly: GCA_016271365.2. Lineage (NCBI taxonomy): Eukaryota > Metazoa > Chordata > Ceratodontiformes > Ceratodontidae > Neoceratodus > Neoceratodus forsteri. The sequence goes on from CM028137.1 coordinate 360,220,128, forward strand.
AGTTCCGGAGAGACTGGAGTGGTGTCAGAGCCCCATGACTCCTAGGGACATACCACCCACTGTTTTAGGGGACAGTCGCCACTGGGGCCAGATGAGTTTTGCCCCAGGAGAGCGAGAGGGAGCAAGCAACCCTGAACTGTGAGGTCTGCCGGTTCCAAGGGATGCCTGTGGAAGAGCACAAGTAAAAGAACAGGGCACAAGTGCCAGTGTTACCTCGGGGATGCCAGAATTGCATCCCATAGTGAGGGCTGGTAGAGAGACAAAGATGGGTAACTAGTGATTATGCTGCCTAAAGACTGGGAGACCACTTCAATCCAGAGAAAGCTGCCTAAAGATGAAATGTTGAGTGCCTGAAGTCTGTGAGACCAGAGAAAGCTGCCTAAAGATTGTGAGACCATATCAGTCTGAAAGAATGTTTGCTGAACTCCATGTATTGACTGCTGTTCCATGGAGTAGTGTTTTACAGTTTAAAAATAACTGCATCCCAGTGTTTGTTCAACTTTGTGTGGATTGCAGTTATCTTATTGGAATGTTCTGTGCAAGCAAACCTGCTCTCTCCTAGCCCCAGCACCCCATGGGACACAATGAACTGTGCCAAACACAGGCCACTTTGGTGAAGTTACTACTGTGAGCAACCCCTACCCCATGGTATGCATACAATCACATAACCCTAGATACCAGGTTGGGGGGGGCCTACACAAGTAATAGCTCAGAGCTCTCCCAACATCCAGATTGTGGAGCGTCTACTCTCCTGAGCTTGATTCTGCTGTAAAGAATACTGATAGTGTACTTGACTGATTCCAATGGAATTCAGGCACCCCTTTGAGGAGGTATTTTTCTGTTGGTTCTAAGGACTACCTAATCCCTGTGAAATATGATGTTGATGGGAACTGTGCAGAGGGCTGCCTCACCTTTCTGACAGATGTCACTGCCACCATGAAAACTGCTTTCCAGGTAACATATTTCAAAGCAGCAACTACCACAGACCCAACGGGAGCCTCCATAAGCTGGGCAATGCAGAGTTTCAGGTCTCATGGCAGGACAGGATCCCTTACTGAAGGATACACGTGATTAAGGCCTTTAAAGAACCTTTAGAAAATAGGCGGTGAGGCCACGGACCTTTCTAGATGAAGCATAAGCTTACACTGCTGCCAAATAAACCTTCAGGGTTGAAGGCCTGAGGCCCAGGACTAGAGATGGACTAGGTAATCCAGGATTGTAGCAGGATTTGCTCACAATGGGTTAAGCTGCCCATGGGCAAACCAAATGGAAAATCTTTTCCACCTTGAGGTAAACAATTTCCTTGTTGCTGGCACTTTCATAACTTTCTCAGATTCAGCCCGATGAACTCTAGCACTTCAAGAACCATGCTCTGAGACAGAGTTCTTGGATCAGGGAATGTTATCATGCCCTGAGACAAAATCAGCAGACTGTACCTCAGCGGCAGGTTGACAGGACTCCTGTTGGAGAGAGACAGGAGCAGGGAGTACCAGATTTGCCTGGCCCAGTCTGGAGCTATGAGAATCATTGTTGCTGACTCCCTTTTCAGTATGAGTAGTACTTGCAGCAAAAGTGGGAAAGGTAGGAAGGCATATGCACACTTCCCTGACCAGTTGAGGACTAGAGCATCCTCTGGGACTGTACCCACTGATGAAGGTCTGCAACAAAACAGTGGGATCTGGTTGTTCTCCCAGGATGCAAACAGTTCTGTTCTTGGTGTACCCCATTGTCTGAACACTGTTGCCAGCACCTGCTAGTTCATGGTCCATTTGTGATTTCCCTGGCTGACTCTGCTCTGGGAATCTGCCAGCACATTGTCCTTCCCTGGCATGTGTACTGCTAACAGCTGAACCTCCAGGAGTAAGCTAGGTTTTAGATCTTTATTGATTCTGTGCACAGCTCTGAAGATCTTGTTCATCCCTGCTTGTTTATCTGATGCATTGCTGTGGTGCTGTCTGTTCTGACCTGGACAGACTGACCTCTGATCTGGGAGGAAAATGCCTGCATTGCCAGATACACTGCCTTGAGCTCCAGGAGAGTTATGTGCTCTGAGTCTCCTGTGTACCCCAAATACCACTTACAGTGAGATCCTCTAGGTGGGTACCCCAACCTAGGAGGAAGGCATCTGTTGTGAGTAAGGATGTAGGTGACTGGTGAAGGAAGGGAATGCCCTCTCCAGGGCTGTGTTGTTCTTCCAGCATTCCAGTGCCCTTAGAAAGACTGTGACAGGCACTAATTTGGACAGGTGATCCCATCGGACATCTCTAATTTGGAACCTGGCACCTGGTAATACAGCAGTGGATGACCCCATATGCCCCAGTAAACACAGGAAATCCCTTGCAGGCCTGGGCTGACTTGTCTTGAAGGATTTTGCAGTTGCAATCAGAGTTGATATCCTTGCTTGAGGAAGGAATGCCTTCCACTGCAGGGTATTCAGCTTTGCACCTATAAAGACCAGAACCTGAACTGGTTCTGTCTGTGACTTTTAAACATTTCTGAGGAAGCACAGGTTCCCCAAGGTGCCTTGTTTCAGAAGGAGGGAACACTTGACCTCCTAGGTTGTTTTTCCTGAGACTAGCCAGTCATACAGATACAGGAAAACCACCACCCACTGCCTCCCCAAATGTCCTGCTACTATGACTAGGCACTTTGTGAGCACTCTTGATGCTGAAGATGGGCCAAAGGGAAGGGCTGTAAATTGGTAGTGTCAATTCCCTATCCTGAATCTGAGATACTTTCTGTGGCTAGGCCTGACTGGTATGTGGAAGTATGCATCTTTCAGATCCAGTGAACACAGTCTCTTTCTTGCAGAGATGGATCACTGAGCCCAGTGCTACCATCTTGAATTTTTCTTTCTTTAAGTGTTTGTCCAGATATCTCAGATCTAAAATGGGTCGCCACACCACACTTTTCTTGTAGGTTAGGAAGTACCTTAAGTAAAGTCCCCTTACCCACTGTGAGGGAGGTACTTTTTCCAGTGCATTTGCTTGCAGTACTTTTTTCAGTTCCATTTCCAATAGGATTCTTTCTGTTGGGGTGTGAGGATGGAATCCCTTGTGGTTCTGCAGTCTCTGGAATTTTCTGAACTGCAGGGATAAACCTTGACTCACTACTGGACCCACTTGTCAGTGGTTATTCTTGTCCATTCCTGAAAACAGTGAGTCAGCCTTCCTCCCACTGGCAGTGGATGGGTGACCTGTACTGACTTGTCAGGGGTTTTGCTTAGCTTTTTGAGCTATGAGGCCTGGTTGTGCAGGTACACACCTGGTTCTCCTTCTACCCTTACCTCTCTCTCTCTGAGGAGGGTAGTCATAGGAGATGTAAGCATGGGAGAAGTATCCCCTACCACTACCTCCTCTTCCATAAGTCATGTAGGAAATGGAGGCCTTTTCCTTCTCAGTGTTGCTTTTGCAGGTGAATTTTTCATCCACCTTCTTCATGTAAGGGTCTTGTAACCAACCAGTGAATTTCCCCTTAGAGGGGAAGTCTATTGCCTCTTGCTTGGGTGCCCTGGGATAGACTGGTAGTTCTAAGCCCTCTCTACTCACTCCTCCCATCCTCCCTACCCATGACCCTTACCTTCCCCCTACGCCTATCCCAGCCTCTCTTAAAGCTGCCCACTGTCTTCAATGAGATCATCTCTTCTGGCAGTGCATTCCAAGTGTCTACAACCCTCTCTGTGAAGTGGTGCTTCCTGGACACCCTCCTAAACCTCCCACCCTTCAGTTTAAGACTGTGCCACCTCGTGTTATGGTTGCCATTCAGCTTAAAAAGAGTCTTATTTATCCCTTTCAAGTACCTGACGGTCCCAATCATGTCCCCCCTCTCTCTCTTTTCTGTCTTCCAGGGAGTACATGTTCAGTGCCCTCAATCTCTCCTCGTATGCCTTACCATACTGACTGGCTATTATCTTTGTAGCCCTCCTCTGGACCTTCTCCAGCAGGTAAATGTACTTTTTGGGGTGTGGGCACCAGTACTGAACTCCATACTCTAGATGCAGCCTTACCGGTGACCTGTACAAGGGCAGTATAAACTCCTCTCTCCTACTACTGATCCCAATAGATATGCACCCCAGCATCTTGTTTGCATTTGCTGCTGCTTTCTTGCACTGCGTAGAGTGCTTCAGGTCACTAGTGATCATCACTCCCAGGTTCTTCTCCTCCTCTGATGCAGATACTCGGACTCCACCCAGGTAGTACTCTGTCCTGGGATTCTTGGCTCCAATATGCATAACTTTGCATTTCTTGGCTTTGAAGCCAAGCTGCCAGATCCTGGACCACCTCTGCAGCTTTTCCAGATCTTCCTGTAGGTCCTGTATCCCTTCAGCTATGTCCACTCTCCCACAGAGCTTGGTGTCATCCGCGAATAGGCGCATGTTGCCTTTAATGCTATCCCCAGTGTCACTGATGAAGACATTGAACAACACCGGCCCCAGCACCAAGCCCTGCAGGATCCCATTGGTTACCTCCCTGGTGCCAGATAACTCTCCCCCAACAACCACCCTCTGGGTTCTGTCCCTCAGCCAGTTTTCCACCCATCTGGCCATCTTCTCCCCAACCCTGCGATCCACCAACTTCCTGATCAATCTTTTGTGGGGTACAGAGTCAAAGGCCTTGCTGAAATCAAGACAGAGGATGTCTACCGCTTGGCCCCTGTCCACTGTCTTAGTGACAATCAAAGAAGTTAATCATATTTGTTTGACATGCTCTCCCCGCCCCCATGAACCCATGCTGCCTCGCATCCTGGAGACCATGCTCCTCTAGATATTCAACCAACCTTTCCTTTAGTATGGTCTCCATGAGCTTGCCCATAATGGAGGTCACACTGACTGGTCTGTAGGAGGGGAGCTTGAGAGGTATAGTCATCCAATTGTCTAAGAGGGAAGCCACATTTTTGTTCTGGAGAACCACCTGGTTCTACGGGTTCTCCTTCTTCCTCCTCCTAATAGTATATTTCAGTCTCCGCCTCCTTCACAGGCATGGGAAATGAAACTGGAGCCTAGGGAGGGGGACAGGCATATTTATGCAATTCCCCATAGCCTTAAATGCCTGGAGGAATTGCCATGCCTTAGTTACTGTATGTCCTCTACTGAGGGCATTCTGTTTGTGTCCACTGGTGGCTCCTTTCCTTCTTCAGAAGGAGCAGCAGCAACATGTTTTCCTTTTGGTTTTTTTCTTGGCAGGTACCATCTCCAGTGTCTGCTCTAAGGCTCTTATTTTTGCTGGATTCAGGGTTCCCCCTTTAGGACACCCTGATTTCTGAACCATTTCTTGCAGCCTTATCTTTCTTTTCTGTCCCTGCTGCTTACTTAGATGGGCTAACCCCTATCTGCGCCTTTAAGTGACATGGAAACAGACTGAGAAGCCATAAGATCTTCCCATTTTCAGCCCTTTTTCTTTTGTGTTTTAGGGCAAAGCTTAATACAGAGTTCACAGTTGACAAAATTGTGATCTGGACCCAGGTATCTTAAACACAACTCATGGCAGTGTACCTTAAAGTCTGTAGGTCCCATCTTCTTTTGGGGTCTCTCAGCATGCCAAACACAGACAACCCTGGGAAGATGTTAGAGGTTCCCAAAGTAAACATTTTCAATTAGGAAAAAACTCCTATCCAGGTTATAAAGGATTTAGATTAACAAAAATGCAGTTTGGTTCCTTTAACATTAAAACCTCAATTGAAAGAACACCTAAACCATGTTTAAATAGTGAACTAAAGCCATATATCGCCTCAGTCCCCAAAAAAAGAGGAACTGAGAATAATTCAACAGAAAACCACAAAGCAGTTTAATTTAAATTGTTAAAGAGTCAAATTTAGAAGATAATAGAAAGCCATATTTATAGAGCTGCAGTGCTTTGAGAATTGTGCCACTCCAGTCCCTCTCCGTTCACTCCACCAGGCTCAAGTAACTATTTACAAAGCCCATTCTCACGCTGATGCAGGTTGCACAAGAGAGGGACTGTGGGACTGAGTTGAGAGCAGTGCAGGAGTCTGGGAGCGGCTGCTTGTATCGGAGCAAGCATCCCAGGGCATTTGCAGTGCCATATAATATGCTCCCCTCCAATAAATGTACCTACTCCTGCACCATAACAAAAAGGATGCTCCGAAGCACTCCTAACAAAGTCCAGTAAGTGTTCACACTGCCGACTTTGCAACGCATCAAACCATGCCCATGGGCTGATGTACTGCAAAGGGGTAGTGTAAACATGCCTAAAGTGGTTCCCGAAGGGCGGAAAGCACGCCGCAAAACAGCCTTCTCTGGTTCCTGAGAACTGATGTGGAACACGAGAAAAAAATATAAATTTCACAATAATATACAGAAATATCCTAACTTTTTTTTTTTTACAATTCTTTTTCCCTCCGGTCACCGGAATAGTGGCCTCTCTCAGGCAGCGTCCCAGTTGTCTCCCGCCCATAGACACATAGACAGTGTCGGCAGATAAGGGCCTGTGGCCCACCAAGTCTGCCCATTTGAGCTTGTAAGTTCACTTTATGTTTTCCTAGAAGTCTGTTGCCCCTTACCCCCGACCTCCAGAATTCTCTTATGTCTATCCCATGCATTCTTAAATCCTGTGACTGTTTCAGCCCCCCATCACTTCTTCTGGCAGGGTGTTCCACTTGTCCACCACCTGTTCTGTGAAGGAATTATTCCTCACATTTCCTCTGAATTGCCCTCCCTCCAACTTCATCCCATGCCCTCTAGTCCTGGAACACCTTTTTCACTGGAAAATAGTGTATTCCTGCACCCTGTTCCTCCCAGCCTGAAATCTCCCCACTCTGGGTCCCCTCCCAAAGTTCCGCAGATGCCTTATCTCTGCCTGGTGAGAGACCTCCCAGGCTTACCCCCCAGGGTGAGGCTGCCACTCCTACAAGTGCCCTAGACATCCAGTATCATCCAGGCACTGGTGACACGTGGAGGATCAGGACCCAAGTGGGTGGGGTCCGGTAGTGGGTGTAGGGGCCAGGGCACACTGTCATCTACCACCAATCTGGGGCGTTTCCTTGTTCTGGTGGTTCCACCCCCCCCCAGACACACACAATCATGCAATAATGCCTGGTGATGGAGATATTCTCGCTCCCGAGCGCATTCCTGACGACTTCTACCATGCACCACCTTCCCTCTTGCATGCAGGCTGTGGCATGGTCCCCCCCTTTACTGCCAGGAGGCACTTGAATGCCGAGTTGTTCATCCTTCCTTCCCCAGGAGAAGGTGAGCTGTCGACAGACGCTCAAGCCTTCTCCTCCCCAGCCGACCCCCGATGGCCTGCGTGCATTCCAAAACACGGGTCGCTAGCGTGGCGTGAGGTGTGGCATCCAGCACCTTAACCCTCAGTGCCACCGGGTTTGAAATACCCTAACTAATGTAGAGTTATCGGGTACACAGCTGAACACAGTAAACCACTGAAAAATTTAACATAATACACTGTAAACCAGTATGAAGTTGAAGAGAAGACCTCTGGGTGACTGCTTTCTTCAGGTGGAGAAATAAATTTGATGCTGGAGTACAGTGGTCAGCATGACCACATAGCAGAGTTTGAATTTCATTCTAAGTTCAATAATTAGCACAACATTCTAATGCTTCCAGGGGAATGATGCAGTTTTTAAAAGACTCATAAACTGGGATTGTTCAATTTCCCCCTAGAAGCACAGCATCTTAGGTCAGAGGCTTACCTACCTAGCGCTGGCATCCGTTTTTGTGTAAAAATTTTTAAATCCATAGTCGCTAATGAAGAACAGTTCCTCCGTAATGTAAACAAACCCGCAGCTCCAGTTTAAGCTCCCCGCAGCAGTACCTCCACAAAATGGTGGATAAGTTACTACGCGATGACATCATCGTAGCAACACAGCCCCAAAGCAATAACACAGGCTGAATGTTCACAACTGCTTTGGTAAAGGATTTGTAGGGGAAGCACTTCAGTAAGGTTGTTTTATATATTATTTTTAAGCCCCCATTCAGCCTGTATTATTGCTTTGGGGCTGTGTTGCTATGATGATGTCATCTCATAGTGACGTTTCTGCCTTCTTATGGAGCTACCGTGGTGGGGAGCTTAAACTGGAGCCGCGGGTTTGTTTACATTACGGAGTAACTGTTCTTCACTAGCGACTATGGATTTTAACTTTATACAAAAGCGGATGACAGCACTAGGTGGGTAAGTCCCTGACCTAAGATGCTGTGCTTTTGGGGGGAAATTGAACAGTCCCTGTTTATGAGTCCTTTAAACATAAGTGAGGGATTCCTGGGGTTTGAAAAAGGTCATTATACATTTTTTTTAGAATAATAGTAATGTATTTCTGACAAAAACAGAAATACATCCATTTTTTTTTCATTCTATTTCACTCCTGAACTGAGATACTGAGTTTTGAAGTTTCCAAAAGTCCCTGCTCTCTGGCCTCGCCTACTGTGAATAAATGAAACAATTTGGTGTGGTGCCTTGCTATTTACTATCAGAAATGCATGCAAGCCCACTCTTTTTTGCTTGAGAGTATGAATGTATGTAGAGTCAAAAAGTAAAGTAGAAAAGCAAAGAATGGGCAGCACTAGGATACAGCTGTGGTGCTGCAAACAAAACACACCCAAAGCCTTCCACAGCAAGAACTGGCCAAATAACGGTATATTAGGAGAGCTGTATGCTACAGCAACATGAGTACACCCCAAGACTGAAGCCTAGCAGTTGCTAGGTGAAACATTAGTTTTTTTTTTTGTGTTTTTTTTTTTACTCACTGTGTGATGTTATCAGTTGCTGCCACTGTGTTACAAGTGCATGGCCTTGGTGCGAGTACTGTACTCATTATGCCCACCGATATTACCACTGAAACTCGGCCCCTTTAAGTGCAAACTAGTCCAGCACCTGACCATGCTAAGTACCATGACTGCCAGCCCTAGTGTCCCTCTTACTCCACCGCCCCATACACTCCCCTCGCCCTACTCAACATTACCCTCTCCTTTCCCCTCTGTCCCAAGCAACTCCCTTCCTCCTCTACCTCCTCCCAAGTATCTAGCATTCCCCTCTCTCTCGCTACTTCACCCACCATTCCATCCCCACCACCCCCTCTTCTACTACTGCCCCCTCTTTTTCCCTCCCTACTACCTGCCATACCCGGACAAAGTCAACTTTTGCCTGTCCTGTTAATTTTCTACATATATACACAGATGTAAACCTAATTCCCGCTATCCTCCCTCTTACCCCCTCCACTACCTTCTTCTCCTCCCTTCTATATACCTCACCCGGACAAAGTCAACCTCTGACTGCCCTGTTATTGTAAATCTAGCTGTGCATATTCTCATCCAGATGTTCTCTGTATATGCAACGGTGTATTCTTTTGTAATTGCAATTCTGTATTCTGTTGTATTATATTCCATGTTTCTTGTTCTACATTGATATCCTATTGTATGTTACAATGTTATTGTCATGACGTGGAACCTTTGTAAACGAGCTCTTAGCTCAAAGGTTGTAATTCCAAGACAAATAACACATAAATAAATAATGCTTTGTGTGTCTTTTGTTTGCAAAGTCAAAAAGTAGCCTTGCAGGAAGGGATTTTTTTTAAATCTGCTTGGGTGGCCATCTTTATGACTCAAGTCATTATTTATAAAATTGTTCTGAAAAGCAGTTTTAAAAACATCTGAGAGAAATAAAAATACATTTATTTATTCTGTTTATTTGGTTTTTGGTAATTGGGTAGGCACACAAGACAACTAAATGCCTGTTTTCAAGTATGACCCAGGAGGGTACAGAACAAAATTGTTCAAACAAATACAGAGACAAATTTGGAGAGCTCACAATTCCAAGGTCAGGAAAGGACGATGCATCTCATTATGTTAGAATTGTATTAGTGCTAAAAAACTACAGTATATGATGAAATTTTTTTGTAGATTAACAAATATTGCTCTTCCTATCTGGAATAAATTCCCTCTTTATTATCATCAAATTGACTCCATGCAACATTTTTAAATCTGACCTCAAAACATTCCTTTTCTCTCCTGCTTATCCTTGCATGCCATACATCTCTCTATTTTTCTGGCAGTACTGTAATACGAATTTGTTTTGCTATATTTATCTGTATTGGGTCTTGCTTCTTAAGCCAGGTGGATGATGATACAAGAGCTATTTTTGGCTCTGGTAGCATCTGCCTAGTTGTGCAAAATCTTGGGAGCCTTATTTTCAAAGGCCCCATGACTGTTTGAGACAGCTGATCCAATCTGCATCTACTAAAATGCTGAATGCGGCACTTCTCTGGTGCGACATTGCTGCAAATCCCAACAGTGAGTTCGACACAGTTAGGTCACTTCCAAGGTACAAACGTTGCTTCAGGATCGTGCCACAACCACTGATATTTTAGTGTTATATTTTACAGCTTTTACAGTATTTTTATTCTTCATTTATTCAGATTAATTACGATTTCTATTATGCTCCCCCGACAGGTCACTCCTTTGGGTCACCTAGGCCCCCCCCACCAGCACTCTATCCCCACCGCCAACCACCACCCATTACAGCCCCCCGGGTAACCCGACATATCCCTTCATCAGACGGATCTCCCCCCTCCGAGGGGAAGGCGCCAGCCAGTGCTACTTATCTGGCCCTAGAGCTGCTGAGGTGGTCCGATCTGTCCGGGGTTTGTGGCAGCAAGGAGCCAGCAACCGTCATCCGGCTGGCCAGGGAGTCATTTTTCCTGTTTTTCCTTTGGGAAGTGTGGCATCCAGGATGTCAAGGCACGAGCCGAGATCTGCTGCACTCCCGATGCAACCTGACCCAACATGCTGCCATGCCTCCAGCCTTCGTCAGAGGTCTGCAAACACCGGGCCGTGAACCCCTTCCCCCGGGAGATGGTAAGTCATCGTGGGACACTCGAGCCATCTCCCCCCAGCCAGCCCTCAAACATCCGTGTCCGTTCCCTGGACCTGGGTCGTTGGCATTGCAAGCGGAAATCCAACCACTTCGCCAGCAGGCTGGCCTATTGTGTTCTTTTATTACTTTCTGTTTTGGTGTGAAAAACACAACATATGATGAAACGGTATTGTATATATTTTTCACTATGCCTTAATCTGCTATGCTTCCATGTTCTGCAGCATTGATTCTTTGATTCCAGCTTTGCAAATCAACACCCTTGCAGTTGATTTCCACAAAAGGGGATCCCGATCACACATTACATTACATTGTTACCTCTTCTAGCTGGATTCCTATCTTCAGGAGCTTGTGGAGGAATTTATTGCGCCACTTGGCATGTAGTTCTGCACTTCCTGTACTGCTGACCTTGTCCCCGCTGCTCTTTTCAGTCTTCATCTTTTCCTTGTCTTTGGGGTTCAGCTCCCACACCAGGACAAAGTCTGAAACAAGAACAATCCCATTAGATGCTGTAACACAGAAGGTGTCGCTCTGTAGTAACCAGCCCCAGGGGCCCAGCCTGCGGCCCAAGGCCATTTATGTCAATCCCCAATTAAATATACAATCTAATTAATTATAAATGTGATATTAACTGAATTTCCTTTTTAAAAAAAGGATGTAAATCGACTGAAAAAAAAAAAACTATGTTAAGCAAGAACTTAGGTTTTCTGCGTAACAGCATAAAATAAATGAAATGTGATATTAGGGTACGAATTTACCAGACTGGTGGGAGTGTGTAGTATGGTGTTCCTAGGGTTTAAAACCATTGCACAAAATAACTACTTTTATTTATTCTCTGGTAACTGGGTACGGCCCAAAGGTATACATTGAATTAACTGTTCCATGTGAAAGCTCCCGATAACAAAGTGGAATACAAAACTAAAAAACTGAAACCAACACTGCAGACAGTGAAGGGGGGGCACTGCCATCTAACCTAAATCGGGCAGCTAAACATGAGTTAATTGACATGACATTTCCAACACATTGTAGAACATCTGTCTGTCTACATGGTTGATGAGTGGATTTTCCGGCTTTGTACCCACTTTTGTGAAGGGAACGTTTACAAGTAGCAGCCTGTTATATGTATTCCTATGAAGTCACTGCAGCTGTCTTGATTGGACAAACCTTGCCTGGAATGTAAAGCTGGTGACATGCAACTAGTACATGTTATTTATTTATTAGATCATATTATGACATGCAGATGATGATCTCATGTACTGTGGAAACAGCATGTTATTTTACTGGAACAGACGGTGGGTCATCTGAGAAAAAAATATAATATTTATAGGGGCACTGTCAACTGTTGTTGGGCCTCATTTGTCCTGAGTGCAAGAAAAACATTGCACAATTGCTTTCCTGCTGTCAATTTTGTGGTGTAATGGGCCATCTTCTATCTGGCTCTTTTTTCTTAGTGAAAGTGAAAATCAGCTGATTCCTCCCAGACCAAAATCTTCTTTGTTTGTAGTCCATTATCTCTGCTCACTGTATCTTTCCGGAACTTTAGGAATGCAGCTGCCCAGTCCAGCCACTCATGATGCACTAGTGCCCTCCCACTGTGTCATGATTATTTAGACTGTGTGGGAGCGGTCTGCAACTTCCACAAGGATGGATTGGGAGTTGGGCAAGGGCTGTTAACAAACAATCCCAATATGGTGAAAAGTTTTTCACTTCTGTTGACGGAAAATACCAGAAAACTGACCTTCCCCATGACTACCCTGGTAGCTAGTCATTATATATATATATATATATATATATATATATATATATATATATATACACTGTATATAGATACACATATACATATTTTAGAAAAATGTTCAAAACTGCCTGTTAAACACAGTCCACTCGTGTACCGGCCGGAAGACAGTGCAACAAGCAGCCAAACATAAAATGCAGTTATGGCACATTGTTAAAGACTCAAAGAGTAACACAAACTAAATCTGGCAGTGCTTTGAGGGGTCTGCTGCAGCAATCTGGAGGACTTCTGGGGGTGTAAGACTCACAAAACCCAAGAAACATCCAGCCCATAATACTTCAGATGTGGTTAGGTATAGTGAAAGCCTCTGTCACCCCATGCCAACACTCAATGGGGGAAGAGGACTGGCAAAGACCTCCAAACTCATTTAGATGACGATTTGAGTCAAACTCTGACGGACATCTCCGACACAGTGGTGTAGCTAGGAAATAACATTTGCAAGCCAGAACCCTTTGGTGTCTCTTTGCCAGCGCTTCCTACCTCACTGTAGGCATGCCCGTATTTGTTCCCAGGACCCCTTGTATAGGCTGTACTGTACTTCAGAAATAGTGCTTAGCTTTATGTATTCAACATTATGCTTCATTCAAACAGAGCACAATGTTCATGTTAAAACAATAGTAGGGATGAATATCAGACAGTAGGAGTATATAAATGAATTGCAAGGGCCCAGAATGCCACCCCCTTTCAGTTTATCCAACCTACTAGTTTCTTCACAGAAACTTACCATCTTCTGCTCTCTGTGGACCTACCAGCTGGCTACGGGGTTCAGCACAGAACTGGCAGCTAAGGAGAGCATCAGCACGGGGCAGGGGTTCTAGTGCTAAAACACCATGCAACCCAAGCGGCACTTGCGTGAGTGGCTCAGGCTGGAGTGGCGTGAATCTTCCAGCATGAGGCCATCCAAGAGTCTTTCTTTTTCTTTGTGCAATTTCTATTATATTGTTTTCAAATTGTCAAGATGTTATTCAGACAGCTTTGGTTACTGATCCAGTGTCTACTGTGCTCTTTTTCGATTACAGTGTTAATATACTTGCTTATCCTGCTCAGAGTCATCATAAAACTAAGTTTACAAAGAGCAGTTACGTAAGAACTCACCATAACAGAAGATCTGCATGGGGATCTCAGTGATCAGGTAACACCATAGGAACTTCACCTTCAGTGAAGGGGAATCCACATGGAAGATTTTCAGCAGTACAACTGTGGCCGCCCATGCCATCAATGTCCGCCAACGTCATCAACCCTAAAAAGGTGGAAGTGGCCCCGCTCCCTCCTTAGTTCTTTCCCCTGGAGACTAAGGGAGCCAGGCTCATGCCATGGGGGACTGAGGAGAGAGAGGTGCCCAGGCCTATATGAAAGGCTGGATACACCAGACAGCCATTTCATATACAGGAGCCCTAATGAGGGGGATAGTGGGAGGGAAAGCATACCAGATGACAGAGATCCCCTTGAAGATCTACTGTTATGGTAAGTTTTTATGTAACTGTTCTCCCTTCTTCGGGGGTATCTCAATGATGAGGTAACACCATAGGAATGAGTCCCAAGCAGTTATAGGTGCAAACAGACAGTCTGGGAGGAGGGCTCACCATAAACGTAAGACAGGAGGCCCTGCAGCACAGCTCTGCCAAATCCTGCACAGGCTCTGGAGGCAATGTCCAGACTGTGATGTTCAGTGAAAGAATGGATGGTGCTCCAGGTGGCAGCTGCACAGATGTCAGTGGTTGAGACCCCTCAGAAACAAGTCACAGAGATAGCCATGCCTCTTGCGGAATGAGCTTTGACAGCACCAGGCAATTCTTTGCCGAACTTGTTGTAGCAGAACACAATGCAATTTGCCAACCATCTGGATGAACATTGTTTAGAAACTGAAACACCCTCTCGACCTGGGGAGAAGAAGACAAACAGCTACTTCAACTTTCAAAACTCCTTGGTCTGAAGCAGGTAGTACTTCAAAGTTCTGTGCACATCTAATGTATGAAGCAGTGCTTTCCCTGGATTGGCACACTCAGGAACATAAACAGGAAGGTGGATAGACTGGTTGAGTGTAAACTCTGAGACCACCTCAGGGAGAAACTTAGGATTCATGTGCAAAGACACCCTGTCTTTGGGAAAAACCAAAGAAGGCTCCTCGCGCCAGAGGGCCTGAAGCTCTGAAAGTAAGCAGAAGTAATGGCAACTAAAAATAACACTTTCCAAGAGAGAAAGCACAGATCGCAAGTTGCGATTGGCTCAAAGGGAGACAGGGTCAGCTTCTCCAAAACAAAATTCTAGTCCCAAGCCGGGACAGAAGAATGGATTGGAAGTTTCAAATGCAGGATGCCCCTTAGAAAGGTACATGAGACATCCAGCTGAGTAATCGTGTGTTCACCACGGGCTCAGGAAATGCAGAAATAGCTGAAAGACGCACCTTGAGGGAGGAGTACTGGAAACCTGAATTGGACAGAGAGATCAGGTAGTCCAGGATGTGGGTCACCGGTCAGGCGAAAGGATCTAAACTATGTTTAGCAGCCCAGACGGCAAACCGCTTCCACTTCATGGCATATGTGGATCGAGTGGAAGGCTTCCGGGCGGCCACTAAGACATCTGCCACTATGTAGAGACCCTGAAACTGGTGATAGCTATGTCATCAGGAGCCAGGCATGTAGATGGAGGAATCTGAGGTTGGGATGGACAAGGGCCCCTGAGCCTAGGTCAGCAGATTCCTGCAAAGAGGGAGAGGGACCAGAGGTTTCTCCACCATCTGCTGAAGCAGAAAGAACCAAATATCTTGGGGCCAGAATGGAGCCACCAGGATCATACTGGTCCCCTCCATCTGTAACTTGATTAGTACCCTCTGAATCAGAGGAAATAGAGGGAAGGCATAAAGAATCCTCCCACTCCAGGAGGGGGACAACACATCTTACCAGTAAACTCCAGGCCCTGGATCTAATGAGCAGAAACTGGGCAGTTTTGCATTGAGTGTGGACACAAAAAGGTCCAACTCTGGACAACCCCATCTGTCAAACAAGTCTTCCGTGACGGATGAGAAAAGCTCCCATTCATGCATGCTGGACTGAGTCCTGCTGAGACTGACCACTAGAGTGTTTAACATGCCTGGCACATTGACTGCAAAGAGTGTCAGACTGTAATCCAATGCCCAGTACCACACTCTCATGGCCTCCCTGCAAAGGGGTTAGGAATGAGTCCCCTCCGCTTGTTGATGTAGTAAACTATGCTTAGATTGTCCAACTGCACCAGCAGCTGATCCAGAGCTAGGTGCTCATGAAAGGCCTGCATGGTGTAGAGCACTGCTCTCATCTCTAGACACTGATATGCAGGGAGGTTTCCCACTAGGACTAAGAGCCCTGGGTCTATAAGGGACCCAGGTGCACTTTTTTGTACTGGACATGCAGATGGAAGTCCCTTAGATCCAGGATAGGCCTCAGATCACCACTCTTTTTAGGGACCAGGAAAAACCTGGAGTAAAACCCCTTGTTTCTCTGGTGCCTGGGCACTGGCTCAATGGACTGCTTGCGCAGAAGGGACTGTACTTCCTCCCAGAGAACAGACAGGTGAGCCAGGGGCTAACAGAAGAGCAGGGGTAGGGTTCCTGTAGGATGCACGATGAGCTCCGAGGTGTGCCCCTTTCTATGATCTGCAGAATTCATGCATCCGTAGTTATGGTTCTCCACTGGTTCAGATGGAGGGAGACCCAACCTCCAACCACCACCCCCTGGTCTGGAACCAGAAGAAGTGGGACTGGCAAAGAGTCAAGCAGATGTGCAGCCAGCTGCAGGGGCTGGTCCTCACTTCTAGGGTGCCTGATCACTGTTCCGGCACTGGAGGGGGACGGGCAGGAAAGGGCTGTGCATCTCCCTTGGGGCCAGGGAGCTGTCTTTGGGCCTACTGTTCATTTTACGTAAAGGAGGGCACCCTCTACCCCTTGGTTGAGTGTGGTAGGGGGAGTGGACAGACTTAAGGACCCTCCCCGAGACTTGCAGATCATTAATGATGTCCTGGATATCAGGGCCAAAAAGCTTAGTGCCATTAAAGGGGGCATTAAGCACTTTTTACTGCACATCAGCCACAAAGCCGGATACTCTGAGCCAGGAGTGCCTATGTAGGCATATGCCCATGATTAACGCTGGGGGGGGAAGTGGTCGCAATCTCTGTCTTTCTGTGACTCCCCGAGGACTTGTCTCGGGCCTTGGTAGCCTGGGAGCCGAAGATCTGGTAGGCGACTGAGAGGCAGGGACTCCTGCCCAGAAACGGCTACCTGTTGATCCATCAGGAAATTTTTGAGAGCCTTTCTGCATCACCTGAGGGTTGTTTGGTTAAACTTCTGGTAGAGATCACAGTCAGAAACTTCGTGGTCAAGCCAAAGACAGCAGACACAGAAAGACTGTTCTTCTGTGGAGGTAATCTTCTTTCTGCAGCGGCAGCGACGGAAGACAGAAGTTGAAGGATTAACTCTCAACACAAACAAGTCACAGGAATCTCTTTACAAAAAGAGATTCTGAAAAATAAAGTTAGAAAAGCCACAGGCAGGCCAGCCCAGAGGCACCGAGGGTTGAGGTGCTGGACATCACACCTCACACCATGCCAGCGACCCGGGGTCAGGAGCAACCTTGGGTTGCCGGGGGTCGGCAGGGAAGGGAGAGGATCAAGCGTCCAATGGACTGCTCTCCTCTCTGGGGGAGGGGAGGGGAGGGTTGTCATCCAACTCCTTGGCTGCCCCCTAGTGGAAGCCAGAGGGCAGCACTGGAGGTTGGGAGACACAGAAATGCAGAGACATGCTGTGCACATGCCTCCACACATGCACGTTCACGCTGTGAGGGGGAGGGTGGTATACAGGGAGAAAAACGGAAAAATAATGGAAAAAAGCAATATGGAAAATAAAAAGGGGAAAAAAGCCATAGGCGAAAAAAGGTGCAAATACTGTGATGGAGCTTCCACGGAAACCCATGTGAGCAAGTCGATGGCAGGAAAATACTGAGGAGGGAGTGGGGCCGCTCACGCCTTTATAGGGTTGATGTCGGTGGACATAGAAGGCATGGGCGGCCCCAGTTGTACTGCTGAAAAATCCTTTTCTTTGACAACTGTGAGTAATCTGATTTTGGGTTCCCAGGAGGAACATACCTGTTTTTTGCCTGTTTTCCTTGGGGTGTTACTCTGATAAAAAGACCTATGCACCCAGTTCTGTTTGAGACTGTTCTTGTGCCTTTTCCTAAAGTTGGCTGACAATTGTGAAATCCCTGGTGAGACTTAGCACATTGAGCAGAACTTTAATTTTACACTCAGAAGTAGTGTGCTTCTAATGCTGAATGTGAGAGTCATTCCAAGATGCATAGTTCTACAGTTTGGAAACATTGAGGTGTAACTATGAAAGAATGGCTGGGTATGGACTGTAGAAGCAAAAGGTGGGCAAGTCCCCATCTGGAGTGACCAGTTCAACACTTCGGGTTCTGCCTATTTTTCAGGTCATATGGCCAATGCCTGAAGAGAAAGTTTACCCCCCTGGTGTGGTTTGTTCTAATTTTGTGCACCAGTGTACTCTGTCATGGCCAGCTGCCACATTTCCAAACCTCTAAATCCTATGCCATATGGGAAATGTTCTAAATTGTGGCCAATGCCACTAGAAGAAATTGTGTGCTTCATTGTGACAAGTGCCACTAGAAGAGATGTGTGTTTCAGCTGAGGCTTTGCTGATGAAAAGGGTTCGAAGTCCTATGCAATATGGGAAGTTTAGAGTTTCTGTCTGCTACAGATGATGTTGTTCTGTATTGCCTTGTCCCACGAAGCGTAAACCCTCGGGGGTCCACCTTTGCTTTTGTGTACCAACCTCAGAATAAAGCCACACTCTAGAACCCCAACCTGGTATGTACAATCTTGTTACTGCTCCCTGTGTGAAATTACTGGGTACCCTTCCAGAAGTTCAGACCTAGCATAGCCCTTAGCAAAAGTTCTCTCCTCAGGACCTGGGTTTAGTAATGGTCATTTTGGGTTTCAGTAATACTCAGTGCTTTGTAACCCCACCCCTCTCTTTCTCCTAGACAGAAAATATGGGAGGTGTGCTTACTAGTTAAACAAGTGGCCAGTGGGGGGGTGTTACACATGGATTACAAAACAATTGGTTTAACCCAGAGTATTTTAGTATAATGAAAAAAAAAAAAAAGATACTCACTAGAAAAATTTTGAGTCTACAAACAGCATATTTGAATGTAACAGGTATTGACACTTGAGAAACTTGCAAAATCTCTCTATTTTTGTCTATTTATCCTCCTCCACACTCCAGTTATTCAGGAGTCACCTGTACTACCCCACTACTAGCCTTACCTGAATCCCCAGTGGTTCTCCTGGAGCCGTAGTATACCCCCCAGGGTGCGAAGGGCCCACACCCGATGTTTCTTGGATTTTTTCATCAGGTCCCCAGTGGTCAGGCAGGCAGTGGCAATCAGGGTCAGCACTGGTGCTATATCTACCATTGCTCTGGTGGAGTTTTCCTCCTTTCTTCCTGTGTGGTGTTCGCCCGACATCAAGATGCCAGGTGCCACGTCTACCACACAGCTCCCAACCCCCTCCCCGCAGGACTTGCAGTACCTCGGGCCTCTGCTCGGAGCCCAGCAAGCTATGGGCCTTTATCTCCTACCCCCCCCCCCGAGAAGGCGAGCAGTCCTGGGACGCTCAAGCCTTCTCTCCCGGCCGGTCCTCCAGTGAACCGAGTCTGCTCCCGAACCTAGGTCGCTGGCATCGTGAGTGGAAATCCAGCTGCTGCGCCGATGGGCCAGCCCTATCTATGTATTTTCAAAATAAACAAAATGAGTCTTTTGGTGACACTAAAACATCTGAGGTTTCAGTGAACAGCCTCAATGATCCTGTAAGTAAGGTTATTTCTGAATGTAGTTACTTGTAATGGTGTTCCTATATCCCAGCTGAATGAAATTTGTGAATTAATTGTAAAGAAAGACATCCCAATATAAGCGTGCAGTGGCTCAATGGGAAAGTTTCAGCCAAGCTCTACTTCCATTTCATTAGCAATATCTTCTGCTCCATTTTTGTTTTTAGAGCTGTGGATTCATCATACTCTCAAAATGTTAAATCAAGTGCCATCTGACAAAAGTGCAGGTCATGATGGCTTTGAGCCAAGATTTATAAACTGTACTGCTATACATATCTACTGCCTTCTCACAAAAAAAATGTAATCTTTCTCTGATTACTGACATCTTTCTCGGTGAATAGAAAAATACCACCATAACTCCAGTTCTTCAGTCTGGATCCAGTTCTGATGCGGATAACTACTGCCCTATATCAATCCTTTTGACCCTCAGTAAAATGTTGAAAAAATTGCGAATGCGCAGCATAGATTTTGTAAACATCACAACACTGGTACGGCCCTGGTCACGTTCACTGGCCATGTCAGTACAGCCATGGATCAAGGTGTGCTCAGTAGCACGATTTCTGTGGACCTGTCCAAGGCCTTTGATCTTGTTGATCACAGCCTACTCCGTGAGTGTCTGAAAGATCTTGGTTTGTCTGTCTCTCCATGCACTTGATTTCAAAGCTATTGGAGTTCTTCCCTTTGAGAGTAAAATTTCATGGTTTTTACTCAGATAATAAGTTTCTTACGGAAGGGGTACCCCAGGCCTCTATCCCCTCTTACTCTCAGTTTTTTTTATTTAATACCACCTGTTGTGCTGAACACAAGCACTATCCTTTACACCGATGATATTATTTTGTGTAACAGCTCTTTTTCTCTTGACAGTACTGTTTTAGCACTGCAGGCAGGTTTGGATGTTTTGAACTTGTGGCTTATTTGACACTGTTTGGACCTCAACAGCAAAAAAAAAAAAAAAAGTATGTTTGTTGGTTCTAAACCAAAATTAGCCAAATGTTCTTCAGCTGTCTCAGTTTTTGATCCTAATGGCATGTGCCTTGACAAAGCTGACAATTTCAAGTATTTGAGCTTGCACCTTGACCCTCATCTGACTTCATCCATTTCATGCCAAATCAATTTGCAAGGGTATTCATTTAAAACTTGGTGTTGCTTTTTAGGCTCAAAAACTGTCTAACAACTGAAGCCAGGCACACTATTGCCAGAGGTATGCAAATGCCATTATGAACTTGGTGCCGAAAATCTAGGAAGCTGATTGTGTAACAGCTCTCTGAAGCCGTGATGATATCTAGCTACATCATCACGGCTTCAAAAAGTCTCCAGCCAGCAGACTTCTCACTGGCCACCAGAAATCCATCCGAGAGCAACATTCCCTTGATGAAGAAAAGCAGCTCCGAATAGTAAAGAAAAATGCTCTAGCTGCTTTCGACAAGCAATATTTTATGTTTATTTACATTTCCCCATCACAACATGCTACCTGACACAAAACGGGAGTTACCGCAAGCCTGCAACCCGCTCCAAATCATCCGTCCCATGCAGAACACGTCTGTAAACATAAACCACAACGCCTCATCTCTCAGGATGTTAACGGCAGTGTGTCTTCCCTCAGTAGTATGGCACGAGCCATCTTCCCACCACCGACATGCAAAGACTTCCTAAGAGAAAAAAAAACTTTCGGCACTTCGAAGAGCCACGGTGCAGGTCAGTAGGCAGTGTCCCAGGAAAACAAATGTGCTACATGTTCCTACACAGTTTCCAAACAAAACAAAAAAGAGTGGCACATACAGTATTTTAAAAAGAGCAACAGATGACAGAAACATACCTTTCTTTTTCATGCTGTATGTGTTGAGGGGCAGAACACATAGGGAGAGGTCCCAATACTAGTTAATACCAGCTCCTACAACAGCGCCACCAGCTGACCACAACCGGAATGGAACTATTTTCAGAAACAGTACTCTTACACTTCCTTAGAAATAAAATTTTTTAAATGTTTGATATTTTTAGCAGTTTTTTTTATTTACACTGATTTTATGACTCAGTTCATAAAAGCAATAATGCACTCCAGGGTGTGGTATAACGTGGGATATCGTCACTTCTCGGGTCGTTGGACACACTCGTCATGCCCAATCACCCAAGGTGTGACGATATCCCATGATATACCACACCCTGTCATGCATTATTGCTTAATTGTTAAACTTCAACTCTTGTTTTAGCAGATATATCCTCCTCTGTGCCTTCTCTTTTAAACAAAACTCTGAATAGTATTTGTTGAGTTATGCTTAATGCACCTTACAGTACACATCATTGTTCCATGTATGCTTACCTTGAAGTGTTGCCTCTTGACTTAAATAGGTTATATAACGTATGGCATCTTGTAGGTAAGACTTTAAGGTTAAAGGGACACTGTCAACCTGTTTTTCATCATACTATTTCTAGTTAAAAACCTACATTTTATGATTGCTTATCTTCTCTAAAATTCATTAATTTTGCTGTTTGTTTTGTCTGTCTCCTTATTTAGTAGAACTGAAATGCATGCTAATGTAAACTGATAAACAACCTTGTTTTGTTTACAATCCTGGATCTGTTCATACTGCATACTTCCTGAGCACTAGAAACACACCCAAATAGTGCAGTCACTCGTGAGGCAGACCCCTACTAAACTCCCACTGCATCATGAGGGGCTAGACTGTGTTGGATGTGTTCCCAAGTCCAGCAAAGATGCAGTAGGAGCTGATCAAGGATTGTAAACAAACCTGTGTTTGTGTGGTAACACCAGTATGGTGGGCAGTCTGTTTTTCACTTTTTTAAAGAAAATCAGAATCAAACTACCAACTGCATCAGCAGTCTCTACAGAATGTGAACAGTCATAAAATATGTTTTTTAAACTAGGGACAATCTGAGGCCCGAGGGGGTTGACAGTGTCCCTTAAAATTCAGTTTCCACTTTGTTCTTCTTGTTTTCATTTAAATCTGTTAACAGAACTCTCAGGTCCAATAATAAGAATATGCTTCACATGCCATCAGTGTCTACTGTAATGTGTCAGCGAGCCTTTTCAGTTTTTGCTCCTAACAGCTGGAATACTCTCCCATTATCTGTTCAACAACTTGATAACCATGTAACAGTTGATTATTTGTTTTTGATAACCAGGTATAATACACTAGGTGTAAATATGCCTATTTGCAGGCACTAACTGGTGAGGTTCTCTCACAGGACCCAGTCTGGACAACTGTTAGCAGTTTCAGAACCCCTCAGGTGCCTACCTCTCTTGGGGTATCTCTAGGTCTGAATCCTACTAGAGCCACTGCTAACGCAGTGCAGTGCTCTTTCCCAAAGGGTAAATGACCCACCCTTTCTGTTACAGCTGAGAACACCTGAACTTTAGATATAGTAACTGTAGCCTCCCTTTTCAAAGATGGATCAAAGACTTGCCAGTTTATCCGCTGTTATCTATACCTGAAATCACTCTGTCATGGAAAACATGAAGTATAGTTATTTATTTATTTAAAATTTGGTAACCAGGAAAGGCACACTGAGCCGAGGCTCATTTCCAAGTGTGACCCGGGGAGGAGGGAGAAAGCTACCTTGTCCAACAATCATATGTAACCCCCTTGTTCCCAGGGGTTACTAGAATCACGGTTAGAATCAGTGGTAGGCAGAGAAGGCAGCTAGTGAAATGCCAATTAAATGGATTTCACTCTGTCTCACTCTGTTCTCAGTCCCTGCTGAGCTCTGGAGGGATGATGTCATTTAGAACTGTCGCAGCAGCATAAGCCACATTTGCTAGCAGCTGCTAGGGCTAATTTTAGAATGCTGAGAAGAGTAGAGGGAGTAGTCTGCAGGAGTTCGTGGAAGAGGCTTCAGAGTGCAGTGCAGCTCCTCAGTCAGCTGTGGTATAGAGCTACCAGTTTTTTTTTGAAAGTTTTAGTTCTCACCCTAGTGGATGACAACTGTTCCAGTCTGTGGAAGTGGTGGAGGCCTGTGTCAGCGGGTTTCCCTGTGCTCCATCCCAGGTGATTCATCACCTGGGATTTCAGATTACATCAATCCAGTTGTTTTTCCTGTTCCATGGTTCAATTTCCAAGATTACATCAGCCCAGCTGTTTCCGGTTTCATCATCGGTTTTCCGGAAGATATCTGCCCAGCTGTATCCAAACAGTGTTGCCAGAGGGTGAAGAGTCTTCAGCTGGAGAAGAATGTGATCCAGTTTGTTTGTTCTTCAAGGGACTGGTAAATCCAAAAACTCTTTTTACTATAATCTAGCCGACTCTACATTACACATCCAACACCTGGCAGCCTTCAAACTGTTGAACTTGTCCACAAAGACTCTCCCTTTGGACTACAGGTTCCAAGAACTGAGTTTCATCAGGCTCTGTCCCAGGAGAGACTCTTTAATGGACCTTGCCTTCGGGCATAATTGCCTGTCACTAGTTGGGACTTTTTAGGGCATTCCACCCCCAAAAATGTGTATTGTACGTAATGTCAGTATTTTCTACTGTTTTCTACCTTTTCTACATTTCTATAAAATGGAGGGGTTATGGTATTGTGTTTTTGCAGATTTGGGGTGTGTTGTTTTGTGTCTTTTCTCTTTCAGGTGTTCCTGGTGAATAAAGAAGAGAAAAACCAGAAGAGGATTTGGGAACTCATCCGAGTTCTCCTGTTTTGTAGCGTGTTTTTAGAATTTTGTAGTAGTTAACATGTGTTAACATTTTTCTTCCACAGGTGTATGTGTGGGGGAAGTGGGAGTGTAATACTGTGTATAGTGTTATTGCTTTGTGTTTTTGGTTTGCAGGTGCCCTGGGTTGGGGATAGATAGGTTTTCCCTAGAGGGCTAGGGAGATAGACTGGCTGTGGTCCTGACCGGCCGTAGGGGCCACAGTTCTGGCCTATTGGGGCATGCTTTGGGCAGTTCTCCCAGAGCCACTGATTCCCCATAGTAAGATCAGAGTAGGGGCTGATGCGTCAGCCAATGGCCAATGGGCCCTTAGTGTTGCCTGCTTGTGCCTGGCACATGGTAGGAGAGGGCCGAATCACCCCTCTCCGTAGGTAGCACATAGGGTAGGATGGCCTGGTGCCAGGTACAGTAATGACTGGGGACAGTCATTTTCCTGGCTAAGGGTGGGTGTAACCCCCTTGTTCCCAGGGGTTGCTAGAATCCCGGTTAGACTCAGTGGTAGGCAGGGAAGGCAGCTAGTGAAATGCCAATTAAATGGATCTCACTCTGTTCTCAGTCCCTGCTGAGCTCTGGAGGGATGATGTCATTTAGAACTGTCTCAGCAGCATAAGCCACATTTGCTAGCAGCTGCTAGGGCTAATTTTAGAATGCTGAGTAGAGTAGAGGGAGTAGTCTGCAGGAGTTCATGGAGGAGGCTGCAGAGTGCAGTGCAGCTCCTCAGTCAGCTCTGGTATAGAGCTACCAGTTTCTTTTGAAAGTTTTAGTTCTCACCCTAGTGGATGACAACTGTTCCAGTCTGTGGAAGTGGCAGAGACCTATGTCAGTGGGTTTCCCTGTGCTCCATTCCAAGTGGGATGGGGTTGATCTCCAGGATGCAGGTGCAATCCCCTGGTCCATCTGGACTTTTGAAGCTGCCTTGGTACAACTTTTCTGTGAGTACTTTTTTTTGTTTTCTGTGTAAACCCAGGAGTACCTGCATTCCTGTTAATGGTGGATTCTCTGACAAAGGGACCCCGTCACCTGAGACTTTCTGTTTAAAAGTTATCTGCGTACATTTGGAGTCCAGTATGTGACCGTCGATGTACAGAACTTTTAATTTCTGACACTCTTGAGGTGTGTGTACTATGTTAAGTGTGATATACATTTGAGACAACATCTACAGTTTCTTCAGTTGTGTGGTGTAATTAATCAGATGAATGGCCAAGTATAAGCTTGGAAAAAAAGAGGGAGGGAGACCCAACCATCTAGAGTAACCAGTTTACCTCTACGGCTTCTGAAGGGCACCTATTTCTTTTCACTCAGTGCATGTGACCAATGCCTGAGGCAAGTGTTTACTCCTGAATGTGGGTTTGTTTCTTCCAGTTTACCCCAGTATAGTGGGTTCTGAAAGTCCTGAGCCAGTATGTGCTCGTCGTGGTCGTGTGTGCCACATTCATTCCTGTGTAATATGGGAACAGTACCAGTACCTGGCCAGATGTGCCAATTTCCAGAGGGAACCAGTGTGTTCACTAGTGTGTATGTTTTTTTCATCCTATGCTAAACAGGAATTCAGAATGTCTGTACCTCAGTAATCTGCATTACAAGTATGTGTAGCCCTATGGGGGGTCCATCTTCGCTTTGTGATTATTCCTACTCTGTTACATTAATAAAAGCCACACTCTAGAATCCCAACCTGGTTTGGACAGTCATGTTATTGTTTCCTATTGTCTGGAGTTACATGGATGCCCCTGTCCACAAGTGCAAACCTAGCATAGCTCTAAGCAAATGTTTTCTCTCAGGGACCTGGGTTGTTGGCCATGGTAATTGGTCCCTACCAGGTGTGTGCCAAGCAGTTGCCACACTTGGCTGTCTGTTTTGTATAACAGTCTTTTCCATCTGCCATATCCCACCTTGTATATGGTGGCTTGTGCTTTGTGTTCTTTTTTACAATATAAATCCCCACCCCTCGACACTTGGTGAGAGGTGTGCCTTCTAGTTAAATAAGGGGCCGGTGGGTGGTCACACATACATTAAATAAACAGACGGTTAAATAACAATACATAATAAGGTGCGTACAGTAACGGAGAATAGGTAAGTACAAGTATAAATTAGGGCATTATATACAAAATTATGTATACAATAAGAGAACTCTTGGAGGGGAAGGCAGAGCGTCAGAAGGCTTAAGAGGGATAGGATAGGAAAGGTGACAGAACCAGAAGAGGAGGGCTGGCATAACACCTATAAGGATGTCCCTGAATCAGGGATGTAGTGTGTCAAGTATGAAGAGGGGGAGTAAGTGCAGGGGGAAACAGGGAGTAGTTTAAGGTGTTTTTTGAGGGATGCTGCATAGGGCAAGAGGTGGACAGGGAGGGGAGAAGGTTCCAGAGAGCAGAGAGTCTGAAGGCAAAAGACAGTTTGCCCGACTGCAAGCACGGTTGGGGAACAGCGAAGAAGTGGAGGTTGTGGGAGAGAAGAGAGTAACCCGTGCTAGCAGTGGGTGCTAGTAACATAAAGAGATAGGAAAGAAAAAGTACCGAACCAGTACTTAGCGATGAAGGAGGTGCAGTGGGCAAGACGACTGGCGAGAGGGGAGGGATAGTGCTGAGTACAGTGAACAGTGGTGGGTATGGTAATAGAGGTTTGCAGCGAAATGTCAGAACGTGGTGAACAAAGGGTCCAGTCTGGATAAAGAAGACTGAGGAGCTGAGTTATAAACCACATCTGCATAGTCTATGGATGGTAGGATAAGCCTGGAGAGGAGTTCCTTTCTGATGGGAAGTGAGAGGCTGTCCTTGTGTCTGTACAGAGCACCTAGTTTAGGGTGGAGCTTGCTACGGATTGAGTTAATATGGTGAGAGAAGTCTAGTTTAAGGTCCAGGCAGACTCCCAAGTATTTGAAAGATTCCATGGCCTCTATCTTTGATCCATCCAGGAAGAGAAAGGAGGGTAGGGAAGGGAGTTTGGCCAGCTTCTGGGCCGTGCTGAAGGCCATGGCAACTGGTTTCTTAGTGTTGCACTTAAGCAAGTTAGTCTGAAGCCAACGCAGCACTTTTTCAAAGTCAGCCTGGAAGGCAGACTTGATGACCGGGAGGGAGGGACCAGATGTGAAAATTACCGTATCATCAGCATACATGTGGACGTGCGAGGTAGGGCAGACACAGGAGAGGTGATTTACAAATATGGAAAAGAGTGTGGGCCCAAGGATTGAACCCTGTGGGACTCCGACACAGATGGGGAGTGGAGGGGACGTGGTGTCCCCCAACTGCACATATTGGAATCTGCCTGTTAAGTAAGCCCTAAACCAGTTAGTGGACGAGGCGAGAGTCCTATAGAGGTGAGTTTGTCTAAGAGGAGTCTGTGGAAGACAGAGTCAAAGGCCTTGGCTAAGTCTACGAAGATGGTCAGTGTCAGCTGGCCATTATCCACTGCGGAGTGAATGTGATTGGTAAGGCAGAGTAATGAGGAGGTAGTAGAGCGGTGTCACCTGAATCCGGACTGGTATGGGGTCAGGGTGGCACTGGCATTCAGGAAGGAGTTTAATCTTTTGGAGATTACGGATTTAAGGATTTTAGAGAGGGAGTCGAGGAGGGATATGGACCTATAGTTTCCTGGTTGGGAGGGGTCACCACCTTTGTGGAGCAGGACTACCATAGCTAGTTTCCAGGCCTTAGGGACTGAACATTGAGAAAGTGAAAGGTTAAAAATGTGGGTAAGTGGAGGGCCAATTGCTGGTGCAGAGATCTTGAGAAGATCAGGGTTAAGCCCATCAGGAATGCTTTGAAGATTTTAAGGACTTGAAGGCATGGAGAACCTTGATGACGGTGAAAGGAGGGAAGGAGTGACCAGAGTCCAGGGAGGTAGTAGTGAGGGAGTGGGAGTGGGGGGGGTGTAGGGGGGTAGGGAGTGGACCAGGTGGAAGGGCACAGATGGTGAAATAGTGGTTTATGGAGGAGGCGGTGGAGCACGAGTCAGTAGGGCCAGATGTGGCTGTTGGGCCAGAGGGAGTATGGGAGGATGTGCTGTGCCTAGAAGGGAGTGAAGTGTCTTCCAGAACTCTGCAGGGGAAGGGCCATCGTCTTGCAGCTGGGATTTGAAAAAGTTTGCTTTGGCAGAGCGTACCGCCTTTGTACATGCATTTCTTATGGCTTTGTATTTTTGCAGATCTGCACAATTGGAGGATGACTTGTAAGTGCACCAGGCATGGTCTCTGTCTTTCAAAAGGTTGATCAGGTGGGGTGAGACCCATGGGTGGTGTCTACCATGGAGCTGTAGTCGTTTGGGAGAAACGTGGCTGTTCCAAATGGTCAGAAATGTATTGCTAAATGCAGCGAGAGCAGAGTCCACGTTAGGTGCATCCCGGACCAGTCAGCCAGGTAGAGTTCTGAAAGACGCGCATGGTGGTTGAGAGTCTTTAGGGGATGGAACCACAGGTACTTGGGGGGAGAGGATGGCGGGCGAGAGTTCCTGAGGCAGTATGTGATGCAGTGATCAGTAAAAGCATCAGGGAGGATTCCTGCTGTGGAGAATTTAAAAGGGTAGGATGCTAAGACCCAGTCGAGTAGAGAGTGGTTGCTCGAGTGTGAGTTTAGCCTAGTAGGTTCTGTAATGAGCTAAGTAAGGTTGAGGGCCTCTATCTCCTGGGAAATGGGTCTTGTATGTGGGGCAAGCCAATTTAGATTAACGTCACCTAGGATAAGAAACTCCCCCGTTTGGACAGAGCAGGTAAGACTGGCTAGGCTAGTGACAATGGATGAATGTTTGGCTTTAGAGGAGAAATGGCTTACCCCAATGAAGATGGGTGAGGTAGCTGAGAGTGTCAGTTTGATGAGAAGGAGCTCATGGGATGACAGGGAGGCCTCTTGGAGGATGACTGAGACAGGGAGGGACTCAAGGGTGTAAGCTGCAATGCAACCTCCACGTTTGCTCCTGTCCTGTCGAAATAGTGAGTAACCAGGGATCTCGATTGTGGAGTCACTGTCCCTGGCAGACAGCCAAGTCTTGGATACACAGAGGACATCTGGGGTGGTCAGAGATACCCAAGCTTTTATGTGATCCAATTTTGGTAAAAGGCTCCTGGCATTTATGTGGTATATGCCAAGGCCGCTGGTTGGGGGAGAGCAGGGGGTGGGATTTGGAGGCTTGGGGTTAGTTTCAATATCCCCAACAAGGAGAAGGAGTCGTAGCTAGGGAGCTATGTATCTGGGGAAATGTTTCTTGTGAAGAGTGCAAGCAGGGTGGGCTTGTGGTTTTAGGGCTAGAGAAGGGGGCCTACTGTGGGAGGATAGGAAGAGTGGAGAAACAAAGAGGGGGTGACAAGAGTTGGGGATAAAAAGGAGTAGTGGGGAAAAATGGGTGAAGGAGTCGTAGACCAGAGGGAGGGAATAGGTGAGGCCCTGGGGGGGGTGGAGGTGGAGGACAGGGGCTTTGAGCCGGAGACATGGGGAGGGAAGAATACAATGAGAGTGAATAGGAGGGGAGAGAGTAGGTGCAGGTGAGGGGGCAACATAGTCCTAGAGGCAGCGCTGGGTATGGGGATACAGAACAGGATACGGCAGTGCAGTAGAATCTATTGATAGAGTGTCCAATAATGGAAGGTGGGTGCACTTTAAGGCACTATAGTGGCCACTAGTGGAGGAGTGGTATAACCTGCAGGTGGGAAAATTAGGAGATTGTTCTGTTTAGGTGCTCAGTCACGTGATCACCACTGCCAATAAAGGCACAGCCGGACAAGGGTGGGGTAGCTGCCACTCAGTGTGGCTCAGTTGGTAGCACATCTGCCTCTGGACCAGAAGTTCATGGGTTCTCATCCCACACCGGGATTGGACTTGCACCTAAAAATGCTGGCATCTGAGTGCAGTATTAGGGGGGTGCTGTACTGTTGGGGTGTGCCGTCCTTAGGATGAAACGTTAAACCGAGGTCCCTTCTAACCATACTGGTGCTGTCCTGGTGGGTGTCCAGGTGGAAGTAAAAGAACACAGGGCACTCTTTGCAAAAGAATAAGGGACATTCCAAGTGTCCTGGCCAACATTCCCCTTCCCATAAACTGGTTCATGCAATTGTCCAGGCTGTGCGTGGGTGATGATGTGCGATATGGCTGCCACTACACATTCAGTCACTTCACTACCAGTCTAGCATTGCTTGTAAAGCGCTTTGGGATACACTGTGTATGAAAAGCACTATATACATGCCAATTCTTCTTCTTCTTCTTCTAAACAGGGCAACACTGTGTGAGGTCTTCAAAGGATGGCATCGGCTGTTGCTGTAGCTGCTGTGTACCTGTGCTGCACACTTGGTTTCCTGGCTGGCTTGCAGTTGTGACTGAGGGCTCTCAATGGTGGGGTTTGGGGGTCATGGAGTACAGGGCTCAGAGGCTGAGCTGAGCAGGTAAGCTCCACTGAGCCAGCCCAGTGGTGCTGAGGGTTGAGGCGCTGGATGCCACACCTTGTGGCATGCCGGCAACCCAGGTTCAGGAATGGACTCGGGCCATCGGGGTTCGGCAGGGGAGAGGAAAGATTGAGCGTCCCATGACAGCTCTCCTCTCTCTGGGATGGGGTAGGGGTTCGCATCACTCTGCAGCAGCAACTGGTGGAAGCCAGGGGCATTGCTATTAGCGCACGTAGTGGAGGACTGGAGCGCGGCAGGCATCAGCACATTGCGCACAGATGCCACTGCATGTCCAGATCCAGGTGGAAAATTGTGGAGCAGTCGTGGCTGCTGATGTCTGTGTGCCGCACCCCCAGACATGAGAGGTGCAACCCCCCAGCTATTAGGATGCAGGTCCCCGGGGAGGGAGGGCTCTGCATGCCAGTCTGTGTGGAGGAGAGCGTGTCGCTGGCCAGACCAGGTCTGGGGGTGCGGGTGCCGGCATCCAGACGACTCACCACCCACTCCGCAGAAGGTAGGAGAGAAAAATAATACTGTGGTAAAAGAAAAAAGGTAAGCTCCATTGAAACCTGCTAAAAAAAGAAGGGGACTGGTAAATTGATGTGAATGTTGGGCGGGAAACAGAGAGGCTATAGGACAGCTCAAGTTACTGGAGAGGTAGAAGAGATCACAGGACAGATCTGAGAGGTTGGGATGGGGGAGAAGGGACAGTGCAGATGGAAACAAAGGAGCAGAACCAGCTGCTACAGGGTTCACAGATCAGACAGTACATGAATCAAGCAGGGATCCTACTGAGAACTTCAAACTGGCAGTAAAATATAATCACAGCTTGCAGCGAATAACTCGAGTAGAGAGTATGTTTAACACTTAAAACAGGCAGTACAACTATCGGGGGGGGGAAAAAAGCAAGACTTAATGGCTGACTGCTATCCAATACACAGTATATGCCTTAGCCCTAAACAGTTGACCCTTAAAGTAATTACAGAAGTGGCTGAAACTCCTGGATAATAACAATTTTGAATTAAGGAGACCAAGATTAATGCCCACAGATCACCCCTGATCGCAGAAACATGCTAGGATCAGAGACTATCAGTACTGTTGAGCCAACTGTAAACAAGATGGTGATGGCGCCAAGTTAAAACAGGACTACCCTGTGTGAGGTCTTCTGAGGACAGTGGTGACCGTTGCTGTAGCTGCTGGGTATGCCTCCCTGATGGAGACACCAACACAAGGACCTACTTCGCTGTTGACAAAATCGACAGTTCGTCGACAGGTCACTGTGTTGGTGCACCTGTGGCAGTGGCACACTGTCTCCCGGACTTGCACCCCCTCTCCGAACCAACTCCAACCTGAAGTTGATTATAATAATCATGGGGGAGCAGGGGGCAGAGCCCCCCGCATGGGAGGTTCAGGGGGGCAAAGCCCCCCCAATAGAAAAACGGACCAGGAGACATTTGGGATTTATGTTGACATAAATCCCGTCGCTGTGACGCCAGTCGAAAAAAGTGTTGTCGAACCGGCATCATAGAACCTAGATGCTGCATACCTATGCTGCACACTTGGTTTCCTGGCTGGCCGGCTGGCTTGCAGTTGCGGCTGAGGGCTCTCGACAGTGGGGTTCGGGGGTCATGGAGTGCAGGGCTCAGAGGCTGAGCTGAGCAGGAAAGCTCCACTGATGCTGCGCACTTGGTTTCCTGACTGGCCAGCTGGCTTGCGGTTGCGGCTGAGGGCTCTTGATGGTGGGGTTCGGGGGTCACGCAGTGCAGAGCTCAGAGGCTGAGCTGAGCAGGTAAGCTCCACTGAAACCTGTATAAAAGAAGCATGCAACAGCTGGTGACCCTCTTTATCACACTGATTAGAAAATGGGCTTTTTATTTCCTGGTATCTGATTGGCTAGTACCCTTGCTGGGGGGGGTACATTAACTTTCAATAGATGCACGGGAAATAAAAAGTGCCAGCCTATAGTACCCCTTAACCCAGTGCAGTATTCAAGTGCCCACCTTGCCTTCTAATTGAGTAAAACACCTAATCTGCATTTCAAATCTCCACCATTTTTTTTGTCCCGCTAAGTGAGAGATAGTGGCCCCCAATGCCCCCTAGTTTACTGCCAGCTGCAAAACCATACATCATACTCCTGTCTGAATATTTTTTTTTCTTTATTTCTTTTTTGTTTTAGTTACAATGCCTTGAAAGTCCCTACCTGGCAGCACCTGCTTTTCGCCGGCTTAATTCTCGTCTCTGTACTACCTCAGTCAACCCCGGTTTTTTTCTATGGACATTCCGTCCATAGCAGAATGCTCTACAATGCCACAGCCCACCCGCCACCACCGCCGATTCCCTGACAGACTTACTGTTGTTTTTTTAATTGCAGCTCCTGTCACTAGCACACTTCAGAATGGAGGTTACAAAAAAAACAGAAAAGTACCTCTGCACAGCAAGCTTTCGTTTCATTCCAGCTCACCTGACAGCCACCACTGTTCCTCCGCCAGAGTCCCCCGACCACCACCACCACTCCTCCGTCAGACTCCCAGAGTAGTAAATAAAAGAAAGAAAGTAAAGTACCAACTGCAGGGCCCAAAAACATGTGGGGGGGGGGGGCCATGAAACCAACACAACCAACTGAAAACACTGAGAACTAGAGCAGCTCCATTAGGACACAAATCCTTCATTCATTTAACCTCTGTGAATCACCTTAGGGTTCCTAAAAGGGAAATAGGCAACACAAAAAAGAAAGAAAATGAATTCAAATAGGCACAATTTGTGATTTGAATATTTACAAGTGCAATATAACCAAAACGTAAGATTCAAACTTCTACCTAGACAGAGGTACTGTATGTCATAAGGTGTAAACCAGTATAGCAGTTTCAAGGTGTCCTTTTTCTCTTTTTTATTAAATGGCATGATATCCGCCCTCTCATTCAAACCTGGTGGGCAATCCCCACCTAGCTGAAAAATCCACGTGGATTCCCTTTCCAATAATAGGGAATCTAGGTCACCACCTCTTCTACCCAGGTATACCCTCTCGATGCCACGGAACATAAATTCGTGTTTTTCTGAGTGGAAGCTACTTTTACGTGTACTGCCAGCGCATTATTTAGATCCCCATTGTTAATTGCTCTGGTGTGTTCCCCCACTCTCAATTTCAGAAGTCTGGTGGTTTTCTCTATGTGGAAGCTACCACAGCTGCACTTGATAGTGCTAATTTGAATTGATTTTCTTTCTTTTTTTGCTGCCTATTTCCCTTTTAGGAACCCAAAGGTGATTCACAGAGGTTAAATGAATGAATGACTTGCTTGCACTCTTAGGAAGCAAGCAGTAAACTCTAACTAACCCTGTTGCACCAATGTGATCAGTAGAAAGAAGTAATGTACTTAGTATTTGTATTAACAAACTGTAAATGGAGTTAAGTTAATATTGCTGCACAGTATCAAAATGTACAAGTACTGTAGTACACCTGATATGAACTAATAAGACTGAACCTATCCTTTATTTGAATATGATGTTTTTAACATTGATTTATTGTTATGCACTTTAGAATACAAAGATACTATATGAGTATCTTTTTCAGCAGCTGCAACTTTAAGTAAATACACAGCTGGGATTGGTTCATGGACACTTAAAAGCTCAGCTCCTCCCACAGACCAGCATCCCTTGAGAAAGCCTGCGGGCAAAACCTGGTCGGGAGCTTTGTTTTGCACTGGTTTTTGTGACTCCTCATTTGTGTATACTATTTCCACAATAAATTATACTTTCGCAACAGCTTTAGCCTGGTGCTGGTTGTTTAGATTTGTAGATTTTGTTTATACCTGGCACAGGCTGTTCATACTGGAGCGGTAACGTCTGGTATGCTGGTTTACGCATTGTGTAACCGCTCAGTCTATAGCTGATGCTTGCAATTTCCTACCATGTTTTTCAGTGAGTTCGAAGTCTTGCAAAAAACAGGAGTTGTATTCCACCCTTTGAAACGCTTCTTTTCGATTACGTAAGATGGGACAATAAACTTTGTTACACGCTCCGCTGTGCAGCTATCCATTTAGCGTTTGGTCTCCATAAAAACCTTTGGATTACACAACAGAAATCCATATGGAAGTTACATATCTGGGTCTCAGCAGAATGACGCATGAGACCACAAATACACTGGAAACTGGGCTGAAAGTTTTATTTTTTTATTTTATTTTTTATTTTAGTCTTTGGTAACCAGGTAAGGCCCACTAGGCACAAGTGCCTGTTTTCAGGGGTGACCTGGGAGCACTGGGTGGGTAGTTAAGTGACTTGCTCAGAGTCACACAGTATGCAAGTGGAGGCTGTGAGAATCAAACTCAGGTCTGGTCTGCTGGATGTATCAAGATCGTTCACACCTCGTTCCTCTAACCTCCAGGCTGGATTGCAGAGCTGGCTGTTAAATGAAAGAGGCGAGTCGGGGCTTTTTTTGAGGATTCTTCTCTACCTCTGAGAACACGTGACAGTACTTCAACTGAGAGAAATATTAGTGAAAATGAAGACACCATAGAAACAGCATTTCTGGAACTACAGAAAGCTGCACTCAAAGCACGAAGGCACTTTTGGCACAGGATTTACTTGGAAGCAGGTTTAAAGGTAGGAAGAGCTCCACGAGGTTTAAGAGTGACAAAAAACAGTGTTATGGACAAGATCGAAAAGAATTTACATCTGACGGGCATGAACCACAGCAGGAAGGCTCTATAGCCCTTGTTAAATATGTTATTAAAAATTATTACAAACAACTGCCTGAATTACAAGAGAATTTAAGAATTAAACAAAAAGTTGCCACATTCAAAGAAAATATGAAGTTTGCCCCGTTAGAAAAAAAGTTAAAAGATAAAACAGAGAAACAGGATTTGAAGCTGAAACAACAAAAATTAGAAAAATTTGAAAGAGATAAAGAGGGATTATACCTCAGAGCAAGCGTTTAATTGGAAGAAAGAATCAAACAGGGCCTTCAGAAAGCAAGAGTCAAAAAGTAGAAACAAGAACACTAAACAACTGAGCCAGCCTAAGTCCATACTAAGAAACAGGGGACATTCATCATCGGGATATACCACAAATAGTGTCTCAGGTAGCGAGGTAGAGGAGTCCTTTTCCGAGGAGGAGGGGGAAGGGGAAGAAACAGATGGTAACAACCACCAGTACTAACAGTGTGTACCAACAACCCTCCACCCCCACTGATTCCCCCCAAAATAACTTGAGCTGTACCTTTCCAACAACAGCCCCCACCAAATCAAAAAGAACTAGAAGAGGTGGTAAGAAAAGGAAACAGCAAGAGGCAGAGTACGAAAGGGAGCAAGCAACAGAAGAAATAACTACAATTACTCTCTCTAGCAGAGCATTGTCGGAAGCGGAGACTTTTCTTCTTCATAAGGGCTTATCCTTTGTGCTAAGCAAAGGCATTTCACGGTTCGAGTTTTTTGGGGACTTCAGGAGATTTATTAGGAACCTTAATCTCAAGGCATTTTGGGCTAAAAGATATAACATGGGAGGAACCCTGGAGCAAGAAGGGAAGCACTTTGAGCTACATTACTGGGTTTGTGTTACACCTGACAGTAGTTCAAACCTCAGCCTTGCATTTTATGAAACCTTTATATTATATGCTGATGTACTGTGATTGTGCAAGCTTGGAGCCCTAGACCCTGCAAGACAGGTCCAGGAAGAGAGTCGGTAGTTCATCTCAAATCCGTGTGAACTACAGACTAGTTTATTATTGACTGATATTTCTCCTGGGGCATTATATGTGATTTGAGGGGCAGCACATACTGCAAATCTGTGGATTTGCTGCATTTTTAGTGCTTTTTGACTAACTTGGGGGCAAGGCATCTTGCAACCTCCTCCCTTCACTTCCGGGTCATCAGGTGTATAAAACACTGGCTTCTCAGCGAGCAGAGTGCGCATAGGCGCAGCGTGCGGCGAGCAACAGAGTGCAAATAGCAGACTTGATTGAATTAAGCGGGTGTAGATTTCTGCTTATCTGTCTAGTAGTTCTTTATAATCTTTATTCGTGGATTAGGCTGTGCGCCGACTGAGTGTTTTTTCTTTCAATTATGGCTAAATCTACAAATACTGCGTTTATCTACGGTGGCAAACAATGTGTTGTGTGCCTGATGTACGCCACCATTGAAAGTATGGGGTTAGTTAATGAGTTTACCTGCCCCAAATGTTTAGAAAATGAATCCTTAAAACAAGCTGTTGCTATGTTCAATGCAAGGCTTTCTGAACTTGAAGCCAGTCAAATTCAAATCCAGGCTAGACATCATGCTCTTAATCAGGCCTCTCCCGGGAATCCTGCTGACCCTCCTGGTCTAACTGATAATCCCTTAACCTTGACTGATCCTACTAATTTTAGTGGCAGCTATAGTAATACCCCACCTGCGGCATCTGTTGGCAGCACTAGAAAGCGCCTAAGGGAAAATGACACCGCTGATAATCCAGATGATCACTGGTATGAGGTACAAAGTAAACGGACATACAAAAAAAATCGTAAGGCCTCCCAGTTTTCCTTGGTTACAAGCAACAGATTTCAATTGCTAAATGAGTTTGAGGCCCCCAGTGAGGTCTCAACCTCTTTTGAAGTAACCCTGATTAAGTTACTTGACCCAGCCCCTTCCACTGACTCCACTGAAGCACCTACTGGTGGCCCAGACATTCTTGGTTTCTGTCCTCCACCATCAAATGTCCCATTTGTGATATTTGAGGCCTCTCCACTTGGCCTAACACAGGCAACAGTGCCTTCCCTTGTCCCAATGGGAACCCTTCCAACCATTAATGTTGCCCAAAGGAAAGTGTTTGTTATAGGCAACTCCATTGTCAAACACCTAGACAGGGCAGTATGTGACCCAGACAAGTCTAATTGTACATGTTCCAGCTTTCGGGGCGCCAGGATTGCAAACATTTCAAACGTGGTACGTAATATATTGGCTAATAGTGGCTCTAATCCATTAGTGATTTTACATGTAGGTACTAACGATTTCCGGTGTTCTACTCTACTGGACATTAAGCAAGATCTTGTAGCCCTTTCCAATACATTGGTGGACACTGGGTGTGAGATAGCCTTCTCTGAAGATTTACCTGTCCCTAGAGCCTCTGTTGATTTCAATAAAACAATATAAGAATTCAACAACTGGCTTCGTATGAGATGTCTAAAGCAGAATCCAGTATGCCTTACACATTGGGAAGAGTTTGTTGGTAGACCCAACCTATATTGTAGGGACGGTCTTCATTTAAGCCGTGGGGTAACCAATTATTAGGTGAACATGTTTTAAAATACATAAATCTACATTTAAACTGCTTGACTTGGGGGAGAATGTAGTCCCTCCCCCCCCCACGAGATTTTTGAGTAAAGATTACACACATACTCAGCAAAAAATCCTGAAATGTTTATATTTCAATGCCAGAAGTCTTAATAGTAAACTAGATGAGCTAAAGGACATTTTCACAACCGAACAGATCAATACTGTTTTGATTACTGAAACCTGGGGCGATGAGAAATCCAGTTGGGTTTTCTCTTTGCCTGGGTATACCCTATACAATTTTACCACCATAAGAAGAAGGGTGGTGGGGTTGCTACTTTCTTGAAAGATTCTTTACACACAGTTGACATTTCTCATAAGGTTAAATGCCCTACTAGTCCCTCAGAATCTGAATGGATTAAACTAATGTTAAATACATTGTAATAAACAACATATTATTCTGGGTGTTTATCGTCCAACAAGTACATCTACTGAACTCTTGGACACTATTATTAATTAAATTGAAATAGCTTGTTCTATAGGTGGCATCATCCTATCAGGGGACTTTAATCAGGGTGATGTTGACTGGACAGAGTACAAGGCTACTTCCAATTCAGGGAAAAAATTGGTTAACGTGCCAGCAATGTAATCTTATACAGGGTGCTAAACAACCAGCCAGGGGTAAAAAATCCCTTGATCTTGTTTTTTACAGTAAGAATCTGACATTAAATAATCTGAATGTATCTGCTCCTATTGGTAATAGCAACTGTAACCCCTTTGTTACCCGGGGTTACTAGAATCCCAGTAAGACCTAGTGGTAGGCAGGGAAGGCAGCTTGTGAAACTCCAGTTAAATGGGTTTCACACTGTCTCACTCTGTCCTCAGTCACAGCTGAGACTTGAGAGATGACATCATTATAGAACTGTCGCAGCTGCATGAGCCACTTTGGAATCTCCAGCTCAGGGAGTGAAGTTAAGAACTTTGGGAAATTCAAGGTCAGTCTTCCGTTTTTCCTTAAGCAAGAAGGAAGCATCAGTCTGCTGTTTGATCTCTCACTAAGAAAAAGGAAGTGTTCCTGTGTTTTTACCTTTTAAAGTGGTGGAGACCGCTCCCCCGGTATCAGTGCCCCCTCCCTCCGGGGGGGGTAGGAAAAGTTCTCTGTGGGTTCCAGGGGCAATCCCCTTCTCCCACCATGGAAGGAAGCTGCCTGATTTAATTTCAGTCTGTTCTTGTATAACAGCAAAGGTTACAGTACTTCGCCTGTGGGGCACCTGCAACGAATGGGTGAGTGTTTGGCTCCATTTGAAGGGGCAAAACATATTGTTTTCTTCAGTTGGATTTCAAGTAATGGGGACTGCTATTTGGGAGGACTATGTCAACTAGGACAAACAAATAGAGCAGTCAAACAGTTTAAAGTTCTAAATGGATTTAAAGTTCGCTGTAGAGGGGGTGCTTCAGGTCATCCATCGTTCAATCTACATTTTAAAGTCTAAAGTTTTCTGTGTATCCAGAGAAATGGCCGGGTATGGGCTGTGGGAGCTGGAGGTGGGAAAACCCCCCATCTTTAGTAACCAGGTCCACCTCTACGGATTTCTTCTGTGTTTTTGCTACTTGCCTCGTGCACTTGGCCAGTGATGGGGTGGATACCCAGACATGGGTCGCAACTTGAAAATCTCTCTAGGAGTTGCAGACTCTAAGTGGTGTGGGGAGCCACAAGATGGGAAAATGACTCCTTGTTTGATGGGAGCTCGATTGGAAGTACGAAAACAAATCTCTCTAGGAGTCACAGACTCTAAATGGTGTGGGGAGCCACAGTTTGGGAGTCTCCTTGTTTGATGGGATGTCTTTCCAAGTAAAGTTTGGGTTCATTCGTCAAGTGGACCGTCAGTCGAGTGGCCGGCAGGGAAGCCGGGCCAGTCAGGCTATGTATCCAATGCGCATGCAAAGTCCGGGCTGAGTTCCTGGTGGGTCCAAAGCCAGACATCTGTAGTAATGTGTTCATTCCTCAAATGGACCACTGTGTTAACCTCTAATCTGCACATACAGTAATGTAGCCCTTTGGGGGACCATGGAATGCTTTGTTTATGTTCAGTTAGTTAATAAATAAAGCCACACTGAAAAATCCCAATTCTGGTTCTGGACATTACAGTTATTGCTTCCTGTAGTTGGATTTACTTGGGTGCCCTGTGCAGAGTAGCCAAACCTAGGTCCCTTGTGCCAGGTCACCTCATCCTTCCCCGAACCCAGGTCCCCCACCAGGTATTGCTGCCAAATGCCAACAGCATGCCACCTGTCGTTTTAGTAAAAGGGCAGGGGTGGGAACCCCATACATCTGTTACAAAAATGGAGGCACCGCTTTGGATTTGTTCGGGAAGGAAGGTGCTTGGGCAAGTGGGCTAGCGTTTTGGCTATCTGGCAGTCGGTAGCCCAAAAAGTTGAAGCAATTTCCCTAGTGTGTTGCTGTGTGCTGTGAATCTTGTGCTGCTATTTAAAAAATGCCAACTGTTTACCAAGGAGCTGTAAAGCCAAAGTGTGGGTCCTCATCCTGCATCAACATAGTTTACAGCATTTGTCAATTTTAAAATAAAGTTCTGTGAAGGAAAGTGTGGAAAACTAGGGCTAGCAACAGAGAAATTATGCCCTGGACGTTGGAAATGCTTTCTGTGCAATACTAGAGACTGCAGAGTTAATGGCAATGTTACATGGTTGAAATGGGCTCCCGCTGTAGAGTCAGTTGAGAAAAAAAAAAAGTGCATCTTCTCAGTTTAAATTTGCCTGCTCGGCGATCGCCACGAGGAGAGGGGCTCTCGTGAGGAAGAAGAGGCTCATTTGCATGGCGTCGTGTGGTTGGTCAGTTTACCATTAGTCCCGCCCCTCAGCCAGCTCTTCTGTGATTGCCTCAGCATTCGAGAGGGAGACAGGGAGTAGTGCGTGTACTGGCAGTGGAGGAGCATTCGCGAAGTGTTCAAAGCGCTGTAAACAGTAAAAAGTGACTTTCTAGTTAAAAATCGGGCTCAACCCGTTTATCGATTGTAGGATCAGTAAATTGTGTGGTTAATACTACGATCGCGGAGACTGCCCACCCGTTTGCAATCTGAGGCCTTCAAAAATCTGGCTGCAGGCGGTTTTACCCCATTGCAGCAATCTGCTACAATAACAGTGAGTAAACGAATTAAAACTGCTCAAATCAGTGATTTTCAGATAATGCCATATAAAATGTGTGTGCAGCTGTATAGTCGCTTTGCAAGTAGCGATTGTGTGATGTCCTGCTGGCAAGTGCAAGTCTGTAAAGCTATTAAATGTGTGCATAGCAATGATAGTAGCCTCAGTTTAAAGTTTGCAGCCAGAGAGAGACTGTGGGTTGTAAAATAAGTGCAACACTAGTAGAAGCAGGCAATCCTGTGCTGAAACTAGAAGTTAAAGGGACTGTAATTAAATGAATGTTGCCAGCATGTGAAAAGTCCAAGGAAAACCCTGTAAACGTGTGAACAGCCAGAACAGAGCAAGTTGTGCAGTTTGAGTAAAAGTTATTAGTAGCTGATGTAAATCAGTGCGCGGTAAGCAACCAAGTCTGAATGTTGATGCACAGGAGTGCTGCCATCGCCATTACAGGGTGGGGAAGTAAAGTAAACACAGCAGCAGAGGAGCCATTTTAAAGCTACAGAGTGTGTTCATTTAAAGTGGGACTTTCAGTTACAGTGAACTCTCGTTTGTTTTTCTGCAGTTATGGCCTCAGGACCAGCTCGTTACCCGGATCATGCCCGGGTTGCAGTAACAGCAGCAGTAAATAGACTGAGAGATACTGAAAATTGGTGCTATAGAGGGCAACTCCCTCCTGATGTGGCAATTCCTAATTATCCAGTGCGTGTATGCCAGATGTGCTTGAGTGCTGGAAGGATGTCTTCATGATTCCTCACTGTGCTGGATGTCTACAAAAATATAGGCTATAAAGCACCTCAAATTCATTTGGCTCCCACATGGACACAACTTCAAGAATCTGCAGTTGGCAGCACACAGCATCAGGCAGAGCCTGTGGAGGAAGGTCCCTCAGGGGAGTGTGGCACAAAGTTAGAGAGTGCAGAATTAGAGACTGAATCTGAAATTGAAGCATTGGATGCTGGATCTCAGAAAGCAAGTTCAGATAAAACATCAATAGTCCCCTGGGTGGGGGGGCCTAGCCCAAGTCTCGAAGGTGAAGATGAGATGCTGGAGGCCTTTGAATGGGAAGTGTCGACCTCCGCTCCCAGTGATGAATGGATAGTCTCGGGGGTGAGAACTACTGCTCACTCCTGGGCTCAGATCCTCAGTGAAGAGGAAGATGAGGGGGAACCTATGTGGCCTTGTGAGAAAGGAACGGGTACACAGCCTCAAGATCTTGCCTCGGAGGAATGTGTTCAAGAAGGTGGTGATGCCACTGCCCTGGCTTCACCAGAAGAAGAAGAAGTCAGGGATCCGTTTTTAATTTCATTGAGGATGCGAAGCTGGCAGAACCAGGACTGGCAACCCCCAAGCCAGGCCAGCAGCCTCAGATTGACCAAAGCAAGTAAAGAGGAGAGACTGGTTCATAGAAAGGCCAATGAAATCTTTGGTATGACCTTTCCTACCTTTCCTCGGAGAGTCTGGGAGGAGATTGAGAACTGCAGGAAATCCTGGATCTGGGAAGAAGCAATGAAACATGTGCATCCTGGGGCTAACCAGCATGTAAAGAATAGACTGTTCCACGAAAAGTATACACAGTGGAAGAGAGGCAGGACACTGTTTATGGACAGAGTGAGAATAGTGGACGGAGAGGGACGCGAAGTCTTCCACTGTGTGAATTATGTGCGTCCAGATGGAGTAATAAGTCAAGCCCCTGACCCCCTCTACTACTGGCCTCAGTGCAAGGACCTCCCAGTAATTAAGCCCGTGCCTACAAAATGGAGAGCCAAGCAGTGGTAGTCAGTACTGCCACATCTAGACTGTGAAGTGCCCTTATTGAACTGCCAATATGAATAAACCAGGAATCAGGTGCCCCATATTCTTCAGTCCACAGTGTACTGTTCTGTTCAGCAACCATCTACTGGTACCACCAGATGACTTCAGATCCAGAGAGGACACCAGCCCAGTTTTCCTGTTCATCGCCTGGTAATCGGATGACGCCGGACCAGCTGTTTTTCTTTTTGTTCCTGTTCTAAGGCTCCTTCTCCAGTTATGACATCAGCCCAGCTGTTTCCAGATGTGCACTCCTGTGGGTTCCCGGAAGATGTCCGCCCAGCTGTATCAGAAGAAATGCTGCCAGGGAGAGTCTTCGGAAGG
Source organism: Neoceratodus forsteri (assembly GCA_016271365.2). Classification (NCBI taxonomy): domain Eukaryota; kingdom Metazoa; phylum Chordata; order Ceratodontiformes; family Ceratodontidae; genus Neoceratodus; species Neoceratodus forsteri. The sequence continues at coordinate 360,263,201 of CM028137.1, forward strand.
GACCAGGTTTGTGATGTCCGAATACTTCAAGAGGCTGGTAAGTCCAAAAAAATATTTTTATTCTATCTTTATGACATTACAATACACACCCTACACTACAGACTTCAAACAGTGTGTGAACTGTCCTCAAAGACTCTCCCCTTCGGGATTATTGCCTTAAAGAACTATGCTTCACGGGGCTCCAGCCCAGGAGAGACTCTTTAATGGACTGGCCTTCGGGCCTTGTAGTCACTAGTTGGGACATTTAGGGCATTCCATCCCCCCCAAAGGTGTATTGTTACCAATGTCATTACTGTACTTTACTGTAAATACTGTTTTTCTACCTTTTTTCCTAAAAAAAAAAAAAATCTTTTTCTTTTTTGGGATTGTTCAGTGCTTTTTCTGTGTGGTAAGGGTTGTTGTTGTCATTGTTGTTGTTTAGGTAGACTGTACATGCAGATTAGGATGTGTTTTTCTTTTTGTTTTTTGTCTTTTCTTACAGGTGTTCCTGGAAGACAGAAGAGAAGACAAGAAGAGGAGGAGGGTATCATCGGAGTTCCTCGTCAGTGCTTATGGTGTAGAATTTAAATGTACTGTGTTATTATTGCTAATGGTTGTAGTTGCAGGCTGCCCAAGGTCGGGGAGGTCCCCGGGTTTTTGTTTTTGTTTGGGATGTTATGTTAGAGGCAGATGGGTTTTCCCTAGAGGGTTAGGGGGGATAGACAGGCTGTGGTCCTGAACGGCCATAGGGATTGCAGTGTTGATCTATCAGGGCTTTGCTCTGGATGGTTCTACCAGAGCCACTAGGTGTCCATAGTAAGTGGATAGAGTAGAGGCTGATATGTCAGCTATAGGCCTCTAGGCCCTTAGTGTTGCCTACCTGTGCTTGCACATGGTAGGAGGGGGCCTGATCATCCCCCTCCGCAGGTAGCACATAGGGTGGGATGGCCTAAGGCCGGGTGCATAATGACTGGGGACAGTCATTTTCCTGGTCAGGCAGTGTAACCCCTTTGTTACCCGGGTTACTACAATCCCAGTAAACCTAGTGGTAGGCAGGAAGGCAGCTTGTGAAACTCCAGTTAAATGGGTTTCACACTGTCTCCTCTGTCCTCAGTCACAGCTGAGACTTGAGAGATGACATCATTATAGAACTGTCACAGCTGCATGAGCCACTTTGGAATCTCCAGCTCAGGGAGTGAAGTTTAGAACTTTGGGAAATTCAAGGTCAGTCTTCCATTTGTCCTTAAGCAAGAAGGAAGCATCAGTCTGCTGTTTGATCTCTCACTAAGAAAAAGGAAGTGTTCCTGTGTTTTACCTTTTTTAAAGTGGTGGAGACCGCTCCCCCAGTATCAGTGCCCCCTCCCTCCGGGGGGGGGGTAGGAAAAGTTCTCTGTGGGTTCCAGGGGCAATCCCCTTCTCCCACCATGGAAGGAAGCTGCCTGATTTAATTTCAGTCTGTTCTTGTATAACAGCAAAGGTTCAGTACTTCACCTGTGGGGCACCTGCAACGAATGGGTGAGTGTTTGGCTCCATTTGAAGGGGCAAAACATATTGTTTTCTTCAGTTGGATTTCAAGTGATGGGGACTGCTATTTGGGAGGACTATGTCAACTAGCACAAACAAATAGAGCAGTCAAACAGTTTAAAGTTCTAAATGGATTTAAAGTTCGCTGTAGAGGGGGTGCTTCAGGTCATCCACCGTTCAATCTACATTTTAAAGTCTAAAGTTTTCTGTGTATCCAGAGAAATAGCCAGGTATGGGCTGTGGGAGCTGGAGGTGGGAAAATCCCCCATCTTTAGTAACCAGGTCCACCTCTACAGATTTCTTCTGTGTTTTTGCTACTTGCCTCATGCACTTGGCCAGTGATGGGGTGGGTACCCAGACGTGGTTCGCAACTTGAAAATCTCTCTAGGAGTCGCAGACTCTAAGTGGTGTGGGGAGCCACAGTTTGGGAGTCTCCTTGTTTGATGGGATGTCTTTCCAAGTAAAGTTTGGGTTCATTCGTCAAGTGGCTCATCAGTCGAGTGGCCAGCAGGGGAGCCGGGCCAGTCAGGCTATGTATCCAATGCGCATGCAAAGTCCGGGCTGAGTGCCTGGTGGGTCCAAAGCCAGACATCTGTAGTAATATGTTCATTCCTCAAATGGACCACTGTGTTAACCTCTAATCTGCACATACAGTAATGTAGCCCTTTGGGGGACCATGCAATGCTTTGTTTATGTTCAGTTAGTTAATAAATAAAGCCACACTGAAAAATCCCAATCCTGGTTCTGGACATTACAGTTATTGCTTCCTGTAGTTGGATTTACTTGGGTGCCCCTGTGCAGAGTAGCCAAATCTAGGTCCCTTGTGCCAGGTCACCTCATCCTTCCCCGAACCCAGGTCCCCCACCAGGTATTGCTGCCAAATGCCAACAGCATGTCACCTGTCGTTTTAGTAAAAGGGCTGGGGTGGGGACCCCGTACGTCTGTTACACGACCACTGTTCTATTACTTTTAATTTGGAACACTTGATTTCCATGGCGTCTAACAGATCCATTATATACATGTACGATAAAGCAGATATCCCCAACATTAATGCTGGTCTGGATAGTGTAGACTGGGTGTCTACATTCAACACTGTGGGTATTGAGGAGTACTTTAACATACTTCATGGTAAAATTATTGATTTAAGGGACAGTCATATCCCTACTAGACTAAAAAACATGTCTAATCATCAAAAACCAAAATGGATGAATAAGGTGATAACTAAGCTTATCAAAAAAAGGGTAAATGTTATTCCGCTTACCTAAAATCTCCAACCCCTTTAAACTGGTGCTCACATTTACAAATCCAAAAGAAATGTAAACACAATATTAGAAGAGCAAAAAGATCTTGGGAGCTAAGATGAGCATCAATCGCATGTAGGGACACTAGCAAGTCCTTCTATGCGTACATAAACTCATTAAAAAAAAAACATATGTCAGGTTGGCCCAATTCAGGTGAACAACACCTTAATACATGATCCATTGGATATGGCTAATTCATTTAATGAAATTTTTTGTAATGTATTTCAAAAAAAACAAAGAACTAACATCATAAATGACTCCTCAGATTGCCATATTACTATCCCTGTATCTAATGTCCGTGCGAAATTAACCCAGCTTAAAGGGAAAATCAGTGTATCACCAGATGATGTGCCTAGTCATCTTTTATATCTATTGGCTGATAGTTTGTCTTTGCCCCTCAAACTGCTTTATGAACACTGTATAAATTTTAACTTTGTTCCTGAAACCTGGAAAACTGCATATGTTGTACCAATTTATAAAAAGGGTCCAAGGAATAATTGGGAGAATTATAGACCCATCAGCCTAACCTCCCCCATGTGTATAATATTGGAAAGTCTGACTAAGGATTCTATTTTCCCAATTTTGTCCAATCTGACACCGAACATCATGGTTTCAAAAAGGGTCGTAGTTGTTTGACTAATCTTTTATGTTTCTATGAAGATGTCAGTCTACTACTTGATAACAGACTTCCTTATGACGTAATCTATATTGATTTCAGCAAGGCTTTTGATCTGCTCCCCCATAGGACACCGTTGCATAAACTTTGTTCACTTGATATCAACACCGATTTTGTAAAATGGATAGCCAACTGGTTGACTGAAAGAACTCAGTGAGTTCTAATTAATGTACAGCGTTCTAACACTGGGGCTGTCACCAGCGGGGTTCCACAGGGTTCTGTCTTGGGCCTCTGTCTATTTCAGTTATTTATTGCTGACATCACAAGATACTGCTGTTCCAACACTATTAAATACGCAGACCATATCATGATTGGCGGACTGTGTTCCAATGCGGATCAGAGAAAATGCCCTCCAACATGACCTGGACCTTGAGTCTAAATGGATTACCACATCGGGTATGAAAGTGAATCATAATAAGTGCAGGATTATGCATTTTGGGAATAATAATCCCGCTACTGCTTATACACTAGATAACAGAGAGTTAATCAGTACACTCATAGAGAAGGACTTGGAGGTCCTGGTATCTGAAGATTTTCTCCCAAATTCTCAGATTAATGAAGCAATTCTTAGGGCGAATCAGATTATTTGGTCCATAAAGAGGAACATCATATCTAGGGACAGCAAAGTTCTTATGCCCCTTTTTAGAGCTTATGTAAGCTCCCACTTAGATTTCTCTTCCCAGCTGTGGTGCCCTTCTAAGAAACAGGATACTATGTTACTGGAAAGAGTACGAAGACAATACACAAAAATGGTGAGAGGTTTAAGTAATAGTAGAAAGCAGACTCCACTCTCTGAATCTGATGCGCCTTTCTACCCGATGCTTGAGAAGGGATCTTCTTTTGTTGTATGACATCATGCATGATCCTTATTTATTGACCAGTTTAGGTTTTAGGTTTAGGGACAACATTTATGATTTCAGAGGCCACCCCCTCCAGTTACAACCAAGAAGATTTGTCTGCCTCGTAAATTTTTTACATGCTACGTATTATTAAGCCCTAGAACGCATTACCCCTGAAGATGATTATTAGTAGTTCCAAGGAAATGTTTTAAATCCCAGCTAGATATTTTAATCCTCTCAGGCTCTTGCCCTTGTTATTATTAGTAAACAGGAGCAACTATGGGCCTCGCGGCTCTCTAGTTCCTTTAAGTTCTTAGTATGATTCTTAATATGATATGGAATCACCTTAGACCAGCCACCGGAGTGTATGAAAAGCACCATATATTCTATCCAGGATACAGAAGATGGGGTTAATTTAATTCAGCAACAGGATGTTAACCTTTATGGATTTAAACCACCTTCTACCTTCTGCCCCCCATACAATCATAGTGTGGAGATTTTTGAGCGAGTTTGTGAAGATGATCTTTGAAGATTATTTTCTAATCAAAGAAATATAAATGATAATCTATGCAGGGAAGAAAGAGATGCTCTCATGAGACTCCAGAATAACTATGAAATTACTATAAAGGGGGCTGATAAGGGGGGTGCAGTGGTAGTTAGGGACACTAGTAAGTATGTTACAGAGTGCTTAAGGCTACTAAATGATATCACCTTCTATAAAAAATTAAATAAGGATCCTTTATTGGATTTCACAAGGGGGGTAGATACTATGTTGACAGAGGTGCATTCAAAAAACCTTAATAAACCAATTAAGGCATGTTTTATACTCTACCCAAGGTACATAAAAGCTGGGTAGACCCTCCGGGAAGGCCCATAGTGTTGGGGATAGGGAGTTTACTGGAGCATCTGTCCCAATATGTAGACGCCCATATCAAGGGACCAGTCAACCAGTTGCCCTCTTATTTAAAGGATGCTACTCATTTGTTGGGCATCTTAGATGATCTTCAGTTGGAAGAGGACGGGCTACTAGTCTCACTTGATATAGAAGCTCTTTATACCAATATACCTCACTGTGAAGGGTTACAAGTACTTAGATTTTGGTTAGAGAACAGCACAGACTTCCCCTTGGATTGGATTGATTTTCTGTGTGAGAGTGCCCATCTGGTCCTCCAACTCAATATATTTATCTTCCAAGACAGTACATATTTGCAAATTAAAGGCACAGCAATGGGAGCTATTTTTTCCCCCAGTTATGCTAACTTGTACTTAGGATTTTGGGAAAAAGTGAATGTCAGACATCCCGAGACCAACCTTTATTACCATAGGCTGAATCTCTAGAGACGTTTTACTGATGACATTTTTATGGTGTGGAAGGGGGATGAAGCAGAGCTGTGCGAGTTTATCAAATGGTTGGAAAGCACCAATCGGAGAGTAAGGCTCACAGCAAGCATGCGCAAGGACAGGGTGAATTTCCTAGATTTAGAGATAGAAAAACAGGCAGATGTCACCATAAAAAAAAAAATCTCTATAAGAAACCAACAGAACGGAAAACACCCTATTCTATGTCACCAGCTGCCACCCCCGACACATCATAAACAATATCCCAAAATCCCAATATATGCGAGTCAAAAGAAACTGCAGTAGTGTGGAATATTATATCAGTAACAGCAAAGAGCTGAGAGTGAGATTCCAGAATAGGGGCTATAAGACAGAATGCCTAGATCGAGCAGAGGAAGCAGTAGACCAAATGGAAAGAAAAGATCTGTTAACCCAAAAGGAGGTAGGCTCAAGCACTGAAGGGCGTATACATTTTGTAACTACTTACAGTAGAAAATCAGCAGACATCAGGAATATAATAACCAAACATAGGGACATTGTGGCTTCAGACCCCATCTTTAAAGTAAATGGAATTAAAACATCCCTTCCCAGGTTTAGCTGTAAGTGAGGTAAAAACCTAGCAGACCTTTTAACACACAGCTACCAACCACCCACAAGAATGCCTAGAATCTGGCTGCCACAGATGTCCGAAGGGAACCATAGGTGTGGGCACTGTATATATTGCCCTTTAATGGAAAAAAACAACAACTTTACAAGCAACAATGCAACTAAAATAAGCAATATCCGCAATTTCATTTCCTGCAATTCCACACATGTGGTATACCTGGGCCAAAGTGCAGCTATGGTAGCTTCTACATAGGGAAGACCACCAGACTTCTGAAATTGAGAGTGGAGGAACACGCCAGAGCAATTAACAATGGGGATCTAAATAATGCGCTGGCAGTACATGGAAAAGCAGCACCCACTCAGAAAAACTCAAATTTATGTTCAGTGGCATCGAGAGGGTATACCTGGATAGAAGAGGTGGTGACCTAGATTCCCTATTATTGGAAAGGGAATCCACGTGGATTTTTCAGCTAGGTGGGTATTACCCACCAGGTCTGAATGAGAGGGTGGCTATCATGCCATTTAATAAAAAGAGAAAAAGGACACCTTGAAACTGCTATGCCATTTACACCTTATGACATACAGTGCCTTTGTCTAGGTAGAAGTCTGAATCTTATGTTTTAGTTATATTGTACTTGTAAATATTCAGATCACAAATAGTGCTAATTTGAATTCATTTTCTTTCTTTTTTTGCTGCCTATTTCCCGTTTAGGAACCCAAAGGTGATTCACAGAGGTTAAATGAATGAATGACTTGCTTGCACTCTTAGAAAGTAAGCAGTAAACTCTAACTAACCCTGCTACACCAATGTGATCAGTAGAAAGAAGTAATGTACTTAGTATTTGTAGTAACAAACTGTAAATGGAGTTAATATTGCTGCACAGTATCAAAATGTACAAGTACTGTAGTATACCTGTTATGAACTAATAAGATTGAACCTATCCTTTATTTGGATATGATGTGTTTAATATTGATTTGTTCTGCACTTTAGAATACACAGATACTACATGAGTATCTTTTTTAGTAGCTGCAACTTTAAGTCAAGACACAGCTGGGATTGGTTCATGGACACTTAAAAGCTCAGGTTCTCCCAATGACCAGCATCCCTTCAGAAAGCCTGCGGGCGAAACCTGGTCGGGAGCTTTGTTTTGCACTGGTTTCTGTGACTCCTCATTTTTGTATACTATTTCTGCAATAAATTATACTTTTGCAACAGCTTTTCTGTTCAGATTGGAGTGGTAACATTTGGGATGTTGCAAACATAAAAAAAATACTAAGCCCATTTTCTAAGCGCAATAATACCCTCCAGGGTGGGCAGTATGGGCAATACCAGACCTTCCAGGGGCTATAAGGCCCTCCACCTACAGCGTTGGGCCTCATTACTCCCTGGGTGGTCTGGTATTATGGCTGCTCGCTCCACCCTGTCAGATATTGCTATATCAGTGTCTCAAAGCGCCATAATAAACATGTATGATGTCATGCCCAGTTATTATGGTGTTTAGAGAGCTCACTCTTCACTTTCCCTGTTGGGAAACTTGATTTCTATGTTCATGTCCCTGCACCAGTTATTATAAAAAATAAAACATAACTGTGTGTGTGCTTATGAAGTTTTATTTACAAATCCTAAGTATGTGATGACCACATAAACCTCTCAAGCTTCACTCTCGATGCTTATGGGTCATCACACACCTCGCGTGTGTGAAAAAACTTCATAACACACAGTTGTCTATGCATTATTCTCTATTTATTGCTCCACAATATTTACATATGCTACAGGATAATTCACACTAAAGACTATGGGGCATACAGTATTTCTATACAGGTAAAAATAAAGACTTCTGAAAAAGACAGAGGACATGCAGAATAACTTAACTCCAAAACAATCGAGATCTCGGTATGGTAGAAAAAGCTTATCCCATCTAGTGAGTTATGGCAGACTCAAACCTATAATGTTGCTAATTCGAAGTCCCAAAACATAATTTAAATGTAATCTAAAAAGCTTTCTACTCTGTCAGTGTGTAAGTGTTTTAAATAATTGCATTATTTGGTATAAATGTATCTATCTATTGAATCTGCATATTGCATGGATGTATACCTTTTATCATATTTGTATCTTGTACTGGCTGTTTTTTGTCAGCTGCTGGTCACCTGAAAAAAAAGAGCCTTTGGCTAAGAGTGTTTAACCCAGTTAACTAAATCAATCAACCAACCAACCAACCAACCAATAAATAAAATTAACTTGTAAGCTGTGGCTTATTGTGCATGTGTGTTCAAATCCCCGTGCTCCAAGATGCATAGGTGGCGCATTTCTCTGCTATACAAATAGGCTTCTGTAGTTCACTCAGGACTCACCTATCTTGATTTTGCCGTCCTTGAAGAAGTTGACATTTCCATCCTGGTTGCGTCTCTGGAGTACCTCTGGGCTCTCTGGAGTGCTAAGCTACAAAAAGACAAACAGAAAAACAGCACAGTCTTATAAACCCCACAAATCAAGAGAGAAGGTGGTAATATTAAAGAAGAGATGATAGTCCCAATTTCACACCACGACAGTCCTCTGCTCTACCAGCTGAGCTATTGAAGGAGTTCTTTTCTGTCTTCCAAGTAATTGAACCTCCTGCAGCTGCAGCTCGTGGCTAACATCAGCCACAGGGGATTATGCGCCTGCTGTGGTATACTCTGTAAAATGTCTGGATGGGTAGCCGACAGGCTCAACTAGACATATTAGCAGTAAGTACGGCTTTTTTATGTGGCATAATTTATTAATTGAGTGCAGGCCAACCCACAGGTGTGAGAATTCTCTTGTGAGAGTTTCCCCTTCAAGCGTTACAAATTAGCAGATTCATTTGGTTACTGAGGTCCTCAATAAATGAAATCACTGTACCAGAAGACTGTACACAAAGTTATGGAGGAGACAGTGTAGAAAGTACAATGAAGCAAGTGGAAATGGATTCCTTGCTCATTTAACTTCTCTTCTGGATAATGAAGATTAGAACAAACATGATAAGAATTAATGTCTTATCCTGTCTGCGTACCCCTGCTGTAGCTAGGAGGGCCCAGCCCTTCCTACTGCCAGGCAGTTGTTTTTGTTGAGGCTTCCTTTCCCAGTCTGCTGTTACACTACCTTATCTGATTTTTCCTCCATTCTTGCACTCTAATTTAAAGGGCAGGAAAGCCCTGTTTCCTGCTAGATCTGAAGACAGTATAGACAACGTACCACTACAAGGTTTCCAGGGTGAATTGTGGAAACAAGGAGATAAGGGGACACAAGTGCCTCCAGCGATTTTGTGCTTTCCAACAAAACAATGCACACTTGACATCAGTAGAACTTATGTTACACAGAACGTCCCAAACACTGGAATTTCAGAAGCTTCTAATTTTTAAATCTTTTTTTTACACTTCTTTTTCCCTCTGGTCACCACAGCGGTGGCTTCCCTCAGGTGGCATCCTGGTTGCCTCCCGCCCAGCCTGAACCCCACCCCCACTCCTGGATCCCCTCCCGGAGTTCTGCAAGTGCCTTACCTCTGCCTGGCAAGAGACCCCCCTGGCTTACTGCCCAGGGTGGGGCTGCCACTCCTACAGGCGCCCTAGACATACAGTGTCATACAGGCATTGGTGGCATGTGGAGGATCGGGACCCGGGTGGGTGGAGTCCAGCAGTGGGCATGGGGCCGGGGCGTGCCGTCGCCTACCAGCACTCCGGAGCATTTCCTTTGTTCTGCTGGTTCCACCCCACCCTTAGCTGAGCACGACTGTGCAGTGATGCCCAGTGGAGGAGACGCACTCACTCCTAAGCACGTTCCTGCCAACGTCTGCTGTGCACCACCTTCCCTCCTGCATGCAGGCTGCAGCACTGTACCCCTCATTAGCCGCCGGGAGGCACCTGGGTGCCGAGTCCTGCATCCCTCCCTCCCTCCCCAGGAGAAGGCGAGCTGTTGGCAGACGCTCAAGTCTTCTCCTCCCCTGCCAACCATTGACAGCCCATGCTCATTCCCAAAAATAGGTCACCGGTGTGATGCGTGGTATCTCACCCAGTGCCTCAACCCTCAGTACCACTGGGCCTTGCTTCTCATTTTTTATTACCACAGCCATTTTGATTAACACAGAGTGTTTTCTTCTGGATTTCATCTGTTCCCATTAGGCAAGACAAGGCAATTTTATTTAAATTTTAATTTTATTAAAGCACCCTATCACAAGGGCTCAGAGCACTGTACAACAATAACCAAAATAAAACAGGGAACTAGGGCATGATAAATACAAAGGAATAAATAAATGCAGAACAAATAATAAATGAAAACAACGCCGAAGGCCTGAACAAAATCATATATGCTGTATCGTTATAATAAACTCTTTTTTTATTTACAGGTCCTCACAGCTGGAATTCTGTTGTCCCCAACTTTTTTTTCTTTTAGTTGTTTAACCAAGAGTAGCACACTAAGCTGAAAGCTTTTTTTTTTTTTTACAGGAGTGACCTGGGAACACTGGGAAATTAAGGGACTTGCTCAAGGTCACACAGTATGCAAGTGGAAGCTGTGGGATTCAAACCCAGGTCTGGTTTACTGGATTGCAGCAGATTTGCAGCTCAGAGCCTTAAACCACCGCACTATACTGCCTGCTTTAAGAAACTTGAGAAATTCTAACATAGACAATGTCAGCAAAAAAAAATCATTGGTCCATCCAATCTTACCAGTTTTACCATACTCTACCTTGTGATCTATTGTCCAGGTGGGGGTTTTGCCCTCCTCTCACCCCCTCACTCCCTGCCTTACTGTTACGCCCTGGGTAACTATTGAGCCCTATACTCTTTCCCAGCAGTGTTTCAACCAGTTAAAGGTTTCTGCACCCACCACTTCTGCTTTTAGGCTGTTCCAAGGCTCAACTACTCCCTTGGTAAAATATGTGTGGATAGAGCACCATATCCACATCTCTAAAATAAAACTTCCTTGCATCCCCCCCTGAATCTCCCACCACCAGTTTACATTCATGTCCCTTGTTTTTGACCCACGATTCTCACTAGATGGTTCTTCACAGTTTTTCTTGTTTATTCCTTTCAGGAACTTGAAGGTCTCTATTATGCCCCCCCCCCTTCCTTCTGGCCATCACTGAGTACATGTTCAGTGCCTTTAGCTGATCCTCACAGGAACTGCCCTGTTGGTCCTGAATCATTTCAGTTACTCTGAGCGGCACTGTCTTCAGAATGCCTGTGTCTTTCTTCAGTTGAGAACTTCAGAACTGGGAATAGTACTCCAGATGGGGTCACATCAGTGATCTATAAAGAGGTAGTATTACCTCTTCCTCTGCTGTCGACACCCCTTCCAATATACACCAGCATTCTGGTTGCCTTGCTGTAGAAACAGAAACATAGAATTTGACGGCAGATAAGGACCGCTTGGCCCACCCAGTCTGCCCATTTTCCTACCTAACAGATAAGCTGCAGATCCTAGTTAACCAACAGCTTACTTCCTCCTACCCCCCCCCACTAGGACTGCCTACTACCTCTCCCCCCACTCCTGGATCCCTTCCCGGAGCTCTGCAAGTGCCTTACCTCTGCCTGGCGAGAGATCCCCCCCCCGGCTTACCACCCAGGGTGGGACCGCCACTCCTACAGGTGCCATAGACATATAGTGTCATACAGGCATTGGTGGCATGTGGAAGATCGGGACCCGGGTGGGTGGAGTCCAGCAGTGGGCATGGGGCCGGGGCGTGCCGTCACCTACCAGCACTCCAGGGCATTTCCTTTGTTCTGCTGGTTCCACCCCCCTTAGGTGCGCACGATTGTGCAATGATGCCCGGTGGAGGAGACGCACTCGCTCCTAAGCACATTCCTACCAACGTCTGCTGTGCACCACCTTCCCTCCTGCATGCAGGCTACAGCACTGTATCCCCCATTAGCTGCCAAGAGGCACCTGAGTGCCAAGTCCTGCATCCTCCCACCCTCCCTCCTCCCAGGAGAAGGCAAGCTGTTGGCGGACGCCAAGTCTTCTACTCTCCTGCCAACCATTGACAGCCCATGCTCATTCCCGAAAACAGGTCACCGGTGTGGCACGTGGTGTCTCACCCAGTGCCTCAATCCTCAGCACCACTGGACCTTTGCTTCTCATTTTTTATTACCACAGACATTTTAATTAATACAGAGTGTTTTCTTCTGGATTTCATCTGTTCCCATTAGGCAAGACAAGGCAATTTTATTTAAATTTTAATTTTTTTAAAGCACCCTATCACAAGGGCTCAGAGCACTGTACAACAATAACCAAAATAAAACAGGGAACTAGACATGATAAATACAAAGGAATAAATAAATACAGAACAAATAATAAATGAAACAACGCCGAAGGCCTGAACAAAATCATATATGCTGTATCATTATAATAAACTCTTTTTATTTACAGGTCCTCACAGCTGGAATTCTGTTGTCCCTAACTTTTTTTTTTTTTTAGTTGTTTAACCAGGAGTAGCACACTAAGCTGAAAGCTTTTTTACAGGAGTGACCTGGGAGCACTGGGAAGTTAAGTGACTTGCTCAAGGTCACACAATATGCAAGTGGAAGCTGTGGGATTCAAACCCAGGTCTGGTTTGTTTGATGTCAGCAGATTTGCAGCTCAGAGCCTTAAAGCACTGCGCTATACTGCCTCCTTTAAGAAACTTGAGAAATTCTAACATAGAAACACAGAAACATAGATAATGTCAGCAAAAAAAGATAATTGGTCCATCCAATCTGCCTAGTTTTATCATACTCTACCTTGTGATCTATTGTCCAGGTGGGGGTTTTGCCCTTCTCTCTCACCCCCTCACTCCTTGCCTTACTGTTACCCTCTGGGTAACTATTGAGCCCTATACTCTTTCCCAGCAGTGTTTCAACCAGTTAAAGGTTTCTGCACCCACCACTTCTGCTTTTAGGCTGTTCCAAGGCTCAACCACTCCCTTGGTAAAATATGTGTGGATAGAGCACCATATCCACATCTCTAAAATAAAACTTCCTTGCATCCCTCCTGAATCTCCCACCACCAGTTTACATTCATGTCCCTTGTTTTTGACCCACGATTCTCACTAGATGGTTCCTCACAGTTTATCTTGTTTATTCCTTTCAGGAACATGAAGGTCTCTATTATGCCCCCCACTTCCTTCTGGCCATCACTGAGTACATGTTCAGTGCCCTTAGCTGATCCTCACAGGAACTGCCCTGTTGGTCCTGAATCATTTCAGTTACTCTGAACAGCACTGTCTTCAGAATGCCCAAGTCTTTCCTCAGGTGAGAACTTCAGAACTGGGAATAGTACTCCAGATGGGGTCACATCAGTAATCTATAAAGAGGTAGTATTACCTCTTCCTCTGCTGTCGACACCCCTTCCAATATACACCAGCATTCTGGTTGCCTTGCTGTAGAAACAGAAACATAGAATTTGATGGCAGATAAGGACCGCTTGGCCCACCCAGTCTGCCCATTTTCCTACCTAACAGATAAGCTGCAGATCCTAGTTAACCAACAGCTTACTTCCTCCTACCCCCCACTAGGACTGCCTTATGACTGTCCCATGCATTCTTGAATTCCCCCACTGTTCTTGACTCAATGACCTCCTCACGGAGGCTGTTCCATGCATCCACAACCCCCTCTGGGAAAAAATACTTCCTCACATTACCTCTGAGCCATCCCCCCTCTATCTTCAAATTGTGCCCCCTTGTTCTTGCACATCTCTTTTTCTGAAAGATGCCACCCTCTTGGACTTTGTTGATTCCCTTGAGGTACTTGAAAGTTTCTATCATGTCCCCTCTCTCCCTTCTTTCCTCAAGGTATACATATTATGCTCCTTTAGTCTTTTTTCGTATGTCTTCTGGTGCAGACCATGCACTATTTTGGTTGCCCTCCTCTGGACAGCCTCCACTCTGTCTATGTCTTTGCAGAGATGGGGTCTCCAGAACTGCACACAGTACTCCTGATGGGGTCTCACCAACTGTCTGTACAGAGGGATAACAACTTCCTGTTTACTACTGCTGCTTCTCCCTAAGCATCCCAGTATTCCCCCAGCCTTCCTTACTGCCTTTTCACATTGCTTGCCCACCTTCAGGTCATCTGGTATAATTACCCCCAGGTCCCTTTCCATTTTTACTGTTGTCAGTATCTAACCCCCCACTGTGTACTCTTCCCCTGGGTTTTGTTTCCCAGGTGCATTACCTTGCACTTCTTTGCATTGTATCTGAGCTGCCATACATTTGACCATTCCTCCAACCTTGCTAAGTCCCTTTTTATCTTTTCCACTCCATCTTGTGTATCAACCCTGTTGCAGATCTTTGTGTCGTCTACAAAAAGATATACTTTTCCTTCCAGTTCTTCTGCAATGTCACTTATAAAGACATTGAAAAGGACCGGTCCCAGTAATGAACCCTGCGGTACCCTGCTAGTAACCCTCCTTTCTTCATGGTGGACTCCGTTTACTACTACCTTTTGCATCTTGTTGTCTAGCCAATTTTGTATCCAGGCTACCACCTTGGGACCCACTCCAAGGCTGGCTAACTTGTGTATTAATCTTTTGTGTGGGACTATATCAAATGCCTTGCTAAAATCTAGGTAGACCATGTCCACAGCCCCTCCCTGGTCTACTACTTTGGTCACCCAGTCAAAGAAATCTATTAGATTCATCTGACATGACCTTTCCATCGTGAATCCATACTGCCTTGGGTCCTGTGCCCCACTGGCCTCTAGGTACTCAACAATTCTTTCCTTCAGAAGTGATTCCATCATTTTCCCTACCACTGAGGTCAAACTAACTGGTCTGTAGTTTCCTGCCTCTGTCCTGCTCCCACTTTTGTGAAGAGGAATCACATCCGCCCTCCTCCAGTCCTCAGGTACCACCCCATCCTCCCATGATTTGTTAAAGAGAGTAGTCAGCGGTGTCACTAGTTCTACCCTTAGTTCTTTTAGAATTCTTGTGTGAATTCCATCAGGCCCCATTGCTTTGTCCACCTTCAATTTTATTAGTTCTTTCAGAACCCTTTCTTCTGTAAATGGACTGGTATCAACCCCCATCTTCAGAGTGTTTCTCTTGTTTGGTTTAGGTACTCCCCCTCCTCTTCCTTTGTGAATACTGAACAGAAATATTCGTTCAGTATCCCTGCTTTTTCACTGTCACCCTCTGCCCACATTCCCTCCCCTTTATTAAGCTTCAGTATCCCTCCTTTGGTCTTTCTTCACTCCCTAATGTACCTATAAAAGGTCTTATTCCCCCTTCTTAACAGAGTTGGCTATCCTTTCCTTGGTTTGAGCCTTTGCTATTCTGACTGCCTTTCATGCCTCTTTCTGCTTTAACTGATAAAAGTTCTCTGTCCCATTCCTTCTGTGTTCCTTAAATTTCCTGAATGCTATCTTTTTCTCCTTAACCTTCCCTGCCACCTCTTTTGAGAACCATAGTGTTTTTTTCCTTCACTGTGTTTTGTTGATTTGCTTTACACAAAGGCTTGTTGCCTCTGTGATGGCTGTTTTGATTACTCCCCATTGTTCCTCCACCCCTCCTTCTTGCCTATTTGCCAGTGCTTTTCTGAGGCACTCTCTCATTTTCCCAAAGTCAGCCCTCCTAAAGTCCAATACTCATGCTTTTGTATGGCTTGATTTTATGGCCGTGTTTATCATGAACCACACTGTTTGGTGGTCGTTTGTTCCCAGATGGCTACCCACTTCTAAATCTAAGATTCTTTCTCTGTCCCCATTTGAGAGTACCACGTCCAAGACTGCTCTCTCCTAAGTGGGTTCCAATACTAGCTGTCTGAGGCATGCCCCTTGTAGGGCGTCAAGAATGACCCTGCTCTTGGATGCGCCTGCAGCAAAGGTGCTCCAGTTAACATCTGGCATAGTTAGGTCCCTCATCAACAATATCTCCCCTTTTTCTGCCACTTTAAGGATGCCTTCTATCATTTCCTTATCCATTCCCTCCCCCTGAGATGGGGGTCTGTATAAAACCCCCATGCAGATTGTTGTGCCATTTCCTGTCTCCAGGGTGACCCAGAGTGCCTCATCTGCTCCCTGTTTACTCTTTAGTTCTGTTGCTTTGATCCCTTCCTTTACATAGAGAGCTACTTCTCCTCCTCTTTTCCCCTCTCTGTCCCTCCTGTAGATTGTGTATCCTGTTATGTTGACATCCCAGCCATAGTTCTCTGTGTACCATGTTTCTATGACTGCCACAATATCCAGGCAACCCTCTTCCATCAAGGCCACTGGTTCAGGGAGCTTGTTACACAGACTGCGGGCATTGGTACTCATCACTCTCCAGTTTTTGATGGCTTTACCCCTTTTAGACCCATCTCTGTCCTTACTGCCTTTGCCTTTCTTACATTTACCTCTGTCCTGCTCCCTAAAGACTTCTCTACCTTGGGGTTTACCTCACTAATTACCGTGTTTTGTGGGTGGAGGCTGGGATTTCCCTGCTCCTTTTCACTGCCCCCCCCTTGGCTAGTTTAAATGGTTGTCAATGAAGCATTTAAACTTCTCACCTACGATCCTGGTCCCCCCCTGGACAGATGCAGACCATCGCCCCAGTACAGGTCTGCATCCCTCCACGTGGCTCCCCAGTCCCCAATGAAGCCAAAACCCTGAGCTCCACACCAGTTTTTCAACCATTCATTGAATTCCCTGGTGAGGAGTACCCTAGCATCACCCTTGCCATAGACAGGCAGCACCTCCGAGAAGGTTACCGTATGCTCTACTTGTCTAAGGCCCCTCCTCAGCTCTACAAACTCCTCTTGCACTGCTCTGATCCCATTCCTAGCCAGGTAATTTGTCCCTAGGTGGACAATGACATCCAGCTCCCTTCCTCATGCAGCTGCTCCCATGATCCCCCCCTAATGACTGAGTATCCCACCAGGGGTTGTTTCCTTCCCCTGTGGGTTCCCATGCCACCCTCCTGTGGGTCTCCTCTGTGAAGGTTCCCAGCATCCTCCTTGGTCTCCAATGCAGGTGCCTCCATAGAGGAACCACTATCCACCAGAAGAGTGCATGAATTGTGGAGAGGTACAGCTGGAGGTATGCAACTCTGTTCCACCACCCTCTCCCTCCCTAAGCCCACCCTGATCCAGCCTCTCCTCTCCTCTCCCTTGGCAACCTCTGAGGTAGTGTCATTAGCCCTGGTGGTCCCTGGGTGGGGGAGGAGGTTTCACGAATCCTAGCCAGGTCAGCCTGGAGACGGGCAACCTCCTCCCTCAGACCAGAGAGGTGCCCGCAAATAGGGCAGCATCGCAGTCTCCAGAATGTCTCCCAGAACACTGCCACCCCACAGCCATTGCACTGCACCACTCCTATCATGTCTTATTTTGTGTCCCCTCTCCTGTTTCTCTGTATGCTTGCTGTCTCCTCTCCTTACATCTCTCACCCTTCCTGCTCTGGGACAGCAACTTCCTATATTCTTCAGTAGCCTCCTTCTTCCTTGCTCAGTGTCAGACCACCAGCAACTAGGCGGGGAGAGCGAGCTACTTTTTTCCTTTAGGGTTGACAAAACTAATGTTTCTCTATGATCCTTCCCTTCCTACTGCCAAACAGGAAGTTCCTGTTGTCAGTCAAATCCAGTGACTATAAAAGTTGAACTGGCTTACGGTGGGTGGGTGGAGTGGTGGGATAGAGGGCAACTAGTAAGAAAAAAGGCTAGCAACAGGAAGTTGTAATTGCAGTCAACTGCTTTTATATTGTCTAAGCCACACCCCAATTAAGCTTTCTCTCCTCCTACTGATTTAGCAAAGTAAGTTGATACAGTACCCTTCCCAGCACAGAACACACACTGACTTTCTTTTTTTTAACCCTAAATAAGACCCCTTCTACTTCTAATAAAGTATATGTCTGCTTAATCTCAACAGACATCGACTCCTGCTGAATTAGAAGTGTTAAATTAGTAAGAAAATGGTAGCTTCTTTTAGGTAGCTGCTTTCTGCTCTACAAGCAAGATTTCTGCCTTTCAAAGGCTAGCAACAGCAGCAAAGCCCTTGTAACACTAGCTAGTTTATTTTAGAGTCACTTATGAAGACCCCAACAGGTCCCTTTCCTCTGCAGTAGTGGCCAGCTTAATCCCTCCTATCCAGAGGTGTAATTAGGCACAATATCACAGACCAAGTGCCCTACCACACCAGGGTGTGCAATCATGGCACTACTCCCAACACCCTGGATTGTCTTTACTGACCTTGTAAAATGGGTAACTGAGGTAGTAAAAAATACTCCACATAAAACTTATGCAATTAGATTTTTTATTCTATTTCTTCATCTGTTAAAATGAGAAATAAAATAACCTGGAGCAGGGATTTCAGGTTCTGAAAGCAATGCTCATTTGGTAGTTATGAAAAACAGGTTACTCACATGTAACAATAGTTCTAGGAGTGGTATATGTGGTATATGTTGTTCATCCACACTATCTTGCAGTGTCCTTTCCCTTTAAGATGTGACGGAAAGTCCTCAAGCTGGCTACTCCCACCCACCCGGGTGGTAACTCCCTCGGCTCTGCCCTATGATGCCAGATCTTGCCCACTGGAAGCAGTGCTGTGCACCAAAGCCAGGGGAGTTTGGGTGGGATGTTGTGGATGAACAACATATACCACTCCTAGAACTACTGTTACAGGTGAGTAACCTGTTTTTCTAGGGATGTGGATATGTTGTTCTATCCACACTATCTGGAAGACTCCTAGCAGTTCTCTGGGAGGAGGGAGGCAAGGTGCACACCCCCTACTTAGGAAACAAGAGATTGGAGAACTCTGGCCCCAAAACCAGCATCCCGGCATCTCGAGGTCGATGTGGTGATGGGAAATAAATGTGCGTGCTTACCTCCAGGTAGTAGCCCTGCAGATTTCCTGGACAGGGACGTCCCTGGAAGCAGCCACCGAGGCAGTGGTATGACGGGTGGAATGAGCCCTTAGCCCGCCAGGAAGTTCCCTTCCTGCCAACCTATAGCAGAAGTCTATGCAGGATACAAGCCACCTGCCAATCATTCACTTAGCTGCTGGTCTGCCAGGTGTGGCATCAGTGTAGGTGACAAATACCTGGTAAACCTTTCCCCGAACTCCAGCCATGTGCTCCTTGTAGTAGGCAAGCGCTCGCCACAGGTCCAAAGTATGGAGCCTGTGCTCGGCCTCCGAGGTGTGACTGGTGAAATACACTGGGAGATTAATCACCTCATTAAGGTGAAACTCTGACACACCCTTCGGGAGGAACTTCGGGTTGGGGTGCAAGACAACCTTGTCCCTGTGGAAGATTAGGTAAGGAGACTCCACCCAAAGCACCTGGAGCTCACTGATCCTTCTGTCTGATGTGACAGCCACTAGGAAGGTGGTCTTCCGCGACAAGTGTGACATCTCGTACCCGTGCATGGAGTCACGTGATGGAGTTGACCTGCTAGCAGCTCTCTCTCTCTGTGCTCCTGCTCCTCCCTGGATTAACTCCACTTTACACCATTAAAATCATTCTGTAAGCCTACCTGCCTTCCGGTTACTCCCCCCCCGATAGTGACATTTCACCAGCGACATCTCCCACAGCGACTACAGTACCATGCCGCTGTAGGAGACCCGCTGGAACCCAGCGCTGTCTGTCAGGGGGTCCTGCACCCCTCCCCAATCAGCTCCGACTGGAGTTGAGAATCCTTAAATGGAGGGGTGCAGAGGGCACAGTCCCCCAGCATGAGGGGTTCAAAGAAAACAAGGAATTACAATGCAAACCAGCAGCCGACTGCAGAATGCAGTGACGGGACATTCGACAAAATTTTTGTCGGGCTCCCGTCATGGATACCCTGTCTTCGAAGGCTAGTTGCTGGACTGTTATGGTGATTTTATTTTGCATCCAATTCAAGTATGGAAGCTGAAATGCATGATTCTCTTCCGTGGCATACCCCACCACCCACACCTGACAAGGCCGCAAAAAAAACCAAGGCCCAAGCTTCGGGAACATGCCGTACACTAGCTAAACCTTTGACGGCTACGCCCTTGATGGAGGAGCTCTTTCTCAACAAGTTTCTCCTCTTCCGTGAGGAGCTTCAGTCCCTTACAAAGGAGTTGAAATCCTTGGCTGTAACACTGGAGGACTTACACAAACACACCAGAGATAACGAGGTGCAACTTGTGTCTCTGGAGCAGCAGGTGGATCGCTTAGACCCTGAGCTGGTTGCATTAAAGCAGAAGTCAACACACTCGGAAGCCAAAATTGAGGACTTGGGAGGATCAAAGCTGCCACAATAATGCAGTGGTAATTGGGTTACCTGAAAAAGAGAAAGGCTCCAACTCTGTTCTGTTTGTTCAGAAGTTTGTGGAGAAGCTGGCTGATCCTTCACTCTTCGGTGCTCGCTATTCCATTGAATGAGCACATTATGCTCTGCGCCCCATGTTCCCAGCAGGATCACCGCCCAGGCCGCTCATCTTTTGTTTCTTGAATTACTTAAGAATGGCAGCACTTTTTGTTCAAAATTCAGGAGCTCCAAGAAGTTCACTGGTAAGGGAAACACCTCAGGACAGCACAAGATCTCCCAAGCTCCGTTTGGCAGCGGGACACAGCTTTCCATCCTATCATTACCAAGATTATTGCTGCTGGTCTCAAGTTCAGGATGGGCTATCCAGCTCAGCTGCAGGTTCTACTTAAAGATGAATGGAAAACCTTTAAGTCTCCAGAGCTGGCTCTCACCGAGCTGAAGCAGGTTCTGCCTGAAGCGGGTTGATCCCTGAAGCAGGGTAGGGCTCAGTATTATGAGATTGGTGTATGGTTTGTTCTTTTTTATTTTGTTTTCCAATGGAAGCATTTTATTGGGCTCCTGTTCATCTATGTGTTGCTGGGGGAACCAGTGTACTTGGATTCATCTGGGCCACACTAAGTGAGGACTGTGTGCGACATTCGATGTTTTATACTGGACTATCTTCCTGCTGCTTTCTACCTCAATCTTCAACGCTCTACACCCCATTAATACCATGTTTGTCACTCCTTTTTCACCATTGGCTGTGCCAGTAACTTCTCTCAGGAATCTCCCTTTGAATTGTGACCACTGGACACTGCCAGGTAAGGCCTTTATCTTTAACTAGGAACTGGACCGTTTCGGCACCATTTTTGTTTCTGCTCAACACTGTGACATAGCAGTGACTGCCGGACAGTGTAATGGAACACTCTATATCTGCTAAGTCCTGGTGGTAGTCAATACATGCCATAGACATCGGGGAGTCAAGTGTTCTCGGGGCATAATGGATATTTCCAGCGTGGACTTTCATCCCCGAAATGGTTTTGTACCAGACCACTGCATTATGTACTGTAGCATGGATGTAGGACGCATGTTTTTTGTGATTCATAGATGGGAAAGTGGGTATCCCTGGTTTTATGGTGATGGGTCTCCAAGCGTCTTTTGGGATGGACCTTAAGGCTGCATTTTGGAAGCAGATTGATGTTGCCTATAGTGATGTACCACCCACATGAACTGGCTTCTGCTTCAATCTTCACACAGGGATTAATTTGGGAACTCATGTTTAAACTTTATAGCTACTGTGTTTTACCACTTTCAATTTAATTATAATGCATTGTCTGTTTGGGGGGTGGGCTCCACAACTGTTTATGTATTTACTTACAATTCATGGAATGTTATCTCAAGTTTTAGGGAGCTGATTTATGGTCCCTCCGGAGTCATGTTACTCTGTCACAAAGGTGGGGGGCTCTGCTTTAGTAAACTGGGTAACAGGTTCCTTTATTGTGTGGGTTTCGGACTACGAAGCTCTCGTTAGCAATAGTTGGGGTTTTCGGAGGAGGGCCGGGAGGGACAGGGGTTTATTGTGGTTAGGTCTGTCTCATCATGGGCCATAAGTCTTATTATTTGGAGGGTGGGGAGTATTTGGGGGTTCATGGCTTCCTGGCTGATTACTATTTTGCCACTTGGCATCTTCTTGTTTAAAGTAGGCGAGCCATGCATTTATCAGTACAAGAATTTTGTTACTTCACTTTTCAGCTTATGGTTCACAGGGGTTGTTGTTGGATTTGTTTGTTTATGGTGGGACTTTCTGTTGGAGGAGTGGAGTGGGCTGGATGGGAGGGACTCTTTTGGGGGGAAGGGATGGGTGAGGGAGAGCAGTAGAATGGATGCGCTACCTTCTTTTTTGGCTATGGATACCTGGCACATGGTTTTTAGCCTTTACCTCAATTCCCCTCAAACCTGATGGCTAACTCCTATAAGTTCCTCACCAGGAACATCCGGGGAGCCTGTGCTAAGTCTAAGAGGTACCAAATTATTAAGCATATTCACCACCTTAAGGGAGACATTTCCTTTTTTTTTTTCATGTTACACTTTACTCCCCTGATGCGGCACTATCCGGCTTGGGGCATTCAGCCGCAGGCTCCGCCCGCCCGGAGAACCGGGTAGCTCAAACTGCACCCAGGAGGATCCGGGACAGCCATCTTGCCATCCCGCTGGAGGGCACCCCCTCTGCCTCTGCCAGCCAGGATAGCCCCGGACCCTCCCCAACAGGACTCCACCAAAGTCCTCTAGGAGGCTCGGAGCATGGCCATCAAGCTGCAAGGTTGCGCCCAGCCATTTTTCCTCCAATTTTTAGCCCTTGGAGCGTGGACGTACAATGACATCCTGGGCACAACGTGTTGACGTCTGCCGTGCTCCCCCTCCAGTATCACCAGCACAGGGTAGTGCTCCCGGGCATCCCCTGGGGCCGCTACAGCACGGTGAGAGTCCCCAACCCACCCCAGGACCAGGAGAGCAGTCTGTGGATGCTCAATCCCAGTCCTCCCCTGCCGACCCCCGATGTCCCGGGCTCGTTCCCAAACCCAGGTCACCGGCATGGCGCAAGATGTGGCGTCCAGCGCCTCAACCCTCAGCGCTACCGGGCTGGCCTGGGGACATTCCCTTTTTACAAGAAACCCATCTCCTAGAATGGGATAGTGCCCTTTTTCGGAGGCAGTGGGTCAGACAGGTCTTCACTGCTGGGGACAGTATTCAGCATAGAGGGGTGGCTGTTCTTATATCTCACCGTGTCCAGTTTCAATGTTTACAGTGCTTGAGGGACCCTAAGGGTAGACTTTTTTTTGATTTACAGTTTTGTAGGTTTTTTTTCCAATTTTTTTCACTCGTCCCTGCTCGTGCGCATCCAGGGCGCTGATGTACGTATGTGGAGGCATGCGCACCCTAGGCACTATAGAGTGCCCCACCCTACTAGCCTCCTCCTTCCCCACCTACACCACCACTTGACCTCCAGCCAGTGGTGACGGGACTATGGGAGGGACAGTATCCACCCCGGGAGAGGAGAGCTGCTGAAAGGTGGCTCAATCCTGCTCCTACCCTCCCCCCCCGGCCACTCCCCGACAACTCGAAGTGGTTCCTGAACCTGGGTCACCGGCATGACACATGGTAAGGGTAGATTTTTGTTCCTATGGGGGAATCTAGACAAGAGTGGAAGTATTGACTGGCTGCCTCTATGGGCCCAACACAGACACTCCCTCCTTTTTTACCGGTCTTGCTTCCGTGCTATCTTCTTTTTTGTCTCTTCCACTATTACTCAGGGAGACTGGAACCTTGCCTTCGCCCCTGATTTAGACCGGTCAGACGGGTGTCGGGTTGGCCTATCACCTGCTCAGTGTGCCCTCAGGGAATTAACAGATTTTCTGGGTGTATGTGATTCATGAAGAGTACTACATCCTGATTCTGGAGAATTCAATTTTTTTTCCCCAGTCCATGGATCCTCCTCCTGGTTAGATTATTTTCTTTTAAACCGGTCTTCCCTAGAGGGTGTGTTGGGCTGTGGGATGGCCCCTGGCGTTATATCCAACCTATCAGTGGTACGGTGTACACTTTCGTTCTTACCCCTACAGGATAGGGATACATCTTGGAAGCTAAACAATCAACTCCTGAAGGAAGAGTGGGTAGTCCAGCATATGTGTGAGCATACAGACCTGGTCACATCAATAAATCAGGGTATTGCTAGCCGAGTGAATTTAGAGCGGTGTGCCCTAAAATGCTATCTTAGAGGAGAGTTTGTCCACTTTGCCACCACCAGGAAATGTAAGTGGGAGCAAGCGGCATCAGACCTGCTAACCCGCATCAGGGAAATTGAGAGGAATTTATCCTCGTCCACCCTGGACTCCACCCGCCAGAATCTCCTGGTATTGAGGGACCGGTATGCAGAGATATTGCGAGAGGAGGCATAATTTGCCATTCTTAGGACCCAAGCCCACTATGTGGATCAGGGTGAAAAAGCTTGACGTTTGCTTGCGTTGCGGGTGCAAAAACAGTAGGCTTCCTGATTGATTAATGCAATCTGGTCTTGGCAGATGGAACCCTCAAAACCACCCCTCGGGATATTGCCTCTGAATCTAAGAAGTACTACTGTACCCTATACAGTCTGATAGTTAATTCCCCCTCCTTGTGCTCCGTGACAGCATGTAACGGCAGCATGGAGCCAAAACTACAATTATAACCAGAACGCGACACTGACTGAAAACAGTTATACGTCCAGATCAGTGGAAGAAAATTGGGATTAACATTATACCCCAACCATAGTGGAAGCTACAAAAACACTGTCCATTCATTAAGTCCCAATGAGGTGGAGGGCCTCTCAGATTCAGACTGAAGTACATGAACTCTAAGTCCCAAACCTTTGTTATGTCAGACAGTAAGACTGTCTGACATAACAAAGGTTTGGGACTTTATGAGTTCATGTACTTCAATCTGAACATGGCTCACACCTCATCAAACCGTTTCTGTCTTGTTGCATAGTTTATATCTGGGTACAGTCTAATCTGCTGCCCATCGTGTAGTAAAGTTCCTTTATGCGTCGCCAAGGCCATGATAAAATCCCTGGTCCCAGCTCCATCGGTGACAATGATTATCATTATGGGTACCTCCAAGTCATCTGAATGACCTCGTGGCTTGATGCCGTAGGCCCGCTGAAAGTGCTGTGCTCTTTGTTGTGCCTCTGCCCCCAACTGCTGACCAAACCAGCCCTTCAAAAAGAATAAGAGGTGATCCCCTACCTTCGGGCATCCCCAGAATTCTGACGTTGGGGGCCTGGATTTGATTATCTAAGGTCTCCAGTCTGGCTTTCCAATGCCCGCTCTCCTTTATTACTGTGGACACCGCTCCCATGGCAGCATCCGCTCATTTGGAGGCATCCAGAGCCATAGTTTGTACTCCCTCCATCGTGGTTTCCAACGTAGTGACTCAATTGCTCAAATCATCAAACTTGTCTGATAGAGCGGTCACTGATTTAATGAGTTTGGAGAGTTTGTACCCAATTGTTTGCAGGGTCTCTTCCGATGTTTCATCTGAGTTGTCTTCAGGCCAGCCATGCATTGATCTAGTGGCTGGAGCAGGAGGAGCCTTTTTATGTTTGCTTGCACGCATGTGCAAGAAACATAGTGCCATCATCCGAGTTTTTCGGAGGTGTGTCAGCATCTTCCAATTTAGTCAGAGTGTTTGCAGGCGCGGTCGCTGTTCTCCAATCACTGCTGGAGCTGTCTATGGCAGCAGTTGAAAATGCAGTGGCATACAGTTGAAAGAGGGAGCTACGCTTCAGTGAGCTGCAATAAGATATCACCTGCTCATGCATGCTCCCCCCTTACACACACGTGCACGCACACTGCCTTACACACACACGTGCATGCATACTGTTTGCCTCGCCCACGACACACACTGTATAGCCGACGGGGTGCCCAATCCCCATCAGCTGTGCTGCGCTTCCCCAAACAGAGCTCCAGATGCCACACTGGATGCCCACCCCAGAGTGGCAACACATCCAGAGCGGGCTGACAGGGTGCCCAATCCCCGTCGGCTCCAGACCCCCAAACAGCCCACCCCAGCATGCAGGTACTAAGTCTGTATGGCTGACGGCGTGCCCAATCCTCTGTCGGCTCCAGCCCCCAAACAGCTTTCTAGCTGCCACGCTGGGAGCCCACCCAGCGTGGCAAACGCCCCGCTGTCTTCCTGTTAAAAAACAACCTGCTTCACCCAGCCCACCTGCGCCCACCCACTGCGCACCCTGCCTCCCCACACCCCCCACCCCATACTTACTCCTGGAACTGGGCGCGACAATCTTCAGTGGACGGGAACACGCCTGCACTCCCTTCAAAGCCAACCGCGAACTGAGGAAATGCCGTAAGCTGTATAATGGGATAAACAGGGTTTTCAACTTTGCTGCATATCTCAGGCATTTTTGGAATTTTTGCACCAAATTTTCAACATGGGGTTTTTGGGACCCCTTCTCATGAATGCTATCACTGTCAAGGCGTTAACTGGGTCCAAAGGGTGATTTCGCAGTCACTGTGCAAAATCACCTTTTCAGGACTGAGTAACGAAACGACACTACCACTGTTCATAGGGTGGGCTCTCAAAAAGCCTATGTTGAAAATTTGGTGGAAAAATTCCTAAAAATGACTGTTTTAAGAGCATGCGTTTCGCAGTTCCTACACACGTTAGTAAGTTTGCGAATTTTCAATATTTTCACTCCAGATTTTCAACACTGCCATTTTCCCACACCTCCTTATGAGTAGTACAGCTGTCATTTTTCACATCTTGCCCAAAAGGTGTTTCCGCCCATGTAGCGCACTATGGCGCAGTCGGTGTGCGAAATCAATGTATGGGACACATTAAGAAAATTACAGTGACACTGTTCATGAGCAGTGGTCTTAAAATGGCTATGTTGAAAATTTGGTGAAAAAATTCCAAAATGACTGTGTTACGAGTGAGCATTGCGCAGTTTCCATGCACCCTCGTAAGTTCATGACTTTGCAATATTTTCAGTCCAGATTTTCACCAGTGGCATTTTTCCACACTTCCTTATGAACAGTACAGCTGTCATTTTTCACAACATGGCCAAAATGTGTTTTCTCACTTTCAGCGCAGAGATGCGTGGTCGCTGTGGGAAATCATTGTTCAGGACAGATAAAGAAAATCACAGTGACACTGTTCATGATCAGAGGTCCCAAAATGCCTGTGTTGACGATCTGCTGTAAAAAATCCCCAAACTAATTACATTATGGGTGTGCGTTACACAGTTTCTATGCATGCTCGTGACTTCACCAGTTTTTTTTATATTTTTACTGCAGATTTGCAAGATTGCCATTTTTTACACCTCCCCATGAACAGTACAGCTGTCATTTTTCACAACCTGTTCGGAATGTGTTTTTGCACCTGTGGCGCTAAATGCCGTAGTCACTGTGCATAAGCAGCTTTCGGCTAACAAACTGATACTGCCACTGTTCATGAGGTGGGGGTCACAAAAAAAAACATGTTGAAAATTTGGAGTGAAAATACCAACGACTGCCTGAGGTGTTAGGGTTTCCAACCATAACACCCCACCCTGTAGAGAATGACAGGTATCAGGGGTGTGACCTGGGATTCTTGCCTGTAATGCTCATACCATTCCACATACTGCAGCCAGTGAGAGGCATCTAGGTATGCCTTGGACTCTTCAGCCCCAAAGTTCACCCCATTCTCCTATACCGCACCCATCTCACCGTATTTCCTGATGGAATGGGATGCGCATAATGGCCAAAGACCCCAAGGCACACTGTGACACTTGTCAGTGTCTGCAGGGTAGGGTGTGGTGAAATGGCGTGGCCGTTATGCCTGACAACCCAAAGGCACACCCCAATGCCTGTCACTCTCTGCGGGATGGTGGTGGGGTTGGCTTCAGTTCAATACTTCGCTGCCATTCCTATTATGCAGCTCTGTAACTTCTACACTACCAATGCCAATGCCAGCAAGCAAACATTCGGCATTGACAAATGCTCATTGGATTTTGCTCCCAATCCTTGGTGTTGATCTTACCGAGGGTTCCTCATTATGCTCAGGGGACCTTCCAACTCTGTTTCAAGTCGATTTAAACAGCGGTTGGTTCCAGAAAATAAATACTTTTATTCAGATTGCCAGTACTTAGCTTAGCAGCGAGATCAAATAGCCACTATCTTGCTCGGGCTCCCTGGTGCTTCCGTAGAGCAAAATGTTTAAAACAAGGACTGGTAAAGTCCTTAGTGGGTAAGTGTGGGAGCTTGAGATTGGTTTGAAAACCCAGTCAGTTGTTGCTCTTTAAGAAACACAACAACACACTCTAGAGCCTGTAGGTTACTCTGGATTAGCACACCTTCCCTGATGACAGAAGTCATCTGGCCACACCTCACAACTCAACAGGTGGGTGTGTGTTAACCCAGCACTACACACCCTGTCATATGTTATTTGTTTGATTTCATTATTTGACTTTCTGTGAGGAATTTGCATCCTACCCAAAAGAAAAACATAGCTATTAATGATTTCATCAGGCACTCTACATTTAAGACAGTCAACACACAGAGAGGAAAACTACATACTTGTAAAGGCCCTTAGACAGGGCCTCATTTATAATGTTCGCCCCTGTGCTTACATAAAGTGAACAAATTGGTATGATAGTGAATTTTGAGAGATGTGTCATGTCCATCCAATGGAGGGCAGTCTACAAGAGATCTGACAGTGTCAGACCAATCATTAGCCATACAAACATATGAAATTTGCCAGCAGATAAAGGCCTAGTAGTCTATCAAGATAGTCTACTCGAATGTGCAGCTAGCACCCCTTATTCTGCAGCTGCCCCTCTCTCCCACCCAGGCTGATCATGACACTCTTCTACTCTAGCTGGGCAGAAACCTTGTGTAGTTCAAAGAAAAGAGATACCTGAATCACTCAAGTAAGATAGCCCTTGTTAGTAGAGTGGTGCCCTTTAGTAATCATAAACTGGCCATGTTTATGTGAAAAAACATCCATAAAAGTAACCCCCATTGACTTTAATGGGTCATGCCCAAGTGCTCTCCCTGGGCTCATGTCATTACATGCCTCAGCGCAGGGGCGGATCATGGGTGGCTCCAGAGACCGGGAAGTGGAAAGGATACCGGGGGGGGGGCAAAATTATGATCCCTTCCACTTCTAAAATAAAAGGAGAAACTTTGTAACATATGCACAGAAGCTGTTTCGCAAAGGTAAGGCAACATGATATGTGGTGCAAATCTACTTTTCAAAATAGCTGGTGAAACTCTTTAAAGAGCAGGTGATGCCTTCAGAAGAACTTTAACAAAACATAATATTTAGACATTGTTCTGCTTGTATTTCACTTTAGTTCTGCATTATTCCTTCCCGTTTGTTATTACTGAGGTGATCTGCGTGACAACAAGATCTTTGCTCCTGAAGAGTTCTTCTATTCCTGTTGCTTTCTCCCAACCTGAACTGCTCATCTTATCAGTTACTCCCATGGCACCAGACTGTGATGCCACAACAGAGTATTATGACTTGAAGAAGGGAGCAGGCTATAGAGACAGATGAACTCTAAGGGATAAAGGTTATGTATTCATGCAAATATCCTCGGTAATAAACAATGGGGAGGAGAGATCTGTAGAAGATTATGCAAGCTGAACAGCCCCTAATTATTATGTCTTTCAACGTTTTAAGCCATCAGCAGCTCTGTAATGAGGACCCAAAGGTCCTTTCATGGTCCATTGCTGCTAGCTGTTTTCCTTTTAACTAGAATCTCTGACCTGCATTTTCTGGCCCTATGTGAAGGACCTCACACTTTCCACACTGAATTTCATTTGTAGCTTGTTTGCCCACTGCTCCTAGTACATTTCTGTCCATTTGTTGACTTTTTTCCTCTTCTCTAGAACCTTACCTCCCTCGCTGTCTCTGTGTCAGCCACAATTTCAATTAACTTAACTATCCTCATTGTCTTTATAGAATAATCTTATTTGAGGTCCGTGACTCCAGTCATCTATACATATATTAAACAATTAGTACCCCAAAAACAACTGTTAGAAACCCTAGTCTAATGCTGTCCCATATATCACGACATGATGGGCCCTATTTTATAGCATCTCTCTATCCACTTTGCCACATTTTATGTAATTCCAAATTTCCTCAACTTTAGAACCAACTTCCTATAAGGAATCATGTTGAATGCTTTACTGAAATCTTATTATATTATATCATCTGCATTCCCCACACTTAGTTCTTTAGTTATTTCCCAGAAAATAAGTTATTTTGTTCTTGTTTTCAAAAAATGTGGCAGCCAATAAGGGCAAAGACATGCCACTATGACCTCCGGAGCTCCTCTAGCCTCTTATTAGAGTGCCCACAGGTCACCACATGTACAGGCCGAAAGGCCTTCTCTTCTGCCACCCCAAACCTGTGGAATAGCCTTCCTGCTCCACTAAGGACCTTAGACTCACACCCCATATTCAAGTATCACTCTAAGTTACAAGTATTGGCAGCAGTAAACTGTTCCTGTTCCCCTGGATGAACGTCATGCCCAGGGGGTACCCATACTGTTCTTAGGTCTTGACCCTTAGACTAAACGTACCTATATGATGTTTTGTGTCAAACTGTATCCATGTGCACTTTGCCACATGTACTGTACTCACTTTATGTTTACCCTTGTACAAAACTATATAAATGCACTTGAATGTGTTCCAGTGCCCTGTATTTTGAAACTTCTATTGTACTTGTCCCCATTGTACCTGTGTCATCTTTATGGCCTGGGGGTCGTGCCTGAAAATGGTCCCTTGGATCAGTGCACTTACCCAGTAAACAAATAAATTAAAAAATAAACAAACAAATTATCTTCCCAAGCCTGTTACAGAACGGTTTTACTGCTTTCATGAAATGACTGCCATGTTGAGTACAAAGTGAAAAACATTAAATGCTGATGATTATCTGGCAATGAGTAACTCTTCCACCATTTAAGCTGCAGTCACCAGCATGTTAAGAGACGTCTGCTTGGTGTAGATGTTGAGAAAGGTGAACAACGTATACCCACATCTTTCTGTAACAGTTTTTGCTTAATAGGTACTGGAGCTCTTGTTCTTCTTTCGCTAAAAAAATAAATAAATTAGAGCTCAGAAATGGCACATTACGGGGATCTGGATGGCTCAGTGGATTGGTAATGGGTTAAAAAGCGTTCCACCTCTAGGTCACAGGTTCAAATCCAGCACAAGGAAATAGTGACCTGTGGGCTGATCAGTGGCTTACATGAATTCAGTTGTGGTGGTCTCAGTCCAGTTACTAGTGGGCAGGTGTCCATATCACAAACACCACCGGCACAACTGGCACTAATCTGGCACCTTTGCTGACGGTCTCATATGAGAGGTCAAGGATTGAATGAGCATGTAGTCTGAACTACCCTCTCACCTAAGTGGCAGTCCTTCCATGGCAGGCTTGAGGCACACCGCAGGGGCAGTGTGGGGAGCGTGCACCGTGATCACCCATTCTGTGCCTGTCATGTGGATGTGCAGAGGACTTCAGATCCCAGCACCTTTCATTAGCACTAACCTGACACACAGCAAAACACAAAATGGCACATTATCTTATATTTCACCATATTTTAGTGAATACCGACTGGGGGCCCTATGTATTAATGGTATTCGTCCCTACGCACCTTTTCTGTGGCATGTAGGGCTGGAATATGCACATCTCAGGTGTCCAACGGGCACCAGCAGATGCACTAATGGCATGCAACCACTTTGCACCTCTGACCAGGACTATGCATACAGGACCCCACACAACCATGTGTGCCTATCTGGGTGGGGGGGGAGTGGGCATGCCTACAGAAGCCCAGCGGAGCAAGGAATGCACAGTTCAGTTCAATTTTATTGTTCAATCTAAAAAGATCTTTACAAAAAGACAGAGTATAAAATAGGCATATACAAAGTTCTTTCAGGGGTACCAAACATACAATAGCTATAAATATTCATTACACATATACATGTAAACCCCGAACCCCTTCCTGTTTGCAAATGACAGGTGGCATGCTGTTGAAGCTGACAGCAGTACCTGGTGGGGACTGGGTTCGGGGAGGATTAGGTTACACGGCACAGGAGGCCTAGGTTTGGCTACTCTGCACAGGGGCACCCAAGTAAATCCGAACACAGGAAGCAATAACTGTAATGTCCAACACCAGGAATGGGATTCTACAGTGTGGCTTTTATTCACATCCAAACTGAACAAACAAAGCACAGACGGACCCCCACGGGGCTGCATTCCTGGTAATGCAGATTAGAGACAACAGAACACTTCTTCACATTTCCAGCCCTCAGGCTCTGAACCCACCAGGCACACAGCCCGGACTTGCATGCAGCTTTGGGTACACAGTCCAACTTGTACACTACTTGGGTTTTCCCCACTGGCCCAGCTTCCCTGCCGGCCACTTGATCCGCGGTCCATTATGGGAATGAACCAGTTTTCCAATTGGTGGCTCCCCAAACCATCTTAGAGCCTTCGACTCCTAGCGGGAATTTTCCTTCCAATCCCACGTCTGGGTACTTCCCTCATCACTGGCCAAGTGCGTGAGGCAAAGTAGAAATCCACAGAGCAAATCCGTAGAGGTGGACCTGGTTACTAAAGATGGGGGGTCTTCCACCTCCAGCTCCCACAATCCATACCCGGCTATTTCTCTGGAAAACTAAACAATTCTTTTGAAAGCTTGGCAATGTAGATTACTGGTTAGACGTATATCACATCTCCTCTACATGTCTTGACTTCCCCTATGTGCTGGACTTGAACATACTTTTACTTTTGGCTAAGCCTATTACTCTAGGCCTTCCACTACTTCAGTAGTCCAATCCCCACTTTAACACAAGTACAGGGTGAAACATGGGCCCTTCAGAAAGAGCAGAACTCACCCTCCGGTTACCGGTGCCCTACAGGCGAATCACAAAATCTTCTTGTTTCCCAGACTCTTGGACAAAATAAGGCAGCTTCTTCACTAGCAGTAGCCAGGGGGTTGCCCCTGGAAATGCAGGCAAAACCTTCCTGCCCCATCCCCTGAGGGATGGGGCACAGATACCCAAATCAGTGGTCTCCGCCACTTTAAAATAGCTCACTGTGTCTCTCTTTAGGTGGAAACACACACCTTTCCCTACTTGTAGCCCTATGTCAGGGCTGAGGCTCACAAGAGCCTAACACAGAGCTGCTATGCTCCTCTCACAAAATGCTCCAAACTCCAGCTGACCACTGACTACTGTTCAAACCTCCCAACATTCTACTCCAACTCTCTGCTGCAGATTCCATTGTGGTTCATGCAGCTGCGATAGTTCTATGGTGATGTCAACCCTCAGTCTCAGCTGAGACTGAGAACAGACTGAGACAGTCTGAAATCCATTTAACTGGAGTTTCACAAGCTGCCTTCCCTGCCTACCACTAGGTCTTACTGGGATTCTAGTAACCCTGGGTAACAAGGGGGTTACATCCAGGTAGTCAATCAAAACAATCCAAGATATAATGAGTTGTTTTTTCCCTAAATATAATCTTTTTAAGGTTTTATAATCATTGTCCTAATAATACTGGCCCTTATTTCCCTTATATTAATTAAAAACGTTGCCAATTTTCTTATTGTATATTCATCATTTATAGTAAGAAGTATATTAACCTTTAATTCATCATCACAGTCTTGTAGGTCAGATAATATATCTACCAACCATTTGTTTCTGGCCTTCTCATACCACATACACCTAAACATCATATGAGACAAAATTTCTATCTCTAAGGCTCCACATAGGCAATATGAATGTAATATCTACTTCCCTATAAAATCTAGTTGCTGATTTATTAGACTCCTGGGACTCGGTTCTAAATCTGGCATAAACTTTTCTTAATTCTGGTTCTTCTAATGCATCCAAATAACATTTATAATTCTTATTTAGAATATTATTACTATACCACAATGAATAATGAGAATTTTTAATATTTTCCATATCTATATTATTAAATTTCCTGATTAACAATTTTTTAATGTATTTCTTATATTGGACAGAGATCACCACATTCTGATATGTCAAATCTAATAGTTGCTCTTGTTCTACTGTCCTCAATATTCTAACTTTCTGCAGCCATGGTGACTTTATACCATTCATTTCCCAATATTTTTTTCCCCCAAACATTTCTTAGAAATCCTACCATTCTCTTGAGTATTTAATCTTATCCAAAAATTAACAGTATTTGATTCAGCAAATGCCTTCAGATTTATTAATCCCGTTTCTGCTCATACATACGAGACTGGTACTGTTAATGATAAACTCATTGTACATCTCAATAACCGCACAACTGGTTTTTCCATATTTTTTAACAACTTATGTTCTCTTATTTCTGTCCTGTATAAAATTTGTGAATTACATTTTGTTTCAATAGCCTTTAGTAATGGTTTCACTGTATATAACCTCCAAACTTTAAATTAAATCTTTTTAATGCCAAAGCTGAATTTACCAATTTATTGTACGTTGTAGTATAATGTGTCTTCCAACATAAATTTTTTGAAAAAAACCCAACCCTAAATAGGTATACTCATTCACAATGCCATTTGCGCACCACCAGGTCAGTATTGGGGGTTTACCATTACACCAGGAAGGGGCTGCTTGTCCCATACTACCAGGTCTCCTATCGCACCACGGCACCCCACAGCCACAAACCCCTGCATCCCCTCAATGCCATGGAGGGCTGGGGATGGTGGCAGGCTGCGAGGCACTGAGATTTGCAATTGAGTAATTTTTATCAGTCCATCGGGGACATGGCAGCCTGTACGGGTGCAGCCATGATCCCATGCCCCTGCTGACTGGCAAATCTACTATAGGGCCTGGCTGGGGCCTCCAACTGGAAGCCCCTGGTCTGGCCCTTATCTGTCCCTGCCACTGACGTGGATCAACACTTGGGCCCACCCAGGGGGAGGTGTATACCAGCACTGTACATCCTCTAAGGGATGGTTACAAGGCTTGCACTTTTGCTTGGCCTGGTATGTGTACTTGATGGTGCACACTGGGCCCATTAGTGAATAGAGCCCTGGAAGCAAAAGACAGGTGCCTATCATTATTTGGCCCCATATACTACTTTTAAGTGGACATCCAGAAAATAATACTAAATCTGAAAGTAATTTATTTAGCAATCTTTTCTATGAAGGGGTTCCAGGGTTCTTCAAACTCTTTATATGTGTCCTCTAGTTAAAGTACATTCTTTCTATCCTACTATTGGCCCCTATGCATTAAGGGGCGGGTTGTCAACTCACTGTAGATCTGCAGTGCTAAGGCAACCCTAAGTCTGAATGCACTGAAACAGGGGTCCTGTAGATGATTGCGCACATTCACTGAAGGGAAGCACATCCTACAGAATTCCCCAGTAGGTTGCACAGTTATGCATGCGGTCAGTCAGGGGGAGTATCTGGGGGCATGCTGTCACAATGGAGTGGAGTGCGGGGCAAAGGGAGGTGCAGGATAAGGCAGCAGGGACCCTGCCGTGTCATCTGCACACACCCCATGGAAGTCACCAACCAACCTTGGTGGGAAGTGTACTGCCACTGTCGAGCCGCCCTGGCCCTCAGGTCAGCAAGGGAGGGCTGTGGGTGGCCTGTCGGGTACTAACCCATTCTATTACTGATTATGGGACACCTGCCTTCCGAGAACCCCCTGCTCGTGCAGAACATGGAAGCCACTACAGTCCCTGACTGGATGCCTGCCTGTGTCCCTCGATCCACCCCCACACAGCAGTGCCAGAAGGTGGTGCCACAGACAGGTGCCCTGAGGAGGAGTACAGTTCTGCATCCCACACAACCTGCGCCACTCCACAGGTGCGGAACTATGCAAGCTAGGTATGCGCGAATTGCACGTATGTGGCCCCACATTAATGCATATCTTCGCTTGTCCATAACTGTGTTCAGCCATTGCTTATATATGGGTGTTTTTTGATCCTTCCAAGTTAGTAATATCGGTTTCTAGCCAGTATCAATAATATGTTAATTAGATATATCCGTTTTCATAAAGATCATTATGATCTGTAGTCATCAGACACTAAAGTTGAATCCTGAGCTTAAAAGGGGGAACAATTGGTACTGGAACTCCATACAGATGTTGGTAAAGGACATATTTGTCTTAGGATGCACTTAAGTTTAGCAAGTCCTTGGAGGACCTCACAATCACACAAGAGTAAACTATACTTTTAGCAGCAGTCAAGGAGGGGATTGCATATGTAACACCCCCCCCACCCAAAGCTGGACAGGCCCACCAGGATATCTGGAAATTTACAGATGCGCCCCCCCGCTGTTGGGTACATAGCCACCTTCTAAACTCTGTAAATCTTTGCATTTATCATATTATTCCTAATTAAATGGGGGTATTTTGGACACAGTAAGTAAACGTAAGATACAAACACAGTGCTAACGTCTCAAATTTAAATGTGTAACCCCCCTGCAAATGGGGGTTCCCAAAAGACTTCCAGGAGCTTGTTTGAATGCTCCAAGCCTGAATGGTGTTTGGCGTTTAAGCCATTTATCAGTGAGTGTTTTTAGAACCTCTGGTACTGTCTCTTTAAGAGCTGTCTGCTTGCAGACATAATTAGTTTGTATGGGGGGGACTGTGTGCTTCTCTGAGTACCACTCGAGCTGCTGCCAATTCACTTCATTTTTGCAGTCACTAGGAGTGCAAAGGGGAACCTATCTGAAAGATGTAACTGTTGGCCAGAAATCATTTACAGTAATAATGAAATTACAGTTTGTCTAACCTGCTTTCTTTGCAGTCAGAACTGTGTCTGCTAGTTCCCCATTCTAGTTTTGAACTGCTGAACTGGACCAATCAGTGTGGGGTAAGCTAGCTCTAAAATGGTGCCTTGGACGAATCAGAACTTGGACTCATAGTCTGAGCCAGCCACAAGAGGATTGTATGAGCAGTGACTCTGGGAGATGTAGTTTAGACTTCAGTGCCTTTTGGACCAACAGCAGCAGTCTATTGTGAGTGACAGCCAATCCAGTCAAGAACTGGGAGGAACTCAAAGGAAGTGCCGGTTTTGTCGGTTGGAGTTTCAGTTGAGCTTTGGCAGTGAAGAAGGAAGGAGCCCTGTGCTTTTTCAGTGTGCAGTTTTAGTCAAAACGTGTGTAAGGCCCAGAGTTCCGGTCTGCAGCTTGTGTAACAGCTTGTTAGGACTGAATCCGTCCTGTGAAAAGAATCAAAGGATCTCTGAAGAGTAGAAACCAGGCTCACCCTGTAGAAGACTGGAGGAATGGCTGAAAATTGTATTTCGGTCTGTCAGGAACTGAATCTGCTGTGTGTTCTCCCGGTATTGTGCAGTAATTGCGATCGGATACAGATGCAGCCTGCCTGGTATAGTGCTTTTTTTATATGGATGTGTGAAGAGGTTTGTGTACCTCAAGTGAGCCCTGCTGACATTGAAGGACCCTATCTTATTTGGAGGTCGTGAGTACTAATTCAGGTCGCTCCTGTTGAATTGCCACATTAAATCCAAATGGAATTACTGTACTGCTGACTGTTTAATTCTCCTTTTCTCTGTGAAAGGGCCCCTACCAGCTGCCACGGTTTGGACTAGCCACTAGGGCTTGGGTACCCAGGACAGTAACTGATAGGGATAGGCCTGTGCACAGAGCCATAGATAGATTATTAGAGTGATAAGCTAATTAACCTGATTTCCCCTGTCCTTGTTTATAGCCCCCTAAATAAATCAGAGCTGCTTGTTTCCTTAAAGTTATACTGCCTGGTATTTGTCTGTGTTAAGTACTGTACTGTGATTGTTGCACTGTATCTCATTTCACAGGAGGTCCCAGTGCGGAACCAGACCTGGGGGTAAGTGTATACTGTGAAGGTAATTCTGATATATTGTGTGGGCCACTAGTGGGAAGAAAGGGGGTTGCAGTGTCCCAGAGGGCTGTGACCAAGTTAGTTTAACTATTGCAAACCCTGACCCTCTGGGTGGAGGCACCCGCCATTGGATCCAGGCCCCTCAACCTGTTAGTGGCAAATCAGGCAGGGGTAGTAGCCCTGGGATAGCGCCATCTAGGGTTACATCTTGGAGGCTCACCGCTGGGATTGTGTGTCCTCTAGTGGCCATATTTACGAACCACTGTTAAGAAAAAATGGGTACCCGACAGAAGTGGCTGTGCACCGCTGGTGGAGTGGTGTACTGGGGAGGAGATCGACCCCCAAAATGCTATGCTTATCCTGGACATCCCCCTGGGTATCAATACGGACGCTGTGCAGGAGTAATTTCCAAGGTGGAAGGTTTACAAAACCCTGTGGTGGTGGGTCGGCATGCTAATCTGCTCACCCACACTTTCCTGGCCCTAGTAGAGTTTAGGATCCCATAGATAGCTCCAAAGTGCCACAGACCATTACCCCAGAGGGAGCCCTCACTGCTTGGAGAGTGATAACTAAGGACAGTAAAGACCTGGGGGAATGAGCCCCACCACTATCTGAAACTTTTGAGGAGAAATTTACAATGGTTGCTGGGAAGGAAAACTGTGGAGGACTTGAAGAAACTATTCTTGCCACCTGGGGGTGTTCCTCCCCCAACACCTTCTCCCGCTCCAGTGCCCGTAATGGTGGCTGAACCAATGCAGACTCCAATTTCTGCACTTGCCATTAGTCACGACTCTTACCGAAGGTTGAGGATCTTCTCTGGCACCCTCCCCACCCCCCAAGGGGAGGATGACTGGGAGACCTGGATAGACTATGTTGCCCCCCAAGTGCTAGAATGGCAATGCTCGGAAGTCAGCGAAGAAGGGTTGAGTGAGAGCCTCCGGGGTCCTGCCTGGCTACCATTCGTGCTAAACGGGCCAGTAACCCTGAAGTGACTGCACAGGCCTCATCTTGAGGCCCTGGAGAATGTGTATGGGAGCCCAGATTCTGATGAGGACCTATGGTGGAGAGTAAGAGATGCACACAGTACCAAGGGAGTTGTTGTCTGTGTATGTATCTCGGCTGGAAAAATTTGTTGCAAGAATGCCTCAGAAAAGGTAGTTTGCCAGCGATTGAACTGGACCGAACCAGGCTGGACAGGATCCTTAAGTCTGCCCCCTTCTCAGAACTGCTGTTGCTTCAGTTACCTGGCAGATCGACTGAATCCCACCCTCCTATGATGAGTTAATGAGAGAAATTGAGGAGTTGAGAAAGACGACCTCGGAGGGACCTGCACCAATAGCTGCCACGACCCGAGTGACTGAGGGTGACCCATCAAGTGAAGTTCAGGGCAGAGGTTGGCAGTCAATGAGTGCTCTGACAAGGAAAAGATATGCCACAATGGGGCGAACTGTTGAGAGAGATCCGAATTCAAAAACAGTCCCTTTATGAAGGCCACGCCTGCAAGTACGGGCCTGACCTATATCCGACTGCATCTGCTATGGGGTGGGGTATCCACCCATGTATCTCCTGCTGATAACAGCTCCAAACTCAATTCCTTGACCATGGAAGTGGAGAAACTGACGAGATGTCTCCAAATGCTTATCACGCCGCAGACAGAGATGGCACCCAGGTTTCCAGTTAGTAATACCCCCGCCCTGGCTCCCAGTGTGGCGCCTCGGCCAGCTCAAACTCCAGAAAGTATGTTTTGCTATAATTGTGGGAAAGATGGGCACATGAAAAGGGAATGCCAGTCCCCAAAAGACACTGACAAAGTTGCATATAGGCTTCAAGGAGAGCTTCGGAGAAGAAATCAGTGGTTAAGAGGTGCACGACATGATCCCAGTGAGGGCACCAAAAATGCTAATTCACGTCCTTTGTGGCAAGGTCAGTTGCCCAGGCCCCACTACCGCCTCTCCAGACTGGTCCAGAATAGTGGGTCCCTCCATGGAGACCACTGTAAAGGTGAATGGAGTGTCTACAACAGCTGTATTAGACAGTGGCTCCCAAGTGACAATTATGTTCCAGGATTGGTATCAGAAGCATTTGTCAGACGTACCTTACAACCATTAGAAGGACTGCATGTATGGGGTTAAGTGAGAAGGCCTACCCTATTCCGGGTATATCCGATTTGGCTGTCTTTCCCCACCTCCGTGGCTGGAGTGGCCGAACAAGTAGAGACCCTAGCCTTATGTGTCCCCCACTGGACTGTATGATGGTGTCCCTTTGTTGATTGGAACAAATGCTCATATGTTCGAAGGCTGGCACAGTTGTGTTATGAAAACAGGGTCAAAGACTAGTAGAGCTTTAGAGTTCGGCTTTAATTAAGAAGGCCTATGAGGCACAGAGAGATGCTGAAAAACAGAACCAGAGGAACCGTCGGAATTGTATGGAAGAAGGATCCTGAGTCTCTGATCCTGGCGCCAAATGCCCAGTGTACCTTACAGGGAGAGGTCCGTATCAGAAAGGATGTTAAGAATAAAATATTAATGTTGGATGCACCAGGCGATGGAAAATTGCCAGAGGGACTGCTGGTCAAGCCTAGTATTTTGCCCGCTAGAGCCCATGCTTATGCCAGAAGGGTAATGGTCCAAGTTCATAATGTGTCTGAAAGAGACATTCGAGTAAACAGAGGTTGCATCCTGGCTAATGTGCATTGTGCAGACACTGCAGTGCTACCCAGCAGCAAGAGTTCAAGGAAGAACGACAGAGTAACGCCTGACTTGTTTTATTTCGGCGACTCCCCGCTGCCAGCTGAATGGAAAGTGAGGATCAGTGAGAAGCTTGCCCAGAGAGACCAGGTGTTTTCTTTAAAGGAATGGGATGTAGGATGCGCAAGGAGCTGGAGCACAATATCCGCTGCATGACGAAAGACCATTTCGTGAGAGGTCTCGACGCCTGGCACCTGCTGACATAGATGATGTGAGACGGCATCTGCTAGAGATGTTAGCTGCTGGTGTAATACAAGAATCCAGAAGCCCTTATGCTTCCCCCATTGTGGTAGTGAGGAAAATGAATGGAACAGTAAGGATGTGTGTGGATTATCGCACCTTAAACCGGCGGACTATCCCTGATCAGTACACAATGCCCCGCATTCAGGATGCTTTGACTGCCTAACGGGAGCAAGTGGTTCTCTGTGCTGGATCTCCGCAGTGGGTACTACTAGATCCCGATGGCCCCAGAGGACCGTGAGAAGACGGCCTTTATCTGTCCGCTATTTATGAATTCATGAGGATGCCTCAAGGGATTTCAGGTGCCCCAGCCACTTTTCAACGATTGATGGAGCGTGCAGTGGGGGACATGAACTTACTAGAGTGCCTGGTATACCTAGATGATGTTATTGTGTTTGGCAGCTCACTGGAGGAACATGAGAGCAGATTATTTAAGGTATTGGACCGACTGGAGGACTTTGGCCTTAAACTGTCCATTGATAAGTGTCAATTCTTCAAACATCAGTAAAGTATGTGGGACACAAGTATCCACCGAGGGAATAGAGACCGACCCAAGTAAAGTTGAGGCCTTGACCACTGGCCACAGCCCAAAAATCTAAAAGAACTGCAAAGATTCCTGGGATTCTGTGGTCATTATCGGCGCTCATCAAGGACTATTCAAGAGTGATCCGCCCTTTACTTAACCTTACTCAAGGTATCCCCAACCCACAAAATACCAAAAGTCAGCGTCCCTCAAGACTGAAAGAGTGTATTTTCATCCGGTGAAGTATTTGGGGCCCGCTGGACTCCTGATTGTGAGACTGCTTTTCATGAGATCATATGTCAACTTACCCATGCTCCAGTGCTGGCCTATGCGATCCAAAGAAAACCTTCGTCCTGCACACCTGATGCTAGCTTGCAAGGGTTGGGGGCTGTGTTGTACCAGAGCACGAGAATGGCCTGAGGACCAGTGGCCTTTGCCAGTAGAAGCCTGACCCCATCCGAAAAGAACTATCCTGTACATAAGTTAGAGTTCCTAGCTTTGAAGTGGGCTTGTTGACCAATTCCATGAGTACTTGTATGGGGCTAAAATACTAGTAAAACTGACAATAATCCTTTGACCTATGTGCAGACCTCAGCTAAGTTGGATGCCACTGGCCATAGGTGGCTTTCTGCATTATCTACATATGACTATGCTCTGAATACCGAGGCAGGTCTGAACCACATAGATGCTGATGCTCTCTCCCGAGGCCTGTTCCCCAGAATGATTGGGTCCGATTGGCAGAACCTGACATTCGGGCACTCTGCGGAAGTTTGACAGGGAGGAACAAATGTCCACGGACGCAGTGGACTGCATGGGGATTGCTTGGGACCCTCTGAGAATTGCATACCTGCTGCTTATTGCCACTTTTCTGCAATAGACATTGGTGCACTGCCTCAGCTGGACAATGACAGTATTCGCGGCTCAATCCCGCTGATCCCATGATCAAAGCAGCTTTGAAGCCTTCTATGCAGGAAAAGATGTGTCCAAATTACGCTCCACTGATTTGAGAACTGCACTGTTATACAAAGAAGGTCCTAAGTTGAAACTGATCAATAAACTGTTATACAGAGAAACAGTAGACAGAGGGGACAAGTAGACAAACAACAACTAGTGCTGCCCACTGCCTCGAGACTCAGTACTGAGGTCCTTGCACAACCACATGGGGCACCTTGGTATAGACAGAACACTTGACTTGGTGAGATCCAGATTCTACTGGCCTAAGGTGGGGCTGATGTGGAGCAACACATTCGAACTTGTAGTCGCTACGTTACAGAGGAAAGCTTTGCCCAGAGGGCTGCCCCTTGTTAACATCACCACCAGTGCACCCATGGAGCTGGTCTGTATTGATTTTCTGAGTTTGGAGTCAGATCAAAGAAATATCAGTAATGTGCTGGTGGTCACTGACCATTTCACGAGATATGCCCAAGCTTTCCCACCAAAGACCAGAAAGCATCCACTGTGGCCAAAGACTTGTAGAAAACTTTTTGTTCACTATGGGGCTCCACAAAGAATCCATTCTGATCAAGGGAGAGACTTTGAGAGTCGTCTGATCAA
Organism: Neoceratodus forsteri; assembly: GCA_016271365.2. NCBI lineage: Eukaryota > Metazoa > Chordata > Ceratodontiformes > Ceratodontidae > Neoceratodus > Neoceratodus forsteri. The sequence continues at coordinate 360,306,088 of CM028137.1, forward strand.
GAGATGCTTTCTCTGTGGAGCAGGAAGTCCAGAACCACTCCTTACCACCCCAGGGGACCCACAGCCTGAGCGTTTCAACCGCACTTTGCTAGATATGCTAGGCACCCTGCACCCAAAGGACAAGCCTAGATGGAGCCAACAAATTAGCACCCTGGTACATGCTTATAACTGCACCAAAAGTGATGCCACTGGATTCTCCCCTACCGCCTGATGTTTGGAAGAGAAGCTCGACTACCAGTAGATGTGTGTTTTGGGGTCTCTCCTGATGGGGTTCAAGCTGACAACTATTTACAGTATGTGCAAAAGTTAAAGGCCCAGCTAACTCATGCGTACAACTGGCTCAAACCATGGCTGCCAAAGAAATCTGCCAACAAAGAAAAGTATGATAAAAAGGTGAAAGCACAGGAACTCCAGGAGGGAGATCGGGTATTGCTAAGAAATCTGGGACTGCATGGCAAGCACAAGATTGCTGACAGATGGCACCATCTCCCTCACATTGTAGTGGGCAAACTAGATGATCTGCCAGTGTACAAAATAAGGCCTGAGAATAATTCAAAAGATGTAAAAACAATGCATAGAAATCATTTACTGCCCATTGGACAAATCTTAATTGAGTCTGAGCCCTAGAAGATGCCCCCTCTGGACCAGTGACTAGAGCTGCTGCTAAGAAAAGATCAGAAAGTCTGCACCTACAGAAGCAAAGTTAAAGTGTTCCTCCACAAGTCCCAGTTGAGCATGACTGTCAGTCCATATCAGAAGAAAGTGAGAGTGACTTTGAATACTATCCTTCTACGAACTGAGTCAATTGTTTGGGGCAATCCCTAGTCAATACTGGAGACAAAGCTGGGCCTTCTGGACTGTCTAAGCCCAGCTTCATCCCTGGAACCAATGCTCCCAGAAAGTAAAGTGCAAAGCATCAGATCAGATGAAATGGAATCATTGTGCATGGTTGAACTGTTTGAGCTTTCAGGGAGGAAAATGATAGATTGGGGCAGACTGAGATATAATCCGAACAAGAAGAGTATTTTGAGTGCCTGACAGTCCACTGCCAGTGTCCGAAAGCTTCCATGCGAGCCAAATGTTGTGGACTCAGAAACTGTAACTCCTGGAGCTGAAAGTGCCCCAAGTTCTAGCCTCTCTACCCCATGGAGACTCCTGACAAGTGAGGACAATGCTGAAAATGAGGCTCAGAGTGCAGAGACTATAACAGTTCCCCTAGAAAGACTGGTCGAGCTGTAAAGCCTGTGGTGCACCTCAGTTATGATTCACTTGGGAGGCCTGTGGACTTGCCTCTCAATGTTGTCCATAAAGGAGTGTATGTGTCCCCGACTCATTGCCCAAACTGAGCATCAGTGCTAACTCCAAGTTACTTGTGTTGCCCTCTAAGTATGGTGCCTTGCCCCATCCAGCCCTAAGGTAACTGATAGGGAAGGGCCCCTCTCTTCAGGTTTCATGTACAAGAGGTAATAACTTGAGTTATGGTACAATGTGTATGTAATACTGTGTAAAGAGTGACGTACTGCAATGTTTCAGAAATGTGTTCTTGGTAAAATGATATATTGACCGATGATTACATATGCGAGCCTAATGCAAATGTATATGGTTGCAGTTGAAACTTATGGGGTACTTGCTTGGCGGGACGTCAAGCTTTCCCAAACCAGGAAGGTGTAACCCCCTACTGATAGGTTCCCAAAAGACAGGAGCTTGCTTGAATGCTCCAAGCCTGAATGGTGTTTGCGTTTAAGCCATTTATCAGTGGTGTTTTTAGAACCTCTGGTACTGTCTCTTTAAGAGCTGTCTGCTTGCAGACATAATTAGTTTGTATGGGGGGGACTGTGTGCTTCTCTGAGTACCACTCGAGCTGCTGCCAATTCACTTCATTTTTGCAGTCACTAGGAGTGCAAAGGGAACCTATCTGAAAGATGTAACTGTTGGCCAGAAATCATTTACAGTAATAATGAAATTACAGTTTGTCTAACCTGCTTTCTTTGCAGTCAGAACTGTGTCTGCTAGTTCCCCATTCTAGTTTTGAACTGCTGAACTGGACCAATCAGTGTGGGGTAAGCTAGCTCTAAAATGGTGCCTGGACGAATCAGAACTTGGACTCATAGTCTGAGCCAGCCACAAGAGGATTGTATGAGCAGTGACTCTGGGAGATGTAGTTTAGACTTCAGTGCCTTTTGGACCAACAGCAGCAGTCTATTGTGAGTGACAGCCAATCAGTCAAGAACTGGGAGGAACTCAAAGGAAGTGCCGGTTTTGTCGGTTGGAGTTTCAGTTGAGCTTTGGCAGTGAAGAAGGAAGGAGCCCTGTGCTTTTTCAGTGTGCAGTTTTAGTCAAAACGTGTGTAAGGCCCAGAGTTCCGTCTGCAGCTTGTGTAACAGCTTGTTAGGACTGAATCCGTCCTGTGAAAAGAATCAAAGGATCTCTGAAGAGTAGAAACCAGGCTCACCCTGTAGAAGACTGGAGGAATGGCTGAAAATTGCACTCAGTCTGTCAGGAACTGAATCTGCTGTGTGTTCTCCCGGTATTGTGCAGTAATTGCGATCGGGATACAGATGCAGCCTGCCTGGTATAGTGCTTTCTTTTATATGGATGTGTGAAGAGGTTTGTGTACCTCAAGTGAGCCCTGCTGACATTGAAGGACCCTATCTTATTTGGAGGTCGTGAGTACTAATTCAGGGTAGCTCCCTGTTGAATTGCCACATTAAATCCAAATGGAATTACTGTACTGCTGACTGTTTAATTCTCCTTTTCTCTGTGTGAAAGGGCCCCTACCAGCTGCCACAGTTTGGACTAGCCACTAGGGCTTGGGTACCCAGGGACAGTAACTGATAGGGATAGGCCTGTGCACAGAGCCATAGGTAGATTATTAGAGTGATAAGCTAATTAACCTGATTTCCCCCTGTCCTTGTTTATAGCCCCCTAAATAAATCAGAGCTGCTTGTTTCAGCAAAGTTATACTGCCTGAGGTATTTGTCTATGTTAAAGTACTGTACTGTGATTGTTGCACTGTATCTCATTTCACAGGAGGTCCCAGTGCCGGAACCAGACCTGGGGGTAAGTGTATACTGTGAAGGTAATTCTGATATATTGTGTGGGCCACTAGTGGGAAGAAAGGGGGGTTGCAGTGTCCCAGAGGGCTGTGACCAAGTTAGTTTAACTATTGCAAACCCTGACCTCTGGGTGGAGGCACCCGCCATTGGATCCAGGCCCCTCAACCTGTTAGTGGCAAATCAGGCAGGGGTAGTAGCCCCTGGGATAGCGCCATCTAGGGGTTACAAATGGAATACTGATATGAGTGTGTCACCCTGGGCCTTCCACTATAAAGTTTCCAGGTGGGCCCCTATATCTACTTTCCGTGTATGTCCCCTGTACCCCAGTCCAACCCTGCCTGCCATGATGGGGCTTATCTTTGGGCCATCAGAGGCTCAGGGCTGGCCTACTTATGCTGACTACCAGTCCCCCTGACTGGAACTGGTGCTGGGGACCGAGTTGTGAAGAGAAGAAGGGAACAGGTGTTCCCTTGGTGCTCCAAACACCTGACTAGCAGCTCAGCTTCTGTCAACAAAAGTAGCACTCCTTCACTTGGGAACACACTCTAACATCTGACATTTTTGCCAAACCGGACCTCAGCTGTCAGGGGCCTAGAACTAATAAACTGGTTGCTGGTGGTCTGGTCAAGGGATCTGCTAAAATAAGCAACTCTGGAATCCAAAGCTTTTGTGACAGATGGTTGCCACCGTCATGGAGGCCTCTGACCCCCAGAACAGTCAATTAGAAACTGAAGGGTCACAGGAAGAACTGACAAAAGCATTATGGGATACAAAGTGAAAGCGTATGTTGGTGCCTTTGACAAAACAAATCATGTGTCAAGCTGTGCCCCTCCAAGTGATTGACAGTTAATACAGCAAATGAGGAGGCAGGAAGCTCGGGACAAGTGCTAAAACCTCTCAGAAGCAAAAAGGAGCTGAAGACCTGCTTGGATTCAGACCAGAGAGCTGCTGTTTGGTTGTCAAACCCTGCTTAACTTTAATTTGGGGTGATTTTGGAGAAAATTTCCAGGAATTGCTGCTGGAATTTAGAGGGAGGGATACAGCCATCTCTTCCCTCTGTTGGTGTGAATGAGGGAAGGGTGAGGTCAGGGAGATTTGGCTTTGTGTGCCTTGGTACCTGAACCACGTGTGCACTCAACATAGAGGTGTGGGAGCACTGTGGTCTAGGCCTCACCTAGAACTTGTCACGCAGTTGAGCCTGCTGAAAGGGAGCTGCCCAGACAGCAAGAGCTAATCCAACTACCATCAGAGTGGCCTGCTTACTGTTGAGTCATCAGTGATAGGCTGCACCTTAAGCCCATCTAGACTACTGGAAAGCCGCCCCTGCATTCCAGACCCTTCCTGAGGCTGTCACTGTCCAGACAACTGAATACTGCTTAGCCAGCCAGGCATCATAGACACATGAAGCCAAAGTTTAGTTTCCTGTTAGATTTGTAGTTTTCTTTGCTGGAATACCATTTTCCAGTTAGAATACAAATTCTGTGGTTTTGTTATTTTCTAGCAGGAGTCACTTGGGTAGGATTTATTGTTGCAAGCTTGCAGTACCTAATTAAGTGCACCAATACTAGAGCCAGGCATGGGTATTTAGTTAAGTTTTAGTTTATTAGTCTAGGAATTAATACCTTTGAGCCAGGGCTCTTTTACAAAGGTTCCACGTCACAAAGAACATTTAACAAAGCACGATACACATTACAGGTAAAACCAGACAGGAAAGTTACATCATAAATTTGCTATTAACAGTTTAAGGCAGTAACGTTTTTAAGTTTCATAGAAAAACAAGCTATAACAGGTTCAAGCAAGTAGACAATTTCGAGGTTAAGGAAACTTCCAGGGAGAGGGTGATCATTAGGCGCCAAAAGGAGGCTAGAGAGGAGGGAAAGGTGGTGAGCGGGAGAGTAAGTGAGAGGGGACAGGAAAAAGGGGGGGGAGTGAGTTTGGGTGGGAGACAGGAAGTAGTAGAGGTACCAGAGAGTTCATTAGTCAGGGAGGAAGAGGCCTCAGATGTGAGGATGGACATGAGGAGTAGTAGTCTTTATCTAGCGCAATCACAGTTGCTAGTGGTGGTGAGGTGGGCATAGAGCATGGATTTGAAAGCTTCAAGCGAGGTTGAGGATAGAGTAGGTGGACTAAGCGCATTGAACCATGTCGGGGCCCTGTATGCGAAAGATCTTTGTCCCTGTGCAGTCCAGCATCTCAGAACCAGGAAAGGCTGGCGTTCAGATCTGGTGGAGGGTCGTGAACCAGGATTCAGTCGGAGTAGGTTTTGAATACATAATGGAGTCAGTCCCAAGATAGATTTTTTTGCCATTGTGCAGGCGAGATAAATAAGACGATCTGATAGGTTCAACCAGCCTGATTCATAGTACAGATCACACGTGTGAGTCAGTCTTTGAGCCCCTGAGAGCAGCCGAGCCTATTTAGAGTGATGGAGATCATGTAGAGCAGTGGGCGTAGCTGAGCCATAAATAATAAGGCCATAGTCAATGATTGAGATTATGGAACTCTGTATGCTATTCTCAATGCCGCTTGATTTAGAAATTGACGATTACGGAATAGTATTCCAAGGCGTTGGTTCACTGTTTTCGCAGTGTTGTCAATGTGGGTTGCAAGGTGAGCCCTTGGTCAAAAGTGATGCCAAGGTATTTGAAAGTATTTACTTGGTCCAGTGTAATTCCTGCAGGGTTTGTACGGTGAGTGGAGTATGCCTATTTTGTTTTGGTGATTGGAGAAGAGCATGGCTTTTGTTTTATTGTGGTTTAGCACAAGTTTACTATCCAGGAACCACCTTTCAACACTAGAGAAAGCAAGTTGCAGGCTTTTTCGCAGGGAGTTTGGATCCTTGCGGGAAGAGAGAATTATAGCATCATCAGCGTATAAGATTATTTCCTCCTGGCAGATATCTGGGAGGGAGTTAAGGAACAGGCTAAAGAGGAGCGGTCCAAGAATTGATCCCTGTGGTACACCCGAGAGAACTGGTTTGAAGTTGGAGAGTTCATTAGAGATTTTACAGCCTGTGACCGATTGGACAGGTAACTTTTACCCAAGCACAAGGACCTTCGGCCAGGCCTAGGCTAAAAGTAGGGAGGTAAGTAGGCCATGATGGACTGTGTCAAAGCTTTTGTAAGATCGATAAAGACTGCACCTGTTTGGCACCCTTTGTCCAGGGCTGAGTGGACTTCTCCAGAGAAATCAAGTAAGGCTGTTGTTGTACTATGTCCTTTCCTAAAGCCTGCTGTTGATTACAGAGTAGACTGTATTTGTCCAGGTAATCAGAGAGTTGGTCTGCCACTATTCGTTCAAGTGCTTTGGAGAGGGAAGGGAGTATTGATATTGGTCGATAGTTTCCTGTTGAGGTTTTGTCCCCCCCCTTCATGCACTGGCGTAACTATGGCAGATTTCCATTTGTTGGAAATTGACTTTGGCAAAGTGACAGATTAAGAATTTTTGCAAGGGGGTGAATTACTTCATCCAGGGTGAGAGACAGGATTTTCAGATCTAGCGTGTCACTACTTGTTCTGGATTTGGAGCAGGCCTTTCTTATGTACTTGTGTGCTTCGTGCACTTTGATTTTCTTGAAGTAAAATTGTGGTTTGTCACGAGGGTGTTTTGTGATACTAGCTAGGCACAGGTAAGTCCGAGAAGAAATCTGGGGGGAGGACCCCACTAAGGTCTGTGAATGTCTTATTAAGCGCATCTGCAATAGACTTTGGGTCAAGAGTGGTGGATCCATCAACTTTCATAATGGTAGGTGACGATTTTGATTGTTTACCCATTATGTTTCGGATGTTGTCCCAAAAAGCTCTTCCATCACCCCAGGTGGATTCAAGGGCATTTTTGAAATAGGCGCTCTTCATTTGTCTAATTTGTGAGGTACATCTATTTCGTGCCTGCTTGTATTTTAGGGTATCATGAGGTGAGCCTGTGTCTCTGGCAACTGCCCAGAGGTGGTCCCGAACCTTGAGCTCGGCAAGTAGTTTGGCAGTAATCCATGGATTTGATAGCGCTTTGATTTTACGTTTTTTTACTGGGGCGTATAAGTCGCATGCAGAGTTGAAAGATTTAATGAAGTATTCTAGTGCGGTATTAATATCGGTTGATTCAAGGATTGGCGTCCAGTCTTGTTGTAGGAGATGGGTTTTCAACTTGATAAGATTCCCATAAGGCAATACTCTGCTTGTTATAACTTTGGGGGGTGGCTTGAGAAATTTATTAGACCAGGTACAGGACACTGGGGAGTGGTCACTGAGGGAGTCAGGGAGGACTTAAATGTTTTTTATCCGGTCAGGGTGATTTGTGAGAACCCAGTCAATAAGGGTGCTTGTACCAGTTTTGCAATTTTTCCGGGTGGGGGAGGTTACCATCTGAGTCAGGTTTGCTGCTAGGATGTCATCTTTGTAAGAGCCAGTGTCAAGGCAACCAGTTTATGTTGAAATCCCGAGGAGGAGGAGCTCATTTTCAGAGGGCTGCAGACTAACAAAATCAAATACAGACTTAATACTGGCACGGTGGTCTTTTGAGGGATATAGACTGTGGCCACTGTGAGAACTTTGTTTTGTGCACCAAGAAGCAGTTTGATAGCGAGGAGTTGCATCTGCGTATTTGTGGGGTGAATGCTGCTGCTGACAGGAGAGGTTGTCCTTTATGTAGATAGCACAGCTCTACCTTTCTTGCTTGCCCGGTCGAGTCTGAAAAGATTGTAGCCTTCAAGCGGACCGCATGATCCGGTGCTGGGAGATAGCCAGGTTTCCACAATGGCTAGTATATCAGGGTTTTTTTGTCCAGCGAGAGTTTGAAGAGATGCCAATTTGGGAAGGAGGCTGCAGATATTTAGAGTGATAATGGAGAGACCACTACCAGCTTTCCCTGTTTTTGTCGGCTTCAGTGCAACAGGACCAGGGTTTGGGTGTATCCCACCAGATATTAAAAGTAGGAGGAGCAGGAGTTTCAGCGATGCCATTCGTAGTTCATAATAGGTTGGAGTGAGTTTCTGCTTGTACTTTTTAAGATGCTTGGATTGTCTTCTGGAGTCCCAGTGGAGGGTGATCGTTAGTGAGTTATAATGATGTGGCAGTTTCCAATTAGGAAATATGGCTCTTTGCACCCAGGTATTAATTGGGTGATGTTTGTTTAAGACTTCCAGAGTAGTGGGTCTTCCTAATTTACACACAGGTATTAATCTGGTTCCAGGTCAGTTGCCATTCATCTGTATCCCCCTCCCCCGGGTCATGCCTGAAAATAGGCAGGATTTGTCTAGTGCACTTACCCGGTCAACAAAAACTAAATAAATAAATAAATAAAAGTGTCATTTTAGAACTGTATGATGTAGTTTATGTCCCTTGCTCAGTTCTTCCATTGTTGCCGCAATGCACTTATTTATTTATTGAAATGTTTCACCAGGAGGGCACACTGAACAACAAGCTGCTCATCTCACGGTGCAACCTTAGCATGCACCACTGGTCCACCACGGTATCATCAGGCCTGCAACTTTAAGTTAGTCTGAATACCCAGTAATTCTTAAGAACTGGGTAGTTACCTACTTATAGGTAACGTCTTTGCTCGGGCTAATTAATGCTGTGGGACTGTTATTACTGTGGGTAGCAGGTCTAACACTACAGTCAGCAGAAGAATTTCTTGTGTGGGGATGGGAAGGGCCTTATTCCTGTCAAATGGGTCATCACCATTGACAGCTATCACAACTGCATATTTCCTAACGACCCTACAATACTTGTTCCAGCTGTTAATACATTCCTGTTATGATATTCTTGTTTTATGTGTGTGAGCATATTATTAATGAGCATATTAATAGTGGCATTCAAAACAGTGTTTTTTTCTGAATTTAAGTACTACAACTAGTAGGTCTCAGGGTGGTGTCGTTAAACAGTGCGAGGTGGATTGGTACAACATCACGGGGTGGGGTAGGGTTCAGCACACTTGGTCTGGCCAACTTATCTTTCTATGGATGGAGACACAGGCGCTATATTCTGCTATGTTCTTAAATACTTCCTCATTCCCCAGTCTAAGAGGAGTCTAATGGTGCCTAGTCCTCTCAACCTTTTTTAAAACCCCATGGCACTAGGTAGGAGTAGTAACCATGAGTAACCGCCCAACATTTTTTTAATATATGTGCAATATTCTCTTCATATATGTGCAATATTAACAGAGAAACAGAATTTGTCAGCAGATAAGGACCGCTTGGCCCATCCAATCTGCCCATTTTTCCCTAACTGCACTATAACCGCAGAACGTGCCTGATCTACAGCTCTTTCTCCCTCCCTTCCTTTCCACTATGATTCTCTTACACTTATCCCATGCATTCTTGAATCCACCACTATTTTTGCCCCACTACCTCTGCTAGATGGCTGTTTCAAGAATCCACCACTCTTTCTGTGAAGAAATACTTCCTCACATCTCTCCTGAATCTAACCCCCTCCAACTTCACAGCATATCCCCTTGTTCTTAATCACCTTTTCGTCTGGGGAAAAAAAAAACTTCCCTCCCGTACCTTATTTACCCCCATAAGGTATTTAATGGTCTCTTGTCATACAGTATCCCCCCTCTTCCTTCTCTGTTCCAGGGTGTACATACTGAGATCCTTTAGTCTCTCCTCACAGAGCTTTGATGCCAACACTACACCATTTTAGTTGCCCTCCTCTGGACCGTCTCCACTCTGTCTATGTCCTTCCAGAGATGTGGTCTCCACAACTGGACACAGTACTCTAGGTGGAGTCTTACCACTCATCTATACAGATGAAACATAACCTCCCTCTTTCTGCTGGTGATACCCCTCCCTATACACCCCAGCATCCCACTTTCCCTCCCTACTGCCTTGTCGCACTGCCTAGCCACCTTTAGGTCATCCAATGTGATTACCCCCAGGCCTCTTTCCTGCTTGCTGGTCGTCAATACCACTCCACCCATTTTGTACTCTGCCCCTGGGTTTCTGTGCCCTAAGTGCATTATTTTGCACTTTTTTGGATTGAAACCCAGCTGCCATACCTTTGACCACTCCTCTAGTTTCTCAGGTCTTGTCTGCTCATCCCCCCACCCCCACCACGAGAGCGCTCCACCTTATTGCAGATTGTGGTGTCATCTGCAAAGAAGCAGACCTTCCCTTCTAGCTCCTCTTACTCCTTACTGTCTGAGAGGTTCTATGCCTTGCTCCAAAGCATGTGACCTATTTCCATTTTATTACTGTGAAACTTTGCTTACAGATGAATTCCCGGTACCCAGGTTTTTTATCCATAAGCAGTTTTTATAATGCACTGTATGCTGCATCTTCTTTGTTTTATTTCTAAGTATTTTATGTGTTTGTTAGTATGTTGTAATGGCTAGTCAGCCCATACCTCTCAACCTCCTGTCTCATAAATCAGGGACAAGGCTTAAAAAAATCAGGGACAAATGACCAAATTCAGGGACACATCTTCAAAATAGATGGTATCCATTCAGGAAGCTGACAGAATAAGGGACTTAGTGTAAAATGCATTTCCAAAGGAAGAACAAGTCTGTAACTTTAATGGCTGACATCATTTTGTGCTTACAACTCCCACTGTTTGGTCATGGAAACACAAGTTTTAGGAGGGACAGAGTAAAATTTTGAGGCAAAATCAGGGACATCCCTGAAAATCAGGGACAGTTGAGAGGTACGAGTCAGCCAAACAATAAAATATATCAACCAACTAACATCCCAACATCTGCACAAGGACCTGGTTTTGCATACAGTTCACACAACGCCAATCCACCTACTGCTGAAGAATTGCATTAAGTTGGTTCATCAACATTTTTCAATAGAAAAAGTAACTCACAGAAGCATAGAAACACAGAAACATAGACCTCAACAGACGATAAGGACCACTTGGCTCACCCAATCTGCAAATTTCCCTACCTATTGGATAAGCTGCGGATCCTAGTTAACCAACAGCCTACTTCCTCCTACCCCCCACCAGAATTGCCTTATGTCTGTCCCATGCATTCTTGAATTCCCCCACTGTTTTTGATCCCACGACCTCCTAAGGAAGGCCGTTCCATGTGTACACTACCCTGCCTGTGAAAAAATACTTCCTCACATTGCCCCTGAGCCATCCCCCTCCATCTTCGAATTGTGCCCCCTTATTCTTGCATATCTCTTTTTCTGAAAGATGCTACCCTCTTGGACTTTGTTAATTCCCTTGAGGTACTGGATAGTTCCTATCATGTCCACCCTCTCTCTCCTTCCCTCGAGGGTATACATATTAAGCTTCTTTAGTCTCTCTTCGTATGGTTTCTAGTGCAGACCATGCACCATTTTAGTTGCCCTCCTCTGGACTGCCTCCATCATGTGCAAGTCCTTGCGGAGATGGGGACTCCATAACTGCATGCAGTGCTCCAGCTCAGGTCTCGCAAACTGTCTGTACAGAGGGATGACAACTTCCTGTTTTACAGGTGATGCCTCTCCCTATGCATCCCAGTATTCCCCCAGCCCTCCTTACTACCTTCTCACATTGCCTGCTTACCTTTAGGTCATCTGATATGACTACCCCAGGTCCCTTTCCATTTTTGTTGCTATTAGTACCTCCCCCATTGTGTATTCTTCTCCTGTTTTTTTTTTTTTGTTTTTTTTATTTCTATTTATGCTTCTCCGGTCGGTCACCCCATTCAGACCAACCCCCCAGCCCCGTCCCCCAGAATAGCCGGTGCTTACCTTGTAACCAGCCCGGGAGCAGAGCCTTCAGGGAGTCGGTCATCATCCTGCTGCCACTGGCATGTTCTACCTCGAGTTATCGCCCAGGAGCCCCAGGAGTAGGAACACATACGCATGGAGGCGCGCATGTGCCCTACGGTCCTGGTTACAACTCCTTTCCCCAACCCCGTGGCCTAACGCCCAGCCCCCTCCAAGCCCGTGCCACACCTAGCCTCCACTAGGGGGTCACCATCGGTCGAGGGGTGCCACATTCCCTCCCCAGAGAGGACAGCCTGCCTGCCGGCAGCTCAATCCAGCTCCACCATCCCACCCCTGCTGCTGACCTCCAACGACAGAGCTTGTTCCCGAACCCGGGTCGCCAGCATGCTGCGAGGTAAGGCGTCCAGCACCTCAGCCCTCAGCGCCCCGGATCGGCTTCCCCTGGGTTTCTGTTTCACAGGTGCATTACTTTGCACTTCTTCGCATTGAATCTAAGCTACCATACGTTTACCATTCCTCCAATCTTGCCAGGTCCTCTCTCATTCTTTACACACACACACACACACACACACACACACACACACACACACACACCAATCCTATTGCAGATCTTTGTGTCATCTGCAAAGAGGCATATGTTTCCTTCCAGTCCCTCTGTAATATCACTTACAATGACATTAAAGAGGACTGGCCCCAGTACAGAACCCTGCGGTACCTCGCTAGTAACTCCCCTTTCTTCAGAGTGGACTCCATTTACTATTACCATCCGCATCCTGTTGTCCAGGCACTTTTTTACCCAAGCTACCACCCTGGGACTCACTACCAGGCTAGCTAACTTGTTTGTTAATCTTTTGTGTGGGGCTGTGTCAAATGCCTTGCTAAAGTCTATGTAGGCCATGTCCACAGCCCCTCACTGGTCTACTACTTTGGTCACCCAGTCAAAGAAATCTATTAGATTCATCTGACATAACCTTCCCACTGTGAATCCAAGCTGCCTAAGGTTCTGTACTCCACTGGCTTCTAGGTACTCAATAATTCTTTCTTTCAGAAGTGATTCCATCATTTTCCCTACTACTGATGTCATACTAACAGGTCTGTAGTTTCCTGCCTCTGCCTTGCTCCCACTTTTGTGAAGGGGAATCACATCCACCTTCCTCCAGTCCTCAGGTACCATACCATCCTTCCATGATTTGTTAAAAATGGTAGTCAGTGGTGTCACTAGTTCTCCCCTTAGTTCTTTTAGAATTCTGGGGTGAACCCTGTCAGGCCCCATTACCTTGTTCACCTCAAGTTTTAGGAGTTCTTTCAGGACCCTTTCTTCGGTGAATGGATTAGTATCGACCCCCCCCATCCAGAGTGCTTTTATTGTTTGGTTTAGGTATGTCTCCCTCCTCTTCTTCTGTGAATACTGAAATAAAATATTCATTCAGTATCTTTGCCTTTTCACTGTCACTCTCTGCCCACCCCTTCCCCTTTATTAAGCCCCGCTATCCCTCGTGTTTTCTTTGCTCTCTAATATACCTGTAAAAGGTTTTATCCCCTTCTTAACTGAGCTGGCTATCTTTTCCTCAGTTTGGGACTTTGCTATTCTGACTGCATTCCCCACTTCCTTCTGCTTTAGCTGATACAGTTCTCTGTCCTGCTCCTTTTGTGATTCCTTATATTTCCTGAATGCTACATTTTCTCCCTAACCTTCCCTGTCACCTCTTTTGAGAACTATATTGTTTTTTCCTTCATTTTGTTTTATTTGCTTCACACAAAGACTTGTTTTTATTTATTTATTATAATTTATTTAAAAGTTGATAACCAGGAACGGCAACATGAGCCGAGGCTCGTTTCCAGATGCGACCTAGGGGAAGGGAGCAAGGGAAGTAATTTCACAAGAGGTAAAAACACAATTTACAACACATATAATGAGGGTCAGGGTTACAAGACCCACTACAAAAGAAGAATCAGCATGGCACAGCAATAAGAAAAACACGATCAAAGTCAAGTAACATAAGACTTGTTGCCTCAGTGATGGCAATTTTGATTTTTCCCCATTGTTCTTCCACCCCTCCTACCTGCCCTTTTGCTAGTGCATTCCTTAGGCACTCTCCCATTCTGCTAAAGTCAGTCCTCTGAAAGTCCAGTACCCTTGGTTTTGTATGGCTTGACTCTACGGCTGTGTTTATCGTGAACCATACTGTCCAGTGGTCGCTTGTTCCCAAATGGCTACCCACTTCTAAATCCGAGATCCTCCCTCCATCCCCATTTGAGAGTACCAGGTCTAAGACTCTCCCTCCCAAATCAGCTCCTTGACTAATTTTTCAAATGGACGCTTCTTAAACCAGATAAAGCCTTGGGCTTAGATTTATAATAATTACACAGATGAACTTCTGTTTTGATACCACGAGGAGGGGATGGCTGCAAAAACAAGTTCCAGAGAGTCAGTTTCTGACCTACTGAGATGTTCCATTTTTTGGCAAACATTTCATGGTTGACATAAGCAAAACTCAGTTACATTAGATTTCTCAAAAATTGGAATTTCTGAACTTTCCATCATTTATTTCTGAAGATATTTTTATTAAAATAGGTTTTTTTATGTTGCTTGGCATCAGCCAGCAGACTTCTTGCAGGCTGGCACTCAAAGGTAGGTCTACTGGAAGGAAGTGTGAAAATAAACCAGTGAACTGTGGACTACTTTTAAGTGTCCTTCCGCCTTCACCTACCTGCCCAAAGATATCCCCATACAGATTGCATGCAACAAGGACTTATCTGTGACCTCAATGGCTTGGTGAGTGTTGAGGAAGCCTTTTAACTTCATTACACTTAGTGCTTTTGCATGGCGCTACATGTGCAAAGTGCCAACTTCTCATGGTAATAACTCTGTGTCACTTCATGGAGTCTAACTGTCCTGACAAAAACATGTTTTCTCCTTACGCCCACTGTAGCACCCAAAAGCCACTGTTTGTTCCCCACCCAGACTCGACTGGTGATCAAGCAATAGCAGCATAACAACACCTCACCTGCTCAGCACCCATTCACCCTCCACCCTCCCCTGCCCAAGGGAAAGATTAACATGATATAGTAACCCTTCCCCTAGCCCACCCACTCAGAAGGCAACTGGCACCGACGCTCTACCCCACTAACCCCACAAAAAAGACAACCCCCACACTCAGTACCCACCACTCCACACCCTGCCTGGCACCCGACCCAAAGGAAGAAGCTAGCTGATGAGCAGAGGAAGACAGTGAATGACACAGATCCTCCCCTCACCACCTCAGCCAGCCACCACCCAACTGAATGGGACTGAGCACACGCTTACAGTAAACCATCTGATTTTAGTGTTGTGTCAGATATGAGCACGTGTAACATGTACAAATTTACAGTACCTTGCCCTCCATCTGCACCACTGGTGCAAACTGCTGTCTGTGAGATACAAATGTTCAGTAAAGCAAGTGTAAACAAAATGCCTACTCATTGAGTAATAAAATGGTGAGAAATGCCACCCAGTGTTTCCACTAAATAATTTATTTGTGGAGGTGCCTAATCGTTTTTATGCTGAGCCACTGTGAAACAGTTCTGCAGGCAGAAAGTGTTGCTAAGGTTCTACCAGTGCTGGCCTGCTGCAACAGCCTCCCACGAAGTAAGATCAAACTCTAGTTTTAAAAACTAAAATTGAGGACTTCCGGTGATGTCATCATCAGAATGGTGGCTTAGATCCACAGGTCCTGACCCATCCAGTCAAAAACTAAATAATTTCTGATTTCACCTGGCAAAAACCTAAGAAAAGGCCTCCTAAACGCACGGAAGACAACAAAGCTGCAAATTCGCGAGCAGAGATTGCCTCAACCCGCTCCAAGGGTAATGAATCCAGCCCGACCTACTCACAGGGTAGCAGCTGTCTTTCTCCAGCTAGCGAGCAGGCCTCAGGAGC
This sequence comes from Neoceratodus forsteri, assembly GCA_016271365.2. Classification (NCBI taxonomy): domain Eukaryota; kingdom Metazoa; phylum Chordata; order Ceratodontiformes; family Ceratodontidae; genus Neoceratodus; species Neoceratodus forsteri. The sequence continues at coordinate 360,321,719 of CM028137.1, forward strand.
GGACACAGATACAGAGAGAGAGAGACAGACCTTAACCCACTCCCAATTTGAAATGATCCTCACAGAAATACAATTGTGATTTCATTCATGAATAGTAACAGTTCCTTTTTTCAAGCCTCCCTACTGTGCTGTGTAATGTTTTTAATAAAAGATTGGCATATTGTGGCATTTAGCTAAAAAATTACTATGATGTTTAATGTGCAATAAATATTTAAGCATTCCATGATTTATATTTAATTCTTAATTTCGTGAAATGTGCTCCTTTGCCTGTTAAAAAATGTTTTAGGAAACCAAAAAAAAAGTACGATTTAAAGTGAGGTAATGAGGAACAAAATATAGAAGAAATGAGGAGTATTTCCCTTTAAAATATAATATTCTGGCTAGATTTGGATATTGCTATGTATATGCCTTATCATGGCTTTTAATTATGACATCACTAGGTGGTATGTTGTGATAGGATAATTTCATCGTAGAACATGCATTTGGGCTATTTAAAGTCACATATTGAACAATCCTATTACTCTGAAGAAGCCTGGAGTTCACAGGTGAAAACGTTTAGTCTCTGGTTATGTAGCTTCCGACGGTTTTTTCCATCTACAGTTTGAATGATGGTAACTACTGTACTTTTCTTATAAATAAAATGGTTTATATTTTTTAGCCATTTGTTGTGGCCTCTATTTGTGGGTGCTCAGCATATTTTGTGGTTCCTATGTGTTATTTGCACCTTGAACACCACAACTACTTATCCTGGTGCTCATTCTCTTTTGTTTACAATCTTGGTATACGTTCTTGCAAATCAGCGTATATCACTGGAAAACTTACTGAACTGGATTTGCAAAATTGTATCATATAACATATTAAAAAGTCTGGTACCTTTCCTGAAGAAAACAACATTATAGACTATAATTAATCACTGAATAATAAAATGCACTTTATGGAAAACACAGTAGGTGGTAATTGTGTCAGTTTAGGATACAGTATGTATGCTGCTTTCTAGAGCGTTCATTACTGTAAATGTGTTGGATAACATTGCTGGATGTATTTATATCTCTCCTTTACTGCTTAAGTGAATCTGATAAATAATTATTAGATGTTTTCTTATGTTTTAATTTTTAGGTATGTTTGAAATAGGTTTTTAAAATCAATCAAACTTTTGAATTTGACTTTTTATTTTTCATTCAAGTACAAATGTGCCAATGCACAACATAATGGTCTCTAAAATGTGGGTTTCTGCTACTGATTCAACCCAATTTTCTACTCCAACATTCAGGAGGTGCGATTATGCATGGGGTCCTAGAGCTTTAGGAGAATGAAGAAAAATAAGAGGAATAAAGTGCAGAAGGGACAGAAGGAGTAGAGGTGTACCTTAGAGAGCTCAACGGTATGGTCATCTTTGCTCAGGCTACCATAGACGTCCCCTTTGTTGGGGTCCGAAATCAGGGTGGTGGTGTCATCCTCTTTGGGCTTCTTTCTCAGCATCTTCCCACCTTGCTTCGCCCACGCTCACTGGTCCACTCAACACAACAGGACCCTTCCTAGAGAAAGGAATAGGAAACAATGTACATCAGCAGAACTCAGCTATGAATGCACAGCAATGACATCACATCACAGCAAGCCCAATCAGTGTGTACCTTCAAGTATCTCAGCTGAAGGAATGGAATGTCCACCTGGACTTCTCTATGGAGACTCTACCGGGGGGCGGGTACTTGGGAGGGGTTCCCCACATGGGACAGAATACTGTAAACACATTAAAAAATTTGTATTGGTTGGGTCAGTCTAATAACACAGTGGGTACTTGCTGGGATTCTGACCTGGGTCTTTTGCCTTATGCTCCATGCTGCTTTTTCAACTCTGCACTTATCCATAAGCGGAAATCACCTTATGCACCCCAGCATCCCACTGGCCCTAACTACTGCCTTGCTGCACTGTCTTGCCACCTTAAGGTCATCAGATATGATTACTCCAAGGTAATATTTTGGAGGAGATGGGTATTATAGATCATGGTTGTGACTCTGTGAGAAGGGAATTTGTCCCATGATCATCTGGGAAGTCCTCCTATCTTTGCAACCTGGACAGGGACCCCTGCCTTTGGAAGTTTGACTGCTCCCTTTGGGTGTATGGATTGAATTGGGTAAGAGATCTTTGGGGTTTTGCCTCGTCCACCCCCCCTCCTCTTTGCCCCTCTTTCTTGCTTGCCACATCCCAGTGCTGCTCAACATAAAGTTTAACTGTTGCAACAACACCTTCTGTAGTATGCAGACCAACTGGGGTGAAGTTATCTTTATTGGCCTTACACACCTTTGTTTTGTTGTTTGTTATAGGTAAAATGTTTCATGTAATGTCTTAGGTCTCAGGTCTGTTTTTGTCATTTATGTAATTTTAAAATCACAGAGCGCAGTGTTATATATTTGTGACAGAACCACACTGAAATATGTATTACACCAATTCCTGAATGAACCCTGCTGATGAAAATTTTTTAATAAAGACTTAAAGTTTAAAAATAAAAATGATTACTCCAATGTGTCTTTCCTGTTTAGTGGCTGTCCATACCTTGGTCCTCATACCCAAAAGGTGTTGCACTACATGTATCTGTTTGAAGAGAATTCAAGCCACAAGAGAAAAGGTTGATACTGGCTGCCCAAGGCCTCGGACTACATCAACTGCATAGACTAAAACATGAAAAACGGACAACAGTAGATTTTGTTTTAGAAACAGTCTCCTATTTAGTGCAAGGATAATGTTGATACAACAAAAGAATTCCTTGTTTCATTCACACAGCTGCCTGATGTGCTTGCTGAGCATGCTTAGGACCAAGTTAGGAACATTTTAAATTGAGATATCTTTGGAACGGATTCATATTTTTGCAGCAAACCAGCAACAGGTACATCTGTGAGTTAGCCCCTTTCTACCCTTTACATTTTGGGCCATAATTCTAAACTGTTTGTGCTGTAGCCAAATTCAAAAAAATCTCATTCAAACCTTTCGGGAACAAACTACAAAAAATTCACTTTTTTCACTATCCAGATCTCAGACGCCACATTCAACCAGAATGAAATTTGGTACATTCAGAGATCTACAACATGAGAATGTGCATGCAAACCTTTGTACAAATCTGTTGAACGGTTGCTAAGAAAGTGCCCTCTGGGAGCTTACTAGTTAATTTATCTGGGAGCTCTAATTAGTGCAAAGGAAGTTCTGATGTCTGTACATCTAGAGCTGGCAGCCTGCCTGCAAGCTGAGGGGCCCCTGCACAGAGGGCTTAAAAAGAGAAGGATTTTGGTACCAAAGAAGAGAGACTCCTTTGGGAAGAGAAGAGAGGAGGTGACCCGAGAGTGTTCAGCCATGAGGGCCAAGGTTCGGGGCCAGGATGGGTCGTTTGCCACCCCAGCCCACCACCCTTGAAGATCAGCAGATAATGTGAGTGGTTAGGAGTCTGTGAGCTTTTTGGGACCACCTGTGCCTTGTGGGGAGCCAGAGCCCAGGGAGAAAGTAAATGGAGCACCTCGCAACTCTCTGGCACCTTGGTGGGGTTGGCACAGGTGGGCCCTATGCCCATATTTCTCATCCTTGGGTGAGAACAAAGTAGGTTCCTTGCTAGGTTGCTTGGCAGCACGGTGATGGCAGTCCATGTTGCAGGGAGTGCAGTGGTGACAGCCTATCTCCCTTTCCGGTGACACTTCAATCTGGCCAGGAGGAGCTGGAAACCTATTCAGCCTAAGAGCGGAGCATTGCATGGGTCACTGGAGTTGCTAGGGATAAGTAGAAAATACCTGGGATGCTCAGAGCTGCACGAGGCTTAGGATAGAGGAGACTTGGTAATTCCTGTGGGACTTTGTCTGCTGTTTAATAACCAACCATTTTGGGAGCTCCGGATTTGAACCACCAGCGCTGGGAGTAGCTTGCAGTTTCAGCTACTCTATTTATCTGTAGCTGTCTATGCAGTTTGGCCAGCTTGTGTTCTGTGAAGTGAGCATGAAAAGTAAGCTTTATGCAGGAGAGAAGTTCTATATATATGTACTTTATTCAGTTTTTTTTGCTTTTTCCCAGTCCCGACCCGTGCATCCCCAATGCAAAGCACACATGTGGAGGCATGCTTGCATCATGCCTTGCAGGATGCCCCACCCTACTAGTTGCTCCGTTATCATCTGCGCCAGCCACCAGACCTCCATCTGGTGGCGGCGGGACTACGGATAGGTGAACCTCCTCCCAGGATCCCAGGAGAGGAGAGGAAAGTCAACACTCGATTCTGCTCCCACCCTCCTTGACAACACCCTGGCAACCCAAGGTCGTTCCTGAACCCAGGTCACTGGTGTAGCGTGAGGTAAGGCAAGATGCCTCAGCCCTCACCATCGGGTCAGCTAGGAGAAAAGTTTTAGGAGAAAAAAATCTGGTTTGTGGCCTGCTCTGTTTGCTGCACCAGGATGTGGGAGTCTGTTTGTCCCTGAGGGAGCACTGCAGTGTTAAAAGTTTCTAATAACTAAAAGTTGGCTGCAGACTGTAAAGGGCAAGTCGCCCTAATGATTGCCTACCTTGTGAATTTCACCCACCGCTCCATTGAGTTAATCAAATTTGATCATGTTTTTTCTTCTTTTACCTGGGAGTGGACAGTGGACTTAATCATTTTGCTTCTGCATTAATCAAGTTGCACCCGCAGCTGCTGTATGCTCTTCACCACTAAGTAAGGCTGGCACCCCCTGAAGACATCTCATCTGAACCCAGGTGCTGAGTGCAATATGTTTCTGAGACTGTGTTTCTAGCTGTATAGTGCCCCCCCCTCCCAATTAACATCAGGCATACCCCTAGACATTGAGAGGGCATGCTTACAATGTGGGGGCTCGTCCTGGACTTTAATTGCTCATTTGGGGGTGCCAGAACTGTTCCTGGACTATAATTTTGAGGGTACACTAGCGTGGGAGATCTCTTTGCTGATAGGTGCCATTTTGGACTTGTGAAACTTTGCGCCTTCTGTGCGGCGCCATTTTCTGCCAGCATGGCCTGCTAAGCATATATTTTTTTTATCATTTTTTTATTGATTTTCAAAAAAAACAAAAAAACACATCAGCACAAATGACCACAAACACTATCAGTACCAACAAAACAACCACAGGACAGTCACAATCAATTAACGAAAGGTCCAGTATAGAATCCAAATTATACAGTTAGTGGATAACAGGTGAGACAATTGAAAGTCCAAATTATGTTCAAGTTATATCAGCTGTAAAGAGGACAGAAGTCATAAGATCATATAACACTGTGGTGGCAAGTTGGTGAGCATGCTAGGAGGGTACAGAGGGTCACCCATCCAAGAAACAGAGAAGGTGGGGGGTATGACCAATAGAGGAAGGACTCTGTAATCCCAGGATCTGTGCCCACACTCAAGTTCATATGGGTGCAGGAGTCGATCTTTACATTATATTACTGGCCCGGGGCATAGTGCAAATTGATTCGGGCCAGTGCAATGCTGCCCCGACTTTCCCAGCTTGGCTAGTGCAGTCTATCCCATTTTGTGAACCTGGCCCTTTAAAATAAATTCCCCATAAGAAAAAATACGCGGTTCCGTTTTTTTTTTCCGTCACGGTTCTTTTTTTAATTTGTCTCAATAGCCCACCAATTGCCACGGAAAGCCCTTTGATTGGAGGGAACGTTTGGCACAGGTCTGCAGCCCATCCCCCACCTTGAGAGCCCCTGATGGCGATCTCCACATGTGCCACTGCCACACATACTGAGCAGTCAGACCGAGAAGGTGCGATCAAGTACTGACCACTGCCGACAGATCCCAGACCTACAGGAATGTGCTGCCTGATTGCTTCAAACACGGTAAGCCAGCACAGAAAAGGTAAATTAAGTGAGTTAAAAAACTAGCACCCGATTGTGAAATATTTGAAAATGGGAATGAAGGCCAGAGTGCTGCCATCCTCTGGGCTACTAGTATTCTCCTTGGGATTCAAGGGCCACAGTGTGAGTTAGTACAAACTGAGTTTTGATGAAGCTCAGATTTGGGGTGGAGGTCTGTCGTGGTTCCGACACGCTGTCCTAATTGTAAACTGAATCCAGATTCCTAAAGTGTTTTAGTCAGAAGTGAATTCCCCTTGTAACATGTGTGCCATGCTGCATACTTATACACACATCGAGTCACAATCAAACTTTAAGTCTAGGGAATTCATTTCTGACTGAATACTTTATGATTCAGATATCAGTTTGCAATTAGTAAAGTGTTAGAACTGTGACTGATCCCTGCTGCCCCGCCCAAAAAGCTGAGCCTCATCAAAATCAATTGAGGAACCAGGCCTTGGGTCATTTCTTTTGTGGTTGGTGAGGCAGCCAGAGTAGCGATCAATGTTTAGGATGTGGGTGCCTGATCCATGAGAAAGCCAGGTAAATTTTGCTTGCGCCTTGCTTCGATGTGTACTGTGAGTGGGGTTCCCATACTTTAAGGTGTTCCCAGAAAGCTGAGGAACAGAACTGCTTGTTGCTGGCTGGAGCATGATCTGCGGGTTGAGACAATGTTTACTGGGAGGTAGAAGGGTGCCAACAGAGTGAGGGAGTGGTAGCTGGACTGCAACAAGCAAGCCACACTATTAGGATCTGCCATGAGTTCAGTTCAGTGCACAACGGAGGAGTGCCTGAATTTGAAGCCCACTTAGTATGGGTGACTGGTAGCCGAATGGCATAGTCATATTATGAGTGTGCGTTACATGCTAGTAAGTGCACATCATGGTGATGTTTGCTTAGCTCATGGGTGATGTGCTGGGGATCTGGGCTGCTGGTTGTGCAGGAACTGGTGACTGGAGCTGATGCTAGCTCCTATGTTGTGGGGTTTGGGTACAGGCATGAGCCGCTAACTGCTAGTACCCCCCCAACCCAACACTGCCAGCTTCTTCTCTGATACCATGAGTAGTGACTTGAGTGTGCTTGGGGATTTATCATGAAGCCAGCAAACACTGATGATTTGTATTTCTGGGGACCACTCCCTGCCAGCCACCAGACCTTCCTGCCTCACTCAGGTTGCATCAGTGTCATTATCAAGGCTGAGGTATTCTGGTTGGTGATATTTGGCCTAGTGTGCTGATTTTGGAGGCTTGGGATTGCACAATTCTTTGTGGCTTAACAAGGCTTCATGCAGACACCACCTTGCCTTAGTTGAACATGACTGCTATTACATGCTGGCTACACTTGTGTCCTTTTCATAAATCTGTGAATGTAATGTTGGGGCTAGTGTAATCTCCGGGGGGACAGTGCAGTGGGGGCATCACTTGCCCGGGTGGACCAGTGCAAAAAAAAGTTAAGCGTGACCCTGTGGGTGGGCTATGTAATCCCTTTTTCAGAGCATGGGCCTCTACTGGGGACAGGGAGTTCGGGAAGGGCTCCCAAGTTCAAACAAATCAATCTTCCCTCTCCCTCAGAACAAATGATAAGCATTCCATGGCCAAGGCCTGCAGAACCACATTCTCCCAGGCCTGGATCATGGGCGCTGCACATGAAACCCAAGTATTCAGGATACAGTGTTGGGCTAACACCAACAGCACCTGAATCCAACAGGGAAGCAACTCCCATCCCCCCTCCCCAGTCTTCCGCACCAAAGAGCAAAGTGGTAGGTGCCACAGCCAGCGGGCTATAAGTTGGTAATAAATTACCTTTCTCAGTTCTTGGTGGAATGGCACAAAGGAAGAGACAACAGACAAGTGGTGCTCACGTAATATATAAAATTAATTATAGATCAGTAATACAGACTTCCTACTAACAGTGTTATCACTGGGAGAACTAGCCAGTTTTCCTTACCTAGGTAAAAGCGGTCTTTTGTCTCAGAGAAGCTACGTGCTACACAGGGTCTTATACCCCGATAATTACTATGGTTACTACTAAGGAAGATACATAAAAAGTATATAATTAGCCAGTAACAGGTGGCCTTAAAAACTATCCTAACTAACATAAAAAGTTGCTTAGCTTGCATAGTTAGAGCAACAATGGGCTACTGTAAGTCCCCAGGGTCATAGTAGCAGTACAATTAATAAAGATGGCACTGTTGTCTTACTTACGATAATATAGTAAAAACAGAGTAAAAATGATCTCTCAGGGCTAAGATATATTCGTAAAACATAATGGAGGATAATATGCATTAGTGAAACATAACAGAACACAGGTCCTGACACTTATGCTTATACGAAAAGTGCCTTTGCCCTAAGGTTAGTGCATGTACCTACATATATGTTGCTGTCCGCGAGGTGGGGGTACAATCCGAGGTACTGGACCATGGATAACACCCCCCCCCCTTGTTCCTTCAAAAGAAAAGGCAACAACCACAGGAAAGTAGTGGGATGGAGCTAAAAAGTCATTTACAAGCCCGAGGCACGAGCCTTGTAAAGGAATTCGAGTTGTTCTTGGTGTTGTCTTAAGAGTACATCACAGATAGCAAAGGGTTAGTATCAGAAAAACCATCAAAAATGCTTGGATAATAACAAAAGCTTTAAAAGTCAGTTCTAACTAAGCACTGGATAGAGTAATGCTTAAATCACCATCATGAATAAGATCATTAAGAGCATCACCAGCCTTAGAAATATTATTGCTGATTTAAATCAAACGCAAATCTTTTCTAGCTAAAAGAGATTTTAAAGAAAGAAACAAAGGGTCAATGTGCACATTAAACACAGGCAAATATTGAGACAAGGCACGCAAGCATTGCAGATCGGTGTCAATAACATCTGGTTCAGGGAGAAGAACAGGAGTGATCACAGTGTGACCAATTACTGTTTTCTGCTGTTGAGTAAAACAGACGTTACAAGCTGAAATAGCACACGTTTTTTCACCATAAGCAAAAGATTGACGCTTTGTCACTACACAATACTGCCCATAGGAATTGTAGGTAACTCTCACAGTTAGAACCCTCCATTGCTGTAGACCAGTGATCCTCAGACCGTGGCTCGAGAGCCTCATGTGGCACTTCAGCTTATCACCTGCGGCTCTTCCCAGTAAGTGATGCAAATAGTTCCACACTACACGGTATTAACCAACCAGGATGCACTATAATACCACTGCATTGTACACCAGCAAGCATTATTTTCAAAGTTTATTGCAAATTTTCTTGCAAGCTGCACCTTGTCAGACAGTGCAAATGTTAACTAATGTTTAGTAAATGAAATGAAAGAAATGTTTAGAAACTGAAATATTTTCTTTTACACTGGAGTGTTTACCAAAATTTATTAGGAAGTGTATATTGTGAATCCTTGGCTAACGTGAATGCTCATGTAGCTCCTGAGCCAGTCAGGACTGAGTATCACTGCTGTAGACGTATGGGACAGGCAAACAACTGGTTGGTGAGCCGTGAAGTGAAGCGATGTACCTCTTCCAGGTAGCTTCGGGATGCAGCTGTTTCGGCGTCACCGCTGAAGATACAGCTTGCAAAGATTCAGATTCATCATCCGTGTCAGTCATTCTTGAATTACCCCACTGTTTTTGACTCTATGACCTCCTCAGGAAGGCTGCTCCATGTATCCACAACCCTCTCTGTGAAGAAATACTTCCTCACATTACCTCTGAGCCATTCCCCCTCTATCTTCAAATTGTGCCCCCTTGTTTTTGCACATCTCTTTTTCTGAAAGATGCTACCCTCTTGGACTTTGTTGATTCCCTTGAGGTATTTGAAAGTTTCTATCATGTCCCCCTTCTCCCTCCTTTCCTCGAGGCTATACATCTTTAGTTCCTTTAGTCGTTCTTCATATGTCTTCTGATGCAGACCCTGCATCATTTTGGTAGCCCTCCTCTGGACAGCCTCCACCCTGTCTATGTCTTTGCAGAGATGGGGTCTCCAGAACTGTACACAGTACTCCACATGTGGTCTTACCAACTGTCTGTACAGATGGTCAACAACTTCCTGTTTTCTACTGGGGATGTCTCTCCCTATGCATCCCAGTATCCCCCCAGCCCTCCTTACTGCCTTCTCACATTGCTGGCCCACCTTTAGTTCCTCTGATATGACTACCCCCAGGTCCCTTTCCATTTTTGTTCTTGTCAGTATCTCACCCCCCATTGTGTACTCTTCCCCGGGGTTTTTGTTTCCCAGGTGCATTACTTTGCACTTCTTTGCACTGAATCTAAGCTGCCATACATTTGACCATTCCTCCAACCTTGCCAAGTCCCTTTTCGTCCTTTCCACCCCACCTTGTGCATCAACCCTGTTGCAGATCTTTGTGTCATCTGCAAAGAGACATACTTTCCCTTCCAGTCCCTCTGCAATGTCACTTATAAAGACATTAAAAAGGACCGGCCCCAGTACTGAACCCTGCGGTACCCCACTAGTAACCCTCCTTTCTTCTCTGTGGACTCCATTTACTATTACCCGCTGTGTCCGGATATCCAACCAGTGTTTTACCCAGGCTACCACCCTAGGACCCACTCCCAGGCTGGCTAATTTGTTTATTAATCTTTTGTGTGGGACTGTGTCAAATGCCTTGCTAAAGTCTAGGTAGGCCATGTCCACAGCCCCTCCCTGGTCTACTGCTTTGGTCACCCAGTCAAATAATTCAATTAGATTTGTCTGACATGACCTTCCGCTGTGAATCCATGCTGCCTTGGGTCCTGTGCCCCACTGGACTCTAGGTACTCACCAATTCCTTACTTCAGAAGTGATTCCATCATTTTCCCTACAACTGAGGTCAAACTGACAGGTCTGTAGTTTCCTGCCTCTGTCTTGCTCCCACTTTTGTCAAGGGGAATCACATCCACCCTCCTACAGTCCTCAGGTACCACCCCATCCTCCCATGATTTATTAAGAATGGTAGTCAGCGGTGTTACTAGTTCTTCCCTTAGTTCTTTTAAAATTCTGGGGGTGAATCCCATCAGGCCCCATTGCTTTATCAACCTTCAGTTTTAAGAGTTCTTTCACAACCCTTTCTTCTGTGAAAGGACTAATATCAACCCCCTATCCAGAGTGCTTCTATTGACCAGATTAGGTATTTCCCCCTGCTTTTCCATTGTGAATACTGAGCAGAAATATTCATTCAGTATCCCTGCGCTTTCACTGTCGCTCTCTGCCCAACCACCTTCCTCTTTGTTCAGCCTCAGTATCCCTGCCTTAGTCTTTCTTTGCTCCCTAATGTACCTAGAAAAGGTTTTATCCCCCCTTCTTAACCAAATTGGCCATCTTTTCCTCGGTTTGTGCCTTTGCTATTCTGACTGCCTTACCCACTTCCTTCTGCTTTAACTGGTGCAGTTCTCTGTCCTGCTCCTTCTGTGTTTCCTTATACTTCCTGAATGTTATCTTTTTTTCCCTTACCTTCCCCGTTACTTCTTTTGAGAACCATAGTGTTTTTTTTCTTTCGTTTTGATTTGTTTATTTGCTTCACACAAAGACTTGTTGCCTCTGTGATGGCGGTTTGATGTTTCCCATTGTTGCTCCACCCCACCTTCTTGCCTGTTTGCTAGTGCTTTCCTGAGGCACTCTCCCATTTTGTCAAAATCAGCCTCCTGAAGTCAGTACCTTCACTTTTGTGTGGCTTGACTCTACAGCTAAGTTTATCATGAACCACACTGTTTGGTGGTCGCTTGTTCCCAGATGGCTACCCACTTCAAGATCAGAGATCCTCTCTCCATCCCCATTTGAGAGTACCATGTCTAAGATTGCTCTCTCGAGTGGGTTCCAAAACTAGCTGTCTGAGGCGTGCCCCATGTACAGCATCGAGAATGGCCCTGCTCTTGGATGTGGCTGCAGCAAAGGTGCTCCAGTCAACATCTGGCATACTCAGGTCCCCCATCAGGAATATCTCCCCTTTCTCTGCCATCCCAAGGATGCCTTCTATCATTTCCTTGTCCATTTCCTCCCCCTGAGACGGGGTCTGTATACAACCACTGTGCGGACTGTGGAGCCATTTCCAGTCTCCAGGGTGACCCACAGTGCCTCCTCTCCTCCCTGTTTACCCTTTAGTTCTGTTGCTTTTATCCCTTCCCTTACACAGAAAGCTACTATTCCTTCTCCTCTTCCCTCCCTGTCCCTCCTGTATATTGTGTACCCTAGTATGTTGACATCCAAGTCATGGTTCTCTGTGTACCATGTTTATGTGACTGCCACAATATCCAGGCATCCCTCTTCCATCAAGACCACCATTTCAGGGAGCTTTTTACCTAGACTACGGGCATTGGTACTCATTACCCTCCATTTTTTTATGGCTTTATTTCTTTTTGCCCCATCCCTGACCCTACTGCCTTTGTCTTTTTCTCCATTTACCCCTGCCCTTCTCCCTATTGACTGCTCTATTTTGGTGTTTACCTCACTAATTACCCTGATTTTGGTGGGGGGGGGGGCTAGGATTTCCCTTCTCCAGAAATGTTAACAGAATTTTCTAAACACATAGTAATAGAGTCATTCGATTTGCAATGAGGACAATACTATTTAGTCATTCTTCTATTATGAATAATATCAGGAATGCGTCCTGTTTCCAAATCCCTGAAGAGATTGTTAATGGTGGCCATAACATATGACCCATAGGCGGAACATAAAAGTTCATGGGCAATATATTGCTTGTCTGTCTCCTTGTTATTTTGAAAAATCAGTTAATTAATCTTATTCTTAGTATCACTGAACCCTTTGGCAATTTTCTGCATGTTATATACAGTAAAACATTCTTCCTTACTTAAACCATCTACACCATGTAACAGTGGGGGTTGGATATCATTGTTAACAGCTTGCTAAAAAATTTAGTGTTTGTGCTTTAATCACAGCTATATCTGCTCTATTTCAGATAGACATGCCTAATCCAAAAAGGCCCAAGACGGTGCCTGCTGCACCAGTAACATCTTCAGTGTCACGCCTAGTGAGTGGTCTAGCTTTAGCATTCGGTGCGGGTCTAAAAACTCCTATATAATCAGGGGTATGAGGTCCACTAACTGGATCATTAGTGCTTGTTTGGTAAGCAGCTACAATGTCTAGAAGCATCATACTGAAAAATTTAGAAGTATTGGTTGTGTGACAGAGAACAAACTCAGCCATATTCCAATGTGTCACGACTGAAAATAACTCGGACATGCATAAATTGTACATTATTAATCAAAGTTCCTGGAAAGGAAGTGGTGATCAAATCACTAGGAGGACCAGGCTCCTGGGAAGGGCATTCAGTCACTTCTTCTTCGGTGGGTGGGTGGGACTACAGAAAGAAACAGAGCCTCGGTAGCTACATAGTTGTTAAGACAGAAAGCACGTGACTCCTCAGAATGGAGGCGGTCACAAAAGGCAGGATCTATTAGAGCAGTAAGGTTGTAGTGATCAGTATGTCTGGGAGAAGGTTGTCAAATACAGAGTGTACCATTTGGGGAAATCCTCGTGTTGGGCCATCCCTGAAAAGTACTTTTGGCTAAACAAGCTACAGGAAGTTTGTAACCATTAATATCAGTTTCCCATTGTATTTGCAATATGGACTTGTCTGGAGCTACTACCATGGCATTAAGATAGGCATCTGAGCTTTCCTTAACAGTAATCATTTTGTCGGGCACACTGATATGAACTCCCACTGGGGCTGAGTGTTCAAGTTTGCTAAGCAAGTGTTCTATACGTTGTTTGTGTGCATCCGATAGGGGTTTGTTCTGAGAGTCGGTCAGAGAAAGGAGTCCCACCAGGATGAGGAGGTGCAAGATAGCCATCTTGCCAGTGCACCTCAAAGAAACAGAAAAGGATTGTTAAGTAAGGGGTACTATTCCACCCTAAGTGGGTTAGGAAAAGTAATTTTAGTCACCTTTATACAACTTGAGCTGATTAGCATGGAACCACTTGTTGGTGATCTGTTTTTGCTTTTGAACTGAGTTTGTTGACAATGGGATATGGACCTTCCCATTTGCTGGCAAATGAATGAGTTGGTTGTCTGTATTGGAGAAGCATAACTTGGTCTCTGACTTGCCAGTCGACTTCTTTGACATGCTTATCAAAATGAGCTTTAGCTTGTTGTTGAGCTTTACCCATTTGATTGGCAGCGAACAGGTCCTCATTAAGCTTTTCAACATACTTACTGTATCTAAAGATTCTCTAGCTGCAGTAGGGGTGTGGAGATCAATCAACAGGTGCTCAGGTAATCTCATGGCTCTACCAGTCATAACCTCATAGGGTGTGCACTGAATAGTTGCTGCAGGAGTGCCCCTGATTGCCATCAGTAGTAGTAGCAAGAGGGAATCCCAATCTTTGGGATTGTCATTGATAAATTTGCATAACATATGTCTGATTCTTCTGTTTGTTCTTTCTACCTGGCCTGAGGATTGAGGATGGTATGGGATATGAAACTTCTGATTTACTCCAAGTAGCTGGAGTGTCTACTTCATCAGCTCAGCTGTAAAACTGGTTCCCTGGTCTGAATCTACCTTAAGGGATAGGCCCCACCTGAAGAACAATTGATCCACCAGGATCTTGGCAGTTGTCTTTGCCGTGTTATTCTTAGTGAGGAATGCTTCCACCCACTTAGAAAACAAATCTGTGACAACAAGTGCATATTTGTTATTCCTGCTGAAGTTGGTGAGGGGCCAATGAAATCAACTTGTATTGCATTCCATGGTCCAGTTTGCCTTTGTGGCAACAATCTGGCAATTCTTTTCACCAAAATTGGGTTGTTCTGAGCAACACTATGCAGTTGTTCACATAGTGCTCGACATCTTTGGCCATTTCAGGCCACCAGATGACAGTTTTGAGTCTCTGGAGGGTATTGTTTACCCCCTGGTTTCCACCAGTGGGGGTGTCGTGAACCATATGGATGAATTCAGTTCACAAAAATTGTGGAGCCACCAATAGTTTGTCACCTGTATCTCCTTTTCATTACCAGATGAGTTTCTGATCACTAGACAAGTGTATATTGTCAGAGTGTCTCTTGTATAGACTACCAGCCGGTAGTTCCTGTTCAATCCCTTTGTCTAGGAATTTGAACATATCATTTAATTATGGGTCAGATTTCTGTGCAACAGAAAGATCCAGTGGGGGTTCTGGTACTGGTTTCTGCCTAGTGTTGGTGACTAGGAAAATAGCTGCCACAGCTACTGGGTGCATCTTTGTCCATGTCTAACCCCCCCAAGCGCCTTCTTTAGCAAGCAAGTCCACTCGATCGTTGAATTCATGGTAAGGGTCAGATTTACAGTGAGCCTTTACCTTGTGGATATACAGTTTGTGAGTAAACTGTTGTGCCAGGGTGTGTATATACACAAACAGATCCTGCACTTGACAGGTGTGCCATCCGAGGATGTAAAGTTATTTTTCTCCCAGAATGGTAGGAACTCAGTAAGAGAAGAGCAGACCCAATTAGAGTCTGCAAAGATGATGGCATCCTTGTCACCATGGGGCATGATCGCTAAAGCACAGGCCATAGCTGCCAATTCGGTGTACTGTGAGGAGATTACAGTGCATTTTCGGGAAAAGCGCCTGAAATCGCCATCTTGATCTAATATGAGCACACCAAATCCTGCTCCCTGCTCTCCATCCAAACAGGAGGTGGAGCCATCTATAAAGATGTGATACATGTTGGTATCTTCTAAAACATCTGGCGTAGCCGGTAAGAATGGTCCCGGCTCAGGTAAGTCAGGAGGATGAAGTGCACAGTCTTGGGGCTTACCTGTGTAGAGTAGGCCATGGGCCAAGATTGATGGCATTTTTGCAGGTAGTACTTTGATGTCCCTGTCCTGCAAAAGCAGAGACCAGTGAGTGAGTCTGGTGTTGGAAACTGAACCATCTTTTACTTTGTCTGAAAGCAAGAAGTTGGCTGGGGTGTGACAGGTATGCAGGATGATAGGTGCATACCCAATGATGTACATGAAATGTTTTACAGCCCAGTAGGTTGCCAAGAGTGTTCTTTCACAGAGACTATATGTTCTCTCTACTGGGAACAGCATCTGAGATGCATAGGCAATGGGCCTGAAGTACCCATTGTACTTTTGTACCAGCACTGCAGACATGGCCACATTAGAAGTGGCAGTTTCCAAATGGAATGGGAGATTTGGGTTAGGCTTGATCAGTGCTGGGGCTGAGGCTAAGGCCTGCTTGAGCTGTGTAGCAGCTTCAGTGTGATAGGGCCCCACGTCCATGGGACATCCTTTTTCAGCAATTCATACAAGGGAGCAGTCTTCAAGGCAAAGCCAGGGATAAAATCCCTATAGTAGTTTACCATTCGTAAAAAGCATCTGAGTGGTGCCACGCTAGTAGGAAGTGGCAGATCTTGCAAGCCCTGGATCTTCTTGACAGCTGGGCTTCTGCCTTGGTCTGTGATACGTAGGCCAAGGAAGATGACCTCTTTTTCACACAATTGTGCCTTAGCGGGGCTGCACTTGAGACCTGCTCTCTTGAGGAGAGGCAGAAGCTCATCTAGAAGGGCCAAATGGTCTTCTTTCATGGTGGTTGCCAGAAGCAAGTCATCTACATACTGCAGGAGACACTGGGGTGTGGAAAACCCCTACAGAGCATCCATCATGTGGAGATGGAAGAGGGAAGGGCTGTTGTGAAAGTCCTGTGGAGGGCAGGTCCAGGTGTACTGGCGTCCATCAAAGGTAAAAGCAAATTTGTATTGGCTTTCCTGTGCTAATGAGAGTGACCAAAACCCATTAAAGATGTCAAGAGTTGTGAACCACTTTTTGTCAGGTGTCAACAGCTTGAGCATATCAGGTGCTCATGCTACTGGTGGGGCACAACTGGAGGTAACTTGATTAAGTTTCCTGAAATCAACTGTGAGTCTCCAAGCTTCATTTGGCTTTTTCACAGGCCAAATAGGTGAGTTAACAGTGGAGACACAGGTCCTAATCACTCCTTGTTGTAGCAGTGATTAGATGGTCGCACTCAATGATGGCAAGGTTTCAGAAGGAAATGGGTACTGCTTCTGCCTCACAGGGTTAGGTCCTGTGAGCTCAATGGCAGTGCGCATCCTACCACAGTCGTGCTTGTTGGTGGCAAACATGTCAAGATGTTTTTGCAGCAAAGGTGCAAGTTCAGAAAACAGGTCATGACATTTGAACAAAGTCATGACGTCATACTCCTTGTTATTATGGGAGATGGCTGCCACCACGTGTGAGTCTGGAATAGTGACAGCATGACACTGTCCTTTGATCGCAGGAGTAGCCTGCTGGCTAGGTCTACTATACAGCCGTGTAGTGCTAGGAAGTCAATTCCAAATATACTGAGGTGATGACATAAGACCATGAGGTCAAAGACAAAATCAGTCCTGAGGTGGCCTACCACCACAGGTACAGACATAGATCAGTAAGTGTGTAGCTGGGTACCATCTACACCCTGAGCACTGGTCTTCCAGCCGGTAGACCAGTCAGATGAGACTGGGGTCCTCATCATGGAGGACTGACATAGCTGCTCTGGTATCCAGAAGCATGGTGAGTTGGTGGCGCCTGACCCTGGCCTTTACACAAGGCTGTCCATTTGTGTCAACGATCAAATCACTCACAATCCAGACTGGGGCCTGTAACTGTCAGTCTGCATTTTCAGAGTCGTCGTCGTCGTCGTCGTCATCATCATCCTGTTCCTGGAATCTGAGGCCTGCAAGATCTTTCAAGGCCTCCTGTATGTCTTGCATAGGATACAAGTGCACCTGCAATGTCACAGGCCCTGCAACGGTCTGCACACATGGTTCCTCCTTGGTTGTCGCATTGGCCTGGCCAGTAGCCAGTGCCACAAAAGGATTCTTTCCTCAGCTATTTGTTCAGCAGCTGAGGCCAGGAAAGGGTTCCCCTGACTGTATGGCTATCTAGCGGACAGAGCAAGGGCTGCTATAGTGCACATGCCTTTAGCTTCCCTCTCAGCATGGATTTCCTCCAATAGCTTGCGAAGGGTCTCTTTTTTCATCTTTGATCTGTCGACAGCTAGGACCATTGCAGTTCTAGCTATTCTGCTGGGCATTTGGATTTTTCCAATTGCTTCTGTCTCTGTTCCTATTGTTTTTATCGTTCTGGTCCTCCCCCCGGTGTGACTGCTTGTCATCAGAAGGGGTGGCATTTTTCTGGTTGCTGCCCTACACGGTGTGGTGGATTGGGTTGGGGTCCCATGGGTGGGCTGTATCGCAGCCACTTTGTTGGATTTACTGGAAGGGAGGTTACGGAGGTAAACCTGGTAGGCACACTCCATTTTGGTGAGAATATTCGCAAAAGTGTTGGTACTCGGGTAAACAATAAGCTCAACCTTTTCCTCAAGGCCGGAGTCATGTTCTGGATGTACAAATCCTTGTATTCAATTTGGTCTCGGTCTGCAAGTTCACCTGCTAGGCCTTTGCCAGTGTTGTATGCGAGCCATAACTGTTGGTGGTAGGCCACGGGGCTTTCTTTCACATTCTGCTTAACTTTGTAGGCCAAGCGGGCTCCCACGATGCCCGGGGAGCTGGCGGCTATGAGGGCCACAGCAATGTCGTCATAGACAAGGGTGTCAGAGTTGTGTACTGTCTCTGGGAGTTTGGCCCAGAGAGTTCAATCATCTGTTGCAAGACTTGAACCTGGTACTCGGGTTGGAGAGCGAGCTTCTCACAGAGGGAGCGCACTTTCTCCAAGTGGCAACTAAGATTGTCAATTGAGCCCATCTGTCCAATACTTTGGGCAATTTGCTGGAAGGAGTGAGCGACTTGCAGGGGATTGGACAAATGCGTAGTCGCATTCAATTCAATACATTCCATGGTGCTGCAAAGAGCAGCTTCCACTGCTGCATTGGCAACTGCCTTGTACACATGATCCTGACTGACAGTTTCTTTGAACATTTTATCAATTTGGTCCCAGATGGCCTTCTTTTGGTCCTCTGGTACAGTAATGTTACTGATAGCTTCCTGAATTAGGCTGCGAATCTCCCAACTCATTGCCCCTGGTGACAGGAGCGAGCGGAGGCGCACCACAGAATACAGGCCTTCTGCCTATATCATGGGGGCCGCCATCTTGGCGTTGTACATGGCATCCACCATGTTTGTGTAGACGTGGTGACGCAGAGTGTGTGCCAACTTCGGCGCCATCTTGCGAATGGCTGGTGGAAGTTACTCCACCATAGGGGTTGGACTTGCGTGTGACATGGCATGCCTCATCATCAAAGTCAGAGTCATCATCGCTGGATAATGCAATCTCAATGGGCGTATACTGAAGCCCATTCATGGCCTTAACATGGCCGGCAAGAACCTCCCCGTTGATGGTGCAGCTTCGCCACCTTTTCTCTACACTTTTTGTGACAAACTCTTGCAGTGCCCTGCTCAACACTTTTTTCAACCTCTCGCTGCAACACTCTATACAAGGCGCCCAATTCGACGTTTTCCCTAAGTTCTTTCTCCAACTCACGATTCACTCTCTGATACTCTTCTTTCAACTCAGCATTCTCTTCTCTCAAACCCTCATTTGTATCGTTCAAAATATCATTCAAATACGCTGTTTCTTATCACATTTCAACCTTTCACAATCATCTTTCAACATACAAATTTCCCTCTCAGTGTCTTGAACAGTACAGTGCAACAGTCTATTATTGGCATAGAGTGACTGTGTCTCCTCCGCTAGTTTCTGTTCCTTTTTCTGTAACTCCAATGCATGCAAGCCCATCTCTTTTTTAGAGCGGCGTTTTGCAGTTCAAGGGAGGCACACCTTGCTGTGAGACCCTCAACAGTGGTATATAGAACTGCAACCAAAAGACCTTTAAGGCTGTATCTCTTGGCTGTTTGTTTGGACTCTAAGTATTGGTCAGATATAAGCAGCAATGGCTTGCCTGCAGATTTTGTGTACAGCGCAAAATCTGTCCATCCACCATGGGATGTGAGGTAGTTTGAGACATCGAATCTCAGTTCAGTGCAAAGTTCAGAAATGACAAATAAGGGGTAGACAAACAAACAAAGAAGCAGTTGGAAAACTGGACAAAATCCTTGGTGCCATCACCAACCACTTTCCGGTCCCGGTGGGTGAGTGGTGATGCCAAGGTGGTACACTGTCACTCACAGAGGGAGTGTAAGGAGGTCCGGTGTG
Source organism: Neoceratodus forsteri (assembly GCA_016271365.2). Taxonomy (NCBI): domain Eukaryota; kingdom Metazoa; phylum Chordata; order Ceratodontiformes; family Ceratodontidae; genus Neoceratodus; species Neoceratodus forsteri. The sequence goes on from CM028137.1 coordinate 360,341,648, forward strand.
GGTCTGCTACGCCCAATACCAAGATGGTGTGGGTCCGCCACAGCCATTACACTGTAAGTATGAGTAGATCCAAGTAGGCGAAAATCACACTACACTACTTGACATTCAAATAAACTGAATGTAATCAACCTGCACACAGTCACCAAATGTAAGCTAGTAATAAATTACTTTCTCAGGTTCTTGGTAGAATGGCACAAAGGAAGAAACAACAAACAAATGGTGCTCATATAATAAATAACATTTATTACATAGGGAATAATGGATAGGTAGCTAGTTATAAGGAGGATTTTATACACTCCCCGAGGGGTTTATGAAGGCATCGCACCCTGAGGGGGTGTATAAAATCCAAGTTTTAACTAGCTACCCATCTTTTATTTAGTATAATGGCTGGGGATCCTTTTTTCACCACAGCAATTGCACAAAATAAATGTATGTATCTACGGAGTTGAGCCACGGACTGTTGGAAAGCCCAGATTTCAGCGCGGCAGGTAGCTGTCCCTAAATGGAAGCAATGTTTATTGTTTTTAATTTTAACTGCCATTATGAAGGTTTGATGTGTCGAGAGATGTTTTTTCTTTAAAAGAAAAAACTTACCACTGACGACTTCTGTCGGGGAACACTGCAGCACTGAGGCATCGCGGCAGATGGCACAGAAAAGGGTAAGTTCATGGTAGGCGCATGCACAGAAGTAGGGAAACCGGGCGTGTGAATGTCATTATAACCAGCCGGTTATAGCGCTGGAATTATAACCCGGTTTCCCCTGTGGGAAAATACTATAACCAGTTATTATAGATCAGTAATACAGACTTACTACCAACAGTGTTATCACTGGGAGAACTAGCCAGTTTTCCTTACCTAGGTAAATGCAGTCTCTTGTCTCAGAAAAGCTATGTGCTACACAGGGTCTTATACCCCGATAATTACTATGGTTACTACTAAGGAAGATACATAAAAAGTATATAATTGGCCAGTAACAGGTGGCCTAAGACACTATCCTAACTAACATAAAAAGTTGCTTAGCTTGCATAGTTAGAGTAACAATGGGCTACTGTAAGTCCCCAAGGTCATAGTAGCAGTACAATTACTAAAGATGGCACTGTTGCCTTTTACGATAATACAGTAAAATAGAGTAAAAAGCATCTCTCAGGACTAAGATATACTGGTAAAACATAATGGAGCATAATATGCATTAGTAAAACATAACAGAACATAGGTCCTGACACTTATGCTTATACAATAAGTGCCTTTGCCCTAAGGTTAGTTCATGTACCTACATATATGTTACTGTTCGCGAGGTAGGGGTACAATCAAGGGTGCTTGACCATGGATAACAGAGCACACTGCCATAGCTGAGATCTCGTTGGCTACTGACGTCCAGAAGATCTGTAGAACTGGGCACGCCCAGAAGTAGTGTATATATGTGCCCAGCTCAGTCTGACATCTACCACAGATGGGGGAGATCGCCAAGTGATATTTATGTACAATCTGGGGGAGGAACAATATGGGCGATGAATGAACATAAACTGCAACTCCTTGTACTTGTTGCAAATCAATATACCCATGTGGGATTGTAGCAGTTACGCCCAGTCTTCCTCACAGATATTTATACCTAGGTCTCATTCCCATAATGCTTTACTTTTCAGTATGACGTTAGGAATATATTGTCTGTCCTGTCTTGCCACTTTTCTGATGGTTCCCCTGGGATCCCTCTGGGTAGCATAGATCAGTTGTTCAACTGGCATCAGCGCTGATGCAGTGGCTAGGTCCCTGTTCAATCCCCTCCAAAAGGCTCTAACCTGCAAATAATGAAAAAAGTGTGCATGTGACAGGCCCATGTTCCCCTGTAGGTCCACAAAGGAGCACATCTCCTCCCAGTTATAAAGGTTGCCCAAACACCCGATTCCTTAGAGCTCCCATTCTTTATATCTCCCATCAGACAGGCTAGGAATGAAGAAAGGGTCTCCCCCAACTGGTACCAGCAATGCCTCATCCTCCATTGCACCTCTGTGGTGTTTGATGTAGTCCCAAGCCTCCAGAACCCACACCACTAGGGGGATGGAGACGTCTAATCGCATATATGCTTGATGGCCTTTCCTGGATAGATAAGCGAACAAGCGGCCCGGGTACCCCATCTCCTTCAAATCTAACCACCCGGCCACAGGAAGTCTGTTCACCCAGTCAGAGATACAGTATATCTGTGCTGAATCGTGGTGTAATAGCTCTGCAAGTCAGGGGAAATCTAACCTTCCCTTGGAGTCATCTGCCCTAAGAAGCAGGAGGCTCGCGCTTCCCCTGCCACAAGAAAGTGGGAAAAGCCCCGTCCAGATTTTTCTTGTCTACCTTCATGAGCCCCATTGGGAGTATCTGCATCATATACAGTATTCGCAGAAGGACTTTCATTTTAATCAAATTGATGCACCCTAACCAAGATATAAGTAGCGCCCTCCACCTCCCCAAGTCCCCCAGAACTGTGTTCACCAGATAGGTATAATTTATTTCACATGATATAAGGAGCTCGTGTCTCTACCAACCTGGATCCCTAAGTATTTGAAGGAGGTAGATACCTCACATAGCCCCCAAGTACCATCCCCTCCCATTCCCCGACCCCGTCCTATGGACAGCAGCTCTGACTTTGCCAAATTAAATCTGTAGCCTGAAAAAGCGGCGAACTCTGAGATCACCCGGAGCAGTACCAGCATAGACCGATGAGGTTCTATAATATATAACAGCAGGTCATCAGCATATAGAGTGACCTTATGTACCCTCCCAGATTTCCCCTGCACTCCTAGGATCTCTGGGGTATTATGAATGCAGATCGCCAGTGCGTCTATAGCCAGAGCCAAAAGGAGGGGAGACAGAGGGCAGCTGTACCATGTTCCCCCTGTAAAGTGAAAATTTGTCAGTCACAGACCAGTGACCAGCACCTGCACCTCCTGTCAGCTCATTAACCATCCCCACGAATGTGTCCCCCAGACCAAACTGGGTCAAAACTTCAAACAAATAGTCCCATTCAGTATGGTCGAAGGCCTTCTCAGCATCCATGGACAACACATAAGTATGACCAGGACACTGAGAGGCCCACCACAACACACTGAAGAGCTTGCAGGTGTTATGATATGAGAGGCATCCCCATACAAAGCCGGTTTGATCTGGGTGGATCAATACCGGGAGCAGTTGGTCCAGGAAATTATCCAACACTTTGGCAGTAATTTTCACAGCACAATTAAGTAGGGGGATGGGGCAGTACAACATGCAATCGGAGGGCTCCTTACCTGGCTTAAATAACACACAGATGACTGCTTTGTAGCATGTGGCAGGAAGAACACCCTTCTCCCGCACCTCCTGCATCAGTTCCCACAGTTCTCAATTTCTTCAGCTGTTTTTTCTAGGGCACGCCTCTTGGACTGTTTATCCTTTTTATACTTAAGAGACAAAATTAATAATAGCTTCCCTCATACAGGCCCGGTGGCACTGAGGGTTGAGGCGCTGGACTCCACACTTCACGCCACGCTGGTGACCCAGGTTCGGAAGCGAGCTCGGGCCATCGGGGGTCGGTGGGAGAGGAGAGGATTGAGCATCCGATGGACTGCTCTCCTCTCCTGGGGTGGGATACAGGGATTTCCCTGCCTGGTAGCGGCTCCTGGCGGAGGCTGGGGGCACCGCACACCAGGCAGGGACAACCAATGGGGTATGGTGTGATGGGCATCTGCGGGAGGGGGCAGGAATGCACCCTCCGCGCACTGACGCCACTGCACGTCTGCACCATAGGGGCGGAACAAAGGAAACCACACTGACTCCTGGTAGGCGATGGTGGGTCCTGGGGTCGGCCACCACGCTCAATGCCAAGTCTCTCCAGTTTGCCTCTGGCTCTCCCTCCATGTCCTGATCACTCTGTTAGATTGTAGATAGAGTGCCAGGAAGGAGTTCAGCAGTCCTGCCTCAGGGGGCTCAGAGCCAGGGGTTGGGCGGCCAGTGGCACGGTGTGGAGATGGGCCCAAGCCGGAGACAGGATTGGAGGACTTCAGGCGGGGCAGAAACAGCCATGCTGAGTGGCTACACCAGAGAGAGTCCAGGAGTCAGAGCAGGAGTATACAGAGAGTTAAAAAAAAAAGAGCTCCCCTCATATAGGCCTTACTTGCATCCCAATAGACCCTATGATTCCAAACCGAGCCATAGTTCACCTCTTTGTACTGCCTCCATTGATCTTGTGGATAGCTATGAAAATCCTGCCTCACTAGTACATAAGTAAGGAATTTCCATGGGGGGACCCAACTATTCCTCTTCACTTGCCAACTTAAGTCCAACCATAGCATGGTCAGACAAATATATGGGACTTTACCAAACCTTAACCATCCTGTGATACTGTACACGAGGCATGTATATATAGTCCAGGTGGGACCAGGTCTTGTGGGAATTGGAATAAAAGGTATAGTTCCTGGCCCCCGCATTTGCCGCATGCCAACTATCCAATAGATCCATACTCCGAGCTGCCAGTGCCTCATCGTACTAGATTGCCACCCCTTCCCCCCCAAATGGTCCAGGTTGGGGCACACAACTGAATTAAAGTCCCCCCCTCAAGTATCAAACCCAGGAACTGCTCGTTTGTTATAATATCTAGTAGGGATTGGTTAAAAAAAAAAAAGGGTCAAACACCACTGGGGCATAGATAACCCACTCCCCCATTATGTTCCCTGCAACAAATATGTAGTGCCCCTCCCCAGGGTCGGCAACTATTTGGCGGACCTGTAGGGGGAGCCACTTGTGAATTAATACTGCAACACTTCTCTTGCATGAATTATAGGAAGCTGCGTAGCACGAGTCTACCCATCCTCGCACTAGTTTAAAATGTTCTTTGTCTGAGTAGCACATTTCCTGCAGTAGGGCCCCTGTTGCATTCTGTCTTCTAAGGGCTGTAAGAATACTAGTTCTCTTAGCAAGGAAGGAAAACCCCCTCACATTCCATGAGATAACAGTAATCTCATTTTTCATCTCCATCATATACACCACAAAACATCCCCTGATAGAACACTCCTCCCCCTACCCAGCACACCCAACAGGATAGCCTCTCTCCGCTCACCCTTCTTACCCATAGCAAAAAGCATGGACCAGAGATTGTGACAGTATAACCAACAATAATACAAGAACCAATATAAGACTGAATATGTAACATTCCCCTTCTCCCTCTACCACCTCCTCCCCAAAACAATACATAGAACAGTACCCATGTATCCTAATGCTCTAGGAACCTCACAACTTCTATGTATAGTTGTCCAGTCACACTGGTAGACTATGCAATAGGTAGAACAAAATATTCCCACACAGAAAACATATTCTCCTTCCCCCCAATCCCCAGATTTATTTTATAACCATCAACTAACATGACTAGAACCATAAGCTAACCCACCACTGGCGGCCATGGAGGCTCCAGCCCCCCCCCCCCCGGGACAATCTAGAACTGCTGCTACCTGCCACTGCTGTGCAGCGGCTACCCCACCTGTTCCCCCTCCCGTGGTGGTCATACTTTTATAGGTGGACCTCATGGGGTCAAAGGTCTCCTAACGGTGAGCTGTAAAATTCTATCTATCCTAAACTCCATCTGCAAGTTATAATCTTCTTCCACCAGACAGCTCCCTCGAGCTTCACCATCTCCTCAACGGTGCATAGGAACCACATCTGGAAAAGAATAAAAAAATAAATAAAATAAAAATCGGTACTTGGTTCTCCAGTGGTTTTAATGAGAAAAAAGTTGTCCACTTCCTAAGACAGCCTTCCCTATTTCTGGGCACACTTCCGTATTCTTGTCCAATCTTAGTCTATCGTATTGCTCTTCTCCCTATCCTATTCCCAATCAGCAAGTTTCCTGCTATGGCTGTCATCCAGTCGCATCTCTAATCGGGTTACTCCTCGCCGCCCAGCTCATAAAACCCCATTATGGTGTTTTTTACTCTATTTGTTTTATTACTGCAGTCCCCCCCCCCTTACCTATTTTACTACAGTTCCCCCTCTCCTTAACTTCTCCTCCTTTTGTTTTGGCCTACCCACCTTTCCACACACACACCCTTTCTCCCTCCACAGGCCTCCTCACACCTGGCCTCTATACCTCCACTCTGTTAAACCTGACCTTCCACCCACCTCCCCCTACCACCTCAGGATGACCCTATCCATTACCTCCTCCGCCCCTTCCTCCTCCCTTACCCCAGTCTCTCTACCATACACCTCTCTGCCTTCCACGTTTAACAGTCGAGGGCCAGCAAACTTATGTCCCAACTGCTCATCATCAGGTGGACTAGAACCTTAATTCTCCTATTACTCACTGGAAACATACACCCCAACCCCAGACCTGGTAACCCTAGTCCTTACTCCAACCCGACTTTTTCCAACAAAGGGAAAACCATGAGCATAGTTCATCTTAATATACAGAGAGTTCCTGCCAAAAAAGATGCTCTCCAGGCCTGGATCACCTGTAATGACTGACATTATAGTACTCTCAGAAACCTGGCTCTCCCACAAAATCTCCGATCGGGAGACTGAACTCTACAGCCACACATCTGTTAGGAAAGACAGATCAGGGAAGAAATGAGAGGCTGCATGTTCTTCGTCTTTAACAAGTTGTCCTTCATGGAACACGGTCCCATCACTGTTCACTATGCTCAAGACCCTTAGTATTCACCTCCTTCTTGGAAAAAGCAAAACTCTCACCCTCACAACCACCTGTCTCCCCTCCCACCGACCTAAAGATCATGCTAGCCCTAAAAAATTCACTCCCCCTTCTTGTCGAGGCACAGGTCAGGAAGCATAGGAAAAATCAGGAGCAGTTGTAAAATTCACAAGAAGTGTTTATTAGTACTAGCAGTAACACAAAAAAAAAATAAACGTTCAGTATAATTATTTACAAAGGCAGAATAAATAAAGAAGATCCATCTGAGTTTTCCTTCAATCTCTGTGTGACTCCCAAAACATTGCAGCTCTCTCTTATAAGTCTTTGCAACCCCCCTCCTTCACAAGCATCCTGTTTTTTTCTAACATGTTCTAGTATGTTTCAGGCAGGTGCAGCAAGAACACAACATCCCAGAACTGAGGCCCCTTCTCCACAGCTTCTGAAAAAGGGCTTAAAAAACTGCTCTCAGGTTAACCCCTCGAGTTGCCAATAGCTTTTTGCAATCATCTCAAACTATAATTATATACATTTCTGTTTCAACAGTAACACTATATAATTTCTAAACAAAGGGTTCCCTATATCACTTACATTTCTACATAATGATTTGCATATATTTTTATACCAGCAGATATGCAAGGGAGGAAAAGACAGAAACAGCAAGGTAAGACTGAAAGACAGTGAGAGGCAAAGAACTGCGAGCCTGTCGGGGTGATTAAGTCCTAGGTCTCACGGGAAAATGTGGCTGCACAACCAGACAGACAAGTGACAGGAAAGGAAAGAACAGAACAGATCCCTGCATTCAAACTCTCCATAACAACTGGGACAGGGTCCTATTCAACCCTGTCACACCCCTCAGCAGGGAGTGGATACTCCTCGGGGATTTCAACATCAACTGGGACTCCAGTCAAGCTGACCCTGCTAAATTCTGCATCACCAGTCATGGCCTCCACCAGTTGATTTCACCACTCACCAGGTCAAATTACAAGACTGGGACCCATACGTTAATTGACTGGGTCATCATCTCCAACCCCTCCTGTATCACAGATTCAGGAGTCTTGTCAGACTGCAGAAGTTATCACTGTGCTATTTCTGTCTCTGGTCAGCCCAAATCCCTAAACCACCACCCAAGTTCATTTTCACCAGAAGCCTGAACAATGACAGTACAGAGGACCTAACCGTGCCTTCTGCCAGGTTGGTTGGTCCTTTACCACTGTTCTAGGCAACCTCGATACTGTTATCAGCAAATTCTCCTCTATCTTCAACAGTGTCATGGATAAATTTGTCCCCCTCAGAAAAATTAGGGTCAGGGGACGTGAATAAATGAGTCTCCCCCGCCATCATTAAATTGATGAGGACCAGGAATAAGGCGTGGGCCCAATACTATAAGCACAGGGACCCTGCCCAGCTCTCCCTCTGCAAAGGACTCAGAAACAAGTGCAAATCCACCATCAGAAAGGCCAAAATTGACTATCTCCAAAATAAACAACTTGGGGAATCTGTCAACCCCCGAAGACTCTGGGGGATACTAAACTCTCTTCTCAGAAAGAATAAGAACATTGAACCCATCACGCTTATACAAGGGGATAAGCAGAGGAATGACCTCAGGGAAGTGGCAAACATTTTCAATATCTTTTTTGGGAACTTTGATAAATATAAACCATCCCCTCCCACCTCTCCCCCGATACACCCACTCCCTCTCTCCCCGTCCCCAACTCCAGTTTCGATCCTAATCCCAAATTTTATTTCCGGGCCGTCAAGCCCTCAGACACCATCAAGATCATCTGGAGCAACAACCCTAAACCCAGCAAAGGTGCTGATGGAATAGACCTTAAAATCCTCAAACTCAATATTTCATCCCTGGCAGCCTCCATTGCCAACATTCTCAACCTTTCACTTTGCTCTGGCTACTTCCCCAGCACCTGGAAAACCACCACTGTTAAACCGCTCTTAAATCAGGATCAAGGAACGACGCTGGGAATTAACAACCTATCTCTCTTCTTGCTCCCCTCTCCAAAATCCTCGAAAAGGTCATACGCACCCAGCTCACGGCTTTCCTCAACTCCCATAATCTTCTCTCAGAAGCCCAGCATTGCTTTAGATCAGGTCACAGCACAGAAACAGCCCTGGTTAAGTTCACCAGTGATATTCACAAGGGTATCGACAAAGGTCTGTACACAGGCTCAGTCTTCGTGGACTTAACCAAGGCTTTTGACCTGCTCGACCATAGCCTACTTTTGGACACCCTATATGGCTTGTAAATATTGGAAAATGTAGTTAAATGGGTTGGAAGCTACCTCTCTCTTAGATCCTGTAAGACCACTATCAATGGTCAATTTTCTGCCAACTGCCCTATTAAATACGGGGTTCACCAGGGCTCCATCCTGGGCCCACTCCTGTTCTCCTTCTTTATTAATAAGCTCCCAGATATCTGCCACTCCACCAAAATCATTCTATATACAGACAATGCTGCCCTGTACTGCAGCAACAACAACCTGAACGCAATGCTCACTAACCTGCAAGCTGATTTCAACAAGCTACACACTTGGTTTTCTTCCAAAGGCATGGTCCTTAACTCTAAGAAGACCAAGTATATGATCTTCTCCGGCCCAAGTTAATTCTTAATCTAAGCCTTACCGTTATGGACAATCTAGGAAATATTATAGAAAAAGTTGATGACTTCAAATATCTGGGACTATCCCTAGACCGCACCCGACTTATCACATACATATAGTTAACCATATCAAGAAAATCCATATGAGGCTAGGTCTCCTGTACTGAATCAGGAAGTTCTTAATACTCATCTCCAGACTACGCCTGATTAGCTCCCTGCTCCTACCCCTCCTCGAATATGGTTCCATTGTCTACTGTCCCCCATCACCACCCTCTTCTCAAAACTCAGTGCCACCTATAATAACATCGCTCGCTTCGTCACCGGCCTCCCTTGGCCTACCCACCATTGTACCCTCTACAACCACCTAAACTGGCTGAGGTTGACCCTGGAAGGTAGGTTTCATCTTAAAATGCTTTCTTTCTAGCCAGCCTGGTGGTGCTGGAGGTTGAAGTGCTGGTCGCTACACCTCGCACCACACCGGCGACCCGAGTTTGGGAACGAGCCCAGGCTGCTGGGGGTCCACAGGGGTGAGAGAGGATAAAGCGTCCGGAGGACTGCTTTCCACTCTTCGAGCGGGGGAGGCCTGTCGTCCTGCTCATTGACTGCCCTCCGGTGGTAGCTGGAGGGCAGTATGGGTCAGGAGACATGTGCCAATGTCCTTACGTCGGCAGGGAAGGGGGGGACAGAAGAAAAGAGGAAAAAGGAGCTGGTGGGCTCCATGATGGCCCTGCATCCCTGTGCCTGCCCTGGATTCTGGATTTGTGCTTGGGGGGGAGAAAAAGCCAGTGCTCTCCTCCCTGGCCCTGCCATGTGGGGGAGAAGCCACGGGGGAACTACTGGGGGTTGGCTGAGTGGGGATGCATGGGGCCGAAGGATGAGTCCCTCCGAGGGAGGGTCACAGCCAATCGCCAGGCTCTGGGGCATAGAAAAAAGAATAATTAAAAAAAATATATATATAAAAAAAATAAAATGCTCTCTTTCTTACGCAAGGTCAACCTAAATCTAATGCTTTTAAGTGTCTCCTCCCTTTCCCCTAAATCGGTCCCCAAATGTAGTGGGGGGGGGGTGCAACAGCCCTACTTATGGAGGTTCCTGGAAAGTCTTCCTTGAGCTTGCCTAAATGCTCACTGCCCGGCTGGTATCCTGCCTTTTAGCAGTCTAAATGTGATTGCCAGAGAGTGCCTGTATAGCCTCTGTGTACTGTCTCTTTAAGAGCTGCCTGGATTGCAGTCATACGTAATCTGAGAGAAAGCTCTGTTGAAAGATGTAACTATTTGCTGAAAATCATTTAGAGTGATAATGGTAATGTAGTTTGCCTAACCTGCCTTCTTTGCAGCAAGGACTGTTTTGTTTATCTCCACTATCTTGGCCCAGGACTGCTGAACTGGACCAATCTGTACTGGTGGGACCTAAAATGGAGCCGAACTACAGGAGCTGTCTGGAGTCAGAATCTGTAGGAATTGTAGCTTTGGGCTTTTGGTGCCTTTTTTCACCAGAAGGGGGAGCTCCTGTTGTGACTGACAGATGAATCAGCCAACTGAACCTTTTGGATCTTGGGGAAATTCCCAGGTTTGCTGGCAGTTGAGTTAGATCTAAGTTGGGAGCTGAAGAAGCAACAGCTCAAAACAGTCTCTGTGGAAAGGCCTGAGTTTTGGCCTGCATGCCTGTCTGCTGTCCCTGAGAGGGAGAAGATAATCAGTTCAAACTGAATCCGAGTTTGTGAGAACAAAGTACACCACTGAGTTGTGACCAGGATCAACCTGAAGAAGAAAGAAGCTTTTCTGAATGCATCGGCCTGTCAGGATTTCCAGCTACCTCTAAACTCCCGGTGTGTGCAGAGACTTTGCAATTGTGACCGGAGAGCGGTTTTCCTGGTATAGTAGAATCTCTTGCATGTAAATGTGCTGTGTGTTTACAGTGGGTCATGATTTGGTTCCCCACTGTGTGAATTGTGTTCTGCTTGCTGGAAGCTGTATCCAGCTCAACCAGACTGAATCCGTGTTCATCTCCATACGGCCTGGGCCGTCCCACACTGACCCTGCCAGACTACCCCACTGCACAGGGAAAGCCATCGATGAGAGACCTGCCTGGGGATCAGCCCCCTGCTCCACACTTGAACAGGAACGACACCTCGGCAAATCATAAGGGCTCTGCTTCTCCTGGCACACCAGATCAGCCACCAGCAGACTCAAATTTTGTCCAGCCTGTGTCCAGTCTTGGATATCATGAGTAACCATCAGGGTAGCTCCCTGCAACAACAGCTTAATCTAATTATGTCATCTGATTGTCTTGTTGTTTCTTTTCTTTCACGAACTGAGCCCTCCGGTTCCGGATTACAATTAATGTGTGTGGTGCATGTTGTTTTCTTCCATCACAGGGCCCCAACCAGCTGCGATGCCGGCCTACCTCGGGCGACGATCCTGGCTAGCCCACCTCTTCTTCACCTGGGTACCCAGAGTGAGTGACTGTTTATGGACCCTGAAGTGCATGCGGATACAGCCATTAAGCAAATTAACCTGATTACACCCCTCCCTTGTTCAAGTCCATTAAATAAATCAGATCTAACTCTTTTTGCATTTACCCTGAATGTGGTCCTAGTTTGTGCAAGAGTACTGTACTGCTGTTACTGTATTTGCTGTGTATAACTTTGTTTTACAGGGGGTCCCCAGGGTCGAGCCAGAGGAAAGCCCTAGTGGTAAGTACAAACAGTGTGGGTACTTGTGTGGTGTATCAGTGGTATCGTGAAAGTGATTATTGTGTATTGTTCCAGCCACTAGTAAGGAAAGAGGGGGGTTACAGTGTCCCGGAGGGCTGTGCCCAGGTTAGCTTGACCACTACCAACCCTGACCTCCGGGTGGAGGCACCCGTTTCAGAACTCAGGCCCCTTAACCTGCTCCTAGCCAAGCAGACAGGGGTAGTAGCCCTTGGGATAGTGCCACCTAGGGGTTACAGGGGCATCCCGCCACGTCTTTCATATCTCATTCTACCACACCATGCATGTTCAGAATTCTATTACCTACAATGGCCCCAAGCTTTACAACAACCTGCACCCCCCCCAAATTCACGTTTGTAGCACCGCTGGTACCTTCAACTGCACCATCAAGGACCACCTCTGTAAAATTACCTCATGTTTGTACCGGTCTGCCTCCCCCCCAAAAGAGCTAGAAGTTATTTCTCCTCCTCGTACTTCGCTCTGCCTCTCCTCCCTACTCCCACTCCCCCTCTCCTCTGCCCTTATATCGACTGCCCCATATGCCTGCCTCTTGGTCCCAAGCTGCTGCCTTTGTCTGGTATGTGATTTCTAGTTTGGTCATATGACATCTGCGCCTCAGTATATAATGGTTTGTCACTATATATATCCAAATGTATATATTTCTTTTGTATTTATTCCCTACTCCTCTGTAAATTATATTCCTCTTGTTCTGTTATGTACTGTATTTCTAGTATCTGTTCAACCAGATGTTTGTGAAAACAGGCATTTTTGCTCGCATACTCTCCAGTATAAAATAAAAATAGATTGATTGACATCCGGAGACCAGACTGCCCTAAATGTCACAGACCACCGAGGACAAAGCCCCAGCCATACTTATACCAGCCAGTAAGGTCTCCCCTCTAGACATCCACCATCCTACTCTGCCCCTAAGGGGAAGTGGCCCCCCATTACACTATTGGCCACCAGTCCCATCATACATGCCAACTACAGCAAACTAAGTTTGTATAAACGAAAAGAAGGTGGAGGATCACAGCCAGCAAATAACTTATAAGCCTCCCATTTATCCTCCCATAAACAATGAAATACACAAATATTGCAGCTACCCTTGAGGGACCCATTAGCTGCGTGGACCCACCGACCAATCCCTTCCCCACCACATTCCCCTTCAGGGGAAAGTAGCTCTCGCCGATGTGCTATCCCGAGACCTCAGTGTCCCCATCCCCATCCCCTAGGACATCTGGCTGCATGGCTCTAATGTAAATGACCACGTTAGCAGTGTGTCAGCCCATCCCAGGAGATCAAGGAATGTCCCCAAATACCCCACACCCCCACCAGCCCAAGAGCCACCCACCCCCACCACACCGACCACCCCACCTCCATGTGGCCATATTAGGGACCAGATTACAGATCAGTCTGTGCAGACCACTGTAGAAGATTACATCCAAGGCCAGACTGAGGGGACAAGGAGAAGGCCGCACAAAATCACATCCACACGTGGCACTCACCCCCACCCCCATCCCCAAACCCTACCCGGTCAGCCGAGGCCTGTCCGTAAACTTCCAACACCACCACAACCTCAGAAAAATAACTTTGGTCCCCCTCATCCTTCAGATATGAACTGGGCAGGATCCAAATCATCCAAGTCCTCCTCTGAACAACCATAGTTCATCCAGGGACCCGGATAAAACACCAAATAGATCGACAGGTATCTTCAAAGGGCCATAGTAAACCAGATCCCAGGCAGGCCCAGCTGAGTATCAGGCAGTCGCAGGTAGACCCAGACCAGGGTGGGCAGTACAAGGAACTCGAGGGATCCAGGACATAGGAACATCCCACTCAGTCGCACAGCAGCAACGAAGGGAAAGAGTCACTCAGTCAGGTAGCCTGCAAAGTCACTGAAGAGTGTAGCGCTCAAATGCCAGGTAGTTCATGGGGTCAGTTTCTTCAATCAATCAATCAAAAATGTATTTCTATAGCACAATTCAATAGGTATCAAAGCGCTTACACATAAATAATCATCAATAAAATAAATGGCATTTAAAACAAGTAATTAAAACAGACAATAACAGGCAGCAGAATATCAAGCTTCAGAAAATGCCAGACAAACAAATGAGTTTTTAAGAAAGATTTAAAAGCCTCAGTAGTCAGGCACTCTCTCACCCTATGAGGTAGAGTTCCACAGGGTCGGGGCTACAAAGGCAAAAGATCTAGCTCCCGAGATCTTTAGGCAAACCCTGGGAACTCAAGCAATCCCTCATTGGCGGAGGACAGTAGGCAGTAGGGACATAGGAGATCTTGCAAATACTGAGGTCCTGTCCATGTAGGGCATTATAAGTCATTATACCATGGACCTCGGACACCGACCAATGAAAACGGCAGGCTGGCACCTTACCTCCGTTGTAAATCCTCTGATAATCACCGCAAAAGGTGCCAGCCAGCCGCATCTCAATAACAACTAAAAAAAAAAATCTAAAATCATTCCGAGCCGCCATCTTCCTTTCCTCGCTAAGCGCAAATCAGCACGGCACCCTCCCAGCCTCCTCCCCCAGCTCACGAAACATTTTAAAAAACTGCCTGGCATAAACACTAATTCCATGCTCGCATTTCTCCGAAAAAGAACTGCAGCCTAAAAACGTGACAAACCATTTGAAAAAATGTTCCTATAACGCCGCCTCCCTCAATTCCATCGCTCTCGCACACACCACAAGTATGCTTCCGGTCTCCCAACTCCTCGCTCATGCCTCCCAGTTACCAAAAAAAAGTAAGACGCATCATTCAACCTGATTGCCCCAGCCAAAATTAAATAAATATCTCAGTCTGTTCCCGAAACCGAACCACAAAGCAGCACTCAGGTCACAGAGCACTTACTTCAACAAACTGCTCCTGCGTCTCCCGTCCCTCAGCCTGCCAACACCATGCGAATCCAAGCCGACGAGAAGGTAACCTTCACCAGCAGTACAAAACTCAAACTCTGCAGTCCTCCTCATACCAGCTTGGCCAGGACTATTTTTTTTGTTTTTGTACTGTGCAAGGTTATTTGTAATAAAAACAGCTTTATAGTTTTATTTTTAAAAAAAAGATGCATTTTTTTTAAATCAATTAAATATTTAACTGATGGCATAATCGCAATAAGCCACTCGGGGTGTGGGTTGTCGAGAGTTACCATGGCTGTGCGGTTACCCACTCGGCACTCCAGCCATAGTAAATCCCCGATAACCACCTTGTGCTTATTGCTTAAGTAACCCGACCTGGAAGGTGATCCCCACTGAACTGACAGCCAATGCAGGCCGTGGAGCACAGGTGTGATGTAGCAAGATCTAGGTAAGTCAGTCAACAACCTGGTAGTCTCATTCTGCACCAACTAGAGGCAGCAGAGGTCCACACCCGGTAACCCTAGGTATAGGGTGTTGCAGTAATCAAGGCGGGAAATCACAAAGGCATGGACCAACATTGGAAGGTCATCAGGCAGGACCAAGTGTTTTATCAGGGCGATATTTCTCAGATGGATAAACGAGGTCTTAATGATGGCCAACACCAGAGACTTAAGCGTCAGCCTACTGTCAAGCATAACGCCCAGATTTTGCACCTGGTCAGAGGTTGTCAGCTGGCTGCCTCCCAGCCAAGGCCCAGATGACTGCCCAGCCGACAACCCCTCTACCTGATGCCCTGGGCCCACAACCAACATCTTAGTCTTATCCGGGTTCAACCTCAGCCAGTTAGCACTCATCCAGTCCTGAATCTCAGATAGGCAGTTGTTAAAGACCGCAACAGCATCGCCCAACTCAGGCACAAAGGACATGTACAGCTGAGTATCATCTACACAACAGTGAAAACTCAGCCTGTACTGCCTTATAATGTCTCCTAATGGCAGCATGTACACCACGAACAACATGGGTGAAAGAACCAAACCCTGCGGAATCCACATGACAGGGGGAAAGGGACAGAGAGAAAAAAACAACAACTCCACTCTCTGGGTCCTGTCTGTGAGGAAAGAATGAAACCATCTGAGGACTGTCCCAAACAGACCACAGATCAACCGCAGGCGGTCCAATAACACACCATGGTCCACAGTATCAAATGCCACAGAGAGATCAAGGAGGACCAAGATCGAACGTCTCCACCGATCTCTCGCTATTAGGAGGCCATTAAGTACCCAAACCAGTGCCGTCTTGGTACTGTGCCTCTTCCTGAAACCAGACTGGAGAGGATCAAAGATATCATGGGTGGTAAGATGCTCCTCGAGCTGCAATGTGACTGCCTTCTCAATAACCATGCCCACAAAAGGCAGGTTAGAGACAGGCCTGTAGTTAGCGAAACAGTCAGGGTCAAGACAAGGTTTTTTCAGAAGGGGATGTACCACTTGCCTCCTTCAGGGTGTCCGGGAACACCCCTGTCTCCAATGAACATCCAACTATCTCAGCTAGGTCTGATTACCTCCACACACCCCACCAGGAGGCATGTTGGACCTGGATAATCTTCATAACATCTGTGATCGTCAGCAGATCTTGCACGAAAGCCACTGCTTTTCCTGCCTCCTAAAAAGTGTAGATAACACCTTCATGTTTTACTTTAAGGAGAGCAGGATAAGTGAAAAAGAAATCCACCCTCATCTCTCGAAGTTTGTTCATGAAGGTATAGAAGCGCTTCCTCTTTTTCTTTTGCAAGCATTGGAAGAAGTCTTGAAAAATGTACAGGCAATGACCGTCATATGTGAGCTCCGTCATACTCTGATAGGCATGCAACACTACCTGCCTATCTTTGAAATTATGGAAGTGCATCATTATCTGCTGAGGTGGTTGGTCAGCCACCGGTCTAGGCATTACGGCCCGATACGCCCGCTCCAATTTGTAACTACCACCCTTAGGCTCCAACCCCAGCAAGGCCGGCAGTGTTGAGGAGCAAACATTATCTATATTGGATCCTTCTCTACCCTCCGGCAGCCCCCATATCTGTAAGTTGAGTCTGCGGTGACAATTTCCTTGATAATCAAAGAGCTCTTTGAATTCTTCAAGCTCTTTTCCAAGTTGAGCCATTTTGTTGGGGAGTGTCCTCAAGGGCTGAAATGCAGGTCTCCACCTCCGTGATCAGAGTAGTATGAGAGGCATTTTGTTCCTGCAGCTTAGACTCAGATTTGTCCAGCCTGGGATTCAGAGCCGCCAGCACTTGGTTGGTGACCGTTCTTTACAACGCAGACATTTCGACTGTTGACAATAAAATCAAGCCCAGGCTCCCCAGCATGGTGGGCGGCTGCTGCTGCTTTTTGGTGTTCTTCGCTGCTGATCTTTGTGACTTAGTTGAATTTGGCACTAAATACTCATCCATGATGACACTAAAACTTTACTTCACCAAACTGTACCAAAAAAGATGCTGGAAATAGGTTTTTTTATATTTATTTTATTCGGGTGGGACAGAGCTCAGGCAGAAGACATCTTTACTCTAGCTTGCTCACTGGCACTCCTCATTTAGCATACATTTAATGTATGCAGAACTTTGGGGACCATATGCCATTGGCTGGAGATGGCAGGGCTGGGGCCAGAGGTCACGGTGTGAGGAGAAGGAAAGCCATTTTGTGAAGCCACAGTGAACTGCGCCACAAGTGTTTGTAACTCAAGAAGAAAGATTGCTTGCTAGGACTCTATATTTTGTGCAGCAGCAGAAAGAATCTTAAGGATTACAACAAAGGGAGAAGCATCTGGTGATGGGAATAGGATAGGATAGTCCTTGTTTCCGCTTCACTCCTATCCTGGTTATGGGAGATGGTGAAAAAGGGTGGCATGCAGGAGAGATGCATGGCCTGCCACTAGACAGGAGGGCATGTGAAAGTGCTACCAGTTTGGGAGGGGGGTGCTACTGAGCACCTTACTGATAGGACGTGGTCTTGAATAGCTCTGCAGTTTGGAGATGCATTTTATATAAAAATTGCCTTTGAAGTGAAAGATTTTGCCAAATTTACTGCAGCATCTTCAAGATCAAACTGAGTGGAGCAGTTTGGTGCCTGATACTGTGATGGGGTGTTCAAACAAGGGAGGTCCTGGTGGCTCGAAATCTCAGCCATCGTTGGAGCCTCCGCGTCTGCACCTCACCACATGAGCTTGGAACCGCCATGGAAGGCCCTCCAACTATCAATGCAGGTCATCGATGCGAAGATTAAGATAATTTTTCAGAGAATTGGGGCTCAAGATATCAAAATAGAAATTGCTAATAAAACAACAGCTGCTGCAGAGTCGCAAACCATTAAAGGTCTCTCGGCGACGACTAAAATCGTTCAGGAAAATACGCAGCTTCATTTTAGATTGGAGGCTCTTGAAAATGCCCACTGAGCCTCCAATGTTCAGATTGTAGGTCTGCCAGAGAGACAAGGGGACCCTGACCCTATAAAATTTTTGAAGACGTTTACCTGGTGCACTTCATTTGGATGCGCAGTTGACTGAATACTTTCGAAGAGCATACAGAATCTCCCTTAGAATCGATGGAGGCCCAGCATGGCTCTCCAAGGATGCTGCTGCCAGTCACTGATGGAGTTACTATCTAGGACACTCTGCTCCAAGCCACCCAAGTGGCAGATCAGCTCAATTTTAACAGCTATACCATCCACTTATTTCCCCGACTTATCATTGTCACAAGGGCATGCTGGAAAAAATTTGATGGGGTGCAGGCTAAACTTCGCAGTTTGGGGGTGACGCATTCCTTACTGATGCTGGCCCATCTCCATATATTCTACGGTAGACACACATATCAGTTTACAGATCCTGAGGAGGCTGGGAGACGGGTACAGCAAATGCAAAATAAATTTGAAGCTGCCCGCATGGAGGAGGCAATTGATCCCAATTCTGAGACAGAGGATACCTAAACTAGTGAGGGACTGACATTGAGGTGGTTTACAAAGGACCTCTCCGGGGTTGTCTGGCATTAACTGTCTCTGCTACAGGGATGACTTGATGTTTCTCCAGTCTCCAGTAGGGGAGAGTTTTGGACGACTGCTTCTGAGACTACCCATGTTTGTTTTTCCTTTGTTTTCTCTCCTCTGTGTGACGTTACAACTGTTTTCAAGTTATCCAGTGGATTACCATTTCTTCTAACTTTTGCTGCAATATTGGCATGTATATTTATGTTTGATGCTGTTACCATATACTGCATCTGTTCTGGATCACTAAACATTATTGGGACCCAACAATATTTGAGGAGGGGTTGTATCAGCTAGCTATGCTGAATTTTGCATTATCATCCTATCCATAATCTTAACGTTAGATTATGTTTCTCTGTACCACTGGATGGCTCCTTTGTAATATTCGATGTCTGACATTTGTGGGTACTATTTCTTGTAACTTGTCTTTTAAAATGAAAAAAAAAAGAAAGTGCTACCAGTCTGTTTGAACTGTGCCAGCAGTGGAGCACTTACTCCAGCCCAGCCCGTCCTGCCTTATCAACCTGCCTGGAGTTGGACCACCACCTCAGCTCTAATAAGTACAGACACTTCCAGTTTAGAAGACCGGAATGAAGTGAAATCTGCAGCATGTGAGGTAGTTTCTGGGGAAAAGGGCACTAGCCATCTGCCCAGCCCTTCTCTTCCACCGGTGCCTGACCCTACCCATGGCAGAGGGAGTGGCCATGGGGTGGCAGAGAATCTTAAGCCAACAGAGCCCCCTGCTCAGGGTATCCACCCATCGATGGCAGGCACTAAGAAGACCACCCAAGGATCTGCCCCCACCACTGCAGGTGCTGCTGTAGCTAAGAAACCAGATGTGGAGGTGGAGGAAGTCATCTCCGAGGAAGATTCAAGCACCGTGGAAGATGCACAAGGACTGGATGTGGTTTCCCCTGCTCTGAGTGTCCATGCTAGGTCCTTCACATTTGATGATCCTCTTTGGGATCAGGACATCCCAAGGCCTTGCCGCTTCCCCAGTTTAAAATACGACACCATCCTCTGGCTGTGGCAAGTCTGTCGAAAGCAAAGAAAGGACATGGGCACCCTCCACCCAACTGACCCCTGCTACTCTCAGTACACCTCGGAGAGTTGCCTGCTGAAGGGTACTGCCCCAAGAACCAGTTTGAGGAGCATGCCCGACTGGTCGCAAGCCAAGTGCCGGGTAAGAATTAGGATCAAAAACGGGTTCCCAGGAGAGAACTACCCATACTTGTGTGAGAGAATATGAGAGATCATCAAGGAAGGGAGAGAGGACTGGGTCTTCCAAGCAGCCCTGGAAAAGGTCAAGCAGAGAAGCACAGGGAGTGCCCTGGATCTGGGAGGCCATGAGCAGCAAGCCATCAGGAAAGCAAAACAGATGTGTACCGCAATGGTGTGGACTGGAGTGACTTTATGGTGGCTTACACTCCCCCCAACATAAGACGTTCGCCTCCTGATGAATGCCTACCAGCTGCTTCCCCATGACCTCCCAGAGGGGAGATATGCGCATCTCTCCCCTCCCCCCCGCAAGCCAGGAGAGCACCACTGGAACACTGCCGCAATGGTGAAACCCAATACCTCCTAAGGTTAAGGGCACTTTTACTACACTAACATGCATTTTCATTATTACTTTTTTCCTCCGATTCTCCTGTTTCACATGATTTCCAGACTGTCAACTCTCCCAGCCTCCCGCTCTGCAGACCTACCATTCCCGCTCGCCCAAGTGTTCGCTCTCGCTTGCCCAACAGTTCACTCGCATCCACATACAAATTCCCTGAACTGCCTCCACAACAAAAATACAATATTGTCCACAACTTTCATTCCAAAGTCCTGCAAAACAACAAGCACATCCAGGTAACTCAGACATCAGGAAATGCTCACTAAAAACAGTGGCCATTTTTTTCTCTGAGGTTTCTGTAATGCCGCTCACTCTACCAATCAGCAGCAATGCTATCAGAACGATGCGACATCCTGATGTCATGGTCATGACGATGGCTTTAGCAACCATCTCCACTATGCGCACTAACTTACCGGAGCACCCCCCAAAAAAACCACGTAAATTTAAAAAAAAAGATATATTTAAAAAAGAAGATTACATCACAGTTTAACAAAACACACAAGGTACATCCCTATTCCATAAATTAAATATGCAGTGGGGACCTTGTGTGATACATGATTTATCTGCAGTTGAGCAGTTTGCCCTCTGGCACATTATTCACGGCTTATGCCACTTATGAGGTTACTTGAGGTCAAACTGCCCTTGTGCAGATAACTCATGTATCACACAGCTCCCCATCACCTATCCCTTAGATATATCTACAGAGGAAGCCACTTAATTGGGATGTCCTGGTGATGGGCTTTTTGTCCCAATTATGCGACTGTTCCATTTAGTTGGCCCCCCTTTGAAAATACATACACAATTAAGAAAACAAAGTTGGCACTTCTCTTACTGATCTCATGCTATGTAAACTACACCACCACGCCCCTCTGTTTAGGTCCAGATATCCACTGCCAGTGATGGGAAAAAAAAGAAAAAAAAAATGGTAAACTTTCTCCTCTCCATGACAGAGTCTCAGCCTCTTCCAGTAATGAAAGTTGGACACAGAGTGGGGATGGGAGGGGCTCTCAATCATCGGGTACCACTGCCAAAAAGAAACGTCGGACAAAACATGTGTGGGAAACTAGGAAACCATCTCCTCTATCTTTCCAGCAAGGTCTGTCTGTCTCTTCAGTACAGCTGGGTGTAGAAATTAAAATCTGATGGCGTGCTTAGCCAATGAGGGTAAGAGGCAGGGGGAGCAGACAGGAGTGTGTATATATCAAACCGTGCTTCAGAAGGTGCAATTCACACCTACTTAAGCATACTAAAGGGATTAACAACCTCATTCACATATTTAATGGATTAACAAGGGGAGCAAGTCAAGGCATGTATGTCACAGAAAAATTTGTCCCAATAAAATGGCAGGATTGTCCCGTTTAAACAGTGACAGCATACATAGGATAACATAACCACTTAATCGGCCTGGTGGGACATCCCAATAAAGCAAATGTCCTACCAACATTCCATACCAAATAACAATCATATTCTGAGCTACACCTCATGAGGTATTTCCGATTTATATACACAGTATTACAGTGGCACAGTTGCACCACTACAGTTAGGGTTGAGTAGTATGTTTAATGTTAACCCCCTAATTTTGCACTTCAATAGCTTTGCCCCCATTCAATGTATTTGCACAAAATTTTGCAAGCAGTGTCTTGGGGACAAGGTGTCACTGTGCCAAGTTTCATTCAGGTCAAATGTGCAGATTCAGAGATCCAGATGTAACCCCCCTATAAATGGGGGTTCCCAAAAGTCTTCCTTGGGTGTGCCCAAATGCCCACTGCCCCGTGGTATTCTGCGTTCTAACCGGTTAAAAGTAATTGCATGTGAGTGCCCTACAAGCCTCTGTGCCTGTCTCTTTAAGGGCTGCCTATCTCATAGTGCATAATTAATCTGGGTAGGGGCTGAGTGTTCCTAAACTAGAGTCCTGCCATGGGCTGCCAGACAGATCGTTCCGTTCTGCCACTGCTAATTGCGCAGAGGGAGCGCTGTTAAGAACTGTAATTGTTTGCTGTTCATCTGCTTTAATGATAATGATATACTAGTTTGTCTAACCTGCCTTCTTTGCAGTATGGACGTTTCTATTAATCACCGCCATCTTGGTTCTGGACTGCCAATCTGCACCAATCAGTACCTTTGGGGGCCCTAAAATGGAGCCTTCCCCCAGGGATCCGGTGGGAGTGAATTCCTGTAGGAATTGTAGTTTTCTCCCTTTGGCGCCTCAATGGACCTGGAGGGGGAGCTCTTGCTGTGACAGACAGATGGATCAACGAATCAAACCTTTTTGTTCACTGGGAAAGTCCCGAGCTGCCTGCAGCAGTGAGTCAGTGTGAAGTAGGAGTTGAGAGTGAGAGGAGCTTGAGAGATTCAAGCAGCTGCTCCTGTGTAGTGCATAGGGGAAATCGGCAGGAAGGCTGTGTCTGGCCTGCCTGCTACCATCTTCCTGAGTGAAGAGACCTTAAGCTTAGAATCGGACTTCATCCGAGCCTGTGACTTTCAGCCTGAATTGTGACTAATTTTGCCTGAAGAGGACCGAAGACCTTGCTGTTGTGCGACTGGCCTATCAGGACTTCCACCACAACCGCAGAGCATATGGTTTGTGCAGAAAATCCTGTGAACTGCAACCGGACTGTCATCCGAGCTGTGGTACTTCCTTGCCTTTACTACAAGTGTGCTGAATGCAAATAGTGGATCACAATTTGGTTCCCCACTGCCTGAATGTGTCACGCTTGCTGAAAGCAGTGTCCAGTGACTCTAACCAGACCGAATCCGTTTTCTTTAACTTGTCTTGGCCTCCACACCACGGCCCTGATTGCCGCTCATGCTGCAGAGTTTCGATCAACGAGAGCCCCGCCCAGGGATTCGGCTCCATGCTCAACACCATCGAACAGGAACAACACCACAGTGAATCATGTGGGCCCTACTTCTCCTGGCAAACCAGTACTTCATCCTGAGGTCTCCATTTCATCCATCCTGTGACCTGGTCTGGGTACCGTGAGTAAATCACAGGGTAGCTCCCTGCAACAACAATCTAATCAAAGTGTGTCATCTGATTTAATTGATTTTCACAAACTGAGCCCTCCGGCTCCAGAATACAAATATTGGGTTAAAGTGCATGTTCTGTTTTCTTTTTCCTAAGGGCCCCAACAACAGCTGCAATGCCAGCCTACCCCGGGGAATGCTTCAGGCTAGCCTGTAACTCCGTCTGGGTTCCCAGAGTGTGTGTAACTGTGATAGAGGGACTCAGAGGCATGCATGCTTAAACCTGATTTAATCAGTAGTAGAATCAAGCACCAGATTACGCCCCCTTCCTTGTTCATGCCCCCAAATAAATCTGATCTGAATCTTTTTGCATTTAAACTGTTTGTGGTGTACCTCTGTACAGACAGCATTGAAATACTGTTGGTTGTTATGATAAATCTTGTTTTACAGGGGTCGCCAGGGCTAAGCCAGCTGATCTAGCCCTGGTGGTAAGTACAACAAGTGTGGGATTAAATCTTTTGTCAGGCGTTAATTGAAATTGTGTATTCAGTGAACCATTTAGGCCACTAGAGGGAAAAGAGGGGGGGGTAACAGTGTCCCAGAGGGCTATACCTGCGGCAGCTACGCTACCATTGACCCTGTCCTCCAGGTGGAGGCACCCATTCCTAGAACTCAGGCCCCTCACCCTGCTCTCAGCCACGTAGGCAGGGATAGTATCCCTTGGGGTAGCACCACCTAGGGCTTACACAGATAGAGAAAAAAAGTGAAAAAAATCAGATTTTTTTTGTTTTGTTTTTTTGTCACTGCCTAGCGCCCAGATGGTTTGGAATTTTGGTCTTAAATTTTCAGGGTAGAACGGGCTTCACCCACAGTGGTGCCCTTCATTGGTTTGGTGAAAAAAATATTAAACCATTCCAGAGTTATAAGGATTTGAAATTTCAGTTCTGAGCATGCTCAGCACGCTCTTTTGGATAGCGGTTTCATACAAAAAAGGATTCCATTTCATATTTGGAGAAGTAATATGGTTTCTTGAGAAAACATTCTTTTCCCATATGGCCGTCATCTTGTTTCCATTTTTTTTTTTGAAAACCCATAAAAATTGTATCATGGAAACACATCAGCACATGTATCTTGCTAACGGGACCCCATTAGGTGGATTCTGCTGTTAGGTTTTGGAAAAATTACCCAGAAATGAGTTGGTTTTTTTATGCTTTATTTTCATTAGTTTCATAAGTTCACACAAACATCATAATTCTTTATTCAGGATAAACTGTACCAAGGTAAAAATTACAAACCCAGGAAGAGGGAGGCAACCCCCTTCTTAACGTGCGTCTCCTAAATATTTTGATACCACTTAGGATGGAAATATCTTAATAATACAATTTACTAAATAGATTACAATAATATAAGGCTGCATAAATGAAACCATTAGTAGTATGACTATGTACTGTAAATCAGAGTCTAAAAGCTGAGTCCAAGAAAAAACTCGCCCAATATTAGGGCTATTAAGTATCATACTGTATGGCTTAAGATATGATTTTCTAGTTTATAAACATACCGGTAGCAAAATTCTCCTGTCAGCTACAAGAACTTCAAACCTTTACTACTTAATATACCAAAATTGACAAGTATTAACATATTTATAGCACAGAGCTCTATTTACTTAAATGTTTTCCCCAATTTTTAACATCCATGGAACTTAATATGAGATTCAGAGCACAGGGAGACAAATATTTTTACATGTGATATTCCTTAAAGTGAATAGGAACCTTTGTTTAATAGGCAAAGGCCTTCCCTGAACCATGTGCCCCTAATGAATGCTCAAAGTCCAAACGTTTTGAAAGTTAGCGAACCCCCTCTAGAAACAAACTGGAGGAACACAGAGGGATCAGAAAATCAAATTTTAGAACAGTACTTTACAGATTCAGTCCCCCTCCTGGTCCTCGTCACCACTATCTTCTGCTCGAGCTATTCGATTATGAGAAATAAAATGGTTTGCCCAGCAAAGCTCCACATCTTCCCATTATGCACACTTCTTCCTCTCACCAGGAATACCATTGCATGAGAGATAAGATACCTCCCGAAGCCTTTTTTCGGACTAGATCAAACTTTTTCTGACGCATTTGGGTGGCGTAATTAATGTCTGGAAAGATATAGACTGTGTGGTCATCTTGCGATAGGACTCCTGCTTGGCATGCCAATCTTAAGATTTTTTCCCTGGTGCCGATGCCATCCGTTACAAGGAGCAAGGTGCAGGGAGTGTCTGAGGCTTCACGGTACCTCTGAGGTGTTATGTGGCATGCTTTCTGAAGGTTAAAGGAGACAGACCGACCTTCAGATAGCAATTTCTCTGCCAACCATTCCTTCAGGAACATGAGGGGATGATCTTCCTCAATCCCCTCTGGGAGCCCCAGAATCCGCAGATGACCAGAACGGACCTGGTTCTCTATGGTTTCGAGCCTGGCCCGAAGATGTGCATTCTCTTTAACAACTGTAGTGGTAGCCGCAGAGGAGGCATCAGTCTGCCTCGTCACATTGTGGAACTCCGACCTTAGTTCGTCCACAGCAGTCTCAACCCCAGTCACCCTGGCAGCAAAGGCATCCATTTTCATGTTTAGACTGGAAACCGATGTTATAATCCGCTGCAATCTGAGTCCAGCTGATGCCATTGTTTCATTGGACTCATGGGCTGGGGTGGCCTGTGCATCCAGGCCTGACCTCGTAGGCTGGGTGGACGAAATGAATTTTCCTCCTGATCATCCTCCTTTTTCTTTACATGGGTTCCCTATTATGGGTAATTCAATCTCCTATTTCTGATGGAAGTAAAATAAATGTAGCTGTAGAGCTCTAAAAAGCTTATTTAAGACGTTTTATAGTCCAGATGTAGAGAGCTACTATCAAGTTCTGCCGTTCAACTCAGGCTCCACAGCGCCCCCCCCCCCCGAAATTAGTTTTTAAAGGAAAGCTGTCCAAAACGTGGGCTCCTGCCCCTGGACAGCTTACCCTCCGGTTTAGATTTTAACAGCAAGAGCAGCATTTTTCTCGCACCGCAACTTGCTGTATTTTAATTTTAAAAATTCCAGAACCTGAGCCAGCCCGGTGGTGCTGAGGGCTGAGGCGCTGGACTGAGTAGTACGGTATGGGCTGCACGCCCATTGGCTCACGCTGTTAACCAATGGGCGTGCAGCCCTACCGAGCTGTCAGTCGGCGCGGGCAGGCGTGGTGGAGTGCTGCCGCCCGCCGGCTGACGGGGAGAGGCGGGGCTCAGGGCGGGTGGGGAGGGGTACACTAGACCAACAGGGTAGTAGGGTATTTTATGTGTTACAGATGCTCGCGATGGTCCACTGGACCACCAAGGATATTGGACGTGGGGTACTATACCGATGCCCGCGATCGGGCACATAGAGATCCACTGGACCAACAGGGATATGGGGGCTTATTCTCTACACAAATGCCCGCGATCGGGCACAGCGTCCACTGGACCACCAGGGATATTGAACGGGGGGGTTCTTTTACGAATACCCGCGATCGGGCTGCAGGGCGTCAGTCCCCGACGGCTGCTGCCTGGCAGGGCGCCAGGCGCAAGTCGTCGGGGATCGGCACACCTGCATGCTAATGGCATGCAAATGGGGTCATAATGAGATGCAAATGACCCCTGTGCGCCTTGCATAAATTATGGCCCCATTTGCATGTCCCCTTTTGAATATCGCAGGTGCTGTGCATGGCACAATGGCACTTGCGCTAGCACATGTCCATGCTCCACTCTGGCCACTTGCACTGGCGCAGTGCCACTGCGCCATGCACAGTGGGGGTGGCCAGGCCATAGCGCAGCTCCTTTGAATATCACCCAGGCCACACCCCTGCGCAACAAAGTTGAGCTGCGCCCAGGCTTGCGCCACAGCCTGGCGCAGTTTGAATATCCGGGCCTATATATACATATAATCAAAAAACAGTGTCGATGACTACTTTGACATGAACACATATCCCGCCCTAAACATTCATGGGGTATGCACTGCATCCCAAAATTGCCTCCAATCTTCAATTACAACTAATCAAATACATTGCTTTTCTGGAGGCATGGAAGTGCAATGGATGTATGCATCTATGGAGGGTTGGAAGTGCAGGGCCCAGACGGCTGTGCGCTTCCCGGACCTGCATGAACGAGGATACGATTCAACTATCTCAAACAAAAAAAAAAAGGAAATTATTGGCAAAAAGCTGCATTAATGCACCAATTAGGGTTCAGATTAAATCGGCAAAAGTAGGGAAATGTGGCATTAGGGTCTTCCAGCCCTAACTCCCTACCCCCAAGCAGGAAAACGGAAACACACTACGTTCACCCCATTCTATGACCAAATAAGGTGACGTGATACGTTTTCTACAGGCAGGGCCTACAGGTTGCTGGCAACATTTGGGTAGACACAGTTCTGAATGTTTGAAGCCTATATCACAATGAGGTGAACATTAGGGTTGAGAACCCCAAGGAAGACCCCACCCCTGATTCACCAAGAGTCAGGACAGCAAAAACTGTAATTTTTTTTTCTTTTTTCTGCTTGGAGGGTGAGGTGAAGAGTTAGGGATGGAAACCCTAACGCCACATACCCCTACTTTTGTTGGTTTAATCTGAGCCCTAGCTGATGCATTAACGCAGTTTTTTCCAAAGAATATTTATATACAATATATGTACGTATATGTACCGATAATCCACTACTGAGCATGCAGTCATGCTCTGATATACTGTACCATGAAAAAACAAAAAGGATGCACTCTATCATCAGTCCCCCTGACAAAGTGTCTCAGAGTAGAGACGAAGCGCTTGGGTAAAGTTTTCTAGCCTCTGTCCATTTTTCATTTATTTTACTTACTGGCTGATAACAGTGCTTCCTTGTTGTCTTTTCATTGTTCTTCTTTTTGGGATAGCACTCACTCATTCCAAGGTGTGCGGTTCTCTTTGTGATTTATGCTCTGATACACGCATGCCTTACTGTGCGTCATGAGTGCATTCAACAAACCAAGGCGCGTGAATATCAGAGTACAACGACATGCCCTGTAGTGGATTATCTGTCTTATAAAATGGCCAAAATTATTTTTGGGGGTGGGGGTGAAAATATAAAATTGCCAAAACTGTTTTGGAGGGTGAAAACAAGAATGAAGTGCAGGTGTGTGGTTGTGAGACAATGCATGGTCATGTAGTGTGTTTTGTCCAATCAGAAACAACATTTTTACAGATTTTTCTCACCTATTTTATATATACATACACACATACACACACACAACACCTGTGACGATATTTCTTGGCACTTATCATAGATATTTTTGCCTTCTCCCATCTAAAGTCTGAATATCAAAATATTCTCACTCTAGGTCCCCAGGAGGAAAAATATTTTCACTGTAGATTATGACTGGCCAGAATTGGCAGCACAAGCAGCAGAATTCTATTTCTGTACCTCAACTGCTCACATGCTTACCAGCTCCAGCACTTCCAGGTAAGCTCCTCTGCCCCAATAACAAAATCAAAACTGTTTCTGTCCATTTACATTTTTTTTTTGAACATTTTTATTCCCCTGAATGTGCTTCCTGTTACCAATTCCCACACCCACAGTACACCTATCTCCCTCCACAGAGACTCCACATCAGTAGCTGCCAATCTCTGTGATCCCCAGCAGTACTCCATTAATCACACCGCCACAACCCAGGTCACAAACGTTGTCATAGGTTTCCATCACTAAAACCCCACCCCCAACCCTGAAGCAAATCAGTGGTGCACTCTTCCTTGGGGGTTGTCAACATTAAACTCGTCAGTGTCCCCATCAGATTAAATCATAAAACAGGCACCAAAACATATTAGATTAGATTCTAGCCTCACGACCAGATACAGTAGATACAACACTGTGGGTATCCTTGCCGATTCCATACATGATCACACCCCTATATTTGGAATATGGAAAAATGACTACCCAAAACTCCCTCCAAGGATCTTTTGGGCCCGCAACGTCTCAAACTTTGATGAAAATGCATTCCTAAGTACATTAAGATTAACTAGAACCCCATCAGAACACTCCCCAACATCGATCAATCACTTGACTTTTTCGCTAATAACTTTCTCTCAGCTGCAAACAAACTTGCCCCACTTAAACAACTCAGGGTCAGGGGCCAGCAGTCAAAGTGGCTATCCAGAGACCTCAAAAAGCTCCTAACAACAAGAGACAAAGCGTGAGTTGCCTTCAAAACCTCAGGGCTAGTTAGTGACTGAAATAAATACAGAGAGCTCTGGAACATTTGCAAAAGGAACCCAACAGCCAAAAAAGACTACCTTAGGGACCTTCAAAGAAAGAACTTAGAGGACACTAAAAAGTTCTGGTTCCAGGTCAATACTCCAATGAAGGGTAGGACCACCAAAAGTGACTGTGACCTAGTACCTGATGGGAAACGATACTCTGACCCCCGCGACTCAGCCAACGCACTAAATTTCATCTTCACTAACCCAAACAGATTTAGGAATACCCCTCTCACACCCATCCTGCCGAACTTTCCACAGCTAATCTTCCACACCCTAACTTTTACCTCAAACTTGTAACCATGAAGGAAGTGCTGTCCTACCTCAGTAAACTCTAAACTGATGGAGCAAACGGGCATGATGAACTTGACCCCAAACTTCTCAAACTCGCTGCCCTAGTAATCACCTCCCCTATTACAATGCTCTTTAACAGATCTACTTGGGAAGGGAAAGTCCCTGCCATCTGGAAAGGGGCCCTAGTGACCTCACTCCACAAAGGCGGGGCAGGGCGCAAGAGCAAGTAGAAAACTACCAACCAATCTCCATTCTCTGTTGCTGAAGCAAAATACTGGAGAGATTAATCTATAATCAAATCACTGACTACATCGAACAACACGCCCTGCTCACCATTGTTCAGCATGGTTTTAGGAAGAATCATGGGACTGACACAGCCATAGTCCACCTGTACACCGACATCGTAGAGGCACTGGACAAAGGTCATATGATGGGAGCAGTCTTTATAGATTGAACAAAGGCCTTTAACTTAGTAAACCACCATTTACTCCTAACAAAACTATGGTCTTTAGGTCTGGATAACCTCTCACTACGATGGTTTGCAGACTACCTTACTAATAGGTCCCAGTTAGTTAAATGTCAGGGGGAAAGATCAAACACACATCCCATACTTGATGGTGTCCCTCAAAAGGTCAATTCTGGGTCCCCTACTTTTTTCACTGTATGTTAATTAAATGCCAGAGAACTGCAGAGCAGCCAAGCCACTGTTATATGCCAATGACGCAGTAGTCTACCACACTTCTAAAGATATCAGTGAATTAAACAGAATATTTAACAGAGACCAGCACTCACTTGAGACGTGGTTTCTTTTAAACAAAATGGTCCTCAATTCTACGAAAACAAAGGCCATACTATTTGGACAAAAAAACCTAGGCTCTCAGAGACAGCGCCTGCTCACCCCCACCCTGTCCGATGGGTCCAAAATCGAGATTGTGAACTCCACTAAATATCTTGGCA
This sequence comes from Neoceratodus forsteri, assembly GCA_016271365.2. Classification (NCBI taxonomy): domain Eukaryota; kingdom Metazoa; phylum Chordata; order Ceratodontiformes; family Ceratodontidae; genus Neoceratodus; species Neoceratodus forsteri. Next base: position 360,372,647 of record CM028137.1, read on the forward strand.
CCGTACTAGGCCAAAACATCACCCTACAAACTCATGTTGAACACCTCACAAAATCAGTTCATCAAAAAATAGGTCTCCTTTACTGTTTCAGTCCCCATCTCACTGGGGACCTGCACTTACGGGTTGCCAGTACCACCCTCCAACCCACTCTGCTCTACGGCTCCCCAGTCCTCCACTCAGTAAGACCTACCGAACTTGAAAGACTCAAGGCACTGTACCATGGTACAAGTAAGCATTAATCACCGACGAAGGTGGCATCTAATGGGGAGTTAATGCATGGTTGGGACCGTTGTGGCACGAGGCCAGAGGCCGAGTGCATGCAATGGTCAACCATGCAATAACTCCATTAGATGTCACCTCGAGATTAATGCACTATGTAACATGGTCTAAAGGCGCTAATATTGTTGGATTGTGTTTTTATTTGGTATGCAACAGTAATCATGAGAACAACTTATTCGAGTTCCGAAATTAGCCTTTACATCTGTTACTTTCTGATGTTCTGTGTAAGTGGAAGTGTGCGCGTGCATGTTGCTCAGCCAACATCGAGTAATATTGTGGCTATCACTTTGTGAGACCTTTCTACTTTGCTGTACCTATGAACATCGAGCTAAAATTATCGTCACACCTAAAAACTTGCTAGTTCTACTGCACTACTGTCTTTCTGTTCCCTCGTTTAGATGTCAGTTCAATAGTCTGCTGCATGTTGGGAAACTTTTCCTCCATGGACAGCTTTGTATGCCGCAACAGTGATAGAACTTCTCTGCCCTCTGTCTTTGGCGCAGCCGTCAGTATTCCGACCAATAGGTGGCGCTTTCCGAGGACCACAGCACTTCTCTTGTTTTTTCCCATTCCTGTGTTTGCTGCCGCCGTGCTGGTCAATTCCAGATCTGGTCCCACTATTACCATCTGCCTCGGAAACTGGCCGCCTGCCACACACCACACCTTTCTCATTACCGACATATGTTATCTCCTCCCCATTCCTCTGTCGGCTGCTTCACAATTGAGACACTTGCCGGCACATTGTCTTTCGTCTCCACTGTTCCTCATGATTTGGACCAACAGGTGGTGCTTTAGCACTGTCACACCAACTGTTTTGTCTTTCACGCTGATCTGTTAATCACCTGTTACCACTGGTCTCTTCCCTCATTCATCGCCTTCTACACTCTCTGCACTTCTAGACTATCGAGTGTCCAGCTCCAACACAGCACAATTGCCACTTCTTTGCTGTCTGTGCTGCTTCAGACTCAGACGCTTCAGGAAGACTCCTACACTATCTCTCTTTGACCTGTCACTTCGTTTACTGATCTCGCGCCACCTATTGGTGGAACTACCCTACAATTCACACTGCTCAGACACTTTTCTGAGCGCGTTCACGCTCTCAACAGGGAATTATTGCTCTGAACGTTCTAAGGCAACACGGCATTATCGTGCCATAATACAGTGTTGCTCTTGTACCACCTGACCCTATTACACCTATCACCTTTCTTCCCTGGAGTCCTCATATTTCTCCCATGTTACAAGGTGCTTTGTAGTTGGGGCTTCCCCTAGGGAACACCACTGCAAAGTGCTTGATTCCCTAAAAGGTCCCTCTCTCCAAGAGAGGCTACACTACTCCTCTTTATGCCTAGCCTATAAGTTGTTAAGCAATAAAGCCCCGCTGAGCCTCAAAAAACACACTAGTCCCCAAGCCTAAAAGGAAACCCCTTAGATCCTCCAGGTCCCAAAAGTCAGGACAAAGGTAGGCAGCAGATCCTTTGTAAATTCAATACCAACCATCCAGAACTCCCACCCCAACCACTTACAAGAAGTTTCCTCCCTTAATAGCTTTAAGGAAGGGGAGGCCTAAAGAAACTCCCAGTAGAGCACAGTACTTGTAACTGATACCGTTGAAAGTCTCCCACCAACACCCTGTATCACTTGCTAAAATAGCCGTCATCACATTAGCTCCTACTGTTAGTAGCTTGAGTACTTATTGTGTTACCAATCTATTATACTTTCAAAATGATCCCATCTTATACTGTTATCATCCTGTTATTGTCGCCCCTGTATTATTAACTTGCCAAGTTGTAAGCATGTCTTATTTATTTATTTATTAGCTTTTGGTAACCGGGTAAGTGCACTAGGCAAAAAACCTGCCTATTTTCAGGCACGACCCAGGAGAGTACAAGTTGGCAAATACAGTAGTGAACGACAATCAGGTACATAAAGTCAGTTAACTGTCAAGGCAACAAATACATCAGCAGAAGCAGATTACAGGACTTAACAGCACAAAGATAACATAAGGAATACAGAAGTTATGGTTGAATACATAGCAACATAGAAACATAGAGGTTGACGGCAGATAAGGACCGCAAGGCCCATCCAGTCTGCCCATTTCTATTTCTACCTTATAAATGTGCCATCGGCCTTTGCTCTGTCAGTGGCCTATCTATTCATACTCATCTGTATTGCTCCCTTATACAAAAAAACAAAAACAAAAACAGCTCCTCCGATTTAAACAGGTGCTCGAGTAGATACTGGAAGTGCAGAGAAAGCGAAACTCAGCACACTGTAATAGGCGTTCTAAACAGGCATATTTTTATTGACAAAAAAACGCAAAGCCTAACAACAAGGAACAAAAGCCCCAACCGGTTTCATGCACAGCCCTGCACTGTATTCATAGCTGCCACTTCCTGAGGTAGGCCGTTCCATGCATCCACCACTCTTTCTGTGAAAAAGAATTTCCTCACATTCCCCCTTAATCGGCCTCCCTCTAATCTCATGCTGTGTCCTCTTGTCCTGCTATTTTTCTTATATTTAAACATGTTAGACTCTTTCACCTTGTTAATGCCCTTAAGGTGTTTGAATGTTTTGATCATATCACTCTCTCCCTCCTTTGCTCAAGGGTATACATATTGAGCTCAGTTAATCTGTCCTCATATGTCTTCTGATGCAGTCCCTGCACCATTTTGGTTGCCCTTCTCTGGACTGCCTCAATTTGGTTAATGTCCTTGTGAAGGTGTGGCCTCCAGTACTGCACGCAGTACTCCAGATGGGGCCTAACCAGTGTCTTGTAAAGAGGGATTATTACCTCCCTCTTACAACTTGTGATACCCCTACTATCACTATCTGTGGGTAGAGGGGACAAAACCTTTTACAGGTACATAAGTGAAAAAAGAAAGACAAAGGGAGGGATAGTGAGACTGAAGGGGGAGGATGGGGACCGCGTGGAGGATGACAACAGTAAAGCTGACATATTGAACAGGTATTTCTGCTCAGTCATTACTGAGGAAGAGGAAGGTAATGGATCTGAAGGGAGTACAAGGGGCAAGAATGGTGCAGAAATGGACACAAGTCCTTTACACGAGAGAAAGGGTCCTGAAGGAACTGGAAGTAATAAGAGTTGATAAAGCAATGAGGGCAGATGGGTGCACCCAGGGTCCTTAAAGAACTAAGAGAGGTGGTGGCTGAACCTCTGGCTATCCTGTTTAGCCAATCACTGGAAACAGGGAGGTACCCAAAGACTGGAGGACAGCAGATGTAGTCCCCTATACAAAAGTGGGAACAAAGAGAGCAGGAACTACAGACCAGTCAGCCTCACCTCGGTAGTGGGAAGATCATGGAAGCACTACAGAAGGTGAGATTGGTGGAACATCTGGTTGTCAATGGACTACAGGACCCAAGGCAGCATGGTTTCTACGGGAGGTCATGTCAGACCAACCTCGTTGAATTTTTGACTGGGTGACTAGGGAGGTGGATCAGGGAGGGCAGTGGACATGGCCCTATCTGGACTTCAGCAAGGCCTTTGACACTGTGCCACATAGAAGACTGTTACACAAACTGGGGAATATGGGTGTGGGCAGGACAGTAGTGTGGTGGGTAGGTAACTGGCTGGGTGGCAGGACACAGAGGGTGGTGGTAAATGGCTGTCACTCCACAGAAGGAAGAGTGACCAGTGAGATACCACAGGGATCAGTGCTGGGACAGTCCTATTCAACATCTTCATCAGTCACATTCGCAGGACCCAGAAGGCAGAATTTCACTGTTCACTGATGACACAAAGCTCTGTAACAGAGTAGACACACAGAGGTGTAGACAGAATGAGAAGGGACCTGCAGAAACTTGAAGAATGGTCAGGGGTTTGGCAGTTGAAATTCAATGCAAGGAAGTGCAAGATAATGCATATGGGGCACAAAACCCTGGCACAATATATCAGTTGGGGGTGAGGATATAGCATGCACCAAGCAGGAAAGGATCTTGGGGTTATCATCTCTGATGACCTCAAGGTAGGGAAACAGAGTGACAAGGCAGCAGGTAAAGCAAATAGGATGCTGGGATGTATAGGCAGGGGCATCACCAGCAGGAAAAGGGAGGTCATAATTCTACTATACAAGACACTAGTGAGGTCCCACCTGGAGTACAGTGTACAGTTCTGGAGACCATACCTACGTAAGGACATAGACAGGGTAGAGAAGGTTCAGAGGAGGGCAACAAAGATGGTGCATGGATTGCATCACACAAGTCCTATGAAGACAGGTTGAAGGAACTGAACATGTACTCCCTGGAGGAGAGGAGGGAGAGAGGGGATATGATAGAGACATACAAGTATCTTACAGGAAGGAACAGGGTGCAGGAATACACTATTTTTAAGCAAAAAAGATGTTCCAGGACTAGAGGGCATGGGATGAAGTTGGAGGAGGGCGATTCAGGAAACACGAGGAAGAATTTCTTCACAGAGCGGTGGTGGACAAGTGGAACACCCTGCCAGAGGAAGTGGTGGGGGCTGAAACAATCACGGGATTTAAGAATGCATGGGATAGACATAAAGGAATTCTGGAGGTCAGGGATAAGGGGCAACAGACTTCTAGGAAAACAAACTAAACTTACAAGCTCAAATGGGCAGACTGGGTGGGCCACAGGCCCTTATCTGCTGACACTGTCTATGTATCTATGTACTAATACACCCTAACATCCCCCTAGCCTTACCTCCTGTTTCAGAGGTCTGCTTGGATGATTTCAGATCATTGGTGATGATGATGCCCAAGTCTGTTTCTTCCTTTGTGACTGCCAGCAACTCCCCTCCCAGCCTATAGGTGGCTTCAGGGTTTCTCTTCCCTATGTGCATGATCTTGCACTTCTTTGCATTAAATCCCAGTTGCCACTCTTCTGACCATTTTGCTAGTTTATCCAGCTCTCTTCTCATTCTGCCCACCCCATCTGGATCATCTACTCTGTTGCAGATCTTGGTGTCATCTGCAAACAGACAAGCCTTACCCTCTAGTCCATTTGCAATGTCACTAATAAAGATATTGAAGGACTGGCCCCAGGACTGATCCTGAGGTACCCCACTTGTGACTTGCATCTCTTCTTGACTGTACACCATTTACCACCACTTTCTGTTTTCTACCCGTCAACCAGTTTGCCACCCAGTTGACCAACTTCTGACCCACCCCAAGCCTACCCAGCTTATTTATCAATCTTCTATTTGGAACAGTGTCAAAAGCTTTGCTGAAGTCAAGGTAGGCAACATCAACTGTTCCCCCTTGGTCCACCACTCTGGTTACCCAGAGAAAGAAATCTATAAAATTAGTTTGACAGGACCTTCCTTTTGTAAACCCATGCTGTCTTGGATCCTGTGCCCCTGTGGATTCCAGGTGTTGCACTATCCTTTCCTTAAGGAGTGCTTCCATAATCTTGCCCACTACTGAGGTAAGACTGACTGGTCTGTAGTTCCCTGCCTCCTCCCTGCTACCACTCTTGTGCAGCGGGATCACATGAGCCCTTCTCCAGTCTTCTGGGACCTCTCCTGTGCTCAGAGACTCACTAAACAGTTCTGCTAATGGCTCTGCTAGTTCCACCCTTAGCTCCTTAAGTACCCTGGGATGTATGCCATCGGGTCCTATTGCCTTGTCCACCCTGAGCTTAGCGAGCTCTTGCAGGACCCTTTCTTTTGTGAAGGGAGTAGTGCTCACCTCCCTCCCCACTGTGTCCATGGTACTGAGCTGTGAGCCCTGCCCTACCTTCTCTTCAGTAAATACTGAGCAGAAGTATCTATTTAGGATAGATGCTTTTACAGGGTCCTCCTCCTCACATGCCCCCTTTTATCATTTGAGCTTAGCAATAGCCCCTCTGGACTTTCTCCTTTCACTAATGTATCTATAGAAAGTCTTGTCACCTTCTTTCACTGTTTGTGCTAGTGTTTCCTCAGTTTGGGACTTTGCCTGCCTTACTGCCTTCCCTGCTTCCTTTAGGGCAGTTTGGTATGCCACCCTATCTTCATCCCGCTGTGTTCCCTTATATTTACTGAATGCCAGCCTTTTGGCTCTGACCTTTTCTGCTACTGTATTTGAGAACCAAAGTGGTTTCCTTCTTCTTTTGCACTTCCTTTTCTGTCTAACACAATGGGATGTTGCTTCAAGTACAACTTGCATAATAGCACAATGATGGCATAATAGCAAACAAACAGTCATATTGCCTAGCTAGGGGAGAGCAGACAGGAAACACTAGTACACATAAGGCTTACATAAATAAAGGGCGTGTATACAGCTGATTGGACAGAGCTGAGAGACAAGCAGCAGTTAAGTGCATTCACAGGTTCCAAGAGCATAAAGGTGAGAGAACAGAGCATGCTTAAATGTAAGGTGAGATGACGAGGTCTTAACATATAGAGGGAGTGAGTTCCAGAACCGAGGTGCAAAACATGAAAAAGCTTGCTCACCCATTTTAGTGGAGCAGGGCTGAACAGTGAGCAAGGGGAAGGTAGAGGACCTAAGGGAGCGAGAGTGAGAGACAGGGGGAAGCGGGTCACCCAGAGAGGCGGGGGGTTCTGGATAGGGAGTCAACAAAACACCCAAGAGTATGAGCGTAGGGCTTTGGGAGACAGACAGTTTAAAGCACAATAGAGTTGGCAGTGATGGGTTAGGCGAGGAGCCGATAAAGCGAATCTACAGATGTTGTTATAAGATATGTCCCATTGGCGAAGAACCCCGGCACTGGCATGAGAGAGTACAAGGAGGGCATATAGCAGTTGTGGGAGTAAAACACCTCTCGCTACTGAGATCCTAGCAGCTGGAGTGAGAGAGTGACGCACTCTGTAGGCCGCACCAATCTTGGCGTTGACTGATCGGCATACCTTAAAACTATGTACAACCAATTTTGCATGCTGTGCTGGATGTAAAACTGTGTTTCCTTCTCTGTAACTAATCCCAGGTCGCCCCTGAAAAAGGGGATCCGAGGGGCCCAGTGGGCTTATCCAGTCAACACAATTCAGTACATAAATAAATAAAACTCACCCCACTGCGGTAGCAAAAAACTCAGATGTGATGGACACAGATGTATATGTTTCAGGAGTGTATAGAATGGGGTGCGCTTTAGGGCTGACAACCCCAAGGAAGACTGCACCCCTGATTTCCTTCAGGGATGGGGTTGGGCCCTAAAACCACATTTCCTTTTTTTTTTTTATTAATATTTATTAAGTTTTCCATGAATGGCCACCTACACTTCACATTCATCCATTTTACAAAAATGAAAATTAAATAAAACATTACATCAACAATATGGACATTACATCACACTTTGCCATTGAATTCCATGTATCAAATTACTGTATCTAGCTTCTGTGGCAAAGCTGATTCAAAATCCCCCCCCACCCCCACCTTACCCCTCTCACTTGCTTTACCTCCCCTTCCCTTCCCTTTCTCCTAGCCTGGTCCTACCCATTCTTTCATACCCATTCACCTCCTTCCCCCACCCATTTCTGTCTGCTCGCCCTTGTACCGCTGTGTCCTCAGAACTTTGTCCCCCCTTTTTTTCTTCCATCCCTCTACCCTCTCTACTTCCTTCCTTGGTACCTCCCTTCCCTCCAATTCTATCCCTCCATTTCCTCACCACTACTTGTCACTAGCTGGTTATCCACTCTCCCTCCTCTTGCTGACCTCCCCCTCACCTCCCCTTACTCCTCCCTCAGGCCTAGCCTGCCATGGTATAATTCAAACTATGTCTTAGGCAACTCTTTCGTCAGTTCTTCTTGACAATGCTATACTGGCTGCATTATAAATCTGTATAAATTATGTCTGTGTGCTCCATTAATTTGTATATGTACACTATGTTTTGTCATTTTATCTGTAAACTACATTATTTGGAAATACCCAATTTAATTATGTTACCTTTTACTGAGAATGGATTGCTGAACTACTTACCTTGCTACTTTTATCAAGTTTGTACTACCTATATATGTAATCTGGTGTGGAACCTTTGTAAAAGAGCCTCTGGCTCAAAGGTGTAAATCAGAAATCTAATAAATAAATACAATACAAAATAAAACACTTACGCAACACATTATGAAGGACATACTAAACAGGAAAAAACCTGACAAAAAAAAACTACACCAACCTGGGAAATTTGTTTTCTGTTACAGTTCTTAAAACAGGGTACTGAGTCCTTGCTAGATGTGGGAGCAAGGTGAGGAAGAGGCCAGAGGAGTAAGGGAGGAGTAAGGAAGGACCTTTAATTCAGCCTTTATTGTTCATTATTGTTCTTGTTCAGCTAAAATATCAATGATATCTCTTTCCTGTTTGTCTGCTAAATAATGAAAAAATGGCATCCACCTGTTGGTAAATTTATCTTCCTGTAGCCAAATTCAGGCTGTCAGTCACTCCAAAATTAATATCCGGTGACAATTATTTAACCACATCTCTACTGTGGGCTGTGTGGGGGTTAGCCATTTTTTGTGTTAAAGCTTTGAGGACAGCAGCTACTAGAATATAGTATAGATGTTTCTGGGATTTGGAATTTATTCTAGAATTGTAGTTCAGATGGGAGAGAGGTTGCAAATATATCCTCTACTTCCTCCTTCACCTTTTCCAAATATTCCCTTACCCCAGGGCATGTCCAAAAGATGTGTGTGTGAGTACCCACTTCCTGGCATCCTCTCCAGCATGTGTCCGTGTGATTAGCCCCTAAGTGCTTTGTAAAAACTGGGGTGTGGAAATGCCTGATGGCTACCCTCCACTAGAAATCCCTCCATGAGGGTGAGGCCATCGTCTCAAAAGTTCCCTACCACATTTTTCCCCATTCTTCATCTGATATTTCTAACTGGTTCTCTGCCTGTCACATGTCTTTGATGTGTTTTACCTCATCTGTTTTTAAACCTGTTAAAAACTGATAAATCTGTGAAACCACCCCCTGGTTCCCTCTACCCTGGCCATCTCCAACAATTGTTTCAACGGGTTGGGGGCAGAGTGGAGCTGGGTCTCCCTTTCAGGGTCTAGTACATAGTGCCTATATTGTAGGAAATGGAAGAAATCTCCGGAGTGGAGCTGAAATTCCTGGCTCATCTGAGTGAAGGATTTTATCTCTCTGCCATCCCAGAACTGCGCTATAGCTGAAAGACCCCTTATTTTCCATCTATTCAACCCACCCGTTAGCTTAAATGGTAAGAAGTCCAGGCAGGCCCAAAGGGGGGTATCTTCTCCCATGTGAGTACTAAGTTGATATTCTGTGCAGACCTCCACCCATACTTTTTTGAGTCCCAGGGGTTCACTGTGTCAAACAATTTTGAATTATTCTGGTCCATGAATATCAGGTCTCCGAACTCCGCCAGTCCCCTGGTATCTTTTTTCTAGATCCACCCATAAAGGTGTGGTCCCCCTACGTAAGTGGGGTACTATGTGTTGTAATTGCCCTGCCCAAAAATAAACCTTAAAATCCAGAACAGCTAAACCTCCTGTTCTCCTCGGACTTGTCAGCGCTGACAACCTGAATCTAGGCCTTTTCCCTCCCCATATAAATCCAGACAGGGTGGATTTGAGTTCCTTCCAGAATGGGGGAGGACTGAGAGGGATCGAGGAGAAAAAGAACAAGAACCTGGGAAGAAGATTCATGCATACCACTTCCACCCTACCAAAGAGTGATAGAGGTAATTCCTTCCACCTACCGCAATCCACCTGGACTTCCTTTAACAATTTCAGATAATTAATCTGATATAATTTTGAAAGCTCTCATGGGATCCATACCCCTAAATATCTAAATCCTGTGCTGGCCCATTTAAAGGTGTCCAAATATGGCAGTGTTACACATGCAGAGGAACTAAGGGGTAACATCTCTGTTTTAGACTTGTTTACTTTAAAACCTGATATGGAGCCGAACTTGAATAACAAATGCAATATATGTGGTAATACTTTCTCTGGGTCAGAGACATATAACAATATGTCATCTGCGTACAAGGAGATACGAATCTCCTCCCCACCCACCCTGATGCCTTCAAAGTCTGGGTCTTGGTGGATTTTGGTCACCAGTGGTTCCATACGAATTACGAAAAGAAATGGTGAAAGTGGGCAACCCTGTCATGTCCCCCTATTAGTATTAAATGTCTGGGAGAAAACTCCATTCACCCCAACTCTGGCTGTGAGGGCACAGTATATATTTGCTCTCCACCCCTGAAATTAAGATCCAAACCCAAATTTAACTAAAGTGGCTTTTAAGAATTCCCAATTCAATCGGTCAAAAGCCTTTTTGGCGTCTACAGAGATAACTGTTTTTAAAAGTTTGGGTGGGAGCTTATCCGCAGTACCCAGGACATTAAGCAGGAGACAAATTTTTGTCCTGTATGTGTCTATCTGGAATAAATCCAGTTTGGTTTGGATGAATCAGGGATGTAAGAATTTCCTGAACCCTTGTTGCTATCACTTTTGAAAATATCTTTGTGTCATGATTCAGCAGGGAGATGGGGTGAAAATTTGCACATGTGGAGCCCTCTTTGCCTGACTTGAGTAGCACCGCGATTGATGCTCCTCTCAAAGAGTCTGGCATGGGTCCCTCTTCATCTCTTCATGTGCCACGTTGCAAGCCTTGGTGAGCAACAGAACCATTTCTTTAGAAAAGACTTTATTGAACTCAGCTATTTAACCATCTGGCCCCAGGGCCTTCCCCACCTTTAAGGACTTTATCACCGCACGTATGTTGTTTTCTGAGAAAGGGACCTCTAAGAACAGTTATTGTTCCCTCAAGAGTTTAGGAAGTTTCACTCCCTCCAAGAATTCGGATATCTTATCTAAGTGTCCTTCTTGCCTTTCTTCCTTATATAATTGTGTATAATATTTCTGGAATTCCTCCGGCTTAGTAGTTGTTCCGCTCCCACTCCCTGCTCCAACCATCCTAGCTGCATATCTCTCTGCTTCCTGTTTTCTGAGTCTAAGGGCAAATAACCTACCTGATCTCTCCCCCATAGTATTTTTGGTTTAAAAATTGGATATCATTTTCCGCTTTTGTCAACAGTAGGCCATTTTCTTTGGCTTCTTTAATTTTGGGTAATACTGATGGATCTTTCGATCTTTATATGAACATAAAAAATTGCCAGCAGAAACAGGCCTCATGGTCCATCAAGTCTGCTCTGAGTGTGCAGCCAGCCTCATCTCACAGCTGCCCCTCCCACCCCTTCACAGTATCCCCACCTTACCCTGTCCCAACACCTCTTGAAACGGCCCGCCTTACAGGACACTATCTCGCCTGGTAAGGTGTTCCATTTGTCCACTACTCTTTCCATGAAAAAATGTCTACTCATCTCCCGCTTGAATCTCCCCCCAATCTCAGCCCATGCCCTCTCGTGTCCCTCCCCCTTCTCATCTGAAAAATTCCTTCTGTGTTGGTCTTGTTTATCCCCTTCAGATACTTATAGGTCTCAATCATATCCCCACTATCCCTCCTCTCCTCCAGTGAATACATTCAGCTCTCCCAGCCTGTCCCCCAGGGCTTGCTCTCCAATCCCTGGACCACCTTTATGTTCGCTGCCCCTCCAACAACTCTGGTTGTCCCTTCCTCAGGGATGAGCTCGTGCCTAGCAGTACTCCAGGTGGGGCCTGACTAATGATCTATACAGGGGCAGAAAAACCTCCCTCCTTCTGGAGGAGATCCCTCTTGCAATACACCCCAGCATTTTGTTGGCTTTTGCTGCCACCTTCCTGCACTGAGCAGAGTTGTTCATGCTCCCCGTAATGATCACTCCTAGGTCCTTCTCCTCTGTGGCGCTCCCCAATTGTACCCCATTCAAGTGATAATCCTTCCCCTGGTTCCTGGCTCCGAAGTGCAAAACCCTGCACTTCTTGGCGCTGAACCCCAGCTGTCATGTTTCCGCCCACTCCTGCAGCTTAGTCAGGTCCTCCTGCAACCCCTTCCACCCCTCCGCATCATTAACCACAGCTCCCATCTTGGTATGGTCTGTGAACAGACTGATCTTGCTCCGGATCCCGTGTGAGATATCTGCAATGAAACTCCCAAACAGCACCAGTCCCAATACCGATCCCTGTGGTACTCCACTCGTCACCGATCTCAGTGACGAGAGGTCCCCCCACCACCACCACCCTTTTCTGCCTTCCCTTTAGCCAGTTTGTGATTCATTTCACCATTTTTGGTCCCTACCCCACATATTCCAGTCTCCCCCCCCAACCTCCCATGTGGTACTGAATCAAAGGCCTTGCTGAAATCCAAATACAGGACATCTACTGCATGACCCTTATCCAGTTCCCGCACCACCCAGTCATAGTACTCTACAAGGTTTGTCTGGCAGAATCCGCCTGCTATAAATCCGTGCTGTTGACCATCCTGGAGACCGTTTTTCTCCAAGAAGTTCACTAGCCTCTCTATTAGTATGGTCTCCATGAGCTTTCCCCTTGATTGATGTGAGGCTCATTGGGTTATAGTTTTCTGGTTCATCCTTTGGGCCACTACTGTAGATGGGCACCACATAGGTCATTCTCCAGTCCTGTGGTACACATCCCGTGTCCATGGAGGTATTGAACAGGTTGGCTAGTGGCCCCGCCAGGACTTCTGCCAACTCCCTTAGTACCCTAGGGTGAATGCCATCAGGTCCAGGTGCTTTGTCCACCCTTAATGCCCTCATCCCATCTAGTGCCCTGCTCTCTGTAATCCCTACATCTGTCATCCCTCCCCCCCCCCCACCACCCCTCACCTGGGGTATCTGCCTCCCTTCTTCTGCATAGAACACAGGCAGAGTATTAATTCAGTGCCTCACCTGCTCCTCCCTTTCTCCACCTACCCCCCGTCCTTCTTAATCCTCACCAGTTGATCCTTGCTCTTTCTTCTCTCTAAGCTGTAGCGCAAGAAGTCTTTTTCTCCACTTTTGATTCCCTGTGCCAGTCTCAGCTCCCTGGACACCTTGGCCTCCCTGATGCGTCTGGTAACCTCTCTGGACTTCCCCATGTACACATCCTTATCTTCATCCCTCCCAGATTTCCTGTACTTTCGAAATGCTGTCTTTTTGGCCAGCACCCCTTCCATAGCCTCCTGTGACAGCCAAATGGGTTTCTTTGCCCTTCCCTTTTTGCTTTTCTTCCTAGTGTAAGACTCTGTTGCCTCCACCAGCACTTCCTTTATGATGTCCCATTTCTGGTCTGCAACCATGTGTGGTTGCATTCCTGCCAGGTGCCTGCCCAAACTTTTCCCCATCTTCTTAAAGTCAGCCCTCTAAACTCAATCACCCTTGTACCCATGCCCCTGGTTTCCCTCCCCATGTTGAGCATGAACCACATCAAATAGTGGTGACTCACAGCCAGTGGTTCCTCCACTTCCAGATTCCTTACAGCTTCTCCGTTATCCAGTACAAAGCCCAGAGTCCTTTCTAACCTAGTCGGCCCCTGGACCAGCTGTGTCAGAAAGCTGTCTTGAAATGCTTCTAGCAGGAACCACTGCCTTGCACTCATGATGGATGGGGTGCCCTACTCCCCCTTCCCGGCAGACTGAAGTCCCCCACTACTACAGTGCTCCCCTTCCTGCAGACCCTCCTAATTTGTTCAGCTAATTCCCTGTCCAGGTCAATCCCCTGAGCCGATGGCCTGTACACCACACCCATCCTCGGTATCCTATTCTTTGCATCTTGGAACTGCATCCATAGTGCTTCTGTCCTCCCCTCCTCCCTTATGCATTTTATCCCTTCCCTTACATTGATTGCCACTCCCCCCCCCCATTCCCCTTAGCTCTATCTTTTCTGAATAATCTGAACCCTGGGATCATCATATCCCAGTCCTGGCACTGGGTGGCCCACGTTTCCGTGATGACCGCAATGTCCACCTCCTCCTCCACCACCAAGAGAGCCTGTATCTCCACTATACTATTCGTTAGGCTTCTTGCATTCAGTAAGACCACCCTCCATCCTGTCTCCTCCCCTTCCCTACCCCTATTCTTCCCCTCTGTATCCCTCCGTGTGGGGCTTCTCCACTGCCTTTACCCATAACTAGGGGGGTGAGCTCACTAGGTTCCCCTTTCTGGACCCTTTTATGCTCTATTTCTAATGCCCTGAAGGCTTCTTCTGCTTTATCCGCACGGTGCATTTTTTAAATATATGCAGCCTGTGATATGGCATGACCACATACACCTGCCTTTAAACTGTCCCACACATATTTTATAGGTGTCTCCTCTATATCATTTTCCCTAATGAAATTCCTGATGACTTCTTTTGTGGGATGCACAAAATTCTTGTCATGCAGGAGACCTTCATTAAGCCTCCACTGGGTTGCAGGACAGGATGGCCCCCACTGTAATCTATACAGCATCAACGCATGGTCAGATAAAGATAAAGGGTGGACCTTAGCTTCCACAACTGTGTATACAAATGCTTTCTAGGTGTACAACCAATCTAGTCATGAGTAGGAGTCACAGGCCGCAAAGTAAAAGGTGTATTCTTTTGAGGAAGGGTTCTGTGTCCTCCTAGGGTCAGCCAGTCCCCTTCTGACCTCAAATCTTTCAGTAGCTTCGAGCATGTTTTCGAACCTGCTCCCCGCTGGGTGCTCCTATCTAACCCCTGATCTTCCACGCAGTTCCAGACCCCTATGTACAGAATCTGAGCCTCAGGTAAGGAAGCTATGCGTTAGAAGAACTCCCCAGTAGGGGTGTAGGGGTATACAATGAAATTATATGCAGAAGGCATCTACTTAGCTTCCCCGATATTCTCTTGAGCCTACCATCGCCCTCTGAGTGGACCTACGTAACCTGAAGTGGTAACCCTTTCCTTACCAGGATAACTACCCCGGCTTTCTTGGCCTTCGGGTGCGAATCTGCAAAGATCCACCCACCCGGGCCCTTCTGAGCTTTAAATGCTCCACAGACGAGAGCTTGGTTTCCTGTAAACAGGCTATGTTGCATTTAACTCTCTGTAGCTCTTGTAGAATTTTTGTTCTTTTGACCACATTGTTTATCCCCTTAACATTAAACACCCTACTCAACCCTAAATATAGTGGCGGGATCATGCCTCTAGAAAAACTTTGTTGATGCACTAGTTAGGGTTAAACTGACAAAAGTAAGTAAATGTGGCATTAGGTTTTCCAACTACCCCCCGCAGGCAGCAACAGAAGAAATCATTATGGTTGACCTCTCCAGCATCTTCACAAATCAAGTGTGGGGTGTGCCTCAAGGTTGTCAGCCCTAATGCTTACCCCATTCCATCATTACAGAAGCCGAGGTGTGCAGAGTACATGAGAATGGGGTGAGTGTTAGGTTAACAACCCAGACACACCCACACACCTGTTATGAAGATGGAGAAGAACAATCAATGAATGGTGTCTATCTGTTGCTCTGTGGTGAAGGTGGGATATTAGGGTGGGAAACCCTTACACATTTCCATACTTTTGTTAGTGTAACCCTAACTAGTGCAGCTGCAAAGTTTAAGTGTTCTTTTTGCAATGACTTTCCATACTTTTTGAGCTAGTATAATGGTATCCTCATCTGCCTGTGGGAATGCAGGGCCTTCTGAGCCCTTCACTTCTATCCCTCCATAGATGCATACATGCATGTTGCTATGGAAGCGTAGGGCGCTCTGGGCCCTGTGCTTGCATTTGTGCCAAACAGCAATTTCTTTCCTTCATTGTATAGCTTGTTAAACTTCCAATGTTATCCTATGGGAAGCTGCATTTTTTTTTTTTATTTTGTATGCATTTTTTTTTTACATTGTCCCTATATCATTGGGAGGGGGATACGTGTTATCCTTGAAGTACTCATTAAGACCATTGTACTGAAATAAAGATTGTCCCTTCAGTCCAAATATTACACAGATACATAGAAATTGTCAGCAGATACGGACGGCTAGACCCATGTAGTCTGCCCATAAGCCCTAAACTTGCATGCTGTCACTGACCTTAAGTGATCAATGGCTTTTCATCATTCCCTCCCCACCCAATGTTTCCTTGTGCCTGTCCCAGGCATGTTTAAACCCCTCCACTGTGCTTGCTTCTGCCACCTCTTGTGGTAGACTGTTCTAAGCATCCACCACCCTCTCTGCGTAGAAAAACTTCCTCATGTTACCTCAATCTACCCCAATTTCATATTGTGTCGCCTCATTTTGATATCTTTTCTGCATTGAAAAAGATCCCTCTCCTGCACCTTGTTTATGCCCTTGAGACACTTGAAAGTTTCTATCATATCTCCCCTTTCTCTCCTCTCCTCCAGTGAGTACATATTGAGGACTCTTAGTCTCTCCTCATATGTTTTGTGATGCAAGCCATGCACCATCTTTGTTATCCTTCTCTGGATAGCCTCCACCCTGTCTATGTCCTTATGCATGTGTGGGCTCCAGTACTGCACGCAGTACTCCAAGTGAGGCCTTTCCAGTGTTTTATACAATGGCACCAACACCTCCTGTCTCCTGCTAGTAATGCCACTGGCCCTCCCTGCAGCCTTTGTGCACTGCTTTGATACCTTAAGGTCATCAGATATGATGACCCCTAGGTCCCTTTCCTCTTTGGTGACAGTCAGCACCCCCACCATTCTGTAGCTCTCCCCTGGGTTCCCCCTACCCAGGTGCATTATCTTGCACTTTTTTGCACCGAACCTCAGTTGCCACACCTCTGACCATCTTTCAAGTTTCTCTAGGTCCCTCTTCAGTTTCTGCAGACCTTCTGGAGTATCCACTCTGTTGCAGATCTTGGTGTCATCTGCAAATAGGCAGACCTTTCCTTCCAGCCCCTCTGCAATGTCACTAATGAAGACACTGAACAGGACTGGTCCCAGTACAGATCCCTGTGGTACTCCGCTGGTCACCTCTCTCTCTCTCCCTGGATTATATACCATTTACCATCACCCTCTGTCTTCTGTCCATCAGCCAGTTTCTAACCCGATGTATCACCTTATGGCCTATGCCTAGACTATTCATCTTGTTAACCAGCCTTCTGTGTGGGACGGTATCAAAGGCTTTGCTGAGGGGTGGTCCTTTATTGCATCTGTACCGTCGCTGTGTGCAGCATACTTGTGGGGTATATCGGACAGGGTGGGGGGGGGGTTCAACTTACATCTCAGTAACGCTGCTGTGTGTGGCATCCATCCAGGGACACCGTGCAGGGAGGGGGAGCTGTTGTCATTACCACGTCGCAACAGTGTGCGACTTACATCAGGAGTGTCGGGCAGGGAGGGAGCATCTATTAAGCAGCCAGGGGTGTTGCCACATTGTCGGGCGTATCTGACAGGAAAGAGGCCGGGGGGTGTACACTGGACTGTCTGGGTGAGCAGGCTGCCATGCTGCTGCGTGCAGTATGGCAGCCTGCCTGTGGCTGGCAAGCAACTTAAGTCTACTTGTTATAAACTTATCTCTAGGAGGCGCATCTCTGGACTTGCCCTGAAGATGCGCTTCCTGGTTGGGCTGTGAATGGGGCTGTGCACCATAGGCATGGGCACGCCCACTTTACAGCCCCTCCAGATGCACCATTTCATTATGGGTGGTATGCAGTGCATCTGCAATGCATTGCCACATCGGGGATGCACAGGCACATCATCCCCCTGCCAGAATCGCTCCAATGTGCAAGTCGGGGATGTGCCAGGGCATCCCTTTTGAGAATCCTGCCCATTCAGTTTACATGTTGTGCAGTAAATTCTGTGAGCCAATTATTGGTAGATAATTTCCAAATTGCACAGTATCGTTCCCATTTAGACTGTGTAATCAGAGATCTAAGTTCTTTTTGCCAGCTTTCGTGCAACTTACTTAGATCTGGCGGGTCTAACTGTGATATAATATTGTAAAATTTTAATAATAACTTCTGTCTACTTGGAGCTTGAATACTAGAATCCAGCAGAAAATTTCCATTTTCTATTTTTTTTTTAATCTTTGTGCTTGCCCAATAATTTCCACATAACCTCTCTAAACTCTAGATACCTAAAGAAAAGATGTTTCAAAAGCTGATATTGTACCTGCAATTGTCAAATGATTTTAGCGCATCTCCTATGCAGAAATTACCTATTGTAATCATATCCTTTTCAATGAAACTTGTTCACGCATTTGTTTGAAAAAAAGGGTCATACTAATTATTATGTACTGGGGATAGGGGCCCAGATATTCAAAGGAGATGCGCCTGGTATCCAAAATGCAATATTCAAAAGGAGGGGATGCGCCACGCAATTGCGTATGCGCCTCAGTGCAAAGATAATGTATGCGGTGCATCTGGAGGGGATGTTCCCATGCATATGCGGCACATCTCCATATTGAGCCAAAATGTGCGGCACAGCTGCCCACACATCTCGGAGGCATGGAAGAACCATGCCTAAGTTGTAGCCACCCACAGACAGGCTGCTGTACTGCACAGCGCAACACAGAAGCCACCAGACCCTGGATTGCTACCCCCCAGCCCACTCATGTAACACGAGAAACAGTTCCTTGTATAATAAAACAGAATGTTCCCCATATCCCTGGTAGTCCAGAGGTACCCCGTCCCAGCCCCAATCAAGTAATACAATAAACAGTTCCTCATATAATAAAACAGAATGTTCCCCATATTCCTGCTAGTCCAATGGTACCCCCCAGCCCCGATCACGTAATAAAATAAAACAGTTCCTCATATAATAAAATAAAATATTCCCCATATCCCTGGTAGTCCAGTGGTACCCCCCTCCCAGTGCCGAACCCCGACCATGGCAAAAAAGAATCTCTGAACCCTCACTGGTAGTCTAGAGGACCCCCTACCCACTGAGGGACCCCCACCTCACCCCGCTCCCCCCGTCCCAGCATGACCATCAAGCAGCGGGCAGCACAACCCACCTGCACACCTCCATGGCTGCCCACCAACTGAGCTGTCACAGAATGACAGCTTACAGAAAGCACTACAATATCATTAGTTGACACTGTTGACCATTGTTGACACTGATGACTTTGTGAATGAAAGCTAACAGTACACAATGCAAGCCCATTGGTCAACAGTGTCAACCAATGTAGTGCTTCCTGTAAGCTGTCATTCTGTGGCAGTTCAGCCAGCGGGCAGCCATGGAGGTATGCGGGTGGGTTGTGCTGCCAACCGGCTGGATGGCCATGCTGGGACGGGGGAGCGAGGTGGTGTGGGGGTCCCTCAGTGGGGGGGGGGTCCACTAGACTACCAGTGAGGGCTTGGGATTTTTTCTACCATGGTCAGGGTTCAGGGCTGAGGGGGGGGTACCACTGACTCACCAGGGATACAGGAAACATTCTATTTTATTATACAAGGAACTGTTTATTTTATTACATGATCGGGGCTGGGGGGGTAGGCCACTAGACTACCAGGGATTAGAGGGACCTTTTGTTGTAATGCATGATTGGAGATGGAGGGAAGCCACTAGACTACCAGGAAAAAAGGGGATGCTTAGTTTTATAATACACTCGGGAACAGGCGGGGGGCCACTAGACTACCAGGGAGTTGTGGAGTGTTTTTGTGGAACACAGAAGTTGCAGGGCACCCAGCGCATTCTGCCAGGTGCATCGCTGCCCCAGTGACATGCAAATGGGGCCACAATGACATGCAAATGGCCCCATTTGTACCTTGCACGCATAATGGCCCCATTTGCATATGTCGGTCTGAATACCTGGATCTTGCACTCAGCACATCCTCAAGATGCGCCACGTATAATCATTCCAGGTATTCAGATCGTGCAGGGGGATGTGTGCCGGCACATCTTCGTCAGCCCCCATTTGCGCCGCCCGCATCCATTGCTATATTCAGACGGGATGCGCAATTGTGCATCTGGTTTGAATATAGCAATTTTACACTCCGGCGCAACTCAGTTGTGCAGCACAAACACTTGCACCCTTTCTGGGCACAATCTGATGATCCTGGCCTGGGTATTTATGTAAACATCAAGCTTACATAGCTTATTAACAGACTTCCAGACTCTTAAAACTATATTCAGAAATCTGCCTATTTCTAAGGCGTTAACCTTATTTAGATTTCCGAAGAGAATATCTTGTCTAGACTTATTCTTAGATGTTGCAAACTCCATATGGACCCATGTAGGTGCATTTCTAAACCATGCCTTTAAAGGCTCCAAAACTGCAGCACAGTGATACAACAGTAAATGATGGAGCTTCATTCCCGCTGGATTATAACTGGCCACTAATGTACTATTTCTTTAGTCGTGGTCTAGCTTAATTTCAGATAAATACATTTTTATTTTGTCAGTCCTAGTGAAGTAGTGTTTTGGGAATTATTAAAGGAATAGATTGGGCATTTTACTAAAAAATCTAGGAAATATATTCATTTTGATTACATGAATATAACCAAAGTCAGGGGAAGAGTCTACCACTTCTTGAGATCTTGGCCAATGGTGTTCATCAATGAGTCCAGATTAGTAGAAATAATGCTCTATGGATTATGTGTCAGTTTTGATTCCTAAGTAAAACAGAGTCTGTTGTTTAAGATTCACTGGAGTGATTTTGACCAATTTACTTTATATCCACAGTGTTTTCCATATTGTGTTATGTATCTAGTATGACTGGTAGTTCTTTTCAAGAGCAGCTGACATGATTCGAGCAGGCAACTCATTCCAGGAAGTTTCCTGCTTGATGAGCTGAATGAAGTGGTTTTAACATTTTTAATGAGGCTAAATACTTAAATTTTAACTTAGTGTGCCTGGCTCATAACTTTCAAGTATGAACCGAACGGCTGACTGAGTGCTGCAGCCCTGCCCTGAAAAACAGCACTTTGATGATGTTAGGTAGAGGACAGGGCTGCAGGCGCTCTGTTGTAGAAACTAACAGGACAAGAATATCGGGGAAGGGGCGCTCTCTAAATGTACTAACATTATCTTTGCTGGCAGTTCTACATGTATGGGACATGAAATCACACTTTGACCCTGGATTTTTTTGTTTTTTTGTCTATTTATCCACTTTATCTTTTTATTAATTTTCAACAAAAGAACATACTGATTACAGATATGACAAATAACTATCACCTGAATATGACTGCCACCTATATAGAAAGTATGAGCTATCAAAATGAACATGGGCTAATATCTGAGCACATTTGGAAGTAGGTGGAAGGAAGAGAATATGTCTCAATTTCTATATCTATGTAAGTAGGGGATTAGCACATGGTATAATTATAGTAATAAGAGATGCTATAAATACAATAGAGTAATTATCATAACTTTATGCATAATAGTAGGCATTTATAACGTAGACTGTATCTGTAAAACAGGAGCTGTAGAAAGTTGTATGAGTTGTATAGTATATAGAGTACAATTCTAAAGACAGAGGAATGAGGTAAGAAAGAAAAGAGAGAACAAGAAAGAGAAAGAAACAGAGTTGAGGAAATAAAGAGAGATATTCCATATATAACCTGAGCTGTATGATACCGTACAATATACTAGTTAGGGCTACCAGAGATATTCAAGTAGGAGAAATAATCCTGCCAACATCTATCATAGATGTTGAATCGTTCAGAGGAGAGATGGGATATCCGGTCCAGAGAAGCATAGTGGGAGAGGTTTTGGAGGACATCAGCGAGGGAAGGAATATTATGGGATTTCCAATTCATAAGAATAAGGTGTTTGACTTGAAGAAATAATATACTTAGCCATCTGAAATGAGCATGAGATAGAGTAGTGCTGTTAGGAGGGGGGATACCAAGCAATAAGAGTTTAGGGTCAAGGGCAATATGATGTCTGATCACCTTTATAGCAAAGGAGTAAACCCTATGCCACAGTTTGTGAACTGGAGCACAGGGCCATGACATATGAAGGAGATCTGTGTTAGCGGAGTTGCAACGCCAGCAATTAGTGTTGTTTAGGAGACCCATATGATTTAATGTGGAGGGAGTTCTATACCACAAGTGTAATATCTTGATTTGTATTAAAGAGCTGTGAGCATCCTTAAAAAGCTATGAGAGGAGTACCAGCAGTTATGCCATTGGGTTTCAGATATATTATAGTTAAGAAGAGTGCACCATTTATTTTTTGCATAAAGAGATTGGTCAGGTAGTTTTTCCATGATATCCTTATAGATGACACTATTCCAGTTTGCTGATAAGCGAATCCAATGCAAGATGTAATGATCATGTGGAGAGAGGTTGTAAATATAAGGTGCAATGGATTTACAGACAGCTCAAATTTGAAAATACTTCCAGAAGTCCTGTTTGGGGAGATCACATTTTAGCTGTAAGTTTGAGAAAGAGTCAAGATTAGAAGAGTTTTTCTCAAAAATATCTCCTAAAAAGAATAGGCCTTTATTCTTCCACATGCAGCAGAAAATAGGTTGTCCTTCTTGGGGAAAGCAAAGAATTGCCCCAAAGAGAAGTATAGAAGAATGGAGTGGGACTGGATTTTAAGTGCTTGTGTATCAACTTCCAATAAAGAACAGATGCAGAAATAGTTGGATGGGATTTTAGTTTAGGAGGGAGGGCACTATAGATGAATGATGTGGAAACACCACCAGAACTTAATGCAGACTCCATCTCTACCCAGAGAGGTGTATGGGATGAAATTTTGCCAAACCATTTAATGGTTTGAGAAGTACAAAAAGCCCAGAAATAGCCTTTGAACAAGGGAAGGCTGAATCCCCCTTTTGCTGGGGTGATCGAAGTTTGGTACGGCTAAATCTTGGTGTCTTGCCCTCCCAAATTAAATTACTGATTAATTTATCAAGTCTGGATAAACAGGTGGAAGGTAAGACAAGAGAAATTTTAGAAAACAAATACAGTATCTTGGGTGAAATGGTCATTTTTATAGCAGATATTTTCCCCATGAAGGAGAGATTTAACAGTTTCCAGCTATCTAGGGAAGTTTTAATATTGACAAGAAGGGGATCGAAATTTAGATCCTAAATCGCGAGAAATTGTTATGCCTAAATAGGTAATACCTTGTGGGGACCAACGAAATCCAAGCAGTAGGTTCATGAGGGGTTTGCATAAGTCATTAAGAGGGACAGTTTGGGATTTCCCATAATTCAATGCTAGGCCTGAAATTTCAGTGAATTTGTTAAGCTGCCTAGTTAAAGGGGGTCCAGCTTTGCTTAAATTTTCTAGAAATATTAAAAGGTCATCCGCGTACGACAAGGAAATGTATCTAGAGTTACCTATAGGGATACCTTTAATGTCATTTGCTTGGAGTAGGCTAGCAGTTAAGGGTTCGATAGCCAGGATGAACAGTGAGGGAGATAAAGGACAGCCCTGTCTAGTTTTTCTTAATAGAGGAAAAGAGGAAGAAAGAGTAGAATTAGTGAGGATATTGGCTGAGGGTGATGTATAAAGTAACTTGATCCATGTGCAGAAATTTGAAGGGAGGCCGAAGTAGGAGAGAACCTGGTATAGATAATTCCAGCTAAGGAAATCAAAAGCCTTCTTGAAATCAATAGCTATTGCTGCAGCAGAAGATTTAAGGAACTCGGCCTTGTGAATTAAATTAAACAAGGAGTGCAAGTGGTCTGAGCCAGATCTGTTCTTGACAAAGCCTGCTTGAGAACGATGAATTAGTTTAGAAAGAAGGGGTTCAAGGTGCATGGTTAAAAGTTTAGCTAGTATTTTCCCATCAGTGTTAAGTAATGAAATTGGTCTATAGCTAGCAGGAAGGGAATGATCTTTATCTTTTTTGGGGACTAATGTAATAATTGCTTCAGGAAAAGTAGAAGGGAGTTTGCCTTTGTCTGAAGCTTCCTTAAAGACTTCAAAAAGTAGGGGGCAAAGGGAATCAGAAAGTGATTTATAGAAGTCTATGGGAAATCCATCTCCTCCTGGAGATTTACCTGATTTTAGTGAGGATAATGCTTTTTGAATTTCTTGCAGGGTAAATGGTTCATCTAGAGTATTTGATTCATCAGGAGAGAAGTGAGATAAATGCAGGCTGTTCAAAAAATGTTATATATGTGGAGTGGGTGCAGGACTGACAACAGAATATAGATTCTGATAAAAAATCTCATAATATGATTTATGGAGAGGTTATCAGATAAAATTTTTACCCCCGCGGTCCTTAAGATTGGTGGGATATGGTCAGCCAATTTGTTGCACTTGAGTTGGTAGGAAAGAGGTTTCACTTTGTCCCCTTGCTCCCAAAATTTGTGTTTAAGTCTGAATAGAGCAAGTTCCATTTTACGAGAGACAAGGTCGTTTATTTTGGTTCCGAGTTGTAATATCTTTAGATGGATTGAGAATTGGGGTTCGGTTTATTATTTTTAAAGTATAGATGTTCTTTAGTCTTAAGTGTTTTTTCTAAATCTGCAAGTAGTTGTTCCCTGTTTTTTTTTTCTATGGGCTGCGAAGCTAATTATTTTCCTGCATAGCGTAGCTTTTAAAGCTTCCCAAACAGTAGACATTGATGTGTCCACAGGGTCATTATATGATAGGAAGTCTTGAATTTGACATCTAATCCAGGGTAAGAAATCTGGATCTCTAAGGAGAAGGGGGTCCAGACGCGAGGAGGTAGACTTTGTTGTAGGGGTCCCCACAAGAGGTGTAGTTTTATCAGTGCATAATCTGATATTATTATGGGGAAGATAGAGGAGTTGATAGTTTTCTCAATTATAGAAGGGGAAGTGAACCAGTAGTCAATGCGACTGTATGATTTATGAAGATTTAAGTAGAAGGTGAAGTCATGGTCACGGGGATGAAGTAGCCACCAAATATCTGCCAGACCAGACTCTTTCAATAATAAAGAGAGAGCCTTAATATATCTGGGGTGAGAGTCAGTAGAGTAATTACTTCTATCCATTTGCGGTGTTAGTGCCAGATTAAAATCACCTCTAAATATTATTGGAGTGGTTAGACAGAATATGTTGGGATAAATTATGAAAAAATTCAGGAGAATCAGCATTGGGGGACCCTGGATTTTCTGAGTGGGGCATGCTTGTCCCAAACTGAGAAGAATTTGGAGTGAAACAGTGAGAGGACAAAATCATTATCAGTGGTGGAGGATATGGCTGTCCAGTCTGCAGCAGCAAGGTTGCTCAAGAAAGCAGAGGTGTTGAGTGACCAGAGGGATCTCGTCCAGATGTATTTGGGAGAGAAGGGTGGACGCTGGATCTTCCAGACACAAAATGCCATGCAGCGGTCGCTGAAAGCATCCAGCAAGATACCTGCTACAACAGTACAGTAGGGGTGGGAGGAGAGAACTCAGTCCAGTAGGGAATGGTAGTGAGAGTGGTTGTTGAGCCAGGTGAGTTCGATGATAATCTGTGTGAGATTCAAGGACTCAACCTTGTGGGCGGTTGGCCTGGAAGCCAGAGAGAGCTAGTTGACATGGAAGTCCCTAGCAGGATGAGTTTACCAGTGGAGGCGTCAGAGGTGGTGATGATGAAGAGGGAATCCACTAATACATCCATATAGATGGAACAATAACAGAATTTGAACCAGTACTTAAAAAACAGCTTCTGCTTGGAAAATGACTTCTAGATTCAGCACAGTTATCCTTTAACAGCTGGCTTCAGTGCTGCAGTAGGCATTGTGATGTCATCAGAACTGTGAAAAACGCTCTCTGATTGGTTCAGTATTCCACTGTGATGACAATAATCTTAAAAATATCCATTTTGACAACATACGAATCTGCCAGCAGAAACAGACCTCACGGTCTAGCAAGTTAGTCTGCTCAAATGCGCAGCTAGCACCCTTATATTGCAGCTGTCCCACCCTCCTCTATCCCCTCACCTTTACCTCCTCTCGCTCACTGTGCTACAGGATACCACATCCTTGGGTAGAGTGTTCCATTTCTCCACCACCCTCGCCATGAAAAAATTCCTCCTCATCTCTCTCCAACAGCTTCCATCCTCCAACCTGAGACCATGCCCTCTGTTGTTCCTTCCTCTCTTCAGCTTAAATATCCCTTTTGTGCCCGTTTTGTTAATCCCCTTCAAACATTTGAAGGTCTCAATCATATCCCCAATCCCTCCTCTCCTCCAGGGTGTATATATTCAACTCAGGCAGCCTATCCTCATAGGTTTTGCTCTCCAGCCCCTGGATCATCTTAGTTGCCCTACACTGCACCCCCTCCAGCAATCTGATATCCTTCTTCAGAAAGGGACGCCAGACAGTAACAACATAGAGAATACTGGATGAGCAACTATGCACAACCAGTGTGTTCTGCCACAGAGGGGTTCAGATTCCTTCTGACCTCGAGAGCAAAGCTGGAGAGGTCTGTTGAAATCAGAACCCCGAGGTGGCAAAACACATTGGTTGTGCATAAAGTTGCTTATAACATGGGCTTTCTGTACTGATAATGTCTTTGGTTAATACTGATCAGGTGGCCATACATTAATCCTCCACATACGCACAGTTAGGGTGAGTAGGCTACGAGAGAAATAACTACATACCCTAACTGAAAGTGTAAAATAATGTCGGCACTGCTTTTGGTTGTGATGCGTGTGTACAAAGTGACAGTCATATGATTGAGAGAGATCGCAGAAATGTGCAAGGTGGGCAGGTCGCTGTTGTAACTTATTTATTGTGCCACTAATATATTTTTTAATACAGTGGTTGGTTCTTGCATTGCCAAAGTGACTTACAGGACCAGAAATAAAAATTAAATATATCTGGTATCAGTCAACGTCTCCAACGATCTGCTGTCATCCACAAGAGTTGCACCTTTACACACACGCAAAGTGTAGCACTGAGAGAGACGAACAGATAGCACTAGTTAGCCAGCCATTATCCTGATCTCAGTAGTGTGTCTGGTGAATTGATAATATCTGTGTGTCTCTCTCCTTACATGGAGCAATGGTACATGCAACACAGATAGACAGAAACTGGTTTCCCAGCGAATTTGTTGATACTCGTCGTAACTAACGACACGACTGACATGTGATCCTGTTGTTAGTTCATCTGATTTTTCAACATGTCACGAACAAACGTGTTTTCCCAGAATAATAAATACACTTTAATGTTCAAAAACCATAAAATCTCCATGTGTGCTCGTAGTCAGGTGGAACTGAGCACCTATCTACTGTTCCCACACTGCCGAGATAGTAACAGCACAGTGGAACAACTTAAAATGTGTTCCTCCATTGTGAAAAACGGTCTGTAATATTTATTTTCTATAAAGAGCAACGTAGTATTTTGTTAGTACACTGTTTAAAAAGGTAAAGATGTTTTTACCGCATGTTGAAATAAAGCTTCGGAACTATATTAATGAATGAATGTCGTGACAACTTGTTTTTGTCCTAACGACTCGTTTTCCATGTTGAACTGTCTGTAAGGTGACATTCCAACAGGTATGTCTAATTTCTATTAAAGTATTCTAAACAAATAATGTGTCAGACTCATATATTTACCAAACATATAATACAGTATTTAGTAAGCCCATGTTATAAACGCAATAACCCTTTGCCCTCGTGCCTCACAATGCACCCAGGGTGTTGATTAATCCCCAGTAACCACACACCCTGCCGTGGGTTATTGCCTACTTACCCTGTGTTTTTATAGTGTATAATATGTGAAATGTGCATATGGCGGTTCTTTTACTTTCAGATCAAAACTGACTTGTGCAGTCTCTAGAAGTTTCTTTGAACTGTAGTACAACAGCATTTTGAAAGGGGTGGAATTCTATACAGAACAGTGCTACACTACAAGATGTTTTGATATGTTGCTGTTACTGATGCAAAGTATATCATATCTTTTGAGATAACTGACCAGAAAAAAAAGTGACACCTTTCTGAATATGAAAAGATAATATATTTTCATGAAGCAGTGTTATCTTTCTTTGTTCAGTTTAGAATGTTTGACCTAAGTAGCAGCTCTAACCATATTGAAATGCAAATAACTTAAAAATGAAAAATGATACCGGGGTACTGTGAGCATGGACGTTGTTCAGCACAAAAATATCTACAAAATGGGTTGTATTTCATTTATAGATAGCTTTTAGATTTTTTTTTGTACTAGCAAAAAGCAGCAGAAAATGTTCATTTTTTCAGTGAACAAATGTAAATAACTTTATAACGAAAAATGACAGTATGGTACTTTGAGCATGAAATTTGTTCGGCACAACAATATCTACAAATTGATTGGTGTTTCATTCATAGATACCTTTTAGGTTATTTATAATCAGTCAAAAGTGGCAGAAATTTCAATTTTTAAACAAAATATGCTCAAAAAAAAAAAAACAAGGCAAAAACAAAAGAACTGTGCGTCAAACATTTTCACTATGTACTGGCCATAATGTAAAGCTATGGGGCTCAGTGAGTTAAACAGAAGTAGTAGTAGTACATCTTGGAAATCGCTCCCAAACAAGTACTGTAATCATAAAAGAAGCCGAAAGTTTATCACACATTTCAAGGTCACAAGCACTTTTTTTTTTCTCCCACATCCCCAATTATGTTTATAACATGGGATAGGAAAAGTAAAGTTGTAATTGGCTGAAGAATATCACATGACTGTTCACTAAGTAAGTAAGTAATAAGCCACGACAGGATGTGGATTAAAGGATATTAATGCATGCCCCAGGGGTGTGCTAAGGCACAAGGCTGAAAGCCGAGTGTCCTTGCACCCCTGGGAAGTGCATTAAAATCCTTTAATACACACCCTGGAGTGGCTTATCACACTTATAGAATAGGCCACCATCATGAAATAATTAGTTTGATGTACTCTGATAGGGATTAAAACATTTACTATTTTCAAAAGAGTGTACAATACATTACCTCTAAAACATCTAAAAACTGAAAAAAGTAGTCTATTACTGCATAAAATAGGATATGTCAGCAATAGGTTAACTAGTACAGTACTTTACAGTAAAAGTATTTATTATTAGAGTTGGTTGAAAATAAATACTTTCTCTGTCACATGTAAATTTTATCATATAAATGCACTGTAACATTTGTAAATTTGTAAGACATAAGCAGTGTTTAAAACTTTATTTTCATTACACTGTAGTTGTATACTCGCATTGAAAGCAGCCTTCTCTTAATTTTTGTTGTTTACTTATGTGCTGTAGTCTAGTACATAAAAGGAAAACTGCTATAGGATTATAATAACTGGTGATCCTTGTTATTAACCAGTTTTCAAGTACTGTAAAAAGTCATATCCTTTACAGCCTCGCGCCAAGAAGCCTGCAGCACTCGCATTCCACAGTAAACAGATTCAAAGCACTCGTAAAAAGCACCGTGGAGACCTGTGGCCGGCAACTTCTGCTTCCTTACTGGTAGGCGCCACCATCGCCGCGTTATGTGATGTCAGCGTGGGGGCATGCCTACTAAAGTAAGAAAGTAGGAAAGCGTTCTCCAATCCTAAGTAGTAGAAAGTATGAGAAATTTTTTTGTACCAGTTATTATATAAAATAAAACATCGTAGGGGTAGAAATGGGGTTTTTTTACACACCCTCGTTGTGTGATAATATTAAAACCTCTCGAGCTTCGCTCTCGAGGTTTATATATTATCACACAACTTGGGTGTGTAAAAAAACTCCATATCAACTCCCTACATATGTATTATTCTCATATAGCATATGGTTAGGTTTATTGTGGATGGAAAACGATGGTTTCCAAATCCTGTTGTACGGCAGTTCAAAGGTCAAAAAAGTTGTTGTACTATCGTTCTGACGTCACATCGACAGTACAACAACTTTTGCTCCTTGAGCTCCTTCCCGACTGGTGGAAAAATGCAGTGTTTAAAAAAATACATTCTAAAATGGCGCATTCAGTTATCAAGCGGTCAGGCGAGCAGACAGTTTGGACACGGACTGCCATAATCGGCTCCGTGTATCCAAACTCTCAATTTGCAGTTTTTTTTTGTTCATTTTTTTTTTAATCTCTGGCACAGTTATGGCGAAAGCAGAGTGGGACCGCAGTGATTAGTACCTTACCACTTTATTTGGGGACATGATTGGAACAGTATAACTGCAATGAGCAGGACTAGTATCTTGGGAGACTCGAGCGAGGACCAGTGCAGGAGTGTCAACGCAAGGTATGAACCTTGTCTCCATTTTGGGGGAAACCATATACTATAAAAAATAGTGGATAGTTGCCTATCCACAACAAAGACTGTGTTTCCATCTTGGGAGTTGATGATACCATGGAGACCTCTCGAGCTGCGCTCTCGGGGTCTCTATGACATCATCAGCTCCCTCGATGGAAACACAGGCTTGTTGTGGATAGTCAACCATCCACTTTTCTATATGAGGTGAAAGGTTAGTAAGAAAAAAAAAACTTTAAAGCTGCCAGGTTGCCTTTATTTGGTGGGCAAGGAGGGTAGATTTCACCTGAAAACTCCT
Organism: Neoceratodus forsteri; assembly: GCA_016271365.2. Classification (NCBI taxonomy): domain Eukaryota; kingdom Metazoa; phylum Chordata; order Ceratodontiformes; family Ceratodontidae; genus Neoceratodus; species Neoceratodus forsteri. The sequence goes on from CM028137.1 coordinate 360,403,040, forward strand.
ATATAAGATTCAAATGTACGTGCTTTTATTAGCAATGTATTGGGCACTTTGGGTCTGCCTCTGCCTATTTAACTGTGTTTTCCCACCTTTTCTTTTTGTTTATAGAGTATTACTGTATTGCCTATTTTCTTCATCCTGTTTTTTGTTTTCTGTTTTTCCCCACGTTCAAGACACAGAATGTTTATCATGGAATACAGGGATTCAAAATTCTGCTCTATTCCACTTGTAGAATGTTACTCTCCTTACATTCTGTACACACAAACAACAAAGGCCTGTTTTAGAGCCAGAGACTCAATTATATCACTGTCAGGGCAAGCATAAGAGATTTCCCTGATGAGCAGGTAAAGACAGAAGGAGGGATTTTTCACTATTAGTAAACACACAGTCATAATGAAAACTGTAAACAATACTTAATGTTTCTAATTTGTTTATGTGTGTAAGGAGAGTGTAATGATCAAGGAAACAACATTTAATTAATTTATTTTATTTAAGGTAGTTTTATTTTTAGGGCCCAGCTGAAGGTTTTTTTTTTTACAGTGTAAAGGCAGCAGCCATGTTTATAATGGAAGATCAGTTCTGGTTGAAGGGGGACTGATGGAAGATAGTTCTGGTTGTATGAGGACTGATTCGCTCATTGTGTGATGTGGTTTAGGACCAGGATGACTGTGCGTATAAAGAGATTTAATGTACAGCCAGCTGATCTCTCTTGGCCAATGAGATTTCTAGATTTTTCTTGCCATTTTATAATCACTGTTAATGTACAGTTAGGGTGAAGATGTTCCCCAGATAGTGAATCATTGGGCACAACAGGTCTTGTGTTGTGCCTGACGGCAGAAACGTGAAAGGCAGTAACTTCCAATGGGCTGCTTAGTGAATTGAGGATCAGCTCCCACCCACCAGTCCCGTGGATCTCCAGGTGCCGACAGTGAGTGGGGAGAGAGAGCACGGAGTTTGGTGTCACTGCAGAGATGGGGATCTGTGTTGCCCTGCCCTGTCCTCACCCCTATTTCTCTTGTCTTCCCACCACCCACCACACAGATCACTGGGTATGCAGTGCTGTGCATTCATCTCTGAAAGAGTGCCCTTCCTAACATTTTGCTGCTTCATAGACGGCAGCACAGTCACACCCAGCAAGTCATGGACAGAAAAGGAGAGTGTAGCAAGGCAGCGGGACATGTCAGTGAGCAGTGTGTTGTGTGTGCCAGCAGGTTTCAGCACTGTGCCCCCTGGATCTGTGGGAGGCAGACCATCATGGAAGTTGTGCTGTCTGTGGTCTGGCAGCCACCCAATCAAACTGTGATGTCCGTGACACCTGGGAGAGAGCAAGTGTTTGTCCCCCCCTCCCCTGCAGTGCTCTTTTTCACAGACAGAGATTCAAGAGAGAGAGAGGAGCAGCAGCAGCGGTGGTGGCAGTGCATGACAAGTGTTCTTTTGCAACGGTACTTGCAGGACAGTGAGTGGGGAGGGACAGTGAGACAGACACGGTGCAGAGGAATGGCGAGAGGCAGCAGAGCACAAGGCTATCCAGGGAGAGGGTGAGTGTTTGTCTTTCGACACAACCATGCTGTTCTGCAGACAGAGAGAGAGGCAGGACAGTAGGGGGTGCAGAGAAACAGCAGTGGTACTCACAGGACAGTGAGTGGGAAGGGGGAAGAGAGAGAGAGAGATGGGCTACAGAGAAACTGTGACAGGCACACCGACATGCTTAAGTGAAAGTTCCTGAGTATGTGTGTGTCTCTTTCTCTGTCTCTCTGTCTGTATACAGTTCCCCTCTGAGTGACAGATAGTGAGCACTTGGCAGAGACCGCAGTTTTGCAGCAATGGGGGGGGCCACACATGGAGACTGACAGCAACACACAGTCTTCTGACTATCTCTGTCATTGAGACACACTGCCAAGCAGCAGCAGTGCAGGGTGTCTTGCACAGAGGTGGAGAAAGCGAGACAGACACAGAGCCACTACCAGTAACAGAAAAGAGAGAGAGAGAGAGAGACAGAAGCAGTGTAACACAGCAGGTAATTGTTTCAGCTCTCTCTCTCTTTCTCTCTCTCTCTCTCTCCACATCCTATGTGTGATCCAGCAGCTACCTGCTGTAAAAGTGAAGACCATGGCAGCAGGGAAAAAGCAAGAAGCAGGTGAGAGGCGGGTGCCAGACACACACCCTGCAGGGCTTGGTAGCAAGCCGGAATCCGAGCGGCTGACAGTAAGAGCGCAGCACATCATGGGGAAGGTGCGAGAGAGAGACATGCTGCAGCACAGCGCTGCCAGTTGCTTTTTTTACAGAATGCATGTTGGTGACAAACACATGATAGCATGTTCCCACTGCCCCAGTAAGTTGTCTGACAGTGACACCCACAGCATGAGCACTTTGGGGGGACAGACGCAGCGTGTGTAAATCACTGAGACATTCAAACTTCCTACACTCATGTGTGTGCATGTGTGTGTGTGTGTGTGTGTGTGTGTGTGTGTGTGTGTGTCCCTGTCCCTCTCTCTCTCTCTCTCTGTACACAGCGATCAGCATGTGGGGGGAGTGTATGTTATGAACCGGAAAAGTCAGAATCATGTTAATAGTCTTTCCTGGCATTTCTGTGTTCACCACATACCTGAAATGTGCAGTTGATGCTGGGGTCTATTTTACAGCACAGAAGGATACATGGACACTTCTTGTCTTTCCAAACATTTTGAAGCAGTTTGTCTTATTTTTTTTTTCTTTTTCCACACGCCCCATGTTATAAGTGCAATAACCCATGACAGGGTATGCTTTAGAAACATAAAATCTGATGGCAGATAAGGACCACTTGGCCCGCCTAGTCTGCCCATTTCCCTACTTAACAGATAAGCTGCAGATCCTAGTTAACCAATGGCCTACTTCCTCCTACCCCTACTAGAATTGCCTTATGTCTGTCCCATGTATGCTTGAATTCCCCCACTGTTTTTGACTCTGTGACATCCTCAGGAAGGCTGTTCCATGCATCTACAACCCTCTCTGTGAAGAAATACTTCCTCACATTACCTCTGAGCCATCCCCTCTATCTTCAAATTGTGCCCCCTTGTTCTTGCATATCTCTTTTTCTGAAAGATGCTACCCTCTTGGACTTTGTTGATTCCCTTGAGGTATTTGAAAGTTTCTATCATGTCCCCCCTCTCCCTCCTTTCCTTGGGGCTATACATCTTAAGTTCCTTTAGTCTTTCTTCATATGTCTTCTGGTGCAGACCCTGCACCATTTTGGTTGCCCTCCTCTGGACAGCCTCCACCCTGTCTACGTCTTCGCGGAGATGGGGTTTCCAGAACTGCACACAGTTCTCCAGATGTGGTTTTACCAACTGTCTGTACAGAGGGCCAACAACTACCTGTTTTCTACTGGTGATGCCTCTCCCTGTGCAACCCAGTATCCTCCCAGCCCTCCTTACTGCCTTCTCACATTGCTGGCCCACCTTTAGGTCATCTGATATAACTACCCCCAGGTCCCTTTCCATTTTTGTTGTTGTCAGTATCTCACCCCCCATTGTGTTCTCTTCCCCGGGTTTTGTGTTTCCCAGGTGCATTACTCTGCACTTCTTTGCTTTGAATCTAAGCTGCCATACATTTGACCATTCCTCCAACCTTGCGAAGTCCCCTTTCATCCTTTCCACCCACCTTGCATATCAACCCTGTTGCAGATCTTTGTGTCATCTGCAAAGAGACATACTTTTCCATCCAGTTCCTCTGCAATGTCATTTATAAAGACATTAAAAAGGACCGGCCCAGTACTGAACCCTGCGGTACCCCACTAGTAACCCCCCCTTTCTTCAGGGTGGACAGGCAATGGGACCTGATGGCATACATCCCAGGGTACTTAAGGAGCTAAGGGTGGAACTAGAAGAGCCATTAGCAGAACTGTTTAGTGAGTCTCTGAGCACAGGAGAGGTCCCAGAAGACTGGAGAAGGGCTCATGTGATCCCGCTCCACAAGAGTGGTAGCTGGGAGGAGCCAGGGAACTACAGACCAGACAGTCTTACCTCAGTAGTGGGCAAGATTATGGAGGCACTCCTTAAGGAAAGGATAGTGCAACACCTGGAATCCATAGAGGCACAGGATCCAAGACAGCATGGGTTTACAAAAGGAAGGTCCTGTTAAACTAATCTCATAGATTTCTTTGACTGGGTAACCAGAGTGGTGGACCAAGGGGGAGCAGTTGATATCGCCTACCTCGACTTCAGCAAAGCTTTCGACACTGTTCCACATAGAAGATTGATAAATAAGCTGGGTAGAGCTTGAGGTGCACTGGGTCAGAAGTTGGTCAACTGGGTGGCAAACTCGTTGACGGGCAGAAAACAGAGAGTGGTGGTAAATGGTATACAGTCAGAAGAGATGCAGGTCACAAGTGGGGTACCTCAGGGATCAGTCCTGGGGCCAGTCCTCTTCAATATCTTCAATAGTGACACTGCAGATGGACTAGAGGGTAAGGCTTGTCTGTTTGCAGATGACACCAAGATCTGCAACAGAGTAGATGATCCAGATGGGGTGGGCAGAATGAGAAGAGATCTGGATAAACTAGCAAAATGGTCAGAAGAGTGGCAACTGAGTTTAATGCAAAAGTGCAAGATCATGCACACAGGGAAGAGAAGCCCTGAAGCCGCCTATAGGCTTGGAGGGGAACTGCTGGCAGTCACAAAGGAAGAAAGAGACTTGGGCATCATCATCACCGATGACCTGAAATCATCCAAGCAGACCTCTAAAGCAGTAGGTAAGGCTGGGGGATGCTAGGGTGTATTAGTAGGGGTATCACAAGTCATAAGAGGGAGGTAATAATCCCTCTTTACAAGACACTGGTTAGGCCCCATCTGGAGTACTGCGTGCAGTACTGGAGGCCACACCTTCACAAGGACATTAACCAAATTGAGGCAGACCAGAGAAGGGCAACCAAAATGGTGCAGGGACTGCATCATAAGACATATGAGGACAGATTAGCGGAGCTCAATATGTATACCCTTGAGCAAAGGAGGGAGAAAGGTGATATGATCGAGACATTCAAACACCTTAAGGGCATTAACAAAGTGAAAGAATCTAACATGTTTAAATATAAGAAAAATAGCAGGACAAGAGGACACAGCATGAGATTAGAGGGAGGCCGATTAAGGAGGAATGTGAAGAAATTCTTTTTCACAGAAAGGGTGATGGATGCATGGAACGGCCTACCTCAGGATGTGGTGGCTATGAATACAGTGCAGGGCTTCAAACGGGCATGGGATAGGCATAAGGGAGCAATACAGATGAGTGAGAGCAAAGGCCAATGGCACATTTATAAGGCAGAAAAAGAAATGGGCAGACTGGGTGGGCCTTGCGGTCCTTATCCGCCGTCAACTTCTATGTTTCTATGTTTCTTCACTGTGGATTCCATTTACTAATACCCTCTGTGTCCTGTTGTCCAGCCAGTGTTTTACCCAGGCTACCACCCAACCTTTTATTGGAGATTAACGCACGCCAGGGTGCTGAGAGGGCTCTCGGCCTATGACCTTGTGCCTCACAACGCACCCGGGTGTGCGTCAATCCCCAATAACAGCATACCCTGTTGTGAGTTATTGCCTACTTATCCCAAAACATATGTTTGTAGTAACAGAACATGACATGGCCTGACTGAAGAGCTTGCTCGACCTCTCCTGCTGAGAGTGAGGGGTGGTGAGGGTGGCTCTGCTTTGCGGCCCCCCACCACCACCACCATTACCTGGGATCGTCTTCAGGATCGAGGCGCCAACTTGGAAACTTGAGTCGGGCTGCCCTCCACTGCCCGCAGGAACTGCGCTGCAGCTTATGTCCTGTGCCCCTGCTGCATAGCAGGAAATTCCTGAATTGGGAGGACAAATCGCAAGAAAGTTGACTGGGCTGGGTTTGGAGCCTGGAGCTGCTGGCAATAAAAGTGGTGGCTGAAGGGTTTAATTTATCTCTTGTGGGATTAATTAAAGGCTGACTCTCTGGATCTGTGTTCCAATCCTCTGTGCTGCTATTATCTTGGTGCCTTTTTTTTCGAACTGGACTACCACTGCACCTATTGGCCCCTGCCTGCCGTGATGCTGCCCTGCTGGGTATAAGGCAAGAGGAGTGCCCAACGTCGGACTTGCTCGACCTCTCCTTCTGAGAGTGAGGGGTGGTGAGGGTGGTTCTGCTTTGCGGCCCCCCCTCCACTGTTACCATTGCCTGGGATCGTCTTCAGGATCGAGGTGCCGACTTGGAAACTGGAGTCAGGCTGCCCTCCCCTGCCTGCTAGAGCCACACTGCAGCTTATGTCCTGTGCCCCTGCTGTGTTGCTGGAGATTTCTGACTTGGGGGGTGAATCACAAGAAAGTTGACTGGGCTGGGTTTGGAGCCTGGAGCTGCTGACATTTAAAGTGGTGGCTGAAGGGTTTAAATTTCCACCACCGCCCATTTCCTCCTCCTTAAATGGGCTTAAGCAACTCCCACTTGTGTGCTATCTTATATTTTGTGTGTGTGGGCTGGTCTCTGACAATGTGGGGTCTGTCTCTTGCTATGCCTGTACTGTAGTGGGACTAAACCTGTCATTATATCCCTTGGTGGTTGGTGATTACCCTGCTTCCTATACTGCCAGCCTGGTCCGATCTCAGAACTTTTCCTGCACATCAACTATGGACTTGTACGTTTGTGTATATTAGCCACTGGCCATTGTGAAGTACTTAATGATTTTATGTCTGCCCATTTGTTCTTATGCTTCCCCTATAAGAGCCACTGATAGCTTATTTTCATGATCTGTTTTGCTGCATTTTGCGTGAAAATTGCTGTGTTGGGGGGCAACTACTGTGGGAATAAATAACCTTGTGGTTCTCTGTCCCTGGTGGGTGTGAAAGCAGCAGGTCTAGTCGTCCTCCTGCTTGTCCGCTCCACTGTGTCCTAGTGGGGTCTGGCTGGCCTTATCTCCTGCTGTTCTGCTGGCTTTTGTAGTTGATTGGTCTGACTCAGGAGAGGGTCTTCATATCATGGGGGCTGCTAAGCACTGCATGGGTGGGGCAGGGTCCAACTCCTTCCCTAAAGTCCACACCTTCTGGTTACTTTCAGCAATATTCCTCCCTCTTCTTATTGTGGACTGTGCTCCCCCCTTGGGACACTCTGGGAACTCACAGGGTCTATCTGAAGAGATGGATTTTACCTTTTCCAATTTTATGACCAATGACAGACCATCTCCTTGGCCAATCTGCGTGCTTAATCTGCGGAGTTTCCTATACCCTGACATTGTGGTCATGTGGTCAGGCATCCTGGTCGCAGGCCATCCACTAGGGTAGGCTCTCCTCCTTTGAGGCATCTCCTCCGGCTCCTTTTGGTTATTCTAGTCCTTGCAGATGATGTGGAACTGAACCCAGGACCACCATGTTGAACCTTCTCCTCTCCTGTGGGTTGACTGTCTGGTAATGGGCTGAAAATAGCTCATCTTAATGTCCGCAGCCTTCTGCCTAACCTGGCCAAACTTTTTGCCAGGGTTACCCACTACAAGCCTGACATCCTGGGAATAACTGAAACCTGGCTTAAACCCTCTGTCCCTGCCTCAGTATGTGCGCTCCCTGGATATGACTGTGTCAGGCAGGACCAGCCAGGCAATAAGGGGGGGGTGGCATTTTGGTCTACTACAGGAGTCATCTTAATCGGTCAGTGCTGGTCTGCCTACAACCTATGCAGCCCCCCTGTGAGTTGCTTCATACTGTGCTACTATTGGGGAATGCAAAGAAGCTACACATTGTGTACACCTACAATCCCCCTGCAGAGGGTGTACTGGGCTTATCTTCCCTTCTTGACTCAGTAGGTTCAAGGACAGGGAATAATGAGGTACTGATTCTAGGGGATCTTAACCTTAACTGGCTTGGAGGTAACAGCAAGCAATATGAGACTCTTCTAGTAGGCCTCTCACTGTCCCAACTCATTAAGGATCCCACCAGGTGGTCGTCTATGGGTGGTACCAGCTCTCTCCTGGACTGGGTCCTGTCAAATAGGCCTGAAAGGATCAGCCATTCTGGCATCCTCTCTGACTCCACCTCTGACCATTCCCCTGTATACTGTATATGGAAGGTCTCTACTCCAAAGATCCCTCCCAGAGCCCTCCGAGTCAGGGACTTCTCCAAGTTCCACCTGGGGACTTTCCATGAGGATCTCAGGCTCACAGACTGGTCTGCTGTGATGAATGCCCAGGATGCTTCCTCTACAGTCTGTCATTTCCTTAGTATCTTTGGGGTACCTCAGGACAAGCATGCCCCTCTTGTCAGATGAAGGGTAAGGGAGACTGCTACGAAATGGTTGCATGGAAACCTCCTAGCCCTCATGAGGGTTAGAGACAAATGTTGGGCCAATTTCAAGGTCTCCATGGACCAGGCTATATTCTTGCAGTACAGGAGGCTCAGGAATGAGTGCATAAAGGCAATCAGGGCTGCCAAAAGTGAATTTTGTAAAGCCGCCTTACGGACTTCTGCTAAGGACCCTAGGAGCTTCTGGAGGAATATTAAGAGCATAGTGAGTGGCTCCTCCTCCTGTGAGGCCCCAGATATGCTTGTTGATGGTGCTAGCTGTAACAATCCGCTAACCATCGCCAATGCATTTAACTCTAATTTTTCGGATCTGTCCCTCCTCACCTCGCTATTCTCCTCCCATGATCCTGATAATCCTGTCCTGGTTCCTTCGTCTCAATTGGCCCCCTTCCCCTCGTCCTCTGTTCTACTTCAAGGCTGTGATGGCACAAGAGATGCAGAGATTGCTCTCTGGTCTCTCCCCCTTTGCTAGTGCTGGCCTTGATGGTATGGAAACAAAGCTTCTCCGCCTTGCCACTGACTTCATCGCCTCCCCTGTGGCCCATATCGTCAACCTATCCTTAGCCTCTGGGGTCATCCCTGACCTATGGAAGGTGGCAAGGGTTGTCCCTGTATTCAAACAGGGAAATCCTAGGATTCTTGACAACTACCGGCCAACTGCCATCTTGTCTATCGGTAAGTTTCTTGAGAAAGTTGTGACGGGGCAACTCATGGATTATATCCAGTCTCATTCACTACTGTCTCCCTCGCAGCATGGCTTTCGTAAGGGGCTTAGTACAACCTCTGCCCTGGTTACTGTTACATCTGGGATAAGGGCTGCTATGCACCAGGGTAGACTTTCTGGGGCCATCTTTATCGATTTCTCTAAGGCCTCTGACCTAGTTGACCATGCCCTTCTATGTGCTCAACTTAGGTTCTTGGGTCTGCCCCCACGCTCAGGTGGTTTTCCAACTACCTTCAGAGCAGGCAGCAACTTACCAAATATAGTAAGGTGATCTCGAACGCCACTGCCGTGTCCTTGGGGATTCCCCAGGGGTCAGTCCTTGGGCCCCTACTACTCTCCATATTTGTCAATGATCTTCCCTCCTCCACTGCCTCCAGCAAGGCCATCCTGTATGCTGATGACCTAGTTATTCTCACCAATTCCAGGGATATTGGGGTCATTAACCACCAAATGAGTGAGGATTTTAGGAATATTCAATTCTGGATAATGTCTCACAAGTTGGTCTTAAATCTTAAAAAGACTCAGGCCATGCTGTTTGGTTCCCTGGCTAAGTTAAAGGCCTCCCCTGCTCCTCTGTGCATCTCGGGTTGTGGTGGTGCTCCCGTTCTCATCAGCAACTCTGTCAAATGCCTTGGGGTGACACTTGACCCTCAGCTCGACCTTGGTCATCAAATTCACAATGTGTGTCGAGCTGTTAACTGGAAACTGGGTCTGGCTTACAGGGCGAAGAATAATCTTACTTCAGCTGCTCACCTAGCACTGGCCAGAGGTGTGTTTCTACCATCCTTCTGTTATGGGCTCCTCTTGTTTGCCCATACTTCCAAGGTCCACCTTACCAGGGTGACCACAGCTTACAATAACATCTGCCGCTTTGCGCTTGCAGCTCCTCGTCTCACTCATCATTGTGATCTGTACAGCAAGCTAAACTGGCTCTCCCCGCCCAACCATATTAATTTTGTTTTGGTCTGCTTCACAGGTAAGGTTTTGGGCACAGGCACACCCCCTGGCCTGGCAGAGCTCATTGTGCCTGTTGACTCCTCTACGTATTTCCTAAGGTCATCAGGCCCTGCTATCCTTAAGGTTCCTGCTACACGTACCCGAATGGGGGACAGGGCTTTTGCATCATGTGCACCTAGATTATGGAACTCCTTTCCTGTCCAGGTCCGGTCCTCCCCTTCCCAGGTGTGCCTACGAACCTCCCTGTGGAACCATTTGAAGCTCTCCTCAGTATGAGACTGTCTCAAACCTCTCTGATCTCCCTGGTCCTCTGCACTGCGCTTGAGCATATCATCTCCTGTACCATGGCTCTGGGCTTGCCGTTGTTGCCTGCCCGTCTGGGTGTGGCCCTGTGTATAATGTGTAAAGTTTGTATATAGCTGTATATATTGCTTGGAAAGTTGCTTTAGTAACTCTGCACTTTTCATATTTTGACTGTGCTACTGTAGTAACTTGAGTTATCTTACTATGCATGTTATGCTTCTCCTGACTTCAGTGTATCTGCCTTACTTGCTTCAATCTGTACCCTGCATGTTCTTTTAATTTCCTGTACTCTCCCGGGTCATACCTGAAAATAGGCATCTGTTTTGTCTAGTGTAGTTACCTGGTTAACAAAAGCTAAATAAATAAATAAATATAATATTTGTTAAAGAATCGACAATTTATAGCTGGTGAAAAAGAAAACCCAATTTTTTTTTAAGACTAATTTAAGTAATGAAGTTAAACCATGTATTATCTGGGATGCCGATAAGACTTTCTTAAGAGGCCTGGCAACTTCATATGCTATAAAGAAAAAAAAAGTTATAACAGGAACAATTAAAAAAAAAAAAAAAAACTTGAAACAAAAATCAAGGCAGCACAGACAGAACATACCAGAACAAGATATCAAGGTCATTAAAAAAAAGAAAAACTTGACGGCCCAGTGCCGCTGAGGGTTGAGGCACTGGATGCCACACCTCACACCATGCTGGCAACCCAGGTTTGGGAACGAGCTCGAGCCACCAGGGGTCGGCAGGGATGAGAGAGGATCGAGCATCTGGAGGACTGCTCTCCTCTCTCGGGGAGAGAGACCTGTCGTCCCACTCATTGACTGCCCTCTGGCGGTGGCTGGAGTACAGGTTGAGAGACACATGCTGAAAAACAGAGCCTGGTAGGTTCCATGATGGCTCCTGCATCTGCAGGGCTTGCCCCCGTGTATCTGGACTGGGTCTCTGTGGGGGGGGATGCTGGTGCCCTCCCTCCTGGCCCCACCGTGGGGGACAATCCATAGAGGACTGACTGGGTCGGCGATACGGAGACGTAGGAAAGCTGGAGAGTGAGTCTCTCTGCAAGTGCGCCCCCATCTTGAATAATGCTCTCAGTTTTGGCAAACTCACACTATGAGAAGTTCTAAATCAATTGAAGGAATACAAAGGAAAGTAACCAAAAAATAAGCAACATGGAAGAACATACCTATACAGAGAGACTGTATACTCGGGGTCTATATTTAGCTAAATACAGACAACTGAGAGGAGACCTCTATCTGACTTATAAGGCAATGCAAGATGACCTTAATACCGCAAACATTAGGGCTCACACCATACTACACCAATAAAACTACTAGAACACATAAGCACAAATTAATATGCGAAAAAAAATTAAAAAGAGAAGTCATTTTTTTACTTAGAGAATAATAACAGTTTGGAACACCTTACCACAGCAGATAGTTGAAAGTGAGAACTTAACTACTTTTAAAAAAGGTTAGATCATTTCATGGGAAATAAAAAATGTGACTTCCACACATAACATTCCTCAGTGGCGAATACATTAAAAGGCTTAATTGCCTACTGAATTTGTATCCTACTATGAAACTATGAAGGACAGCCCACAGCCACCTGCCATGGCTCCCAGGAGGATAAAAAGATATATAGCAAAAAAAAAACTTAAAAAAGCTAAACTATAATAAGATCATGAACAAGAAAACTTGAAAGATTAATAACATACACTAGATCAAAAAACTAAGCACAAAGAGATAAGAGTGGCAAACGGTTGTTATACATGCTTCAGAAAGAAAAATCCCAAAGAGTTATAGAAATGATAAAAGATGAGGGGACATTAACAAATAATATAGAAAACATCAATAAAATATTTTACTCTTATTATAAAACCTTTTATGCAATACCTGTGAGACTAAATTGTGTCACATATCAGTAATATTTTTGCCACTATAGGGACGTAAAGTGAGAATATCATGACAGTGTTACTTTGAGGTGGCTTTGTCCTCACCTGGGACCTCCTTGCTCCTGTATCACATCGCCGAGAGACAGATGCCTTTTCTGATCGGACCTGCCAGCCCTGCCAACAAATGCCGTCCACACTGCACTCCAGCCAGCCAGGAGTGCCCAGCTGCAAGTCTCAGATACTCAGAACAGCACTGAAAAGGTGCCAAGTTTTTGAATTGCAGCCAAGAGAACTCTGTCCTTTAAAAGACTGCCTTGGGCTCCTAAGACTTTATACCAGCTTTCCAGCTGTGTGAAGAACTAAGGTGGCTTTGTCCTCAGCTGAACGCCCCTCCCCTCACTCTACTATTGCGGCATCACTGAGAAACGGACACCAGTCCTGATCCGACCTATCAGCCCTGCCAAAGAACACTACCCACAGTGTGCTCCAGCCAACCAGGAATGCCCCACCGCTCTTCTTAAACAAACTCTCTGCTAGTGGTCCTCCATTCTAAGGGCTGTAGTGCAAAGGGTGTCAGACTGTGGGTGTCAGCTGTGGGAGTCAGCCATTGGCTGGCCACACTTCCCAATTTTTCAGTATCCCCTGCTGCCGTCTTTGCTTTACAAAATGATGCTTTTATTGGTGACTCTGGTCTGTCTGCAGCAGCTCATTGCTGGTTCCTGGACTTCACAGTTAACTCAGTAACTCCATAAACTCTATGAAACTGTTCGCTGCTCTTCACTGTTTAAAGCTACTTTGTGCTTAACACCTACACATGGCTTGTTGTAATCTGCTTTAAAGATCAAATGCACACATATTTCATAAAAAGCTTGAATAAACTTAAATTCGTGTCCTTGTGTCACGATTAGTGTTTCCTGAAAATATCATGCTGTTTGGTTTTGTGGTTTTCTTTGAACCAGCATCTGTTAATGTGTTCTGCAGTAACTGAAAACAGTGAAGAAATAGAGAAGATGTTTCTGTCCCTGTCAGTGAGCAATGACATCGTACCTGTCCAGCCTGCTGCTTCAGCAATTAAATCCGATTGACTGTTGTAGTTCCTAGTTAGAGCAGTCTGCAGAGCTAATTGTTTTCCCTCAGAGTTTGTTACTAACCCATCTGACTTGTGTTTAGAGAGATATACTTGCTTAAAATCTATATTTTTGTTCTCATAAAAAGTTGATCATTTTGGGTTTAGAGCTGAATTGAAGTGGTATGAATGAATGTCTGTGAAAAATTACCTTGCCTGTATCACAGATGTCAGTTCTCTGTCATCAAAACTCTGCATTCTATTCTGGCTATATAACGCAGGGTTGTTTAATGGATATAAAATAAATCTGCATTCCATTAATTCATAGAAGCAGTGTGTCTTTGATGTAGCCTCAATCAATAGGTTCATGTGATAACAATTTTCTTTTTATTTCAGATTGATAAACATGTGCCTGCCACACTCTACTATTTCAGGAACATGGACTGTATGAACTCATAAAATTCAGTTCTTTGTGGGGTTCTGTGTGAAAATATATCATGTATGTGTATAACTAGAAATACTATATGGCATCCTGATGCCCCTGTCTCCTGCCTCTCAGCTGAGGCTGCTGCACCCCGCTTCCCTCTGTCCCCCACCCCCACAGTCAGGGGCAATGCACATACAGTAGTTGCCCCCTTTTCCCATCTCCACAGACAGGGCTGCTGTGCTTTGCTAAGCCCTAAAATCCCAGGGTCTCTGCCTTCACAGTTTGGGCTGCTGCACCATGCTGCCCCAGGCCACCAAAGGTGGGGCTTTTGCTGCACCCTGCTACCCACTTCCATTGCCCCAAATGGGCAGGGCTGCTGCACCACATGCACCCCGTCACACAGTCAGGGCTGCTGTACCCTGATTCCCCACTGTGTCCTGCACCACAGTCAAGGCTTCTGCACCATGCTGTCCTCTGTCCCCTGACACCACTGTGCCCTGCTGCACCACAGAGCCTCTTGCCCTCACAGTTAGAGTTGTTGCACCATGCTGCTCCCTGCCACTAGAGTCAGATCCTTTGGTACATTGTCCAAAACTACTCAATAAAAATACAAAAAATACTTTCATCTTGTGTTATAAGGTGAGGGACAGAGGGTAGCAGGGTGCAGCAGCCTAAACCGTTTGTGCAGGAGGCAGAAGGGTGCAGCAGCCCTGACTGTGTGGAGAAGACAGTGGGCAGAGGGTTACAGCAGCCTCATATGAGGGCAAGAGATGGGACTTTTGGGGCAGGGCAAAGGGGGAAGTAGAGAGCTGCTGCCTCAACTGTCTGGCAGGAGACAGGGGAATCAGGATGCTATATAGTATTTCTAGTTATACGCATACATGGTGCATTTTCACACAAAAACCCTCAAAGAACTGAATTTTATGGGTTTGTAACCCCTAGGTGGTGCTATCCCAAGGGATACTATCCCTGCCTGCACGGCTAGTAGCAGGTTAAGGGGCCTGAGTTCTGAAACGGGTGCCTCCACCCTGAGGTCAGGGTTGGTAGTGGTCACACTAACCTGGGCATAGCCTTCTGGGACACTGTAACCCCCCTCTTTCCCTTCTAGTGGCCTAAGCAATATACGATAATCACTTTCACAGTGCCCCTAGTACACCATACTAGTACTCACACTGTCTGCACTTACCACCAGGGCTGGTTCCTCTCACTCGACCCTGGGGACCCCTGTAAAACAAGGTTATGCACAGTAAATAGCAACAGTACAGTACTCTTGGCACAAACTGGAACCACAGTCAGGTTAAATGCAGAAAAAGTCAGATCTGATTTATTCAGGGGACTTGAACAAGGAAGTGGCGTAATCAGGTTGACTGGCTTAAAGGCTATATTAATCAAACAGTTATGCATGCGCTTCAATATTGCATTATGACTGTCTCATCCATTGTTTTGTACCAAACATATTTATGTATGTTTTTTTTCTTCTGTATTACTGTACCTTTGTAAACCCCACCCCCCAGGGCGCATCTGGAATCGAGTGGTACTCTGCTCAGTGTGCCTTCCTGGTAAATCTCTTAAATAAATAAATAAATAAAACTCAGTAGGAAAATGGTGGGCTAGCCAGGAACATTGCAGCTGGTTGGGTCCCTGTAGTGGAAGAAAGCAACATGCACAACACACACCATTTGTAATCCGGAGCCAGAGGGCTCAGTTCATGAAAGAAAAAGCAAGAAAATCAGACGACAACACTTTAGATTTAGTTGTTGTTGCAGGGAGTTACCCTGATGTTTACTCATGATACCCAATACTGGACACAGGCAGGAAGAAATCGAGACTGCAGGCTGTTCAGCTGGAGTGCCCGGAGACGCGGGGCCCACACGAATCACTGAAGCATCGTTCCAGTTCAAGTGTTGAGCAGGGGAATGATCCCCAGGCAGGTCTTTCGTTGATGGCTTTCTCTGTGCAGCGGGTAGTCAGGCTGGGCCAGTGTGGCAAGGCCCAGGCCCAATGGAGATGATTTTGGATTCAGTCCCTGGGGCTAGATGCAGCTTCCAACAAGCAGACTACAGTTCAAACCACAGTGAGAAACCAAATCGCAAAGCACTAGCAGCACACAGCACATTTACATGTAAGGAAATTCTAATGCAGCTTCCAGCAAGCAGAACACAATTAAAACCACAGTGGGGAAACAAATTACGACCCACTATAAGCATACAACACATTGACATGTAAGGAAATTCCACTGTACCAGGCAAAAGGCTCTCTGGTCAAAATTACAGAGTCTCTGCACAATCCGGGAGTTCAGAGGTGGCTTGAGGTCCAGACAGGCCGATCGCATTCAGCAAATCTTTGGTCTTCCTCAGGTTAAAGCCTGGTCACAGTCAAGTGGCTTCAATAGTCCTCACAGCTCGGATTCAGTCTAAATAAACTCTTATTTTCCCTCTCAGGGACAGCAGCCAGACAGGCAGGCTAAAACTCAGCCCTTTCACAGTTCTCCCACGCAGAACTACACAGAACTGCTGCTCAAATCACTTGAGCTGTTACTCATTTCACCTCCTAACTCAGACCTAACTGAAAACTGCAAGCAGTCTGGGAATTTCCACACGATCCAAAAGGTTTGGTTGACTGATCTGTCTGTCAGTCACAACAAGGGCTCCCACTTCAGGTTAATTTAGGTGCCAAAATGCAAAAACTACAATTCCTACAAGTTTTAACCCCACCAAGCCCCTGTAGGCAGGCTCCATTTTAGAGTCCCAAAAGTACTGATAGGCCCATTCTGACAGTCCTGGGCCAAGTTGGTGAAGATAAACAGAACAATCCTTGCTGCAAAGAAAACAAGTTAGAACAAACTGCAATATTATAATACTCTAATAGATATTCAGCAAATAAGCACATCTTATAACAGAGCTCCCTCTGCGCAAATAGCGATGGCAGAACGCAGCAATTATCTGGCAGCCCAGGCAGGGCTCGAGCATGAAAACACTCAGCCCCCTCCCAGATTAATTATAACTACAATCTAGGCAGCTCTTAAAGAGACAGTACACAGGGGCTATACAGGCACTCTCTGGCAATATATTTAAACTGTTAAAACACAGAACACCAGCCTGGCGGTGAGCATTTAGGCAAGTTCGAGGAAGACTTTTTGGGAGCCCCATTTGTAGGGAGGTTACAGGTTCATACAGTACATGTTCCTGAAACAGCAGGGTGTGACAGACATAGGTTTGTCAATCTGACATGAAAACAACATTGTTATAACATGAACATATTTATTGAGGCTACATCAAAGACACACTGCTTCTACGAATTAATGGAATGTAGATTTATTTTATATCCATTAAACAACCCTGGGTTATGTAGCCAGAATAGAATACACCGTTTTGATGGCAAAGAACTAACATCTGTGATACAGACAAGGTAATTTCTCAGACATTCATTCATACCATTTCAGTTCAGCACTGAACCACACATGATCAACTGTTTATGACAACAGAATGATTTTAAGCTAATCTCTAAACACAAGCCAGTTGGGTTAGTAACAAACTTTGAGTGAAAATAATTAGCTCTGCAGACTGCTCTAACTAGGAACTGTAACAGCCTATTTAGTCAATGAGGGATTTAACTGCTGAAGCAGCAGGCTGGACAGGTATGATGTCATTGCTCACTGACAGAGACAGAAACATCTTCATATTTCTTCACTGTTTTCAGTTACTGCAGAACAGATTAACAGATGCTGATTTAAAGAAAACCACAAAACCAAACAGCATGATATTTTTAGGAAACACTAATCATGACACAGGGATGTGAATTCAAGTGCATTCAAGCTTTTTATGAAATATGTGCATTTGATCTTTAACTACCCATAGAGTTCACAATAATCACAGTCTGACATTTTTGTGACTCCACATAGCTGGCTATTGTTATAAATGTCTCTGTTCTTAACCATTCTGCTTATAAAGTTTCATATCTGTATTAGCTACCTATTTTAATTTAAATCTGCCAGCAAGGTTATAGTTCTCAACTTTATCCAGTTCAGGTTAGGCTCCCAAGTAATTAAGCTGCTGTACAGGGTTTGATCTGTGCAACAGGCTGCCTGCAATTGTTTTTCCCTCAGGTTATACCCCAATTTTACATTTTAATTACTGGTCTTGATAGCACACAGTCAAACTCCCGGCTTTGCCTAGCATAGTACTGTTACACTAAACTTCCCTTTTTATTGCAGCAGGACTGACTTTCTCTACCTACACCACTGGCATCCCTTTCATTCATCATATTGTGTAGTACTGTTCTGATATCCCTGCTTCTTCAGGCAGACAATCTCCTTTTGCCCTCCCCCTGTCAGACGGTGCTGCCCTTTTAGAACCACATGATTTCGCCTACTCTAACACCTTTGTAGCTGCACCAAACACCATTGCTGCACCTATGCCTGATTTTGGTACGTCGTGTGCAGTTGGGACACTTTACTTGATTTGCAGCAGCTAGTGCCAAATATTTGGCACAAGCCCCATTTAAAGGGTACCCAGGATTGTCGCAAGTTAGACCAGAAAAAGTTGGACTAATGCACGGCAATCCATGCACAGGATAGAAATCCCGATCGCCGACTGGGAGAATGCCGCACGCCCCATGCCTCATATGTTCGGTGCCCCCGGGGCTTGCAGCATTCTCAGCCCTTTGAAAAATCAGGCCCTGTGTGTCTCACCCTAACCTGACTCCGCTTCTGACACCAGTCACCTATGCCTACTAATGAAGTTTGTGGATAAACACCACTTCTATTCCCCATGTGGCTGCCCCATTACCTCTGACAAATGTGGCCGTTGGTATCTTATTACCCTGTACTTGTCCGATGATGTTGAATTAAACCCTGGTCCCTCTGCCACTTTTTGCAGCTCTGAGCCTTGTCAGACTGTTTCTAAGGGGTTAAAAATTGCCCACTTAAATGATGATAGTCTACTATGTAATCTCCCTGAATTAGAGGCCTGAGAGTCACCGTATAAACCTGATGTGCTATGTATTTCTGAAACATGGCTCAAACCCTTCACACCTGACTCGGCTTGCTCCTTTTCTAACTACAGTCTGTTAAGATGTGACCATCCCTCCACCAAAAGAGAAGGTGGTATAGCTATCTGTTTTAGGGAGCACCTTAATCTGTCTGCTGTACCCATTCCTAAATTGTCCCCATGTGAGGCTCTGCATGCTGTCCTAGTTCTGGGGGAGAGGACAAAGAAACTTCTATTATATGCAACTATAACCCTCCCAGAGGTGATGTGGCAGCCTCAGGTCTAACCGAATTTACACCACCTCCTTCACTGGAAAAACAAAATTATTCTACTTGGTGATTTCAGTCTTGACTGGTGGAGTAAATCATTCAAATCCTTTGAATCACTAGCTCAAAATACCAGCTGTCCTCAACTCATCTCTGATCCAGCCTGCCTTTCTCTCATTTCAGGCAGTCACACTTTAATTGACTGGCTCTTGAGGAACAGAAAGGACAGGATCACTGGGGCTGGTATCTTATCTGTTGCTGTTAGCGACCACTTCCCGGTCTACTACATCTGGCGAGCTTGTGCTCCTTCTTGTACCCCTAAAGAAATCTCACTTTGGGACTTCTCAAAGCTTGGCCCCACTGCTTTCCTCACTGACCTGTCTTATTGACTGGACACTGCTTTATATTACCAGTAATGTAAACAAGACCCTAAACTATTTCATCTCCCACGTTAGTACTCTCCAAGATCTATATACTCCAATGGTGATACACAGAATCAAAGGTTCTTTCATCAGGTGGCTACATAAAGACCTCCTTGCCTTACTAAAGGTGATGGACAAGGGTTGGTCAAAATTTAAAAACTCTGGTCTCCCAGTTGACTTGGTGGGTTACAGGACCAGGAGAAACACCTGTAAAAAGGGACTACGTCTTGCAACGAGTTCCTACTGAAGAAATCTATTGCTCGATGCTGCTGACGACTTTCGAAAATTTTGGAATCACATCAACGGTATTATGGGGGTGGGCGCACCCATTTCACTAATGATATGATGCTTGACGGCATTCACTACAAAAACCCTGTCACCACTGCCAATGATTTCAACCACCACTTCTCAGACCTGTCCAAATACACCTGTCCCACCCTTATACCTCCAGCATCTACCGTCTTCATCCCCTTGACCACTCCTGCATCTTCCCACTGTTTCTACCTATGTGCAGTTACTAACCTGGAGGTGCGTTGTCTACTGGACTCCATCTCTGTCTGCAGTAGTGTAGGCACCAATGGCCTCGAGCTCAGGTTGCTAAGAATTTTTTATTTATTTATTAAATTCTAGGATTACAAATACCTTTGACCAAAATTACTGCTCTTTTACAAAGGTTCCACATCAAAGGATGCAGGTGAAACATACATACAGAGGTAGTTCATGGTTACAGGAGTATCACAGTGAAGGCAAAGCTATAAACAAACAGTACATAATGGAAAGACATAGTGAGCCTGTTAATGAAAAGATGTTTTATGGCAGAACAGTACATTATATAGATCAGATAGTGCATATAGGGTGTCAGGGTTAAAAAAAGCGTAGGCAGGCTAAGGGGCCATTGTCGGGAGGTGATGGGCAGGTAACGAGAGTGCAGAGTAGGTAGGGGTTGGGGGACTGAAGATCTGGAAGTGTCTACAAGAGGGGAGGTGAATGGTAGGGCTGGGCATAGGTGTGGAAGGGTAGGGATAGGAGGAGGAAGGTGACAGAGAAGAAGGTGGGGGGATAAACATTCCACCTAAGACTAAGGAGAGGTAGGAGGCTGCCCCTAGGGGAAGCAGTCACATTGCGTGGTAGATGCTAAGTATAGACTGAGCTGCCTTTTAAAGGATCCAAGTGTTGCAGGAGTAAGTACTTAATTGCTAAGGGCATTGTACCGCTGGGGAGCTCTGTAGGTGAATGATGTTTGACCCACTGAGGTCCTGCATCTGGGAACCTGGAAGATTTGATGTTGAGCACTACGTGTGAAGGGTACTGTTGTATGTCATGAGGAGCCTTTGAACACCAGGCGGCATGATCCCAAGGAGAATCTTCTTGGTGATGAGACATGTCTGATACTGAATTCTACTATGAAGTGGGAGCCAACCGGCCAGCATGTACAGGTCACAGGTGTGAGTCCGGCGGGCAGCACCAGTTAGGAGCCTGCAGGCTTTGTTAAGTGACACAGATATCCTGCGGAGAGCAATGGGAGAAGCAGAGCCATAGATAGCTAGCTAGACCATAGTCAATGATAGAGGTGACAGAGCTATAGATAGCCAATCTAAGGGCATCCACAGTCATGCAGTGTTTGTGACTGTGAAAAGACCGATTTGTAAGTTGGTGGCCTTTGCTACATTGTCGATGTGCGGTACATAGGTGAGAAAGCTGTCCAGTGTGATGCCAAGATATTTAAACTCGGGCACATGTTCAAGTGAAGATCCAGACTGGTTTTTAATGGCGAGGGACTGAGATTTGTACTTGCTCCGTATGTTGCAAAAGGTCATGACCTTGGTTTTGGTATAATTTAAGACGAGCTTGTGATCCTTGAACCATTCTTCTACATGCCTAAAGTCACACTGCAGCTGATACTCCAGGTGTTTGATGTCATGATGCCTCGTAAATAAGACTGAATCATCTGCGTAAAGTAGTATTTTCTGGTGGCAAACCCTGGGGAGGTTGTTCAGGAAAAGAGAGAAGAGTAGAGGGCCTAGTATGGACCCCTGTGGTACACCTGAAAGAACTGTTTTTTCATTAGAGGTGACACTGGCAATCCTAACATGCTGGACCCTTCCCCCGAGATAGCTAGCAAACCAGGGCAGTGCGTCATTAGAGAGCCCGATGGTTGACAGTTGCCTAAGTAGAAGTTGGTGGTGAACGGTATCAAAGGCCTTAGTAAGTTCGATAAATACTGCCTCCCACAGTTACCTTGGTCGAGGGTGGCATTTATGAGCCCTGTAAATTCCAGCAGTGCGGTGGTGGTGCTATGCCCTTTTCTGAAGCTGTGCTGTTCCGGGCATTGGATATCATACTTGCCCAGGTACTCGATAAGCTGGTCCGAGACTATACGTTCGAGTGCTATGGATGGGGGGGAGAGAGGATGGAGATAGGCCTGTAGTTGGTGTGCAGCGACTTGTCGCCACTTTTGTGGACTGGTGTAATAGACGTCTGCTTTCAGAGTGTTGGGAACTGGCCTAACCTAAGTGAGAGGTTGCTCTTTGTCAGAGGTACAAAGATATCATCTAGGACTAGCACCATCAGCTTCAGGTCGAGCGCGTCACCACTGTACCCTGCTTTGCAGATGGCCTTGCGAATACAGGATCCATAATGACCTCCCCTTACCTAGCTCCCCCTCTGGCTAGAATTTATAATCTATCCCTGTGCTCTGGGGTTATTCCCAAAGTCTGGAAGGTTGCAAAAATTGTCCCTGTCTTCAAGAAAGGTGACCTCAAATCTATCACTAATTATTACACCATAGCAATTCTTTCAGTCCTAAGTAAAATACTGAAAAAGTTTGTTTCTGAACAAACCACAGCTCTACTCCAATTTGCAAATGACATCAAAGTTGCCACAGAAATAGGTTTATTCACAGGGGCTGTGTTCACTGACCTTAGTAAGGATTTTGATCTACAGTAGTTGACCATTCACTAATAAAGACCAAAATGCTATCCCTGGGTATCTCCTCTGACGTGGTTTCCTGGTATGACAGCCACCTCAAGAATAGACAACAGTTTGTTAAAGGGAAACTGTCATAATCCTCATTTTCCTCCCAGCATCTACCCACCTGCCAACTTGCAGTGAAACATAGAAACAGAGACTTTTACGGCAGATAAGGACCATTTGGCCCACCCAGTCTGCCCATTTCCCTTCCGATTGGATAAGCTGCAGATTCTAGTTAACCAACAAGCCTACTTCCTGCAACCCCCCCACTACAATTGCCTTATGTCTGTCCCATGCATGTTTGAATTCCCCCACTGTTTTAGACCCAACAACCCCCGGAAATTCCATCACTCTCTCTGTGAAAAAAAAATTCCTCACATTACCCCTGAGCCGTCCCCCCTCTATCTTTAAAGTGTGCCCCCTTGTTCTTACACATCTCTTTTTCTGAAAGATGCTACCCTCCTGGACTTTGCTGATTCCCTTGAGGTACTTGAAAGTTTCTATCATGTCCCTCCTGTCCCTGCTTTTATCAAGGGTATACATATTAAACTCTCTCAGTCTCTCTTCATATGGTTTTTGATGCAGACCCTGCACAATTTTAGTTGCCCTCCTCTGGACTGCTTCCATCCTGTCTATGTCCTTGCACAGATGGGGTCTCCAAAACTGCACACAGTATTCCAGATGGGGTCTCACCAACTGTTTGTACAAAGGGATAACCACTTCCCATTTTCTACTTGTGATACCCCTTCCTATGCATCCCAGTATCCCCCTGGCTCTCCTTACTGACTTCTCACATTGCTTACCCACCTTTAGGTCATCTGATATGACCACCCCCAAGTCCATTTCCATTTTTTTTGTTGTTAGTACCTCCCCTGATATTGTGTACTCTTCTCCTGGGTTTTTGTTTCCCAGGTGCATTACTTTGCACTTCTTTGCGTTGAATCCAAGTTGCCATATGTCTGACCATTCCTCCAACCTTGCCAAGTCCCTTCTCATCCTTTCTACCCCCCCTTGTGTATCAACTCTGTTACAGATCTTTGTGTCATCTGCAAAGAGGCATACCTTTCCTTCCAGACCCTCTGCAATGTCACCTATAAAGATGTTAAAGAGGACTGGACCCTGTACTGAGCCCTGAGGTACTCCACTAGTAACCCCCCTTTCTTCGGAATGTGTTCCATTCACTATTACCTTCTGTGTCCTGTTGTGCAGCCAGTTTGCTACCCAGGCTAGTACTCTGGAACCCACTTCCAAGCTGGCTAACTTAATTAATAGTCTTTTGTGCGGGACTGTGTCAAATGCCTTGCTAAAGTCTAGGTAGGCCATATCCACAGCCCATCCCTGATCTATTACTTCGGTCACCCAGTCAAAGAAATCAATTAGATTCGCCTGACATGACCTTCCTGCTGTAAATCCATGCTGCTTTGGGTCCTGTGCCCCGCTGGCCTCTAGGTACTCAACAATTCTTTCTTTCTGAACTGATTCCATCATTTTCCCTACCACCGAGGTCAAACTTACAGGTCTGTAGTTTCCTGCTTCTGCTTTGCTCCCACTTTTGTGAAGGAGAATCACATCTGCCCTCCTCTAGTCCTCAGGTACCACCCCATCCTCCCATGATTTGTTAAAAAGTTTGGTCAGTGGTGTCACTAGGTCCTCCCTTAATTCTTTTAGGATGCTGGAGTGAATCCAGTCAGGCCCCATTGCTTTGTCCACCTTGAGTTTTAGGAGTTCTTTCAGGACTCTTTCTTCTGTAAATGGACTGGTGTCAACCCCCCTACCCAGAGTGCTTCTATTGTCTGGTTTAGGTAACTCCTCCTCATCTTCTTTTGTGAATACTGAGCAAACGTATTCATTCGGTATCTCTGCCTTTTCACTGTCTCCCTCTGCCCACCTCCCCTCTCGTTTATTAATCTTCACTATTCCTCCCTTAACCTTTCTATGCTCCCTAATGTACCTATAAAAGGTTTTATCCCCCTTCTTAACTGAGTTGGCTATTTTTTCCTTGGTATGGGCCTTTGCTATTCTGACTGCCTTCCCCCACTTCTTCCTGCTTTAACTGATACAGTTCCCTGTCACGCTCCTTCTGTGATTCCTTATACTTTCTGAATGCAGCCTTTTTCTCCTTAACCTTCCCTGCCACCTCTTTTGAAAACCATAGTGTTTCTTTACTCCACTTCGTTTTCTTTATTTGTTTCACACAAAGGCTTGTTGCCTCTATGATAGCAGTTTTGATTTTTCTCCATTGTTCTTCCACCCCTCCTTTTTGGCCATTTGCTAGTGCATTCCTCAGGTATTCACCCATTTTGCCAAAGTCAGCCCTTCTAAAGTCCCGTATCCTTGTTCTTGTATGGCTTGTCTCCATGGTTGTGCTTACTGTGAAGCACACTGTGCAGTGGTCACTTGTTCCCAGATGTCTACTGACTTCTAAATTTGTGATCCTCTCTCCATTTGAGAGTACCAGGTCTAGTATTGCTCCCTCCCAAGTGGGTTCCAACACTAGCTGTCTAAGGCCTGCCACCTGCAGGGCATCGAGAATGACCCTGCTCTTGGATGTGGCTGCAGTACATGTCATCCAGTTAACATCTGGCATATTCAGGTCCCCCATCAACAGTATCTCCCCTTTTTCAGCCATTTTGAGAATGTCCTCTATCATTTTCTTGTCAATTTCCTCCCCTTGAGATGGGGGTCTGTATACAACCCCTGTTCGGACTGTGATGCCATTCCCTGTCTCCAAGGTGACCCACAGTGTCTCTTGTCCTCCCCCTTTACTTTTTAGTTCTGTAGCTTTGATCCTTCCCTTATGTATAGAGCTACTCCACCTCCTCTTTTACCCTCCCTGTCCCTTCTGTAGACTGTGTACCCTGGTATGTTGACATTCCAGTCATGGTTCTCTGTGTACCATGTTTCCGTGGCTATCACAATATCCAATTGTTCATCTTCCATCAGGGCTACTAGCTCAGGAAGCTTGTGTCCCACACTACGGGCATTGGTACTCATTGCCCTCCATTTAATGTTGGCTTTATCCTTTTCCCCATCCCTGTTCTGCTTGCTGCTAGTTCATTTTTCCATTTACCCCTGTCCTGCCCTTTGTTGAGCTCTGTACCTCAGTGTTTACCTTACTACTTGCCATGTTTTGTGGGGAGAGGCTTGACATTTCCTGTCTCTTATGAGCACCTCCCCCCTTGGCTAGTTTAAAAGCTTGCCAAGGAAGCATTTAAACCTGTCACTTAGGAGCTTGGTTCCCTTCGTGGATAGATGCAGACCATCATGCCAGTATAGACCGTCATCTCTCCAGGTGTACCCCCAGTCCTCAATGAAGCCAAAGCCCTGTGCTCTGCACCAGTTTTGCAACAATTCATTAAACTGCATGGTGTGTAGTACCCCAGCCTCACCCCTGCCATGGACTGGCAGCACCTCTAAGAAGGTAACCGTGCTTGCTACCTGTCTGAGGCCTCTCCCCAAATTCATCCTGCACTGCACCGATTCCATGCCTAGTAAGGACATTTGTCCCAAGGTGGACAATGATATCTAGTTCCCTCTCCTGTGATGCTGCTTCTGGAATCCTGAGGATTCGCTTCTTGTCCCTCCAAGCCATGGCACCAGGCAGGCACCTTACTTCCCTCGCCTCTCCCTTCCCCAGTTCTACCCTCTAATAATTGAGTCCCCTATCAGAAGCTGTTTCCTTCCCCTGTGGTGTCCCTTGCCACCCTTTTGTGGGTCTCCCTTGTGGATGCCCTCAGTATTCTTCTTGATCTCCACTGAGGGTGCCATCATAGAGGAATCTTGCTCTGCCAGACTGGTGTACAATTTGTGTAGAGGCACAACTAGGGGGCTTCGTCTCTGTTCCACCACCAGCACCCTTCCAGAACCCACTGTGGTCCAACTGCTCTTCAAACTTGGCAACCTCTGAGGCAGTGGTTATGGGAGACTGGCATTTCTGTTGTTGGGCATGTCTTTCATTAGCACTTCACATTTTATGTTCCAGAGTGAGTGGTGCCATTTCATAGAGAGTCGTGGCCAAAGCCGCAACTTACATGCAGATGAACTCCTTGATTTTCCTATTGTATGCTTGTTCATGACGAGTGGGGCACATTTTCATAGACTAAAAATACATAGTGCGCCATGTAGAACTCCTTGAGCTGTACCTCTAGACACAACCCCCGTTAAAAATGGAGCAGTGCAAGGTAGTTAATTTTTTAATGAAAGTTGTGGCTCCAAGTTCAGGCATGCGCAGTAGGGCGCTACCTACAGTAGCATCTGTCATTTTGCTCTGGCCTCAAACCATCTGACTCACCACTGTCAGCTCTACTCTGGACTAAACTGGCCATCCCCCGAGGGTTGCCACTCTCTTAGTCAATGTGCCCTTACTGACAAAATTATTAGAAATTAGGTTCCCTCCTCCTTAATCTCTATGCTGACACCCCCGACCTTGCTTACCCCCTCGGCTCAGATGATCAGTCCTTACTAGCTGCTTCCAGGTGTATGACCAACATGGGACTTCAGGCCTTCTCCCACTTTGCCTCTAGTTATTGTAACTCCCTGCCAGTAACCCTCCAGCTCTCCCCTTCCTATGCCTGTTTCAAAAGGGAGCTATATCACCATCTTGTTGTTTCTGACTCATGTACCTGTTTTTTGCCTCTATGACCACCACACCGATGATGTCCTAATAGTGTTTACTGCAGCTGCTTAGTTTTCTGCTTTACTTACAGATGACACACCTGCTTTGTTTTAATGGTTTTCTGTCACTGCACCCTCTGTTAATTTTGTTTTTGTTGCTATATCTGTCACTATTTATACTGATTTCTCCTTTTTATACAGATCATTGCACTGTTTTGAATATTTCTATTGCTCACGTATTGTAACTAGGTATCCATAACTTTTTTAATGTTTTTATCTTCTTTAGTGTACTGTGTTTTACAATTGTTTGTAACTGTACTCTCCCGGGTCGTGCCTGAAAATGGGCATTTTACTGTTTAGTGCACCTACTCAGTAATCAAAAACCAAATAAATAAACAGTGACAAAAAATATTCTCACTGGAGCTCAGGACTGGCTGTAGTCAGCAGTGCGAGCAGCACACTTTCAATGAGCCCCTTCGTAATGATTCCGAGTCACTCATTGCAGAAACCCTCCCTCACACTGCCAGGCTCCTCACTCTAGGAAAATCATTAAACTACACTTTTCTATTGCTGTGAAACACCAACAGAAACAATCCCCCAGTACTCACTGCCACAAGTTGTCCAATCCATATCTGGAATTCGCAGAACCGCACACTTTTAAGCAACGACCACCTCCTGGGATCACCACTATCCTGTACATTCTGCCACCACGGGGTCCCCTTCTCCTGGACTATGTTAGGAGGCAGTATAGCGCAGTGGTTTAAGGCTCTGAGCTGCAAACCTGGAGACCTGGGTTTGAATCCCTCAGCCCCCACTTGCATACTGTGTGACCCTGAGCAAGTCACTTAACTTCCTTGTGCTCCCAAGTCACACCTGTAAACAAGCTTTCAGCTTAGTCTCTCTCTCTCTCCTGGTTAAACAAAAAAACAAAAAAAAATGTTCAGTACTGGCCCTGTCTCTCCAGTAGACCGCACTTGCCACACTTCTCCCGGCTCAATG
Organism: Neoceratodus forsteri; assembly: GCA_016271365.2. Classification (NCBI taxonomy): domain Eukaryota; kingdom Metazoa; phylum Chordata; order Ceratodontiformes; family Ceratodontidae; genus Neoceratodus; species Neoceratodus forsteri. Next base: position 360,430,954 of record CM028137.1, read on the forward strand.
GAAACTCACACACAAACAATACTCTGATGCATTCTGATGCAATTAAAAGTGTGACCGCCTACTCAGTCCTGTAACTTCCGCTGACACAGGTGAAACTCAATTTTAAAACCTGCAATTAATTAAAAAAAAAAAAACAGCAAACCAAAACTAAAACAGATGGGCACTGCAGAAATTGAACATACCATGACTCTTACCAGAAATATCTCTGGTATTTCTCCCTTGTGCACTTTGACCTATGACATTACTCATGGCTTCACCACTTATGATGTCATAAAGTCAAACTGCACTCCAGAGAAGTATCAAGAGATATTTCTGGTAGTGCCATGACCTATCCTTTACATATGCATTCTCTCCCCACTCACCAATGCTGCCTTCCTCAGCCTGGCCACCTCCCAGCCCTATCCATCTCCCATCACTGTCACATACCCAGTCCCAGGGAGATCACTGGGGCAATTCCTCTGTTGAGGGCATTTTCCCATGTAGTGGGCTCCCTCCAGAGCACCAGTAGCCATGGTCTCTGTCGGGCCAGTGAGCAGTCGGAAGAGGCGGAGCATGAGGGTGCCAGTGCCATTCTGCCACACATCTGGGGGAGTGGGGAGACTGAGCTGACAAGGGAAATCATGGAAGCAACTCCTTTGGCCAGGCAGGCGAACAATGCTTCATTGAGATAATGACTGCACCACATGGGGGGCAACAAGACAAAACAGGCGTCTGTAGTTTGCCAGTCTCAGCCTAAACTTGATTAGATGTAAAAGCCTGTCTAGAAGGTGATTTCTGTCCTGGTGAAGTCTTGTCAGCCTGCCCTGTACAAAGATTTGCATATCCATGGTGTCTTTGCACTGGGTTTTGAGGCTTGTATGCAGTTTGGCGAGATGGGCAAAAACTTCCCACCCCAGTCACCACACCACAGCTTCCACTGTGTGGTAGGGGAGCCCCGAGACTAGCAGCAGCCATCACACAAACAACCGTGGTTGGAGTTTTTTCCCATTTTCATCCATTAACCTCCTGCTGGTGCTTTACTGTGTCGAGGGTCAACCTCACTAGCAGGTGTGCACAGCATCCCCTGTAGAGGAGGCTAAGCTACTTGACCTACCACTGGGGTTGCTGTGGCAGTGGAATGCTGTACCCTTCTCCCCCAGTTGGGGGAAGCACTGCAGCAGTAGCACCACCTAACTATGGACCGTTTGAACCCAGGTCAACCACATGTTACTGCAAAACATTACCGCTGGAGTGTTGGGGCAGCTGGTTTTAATGACTTTCTAAAACATTGCACTGAAGGTGTAAATTTGAATATTCATAGGCTGTTAATTCCACCAGAACTCAGATTGCAAATAGCAAATAATGAATCTCCTGCAGTTTTCAAACTGGACTGTGAGAATGAAAATAACACCAGATTCTCAGAACATAATGCTCATGGAACAGTATATGGGTTCAACGACCCCATTAGTAGGCTAGACCAAGGCCATTAATATGGCAATGGGAAGATATCCAGAGACTGCACTTGTTCCCTGAAATAAGTGGTCTACATCCGGGGGGGGGGGGCCCTAAGTTTCAGGAAGGATGCAGTGAGAGTGGATTAGGGGCCCAATAAACAAATGGATGCACATCCAGTTTTTACGTGCCAGTGTTGAGCTTCAGTCCTCATTTGGACCTAGGGTTGTCATCTTTGGATGAGGTAAAAACTGGATGCAAAACCACACCTCTGGCTCCACCCCTTTTTTATGACTAATAAGTAATATCACTAGGAAATCGATAGGAAATCATTTTTATACTTTTTTTTTTTTTTTATTCTTTGGTAACTGGGCAACTCCCACTGAACACAAGGCCAGTTTACAGGGGTGCCCCAGGAGCACAGGAAGATTAAGTGACTTGCTCAGGGTCACACAGTATGCAAGGGAAGGATGTGACAGTCAAACCCAGGTGTGCTGGATGTACCAAGCTTTTTCACAGCTTGTTGCTCTAACTTCTGTTAAGTACTCTTCCATTTTCCTTCCTGTGTCAGTCACGTATTCTGATATGCTTTTACAATTTTTTATACATTATCAGTGTCTGTGATACCCTCATCTTCACTGTGTTCCTTTTACTTCAGCAACTACTGCTGTTCTTTTTCTCCCCCACTTCTTTTTTTAATTAAATATACTTAACTGAATTTTCTCCAAAAAAGACAAACCAACACAAGGCCAACATCAAACTCCCCTCCTCCAAGCACAATTAGTACAGAGTGTCAATTGACACATGAAATTGAATTAAGGAACTGTTACGTAGGAGCAAAAATCTATCTCACAAGGTAGCAATATAATACAAGGAAGTTAAAAAGACTTCATATATTGCCTTTAAACAAACAGCAATTAGCCCAAGGTCATTAGAACATACAAAGGTTCCCAGTTTCGGACACAGGTTTGTAATCTGTTATTCAAACTTGCAATAGAGTTCTCTGCCCAGAGAGCAAACACCAACTCTGCATAGCATTCATGCCCCAAAAGGGGTTCTCAGCCACAGAAAAATGGTTTATGGATCACAGATTAGTCATGAACTGCCAAAACAATTAAGACTATGATGTTCACCAGCACACAGAGCAAGCATAAGGCCTCCCCCCTTGCAATGAGGAATGCCAATGGGAACCCACTGGAACATGTCCAGCAGTTCAGGTACCTGGCCATCACACTCAACTCTACACTTTCATACGCCCAACACATCAACAACACAGCAAGGGCGATAATACAAGAACAAGGATCCTATATAGGCACAGACACTGTATAACACATGGGGTATTGAACCTGGCCATCAACAGCTTGATAGTCTCCCTCATCGACTATAACCTGGCAATCTACAGGTCGGCAACAGACACAGCCCTAAACCACATCACCACTGCACTAAACAAGGTGGGCCGACTGCTCACAGGTGCGGAAAGACTAATGCACTCCTGTGAGCTCTACACCCAGGCAGGTTGGCTACAACTGAAGGACAGAATAAACTACCAAACCTGCCTTATCGCCAAGAAATGCTCACTCAACCAACTACCTACAGGGGTCCAAAACCTCCTAACTCCACACTCAAGCACCCGACCCACAAGGAACTCCTCCATTCAGACCTAAAAAGTTCCCAGATGCTGCACAGCCCTGGCAGAACGTGCCTTTTATTATCATGCTCCACTATGGACCACTGCCTCACCTCCTGACGTAATCAATGCCACATCTATTGGATCGTTCAAATACAGACTCCAGCAGCACCTACTAAAATCTAGTAAATGTGACTGCTACCATAAGCACCCTACCCCGGAGCATCAACCAACTACCTGCACTTACCTCCTGACAACTCACTGGGTTGAGGGACCCCAATCCCAGCACTTTAGGTTACACCTACCCCTCCAATCATGACACTGCTCCCACTTCCCTGCCCCTTCGGATGCTCCCAACTACTTTACTCCTTCCACCCATGTTTGTAACCCCTCCTTCTTCTCACCTCTGAGAGCTTCCAAGTAGGGTGTCAACCTCCGACGCCGGCTAGCTGCTATACTGCCTAAGCTGTTTAATGCTGCTGTACTCTGTAACTTACCTGTACCATATGTAACCCTGTCATCTGTATTGTATTGTATTGTCTATGTAACTGATGTGGAACCTATAAATGAACATCTGCTCACTGGTGTAATCCAAGACTTCAATAAATAAAAAAAATCTTTCTCCAACCAGTGACGCATAAGACCCTTCTTCCTGCATGCCGAAATAACTGCCATATGACATTTTTGGTTACCCACCAAGTAATCTTTATAGTCTTCAAGCAAGCAGATAAATGGCTAAACACATCGTCTAACCCAAGAGGTGGATCCATTTTGTTTTTTATACTTTGCCACAATGGCTGGGCTTTGGGACAATGCCAGACAGTCTGTATAAGGGTGCCAGTACTACTGTTACATCTGGTACATAAGTCTGAGGATAATTTATGCATTTTGTATAATTTTGCAGGAGTATAATAGAGACCGTATAAGCTTAAGTAAGTAATAAATCACAATAGGGTGTGCGTTATAGGATTTTAATGCATGCCCCAAGGGGTGCAGTAAGGCACGTATGACATTTCTAAATTTTTTCCTGCCATTTTATAAACTATATTAACTAATTTGTATCAAATTTAACGTTATCTGTATAAATCTTGCCAAATGCATCCCCAGTCATATTCCCGTGGTTCTTTACTTGAGAGATTGGGTGTGAAAGGCCAGTCCAGCTCACAAACTGGGAAAGGGTATTACTATGAGCAGTGTACCTGGTACGATCCCTGAAATGCTTTGCTAAAAGATGTGTAACTTATAGAACACCCAGCAGGGAGTGGACAAGATGGAAGCTGACGTCAAGAACTGAGATTAGAGTTGGCTGCCCCACTGACTAAACTATTCACCAAACCCCTAAAGAGTGGGGAGGTACCCGGAGATTGGAAAAGGGCAATCATGGTGTCGCTCCACATATCGGGCAGTAGGGAGGACTCTGGAAATTACAGGCCCGTAAACCTCACATCCATAGTGGGGAAGTTAATGAAGACACTACTTAAACAGAGGATCATGGCATTCCTGGAGGCTAGCAGCCTTCAGGACCCCAAGCAGCATGGTTACACAGTGGGTAGGTCATGCCAGACAAATCCGATTGAGTTTTTGACTGTGTTACAAAGGTTATAGATTACGGTGGGGTGGTAGATGTGGTCTACTTAGACTTTAGCAAGGCCTTCGACTCATTTCCAACAGAAGGTTGGTAAAGAAGCTAGACCACACAGGAGCTGGATCAGAAGTAGTTAGATGGGCTAAAAACTGGTTACAGGGCAGAACCCAGAAAGTGCAGGTAAATGGAGCACTGTCATCAGAAGGTAGAGTAACCAGCGGTGTGCCCCAGGTACTGGGGCCTCTGCTCTTCAATATTTTCATATCGGACATAGCTAACAGACTACAAGGAAAGGTGTGTCTATTCACAGACAACACCAAAATATGCAACAAGGTCAACACCCAGCAAGGAGTGGACAAGATGGAAGCGGAGCTCAAGAACCTGGAAGAATGGTCTGGAGCATGGCAGTTGAGATTCAACACTAAAAAGTGCAGAGTCATGCACATAGGAAAAAGAAATCCAAGTAAGGCATATTACCTTGGGAGGGGAAAGACTAGCTGCCTCCACCCAAGAGCGTGACTTGGGAATCATTATCATCAGACAACCTGAAGGTAGGCAAACAGGGCGAGAAGTCAGCATTAAAGGCCAGCGGTATGCTGGGATGCATAGGAAGGGGAATCACAAGCAGGAAGAAGGAAGTGATCCTGCCGCTGTACAAATCACTGCTTAGGCCTCACCTGGAGTACAGCATCCAGTTCTGGAGGCCCCACCTCAAATAGGACACTGACCGAGTGGAGACGGTGCAGGGAAGGGCAACAAAAATGATTCAGGGACTGCATGAGATGTCTTACAGGGATAGACTGAAAGAACTGAACATGTGTTCCCTGGAACAGAGGAGAGAGAGGGGTGACATGACTGAAACATTCAAGTACATAAAAAGCATAAACCAGGTGCAGCTAGATGATCTCTTCCAATTTAAGAAGGGCAGCAGAACCAGGGGACATGATCTAAGGCTTCAATGAGGGAAGTTCTCCACCAACACCAGGACGTTTTTCTTCACAGAAAGAGTGGTGGATGCCTGGAATAGCCTGCCTGCAGAGGTGGTGGGGGCAAGCACAGTGGAAGGTTTCAATAATGCTTGGGACAGATACAAGGGAGCCCTCAAAACCAAGGGCAGTTAGAAGGCTAGGCTAAAAGACAATGGGCAGATTAGATAGACCTGGTGGTCTCCTTCTGCCGTCAACTTCTATGTTTCTATGTAAATGGGAACATCTCTTTGACTGCCATCTGATACCACCTCTGAAAAGTACTGACATCTATAAGCTTGTTATCCAAGAAAAATTGATCAACATATTCAAGGTTAATACTCGTTTGGGGGGAGGGGCCTACTAATAGGCTTCCCTGCAATAGTGATGTTGGGATCAAGTACTAACGGCTGCATGTTGTCTTTTGTGGCCGATAACCATACCATCCAGCACAGCTGCTCATGAAAGAAGACAGAGGCTGCAATAGGGGTATTTCGTAGGCATATAGGTAGATGGCAAGGTTTCTATTTTGCAAAGATCTCGCTATTTTGTAACCACAAGGGTGCATAAGGTTAGTCACACTGTGAGGCTAAATGTAAACACTAATGTAAATATTTACTTGCCGAAACAGTCAGGTGGTATAAAGGTAAACACATCACATTCCACACATTCAGACACACCATTCCATGCTATTCATATGAATGGCCTAGCTATTATCATGGAATGCTGAGGTAGTATAAAAATGAGAGCAGTAGCTGCTGAGGAGTCAGGAGAGGTAATCATTGCAGTGATAAAGGCAATAAAAACTGGATGATTAATTTAACAAAAATGGGTCTAAAACATCAGAATACAGGACAAACAAAACGAACCACAAGAGCATATAAAGGTATAACAATTGTTTCCGATCACAGCAGTAAAAGACCATACTTAACATTCAGAGTGGAAAAGATTAGATTGATTTACTGCTACTGGTTTTAATGGCCATACTTTACACATCCCAGGCAGAATGGTTTCACAGACAAAGGCTGTGACATCAGAACCTTTTGTAACCTGAACATGCAACCAAAACAGGACATTATTTGATGCAATCAGTTTGCAGAGTATGTATGTGAGCACTCAACAAAAGACTACATGCTGCCTTTAGTACTTAATCCCAACTTCACTATTGCGGGGAAGCCTATTAGTAGACCCCCCCTTAACGAATATTAACCTTGAATATGTTGACCAATTATTCTTATGATAACAAGTTCATAGACTTCAGTACTTTACAGAGATGGTATCAGGTGGTAGTCAAGGAGATATTCCCATTTCTACAAGTGTACTAGGTAATATAAAAATGAGAGCACCTGGAAATGAGCCTCGACTCAGTGTGCCTTGCCCGGTTAGCGGACCCAAAAACTTGACTATATTTAAGAAAAACTGGATGACTGGATAGCCTGTGTAAGCTTGGCTTTCCTGTGAGGGTAGGTTATGGCCCCCTGCTTCCTCACCGCTGTCCCCGGCAATGGTTCTGGAGGGATTTCAACCTAGTTCCCCTCCCTGGTGTTCCACGGCTGCTGCTGCTGATTTCTGGTGTCTCGACCCATGGCAGGACAGAGGCCTAGTTCCAATCCTCAGTGAGATACCTAAGGGCAAAATGGAAAGTGTTTCGGGGTTCCAGTAAGCAGCTGGAGGGACCTCAGAATGTAAACAAAAGAAATGGCGGCTTGCATCCCACTGAGCATGCGCGGACCGTCTGGAGGAAAATTGAAAGGAGCCACAGTTCCCTTTGTGGTGTGGGCAATTCGCCACTAATAAATGATGTCCTTGGCACTGGGAAGGAACGGGAACCAAGGGCCAAGTGAAACAGTCACTGGAAAGTCTCTGTTTAAGGGGAAACTGTTTTAAATTATTTTTAAGGGCTCCTGTATTAATAGAGACTGTATTGTTTTGGGATTAATGTACTCCAAAATGGCAGCCCCATAGGACTACAGAACAAAGGGGGCTGCTGGGTAAAGGCAAAAGGGCACTGGAAATCCTGGGACTGGTGCACCCAATCAGAAGAGGGATGGAAAAAGACTATAAATAGGACTGGCAAACAGGGGTGTAGCCCAAGAGTGCGTGGCAAGTGCAGTACAGCTGGGAGGGCTTCACAGCCCCATTTATTTATTTATTTATTGAAATGTTTCATTGGGAAGGCACACTGAGCAACAAGTTGCTCGTCTCCTGGTGCGACCTCGGAGGTAGGGAACAATGGGATAGAATACAGAGAAATGTTACAATGTTGGAATACAATTTGCTTACTTCCATACAATGAGAGCAGGAGCATAACTGTGCTGGGGCCCCAAAGCCTAAAGGATCAACATACAGTATACTGAAAACTACAGAATAGAGTAAGCACAGAATTTGCAACAGGAAACAGCACCAGGTTTTGGAAGTGGCTTGTTCAATGCTGTTTGAATTTTGAGCCAAGAGACTGGTAAAGGCTGACTGAATTTACCAGTTGAAAGAACCCTTGCATCAGAGACTGAGAGTTCCCTCCTTGTCTCGGAGGAGTATTTTGTGAGTGCATCTTCTAGCAAGGGGAGAGTTAAAGAGGGCTGATGGCCAATAACTGAGAGAAAGCCAGTAAGCCATGGAAAAGGATAAGAAGCGCAAGAGGACTGGGTAAAGAGACTGATGGAAAGCCCAGCAGCAGTTTGCTTGCTCAAAGTGTGCCCCGGAAGGGTCTAGGGAACAACGTTTCCAGAATCTCTAGACTGAAGAAGGGAGAGAGAGGCCCTGCAGTGTTGGATGACGAGAAGTCTGCCTGAGTGAAGTCAGCCAATAAAGGCCATCGGGTGAAGCCAATAAGGCTGGGCAGATGAAGATCAACTGCCTCCTGTTCTATAGTACTTCTGCATTGCATCTGTATCATTGTGAACTCCTACGGTACCGTGGCGTCTTTCACTTGAGCACCTGCATTGCCTTTGGCTGGACGTCAAAACTGTCAGTACCCCAAGCTGCGGCTTTGGGGAGTTTATGTAGCTAGCTAGTTAGATTGCAAGGCGCGACCCCCAAAAGAACTGTGTGGAATTCCAAAGTTAAACAAAGTTAAAGTCAAGTGCTGAAAGTGTTTAAAAGCTAACTGGGACCCACCACGAGATCACATGCCTGCTTCACTAGCCTGGTGAGGTACCCACTGCAACAGAGACAGTTTAGGGTGCACCCTAGGGTGGGAGGCAAAGAGACTGTGAAGGGTTGTTTGGAAGTGTTTAAAAAGGCTGTGTTGCTATTTACATCCTTTCATCCCTCTCCCAAATAAATTTCAATATTGATTGCATGGTAATACTTGTGGCTATAAATCTGTGTATCTTAGTTTCTGTGTGTTGGGGGATTGCTATTGAGTGGAGAAGTGTACTAGGGGGCCGATACTGGCATTTCCAGGAGGGTGGTAACCTGCAAGTTTACAGGTATTACCTGCCACTGCCCCAGGTGGAGGCACCGCGCCAACAGACCGTCCAGTTGCAGGACCCAGGCCAGGTCCCTCGCAGGAATTTTCCTGGTACAACTGAGGGCCCCAGAGCAGCCCAGGTGAGTCACAGGGCTGTTACACCTAAAAAAACAGATTATCCAGACTAAAACTGGATCGGTGGCAACCCTATACAGAGCACAGCTTTCCTTTGTTCTTCATGGACCATGTTTTGTAGCGGAGGCCCCACTACATACATACGGAAGAGCACCGGACACCTGTTGTTCTTCCAATAAACAAATAGATGTGCATGGAGCTGCAGAGAGGTGCTTATGCAACTTGGTGGTGCAGAGAAGTGCCACTCTGTGAATGTGGTGACCTCCACACAAAATGTAAGAACAAAAACCCAAGGTGCTGCATCAGCAGGAGGTCTGAAAATAAAACAAAATGGTAATATTAAATGCATGCAGAAAATAGAAAATAGAGTTAGAATTAATGTTCCAACCAGAGGTCTTCTTTAGGAATTATCTAAAAGAGGCTTTGATTTTTTTCACTTTAGATAATTCCTGAAGAAGGCCTATGGTCAAAACATTGATTCTAACTCTATTTTCAATTTTCAGCAACCTCCATAAATGCACAGCCAGTGGTGCGGGCCTTTTCTGTACCTGATCTGTGCCACCAGTGCATTTACATGTGTAACTGGGTTGGAGTGGGCACGGTGGTGGGGGTATGCATGCACCCAATGAAAAACTCCACAATATGAAGGGATGTCCAAGGCGCAATAGGCTATGTAGCCCAAGGGTTGCCATAGTGCTCACATGCCATCCCTCTGCCTGACTGCTGGACATTCCCTGGGGCCAAACTGGTTTTCCCACCATCTGCCCCCAGCCCTCTCAGCTTGTAAGGAGGGCTGGGTGTCATACCATCGCAGCCCAGTTGTACATGAAACAAGGGCTGGATTTACATAATATTAAGCCCTAGGCACAGCATCTAGCATGCCCTCCCCCCATGACTAAGATATAATGCAAATGTGACCATCATTGTTGGGGGGGCAAACAGAGTTTTGTACCCACTAACATGTGGGACTGCACCACTGACAAAGGTCTCTGCACCAGTCCCATCATGCTATGCCATGATTCAGGGTCCAGGGATCTGGTGTGAGCACAATAATGCTTCCCCACCCACACAATTTTCACTTTAATTACCACTTCTGGGCTGCTGAGATTTGTATTTTTCTTTGGTCTTGTGGTACTCTCCTAGAGGTTCAGTGCCTTTAATCCCAGCCCCAATACAGTCCTTACCATCAAGAAAAAACACCCTCTTTCTAGCCCAGTTCTCCTGCATGCTACTTGTTACTGTCTGGTTCCTCACAGATCTCCATACCTCGCTGGCTCCTCAACAGTCAAGTGCAGAATGCCAATACCAATGCCACCTGGCTGAACTGGTTCTACAGGCAGGGGGTGTCTGAAAACTCTGTGCCTACCACTGTGAGGGTCCTGCAAGCCATCTGCATGATGACCCCTGTCCCTTTCCCCACACAGCTGCAATGTAACTAGCAACTGCATGCACAGAAAAAGGCTTGCAGTGTTGCTAGTGAGGCACTGGTGCGAAGTGTCACTCTGACCACTTTTGGACAGTCCCATGTAACTGAGTATTGGGGCCCCCCTGACTTTGAAATGGGTGCCCAGTAAATCTTGGTCCAAAAACACAGGCATAAGTTACCTACATGTAAATCCAGCCATGTATGAAACCTGATGGTACTCCCAACGGTGAAATGGCACTCCCTGGAGGTGCCATAGGTCACCAGCCCCTACACCGTGTGGGGCATTGGATCCACTGTACAGCAGACCCAGGAATCCAACTGGTTGTCTGGTGTCCAGCACAACCCATCCCTCTGACCTGCCCATGGCCCCTCCACACTGCACTCCGTGCACTGATCATGAGGGTCCCGACGACATGAATACTGACATGTACACCGGTATCTGAGGGTGTGGAAGTATGCACCCCAAATATGCAGGATTCACACCTACACCAAGCATGTTTTTGTGGATCAGGCCCTTAACTATAAACAGTGTTTGGTGTGGTTTAACAAAATGGTGGACAGTCAGGCGTCTGCTCTTATGAAGAAAAAGGAAGCAGATACCAAATAACCAGTTTCATCAGCAAATTCAACAGAACATGATCAACCATAAAATGTGTTGTTTAAGAGGGGAACATTAGGGAATATGCACTATTCTGGGCCGGGTATGCATGATTCACATGTACCCAGCCCGCATAGCTATGCACCTGGGGACAGGTGCAGGGTGCACAATATGCACACCCACATGCCCCCAGAGTGTGCCTGTCCAAAGCCACACGCCCCAACCCCCTGCACATAGCTGTGGGGAAGGGGGTGGATGGAGGGACACAGGTGGGCATCCAATCAGAAGCCAGTCCTGGGTCCTTAAGTGGATCCCTTGCTCTGCGCAACATCCTGCATCCCCCTCATCTGGCACTCTGAACCTTAGTGCATCATGCAGAGTGCAAGCATGCCCCCAGACACGTCCCTGGACTGCCCACAGCACATAACCTCGTGACTAGCTGGGGTCGGTATGCAAGGGGCGCACACCCCTTTCATGAATGCTGCCAGGGTCCCTTGGTTTGCAGCACTCCAATTTAGGGTTGCCTATGCGCCATCTGCCCCTTAATGCACAGGGGCCAGTCTGAGGCCTTCTGGGGCAGGGGGACTCAGGAGGACTGACAAATATAGTTGATCTCTTTAAAAACAATGTTCAAACCCCCGGACTAAAGAGCTAAATGCCACATATGGCTCCTTAAATAGAGTTCTAATGTGGGGATAATTAAAACTTGTACTGTCCATGATCCTTCACCTCGTGTGCCTTCCTCCCAACTAGTTTTGTCCCAGGCATTTTGCTCCTCTCATTCCTTAGGCTATACCTGTATAAATATTTTCTCCCTGCCTATTGTAACTCAATTGTATCTAACAGTACTACATGTATCTACTATACCAACTTGCCTTTAATATTTATAATTATGCTCCTTTGATGTACTGTACTGCTGCTGACTTCCATTTCTGAAATGTAATGTTATTGTTTAGTTTTTTTGCACCTCTTGATCTAGCTCCACTTCCCCTCACCCCCAGGATGCATCTGGAAATGAGTTGTTAACAACTCAGGATGTCTTTCTTGGTGAAACATTTGTAAGACAACACTTAAGTGCTACCCTTACAGAAGGAAACACAGTCATACTGTGCATAGACATTACACATACAGTGGCGTGAAAAAGTATTTGCCCCCTTCCTGATTTTCTCTATTATTGCATATTTGTCACACTGGATGTTTTCAGGTCTTTAGACAGAATGTAATATTAGATAAAGGGAACCTGAGTGAACAAATAACACTTCTTTTTTTTTTTATTTCACTTATTTAATGAAAAAAAGTTAACCAACACCAATTGGCACTGTGTGAAAAAGTAATCGCCTTTACACTTAATAACTGGATTACCACATTTAGCTGCAATGACTGCAACCAAACACTTCCTATAATTCAATATCAGTCTTTCACATCGCTGTGGAGGAATTTTAACCCACTCTTCCTCATAGAACTGCTTTAATTCAGTAACATTTGGTAGGTTTTCGAGCATGAACTGCTCGTTTCAGGTCCTGCCACAGCATCTCTATTGGGTTTAAGTCTGGACTTTGACTAGGCCACTCTAAAACTTTAATTTTACTTCTTTTAGCCATTCTGATGTGGACTTGCTTTTGTGTTTTGGATCATTGTCTTGCTGCATGACCAACTACGCTTCAGCTTCAGCTGATGGAAGGATGACTGGACATTCTCCTTAAGAATTTTCTGGTACAGAGCAGAATTCATGGTTCCTTTAATTATGGCAAGTCATCCAGGTCCTTAGGCAGCAAACATCCACACCATCACACTACCACCACCATGTTTGACTGTTGGTATGGTGTTCTTACTGTGGAATGCTGTGTTTGCTTCGGTGAGACATTATGGGATCCATGTTGTCCAAAAGTTCCACTTTGGACTCATCTGTCCATAGAACATTTTCCCAAAAGGCTTGTGGATCATCCAGGTGCTTCTTGGCAAATGAGAGACGAGCATTTATGTTCTTCTTGGTTAGCAGTGGTTTCCGCTTGCTACTCTCACATGAAGCCCATTTTGCCCAGTCTCTTTCTGATTGTGGAGTCATGAACACTGACCTTAGCTGAGGCAGAGAAGCCTGCAGTTCTTTGGATGTTGTTTAGGATCCTTTGAGACTTCTTGGATGATTTTACACTGCGCCCTTGGAGTAATTTTGGCAGCCGCCACTCCTGGGAAGGGTCACTACTGTTCCAAGTGTTCTCCATTTGGAGATTATGGCTCTCACTGTGGTTTGATGGAGTCCCAGAGCCTTAGAAATAGCTTTGTAACCCTTTCCAGACTGATGAGGGCAACAAAATGTTTTTCTGATCTTTCAGGAACTTCCTTTGATCATGGCATAATGTGCTTGTTTAATCTTTGTGCTGGCAATGTGACTCTGATGGTAAGGGCCAAAATAAGTGAGGTTTATATTGAGCAGGGCTGGCTGTAATCAAGCCTGGCTGTGTTCAATCAGCTGACTCTAATTATCCCTTTAATTGGGCTGATTTAACTAGGGGGCAATTACTTTTTCACACAGTGCCAGTTGGTGTTAGTTAACTTTTTTCATTAAATAAATGAAATAAGTAAAAAAAAAAAGTGTTATTTGTCCACTCAGGTTCCCTTTATCAAATATTATATTTTGTCTAAAGACCAGAAAACATCCAGTGTGACAAATATGCAATAATAGAGAAAATCAGGAAGGGGGCAAATACTTTTTCACGCCACTGTACATAAACACAGACACTACACACACACACACACACACATATATATATATATATATATATATACACACACACACACACACACATAGACCTGACACACATGCACAGACACAAACACATAGAGGCACACATACAAAAAACATAGACATTACAAACACACACACACACACACACACACACACAGAGGCAGACATGAAAAAAGACAGACATCACACACACACACGTATATACATAGACACATACTCACACACAGAGGCACACAAAGACAGACATTACGCAAACACAGGCACACATGCAAAAACATAGGCATTACACACACACACATATGCACGCATACAGAGACACACACACACACACACACACACACACACACACACACCCATGAAGTAGAACCTCAGACAGCTTTGACCTCACCCATTAGACAGCTCGGAGTGAATAAAGTGGCACTTTCTATGGGTCTCAGAAATTAATCCACTGACTGTATAAAACATTATTTACAGACACACACAACTTGCCATACCGTGTATCTTTCCACCAAACTCGGCCATCTGCTGTACCCGAGAACAAAAAGAAGATGAAGAAAAATAAAATGAAGCCAACTAAAAGAAATGAAAATTAAAATAAAAAATGTACTGTCCTTACCACTAAAAAACAACAGCTGGGCCAAACCTGGCCTTTGATGGTGCTGCGGAGCAAAATTCTAATGTAAAGAGCTGGTCACTGTGATGTCATCATTGGGTGATGTCACAGAGTCATGTTATGATGTCACTGTGTTTCATTCATCACAGCCAGCCCTTTGGAGGGTTGTTTTCTAAGCAATAAGGCATCAACAGGAGTTATGTTTATAGTCTGTTAATCCCCTTCTAGGGCTATAATGTTGCAAAAGGTGCAGATGAGTATCACATGACCCGAGAGGGTGATTTAACATAACCCTTGGAAATGCCTTATTGCTATTATAATAAGAAAAGTTTTTAAGCAAAGTTAAACTTTGTTCAGCACATGATCAGGCTCTACGTGTATGTTAATACAAGATTAACATAAGGCTGCTAGAATGCTTATAGCCAATCAAAAAGCTGTAGTTCTCTGACCCTTTTTAAAATACCCAATTCCAATGTGCAATACTATTTTTTAATTTTTTATTTAGTTGTTCTTAACCAGGTATAGCACTAAGCGTTATAATGCCATTCTCTTTACTGTTATCACTGCTGGATGATGTACGTATGAATGGAATAAGTTAATTCATTACCTGAAGCCAAGGTTACAGGGAGACAGTGTGGCCTATTGGTCAGAGCACCATACTGTTAAACAGGAAGTGTCGGGTTCATAGGTGAAGTGAAACAAAGTAAAGCTATCCATCCAATAAGTCCACCTCCATTACCTGAACAGAACCCTGAAATATTGTGTGATATTATGTGAACTGCTATTTATTGCACTATATTGAACTGTTGCTTCCTGTAATTGTAAACTCTGTCCTGTTGTGTATTACTGTTCCCTCTGTTACACTCTCCCTCGGAATGCACCTGGAAATGAGCCACTTATGTATGACTCAATGTGCCATCATTACCAAAACAAAATGTTAATACATTAATTAATTAATTATGATATGAAATAGAGTAAAAAAAAAAAGGTTTCCTCACGGCCTTTCTGAACATTTGCCTGCCTGACTTCTGCAGAGTGCTGGTAAAGCAATAAAGCTTGCCACAGTGTGCTTTATCATAGTGATAATACACAGGTGGGGGTTACAAGATAATAACCATATCTGGGACCACATAAACTCCGATGCCACAGGCCGATGTGTTTATCAGGGCACTGTCAGCTTCATAAATTGGTGGTGCTATGTGACCAGGGTGCCCGCACATGCCTACTAATGACATATACAGTGGTGGAAATATGGGGAACCAGTTCCAGGAGTAAAATTTACAGTCTGACTCAGTTCCAAGAGTAAAATGGAGAAAGACGGTGAAATATACCCCACAAGGCATAAAATGACTAAGTGTAAAAATGCAACCTAGAATGATGAAATGTCTCTCCAGACCCCTGTTAAGTATGCAGGTTCCCACAGTGAATTGGCTCCATATATGGCCCTCAATCTGCCTCGTCTATACATTTTATATGTTTTTTGCAAAATTTGAAGCAGCCTGACATGATAGCCTGATATGTTCCACTGCTGATGCGCATGCCGGACTCTCAGTTCCAGTTTTCTAAATGCTCATTTTCAGCAGTTGGAGTGCTAATTTTTAGCGGCTAGAGGGCTCATTTTGCAGTAAGACTAACACTGCTGAGTTTATTCAAATGCTCTCTTTCAGAATCTGCATCTAGCTCATCTTGCACAAAAAAAGCCTAATACATGAGTCTGCTGGTGGTTCAGTGCCATCTTTGCTTCATGAACCTGCTAAGCAATGAGTGGTGGGATTTATCAGGCTATCAGGTCAGACAGCTACAAATCCCATTATTTTGTAAAAAAACATGGAATGATACAGTGTGGTTCGGAGCTGACGTGGGGATGGTAAAACCAATCATGAAGACAAAGTAACAGATTTCAGAAAGGTCAAATCTGGTAAGATGAGTGAGATATTTAGGGGCCATTTAGTTAGCCTTAAGGATGATATGAGTGCAGATCAAAAACTGACAATAATTAGGGAAGGGATCGAGGCAGCAACTAACACCTGCTTTAAGCAGAAGAGGAAGAATTCTAAAGCCAGGAGGCCAAGTTGGTTCAGCAAAGAGGTGAGCCAGGCAATGAGGGATCAGAGGGGCCACATACAGGAAACACAGGAAGTCTCAGAAGGATGAAGATGAGCAGTCTACTTGGAGAAGGCTAGGGAGGCTAGAAAGGTATTTAGGCAGGCCAAGGCTAGAAAGGAGCTGCAGACTGCGGAGGGGATTGAGGAGGGAAAGAAAGCCTTCTTTAGGTATAGCAGCAAAAAAGAGAGACATGAAGGTAGGCATAATGAAGCTTCAAAGGGAGAAGGGGTGGGTGGAAGGCAGTAAGGAGAAGGCAGAGGTGATGAAGGAATATTTCTGCTCTGCCTTTACTAAAGAAAGAGATGGAGCACTACTGCAAGGGAGGAAGGGAAGGGGAGGGGAGAAGGAGGGGAATATGACGAAGGATAAGATAATAGAAGACAGGGTTAGGACAGGGCTCATGTCCCTAAAGGTGGACAAGTCCTCGCATCTGGATGGCATGCACTGAAGAGGTTGAGGGAATTGGTGGCAGAACTGGCAGTTCTGACAGCTCTTTATATATGGGGAGGTACCACAGGAGTGCAGAAGTACACATGTGGTACCGCTACACAAGAGTGTGCCTAGGGCTAACTCTGGGAACTACAGGCGGGCAGGCCCCATGAGAAGAGTTCCAGGCCCTGAGAAGAGTTCAGACTTTGGGGACCCTACCAGGTTGCAGCACCTTCCCTGCATGCAGTATGCTCGGTGGCCTGGGACCCTCTTGGCGCTGGTCCCCAGGAATTATCCCCCGCACCTATACTCTCTCAAGGGCCCTGCAGGCTGGTAAGTCTGACTTCCACTGTAGGTAAACTGATGGAGACCATTCTGAAGTAAAGGCTAGTTGAGTTCCTTGAAGTTAATGGGCTACAGGACCAGAGACAGCATGGGTTCATGTCAGGGAGGTCCTGTCAGACCAAAATGATCAACTTCTTTGACTGGGAAATGAAGGCAGTGGACATGGATCAGGTGGTCAACAGTCTTTTTGGATTTCAGTTAGGCCTTTGGCTTGGTGCCCCACAAGAGGTTGATCTGAAGGTTGGAAGATCTAGGGTTAAGGAGCAAATTAACCAAGTGGATCACAAACTGGCTTAGTAGTAGGATCCAGAGGGTGAAAGTGGGGGGCTATCAGGAATGAGGGAAGTTACCAGTGCAGTCCCACAGGAGTCAGTGCTCGGCCCACTGTTGTTCAATGTGTTTATTAATGACACTGGAGGTGGCGTTAAAGGCAAGATCTGCCACTTTGCAGATCACACCAAGCTCTATGAGAGGGTGGACACAGGGGTGCAGAACCTAAAGGAGGACCTGGTGAGGCTGGAAAGGTGGTCAGATATCTGACAGCTAAGGTTCAATGTTAAGAAGGGCAAGGTCATGCACAAAGGAAGGAAGACGCCTAGGCAGTATCAAGGTCATTGTGTCAGAGGAGGAAAAGGACTTAGGGATAGCCATTACCAGCAACCTGAAACAGGCTACACAGTGTAGGAAGGTAGCAGCCAAGGCTAACAGAATGCTGGGCTGTATTACTAGAGGGTCACAAGCAAAAGGGAAGAAGTACAAATCCTTGGTATGGCCTCACCTGGAGCATGGTGTGCAGTATTAGGGTCCCCGCCTGAGGAAGGATATTTACCAGCTTGAAGCAGTAGATGACAACAAAGATGTTTCAGGGACAGCAGGACAGGGAATACTGTATAAGGACAGACTGAGATAACTCAATATGTACTCTCAAGGAAAGGAGGGAGACAGGGGAAATGACTGAAACATTCAAGTACCTGAAGTGGATAAACAAGGTGGATATCGGGGACCTTTTTTGTCTTAAAGATAACATGTCCACAAGAAGGCACTGTTACAACTGGTGGGGAAGGGGGGAATTAACAAAGGAGGTCTGGAGGCACCTTTACAGAACAGGTGGTGTCAGGTTGGAATTTGCTCCCATCTGAGGTAGTCAATCAGAAAACAGAAGGGAAGGGTTCAAGAGAGAGTGGGACAGGGTGAAGGGGAAGATCAGGGTAGGTGAGGGGTGGGGCCACTGTAATCTCTGGATCAGGGGCTCCGCAAGCATGCAAGCAGACTAGATAAACCAAATGGCTTCCTTCTGCTGGCATAGTCATATATTCTAATATAAATATTCCTGACCTGTGCAACACATTATGTGGCTTCAGCTCACTTTGTTTCACGGACAGTAATCCATAATCCAGTCATGCCACATACAGATTGTCTAGGTTTGTCAGACTCATCCCTGATCAAGTGCTGGAATTACAGCTGAAGAGCTTCAGGAGCAAAGAGGTCCATGGCATTCCTGTCTTTAAACAGAGTCCCCTTTCCTATTATAAGTAAACGGTTGTGATGTATGAGTTACAGGAATTCAGGGCAGAGCCCTGGAAGGCCTTGTAATTCCAACAGTTCTCATCAAATGTGGCATCCAAATGAACAGGCTCAGGAAAAGGGAAAACTGTTTAACCAGGAGATGCACACTAAGCTGGAGCTTGTTTCCAGGTGCGACCTGGGAGCACAAGGAAGTTAAGTGACTTGCTCGGGATCACACAGTATGCAAGTGGGGGCTGCGGGATTCAAACCCAGGACCCCAGGTTTGCAGCTCAGTGCCCTTAACCACTATGCTATACTGCCTGCTTAGAGACTTACCCAGGTCAGTAGTGAGATGTTTTGGCAATGCAGCAAGTGGGCACCCCCGTTACACAGCCTCAGTGATCAGTACTGTCAAACCCTCACCTTTCACTCCCATTATAGATGTCATTAAAAAACATAACATTTATCAGATCTTTCACTGCAGCAGTAGAGCTACTGTTCATAACACCAGAGACCTGGGTTCAAGAAAAAGTATGAGTAAATTGGGGGTCAGATGAAGTGAAGTGATTTAAGCACTCGCAGGATGCACTTCTTCTTCAAGGAGGGAGAGCAGCCAGCTCTTCTACGATACTGCCACATGGCTCTCCACAGGTGGCACTGCATTTGGAAGCCATTAGTGGGAGAGAAGGACTGGCTGGCACCTTGTGCAGCCACACATCTGAGTGAGCATGTGCACTCTGGCAACCTGTGGGAAGAACCAGGGCCAGATTAAAGTTATCAGGGGCCCTAGGCCTGGACCTTGTTTGCCTATGCCACTGACAACCTGTGGGAAGAATAGCAAAATAAGTAGAAAACCCCAGAACACACAGGCCAGTCAGCCTCACCTCAGTGGTGGGGGAAGATCATGGAGATACTGCTGAATGAAAGGATAGTGGCACACCTGGAATCCAATGGTGCCCAGGATCTGAGGCAACATGGTTTCACAGCAGGAAGGTCATGGCAAATAATCTGATAGATTTTTTTATTATTGGGTGAGCAGGGAAGTGACTCAGAGAGTGGCAGTAGACATCGCCTACTTAGATTTCAGCAAAGCCTTCGATACCATCCCACACAGATGGTTGGTTAACAAGATGAGTAGTCTGGGCATGGGGCATAAGGTGATACACTGGATTAGAAACTGGCTGATGGACAGAAGGCAGAAGGTGGTGGTAAATGGGATCCAATCCAGGGAGAGAGGGGTGACCAGCGGAGTGCCACAGGGATCTGTACTGGGACCAGTCCTGTTTAATGTCTTCATCAGTGACATTGCTAAGCAGCTGGAAGGAAAGGTCTGCCTATTTGCAGATGGCACCAAGATCTGCAACAGGGTGGATACTCCAGAAGGGGTGCAAAAAATGAAGAGGGACCTGCAGAAGCTTGAGAGATGGTCAGAGGTGTGGCAACTGAGATTCAATGCATAAAAGTGCAAGATGATGCACCTGGGTAGGGGGAACCCTGGGGAGAGCTACAGGATGGGGGGGGGGTGCTGACTGTCACCAAAGAGGAAAGGGACCTAAGGGTTATCATATTTGATGATCTTAAGGTATCAAAGTAGTGCTCAAAGGCTTCAGGGAGGGCCAGTAGCATGTTGGGGTGCACAGGCAGAGGTATCACTAGCAGGAGGTGGGAGGTGGTGACGCCATTGTATAAAACACTGGAAAGGCCTCACCTGGAGTACTGCATGCAGTTCTGGAGACCACACATGCATAAGGACATAAACAAGGTGGAGGCTATCCAGAGAAGGGCAACAAGAATGGTGCATTGTTTGCACCACAAAACATATGAAGAGAGACTAAGAGACCTCAACATGTACTCACTGGAAGAGAGGAAAGGGGAAATTGTTTAACCAGGAAAGGCACACTAAGCCAAAGCTTGTTTCCAGGTGCGACCTGGGAGCACAAGGAAGTTAAATGACTTGCTCAGGGTCACACAGTATGCAAGTGGGGGCTGTGGGATTCAAACCCCAGTCTCCAGGTTTGCAGCTCATAGCCTTAAACCACTGTGCTATATTGCCTCCTCAACTTGAAAGGGGTGACACGACAGAAACTTTTAAGTACCTGTTCAGCAGACAATATTTATGTGTATGTACCACACTGCCTTTACTAGACCTACCTAGTACTCTAATACTGTGTAATTATGTTAAGCTCGTCTATTTTTGGATTTCTTGTCCTGTTTATTGTACGATATATTAAGAATAACCACAAGTCACAATGTATCTCTGTACATTATATGTTTTAATTTCCTTTACAAGTGTAATTTGTTTCCCCCACTGTATAGCAATGTTTATCTTATATATGGAATGCTTATATTCCCCGGGTCGCCCCTGAAAAAAGGGACAGCTTTGTCTCAGTGGGCCTACCCGATCAACAAAATTCAAATGAATAAATAAATAAGTACCTCAAGGGCATAAACAAGGTGCAGGTGGGGGATCTTTTCCAATGTAGAAAAGATAACAGAACGATGGGGCACAATGTGAAATTGGAGGGGGGTAGATTAAGAGGTAACATGAGGAAGTTTTTCTACACAGAGATGGTGGTAGACACTTGGAATAGACTACCACAAGAGGTGGTAGGGCAAGCACAGTGGAGGGGTTTAAACATGCCTGGGAAAGGCACAAGGGAACCTTGGGCGGGGAGCGAGGGAGTGATGAAAGGCCATTGTTCATTTAGGGTCAGTGGACACATATACGTATAGGACCTACAGGCAGACTAGAAGGGCCTGGCAGTCCTTATCTACCAACAATTTCTATGTTTCTATGATGCCAATTCATCCCAGACCCCGCTCTCCTGACATGTCACTATCTTGCTGCATACAATGAAGCTGCAGGGTATAGCTGCCAGCCCAAATGGAATCCACCATGGAGCCAGATGTGGTTCTGTGGATCTCCCAGAAGAACAGGTTAATGCCTGGGAAAGTGCTGCATCCAGCTCGAGGCATTAGGTAGTAGGTGTAGTACTGGTGAAGGGGGAGAACCAAATAAAAAAAAAAAAGTGAAATACTGACCAGTCCAGTGTTGTGGCAACAGCCTATCACACTGCCTGCTGAGAAACGCATGTGAGCCTTGTAATCCTACACAAGGATCAGCTCTGGGATGAGCATGTTGCATTGATCAGGCACTCGGCCCCCAGAAGGTGAAAGGCATAGGCATTCTTGCCACCTGGTATTTGCTGAGGCCCTGATGGCCAGCACAGGAGCAACATTAGAGCCAATGAGACGGCAACAGCTCACCCAGTTTCATAGTCAGAGTGCAACCACAGTAACAATGATTGTCAATGTGGGGGATGGGGAGAGAAAGCAACCAGTAAAAATCATAGAACTGGGGATCGAGTTAGTTGCGGTTAGTCATTTATAACTCGCCACATATCAGTGGTAGAATGTAACTCTTGAGTTTCCATATGTTCATCAAGCGACCTTTTGAACAGGTCCATGTTATTACTATAAACAATGGATTCTGGCAGAAAATTCCATGGTGTCACCACTCTGTGAAAACCATCTACCTCTTTTGGTTGTTTTAAACTTTTCTCCCCTTAGTTGTAGGTCATGTGATCCTGTTCTTTCAGTATTGTTTTTACATAGTCATGCTGTCTCCCACAAAGCTGTGTTGTGAAAGGCCTTGTATACATAACACAGATCCCCTCTCTGCCTTCTGTATTGTAAGGAGTATAGGCCCAGATTGTTCAATCTTTCCTTGTATGACATATCTGTTAAATTATTAATTCTTTTGGTCATACTCCTTTGCACTCTTTCTGTTCATTTAATACAACCTACACTTTGCGGTGAGCAAAGTGGACCACAATATTCCAGATGTGGCCTTACAAGGGAGGTATACAATAGAATGATCACATCTGCCTTCCTACTCTTGATATGCCTGAATATGTATCCAAGGATTTTTTTTTTTTTACTGTCTCTCTAGTATGTGTGACAAAAGTCAGAGAATCAGTAAACACCCAGGTCTTTTTCATTAGTTGTTGTAGCTATAATCATGCCGTTTAATTTATAGCTAGCTTCAATATTATTGGGTCCTAAATGCATTTGTCAGTATTGAATTTAAGTCCATGATTCTTTGCCCCCAATTTTTTTTTTTTTTAATTAAGATGGAGAAATCCCTGTACATGCATGAGTGACACCATTGTTGCTATGGGACTTAACTATCTCTTATTAAAAGCCACAAAAACACAGTCAAGTTCCTCTGCAGCAGTATATTGTGCAGCCCCTTTACATGAGTCAGATTGTGACCATAAATCTGTCAGCCAGCAGAGGGTGGTTATATATCGTGGAACCATAGGGTACGGTGTACCACACTGCAGCACTCTGTGTGGCAGAGTTTCAAGCAGGTATCCCATGCTTAGCTGACTGGGGTCTGTGGCACATCATAGAGGCCAGGCACATAGCTCCTGGAGGGAGGCATGAGTTGGCCAACATTTGCTCTACCCTTGCCAGCTGATAACTTAGATAGATGCTTCCCTGCACTCCTGACTGCAGGAAGGCTGCATGTGTGATAACTGCGTCATGGTGGTAGTGTGGCAGCTGGACCAACGGGATGTGGGGATGTCGCTGATGTCTGTGCGCTGACATGCACAGTGTGTGTGTGTGTGCACTTTGATGTCCTCACATGCAACATTTCCCAGGACTAGGTGAAACAGGAATAATGGCCCCCAGTACTCCATGACAACGGACCTCAGTACATCTGGGCCCTGCCTCAGCAGTACGGTACCTCCTGACGAAACAAGAAGTTTTGGGGTATGTCCCCCATCCCATCCCCACCTGAGAGATCTTTTTTTTTTTTTTTTTTAAATACGCCCCGTGCTCGCTGGTCCTCCACTCCTTCAGGCTCCGCCAAGTTCCTCCTGACCTCTTCTGTCCTTGCCCAGCCCTCCTCTAGTCCCCAGATCGCAGCCAACCCCCGGGATATCCCAGTGTATCCCTTCACCGGGCAGGTCCCTCTACTCCGAGGGGGAAGGCACTGGGGGGGGGGAGGATAGCCCCAGCACGTCCTTCTAGGGCCCGGGGATGCTGCTGGGGAACAGGAGGCACCAGAAAGGCACTGGAGGCCCCTAGGAACAGAGAGCCGTCATCCGGAGGGCCAGCAAGTGATTTTCCTGGCTTTCTGTTGGGGGCAGCGTAGTGACGTCACGGCATACACCGACGTCCGCTCCTCCCCCAGTAAGTATTGGGCTGTGCGTCCTGTGATACTCCCAGCCTCCGCTAGGAGCCAGCAGGTGCCGGACCAGTCCCCTCCCCCCGGAGAAGGAGAGCTGTCTCTGGGACGCTCAATCCTTCTCCCCCTGGCCAGCCCTCCAGTGACCCGGGCTCGTTCCCAAACCCGGGTCGCTAGCGTTGCAAGCGGAAATCCAACCGCTGCGCCGGCGGGCCGGCCCAAGAGATCTTTTCTAAGTATAATGTACCGATCTGTTTCAAGATGGTGGTCGCACTGGACCAGTTATCAGCAGCAGTATTTTAGTTTTTATTTACTGTGCTCTTTATCGTGGGTTTTTTTTGTGTCTTTTTTAAAATTATTGTTAGATATTAGTTTGTACAATCAGGGGTAGTTCGGGATTTGTTAAGTGAGTTAAGTAGGTAAAACTGTATGTTTTAGGGGTTAGAGTAGTGTTAGGACATCAGTATGAGTACTGCGGTACTGTTGTAATGCAATGGACACTAAATTGTTTATTTAATTCTTTTTGTTAAGTACAACTACATACTTAGTATATGGCATTAGCCACGTATACTCTAGTGCTTTTTGGTCACTCTCTTTTTAACCGAATCTGCCGACATTGGATTGTCCTACCAGTGGAGCCCAGTGGTGTTTGAACTGATCTGGGAAGCCTGAGGAATGTGGAAGAGCCAGCCGAGCAGCTGATAGAAGAGCCAGAAGACTGGTGGAGGAGTTGGAGAAGGGAGTCTGGAAGCCTGGAATACCTGAAAGAGTTCCTGGAAGAGGCAGTGTGCCCGGAGATTCTAACCGGGACCACTAACTGCCTACAGAAGATCTGCCTGAAGCTTTGCTGACATCTAGCCGGAGGGATACTGTAAGTATGGGGGTCTATTTTCCCTTTCTCCGGGGGTGGTCACCCTGTTCTTGATTTCCCTGCAGTGGTATTTGGGGATGTCCGCCGGAGGGTGGATATCACCCTGATTACCTGGCTTAACTGGGGTTGCCAGCCAGAGGGTGGACATTATCCTGGAGCCGTAATTCGGGGGTGCCTGGGCCGGGGCGACCATTTTTGGGGCAAGTGTTTGGGGGCCCTGGTCTCTCTTTTGCCTATCCCCTGTGTGATTTCCTTCGGTGTCTGCCATGTTGGTGGTGGACCCGGGGGGGGGGCAGGTAAAATCTGGCATGCTGAAGAAGAAGCAGAGGTTCCTGGTGTGGAGATGCGAGGAGAGCCACTCTAATCAAAGGACATAACCGTGGTGAACTTCAACTTGGACAGAGATCAGATTTGATAAAGTGGATTTTAAGACAGTAAGAGTGCCTAATTTTGATTCATACTTTCCTTTTAAAGTCTATATTGCACCAAAGATTGTGGAAGTGAGAGTTTTACAAGATTTGGGGCATCCCTCAGCATTTTGGTTGGTGGAGGTGAGAGTTCCATCAACCTGCCTACCTTCAAATATTATTTTGAGACTTGACAAATCTCGACAATCTGCTGCAAAGTTTAATATACTCTGAAAATGGACTGCTAAAGGACAATATCATTAAACATACGAGTGTCCCATGGTTCCTTTTCAAGTTTTATAATGGGAGATAGAAATTGGAGAATAAGAATATATATACAAGCAATCTATTTCAACCCTTAATACATGAAGTACAAATCAACATAGCTCTTTAACAATCATTATACACTTTATTTCTAAGTAAAAAATACTTCATAATCTCCTTAATATTAAAACAATGCTCCAAGAAACTTTTTGTAACGTTACAGAACTTTAGTTCCTTCATCAGACAACGGAACTTGTTTTATTCTGTAAAAGAATTAAAAAAAAAAGAAAAACAGAGCTAATAAATTTAGTTATTACCTTTCAGTAGTGATAATAATATAATCATTTATAGGTGGAACTAACCTGCTACTTTTCAATAAACTCAAAAGTTGGTTGCGTTAATGTGCGGCTTCTACCTTTAATTTGGGGGGGGGGGCAATACGCTCACCTCGGTATTCTTAGTGTCTCAAATGATATATGAAAAGATTAATTCCATTCCATTTGCTGCTCTAAAAACAAAGATTAGAGAAGTATTAACTGAAGCAAATGATAGAGGATTTATAGAACAATGGGTTATGGAAGAACTAATAAATACAACACCTAGAATACCTTTGTTTTACTGTTTACCCAAAATACATAAAGACATAAAGAAAGGGGTCCTCCCTGCCTGGTTCCCATACCCAAGGATTCCACTTTTGATGGGCAAGTTGCACGGTCTACCTTGTCTACTCATCCTACTCGGGCATTGTTGTGCAATACCAGGTCTACAAAAAACAAGACAGCTATTATTGCTGATCTTGTTGGTACAACAGACCTGGCTTGCATCACTGAGACCTGGCTGGATGAAAATGCTGGCCCAGTATTGGAATCGGCAGTTCCCAGGGACACCGACAGGGGGGGACAGCCGGGGCAACTGTCCTGGGCCCAGTGTCTCAGGGGGCCCAGCCATCCCCGTCCTGAACGCCATTGTTAATTATCAGTTTGCGGACTTCAGGACTTTAGTTTGCACTGCTGCCACACACTGCTGTGCTTGCTTGCTGCTCTACAGGCTAGACTCTGTGGCTGTGCCTGCATCTGCTTGCCCAACACCTCCATATGCTGCAGGTATTTTATGGTGACTCTCTGTAGTCTGTCACCCCCTCCCCCCCGGCCTCTGATTTAATTTCAGGTAGTGAGACTCACTGTGAGAGGCATGCATGCAAGCTGCCACTGCAGCAGCAATAATTAATACTTACCTGATCATCAGCTTGATCCTATCATGAGCCCCAGGGCATTGGGGGGGGGGGCTCCCCATGATGACTGACTGAGGGTCACAGCTGGCCAGAGAGGAGCGAGGGGAGACAGAGAAGATACGGCACATGGCAACCTGAAAAAAAACTTCATTTCCTGCTGCTGATGGATCCTGGGCTTATGGGTTGGCTGCTGCGCTCTCTGCTTCACTCATTTTGCTGCAGCTGCTGCTCAGACTTGAGCTGGAGGTGGACTTTGGTGCGGGGAGCTAGGTGAATGGACTGTCAGTGGAGCATGGACAAGACTACAACAAGGCAGGAGCGAGGAGCCACCACTGCTGGCCAACAAACAGGTCAGGAGTAGGACTTTGTCTTCGTGGTGGTGAGCTGCCCGGTACGTCGTAAAGGAGCAGGGAGGGAGTCTAGGGAGGGTAAGGGTAATGGACGCCCAACTGGACAGTCACAGACCACCGTGGTTCTCTCTCAATCTTCTTCTAGGACTAGTTTTAAGGATGGAGCCTGCCTGTGTCATCATGTGGCTTGCAGTAGCAGTGCTGTGCCACTGACTCTGACTTCCTATTTAAACGGTCAGGTCAGTTGGTCACTCAGACTCAGTCTCTCCCAGGTCCCACCGAGGTGGTGGTGTGTGGGGTGGATGAGGTTTCATCCTTCTGACTCGCTTGCCTGCTGTTGCCCCCTGCCCCCCTGCAGGCTGCTTAAAATAAACAAATTTGTTATTTGTGTCTCATAAGAAGACACTGCCTCTGCATAATAAAATGAGCCATTCACTGAGCTTGCTGTGCTTCACCTGTGCTGAATAATTAAGTAAAGTACTCATTTTGTTATTTTTTAGTCTTTGTTTGAGCATTATTTATCTAAATATACATTTACACATTTCTTTTTTTAATTTGTATATGGGTGACTCCATGAAAAAGAGTTACCAATGGTGTCCCAAAATGTACATGCCATCTATAAACTAGGTAAACCTGTGCCCAGTGAATGACTATACTGTAGGACAATATGTGATGTGGAGATAAATTACATAATATGAATGCTGCCAGTTGTTAATTTCTCAAGAAAGAAACATGACTTGTGATAAAAGCTGTAATTTTTTGTGCCTAATTTGTAACATTGTGGCACACACTGTAAACAGTATTCATTATTTTAATAAAATAATGCTCTTTACCACAATAAACTGCTTTGACTTATTGTCTTGTGTCCAGACCTTGTATTCAGACCATTCAGTTAATGTTAAATGTGCCTGTATAACGCTTACACAGCAGAGTAAATGCAGTAGCTAGAGTAACCACTTGTGTCTCCAGTGGTTACATTCCTCCTTGGCCCCCAAAATGTATTTATTTTAATAAATCTTCCAGAAATTGAACTGTGTTTTGCTCAGGGAGCTTCTGCAACAGACACAGTGCTAAGTTTCACTGGAGAATACTATACTGCAGGAGTGCTGTGTCTGACCTTTGTCCCCACTGTCTCCTGGTGTCCAGAAGTCCCGGATGTGTGCTCACTCCCAACCTGGTGCTCCCCCGATAATCACATTAGTGCACCTACGTGCACCAGGAATGGAGAAGGTTCTCAAAGAGCTTAAAAGCACAAGAACGTGCATTGGAGACCCATTCCTGCTCTTGCCAGCTCACAAAACAATCCCGGTGTCCAGCCAGCAGCATCTCAGTTATGTGAGCAGCCACATGGAGCTCAGGTAGGCCATTGTTACTTTCAAGTCTAAGAAAACAGCGCAGAATGGCTCGTACAAATGAGATGCTTCTTAGAGAACAGTGTACATCTGTACATATTTTGGGGGGCTTATTCTAGCAAATAGTATTGCAATTTGGTAATTTTAATGAGCATTACAGCCCAGATGCAGTGTTTGGAGACTACAAATGAACTGTAGTCTCTGTGTGTTCACCACCAAATGGGGATCATTCTCAGTATTGCTGTGTGCATCAGGCTGTAAGGTTGGTGGAAGAAAAGGTTTTTGTGCACTTACTGTGCAGTACAAATGTGAACATTTTAATATATTTTTTTCTGGTGAAACGAGGCTTGAGGGTATTGTGTTATTGGAGTGGGGCACAGTTTAAGTAATGGAGACCCCCAACATTACGTGGCTCTTGCTCCCTTCTTTTTTGCAAACTTCCAATGGGCAGTTATATTGTACAAATGCAGTCTAGCATTACACAGCAGTTTTAATCAGTGGCACATTTCTTTTGGGCACGTTAAAAGTGTTTTTTTGAGGGGGATTTGGTGGTGCAGTTTTAATGGGCTCCAAAGGCCATGCTTTGTTTGCAGGGACCCAGGGGTGTGTGTGTGTGCTTGTCTGTTTTCCAAATGCAGCCTTAACAAAAAATAATTGTGTTCACAGAAGTGATTTTGTTCTTGGTAAATTATTTTTTTCACATTATTTCTAAGGCTGTGTGATTTGGCGGAACAAAAATGATACTGTAATTGTATTACATGAGAAGTGTAACCTACAGATGCGTTCTGTGTCATTACTAAATGTTTTTTTAGGCAAATGTGTTGCTTTCTGTCAGTATCTCTGGTCTTTGCTACTTTCAACACCATGTGCTTGTGGTCACCATTATGTTAGCCACCCTTAAAGTTTATTTTATCAAAATAAAGAACCCTTCATGTAAACTGTGCTGGTGGGACAGTGTATTTCAGCTTTCTGTTTATTTGGGGCTTGATTCAGCAATTTTATGCAGTTTATTTTTTTTCAGAGTTTGTATTTTGGCCTACTGTTGTGGTATTGGTTACTTTAGGCACCATGTGCTTGGGGTCCCCATTCTGTTAGCCACCCATAAGGTGTATTTTATTAAAATAAAGAATCCTTCCTGTAAACTGTGCTAGTGGGATGGTCCATTTCAGCCTTCTGTTTATTTGGGGTTTGATTCAGCAATTATCTGTGTAACCCCCTTGCAAATGGGGGTTCCTAATGTGCCCTATGCCTGGTTGGTAGTCGGCATAAAGCCGCCAGAATGGGGGCCATTGAGTGCTTTTTAAGGCCTCCATATACTGTCCCTGTAAGGGCTGCCTGTTGCAGTTGGGATTAGTTAAAATGGGAGGGGGTTTGAGTGTTGTCATGCTCGACTCCCACCCGGACTGCTGAGTAGCGCTCCCTTCTGCCATCGCTAATAGTGCAGGGGGAGCCCTAATAAAGGATGTAGGTGGTTGTTTAAAAATAAGTTGTAAAGATAATGATAACGTAGTTGTTCTAACCTGCTTTGCTTTGCAGCACAGAGAGTCTGATTGCCTCCTCCATTTTGGTCCCGAACTGTGAAATTGGACCAATCAGTACTTTGGAATCCCACAGAGTTGACTAACCAATAGAGGAGCTGTTTAGAGGGAACAAGGCATTATGGACTATGGCGCTCGTTCTGCACTAATGGGAGCCATGAGAAGTGACTGGCAGGTTCGGCCAGCCAATGACAATGGGTCGCGCCTGAACTAAGAGGAGTGCTGGGTGTTGCCAGTTTCCAGAATCGTTGTGGCTGGTGAGGAGTGAGGGGCTGTGTGCTAAGCTAGGAAGTGTTCACGGAAGCACGTGAAGGCCTAAGTCGGCCGCTTTTCCTGCAAGGAGTCTGGTCTTGAAATCCGTCGGGGGCGGTCAGAGGAGGCTGTGCCTGTACAGCTACCCACCAGGCTCGACCTGTAATAGGACTGGAGAACATTGCTGAATTGCGCTCGGTCCGCGGGAGGAGTAAAAAAGCTGCCATTGCAGAGCTGGAGTGACTGTGAAAGCTGAAGAGCCTGGGAGCAGCTGCCTGGTGTGGTACCCCTCTGCTATTGCTGTTTACCATATAAATGTGTGAGTAGCTCAAGTTAGTCCTGCTGCAATTAAAGGACTTTTGCCTGGATTGCGATAACCATATAAATGTGTAAAGAGACTTGTGAGTTCAAGTTAATCCTGCTGCCAGTGAGGGATTCTGCCTGGATTGAGATAACCATATAAATGTGTACAGAGACTTGTGAAGTTCAGGCTCAGCCCTGCTAGTGTTGGAAGAACCGGGATTGGCTGGAGGTTGTGAGTACTAAATCAGGGCAGTTCCCTGTTAAGTGTGCAATCAGTGGTTTTCCAATCATATTGCTGTACTTTTGACTGCCTAAACGAACTTTCTTTCCCTGCTGACTTGCTCAGGATTGCAGCGTCTATCTGTGTTAAGGGCCCCAACCAGCTGCCACATTTGGACTAGCCATTAGGGCTTGGGTACCCAGGGACAG
The DNA here is from genome assembly GCA_016271365.2 of Neoceratodus forsteri. Taxonomy (NCBI): domain Eukaryota; kingdom Metazoa; phylum Chordata; order Ceratodontiformes; family Ceratodontidae; genus Neoceratodus; species Neoceratodus forsteri. The sequence goes on from CM028137.1 coordinate 360,462,072, forward strand.
TAACTCGTAGGGATAGGCCTGTGCACAGAGCTCTAGGTAATCAAGTATAATATAAACCAATTAGCCTGATTCCCCCCATCCTTGTTATCTCCCCCCCCTTAATAAATCAGATTTGTGTATTGCAACTACACCCTGGCTGGTTTGTGCATCCCTGTTGAACTGCTGTATAGTGACTGTGATATAACTGTATCTTATTTTACAGGGGGTCCCTGGAGTGAGCTGAGAGATACTACCCGGGGGTAAGTGTATTGGTGAAAAGCCTTGTTGGTACCCAGTGTGAGCCACTAGCGGGGAAAAAGGGGGGTTGCAGTAACCCAGAGGGCTGTGACCGAGGCAATCTCGACAGTATTAACCCCGACCTCTAGGTGGAGGCACCCGCCAATGGATCTGGGCCCCTCACCCGGTCTCTGTGGAGGCAGGCAGGGGTAGCAGCCCTAAGGGTAGCGCCCTCTGGGGGTTAAAAATTGGAGGCACCGCTGGGATTAGCGTCCCCTAGTGGCTCAGTGAGGAGATACCCCAAAGATGAAAAAAATGGAAGGGGATATGTTGGAAAAAATTAAGCTGGGACCCATCAAAACCATGGTACACAAACTAATGGGTTGGGGTGAAGCAGAAGAGCTAGATTCCCAAAAGATTGTATTATGGTTAGATGTGCCCTTGGGTACCTCGCTGCTGATATTGTCTCTGTTGCAGAACGAGTAAAGTGTTTGGGTAAGGTTGAAGTGAAAGGCCGTATGGCTGATTTGCTTGACCAGACATTGCAGGTGCTACTCCTATGCAGTGTGGCCATCGACCCTGAGAAGATACCTCCTGTACTTTACCCGGAGGGTGCGTCCCAGTGGTGGAGGCTAATCCATATCCGAAGTGGGTCAGTCACTCCTGGGGGGTCTCCTCAAATGAACAGCTTTAAAGATAAGCTGCTTAAATGGTTAGCTGTGGAAGGGAGGACTACCCAGGAGTTGCTACAAGCCTTGGATCTGTCCAGTGATACTACCCCTCGGTGTTCTCCGGGCGCCTCCCCTGGCCCACCCAAAAGCTCCGTCTGGCTTCTTTGCCCTTGGCAGTCCCATCCATACAGCTTCATTCCTACCGTAAGTTAAAGCTTTTCTCTGGCATGGTACCAGTGCCTCCCGGGGAGGATGACCTGGAGGCGTGGATGGACTATGCCACCCCTTTAGTCCAGGAGTGGCAATGCTCCGAGGGGGAGAAAAGGAAGAGGCTGATGGAGAGTTTGCGGGGTCCTGCCTTAGAAGCCATTAGATTCTTCCAGGCCACTCGTCCGGAAGCCACTGCTGCAGAGTATCTCTCTGCTTTAGAAGGGGTTTTTGGGAGTACGGAGACTGGTGAAGATTTATTATGGAAATTCAGGTCTGCTAAGCAGTGGAAAATGAAAAACTGTCCGTTTTGTTACTAGAGTGGAGCGGGCATTGCAGAAGGCTTACAGAAAAGGGGGACTCACTGCTGCAGCCCTGAATCAGGTTCGGCTAGAACATATTTTAAAGTCTGCCAGATTCTCTAGTGTAACTCTATTAAAACTTAAGCTGCATGATCGGCGGGCCACCCCACCTGAATATTGTCAATTGATGAGGGAAATTCAAGAAGTGGAGACTGATGAAGAGGGGTGGGAACCCTGTGTGGGGGCAGTGAACCCTATTGGGACCCCTGTGTCTAATACTCCTGAGGAGACTGACTCACCTGGAGGGTCCGAGGGATCCCCAGATTTCCCAGGTACGGTGGGGATGCGGGTTGTTTCCTCTGACCCCTACGTGGAGGGTGAGTTGAGGGCTGAGATCAGGAATTTACGGGAATTGGTGAGGACTTAAAGCAGTCTACTGTGTACCCTACCGGCCCAGGGCCCTGAGTTATGTAGAGCCCCAACCCTCAGCCATAGAGTTTCTCCCTCCCCCTCAGGGCCCCCCTCAGAATAGTGATCCCCGGGACCCTAAGTTTTGTTATCACTGTGGGGAAGATGGGCATTTCCAGCCTGACTGCCAGAGGCCGGAGAATTCACGGAAAGTTAACAGCAGACTGATTGCTCAATACCGCCAGACCCAGTCTCGGGCCCCCAAGAAAAGTTGTGTGACTCAGGCCCATGCCCGCCGGGATAACAATGTTGCTACCCCCAACTGGTCTGATGTGGTCGGGCCATCTATGGAGACCCGGGTGCAGGTGAATGGAATTCCCACTAGAGCTGTATTGGACAGTGGCTCCCAGGTACATACATACATAGATACATAGACAGTGTCGGCAGATAAGGGCCTATGGCCCACCCAGTCTGCCCATTTGAGCTTGTAAGTTCAGTTTGTTTTCCTAGAAGTCTGTTGCACCTTACCCCTGACCTCCAGAATTCTTTTATGTCTATCCCATGCATTCTTAAATCCCGTGATTGTTTCGGCCCCCACCACTTCCTCTGGCAGGGTGTTCCATTTGTCTACCACCCGTTCTGTGAAGAAATTCTTTCTCATGTTTCCTCTGACTCATCCTCCCTCCAACTTCATCCCATGCCCTCTAGTCCTGGAACATCTTTTTCGCTTAAAAATAGTGTTTTCCTGCACCCTGTTCCTCCTTGTAAGATACTTGTACGTCTCTATCATATCCCCTGTCTCCCTCATCTCCTCCAGGGAGTACATGTTCAGTTCCTTCAACCTGTCTTCATAGGACTTGTGATGCAATGCATGCACCATCTTTGTTGCCCTCCTCTGAACCTTCTCTACCCTGTCTATGTCCTTACGTAGGTATGGTCTCCAGAACTGTACACTGTACTCCAGGTGAGACCTCACTAGTGTCTTGTATATCGGAATTATGACCTCCTTTCCTGCTGGTAATGCCCTGCCTATACATCCCAGCATCCTATTTGCTTTACCTGCCTTGTCACACTGTTTCCCTACCTTGAGGTCATCAGAGATGATAACCCCAAGATCCCTTTCCTGCTTTGGCATGCTATATCCTCACCCCCAACTGATATATTGTGCCAGGGTTTTTGTGCCCCATATGCATTATCTTGCACTTCTTTGCATTGAATTTCAACTGCCAAACCCCTGACCATTCTTCAAGTTTCTGCAGGTCGCTTCTCATTCTGTCTACACCCTCTGGTGTGTCTACTCTGTTACAGACCTTTGTGTCATCAGCTGAACAGTGAAATTCTGCCTTCTGGGTCCTGCGCCATGTCACTGATGAAGATGTTGAATAGAACAGTCCCAGCACTGATCCTGTGGTACCCCACTGGTCACTCTTCCCTCTGTGGTGTGACAGCCATTTACCACCACCCTCTGTGTCCTGCCACCCAGCCAGTTACCTACCCACCACACTACTGTCCTGCCCACACCCATATTCCCCAGTTTGTGTAATAGTCTTCTATGTGGCACAGTGTCAAAGGCCTTGCTGAAGTCCAGATAGGCCATGTCCACTGCCCTCCCTGATCCACCTCCCTAGTCACCCAGTCAAAAAATTCAATGAGGTTGGTCTGACATGACCTCCCCCTGGTGAAACCATGCTGCCTTGGGTCCTGTAGTCCATTGACAACCAGATGTTCCACCAATCTCTCCTTCAGTAGTGCTTCCATGATCTTCCCCACTACCGAGGTAAGGCTGACTGGTCTGTAGTTCCCTGCTTCCTCTTTGTTCCCACTTTTGTATAAGGGGACTACATCTGCTGTCCTCCAGTCTTTGGGTACCTCCCCTGTTTCCAGTGATCGGCTAAACAGGTGACCATCATGTTTCAGGACTGGTACCAAGCACACTTATCTGAAGTGCCCCTGCAGCCTCTAACTGGTCTACATGTATGGGGGTTGAGCAACAAGGCTTATCCGTATTTGGGGTACATCCGTGTACAGTTATCTTTCCCTGCAACTGTGAATGGAACAGATGAGCAAGTGGAAACCTTGGTCTTGGTCTGCCCACCCACTGGACTGTATGATGGGGTGCCCCTGTTGATTGGAACAAATGCGCACATGTTTGGACGATTGGCCCAGTTGTGTTCAGAGAAGCGAGCATTTCAGACTGGGCGAGTTTTGGGTGTACCTGCTGTAATTCAAACAGTCAGGGCCACTCAGAAGAAGGGTACGCCGGAGGCACCTGAAGGCCCTGTGGGAGTGGTATGGAAGAAGGATCCGGCCCTGTAGTGCTTGCTCCAAATGCACAGTGTGTTCTGCATGGAAGTGCAGATTAAAACAGATGTCAAGAATAAGCTGTTGATGTTGGATGCCTCAAGGAGGAGAACTACCTGAGGGTTGTTGCTCAAACCCAGCGTTCTGCGGCCAGGGCCCATGCCTACATCAAAAGGGTGATGGTTCAAGTGCACAATGTGTCTGATAAAGAGATTCGAATAAAAAGAGGGTGTACCCTGGCTAGCGTCCATTGTGCGGATACTGCTGTCCTACCAAATAAAAAGAGTTCCCGGACAGGTGATAGAGTTGCTCCTGATCTGTTTGACTTTGATGACTCTCCGCTGCCGACTGAGTGGAAGCACAGGGTCAGTGAGAGGCTTGCCGAAAGGAACCAGGTTTTCTCCCTGACAGAGTGGGATGTGGATGTGTACAGGGGCGATATCACATTTGACTGCACATGAAAGACCCTTCCGAGAGAGATCCCCGGTCGCCTGGCTCCCGCTGACATAGATGATGTACGGCATATCTGCAAGAAATGTTGGCTGCTGGTGTAATCCAAGAGTCTAGAAGCCCCTATGCCTCCCCATTGTAGTAGTAAGGAAAAAAAATGGGCAGTTCGGATGTGTGTGGACTATCGCATTTCTTTGAATAGGCGGACCATTCCGATCAATATACCATGCCACGCATACAAGCACTGTTGGTTGTCTGAATGGTAGTAAGTGGTTCTCTGTATTGGATCTTCGAGCGGATACTACAGATCCTGATGGCCCCAGATGATCGGAGAAGACTGCTTTCATTTTGTCCGTTAGGCTTCTATGAATTTATTCGGATGCCTCAAGGAATTTGGGGCCCCAGCCACTTTTCAGCGCTTGATGGAGCGAGCTGTGGGGGACATGAACCTACTGAGTGTTTGGTCTATCTAGGCAGCGTCATAGTGTTTGGCTGATCCTTGGAAGAACATAGCAACGATTATTCAAAGTCCTGGATCGATTGGAGGATTTCAGCCTCAAGTTGTCTATCGACAAGTGTCAATTCTTCCAGACTTCTGAAATATGGGGCCACATAGTGTCCACTGAGGGCATAGAGACTGATCCTAGCAAGGTGGGGAGGCGTGACCGTGGCCTCAACCTAGAAATTTGAGAGAGCTGCAACAATTCCTGGGGTTTTGTGGCTACTATAGGCGGTTTGTCAGATACTATTCACGAGTGATTCGCCCTCTCCTTAATCTCACCCAGGGGTATCCGCCTACTCACAAAAAATATAAGAAGGGTGTGCACACTGACTTAGAAAAGAAGTATTTTCGGCCAAACAATATGTTCGGGGATCGATGGACTACTGAGTGTGAGGAAGCTTTCCATGACATCATATATCAACTTACCCACGCACCCGTGTTGGCCTATGCTGACACAGCCAAGCCTTACACTCTTCATACTGATGCCAGTCTGCAAGGGTTGGGGCTGTATTATACCAGGAGCACTGAATGGGCTGAGACCTGTAGCGCTGTTAGTAGAAGTCTGACGTCGTAGAGAAGAATTACCCGTGCACAAATTAGAGTTTCTGGCTCTGAAGTGGGCCATTGTTGATCAGTTCCATGACTATTTGTATGGTGCCAAGATATTAGTAAAGACTGATAACGATCCTCTGACCTATGTACAAACCTCAGCCAAATTGGATGCCACTGGGCATAGGTGGCTCTCTGCCTTGGCCACCTACGATTACGCTGTAGAATACCGGGCGGGCTTAAACCATATAGATGCGGATGCTCTTTCTCGGAGGTCTGTGTCCCAGACTGAATGGGTCCGGTTGTCTGAGCCTGACATAAGAGCCCTGTGCCAGAAATTTGATAAAGAAGAACAGGTGTCTCCGGACATGGTAGACTGTGTAGTAGATTGTTTGGGGCCGCCGGAGGACTGTATACCTGCCGCCTACTGCCATTTCTCTGCATTGGACACCAGCTCTCTGCCTCAACTCAACAATGATGATCTCCAACAGGTTCAATCCTGTGACCCTATGATAAGAACGGCCGTAGAGGTTTTGCGGGCTGGAAGGGATGTATCCAAACTACGTTCCGCCAACTTTCGGACTACCTTGTTGAATAAAGAAGGGCCCAAATTAAAGCTGATCAACCAACTACTATATAGAGAGACTGTGAGTAAGGAAGGCCGGATGCAACGACAACAACTGGTGCTGCCCTCAGCTTTCAGAGAACTAGTTCTAAGGTCATTGCATAATCAGATGGGGCACCTGGGCATAGATCGAACACTTGATTTGGTACGGGCCTCGAATTCTATTGCCAAAGATGAGTGCGGACGTGAACAGTATGTCAAGACCTGTGGTCGTTGTTTGCAGAGGAAAGCATTACTCAGAGAGCTGCTCCTTGGTCAACATTACTACTAGTGCTCCTATGGAACTGGTCTGTATTGATTTCCTGAGTTTAGAGCCTGATCTGAGAAGTGTTAGCAAAATATTGGTGGTCACTGATCATTTACCCAGTATGCACAGGCTTTCCCGACCAAGGATCAGAAAGCAACTACAGTGGCTAAGATACTTGTTGAGAATTTTTCGTCCACTATGGGGCTCATGGCGAGTTCATTCCGACCAGGAAGGGACTTTGAAAGTCGCTTGATTAAGGAGATGCTGTCTTTGTGGGGGATGCAAATCACTAACCACCCTACTACCAGCAGGGAGACCCTCAGCCTGAAATGTTAAACGTACATTGCTTGACATGCTGGGCACTTTACAATCAAAAGATAAATCGAGATGGAGTCAACAGATTAGCACTCTAGTACACGCCTACAATTGTACAAAAAGTGATGCCACAGGGTTCTCCCCCTATCGACTGATGTTTGGAAGAGAGGCTAGATTGCCAGTGGATGTGTGTTTTGGGGTTTCCCCTGATGGGGTGCGAGCAGAAAACCATCTACAGTATGTACAGAAATTAAAGGCCCAATTAGATCATGCCTACCAGCTGGCCCAGACCATGGCTGCTAAACGAAATCTGGCTAACAAGGAGAGATATGACAGAAAAGTGAAAACAGTAGAGTTGAGAAAAGGGGATAGAGTGTTGCTGAGAAATCTAGGACTGCATAGCAAACATAAAATTGCCGACCGATGGCATCACCTCCCTCATATTGTTGTGGGACAGCTGGCAGACCTACCTGTGTATAAAGTGAGGCCTGAAAACAATTCAAAAGATGTGAAAACCATACACAGAAATCATCTGCTGCCAATTGGGCAGATCTTGATTGAAGTAGAACCTTCCTCTACCCCTCCTTCCAGGCCCGTGACTAGATCTGTTACTAAGAGAGGAACCAAGCCCGTGGAGCCTTCAACAAGTCTACCAAGGGAGCCTTGTCCACCCCCCCCTTCAGAAGGAGATGGTCCACACTCAGTGTCAGAAGACAGCGAAGATGATGTTGAATACTATCCCTCTTATGAACTAAGCCAATTGTTTCGGGGCAATCCCCTCTTTAACTCAGGAACTGAAGCTAGCCCATCTGTGTTGATTGAGCCCCTACTTTGTCCCCGGAGGAATTGCCTCCGAAGATGAATGGGGTAGCAGACAAACTCAAGGGCTGAGTCCTTAGGCTTGGCTGAACTGTCTGGCCTGGCTGAGTTATCTGACTTTTCAGAAGAAGAGAGTGAAGTGGGGGAACAAGTCCATGATATGCCAGAACCGGAAGAGTATCTTGAATGCCCTGATGGTTCCCCTTTAGTAACTGGACAGCCCCTAGATGAGCCCAGTGGGGTGGGTTCAGGGATAGAAGGTCAAGCCCCTGATAGTATTATGAGTATCGAGCCTGATCCCCTTGAAGGGATCCCTGTTGCCAATGTCTCTGACATGGGAGTGGAGTCAGGGCCTGGTTCAGAATCCCCTGAGACCCCTAGACGATCCGCCCGACAAATTCGGCCCGTAATAAAGTTAAGCTATGAATCTTTAGGTCAGCCCGTGGACCTGCCCTTAAATGTGGTCCACAAAGGGGTGTATGTGTCCCCAAGGTCTTTGCCTAAGTTAGCCTTGGGGGATAACTCCAGACTATTAGTACAGCCTTTCAAGTGTGGTGCCCTTGTCCCGGGGGACTAGTTAGTAGCTAACCAAAGAGGGAGCCCTCAGTCCCGGGTCACGGTAGGGCCCTATGACCTGATTTAAGAGTGTAAGATTTTATATGTATGATGTATACACTATAGTGCATTGTAGATCTAATATTTATGTATGTAAGGTAAAATGTGATATGGTGTTACTTGGGATGTTCACCTACTCTCCCTCAAGGTGATTACTTGACGCAGACTTAAGCTTTTCAAACCAGGAGGGTGTAACCCCTTGCAAATGGGGGTTCCTAATGTGTCCTATGCCTGGTTTGCTAGTCAGCATAAAGCCGCCGAATGGGGGCCGCTGAGTGCTTTTAAGGCCTCCGTATACTGTCCCTGTAAGGGGTGCCTGTTGCAGTTGGGATTAGTTAAAATGGGAGGGGGTTTGAGTGTTGTCATGCTCGACTCCCGCCCAGACTGCTGAGTAGCACTCCCTTCTGCCATCGCTAATAGTGCAGGGGGAGCCCTAATAAAGGATGTAGGTGGTTGTTTAAAATAAGTTGTAAAGATAATGATAACGTAGTTGTTCTAACCTGCTTTGCAGCACAGAGAGTTTGATTGCCTCCTCCATTTTGGTTCCGAACTGTGAAATTGGACCAATCAGTACTTTGGAATCCCACAGAGTTGACTGACCAATAGAGGAGCTGTTTAGAGGGAACAAGGCATTATGGACTTTGGCGCTCGTTCTGCACTAATGGGAGCCGTGAGAAGTGACTGGCAGGTTCAGCCAGCCAATGACAGCGGGTTGGTCCGAACTAAGAGGAGTGCTGGGTGTTGCCAGTTTCAGAATCGCTGTGGCTAGTGAGGAGAGAGGGGAGCTGTGTGCTTCTGCGCTGGTGAGTGTTCGCACAGGAAGCGCTGCAGGGGCCTAAGTCGCGTTGTTCCTGCTGAGGAAAGGAGTTTGAAACCACTCGCTGGCAGTCAGAGGAGGCTGTGCTCTGTACAGCTACCCACCAGGCTCGACCTGTAATAGGACTGGAGAACATTGCTGAATTGCGCTCGTTCCGCGGGAGGAGTAAAAAAGCTGCCATTGCAGAGCTGGAGTGACTGTGAAAGCTGAAGAGCCTGGGAGCAGCTGCCTGGTGTGGTACCCCTCTGCTATTGCTGTTTACCATATAAATGTGTAAGTAGCTCAAGTTAGTCCTGCTGCAATTAAAGGACTTTTGCCTGGACTGCGATAACCATATAAATGTGTACAGAGACTTGTGAAGTTCAGGCTCAGCCCTGCTAGTGTTGGAAGAACCGGGATTGGCTGGAGGTTGTGAGTACCAAATCAGGGTAGCTCCCTGTTAAGTGTGCAATCAGTGGTTTTCCAATCGTATTGCTGTACTTTGACTGCCTAAACGAACTTTCTTTCCCTGCTGACTTGCTCAGGATTGCAGCGTCTATCTGTGTTAAGGGCCCCAACCAGCTGCCACGTTTGGACTAGCCATTAGGGCTTGGGTACCCAGGGACAGTAACTCGTAGGGATAGGCCTGTGCACAGAGCTCTAGGTAATCAAGTATAATATAAACCAATTAGCCTGATTCCCCATCCTGTTATCTCCCCCCCCTTAATAAATCAGATTTGTGTATTGCAACTACACCCTGGCTGGTTTGTGCATCCCTGTTGAACTGCTGTATAGTGACTGTGATATAACTGTATCTTATTTTACAGGGGGTCCCTGGAGTGAGCTGAGAGATACTACCCGGGGGGGTAAGTGTGTTGGTGAAAAGCCTTGTTGGTACCCAGTGTGAGCCACTAGCAGGGAAAAAGGGGGGTTGCAGTAACCTAGAGGGCTGTGACCGAGGCGATCTCGACAGTATTAACCCCGACCTCTGGGTGGAGACACCTGCCAACGGATCTGGGCCCCTCACCCGGTCTCTGTGGAGGCAGGCAGGGGTAGTAGCCCTAAGGGTAGCGCCCCCTGGGGGTTACATCTGTGTTTTCTTTTTTTCAGAGTTTGCATTTTGGCCTGCTTTTGTGGTCTTGGTTAGTTTAGGCACCAAGTGCTTGCAACAGGCAAAGAGTTCCCAGAACACCCCTACCTTGTGCAATGTTTTGCTAATGTGTTGATTGTCATGGTATTTTGCCATCTTTCTGATCACAGGGAGTGTTGTTTAATGCTATTTCACACCACCACCCTTCTTCTGTGACCCATTATGATTTTCCTATGGTATTCATGCCAAGGCTTGCACACAAACACGGTGGGGCTTGTGAGTGGTTTGGTGCCATTCATTCTTGAATTGGCACAGTATTCCCTGAGCAGGGAGGGCATGGGTTTACTATGAATGGTTTATGCTTTATGTGTGATACAGCATGAAATCCCTGCTTTTGATGTGACAAGATGCCAAAATGTGCATGTAACCACACACATTTGCCCGACACTGCCCAAGGTGTGGGGTTGAGGGAGTACCTGGACTGCAAAATGTGTGGAACAGTGGTTAGCACGGTAGTTGATGATCTACTGCCCCACAGTACATCAGCAATATTTATTTTATTTTTTATTTATTTCGTTTTTGTTGACCGGGTAAGTGCACTAGACAAATCCTGCCTATTTTCAGGCACGACCCGGGGGAGGGGAATACAGATGAATGCCAACTGACCTTGAACCACATTAAGCTGTTGGTGGTATTTATAGTGAATGAGGGAAATTTGGCCAGGACACCGGGGAAATTCCCCTACGCTTATCGATAAATGCCATGGGATCTTTGACATCCACCTGAACTACCACCAATCCAGGCAGATGGGACCTCGGTTTATTGTCTCATCCAAAAGGCGGCACCTCAGAAGTGCAGCACCCCTCTCATGCTGCACTACAGTGTCAGTACTGGGATATTAACCCAAGTGCCAGATGTGGGAACTGAACCCACAGCCCTCTGATCTCCCGGCCTCAGAGGTGAGTGTGCTACCTACTGAGCCACTGACACCACTGACTGTGACATCAGTGCTACTTAGGAACAGCAAGTAAATGACTGCCAGGGCAATCACCTGTGAAGTCACAGAGATCATAATGCTGATGATGTACTGTGGGGCAGTAGAGTTATCAACTGCCAGGCTAACAGCTGCTAAACACATTCAGCACAGTATTATCACATCACGACCTTCTGATGAGAAAAGAAATATACCTCAGAAAATAGAAAGTTACTATGGACCACTAGTCAAGTTTGTGTTTCCCTGTCTGTCTGTTTTGGCTCCAATAGCTCTTCACCTTTGTGTCTTCAAGTGAAAACCTCTTACCATGTTCTTGCATGCACATCTTGTAATGGTTTTTAACAAACGTGCAGTATCCTCCTTATCTGTGTGTTCGCCAAGTAGGAATCCATTGCCACTTTCTTGAATGCGCATCTTGTACTGGTTCTTAACAAAACGCTATGTTCTCTCCTCAACTGTGTGTTGTTCAAGTGGAAAAGCATTGGCACTTTCTTGCATGTGCATCTTGTAATGGTTCTTAACTGTGTGTTGTCTTTGCTAATGCAGAAGTCCTATATACATACGGCAAGAACTATCTAGCCTAAGAGCCAGCCAGTGATGGGTGTAGCCATTCCATTTGCACTTTCTTCTGGGTTGGCGGCAATGACATTAAACAAAACTTGCTTGGTAATATCAAAACCATACCAGGGACCCACCAAATACAAAGCGTAAAGTCAGTGAAAGCAGGAGTGGTTGCAGTCAGAGACTTAATATGCTTCTGCCGACAATGTCAGGGAGATCTACAACTGTGACAACAGAAGGTATGTAGGGAGGGACTCTGTCTCCACCCCCCTGGGGAGCTGGAGGATTGCGGGAAAAGGCCGACTGGTAAAGTGCAGACCAGGGGAAAACAGAATCCCCATGGGAACACGAGCAGGGGAAATGGAAGTATAGGGAAAGAGTGGAAGGTAGTCCTGCTAAATGCCAGGAGCTTGGGCAATAAAATGCCTGAGCTCCAGGCAATGCTAACTGAGGGAGCAGTGGATGAGCCAGCGGTCACTGAGACCTGGGCCACTGCAGGACACGACTGGGACCTGAACCTGGAGGATTATACTATGTTCAGGAAGGACAGGGGAGGGAGGGAAGGGAGGAGGGGTAGCAATGATAGTCAAAATCTGCATTGGCATAGGGGGAGTAGAGGAGGCGGAGGGAACCGTGGAGGCGATTTGGGTCACCTTGATAACAAGGGGGGAGAGAGTAAAATAGGAGTGGTGTATAGACCCCCTGCACTGGCGGAGGAGCTGGAGGAGAGTCTGGTGGCAGATGTTGGGAGACACTGCAGACTGGGCAGGGGAAGGGTGGTGGTGTTGGGGGACTTAAAAATGCCAGGAACAGACTGGGAGACTATGACATCCTTGGTGACCAGGGAACAGAGGTTGTTGGATGTTTTTCAAGACGCGTTCCTAATTCAGCAGGTGGGGGAACCGACCAGGGAGGTGCGGGTACTGGATGTGGTCCTGGCAGACAGTGACCAGATTGGGGAGCCTGGAGGTAAAGGGACCCATTGGCGAGGAAAACACGTAACACACGAATTCTGCCACCAGACAAAGGCCTAGAGGTTCATCAAGTCTGCTCAATGCAGCCAGCACCCTTATTCTGCAGCTGCCCTCCTTTCCACCCATCCCCTTCATTAACCCTCCCCCTTGTCCTGTCCCATCCTCGTTTGAAGCAGTCCACTGTTCTACTGCATACCACTTCAGCAGGAAACGCATTCCACCCAGCCACCACCCTCTCTGTAAAAAAGTGTCTCCTCATCTCCCTCCTGAACCTTCCTCGCTCCAGTCTCATATCATGGCCCCTGGGGAGTGACCATGCCACAGTCTGGTTCTGCCTGGACCTAGGAGGGTTAGAAGGCTGCACAAAGGCGGAGCTAACTGACTTCAGGGAGTGATTTTAAGAAATGGGAAGGATCCTTAGGAGCATTTGGATGTGATTGGGTCAGACATGGACACTGATAGTAGGTGGGAAATCATCAGAAGAGGGGTGCAGGATGCTACCAGCACCTGTGCAAGAGTAAGATGAAAATGCAGTAGGGCCTGAAAACCCTGCTGGTGGACCAGAGAGAGGTACAGGAGGTGAGTGCGGGAAAGAGGCAGCCTATAGGCAATTCAAGTGCTCAAGGAGTGAAAGGGATCGAGGAGAGTAGAGCTGATGGCTAGAAGGGCCACTAGGGTGGTGAGGGCGGCTAAGGCAAGGAAGGAGCAGAACCTGGCCAGGGAAATTAGGAGAGGGAACAAGGGGTTCTTTAGATACATTGGGGAAAAATGAAGGAAACAAGGCAGATTAGCAGGATTAAAACAGGGGAGAGATAGGCACAAGACCCGGGGGAGCAGGCTGAGGTACTAAATGAGTACTTCACCTCAGTTTTCACCAAGGAAAATGGGGGTGCTGCATCATACATGGGAGGAGACAGAGATACTGAGGAGGGGGGACCCTTACCGATCGGTGGGTCTGGGGAGAGGGGGAGGCATCACTGGCAGGAGGGGAAAGGCTAAGCAGGGAGAAGAGGTAGCGGAAGTGGAAATCACAGCAGTGAGAGTGAGGGAAGCCCTCAGGTCCCTTAAGATGGAGAAAGCACCGGGGCCAGATAAATTACATCCCAGAGTGCTGAAGAAACTTGCAGATGTCCTGGCGAAACCCTGCAGGAGCTTTTCACCAACTCTGAGGACAGGGTGGTGCCCCAGGACTGGAAGGTGGCGATATAGTGCCCTATCCACAAGGGGATCAAGGAAGGTGGCAGGGAACTACAGGCCTGTCAGCCTGACATCGGTGGTGGGCAAGGTGATGGAGGCATTGTCAGAAAGAGGCTGGGGGGTGCGTGGAAAGTCAGGGTGCCTGGACAAAGGCAGCATGGATTGGCCCCAGGAAATCATGTCAGACAAACCTTGTGGAGTTCTATGACTGGGTGACGAGTGCCTTGGACCTGGGTAGACCAGTGGACGTCCTCTTTCTAGACTTCAGCAAGGCATTTGACTCTGTTCCTCATGTGGACCTGTTGGATAAGCTGGGAGAAATGGGGGTGGGAACCAGATGATCAGATGGTTAGGCAATTGGCTCAGGACCGGACCCAGAGGGTCGTAGTTGGCGGGATAGTCTCATCGCCAAGGAGGGTCATTAGTGGGGTCCTACAGGATCAGTCCTGGGTTCCTCCTGTTCAACACTCTACGTCTCTAAGGACAGGTATTAGGAGTGAGATGAGTCTCTCTTATGGATGACTCCAAAACTGGGGCAGTGGTGGATGGGGAGGAGGGTGGCCCCACAGGGGACCTGGAGGCTCTGGAAAGATGGTCTAGAAGGTGGAAGCTGAGGTTCAATGCAGGGAAATGCAAGGTACTGCACCTGGGGCTGAAACCCGGGCCAAGTGTACACCCTTAGAAGGCGCTACAAGTCTCGGCGGCTGAGAGGGACCTGGGGTGGTGGTGGATGTCAAGATGAACAACTTGAGACTTGTAGGATGGCAGCAGCCAAGGCCAACAGGATGCTGGGATGCATGCTAGAAGGATCACCTCCAGAAGGAGGAAGTGATACTCCTCTGTATAACTGCTTAGTGAGGCCGCACCTCAGTACTGTGTGCAGTTTTGGAGACCACACTTAAAGAGGGACAGCTAAACTCCTGGAGAGGTCAGAGGAGGCAGCCAAAATTATTTGGGGCTTGGGGGACAGGACCTATGAGGAGAGGCTTGAAGAGCTAAATATGTACACATTGGAAGAGAGAAGGGACCAGGGGACATGATAGAGGTCTTCAGGTACATGAAGAGGGTAAAATAGGGAGGAACAGTCAGGTGCTTGAAGGAAGGAGGAAGGGTCACTAGTGGACATGGGGGAGATTCAGGGGAGAAAGGAGGAGGTGCTACTTCACTGAGAGGGTGGTGAAGCCATGGAATGCACTGCCTAGGGGGCTGGTGGAGGCAGAGACGATGGAGGGGTTCAGGAGGGGGTGGGATAGGTACAGGGGAAGGGTTCTGGAAGCAAAATCCAATGCAGTGAGAATATCCGGAACTGGGATGGGAGAAGCCAGAGAAGGCGAGGAGGGCAGCAAGGTCAGCACCCAGGGTGGGGGCTGACCAAACCAGCAGACACGAAAGACCATTAGGCCTATTCTGCTGGCATTTTAGTATGTTAGTATGTAGGACACTGGACAGTCAAGCACTTAACAACGGCTTCTGTGCCCACAGCACAAAAGACCTCTGTTTGCCTGCAGCACACTGAAGAGTCACATGAGCCAACACCAGAATCTTCTAAAACCAGTGGTCACTCAGCTGAAACTACTTCCAGCATCCCCACATCAGTGGCCGTTTGTACTAATCAGAATGACATTGCCTTAAATGATGTAACCCCCACAACAAGCGCCCAAACTGATCTTCCCAAGGACCTATGTGTTCTGCTACCTGAAACTACCACACACTGTGTGCAGCAAGCAAAAACAAGAACCATGCCCTCAGGCCCAACTGAAGTCAACAAATTGTGTGCTGTTTATTAATCAAATGCATTCTACATTGCTGAGGCTACAGAAGTACGTAAACAGCTGTACACCTTCAAATTCCTGCACCAGCGTGGGGATTCAACATTCACATGTCAACGGCTTTATGACTACGAAAATGTAAAACATACCTGAATATTTTATGGGCCACTACAGCTTCAGTGAGATAGAAACTTTAAAATCAGCACTGAAGTATGGAAGAAATACGTGGAAAGTAGTCCAGACTGAGGCAGAAATGGGATTAGGAGTGTACTGGAGTTTGTCACAAGAGTTGAAAGACAGGTCTACTGACCAGAACAATTAACAATCTTGTACAAATTAAATAAAATACACTTAGTTAAAATGCACTGAAATGATTTTCATTTGCTTGCAGGACAAGAATAGTTTGTTTTCCAGCCATACACAATGGACTTAAATGCACTGCAGGGAAAGATGATTTGAAATAGATCTTGTAAATATTTCACATTTCTATTGCTTGATGTTGGATGGTTTGTATTGTGTAATGGATAGTGTTAGTATTATGTAATGAATGGTAGCTTTAGTAAAACCTTTTCCCCTCAAAAAGGTCTTTGGTGTCCATGTTACATGTGCAACTTTAAGGATGCATTAACCTCATGCCATATAAGGCAGTTACCAAATACCACACCCCATATTCACTGGTAGAGCACGCATGCTAAACCTACTAATAAATGTTTCCTAATATGAGTTACAAAAACACACATATGAACGTCACAATTCTTTGGTGTCCCTTGTTACGTATGCAACTTTCATGACCCATTTTTTCATGTACCGATCAGGAAGTTATCTCCCAATATATTCACTAAAGTGGCTGAGGGCAGCATCATAAAACACACAACAAAATTCATCTACTTTGGGTTTTAAAAACTGACACTCATCTCACATCTTGGTAACCCCTTTTCATGGAGCTGCCCATATCATATCTTAAGAGGCCGGGGGTGGGGTGGGGGGCATCCTAAAGGTCTGTCCTGGGCCCAGAAATTTCTAACGGCACCCTTGGTAGTTCCAGCTGTGTACTTGGTGATACACCGCCCAAGGGAGGATCATAGGGGCAGGGGAGTTGCTCTTTGTTTTAAGTCAGAACTGGGCCTTGTGGACTCCCCAATGGAAATGACTAGATTCTTTGAGTGTATCGTGAGTACAGGTGTAGGTTGCAGGATACTTCTCATCTACCGTCCACCCGGGAGTGAGAAGGAATTCCTGCATTCATCGTTGATATGGTGTTAGAATCCCTTAGATGATTGATCCTGGGGGGTTTCAATGCCTGGGTAGACTATGAACTCTTGAAATTTGGCCAGGACTTTCTCCAACTTATGATCTTGTTGGGCCTTACACAGGTAATTACCTCTGCTACTCATAACTATGATCACTGTTTTGACCAGGTATTCCTACTGGAGATGAAGATCTCCAATCTGGTGGTGGAACCGGTCGGGTGGTTGGATCATCATACCATAAGGTTCGGTTTCAAGGCTTCCCCAAATAGACCTACCCTTCCGGAGACGATCCAGTACTGCCCTTTAAAGGGTCTAACTCCAGATAGTCTTATGGCAGTGCTGGACCTATCGGGTGTGTCAAGTGTAAGCAGGGAACCAGGGGATCTGCTACTGGCCTATAATGAGGCAGTGACAGTAGCCCTGGATTCCCTTACTCCTGTCCATGTTCACCCTCTCACTCTTTGCCCCAAGTTCCCTTGGTTTGATGGGATTTTGAAGGAGCTGAGGCCAGGGGGTTGAAGGTTGGAGTGGCGCTGGCAGAAATCTGGCCCGATTGATGACAAACTTAAATTGATGGTTCATTATAAATACTATCAGTCGGTGCAGAATCGACCAGCTCAGCTCTTCCAGACTGACAGATTGTGCAATCCAACCTATTATCAGACCCGGAGAGCATTTTTTTTTTTTTCTTCTCAGAGTTACATTTTTTTGTTTTATTTTTCTGTTTTTTCCTCTCACCCGGGGCCCCGCACATAGCGGTATGTAAGGCAGTGGAGGCACGCACGCACTCGGAAGCTAGCTCAGCTTCTTCCTCCCCCACGTACACCCCCGCCCACCTACATACCCACTGGACCTCCTCCCGTGGGGCTAAGACTACAGGAGGGGTGACAACCCACCCCATCACACCGGGAGAGTACAACAGTCTTACGGCACATTCAATCCCGCCTCCAACCCCCACATGCCAGCACTCCAATGACCCAAGGTCATTCCCGAACCTGGGTCACTGGTGCAGCACGAGGTAAGGTGTCCAGCACCTCAACCCTCAGCGCTATCGGGCCAGCTCACCGGAGAGCATTTTCACACTAAGTGTAATGAGTTTGCTCGGTTCTTCGCAGATAAGGTTGCCACCATCAGGTCGGGGATCCGTTCAGCGTCCTCTAATGAACACTGCGAAGGTCTGCAGGAGGCTGCAAGAGCCCAGTTTGGCTGGTCTGACTCCGGCTGGCTAGCAGTCACTGACATTGTGAGGATCATGCAGGGTATGTGACCAACCGACTGTGGTTTGGACCCAAGCCCAACACACCTCCTTGTGAGGTGTGTTGAGGTAATCGGCCCAGTCCTGGCTAAGATAGTCTGGAGTTCATTGGAGACAGGGGTGTTCCCCAACCCCCTGAAGGAGGCAGTGGTGATGCATCTCCTTAGGAAACCCTCCCTCGATCTGGACTGCTTAGCAAACTACAGACCAGTCTCTAACCTGCCTTTTGTAGGTAAGGTTATTGAGAAGGTGGTTGCATTTCAGCTGAAAGATCATCTTATTAGCCACAATGTCTATGATCCTCTCCAGTCAGGATTTAGGAAGAGGCATAGTACCAAGACAGTATTGGTACGGGACGGGTGCTTAATGATCTCCTAATAGCGAGGGACCCATTCGATCTTGGTTCTCTCTGCAGCATTTGATACTGTGGACCATAGAGTGTTGTTGGAATGCCTGCAGATGATCTGTGGACTGTCGGGTACCTTCCTCAGGTGGTTTCGATCTTTCCTCATGGGCAGGACTCAGAGAGTGGTGTTGGGGATTTATTCATCGGACCCTCTCTCCCTGTCTTGTGGAGTCCCGCAGGGTTCCAAATTATTACTCATGTTGTTCGCGGGATATATGCTGCCATTAGGAGCATTAGGAGACATTATTAGGCAGTATGGGCTGGGTTTTCACTGCTATGAAGATGATACTCGGCTATATATGCCCTTAGTACCAGAGCTAGGTGGGGATGACTGTCTTTAATAGCTGCCTCTCTGAGATCCAGGACTGGATGAGTGCCAACTGGCTGAGGTTGAACCCGGATAAAAATGAGGTATTGGTTGTGGACCCAGGTAATCAGGGTATGGGGCTGTCGGCTGGACAGCCATCTGGGCTTTGGCTTGGGGGAGCCAGCTGACTACCTCAGATCAAGTACTAAATCTGGGTGTGGTTTTTGATAGTGGCTTGACACTTAAATTTCAGGTGTCAGTTGTTGTTGTCAAGACCTCCTTTTACTACCTGAGGAACATCGCCCAGATCAAATGCCTGGTCCCGCCCGATGACCTTCCTACCTTGGTCCATGCCGTTGTGACCTGCTGCCTTGACTACTGCAATGCCCTGAACCCATCTTTTTGAAATAGCTTTTCCTGATTTTGTTTGACCTGTTACTTGATAGTATGCCTTAAAATTTTTAAGTATAATCTGGTTGTATTTTATTGGTGTTATTATGCATTATCTGTACAAGCGCTTTGATCAAATTGGAATTGTGCTTTTTAAAAATAAACAATTGATTGACAGATAAAGCCAAGGCTAAGTTAAGGTATGTTACTATGTCTGTGTGAGACGGGGTTGGGTGTGCCTCGGGAGCTCCTGAGGGAGAAAGAAAGAAAGAAAGAAAGAAAGGAAGGAAATATGAGGGGGCGAGGGAAGGCAGGAAGTGGTAACATTTCACATTTCATGTAAACCCCCACCAACAGCAAAACATCTCATGTCTGTAACCAGTCTTAATGGTATGAGAAACAGGCAACATTTTTCATTTAGAGTCACAGTTTGTTTCTGTTATTGTTCAGTCGGCTGGCTTTGAACTTTTTGGATGCTACTGGAGTGAGCAGGTGTATGTGTGATACAACACTCCTTTGGGGCAATCACTTTTTTTTTTTTTTTTTTACACTTGCAAACTTTTATTGCATGTAAAGGACAAATATACATACATAAATTTATACTTCAGAAGGAAATACATTACAGCTGTTATACATCTTAGAAACTGTATTCTATATCTGGTTTTCGAAATGTGTCCATAGTATACATTTCTCAGCATATCTCTGCCAATGGTAAGTCTGATTTCCAAAAAAAAAAAAGACAAAAACAACAGAATGAAACCAGGACTACACCATGGTCAATTAAGTTTTCTGTTAGCTAACTAAAGGAAAAACAGTCACATTTTTAATAAAGTAACCATTATAGAAATCTCTTTCCTGTGTTTTTGTATTATTTCTCTCCTTAAATGCAGAATAACCATTACAAAGAGAAGAAAACCAATAATCATTAATGTGTGTGTAACCTCTAGGTGGCACTATCCCAGGGGCTACTACCCCTGTCTGCTTGGCTAGTAGCAGGTTAAGGGGCCTGTGTAATGAAACGAGTGCCTCCACCCGGAGGTCAGGGTTGTTAGTGGTCACGCTAACATGGACACAGCCCTCCAGAACACTGCAACCCCTCTCTTTCCCTTCTAGTGGCCTGAACAATATACAACAATTACTTTCACAATGACCCTTATTCACCAGGCCATACCCACACTGTCTGTACTTACCACCAGGGCTGGTTCCTCTAGCTTGACCCTGGGGACCCCCTGTAAAACAAGGTTAAGCACAGCAAATAGCAACAGTACAATACTTTTGGCACAAACTGGAACTACAGTCAGGTTAAATGCAAAAAAAGTTAAATCTCGATTTATTCAGGGGACTTGAACAAGGAAGGGGTGTAATCAGGTTGATTTGCTTAAAAGCTGTAGTAATCAGACAGTTATGCATGCAGTTCAGAGTCCCTACACAGTCACACACTCTGGGTACCCAGGTAGGAAAACGGTGGGGTAGCCAGGAACGTTGCAGCTGGTTGGGGCCCTGTGATGGAAGAAAGCAACATGCACAACACACACTATTTGTAATCCGGAGCCGGAGGGCTCAGTTCGTGAAAGAAAAGGAAACAAGACAATCAGATGACGACACTTTTTGATTTAGCTGTTGTTGCAGGGAGCTACCCTGATGTTTACTCACGATACCCAATACTGGACATAGTCAGGACGAAATTGAGGCTGTTGAGCTGGAGTGCCCGGAGAAGCAGGGCCCACATGAATCACCGAGGCGTCGTTCCTGTTCAAGGCGAGCGGGGGATGATCCCCAGGCCGGTCTCTTGTTGATGACTTTCTCTGCATAGCAGGTATTCTGGCTGGGCCAGTGTAGCAGGGCCCAGGCAAAGGGAAATGGATACGGATTCAGTCCATGGAGCTGGATACAGCCTCCAGCAAGCAAAACACAGTTCAGACACACAGTGGGGAACCAAATCATGACCCACTATAAGCACACAGCACATTCACATGTAAGGAAATTCTGCTGTACCAGGCAAATGGCTCTCCGGTTGCAATTACAGAGTCTCTGCACAATCCGGGAGTTCAGAGGTACCTGGAAGTCCTGACAGGCTGATCACTTTCAGCAAATCTTCGGTCTTCTTCAGGTAAAAGCCTGGTCACAATTCAGTGGCTTAATTCGCTCTCCAAATTCGGATTCAGTCCGAAAAAAAAAACACAAGTTCCCTCTCAGGAACTGCAGGCAGGCACATACCTCTCAAGTGTCCCTGATTTTCAGGGACATCCCTGATTTTGCCTCAAAATTATACTCTGTCCCTCCTAAAATTTGTGTTTTTATGGTTAAACAATGGGGACTGTAAGCATAAAACAATGTCAAGCATTAAAGTTACAGACTTCTTCTTTAGAAAATGCATTTTGCCCCAAGCCCCATATTCTACCAGCTTTCTGGGTGGATATCTCTAATTTTGAAGATGTGTCCCTGATTTTGATCCTTTGTCCCTGATTTTTTTTAGCCTCGTCCCTGATTTATGAGGCAGAAGGTTGAGAGGTATGAGCAGGCATGCAGGCCAAACTCAGGCCTTTCCACAGTTCTCCCGCACGAATCCACTATGGATTGCTGCTCGAACTATCTCGAGCTGTTACTCCTTCACTCTTTCCAACTCAGATCTAACTGAAACTGCAAGCAGTGTGGGACTTTCCAAGATCTAAAAGGTTTGGTTGGCTGATCTGTTTGTCAGTCACAACAAGGGCTCCCTCTGGGTTATTTTTGTGCCAAAAGCCCAAAACTACAATTCCTACAAGTTTTGGCCCCACCAAGCCCCTGTAGGCAGGTTCCATTTTAGAGTCCCAAATGTACTGATTGGCCCATTCTGCAGTCCAGGACCAAGATGATGGAAACAAACAGAACTATCCATGCTGCAAAGAAGGCAGGTTAGAACAAACTGCAATATTATTACTACTTTAACAAATTTAATTTATTTATTTTATCTTTGGTAACTGGGTAAGGCCCACTAGGCACAAGTGTCTGTTTTCAGGGGTGACCTGGGAGCACTGGGCGGTTAAGTGACTTGCTCAGAGTCACACAGTATGCAAGTGGAGGTTGTGAGAATCAAACTCAGGTCTGGTCTGCTGTATGTATCAAGCTCGTTCACACCTCGCAGCAAACAAGTACATCTTCTAACAGAGCTCCCTCTCAGATTAACTATGACTGTAATCAAGGCAGCTCTTAAAGAGACAGTACACAGAGGCTATACAGGCACTCTCTGGCAATACTGTACATTTAAACTGCTAAAACGCAGAACAACAGCCTGGCAGTGAGCATTTAGGCAAGCTCAAGGAAGACTTTCCGGGAACCCCCATTTGTAGGGGGGTTACACCCTTCCCTGCCTGAAGAAAACTTGGTGTCCATGTCAAGTCTCTACCATCATGTATCAATTAACATAAACTTATTACTTTACTATACATATTCACTACACTTCATGATACTATATCCATAAGGACAATACTTATGCATGTTTCATACAGGTAACACTGATTCCACTATGATTAACATACTTGTGACATCACAATACTGATTCATATTATAACTTCCTGTACATTAAACAATGTAGGAGGGGGCCCTTCCCTATCAGCTAACCTGGTGCTGAATGGGGCAGGGGCACCATACTGAGAAGGAAAAACAATCAACCTGGAATTGGCCATTAAGCTCAGTTTGGGTAGTGAGCTCTGAGAAATATAAACACCTTTGTGAACCACACTGGCAAGCAAATCCACTGGCCTCCCGGGAGAATCATAACTGAAGCGCAATACTGGCTTGACAGCTCGGCCAGTCTTTCTAGGGGAGAACAGCCACAGTCTCTGTACTTTCAGCACTAACTTTGGAGCTTTTGTCATTTGTGAGGAGTGAATCTCTGCACAGATGGGAATGTCCAAACTGGGAGCACTGTCAGCTCCTTGCTCTGTAGGCTCTGTTTCCACAACACTTGGCTCATTTAGAGAAGGTTCTGGCACAATTAGGTTTTGTGGTATTGAAGGGGGGCTGTCAGCATTCTCATATTGTTGTTCAAGTTCTGGTGTGTCACCAGGGAGACTCAGACCATCAGCCCCTTCTTCTGGCAATTCACATAGTTCTACAAAACACAGAGTCCACAACCTCAGATGTGATGCTTTGCACCTCACTTTCAGGGAGCACTGGCTCCAAGGATGAAGCTGGGAGGTTAGGCAGTCCAGAAGGCACAGCTTCATCCCCGCAATTAGTCATAGAGTTACCTCAAAACAGCTGACTCAATTCATAGGAGGAGTAATAGGCATTGTCACACTCACTATTGTCAGAGGTGGACTGACAGTCACTATCATTCTGGGCCTGCTGCAGGGGAAACCTTAACTCTGTAACTACTGGGGTAGGTTGACTGTCTCTTTTCTGCAGCAGCACGAGTCACCGGCCCAGGGGAGGCAATGCCTGCTGGCTCAGCTTCAATAATAACTTGGTCACTAGGCGGCAAGTGGTTACAGTGCATGATCTTGACAGCTTTGGAGTTATTCTCTGGGCGTACCTTATACACTGGTAGATCATCGAACTTTCCAACTACTACATGAGGAAGATGGTGCCACCTATCAGCAATTTTGTGCTTGCCATGTAGTCCCAAATTGCGTAACAACACACAGTCTCCGGGCCGTAGCTCTTGAGCCTTTACTTTCTTGTCGTGGGCTTCTTTGTTGGCTAGATTTCTTTTAGCAGCCATTGTCTGGGCCAGTTGATATGCATGGTTCAACTGAGCTTTCAGTTTCTGTACATACTGCAGGTAGTTTTCAGCTCGGACTCCATCTGGAGAGACCCCAAAACAGGCAGGCGGGCCTCCCTCCCAAACATGAGGCAGTAGGGGGAAAACCCAGTAGCGTCATGTTTGGTGTAATTGTACGCGTGTACCAAGGTGCTAATCTGCTGGCTCCACTTATGCTTGTCTTTTGGGTGGAGGGTGCCCAGCATGTCTAGAAGGGTGCGGTTAAAACATTCTGATTGAGGGTCCCTCTGTGGGTGATACAGGGTGGTTCTTGACTTCCACACCCCCCACAGAGAGAGCATTTCTTTGATTAGTCGACTTTCAAAATCTCTGCCTTGGTCAGAGTGGATCTGCTGGGGGGCACCATAGTGGACAAAGAAATTTTCCACTAGCACCTTGGCCACTGTAGAGGCCTTTTGATCTTTAGTTGGAAAAGCTTGTGCATACCGTGTGAAATGATCCATAACCACTAACACATTGCCAATATTCCGTTGATCAGGTTCTGAACACAAAAAGTCTATGCAGACCAGTTCCATGGGGGCGCTGGTAGTAACACTGATAAGGGGGGCAGCCCTCTGAGGCAGGATTTTCCTTTGCAGGCAACAACTGCAGGTCTTCACATGGTGCTCAAGATTGGCCCTCCATCTTGGGCCAATAGAATTGAGATCATACCGAGAGTTCTGTCAATACCGAGGTGCCCCATGTGATTGTGGAGGGACCTCAGTACCAAATCTTTAGAGGCCGTGGGCAGGACCAACTGCTGCTTGTTTATTTGACCACTGCGATCCACTGTCTCTCTGTATAACAACTGATTGTGTAACTTCAACCTGAGGCCTTCTTTAAACAATAGGGCAGTTCGCAAGTCAGGAGAACACAACTGGGACACATCTTTCCCCGCAAGCAGAGCATCAAGTGCTGGCTGAATGACAGGATCTTGGGATTGAGCCCATTGGATGCTGTCATTGTCAAACTGAGGTAGTGCACTAATATCTAGAGCAGAGAAATGGCAATAGGCAGCCAGTATGCAGGTATCAGGAGGGCCCAAGCAATCTCCGTAGACATCTGTTCATCTCTATCAAACTTTTGGCACAATGCTCGGATGTCAGGTTCAGACAACCTGACCCAATCACTCTTGGAGACTGGCCTTCATGACAGGGCGTCAACATCAACATGGCTCAGTCCTGGCCTGTATTCGACAGCATAATCATAGGTTGATAAAGCAGAGAGCCACCAGTGCCCAGTGGCGTCCAACTTAGCTGAAGTCTGTACATAGGTTAACGGGTTATTGTCAGTCTTCACCAATACCTTTGCCCCATAGAGGTACTCATGAAACTGGTCAACAATGGTCCATTTTAGGGCAAGGAACTCCAGCTTGTGCACGGGATAGTTTCATTCTGACGGGGTCAAGCTTCTGCTGGCAAAAGCCACTGGTCTCAAACCATCCTCATGGTCTTGATACAACACAGCTCCTAGGCACTGCAGACTAGCGTCCATATGCAGCACGTAGGGCTTGGAAGGGTTAGCACAGACGAGGATGGGGGCGTGGGTGAGCTGGTATATAGCTTTGTGGAAGGCTGCTTCACATTCGGGTGTCCAGCGGGGCCCAAAGATTTCACCTGTTCGGAAGTATACTTTCTCAGGTTCTTTGACAGCCCCTTTCTTGAATTTATGGTTGATAGGGGGGGTAACCCTGGGTGAGATTCAGGAGCAGGCGAATCACCTTGGAATAGTCTTTTATGAACCAGCGGTAGTAGCCACAGAACCCCAGGCAACATTGTAGTTCTTTCCTTTTTTTTAAACTTCATATTTTATTCATGCAACAAGATAAAACATTGTAGAATTAAAAAACTCTCTTCAAATACATTCCAGATATAGTGGCAGGACCTTACAATTTCAAATCTTCTCTTAGTACAAAAATATTTGCGTGAGATAGATCTTTTTATAACTTTAACTTACACCATTTAGTATAAGGCCCTACATCTCTATACATCCTTAAGTATTCTTTCAGCAATTATTTTATATAAACAATTACTAAATTTATAACTAACGTATTTGAACATTAAAAACTTATAAATGTTAGTAATAACTTACAAAATAAATTAAAAAGAATGCCCTTAATTATCCATATATCTATAAGAGGGTCTATATTTCAAGAGATGTTCTACCTTTATGTTAATTTAACCTTATTTCTTATCTTTCATATGGATTTTATGGCTAACAGGGAAGGAATATCAATTTATTTCCCCAATAAATTGCCTTAAGGGGAAAAGGAGAGATAGAGGTATGGAGGAGGGGAGGTTGGAAAACCATGTGGGCTTTCTATATCAGCTATGTGCCCACTTTAAGCAGTGGATGTACCATCCAGAAATAGGTCCCACCTAGTCCACCTGTTTATATATTGTGGAGTTCAATGTGAGAGAGAAAAAGTGATTTTTTCATTTGTTTGGATCATGGAAATTATATCTTTCCATTCTTGAAGAGTGGGGGGGGGTGTTGGCAAGCCATTTCTTGGTAATACCTTTAGCTGCAGCTGCTGTTAGAATATTCCAGAGATACTTTGAATCCATGCCCCTCATTTCTTGAGGGAACAGTCCTAAGATCACATGTTCTGCTCTAGGGGTAGCTGTAAGTGCGAATATAGATTTGAGTTGCATCAGGATGTTCTTCCAATAATCCTCTATTGTGGGGCAGAACCAAAAAATGTGGGTCTGTGTGGCATTTTCCATACCACACCCCCTCCAACAGCTGGATCCAATTGTTAGATTCCATTTAGTTATCTGGGTTGGGACCCTAAAACATCTACATCTCAGTTTCCAAACAAATTCTCTCCAACCGGAAGAGGATGTTGTGTGCCATGAGTTTTTCCAGATTTGAGACCAGGAGTTATCCGTCAATGGTTGTCCCAGGTCTTCCACCCATCTGTGCTTAATGTATTGTGTGGAGTACTGCAGATCTGCTATGTAATTTCAATAGAGAGTAGTTATCGCCTTCTCTCCCGCATTGGAGTTCCAGATGGATTTGAATACAGGAGTATATGTTTTAGCTACGGGTTGTAAACACGTCCTCCTAAACTGTGTGTTGATATAGTCTCTAATTTGGTAATAATGTAGTAAATCACTTTGTTTCCACTGATATTTTTGTTTAGCTTCCTAGAAGGATATAATCTGTTCCCCTTTTAAGAGTTGCCAGGGGGCTCTACAGCCTCTTGCCTCTTGGGTAGCATAGCAGGGATCTCCGTGTACTTTTATCTTTCTGGTTGTTTGGGTCCAGCTCCGACATCTCCATAGAAACATCCGAGTCAGGCTTTTTTGACAGCCCCTTCGGAAACCTTTCAGGGCAGCTACTGTTCCTGTATAGGCAAGAGGGGGATTAAAGTCTATTGTGTGGCTATTAAATATTTGATCTTGTATGTTCGGGATGTACGGTGTTCTTAGATCTAAATCTTTCCATCGCGAGTGGTATCTTGTGTGCAGTAGCAGCAAAGCAATTCGCATTTGGGAAGCTACCCAGTATCCCGCCCGACAAGGTAAAGCAATTCCTCCCTCTATCTTTGGTAGATACAGGGTTTGAGATCTGATCCTCGGCCTTCTACCTTCCCATACATATTTTAACAGGAGACTTTGCCATTTATCTAGGGCCGCTTTCGAGACCAGACAAGGGACACATTGGAATAGAAAAAGAAGTCTGGGGAGAACATTAGTTTTAATGGCTTGTATTTTAGAGTGTAGTGGTAGGGGAAGTAGGGACCACCTCTGCATATCTCTTGAGATTTGTTGGGGGAGGATAGGTTAAAGAAAAGAGGATTGAATTATTTGCAAGCTTCACTGCCAAGTATTTTATATGGTGCGAATTCCATTTCAAGGGAAAGCTGGCCCTCAGTGAAATGGGAGGTTTGTAGTTAAAGCATAGTACTTCAGTTTTATTAGTGTTTAAATAGTAACCAGATAGTTTTGAAAACTTCTGGAGGGAATTCAAATAGATTAGGGACAGAAGTTTCTGGATTTGTTATGTAGAGTAGAATGTCATCAGCATAAAGTGCCAACTTCTGATAGGTTCCATTAATAGATACTCCCTAGATGCCCAGGTTCTCTCTCAGTCCTTGTGCTAATGGTTCTAGGTATAGTGCAAAAAGTATCGGGGACATCGGGCATCCTTGTCAAGTACCCCTTTTAAGAAGAAAAGAGGGTGAGATATGGCCATTTGCCCTAATGAATCCTTTCGGTAATTTATAAACTTTAAATATTGTATTTATGAACTTGAGGGGAGGTTGAATTTATGTAATACTGCCTTTAAAAAAAGCCAAGACACCTTATCAAAGGCCTTTTCTGCATCCAGGCGTAAGAAGATAGCTGGGAGGTAATTTATATTAAGATGGTCTATTATGTGAGCAGTACGGCGTAAATTATCTTGTGTCTGTCACGCGCGGGTATAAACCCCACCTGGTCTATGTGAATTAGTGTCGGTATGATTTGTTGTAAGCATTTTGCTAGGACAGACATAAACATTTTATAATCGGTGTTAAGTATGGATATGGGGCAGTATTTTATTTAATTTTTGTTGATTGGATTAGTGCACTAGACAAATCCTGCCTATTTTCAGGCATGACCCGGGGGAGTGGGATACAGATGAATGCCAACTGACCTTGAACCAGATTAAGCTGTTGGTGGTATTTTTAGTGAATGAGGGAAATTTGGCCAGGACACCGGGGAAATTCCCCTACTCTTTTCGATAAGTGCCATGGGATCTTTAACATCCACCTGAACTACCACCAATCCAGGCAGATGGGACCTCAGTTTAACGTCTCATCCGAAGGACGGCACCTCAGAAGTGCAGCACCCCTCTCATGCTGCACTACTGTGTCAGTACTGGGATATTAACCCAAGTGCCAGATATGGGAACTGAACCCACAGCCCTCTGATCTCCCGGCCTCAGAGGCGAGTGTGCTACCTACTGAGCCACTGACACTGCTATGAGGGGCAAAGGTTGGGATTCTTACCTGGTTTATGTATAACGGATATGATGGCATGGTCCCAAGAATCCAGGAGGCATCCAGAATCTTACATAGCGGAGTTGAATACCTGCAAGAGTATAGGAGTTAACTTTTCCTCAAAATGCTTGTAGAATTCTGATGGAAATCAATCTGTGCCAGGATATTTTGTAGTCTTTAAATTAGAGATTTCTGTATTTAGTTCTAGATTAGTAATGGGGGCTCTTAGTTGGGCTTGAAAAGTGGGGGGAACCTTAGGTAAGGTAATGCTTTCAAGAAATTCAGTAATTTTGGGTTCTTCCAGGGGAGGTTCCGGTTCTTCATAAACTTGTGCATAATAAGTGCGAAAAGCCTCCACGATGTCTGGGGTGTGTAAAAGCTGCTTCCCGTTTTGCGGCTGTCTCAGAGAGGGAATAATGGCCCGCGCTCTCTGGACTCCAATACGTGATGCTAATAGTCTTAGGTATCTGGGACCACCTTCATAATATTTTTGTTTCAAGTAAAGAATCTTCTGCTCTACTTGATAATCAAGAATTTTATTTAATTCTTTTTTTGCTTGTAGCGACAGTTTGTTGTGAGGGGCCTCATATTTTATTTGGAGTTGGCGCTCCAGGGACTGAATTTCCCATATTCAGTGCCACTTGTTTGGCTTCTCTTTGTTTTTGGTTTTTTATATATATACGGAAATAGCTATGAGTTTCCCTCTCAGAATTGCCTTTACTGTGTTCCAGAGAAGCGCAGGGGAAATCCCTGAGGAGCTATTATCTCTTATTGCCTGATCTATAGCCTTTTCTATGGATTTTGTTACTTCTTGATCTTGTAGTAGGGAGACATTTAGTCTCCAGAATGTACGTTTAGAAAAGTCTCCTAAAAACATTTTCAGGAAGACAGGAGCATGGTCCATTGTAGTTCTTTCAAGTTATAGGGCTGGGGCCAAGTAGTCAGTGACTCGACCTTACTGAGATCGGTCTCTATCCCTTCTGCATATACTATGTACCCCATATACTTCACGGAGGTTTAAAAAAAAAATGACACTTGACAATGGACAGCTTGAGGCCGAAGTCTTCCAATCGATCTAAGACTTTAAACAGTTGGGTATCATGCTCCTCTAATGTGCGTCCGAACACAATGACATCATCTAGGTACACTAGGCATTCCAGCAAGTTCATATCTCCCACCGCACATTCCATCAGTCACTGAAAGGTGGCCGGGGCACATGAAGTGCCCTGTGGCATTCTCAGGAATTCGTAGAACCCCAAAGGACAGATGAAGGCAGTTTTCTCATGGTCCTCCGTGGCCATCGGAATCTGGTAATATCCGCTGTGAAGATCCAATACTGAGAACCATTTGCTCCCATTCAAGCAATCCAGGGCATCTTGCATACGGGGCAGGGTGTATTGATCTGGGACGGTCCGCCGGTTCAGGGTTCAATACTCAACACACATCCTCACTGACCCATTCTTCTTATGCACAACCACAATGGGAGAGGCATATGGGCTCCTTGATTCCTGTATCATGCCAGCAGCGAGCATTTCCTGCAGGTGTCTCCTCACATCATCTATGTCTGCTGGGGTGAGGCGTCAGGATCTCTCTCGACACGGCCGGTCATCATGCAGGTGTATATGATGCTCTGCATCCTGGACACACCCCACGTCCCATTCTTTTAACGAAAATATTTGGTCTCTCTGGGCGAGTTTCTTGCTAATCCTAGCCTTCCATTCAGCTGGCAGTAGGGAATCACCAAAGTCAAATAAGTCCAGAGACACTCTCTCCTTTTGGCCAGAGTACTTGTTATTGGGTAATACTGCAGTGTCTGCACAGTCTACTGTAGCTAGAGTGCACCCTCTGTTCACCCGAACCTCCCGATCGGACACATTTCAAATCTGGACCACCACTTATCGTGCATAGGCATGGGCACGGGCAGGCAAGATGCTGGGTTTAGTCAAAAATCCTTCTGGCAACTTTCCATCACCTGGTGCATCCAACGATAATATTTTTTTCTTTACGTTTCTCTTTAGGCAGACTTCTCCATGGATTGTGCACTGGGCATTGGGGGCCAATACCAAGGAGTCAGGTTCCTTTTTCCACACTATCCCCACTGGCTCATCTAGGTCCTCTTCATTAGGTTTCTGTTGTAAGTCAAATGCCCTTTTTACCAAGGCTGGAATTCTTAGGGCCAGTCTGGTCAGTTGCCCTTGTTTCTCATGGCAGAGTTGTGCTCGTCTCCCAAACATGTGGGTGTTTATTCCAATTAGCAGGGGAACTCCATCATACAGTCTGGTGGGAGACACAATAAGGCTAGTGTCTCTACTTCCTCCTCTACACCAGTTACAGTTGCAGGAAAAGACGACCAGAGGCGGACATATCCTAGGTAAGGATAAGGCTTGTCGCTCAGTCCCCACACATGTAGGCCTTCCAGGGAATGTAATGGCACATTAGATAAGTGTTTGTCATACCAGTCCTAAAATACAATGGTCACTTGTGACCTACTGTCAACCACAGCCCAAGTAGAAATACCATTCACAGCCACAGTAGTCTTCATTGAAGGGCCCACTATTCTGGACCAGTCTGGAGGGACAACAGCAGGGGCCTGGACAGACGATTTAGCCAAAGAAGGGTTTGAGTTAGGATGGCCGAAACCTTCACTGCGGTCATTTCATGCACCCCTTGACCACTGACTCATTTTCTGAAGCTCTCCTTGAAGCTGGTTCACCACTTTCTCTAAGTCCTTCTGAGACCGGCATTCCCTTTTCATATGGCCATCCTTGCCGCAACTGTGACAAATGACAGGCTCTTGGGGCATCCTTGGGGAGAACATAGCAGGGGATGCTGGAGCATCGACAGGAGATTTTGATCCGACTTCTGCTGGTAGTGTACCATGTCTCAAAAGTTCCTTCCGGGTGGCAGTCAATTCCTTGAGCTCAGCCAAGAAGCCACCGTCAGTAGAGGATGCCTGAGGGTGCACCCCAACCCCCATAACAGTCACGTCCTGACAGGGCCCAGGGTCTCTGTCAACAGGGGATACCTCAGCAAACACACCCGCTTGTACTTTTCTGATTTCCTTCAGCAACTCCTCCCCTCATCGTTTAGCCCACATCGGGGCACTCGTAGTGGTCTCCATTTTAGAAGGGCCTTCCGGTGCCATGATCACTTGGGCTGCACTCACCCCATAATTACAATTTCTCTCTCTTCACCTTCTACCTCCCGGAGTTCTTTTATCAAGTCACAGTAGTCAGATGGGTTACCTCTCCGATCCTGGAGCCTTAACTGGATGATCTGCAGTTTAGAATGCTTGGCATGTTGCAGTATGTGCCCCAATCTCACACGGTTCAAATCACTGGCGGCTACCCCACCTTTCCGGTAAGCTTTCTGAAGAGCGTTTTCTAGGCGAGTAACATACACAGACAAACTTTCCCCCTTCCATTGTTTGGTACCTTGGAATTTCCACATCAAAGTCTCCCCTGACTCAATGCTCCCAAAATTGCCTTCAAGTACAGACAAGTACTTCTGAGCAGATGCATCAGGGTTTGTGGACCTCAAAAATGTAATGGCTTCAAGGGCAGGGCCCCTCAAGCTTTCTATGATTCTTTTCCGCTTCTCAGCCTCCGCACACTGCCACTCTGGTACCAAGGGGACAACATAGTCGATCCAGGTCTCCCAGTCATCCTCCCCTTGGGGGGTGGGGAGGGTGCCTGAGAAGATTCTCGGCCTTCGGTAGGAGTCGTGACTAATTGCGGGTACAGATATAGGGACAAGCATTGGCATGGGCACAGAAAGCAGGGCAGTAACAGGTG
Organism: Neoceratodus forsteri; assembly: GCA_016271365.2. Lineage (NCBI taxonomy): Eukaryota > Metazoa > Chordata > Ceratodontiformes > Ceratodontidae > Neoceratodus > Neoceratodus forsteri. The sequence goes on from CM028137.1 coordinate 360,494,813, forward strand.
CTGGAGTGGGAGAGGGTGTTGGGGAATGAACACCCCCAGGTAGCAGGAATAGTTTCTTAAAATCCTTTACGGTTTTCCCTTCCACCAGCAGCAACTTAGCGAATTTCTCTTCAAAAGTCTGAGATAATGGAGGGAGCTCATCCTCCCCAGGGTCTTTACTGTCTTTTGTTATCACTCTCCAGGCAGCTAGGACCCCTTCTGAGGCAATAGTCTGTGGCACTTTAGAGCTGTCCACGAGGTCACTACACTCTACCAAAGCTATGAAAGTTTAGGCAATCAGATCAGCCTGTTGACCCACCACCACAGGGTTTTTTTTTAAACATTCAACTTTGGAGAGTGCTCCCTCTACAGCATTCTTTTTGGCACCAAGGGGAATATCCAGTATAAGCAGAGCATTTTGGGGATCAATCTCCTGCCCAGTACACCACCCCACCAACTGGTGTACAGCCATTTCTACTGGGGTAGCCATTAATCTTTAACAATAATTCATAATTTTTGGCCACTATAAGGTACAAAATCCCAGCGGTGAGCCTCCAGGATGTAACCAAAATGTAACCCCCAGACGGCGCTATCCTTCTGGAAAAGCATCCATAAAACCACAAACTCTCCTCCTTGGAGAAAATTTTGCTGGAAGATATTTTGTAACCGCAGATTCACCTGAAGAACGGACCCATGTGGCCCCGAAAGCTTGTGTATAATTCCATCTTTGTATAAGACACTTGTTGGTCCAATAAAAGATATCAAACTTTCCTTCTTCTCCTGTAAGAATTTTGAAATCTTTTTTTTTTTTTTTTATATTTTCTTTTTATTGATTGTTGGTTATTTCATTTTGTACAGTTAATTACATGCTTATCAAAATGATCTTATTACAAGCATAGATCATACTTCTAGATACCATTTTATGTTACTGTACCATACTTTAATATTTTATTAGGGCAAAGAGACCTCCAACTTTACTGTTTAGTAATCTTCCATAAGGGTACAGCCTACGACCCCTGTTCCTCTCCTTTCAAAGCTCTGGCTTTCCTCCTATATCCGTCTCATCCGTCAAAATATATAAATAGCCTCAATATCTGATATCCACTTCATTTTGTATACAATAGAATATCCACGGTCTCCATAAAGGCTCTATTAACAGCTGCTTATTATGAATTTTGGCTGTTAAAGTTTCCATCTGATAAATATCTGCCACCAGTCTCCTCCATTCATGTACCGATGGGATAGTTGGAGAGTACCATCTTTTTGTTATAGCTTTTTTAGATGCTAATATTAAAATCGGAAACAAGATCCGATGCCATGAAGGATTGTGAGCCGGATAAATTGAAAGCAGCACTATCTCTGCTGTGAGTTCTACTGACTCACCTAGACATTCCAAAAGTTCTTTTTTTATTGTATACCAGTATGGCATCAGTAAGGGACATGACCAAAAAATATGGCCTTGATCGGCCAATTTGCAACGGCACTTTCTCCAACACTCCCCAACCGGTTGAGCATGATATTTAGCTTGTACTGCTGGAGTACGGAAGAAATGGCTTCTACATTTCCATGCAAATTCACGCCATCTAGTAGCATGAGTAATCTTGTAGGCCTGAGTAGATGACCGAAGCCATTCCTGTTCCTGTACTTCCATCTCGAGATTTCTATTCCAACTACTTAATATTGAGATAGTGGAGTCTCCCATTCCCTCCCTCAGGATTTTATATAAGAAACCTATCTGGTGGGGCCACAACTTGCCTTTGATATGGTCTTCAATGTACCTCCAAGCCAAGGGAAGGGGGGCAGGTAACTTGGCCTCTGCCTCTCTTTGTCGTAGTAAATAGTTCTTGACTTGGTTGTATCTGAAAACATCTCTTTCCGATAAACTGAAATTACTCTGAAGTGTTTCAAATGGTATAATCCCTGTATGAGATAGAAACTGTCTATAAAATTGTAGCCCTACTTGTCTCCAACTAGAGAACGTATGGTCTAAAAGTGCTGGTAAAAACAGGGGATCTGCTGATATTAAGGTGTAGTGAAAAAAACAGTTCTCTGAAAGCCTTGCGTTTTTTTATTTTATACCACATTTTTAATATATGAGCTGTATATCCAGTAAAGCCTTGGAGTTGGGGCGGATTTGCAATTGAGGCCATGGTAATCTTTATTATATCATAGAGGTCATTCATAGCAAACTCCAAGTCTTTCCAAGGGGATTAGTAGGTAGCTGTGAGCCACAAAGAGAGAATTCTCAAAAGTGATGCCTGAGCATATATCTTAAATTCGGTAAGTTTACTCCACCTGCTGAACCTGGGAGTTGAAGAAGTGATAGCCTTATTCTTGGTCTTTGGCCAGTCCAAATAAAATTTGATATTAGCTTGTCCCATGATTTAAAGTCAAAGTTTGATGGTAGGGTGGGTAAATTCTGAAAAAGATATAATAACTTAGGAAGGATTATCATATGGATAGTCTCTATTCTTTGAAAAAAGGAGAGCGGTAATAATGACCATGTGGATAAATATTTTTGCATCTGATTAGATAAGGGCTCATAGTTCAGTAATTCTTGCATCTCCAAATTTGTAGGGATTATTATGCCCAAATATTTAAATTTCGTTTCATGCCATTTAATAGGGTATTTATCTTTTAAACCTTGAGATGGAACAAAAAATAAGGGCATCAGGTCTGTTTTAGTTATATTTAGTTGAAATCCCACTGTTTCTCTAAAATTCTCTAATGTTTGCCAGAGAGCCGGCAAAGACTTCTCCGGGGAAAGGGCGGTTATCAGGATATCATCTGCAAATAAGGCTATCTTGTACTCTCTTTGACCTACAGGGACCCCCTCTACCTCTGTATTTGTTCTAATCATTTCAGCCAATGGTTCTAGATAGATGGCAAACAGTAATGGAGACAGTGGGCATCCCTGTCTTGTTCCCCTCTGGATTTGGATTGGTTGGGTTAATGCACCATTCACTCGAATGTAAGCTTTAGCATTCTCATATAAATTTTTTATACAGTCAATGACAGCTTCGGGGAAAGAGAAATTTGATAGGGTAATCCACAAATATTCCCAGCTCACCCTATCGAACACTTTATCAGCGTCTAAGCTAAGGATAGTGGATGGAATTTTTCTGGTATTAATGTATTCTAAGAGGAGTGCAAGATGGTGTAGATTGTCAGAAGTATTTCTTTGTTTTATGAAACCCGATTGATCTTGGTGTATTAATGTAATAAGAACCGTTTCTAGTCTTTTGGCCCAAATGCCCGTGAATATCTTATAATCTACATTTAGAATTGAAATAGGACGATATGATGAGGGAAGAGATGGATCTTTATCTGGTTTTAAAATTGGGGAAAGAACTGCATAGTTCCAAGAGGGGGGAGGAGATTCCCCTCTTTTTACCTCTCTAAATGTTGATAATAGACTTGGAAGAAGCTGGGGGCAAAAGGCCTTATACCATTCTGAACCAAATCCATCTGGGCCTGGACATTTTAAGGGTTTTAATTGTTTTATTTGGTAATGGATTTCTTCCTGACTTATAGGTTGCTCCAGTTTTCTTTTCATAGGGTCTGTCAGCTTGGGTAACTTAAGGTTTTCAAAAAAAGTCTGCAGTTCGTTCTCTTTGGTCCTGGGTGGGGTAAAGAGTTTCATAGAATTGTTGAAATGCCTGTTTAATATGTTTTTCTTTGTAGGAGAGGAGATTTGTGGTTGGGGACTTTATTTTTAAAATTGTGGATGCCCTCTTTCTTGCCCTTAATTTTCTTGCCAGTAGTTTAACTCCCCTCGCCTCGCCGTCATATGAAGATTGTCAGAGATAGGTCAAACTCTGTAGAGTCTTATAGTCCATTACTTCTTGGATATCTTGCTTCGGGGCCTTTATCTTAGCTGCAAGAACTCTATCCCCTTCTCTATATAATAGTTGGTATGATGATAGTAATTCTATTAGGAACTTCAATCTTGTTTGTGTTTTTTTATAGGATGCATATGACAAGATTTCACCACGAAGAACCGCCTTCAGGGTGTCCCATTGGATTGCAGAGGATACCTCAAGGGTTTTATTATCTTGGATTATTTGGGGGATACGTTTTGTAAAATGTTCCACGAATTTTTGGTCTTGTAATAAAGAATTATTCATTCTGCACAGTTTGTTTTTTCTGTTTTCCCAAATTAACTTTAAGAATTAAAGGGTTATGGTCTGAAAGAAGTCTGGGATCTATTTGTATATCCTGTACTAGGGTGAGATGCTCTCCCGTAATGAGAAAATAGTCAAGTCGAGAGTATGTTTTATGTCTCCCGGAAAAAAAGGTAAATCCTGAGTTAGAAGGAAATATCTTTCTCCATACATCTTCTATTCCCATAAAAGATAAATTATCTTTTAGATATTTTGCTGCCCTAGATAGCCTCTGTGGCTTTGGATTCAATGAGTCTAAATGAGGATGGAAAGTTATGTTTGAATCGCCTCCCATTATAAGAATTCCTTTAAGCTTTTCTAATACCTTTTGCAAAAATCTCTTCACAACTGTAAGTGAGGTTTGAGGTGGAAGGTATGTGTTTACCAAGGTAACCGTTTGTGAAAAAAGAACACCTGTTACAATCACATACCAACCGTGAGGATCTATGTAGGTGTCTTGTATTTCAATCAGGGTTGGGGTGGGAATTAAAATGACAGTGCCCCTTTTATGACCACTCGAGTGGGAAGATGCATATACTTGATAACGTTCCCCCCAGTGTAGTTTTAAATGTTCCACTGCGGAGAGGTGGGATTCCTGAAGGAAATAGATGTCCGCCCCTTGTTTACCCAGATGACGCATTACTTTATATCACTTGATAGGGGAATGTAGGCCATTTACATTCTGTGAATAGATTTTTGCAGGTATATCAGCCATTATCCCAGGAAGAGTAACATTTTTCTGTATTTTTGGTGTAGCTTCGGAGGATGAAGAGTGGAGGAAGTGTATTGATTGCTATAGGAAATTTCCCTTTTTTTTTTTTTTTTAATCAGCAGCCAAGACAATCTTGATTCCATGTTTCTAAATATTACTATGAAGTTGCTTCCTCCATTTCTTGCCTCTCCAAAGCTTTTCACCAAAGCTGGAAGTCTCTGCCCCTTTTTACTTAATATGATACCAACATTTTTTTCACATATTATAACAAGTAAACTTATTAACCATAATATTTCTAAACCTAAAACCTCAAATCTCCTAACGGAGACAACTATATACATATGGTCTTCCACTAGTGGGGAGATATATTCATCTCAACCCGGTCCCAGGGAGATATAAAGGGTGAAGATGGAGGGAAGTGAATTTGTCTTTCTCTCTTATCCCTGGTAAGTGGGGCAATCCACCAGTCGTGGATCTATGCCCACTTGAGAGGGAACTCCCTCTCTAGAGACTAGTTTCTATCTTTCACTAGTTCTAATGTGGTGGGACTAAATGTTTATCCTTTCACAACATTTATTACCTATCTAGTACTAAAAGGAAGGGCTCCTCTTTGCCCCGTTCATGTTTCATAAATATTAAAAAAGTTCTTAATTGGGATGAAAAGAAAACAAAAAAAAGGGGGGGGATTATATACTTTTTATTTTTCCCTTTGCCTCTAGTAATCATTCAAGTGTTAATATTTTTTGGACTCTTCCTTTGAGAATCGTTCTAAGCTCCCTTCAACTCTTGCTCTAGGGAGATTTCTAAGTTAAGGTTTTCTGAGAATGGACTCCCGTTTTATAATCAAAAGTTTAACTTAGGATGATGTCAGTTTCTCTATATTCCATCTCAATGTATAGGTGTTGGTTTTTAATCTGTTGTTTCCCTAGGAAGTGTTCTTCTTGGTTTCCTGTCAAGTGGGGGGGGGGGAGGTTCCTCCACGGGGTAGTGGAGGCCAGGCCCAAGTGGAAGGAAAACGCAGAACTACACAGTCCAGTAGTGGGCCAATGAAGAACATTCTCATGTTTCCTGATTTGGAGTCTTCTTGTTTCACTGGTTCTTTAAATGTTCTATCAGATATGTCCCCAGTAATATATTTGTCTTCACTCATTCTCTTCATTCTAGCACCGTCAGTCCCTCCCTATTTGAACCCTGCTCCCCCTCGAAGAGTTCTCTGGTTCACGGTACCTTGGTCAAAGCTCCTCATGGAGGTTGAAGAGTAGGATTTCTCAGTACTCTGATTTTATCTAGTAAAAGCTGCAATCCCAGTTCTCCACTCTCTCCCTGAACTGAGTCTCGAGTGGGAGATCCCAGCTGTTGTTGCCAATTCTTTGTTTGTAATTTAGGATCAGCTTTAGAAATTATGCCCTTATGAATTAAGTCGTTTTTTGCCTCTAGTGCTGTATTATATGTGATAGGGCTGTTTGGTAGTAATACTGTTAATTTCGCAGGGTAGGGAGTCTGGAACCTTATCTTTGAAGCTCGCAGTAGAGGGAACAAGGATGAGTATTCTTGCCTTAAGCGCTGTGTAGCTGGCGCATAATCATTGTCAAAAATAATTCTGTGTTTCCCCAATATAACTTTCTGCTTACGCCACGCCTTTGATAGGATTTGGTCTTTCTGGTAATAGCTATTGAATCTGATCACAAAGGACCTGGGTCTGGCATCAGGTTTTGATGGGCGATTTCCCAATGCACGACGAGCCCTTTCTATATCTATCTGCATCTCTGGGCCCAAATCCAGGGTCCAGCGCAGAAAATAATCCGCGAAAGCCACAGCATCGTTTCCCTCTTCTAACTCAGGTATGCCATAAAGCCATATATTTTTCCTTCTCCCTCTGTTTTCCATATCCTCTTGTCTCGTTGATTGATACAGCTGTTCCTCTGCGATCGTATGTATCACTTTCTCAATCTCCCTTATTTTGCTCGCGTTTTCTGCAGTCTGTGTTTCCGTCTCGCTTACTCTTTTTTGAAGCTCTCCCAAGTCAGTGTGAATCTCTTTCAGAGCGCCCCTCATTTCTGTACAAAATTCCGTAATTGCTTGTAATATTGTCTCAGTAGAAACGCTCTCCAGTACTGTTTTTTTTTTAATATTATCTCCTCTTTTCCCACGTTTTGATTCTGGTAGTTGGGAGGCTAGTTTGGTTGATTCAGAGTCCAACAGGCCGCTTTCGTTGGCATCTTGGAGTTCTTGCAGTGGGTGGAAACGGTTCTTTTCTAAGCGTGCCATCCCCTCGATCAGTGTTTTTGTCAGGTCTGGGAGGTTTCCCACATCGATCAGGTCCACTTAACTGCTGGTTTTCGATTTACTTTCTCTTTTCAAATGTTGGAAAACTGCTGTTCTGAGTTAAGGCTTAAGAGGAGCCCAAACCTCTGCGTGTTCACGCCGCCATGTCCCAACCGGAAGTCTCCAAGAATTTTGAAATCTTGATTGAGTAGGGAAACAGGTCTATAAGCATCACAGCTAGTCATCTTTTTCTCAGGTTTTGAATGACTGCAATTAAGGCCTCATTCCAAGTGTCTGGGAGTTTCCCATCTTCCAAACAGGCAGTAAAATCTTTTGCCAAAAGTGGGGACAGCACATCTGTGAGTTTTTTATAAAGCTCCGCCCAGAACCCATCGGGGCCTGGGGTTTTGCCCATCAGGAGTGTTTTAATCACAGAGGCAATTTCTTGGTTTGTGATGGGGGCTTCTTAAGCAGATCTAGCCTCCAATGGTAAGGTCTGAAGCCATGGATTATCTAGGCATTTATTTATTTCAAAGTTCGGAAATACACCTTTGAGCAGAAATGCTCATTGACAAAGGTGCCTCGTCAGAATAGCAATTTGTTTACACCATGTCAAAAAAAGAGAATAATGAATAGGTGCCGGTGCATTACCAGCGAGTAATACCATCAAGAGGTTCCCGTGTCCAGAACCTAGAGATGGCAGCACTCGCCAGTAATGCACCAACACCTGTTCATTATTTTTTTTAATAACTGGATTTTAAATTCCTTTTTTTTTTTATTTTGCCAGTGGCAGTCGGCTGTTTCAGCGAAGTTTATTTTGCCAGTGGCAGTCGGCTGTTTCAGCGAAGGATGCTGTGTACTGGCTGACTGCCACGTTGTCTTGCTGCTGTTGTTCTCGCCCCAGCCTGCTGCGCTGTATCCCGCCCGCCTCTACTCCTGGCCTCGCTCTATAACAAGTGGTAGGTAGTCCTACCTTTTTTCGGCTACACCCTGTTTCTTTGTTTCAGAGGACAGAAAGAAAGAAATGTTACCAGCAGGCAGTATGGTCTCACTAAGCGAGAAAGTGAGCCACCATGTTTTTTAAAATGTTCTGCCCACCCACACAGGAAAAACAGCCAATCAGGAGGCACGCTTAGGACGATGTGGGGGGCAGAAGGCATCTTTGTGGGCGCTTGCTCTGTTTGCTGGTTGTGATATTACTATCGTTCAGCAGTGCAACGATAGCATTATCACCTTGAAACAATAGTATTAAAAGTGATTCAACAGTACTATTACTGCAAAAGCTTTGATGTATTATCGAAATTCTTTTGTATGCTTTTTGAGGCTATTAAATTTAAAATCCATATATTAAACAGTATTAAAAACTGATTAACAAAGGCTGGACAATGTTGATTCAAGGACATAAAAAAACAGAATGAGTAACATAAGTACCATTTCGGCAATACAGAGTGAACAAAAGTTAAAGCAGCAGTGCAAGCTAAATTGTACCTCAGTTTTTGGATCCACATTGCAGGTCTCAATCCCTGAAGCAGTCCTCTGTGTTTGTTTTAGTCTGGAACACCCATTTTCACAGTTAAAATTATTAATTTATTGGGTATTTGTTTACACTGGTTTCGCGATTATGAGCCGGTTGTTGTGTCACAAAGCCCTTCAAGCGGCATCCTGGGTAGCGCTCAGTCACCCCAGGTCCCTCCTTTTCCTTTCTCAGTGCACATTCCCGAGAAGTGGCATTAGCGTGTGGCTGAGCTGTCTGGCATAACTGATCATGGCATCTTCTACTACTACTGAGGATGACCTATCAAGGTCAGTTTTGGCCTGGAAGGTCTGTTTAGGATTTCATATGGTGGCCAGTAAAGGCAGAAAGAAAGACCGTCACTGACGGCTGATGGTACTGCATTTTGGGGTTCCTGCTGCACACTTCAAGAAACTAAGCTTTTTCATGGTCAGCCCAGCACATACAGTGACCGGTACAATTGCTGACCACTACTGCTCCAATTTCTTACTCCTCTGCTCGGTGAAACTTCAATCAGCAAGCATGGAAGACCAGAATCACTTTCCAGAAATCAAAAATTATTTCAGAAACATGCAGAACATCTTTTAATACAGCCATTTACGTGACACAAGTTTGGGATGTTCTGCATGCTTGTCACTTTTGCTCTGTGAATGTATTTTATATAAAAACATGACATTATGGATTTTTTGCTCACTGGAACCTGGTGCGACTCTTCTATGCTTGCTCATATGCAGTGACAGTCATGCTAGTTTGTGTGTGTGTGTGTGTGTGTGTGTGTGTGGGAGAGATTGTGATTCATGCTTATTGGGAGTCCCTCAAGGGAACAGAAGGGAGCTATAATTTGAGTCAAAGACGATGTGTGTGCTTTGGGAAACAGTGACCCCATTAGCAGCCACAGCACGGTACCAAGTGCCAATGACCACTTCTATATGTGATGTCAGGACGGATTCACAAAACGGCACCATCAAGAAACATTAATTTATCAGAACAGCACAGAAACACCGGTTGGGATGATGTAAAGACTGTTTTCTTTTTTTTGGGGGGGCTACAAACTCCATACATGCTTAGTGAGAGTACAGGAAATTAAAATAATAAAATTACAGCATTATTTCAAGTCCCTGACACTATGCAAGCTGATCTGAGGTACCAGGAGACCGATACCAACAAGGGCAGAATAGTGACACCTCTGTGACACCATCCAATAAAAACACTTGCTGACATTACGTGGCAGGGTCACTAAACAGCAGCAATCAGTAATAGAAAAAATGTAACAGTACAGAAACACTGCTAAACAGAAATGCACTAAAGTGAGAGCATACTGAAACACAAGAGGCTATCCTATACTGCAGAAGCAGCACTTGTAACATGGCATTAATTGTGTGCACGAAATCCCAATCATCGATAGGCACAAGAAGGTCACGAGACAGCAGCCGGAGCGGGCATTAACCTATGTTATATGCTGTGCCCGCTGAGGCAGTACTGCGACCAGCCGGACCTCAAGGTTAGCAGCACTGGGTCCTGTGGCGGAGCGAGCTCAGTAGGGAGAGGAGCGCCAGCCCCACTAGGCATCTGAGGACGGAAACGGGCAAAGGGGAGCAGTACTCGCAGTGGACATCTGCGAGAGGCAGCAGGGCAGACCCAGGAGGAGCAGCAGGGACAGCCGAGCTGGAGCAGGGCAGGGGCGGAGCAGTGTGCGGGAGGCAAGAGGAAGTGAAGCCCCCCGGCATGCACAGCGCGAGTGGAATCCTCCTCACGGCGCTTAAACCCTTCACCGGAGACCTCCCAGGGCGGGCATGAGGAGAATAGCCGCACCGAACTGGACAGAAGTGGGACAGTGATGTTGGGTGAATAGATCCGTGCAACTCCAGGGACAACAGGTAATGACCACATCTATACGTATGTAGTGCCATGCACCGTAGTGTGACAGTGAAGCACAGGTTGACAATCCTCGCAGCCCCGCCATCTCTCATTGTCCATCTCCCAGACTGGACCTCAGATGCCTCCACCGACCCGGCCCCATGTTACAAAGCGCATTAAGCCACTCCGTCAGTGGCATCTAATGCGACTGATGCGGGGGGACGGGTGGTCCTTGGCTCGCCCGGGCCGCCACCACCCCCATGCATCAATCCAGCATTAGATGCCACCATCGTCGTGGCTTAATGCTTACTTGACATTTGGCACCATGCAGTATGATGAGCGGGACCGCGTAAACGTGGGGGAATGGGAAGTAACAGTGCCCGTAGAAGCCGATGCAAGGGAGAAAAACAAAGGCAACTACGGCAGATGGCAGATGCCAGCTTTCTTGTGGCGCCACAACAATTAACTTCTATTAATTTTTACAAAAAGTACAGCTCGTGGAGCACTGTAAGTAACTGAACCTGAATCCAGAATTATGGCAGAATCTATACAGCCAAAAAGTAGAATTTCCATAAACATTTCCTGGTTATCCAGTACTGCTGCTTTCACATTCAACAGGTCAAATAATACAAAGTATAACACAGGCACTAGGAGCGATACAAACGCAGCAGCCCATCTGAGCATTGTCAGAGACTCTACCCTTTAGTGCAAGACTCCACCTCCTCTTTACTTTTATCCTTAGCGTAAAGGCTTCATAAAAGTGACAACATTGGGAGGCAATGTCCCCGGGCCTATTCCAAATTTTAGTTGGTGTCTGTCGATCAATTAAGTAGGAACATGTCTCTCTCTGCTTGTGCCTTTCTGAGCTGAAATGCCAAATGCCTAGCAGCCTTGCCCCCCACCTCATGGTACTTCTGACTGGAGAAGCTCAAGAACAAACTGATGCTCAATCATAAAAAAAAACAAAAGCAAGCTCTTCACTGTACCACAGAAAAAGAATAAGAACAGCCCCCTGCTGATACAGAGCCATCAGGGAGATCTATTGGACAAGTATGCACGTTCAAATCCCTAGGGATACACCTAGTCAGCACACTCAGTTTCACCACTCATATAGACCATATTGTCAAAACTACAAATATGAAACTAGATGTTCTTTACCGCCACAAAAACTCAATGACTCCTGCTGCCCTGAAACTAGCCACAAGCAACTCGGTCTCATCTTCAATAGACTACGGCCTGACAATCTATGGGGCTGGATCAGACACCACCCTAAAAAGAGTACGAACCCTCCAAAATAAGGCCTGCTGATTGACCATAGGGGATGACCACCTGACTCATACCTGTACTCTATACAGCGATTCAGAGTGGCTCCCCCTCCACCTCAGGGTACAATACCAGACCTGCCTACTTGTAAAAAAGCAGTATTAGGGCTTATGCCAGAATCAACCTGCAGACTATTCAATGCTGCACAACCCACCCAACAAACCAGAAGGGCGACTAAAGGGGGGCTCCTGGTGCCTTTTAAGTGCACAAAGCTTACCCAGAAATCCCTCTCCTACCAGGGACCCAGGTTGTTCAACGAGCTGCTTACTACCCTCATAGAGTGTACAGAGATCAGCCAATTTAAACCTGGACTACGGTCCCACCTAGAGTGTGAAAAGGTCTGTCGATGCTCTACTAAACAATGACCCACTGCAATCTCTACCCTGTTCCCTCCTAACCACCCCCAAACCCCTCACTGTTCTCGTCCTCCCTCTACTCCCTCCCTCAATTCCCCCCTTTTCTCTTCCCTGAAAACAGGCACTTGGCTGTCCAGTGTGCTTGCCTGCTTAACAAAAGCAAAATAAAAAATAAATAAATACCTGCTCCATCCTAACCCCCGTCCTGTCTTCCCTCCCCCAAAGCTCAACATTGCGCTGCCCAATGTTCTCTCAACAAAGCCTACTCTGACTGAACCTCTCCTGTGTCTTACCCATGACAAAGCCTCTGGCTGCATACCACTCCAGTCTCCACCGACTACAGGGATTCCTCCCAACCTGTCTGTCTCTCTCTCAGCACCTCGAAATGACTTCTTAACTGCACTAACGGTGTGATAATCAAATGTACTCTGAAACTCCAATCTCTGCCTCTGGAGTTCCTGTTGTTTTATTTTCGGTGTTGTAACATTAATTGTAATAGTCTGTACCATCTGTGTGATTCAATCTGTATTGTTATGCCCAGTATTGTACTTTACTGTATTGTATTTGACTGACATGGAACCTTTGGAAAAGAGTCCCAGACTCAAAGGTATAAATCCAAAACTGAAATAAATAAAAAGTTAAACCTTCTGCTCTCTTATTTTCCATCTCCTGGAGCTCTGCCCTGACCTTTACTAATCCCTTAGTCAACTGTGTTTGTTTAGGGTTTGATTTGTGCCTCTTTTCCAAACCGGTACTCTTTTCCTGTGTAACCCCCCTGCAAATGGGGGTTCCCAAAAGTCTTCCAGGAGCTTGCCTGAATGCTCCAAGTCTGGGCTGTGTTCGGCGTCTGAGCTGTTTAAATGTGGTTCCAAGTGAGTGCTATTTGAGCCTCCATGTACTGTCTCTTTAAGAGCTGTCTGCTTGCAGACTTAATTAGTTTATATGGGGGGGACTGTGTATTTAATGCTTGAATCCCACCCGAGCTGCTGTCAATTCGCTCCATCTCCACTGTCACTACATGTGCAGAGGGAGCCTTGTTGAAAGATATAACTGTTTGTTCACTCTAAATGATTTCTGGCAGAGAAAATGTAGTTTGTCTAACCTGTCTTCATTTCAGCACGAACTGTTTCAGTGTAGCTCTCTCATTTTGGTCCTGAATTGCTGACTTGGACCAATCAGGATGATAGGGAGACCCGAAAATGGAGCCTGTGGACAAATCGGAACCTGGAGTCTCAATTTTGAGCCAGCCACAAGGGGACTGTATGGGCAGTGACTCTGGGAAATGTAGTTTTGACCTTAGCGTCTTTTTTTCACCAACAGAGGGAGTCTTATTGTGAGTGACAGCTGAACCAGCCAACAGAATGGTGTGGAGCTAAAGGAAATGCCCTGCTCTGTTACTGGAAAGCTCAGATCAGTTGCGACAGTGAAGACAGAAGGAGCTCTGTGCTTCTGCGGTGTATAGTTTTGCGTGGGAAACGCGTGTGAGGCCCTGAGCTGCGGCCTGCAGCCGTTGTGAGTGTCAGTTTGGACTAAATCCAAGTTGTAAAGAGAAAGAAGCACCAGAAGTGTGGAAACCAGGCTCACCCTGTAGAAGACTGGAGAAATTGCTGAATCGCGCTCGGTCTGTCAGGAACTGAAGCTGCTGTGTGTGCTCCCAGGTATTTTGCAGTAAGTGCGATCGGTGCCTGGTATAGTACTTTCCTTTTACATATGAATGTGCGTAGTGCTTGTGGGGAATTGCTATTTCCAATCCCCTGTGCTGAGTGCTGTGTGTTGAAGCTGGAAGCAAACCCCAGCTTGTCTCGGACTAAATCCGCTTGGTTATAAAACTGCAGTGGGGTCCAGTCACAAGGACCTTGTCTCCATGCCCTGTTGCTTCTGACAATCCAGAAGAACGTCCACCATCCGGTTCTCAGCTTGGGTATTGTGAGTACAAATCAGGGTATTCCCCTGCAGCCTGTTTTCAATCACAAGTGTGCCATCTAATTCTTGTTGTTTCTTTGCTTCATGGACTGAGCCATCTGGCTCTGTATTACAATTGGGTGTTGTGCATATATTTTCTTCTGCAGGGCCCTGTCCATCTGCACCTGCCGGCCAACCCCGGGCAACGGACCTGGCTAACCCCCCCCAACCTGGGTACCCAGAGTGCGACTTTTCAGACCCTGTATGTATGCACAGTACTGTGATTTAATGCCACCAATTAACCTGACTTCCCCCTCCCATGTTACTGTCCCCTAAATAAATCAGATTTGTTGTTATACTATGTACTGTCTGTGGTGTTGGTACTTATGGAAACAGTATTGTATTTTGCTGTGTATGTTGTTTAACCTTATTTTACAGGGGGTCCTCAGAGACGTGCTGCAGAATCAGTCTCAAGGGTAAGTGGTGCTTTATGAGTGAACAGTGTGAATACGTGGGGTATTGGGGCTGTAACTCCTGTGTAATGTGTGAGCCACTAGAGGGAACCAAAGGGGGTCACGGTGTCCCAGAGGGCTGTGATCAAGCTAGTCTAACCACTACAAACCCTGACCTCTGGGTGGAGGCACCCGCCATAGAACCTAGGCCCCTCAACCTGTCAGTAGTCAAGCAGACAGGGGTAGTAGCCCTTGGGATAGCGCCACCTGGGGGTTACGCCTGCAGTTTGCTATATAACATCTGGGCTTGTTTCTTTTTAGCAGAAGCGTAGCTAATTACCTCGCCCCTCAGGACTGCTTTTAAAGTATCCTAGATCCAAAGTGGTGAACATTCCTCCGTAGAAGTAGTGTGAGTTAGATCTGAAATAGTTTTAGTCAGTTTTTCAGTAAAGGATTGATCATTCAGTAATGAAATATTTAACCGCCATATTGTTCGTTTGTCCCGAGGGAAGAGAAGCACCTGAACTGAGACTGGGGCAAGATCTGACAATGTAATATTATGTATTTTAAATGTCTGCATGGAGTGCAATTCTGTCTTTGGGGTGAAAAACAGGTCAATCCTGGAATACGAATGATGTGCATCAGAGTAAAAAAAAAATATATATATATTTTTCCTCTGGGTGATGCGCCCTCCAAATATCCGCAAGTCCCAGTTCATCTAAATAGGTGTTAAGCTTTTTTGTAGTTGTTCTACTGGAGTTAACTGGGTCTGAGGAACGATCCCACTGGGGGTTGGGGACTGTGTTAAAATCCCCTCCTAAAATTATCTGTCCTTGGGGTAGCTCTGTTATTTTGGAAAAGATCCCTGGAAAAAAGTCTGCTGTGCCTACAGTCGGGGCATTAATATTTATAAGGTGAACCTTCCTCCCCTGTACAGAGCCAGAAACTCTAACATACCTCCCCCCAAACCTGTCTCTGAAGATTCCACTATAAAAGGAATATTTTTTAATAAGTATTGCCACTCCTGCTTCCTTAGCCCTTGGGTGTGATGCCGCCACCACCTGTCCAACCAACATCTGCCTCAACTTTAAATGTTCAGTTTCAGATAAATGGGTTCCTTAAAGATGAGCTACAGTGGTAATCATACAAATGTTGACCAGTAGCGTGATTTACCAAGCGTTGCACAACTGCGGTACCCACTGAATAACATGTATACCGCTACCGCACAATGACGCACAATGCATGGTAACGGTCACCTTTTGTGTAATCACCACAGCATATCACAATTTAAATGTATTAACTACACAAGTAGTCTAGTGTGCTTAATTAGGGAGTTAACCCCTTTGACATTATCGGAGAAAACGTTTAGGTGGGCCATAGTAGCAGTGTTAATAAATAAGGACTGTAATAAATGATCATCCTACTACCTTGAACTGGGTTTCTTCCTTGGTTTGAAAAACATGTGAAGCAGCATATCTGAACAGTAAACGAACAATGGATTGGGGCTCCAAAAAAAACACATGGTGTCCACCAATCAAACATAAACAACATAGAGAAAATTGCAGAACATTACAAGAAAAATTTAACCACTTCACCATGCAATGTGGCTTCCTAGGTTGATCAACGAAGCACAGTGTGCACCCTTTACAACTCACATGTATCAGTCGTGTGAAATGGAACTTAAACCCCACATGATATACAGGGTAAGTGGCACCAAGTCTACCCAGTAGAGTAGGACGATGTCCACGTGACTAACCATCAGCACTGAGAGGGAAGCCCACAGGTCTGAAGTGATCTTCCAGAAGTCGTCCTCCCCTTATTTTGCTCCAGGACGCAAGTATCCTCTCTCTCAGGATTTCATACTTCAAATCAGAGCATATAATCTTTTCAACATAAAATCTTATTTCACTTTCATATTATAAGTGTTTCACATCTAACGTTGAGCCATTCAAACCTGGTAACTGTAGCAAATGTTTGTTGTACACAAATTTATATCCCCCGGGCTAAAACCAGAGAAAGGGAAAAACAAATGACTGATTGTCTCTGTAAAGCAGCATTCAGCAGTTTCAGCTAGGGGACATGAGTAGCTCGAAAGGTCAAGCATAAGCAGACCAGTATGCAATAATAGTGTTTATATTCAGATGTTATTCCTCTCGCACCTTAGGGACCGTCTACAAAATATACTAAGCCTGTTGTAACACATCGGCACCAGAGGGCACTGATTCTACTTTAAGCAGTTCTCCCCACTACATTCTATCGCACCCATCTGGACAGGGCTGTTGAAAATCGATCAAAACAGAGGTATAGGGTCCCCATACACCCAAGCCCAGCAATCCAATAGTTAGGGACTGAGGATCACTAATAAACAAGTAAACAGATCACCTCTCTACTGACTGTCAGTAGAGGAATAGGTGGGTTACGTAGCCGCCTTCCACACAGTCGTGCTGAGGTGAAGAGGTAGAACAGGAGTTGCAAACCTGTCACTAAGTCAGAGTTCACCTCTTCAGAGAAGTGCTAGAGGTTGATGCAGGACCCTGATAAGGCTGCCTCTGGCCAATGTTCTTGAGAAGTTTCACAATATCCTTTGCCTTCAGCTTAGGTAAGGCTCCAGGAGGATCATGCTTCTGGCCTCTGGCAACAACATTCCAGGCCCCTCACGTGAGTTTCTGTTCGAGTTGCTCCATGTCTAAGTCAGGCAAAGGAAGCTGCCACTCTTTGAGTAGGGGTAACGCATCAATTAGAGAGTTGAAAATTTTAGGACCAGAGTCGAGGTAGATCTTTAGTTGAACAGGAAAATTAAGCTGTGCCCGAATGCCTTTCTTGTCTTTGAGCACTCTAATGATCCCTCTCACCCTTTGGCGTTCTGCTTGTAAGGTGGTAGGAAAGTTCTGATCAAATAAAATAGGTGTATCCTTATATTTTAAATCTCTATGTCACCATGCCTCTTGTAAAATCCATTTCTTTGTTTGAAAGTAGACCATCCGTATGATCCAGGAGCGAGGGTGGGCAGATGCATTAGTTGGCTTCAGGCATAAAGAGCGATGGGCCCTGTCCATATCTAGATTAAGATCTGCAAGGAGAGACAGTACAGTTTTAAGTAAGTGCTGGATAAAATCAATGGGTATAGCAAAGCCTTCCTCGGACCCTCCAGAACTCCATGAATTCGGAAATTATTCCAGTGGGCCCAGTTCTCCATGTCCTCTAACCAATTCTGAATGTCTCAGTCCCAGCACAGAAGATACAGCAGGATGCAGTCCTGAGTCTCCTGGGTCTCCCCAATGTCGGCCACCCTTGCAGCATTTTCCGACATCTTTTTATCAATGTTGTGCACATCTTGCCGTAGGACAGCTAGAGAAGATTCTATTTTATTAACAGTTTTTAGGATCCTTTGCAGGGCGCGCTCTGATCTGGTAGAGGGAGCTGCTTCTTCCAGGTCTGGTTCTAGGGACGATTCAGAAGGCGAGCAACCACATTGGGACTGGGCCAAGAAGCCCTCCGTATCCATGTCCAGAATAAGCTGCTTTAATTTCACTGAAGAGTCTCCTGATTTCGATCCTTTTGCTTTGTTCTGTTTGATAGCCATCTTTGCAACGTTGGGGAAACTGAATGCAGTTAATAAGGTTGATCCGAGAGAGGACTGCCATTGATTAGGAGGCTCCCTCATGGAGCTTCAGGATTAGGCTCCCACCATGGTGGTGACGTCACCGGAAGTCTCAGGACAATCAATTTTAACAGAAAGGGTCAAGTCAGAAGAGGCTAGAAGGGGAAGGAATCAGATACATTTCAATGCAGTAACTGCTCCTTGCCGCTTTTAAATTGTTTCTTGTTGATTTCACTTGGTAGAAGGTGATTTTTCTTACTACTTCTAAGGGGCAAGCAGGGAATTGTTTTGGGGCTGTTGAAATTTTGAAACCTATTTTGGTGTGCTTTAAGTGGGGCTGTTATTTCTTTAAATTGGAGGCCTGTTTCTTCTGATTTCAAATCTATTTTGGTGTGCTTTTGGTGGGGCTGTTTCTTTGAATTGGAAACCTATATCTTCTCATTTCAAGCCTATTTTGGTGCGTTGTTGGTGAGGCTGTTGTTTCTTTGAATTGGAGACCTGTTCCTTCTGGTATCAAACCTGTGTTTTGTGCTTTTAGTGGAGTCATGATATTTTTTGCTGTCTTCACTATCTGCAAAGTTTAGTGCATAGTGGGGGAAGGGTGCCAGTTGTCTGGCTTGGGGCCTCAGCTACCTGATTGTTTCTGGGGGGCATGGGCTTGGTTCCACCCACCCCACTCCTCACCCCACCCACCCCAGATACATCATTTCCTTTATACCAGGGGTTCTGACATCACTTCTCCGAAAAGGCAAAGGACATACACCTGTCATAGCAGAAGCAGATGTCCAGGGAAGGAACAGCAGTGAATGAAGAGGTGACTGCTATCTTCAGGGAAGGGAAGTAACTGCAGCACAAAGTGCTTTAATTTTTACCTGTCTGCATTGGTGTTTGCATTATGAAAAGGAGGGAAAGGCATCAGAAGGAGGCTGTACAATAGCTGATTACAGCTTTTTTTTTGGGTGTGGACAGGAGGGATAGGAACTTAAAAGGCAGCTGCTCAATCTGTCTAAAGTGTATGACAAACGGGGTAAGGGAAATTGAGAAAAGAAGAATGTTTTGCAATGATATGGGGGAGAAAGGAGACTTGGGGGAGCGTTGGGTATCCTTCATCTGGAATGGTGAGGGATCACTGGTGGGCGACGAGAGCAATGGGTAGGGTGGTATGCTGTAACAACTGTTGTGTACCAATCTTTCTAAAAATTGCATGGAGGATGGGGGGATGTTTAGTGTGCAATAGGGAAACTTAAAAAGGAGATCAAGGGTCTGCAGGAGGAGCTAAGACAGGCAAGGCAGACTGGAGAAGGTTATAGCCCAACATTGGAGGGAGGGAAGAGGGGAGATGAAGAGGGAGGTCAATGTAGGCCAACATTAAGGAGGACTGGATCAGAAGACGGAAGCAGAGACAGGGGGACCCAGGCCAAGGGAAACAGCATCGGGGGAACCCAGGTCAAAGGAAAAAAGACAACAGGAAGGAGGAGAAAGGGACTGGTGAGGGGAGGAGAAGTGGCAACAGTCATGGAGTCAAAAGGAGGGAATGGGCTAGTATGAAGAGGGAGGAAGCAGGCATAAGAGAAGGATCTTCAGAAAATCGTTTTGCAGTACTAGAGGGAAAGGAGGAGGAGGGAGGTGATGAGATTGGAGGAGTAACTGATAGAAGTCTGGATGAAACTGGAGAGGTGGGAAGTTCTGCTGGGGGAATTACAACAGGGGCGGAAGGGGGAACTACTGTGCAGGAGGAAGACGAGGAGCCAGGAGCAAGAGGGGGGGGAGGAAAGGAAGCAAGCAGTTGGTAAAAGAGGTGGAATCTTAGTGCTGGAGGACTCAGTACTAAGAGGAGTCACGTGGGGTAGCAAATGGAAGAGGCATAGTCACATTTGTGTGGAGGCCATGCCGGGAATGACAGCAGAAAGAGTGGGACAATCTGTTCTAAAATATGCTAGAAGGGGTAGGGAGAAGCCTTATTTAATTATACATTTGGGGACAAATGACCTAGCCGACAGGATGGTACATATAGTCTAGAAGAGGTTTGAGGAACTAGGACAGTTATATGAGGGGGGCAGGAAGATCAGTAACTTTCTCAGAGATGCTTCCAGTGCCCAGAACGAGCACAGCAAGAAAGCTGAGAACAAAGGAATTTAACAGCTGGCTAAGAACCTGGTGTCATGCTAAAGGGTATGGGCTGGTGGGAGGGTGGGGAGGAACCTGGGAGAACAGTAGTCTCTACGTCAAGGGTAGACTACACTTGAGCAAGGAGGGAAAGAAAGTGTTGAAACAGAGGTTTGAGGAGCACATTGAGGTAGTTGGGAATTTAAACTAGGAGTGGGGGGTGGCAAGTGGGCAAGGGACATGCAGAGACCACAGGTTGGAAAGCTATACGAGCTTACCCCCCCATAACAGTGACAAAGGACAAAGGGCAAGTACTAGTGGCAATGCTAGTAAAGGAGGGCAGGAGGGGAGAGGAGGAAGGGGAAGGGGTGGAAGATGGTCACCCTGAATGCTAAGAGCCTTGGGAAGAAAACAGCAGCACTACAGACTCTCATGGCAGAGGAGGAAAGGACATGGCGGCTATCACCAAACATTGGGCCACCCAATACAATGACTGGGACCTTGTCAATACCAGGGTACAGGATATTTCGTAGGGATAAAGAGAACAGGAAAGGAAGGGGGTGGCACTATATGTGAGTGAAGGACTGAAGTGTGTACGGGAGGAAGGAGAGGAGGGTAGTACGGAGTCACTATGGATGCAAATCCAGGATTCCAAGAATAGGACTCTCAGGATGGCAGTGGTGTACAGGCTGCCCTCTCAGACAGAGGAGTTGGACAGGGAACTAGTGGGACAGATCAAAAGGACCTGTGAGAATGGTAGTGTGGTGATCGTGGGGGACTTCAACATGCCAGGAGTGGATTGGAGTACCCCAACAACCAGGAATAGAAGGGAGCAGGTACTGCTGGATGCCTTTCAGGACAGCCTCCTGATGCAAATGGTCAAGCGAACCAACCAGGTTAGGGAATACCCTTGACCTTGTGCTGGCAAATGGGGAGTCTGTGAAGGAACTGAGGGTGGAAGGACTGCTGGCAGTGAGTGACCACCACTCAGTATGGTTCACGTTGGATATGGGTAAGGAAGGAGTGGAATCCGGCACAAGGGTGCTGGACTTCAGGAGGGCTGACTTCGGGAGGATGGGGGAAGTGGTAAAAGGGTACTTGGTCAGAATTCAACCTAGTAAGGACACTAACCAGAGGTGGGAGTTCATCAAGTTGGGGATAGTGGAGGCAACCAGAACCTGCAGCAAGGCTCAGACCAAGAAGTCTAGAGCAAAGAAACCTAACTGGGTGAGCAAGGAGGCCATGAAAATGTCAGGAGGAAAAGAGCTGCCTTTAGGAGGTACAAAAAAAACAGGGAGGGGGAGGACAGGGAGGAGTACCTGAAGGAATTGAAGGAGGTGACAAGGGCAGTAAGGGCAGCCAAGGCATTTAAGGAGCTCAGACTGGCGCAGGGCATTAAGAAGGGGGAGAAGGACTTCTTCTGGTACATCAGGGAGAAAAGGAACTGTAAGGACCATATAGTAAGGATTAGGAAGCGGGGTGGGTGGAAGCAGGGGGTGATAAGGCAGAAGTGCTAAATGATTACTTCTGCTCAGTATTTACTAAGGAGAAGGGGGGGTGATATCCAAAGAGGGGAGGGCAGGAACGGAGAGGGAGGGGGTGACAGATGAGGAAATCACTGAGGGCAGGGTTCTGGAGGGTTTTAGGGCACTGATGGTGGACAAGGTGCCAGGCCCAGATAGCATCCACCCCAGGGTACTGAAGGAGCTGGCAGAGGTCCTGGCAGGACATTTAGCAGACCTACTCAATGCCTCACTACACTCAGGGTGTGTACCTCAGGACTGGAGGATGGCTCATGTGGTTCCCCTTCCACAAGGGTGGCCCCAAGGATGAACCGGGGAACTACAGACCGGAGAGCCTTATATCCATCGTGGGTAAGCTGATGGAGACTATCCTGAAGGAGAGACTGGTGGTCCTCCTGGAGGCCAAAGGGCTACAGGACAGCAGACAGCATGGCTTCGTAAGTGGCAGATCCTGCCAAACCAACCTGGTGGAGTTCTATGACTGGGTAACTAGGCAACTGGACGGGGGCCATGCAGTGGATGTCCTGTACCTGGATCAGTAAGGTATTCGACTTGGTGCCGGATGGCAGGCTGGGAAGTATGTTGGAAGGCACAGGGATGGGTGCAAAGCTGGTGAGATGGGCAGAGAACTGGCTTCTGGGAAGGCAACAGAGGGTGGTGGTGGATGGGGAGCTCTCATCCCCAAAGGTAGTGACGAGCAGTGTTCTGCAGGGCTTGGTATTGGAACCAGTGTTGTTTGGGATATTCACTGCAGACATATCATTGGGCATCAAGAGCAAGACCAGTCTGTTTGCTGACAACACCAAGATGGGAGTGGTAGTGGATGACCTAGGGGGATGGCAGGGGTTGCATGATGATCTGGCAAAGCTGGAAACCTGGTTGGACACCTGGCAACTGGGATTCAATGCCAAAAAGTGCAATGTGCTACATTTTGGGGCAAAAAACCCAAGGAGTTACCTGCTGGGGGAAGTGCCCCTAGCCAAGAAAGAGGAGGAAAAGGATCTGGGGGTGCTCATTACGGGGTCAATGAACAACTCGGCACAATGTAGGAAGGCAGCTACAAAGGCCAACAAAATGCTGGTTTGCATTGCAAGGGGTATATCCTTGAGGATGGGGGAGGTGATTCTGCCACTATATAGATCATTAGTTAGACCGCATCTGCAGTACTGTGTGCAGTACTGACGCCCGTATCTGAAGGGGGGCATTTAAGCTACTGGAGGGGGTGCAACACAAGGCGACAAAGATGATCCAGGGGCTGGGGGACTTACCATACGAGAGGAGGTAGAGGGAGTTGAACATGTACTCGCTAGAAGAGAGGAGGGACAGGAGGGATATGACTGAAATCGTCAAGTACATGAAAGGAATAAACAAGACAGGTACGGAGGGGCTGTTCAAAGTAAGGGAGGGGAGGGACACCCAGGGCCATGATACGAGACTGGAGGGAGGAAGGTTCAGGAGGGAGATGAGACACTTTTTACGGAGAGGGTGGTAGCTGGGTGGACTGCGTTACCAGCGGAAGTGGTATCCAGTAGAACAGTGGGCTGCTTCAAAAGGGGCTGGGACAGGGTAAAGGGAGGGTCGAGGGAGGGGCAGCTGCAGAATAAGGGGCTCTAGCTGCACACTCGAGCAGACTTGATAGACTACTAGGCCTTTATCTGCTGGTAAATTTCGTATGTTCATATGTAAGTCTCCCTCACAGGAGGATCACTGAACAGAAAGGGTTAAATCTCCATTACAAGAGAATCACTGCACAGAAAAGGTTAAGTCTCATTACAGGAGAACTGCACAACAGGATCTAAGAAGAGTGAGAGAGAGAGAGAGAGTTAAGACTCTATTACAGGAGGATCACAAAGTAGAAAGAGTCAAGCCTCCTTTTAATGAGGCTCACAGAACAGAAAAGGGTTAAGTCTCCATTACAGGAGGATCACAGAACAGAAAGTGTTAAGTTTCAGCTAAAGGAGGATCACAGAACAGGAAGGGTTACGCCTCCATGGAATACCTCTACATTAAGCAGCGTGGCATAGGATTCTTATCTTTCAGAGAAAATTGTGCAACATTGTATATGTAGGAAAACGGCGAGAGAGCAATTTCCATCTCTTGAACGGAAGGGGATGTATAATTTTGGAGGTGGTTATCATTCCAAGTGAGGAAATAAGTAAAGTAACACAGACAGATCACACCCCTAAAAGAATAGTGTATTGCTATGAAATAGATGGGGGTACCACCAGTGGTCTGAGTAACATTATAAGTGGAATTTTGCATATAATATTTGGTGAGTGGGTTGCACTTCTCTTTGCTTAATTTACAGAGTTGTATGAGCCAGCTCCTCTCCCACACTAGTTCCTCTCTCTGTTGCAGACCACCTGGATTTTCTGCACAGGAGGCTCTCTAAAAGCGATGGAGATGCAGGTGGCCAGAAAGTGCTTGTTAGTGCCTGCAGTACCACTTGAATTCTGGGGAAGTACTACTTTGCATTGACTGTAAACTTTTCCTTGTTCCCCCTTATCACCCTTCCTCCCGCTGATAAACAGCCTAACCTCTATCCATGTAGTGTACAGGAAACCAAGAAGCTCCTCCTTCTCATTCTGGCTTTTTCACCGACTTCCTTTTTAAACTGAATGCTCTGTCGTTTATTTCTGTTTTGGTTTTTGCAAATCAACCAGTAAGCCCACAGTGCATATACAGGATTTCAGTTGTGATCTTAGCAGTCCTGCCTGTACCTAAGACCTCGACCATCTGCAGGCAAAACTGATAATACCCTGGTCCACAACTCTAAGTATTAGAAGTACTTCACATGAACTTGTGTACAGAATCCATGAGCAATCAGGCATTTATGCATCTGTGGAAGGTCATGGAATTTAATCTGCATTCTCTAGTGGAATCTGGGATAATTCCACAGGTGACAATGGGTCGCACTCTGCAATGGCCTAAGAAATCCTGCAGATTTCACCATATTTCTGCAACTGCGGAATTGCTCAGATTCCCTGAGCTCTTTTATTTTCCAATGGAATGTTGGCAGAAGCAGAACTTATGAATTTCATACAATGCTATTTAGAATATATAGAATAATGGATGAGTAGAAGTGCATGAGTTCTTATTATAATGCCTCAATGATGTGGTTTATTCAGGGCCCTTGAGAGGGTGGGGGAGCTGGGGATAATTCCCAGGGCCCGGCACCAAAGAGGGGCCTGGACCGCCCAGCATGGTACTGTACACAGCTGCATTGGGGCCCCAGAGTCTGAACTTTCCCTGGGCCCGGAATTCCTCTCACGGGGGCTGGGTTTATTAACACATCCCACACTGACGGTGTGTTAAAAAAATCAAGTTACTCACTGCTATTTTGTCTTATTTTATTTAAATTACCATTTTTTTTCATTGAAAAAAAAAAACCCAGCAAGGAATGAGCAGATTTTAACTTAGGCTGCCAAAAGAATTAGAACATATTGGAATTCTGGACTGCTATATCAGTTCGCAGCACAGCATTAAAGCACAAACTGTCTATGGCTTCCTGAACATCTGGAGATAGCACATACGCTCTCCATTACACACTAGTATTCACTCACACCCATGCATAATGAAGAATTCAGCTCACTCTCTTCTAATTAAAACTGGGGCTAATCAGGTTGGCCCATTGGGGTGGTGGCAGAGAGACTATCTGCGATGCCAGCGACTTGGGTTCAGGAATGAGAACAGTGCATTAGCGGCCGACCAGGGGAGGGAGGACAGAGTCCCAGGGACAGCTTTCCTCTCCTCCCCTGAAGTGGGGGAACTCTGTGTCTCGCTGGAGACCAGGTGGTACAGTATGCAAGGGCATCAGAAGTGGCAATCAGATGCCACTACGCATGCACGCCACTGAGTGCATTCATGTGCCTCACTGTATGCTGGCATCCTGGTAGACAAGAAAATGGTGGGAAATGCCCTAGTTCTATCCAGTATCCCAGGCAGGCACCCCACGACTCAAACCACAGGCCACCCACCATTATGTGTTGTACTGGGAAAAGTGACAGATAAATTACATAAAGTTTTTTTTTTAGTAACTAACTGGACTAACGACTGGCCAGGATGGGTGATGCGTTTTGGGTCGTAAGGCAGGGCAGTGTGTTAGGGGCCGTAAGGCAGGGCAATGTGCAGCAACAGAACTATCTGCACAGAGGTACAGTGTAGACCCTTCTTACTAGGAGGAAGAGGATGACGATGATGATGATGATGATGATGACAAAGAATAATTATTTATGTAATGCTTTTCATATATATTTTATTCCAAAATGCTTTACAAGCAATGCTATATTGGTAGTGAAGTGAATGAATGTGTAGTGGCAGCCATTTTGCACATCAACACCCACACACAGCCTTAGACAAGTGCATAAAACGGTTTTATAGTAAGGGGAATGTTGGCCAAGACGCTGGAGAAATTCCCCTACTTTTGCGAAAAAAGTGCATTGGGCTTTTTTTCCTCCTCTAGGACACCCACCACAATAGCACCAAAGATGGATAGAAGGGACCTTGGTTTAATGTCTCATCCAAAGGACGGCACACCCCAACAGCACACAGCATCCCCCTAGTACTGAACTGGGGTGCCAGCATCTATGGTATGAGTCTACTCCCAGGTCTGGAACCCATGACCATCTGGCCCAGAAGCGGATGTGCTACCAATTAAGCCATGCTGATAATGGAAGTGGGAGTCCCAACACACAGCTTTATACTTATATTTACCTCACTGTTAAGTTTAATTTCACCTAACACAGGAAAGGTAGAATTAATGTGAGGAAGCACTTTTTCACCCAGAAAGTGGCTTGTGGAACAAGTTCCCCAAAGGAAAAGGAGCATGTGGGGAATGCTGAATCTTTTACATTCAAGTACATACTGAGGTCATTTAGTCTTCCTCGTAGGGCTTTTGATGCAGACCCTGAACCATTTTAGACACCCCCCTCTGGACCATCTCCACTTTGTCTATGTCTTTCAAGACATGTGGTCTCCAGAACTGGATGCTGTACTCTAGGTGGGGTCTTACCAGCAACCTATACAGAGGCAACACTACCTCCCTCTTTCTGCTGGTGATACCCCTCCCTATACGCCCAAGCATCCCACTAGCCCTCACTACTGCCTTGCTGCACTAGCTGGCCACCTTTAGGTCATCTGATAGGTTTACCTCCAGGTCTCTTTCCTGCTTGATGGTCGTCAATACCACGCCACCCTTTTTGTACTCCACCTCTGGGTTTCTGTGCAGGGGTGCCATTTCAGATTTCTACAGGAGAAGGCAACAACCGCCGGTCAGAGGGACTGAGTGGGAGCAGGGCCAGGAGCTGAGTGGGAGCGGGCCCAGGGGCATGTAGGCCATGGTTACCACAAGCTAAGCTGGACTGGAACAGATCTGAATCAGCCAAGCAGAAGTTACACATCTGTTGTGTTGTCAGTTGCAGTCTTAATAAAAACAAAATAAGTGAGAATGCATTACTAAGACACTGGCATTGTCAGGCAGCGATTTTTTGAAATGATTAAATATACAGATGGCATATTTTAGTATTGTACCTTGAGCTTTACTGCTGCATTAAAAAAAACACTTCAGAAACTGATCTTTAGTGCTAGATTTCTGTCCTTTATTTGCACACATCCAAATTCTGGTTTTGCTCACCTCATTTTACTATTAAACTTGAGAAGTACAGCAGTAGTCATACCTTAAATTATTCTTATCTGGAGCACACACTATAGTAAGCCTCTTTATGCATGAAGCTGGACCCTAAGGCCTCTTGTGCAACCACCTTGAGGGGAACCCCCATTCATGGTTCTCGTCTCCAAGTCTGGAAACTCTTGGGACTGTGACCCCGACTATCATTCTGGCAGGAGACCCATACTGTGCCCTCCTTCAAGGAACACAACTTGCTCCTGACTGCTGTGGGACTAGCAACCACAGGGTCACACAAATAGCAGTACCAGGGTGTAACTGGATCTTTGGTGCCCATGACCAACCCTTACCTCAGCACCAAGTCATCCTCAGTTGCACGGTACAGCTGTGGGCACTGTTTGCAATCAGGATCTCCTGAACTCTAGAGCCAGCACTAGGCCAGCATAGCAGAGGATTCTCTCTTTCAGAGAGATGAGCCCGATACCCCTCACAGTGACATCACACCCCAGGCCTTGGGTACCCTTGGCTCCTCAACCTGGTGCCCAAAACTCCAACCTTGAAGCCTTCCTCTCTACTCTTGCTACTTTCTGGAACCCAGTTCTAATTTTAAATCAGGTAAAAGGGAAACATATCTGGCAGTATTCATTCGGGAGGACCACACTTAGTAACATTATGAGCAACGGCATCCCGTGAGGAGGGCACATGGGGAAGGCACCATCTGTAATGGCGACTGGTCCCGCTGAATCCTTCACGGCGATGGGAGGGTAGGGTGACCGGATTGGGGGGGGTTGGGCAACAGGATGTCGCTATATGTACATGCATGGGGGAGCAAGCACAGCAAGCATGGGCTGGGAGGGGCGAGCAGCTGCAGGGGGTGGTGCTGTGGTGGTGCCAGCTGCGTTGTGGTGTTGGGTGTTAGTCTGTGGTTGGGGAGGGTGAGGGACTGGCGCTGGTGCAATTTTATTGCAGCCCAGGCCTTTAATTTTACATGTTTTCATCCCCCACCCCCCCAAGCTGAGAGAACTTTTAGTGGGGGTAGTCAAAGCCCACCATGGAGGTGTGTGTGGGAGGGGCACAGTAAGCATTGAAATTTATGTCCAGAGCACCATTGTCCTGTGCGCCGGGGTGTAAGAGTGCTGAAAATGTTTTCGGCACTCTGACTGCATGATAATGGCAATCGCCTTTAGGCTTTTGTCGTTATCACACAGAACCACAAGCAAGGGCTATGGAGGGTAAAACTAGGGTGAGAATTTTTTTTTAACTCAGTGAAGAGCTAGAAGAATACTTGCCAACAACAATTATTACAGTAGACACAGTATCAAGGTGAAAGGTCAGAGGAGCAGTAGTACTGGCAATCAGGCAGCAGCAGTAAAACAATCCTTTAATAAAAGTCCAGCAGAAAGCAGTCAGTTGGCAGGCAAGTGAAGCAGTTTCAAAATACAATGGACTTTAGTAGAAGAAAGACAAACATCAGTTATGGGGACTAGCATTTACAATCTAACAGCTAGTAGCGATGACTAAATATGCATTAAACCTGGCTTCATTCCCTGACATTAATTTGAACTCTGCAGTGTACATCAGCAGCATCCACTAACACTAAAGAGCAATAGATGTTTTTTATTATGTTGTCTCACTCACCACCAGTGTAGACTTTTTTTCTGCTCTCCTCCGTTCTCCGTTCTGCCTGCTGTCTGCTGCTGCAAATGGCTAAGCGAGTGGGCGCTGACTGCAAATTCAGCAGTCTGCCTTGTCTGTCTGTGCAGTGCACACTGCCGCTGCGCCCGCTGGGACTGGGTGCCTTGGATCTACCGGTCAGTCCCGTGGTCTGGTCCACACACGGTCGGGAGCCCACTTGAGTTTGCTGGGCGATGTCATGGGGTTGGCAACTATAGTGATGAGTCTAGACTGCAGAGTAAGGAGAAGTAGATGACTTTACTTCAGTTTTTTTTTTTTTTTATTAAACTCGCTCGCTCTTCTCTCCCCTGCTTGTTGAGACGACAACACAAGTCGGCAGGCTTCTCCCACTTAAGACTGTGATGATGTTCTGTTCAGGATGATGTTGCCTCCGACGACGTCCATCCACGTTAGCCAATAGCCGGGTCCCCCTTGGTGCTTTCATGCATGTGCAGTGCTAGTTCCAGCCCCGATGACACTAGGGAGACTGCTGGGAGTTTGAGGTTTTTTTTGAGCCAGAGGAGGATTTAAAATAAAAAAAGCTGGACATCCAGGATGGCTCCCCAACACCCATGACCCGCTGCGTCGCATGGGGGAAGGGGGGAGCCAGAGGAAATAATTGCGGAGGGGGGGAGAGAAAGCGCAGTACCATTCATTAAAAACAACAATGGCCTGCATGTGTGTGTGGGGGGGCAGCCCCCCCCCAAACGGCACCCCTGTTTCTGTGCCCTAAGTGCATGATTTTGCACTTTTTAGCACTGAAACCCAGCTGCCATACCCTTGACCACTCCTCTAGTAATCTCAGGTCTCTGCTCATCCTTTTCACTGCCCTCCCCGGAGTGTCCACCCTACTGCACATGCTGGTGTCATCCTTAAAGAGGCAGACCCTCCCTTTCAGCTCCTTTGCAATGTCACTTACAAAGACATTAAAGAGGACTGGCCCCAGCACTGATCCCTGAGGCCCCCCCCGCTGGTCACCCTCCATTCCTCAGAGAGATCTCCATTTACCACCATCCTTTGCTGCCTATCCCCTAACCAATTTCTTTCCCAGTTTGCCACCTTTGGACCCACTCCTAAGCTACCCATCTTGCTTACTAGTCTCCCATGTGGAACGGTGTTAAAAGCCTTACTGAAATCTAGGTAGGCCATGTCCACTGCTCCACTCTGATCTAAATCCACTGTCACCCAGTCAAAAAAATCTGTCAGGTTTGTTTGACATTACCTCCCAGCTGTGAACCCATGCTGCCTTGGGTCTTGTAACCCTATTGGATTCAAGATATTCCACAACCATTTCTTTCAGCAGTGATTCCATTAACTTTCCCCACACCAGTGTCAGGCTGACTGGCCTATAACTGCGAGCCTCCTCTCTGCTACCACTTCTGTGTAATGGGACTACATCATTATTTATTTATTTAAGTTTCGGAATTACAAACCTTTGAGTCAAGGACTCATTCACAAAGGCTCCACGTCGGACAATACAAGTCACACAAAAGGCAGGAACAATGAACACTAGGTACAGTTAAAACAGAATTTAGTAAAAGATAGCAGAGGGAGCAACAACATGGCATGGTGAGACAAGCATTGTACAGCAGAGAATACTAGGTTAAGACAAATTACAGATGCTGATGATAGCATGTGAGACAAGGCATATGAGAAAAAAAATAATTCTATTACTAGATGAGTCAAATACAAGGTAGTGAGGTGAAATCTGAACAGGTGGAGCACAGTGACCTGCGAGGAATTTCAACCAACAAGACAGAAAGAGAGAAAGAGTGAAACTAGCAGGTTACAGTCTAAGTAAACAGTGAAATTATGCATGACCTGAGGCACATTAGCTTGGTAGAGGGGTAGGTGGACAGATGATTAAATGCAATCACAGGAGCTATCAGCTAGAAGGTGCTGCCGTAGCGGAGATTTGAAGGTTCCTAACTTTTGTTCAGCCAGTACTATGGCAGGTAGGCAGTTTAGTAGCACTGAAGCTCGGGACATGAAAGCACACAGGCAAAGAGATGTCCTGCAGTGCGGGACTGAGAAGGAAGGGTTAGACAAGCTCCTTGTGTTTCTGGGGGAGGGGGCAGCAAGGGTAAGGAGCGACTGTAAGGAGGGTGGATTGAAACATCTGCCCTCCTCCAGTCCTCCAGAACCATTCCTTTTTCCTATAAGCTGTTAAATAAAACTGTCAGAGGTGCAGCCAGTGTTTCCCTGAGCCTCCTCAGTACCCTTAGATGCTCCATTGCTTTGTACACCTTCAGATTAGCAAGTCCCTTCAGGACTCTTACCTCCAAAAAAGTACTGGTGTCCACTTCCCTCTGTCCCGTCAAAGCTTCTGTTACGTTTTTGTGGCCCCTACCCTTCTCCTTCCTCTGTGAGCACTGAACAAAAGTATTTGCTCAGGATGCCTGCCTTTTACTGGCCCCTCTCTGAACAGTCCCCCCCCCCTTCATTTTCTAACCTTATAATCCCACCTCTGGTCATCCTCTTTTCTTCACTTACATACCTAAGAAATGTTTTGTCCCCTTTTGTTATCTCCTGGGCTATTCTCACTTCAGTTTGCGCCTTTGCGCTCCTTACTGCTTTTCCTGCTTCCCCTGATGCACCTCCCTATCCTCCTCCCTCTGTGTCTCCTTATACCTTCTGAATGCTACTCTTTCAGCCTTTACCTTTTCAGCCAGCTCTTCTGAGAACCACAGCAGTCTCTTTTTCCTCTTGCTTTTGCTTGCTTGATTGATACAGAGGTTTGATGCCGGTACTATGCTTCCTTTTATCTTCACCCACTGTTCCTCCACCCTACCCAAGCCATTCCCCCCACCAGGTAATCACGAACTTCAGTTATTCATCTGTATTTTTAAAATCTGCCCACCTGAAGTCTAGGACCTTCTTCCTTAAGTGGTTCAATTCTACAGTCATCCTTATACTGAACCACACCATACAGTGATCACTGGTCCCCAAGGGGCCTCCCACCTCAACGTCTGCAACACAGACCCTGTTAGAGAGTACCAGGTCCAGTATTGTCTCATCACGAGGTCCACTGACTAGCTGCCTGAGGAATGCCCTCTGCAGAGAGTCCAGGACTTCCCTGCTTCTAGCTGAAGCCATTGCTGGAAGGCTCTAATCCACATCTGGCAGGTTGAAGTCCCCCACCAGCAGCACCTCCCCCTTTTCTGCCATCTTGCTAATGGCTTCACAACCAGTATCTTATCTAATTCCTCCCCCTGTGCTGGAGGTCTGTAGATCATTCCAGTGCGAATAGAAGCTCCACACCCCATCTTCAGGGTGACCCACAGGACCTCTGCCTCCTCCTGTATTCCCTGTATCTCCATTGTTTTAATGCTTTCCCTTGCAAGAAGCACCACACACCCTCCTTTCCTTCCCACCCTGTCCTTCCTGAACAGAATCTAGCCTGGTATGGCCATATCCCAGTCATGGTTTTCAGTGCACTACCACTTGGTAATGGCCACAATGCCCAGGTCGGCCACTGCCATGATGGCCTCTAGGTCTGGAATCTTATTTCCTAGACTTCTAGCATTCACACACAGACTTCCAGATTTTGTTTCCACTCTGCTTGTTGCCTCCCTTTTTTCTTTTTTCACTCCCTCCTCCCCCCCTCTCTTTTTAATGCTCCTGTTCTTCTCCCCTTTATCTCTACCACCCTGCTTCCTTTATTAATTTGCACCCTAGCAGATTCCTCTCCCTTCGGGTTCTCCTTACTCTCTACTTACTTTAGCCTGCGGGGGGTGGGCAATTTCTGACTCCCCGATTCCTTCCACTACCCCCCTTGACTAGTTTAAAATGTTCATCAAAGGACTGTGGTTCCCCTCCTGGATGGATACAGACCATCACCCCTGTACATTCCCTTATCCTCCCAGGTGGGTCCCCAATGTAGTCAAACCCTTCCTCTCTGCACCATTCCTTCAGCCATGAGTTGAAGCGCCTGGTGCAGAGATCAATCGCCTGTCCCCTGCTGTAAACAGGCAGCACCTCAGGGAAAGCCACTAAGCAAGCTACCTGTCTAGGACCCTCACCCCCAGCTCTCTAAACTCCCCTGCAGTATCCCAGCCCCATCCCTAGCCAGATCATTAGTCCACAGGTGGACAATGACATCCAACTCTCCCTCCCATCCTGCTACTCTAGTGATCCTCAGGATCTGTTTCCCATCCCCCCAGGCCATGGCACCGGGTAGGCACCAAATCTGCCTCCCCCTTCCTATTCCCAAATCTTGCTCCCTCATAATCGAGTCCCCCACCAGAAATGGCTTTCTCTCCTCTGGGATCCTCTACCACCCTCCTTGGGGTCTCCACTATGGAAGGCCCCACATCCTTCGTGGTCACTACCGCGGGTGTCTTCTCCCAGTAGTCCCACCCCACCAGAGTGGCATAGGAATTACACAGTGGTACCAGTTGGGGAATGTGCCTCTGTGACACCACCCCCACCCTCCCAGAGACCACCACAGTCTAGTCATTCCTCCTCCTCCTTCTCTTTGGCATTCTCCGAGGTAAAGGTGGCAGACTTGGTTGCCCCTGGGTGGGGAAGAGGTCCCCCGAATCCTGGCCAATTCAGCCTGGAATCTAGCAACCTCCCCCCTCAACCCAGAGAGGTGTGTGCAGACAGGACAGCACTGCATTCTCTGGAAGGTCCCTCTGAAAACTGCTGCCCCACAGTCACTGCACTGCACCACCAGTGGAGGATCGGGGGGAGGGGGGACGCAGCTGCACTCCCCACTGTAACTTGCTTGCTGCTGCTGCATTTCACTTTGCTGGAAATGGAAAAGATTACTTATCATAGTAATCTTGTTTCTTCCAAGGAAATCTTACTCTATTCTCACAATATGCAGTATGGTTTCACCATAGGACTGCCCCAGAGCTGAAACGGTAATAGAACCTATGCAAATAGTGGAATGCTAAGCTCGAGCTCGGTTTTCAAAACACTGTCCCTGGCTGCACTTCCTGCA
Source organism: Neoceratodus forsteri (assembly GCA_016271365.2). Taxonomy (NCBI): domain Eukaryota; kingdom Metazoa; phylum Chordata; order Ceratodontiformes; family Ceratodontidae; genus Neoceratodus; species Neoceratodus forsteri. The sequence goes on from CM028137.1 coordinate 360,528,810, forward strand.
ACTATCAGATTCTTATGAAGCATGCATAAATAAACTTAACTAAACTATCCTAATATAAAACCAATGCCCCCCTAAAGCCCATCCCCTTCTTTAAACAACAGGGGCATCACTAACACTCAAGTCACAGATGCCCAAGAAAACAAGCTATCATACCAACAGGTTTAGTAAGATTCCCTTGGAAGAAACAAGATTACTATGGTAAGTATTTTTTTCTTCAAACCCCAGGAAATCTTACTGTATTCTGACAATGTGCAGACTACCTAAGCAGTACCTTTGGAGGTGGGCAAAGAACCTACTTAGGGAACAGGCTCTGCAGTACTGCTTTGCCAAATCTGGCATCACTTCTGGCCTGGGTATCCAAGCAATAGTGCTTGGTAAATGTGTGAACAGTTTTCCAGGTAGCTGCTTTGCAGATTTCCAGCACAAGAATGTCTCTAGCAGCTGCAATGGAGGCAGCTGTTCCCCTGGTATTGTAGGCCCTGAGACCCGCAGGGGGCTGCTTGCCCACCTTGTTATAGCAAAACTGAATGCAGGCACCAATCCAGCGTGCAATGGACCTTTTTGTAGCTGGTTTGCCTTTTCCCACTTCCCCATAGGTCAGGAAGAGCTGAGTATTGTCCTGTCTGTGGCTCTCTGTGTGGTCCAGGTAGTAGCTGATAGCTCTTTTAACATCTAGGCTATGCAGTCTATGTTCCCATGAAGTGGAATGGTCAGCAAAAAAGACTGGCAGTGTAATGGACTAAATGAGGTGGAAATCAGATACCACCTTGGGAAGAAACTTCCTATTAGTCCTGAGAACAGCCTTGTCCCTAAGGAATGCAACGTAGTCAGGCTCTGTGGACAAGGCCGGGAGCTCACCAATTCTCCTGGCAGAAGTGACTGCCATGAGGAATACTGTTTTCAAGGTCACATACTTGAGATCTGCTGAGGACCTGAGCTCGAAAAGAGGCTGCATGAGCTGGGCAATACATAGTTTAAGATCCCACACTGGTGTATGGTCCCTATTTGGGGCATGCAGATGCAGCATCTCCTTGAATAACTTTCTGAATACTGGGTTCAAAGCCAGGGATGAAACCCTGCCTGCCGATACGTAAGCAGAAATAGCTGCCAGGTGCACCTTAAGAGTGTATAGTCTTAGACCAAGGGCATGAAGGTGGGTCAGGTAATCCAAAACAGCTGGCAAACCCGCCTGACTGTGATCTATGTCTTTTGTCTGACACCAGATGGAAAACCTTTTCCACTTAGATATGTAAGTTTTCCTGGTGGAAAGCTTTCTAGAGACCATGAGGACCTCCACGACTCCTTCTGAGAGGTGCAAGTTGGCATACTCTAAGTCCTCAACAGCTAGGCTTTGAGCCTGAGGGACTGGAGGTTGGGATACAGGATCCTGCCCCGAGAGGAGGTCAGTAGGTTGTGCCTCCTGGGGAGGCTGATTGGTTTGGCTACTGACAGGGACAGAATCAGGGAATACCACGGCTGTCTGGCCCAGTCTGGAGCAATGAGGATCATTGTTGCTGGCTGAGATCTGAGCTTGTTCAGCAACCTTAACAACAATGGAAAGGGAGGGAAGGCATACAGAAACTTCCCAGTCCAATTCAGTAGCAGTGCATCCAGTGGTATTGTGCCCCTCACAGGAGGTCTGCAGCAGAACTGAGGTAGCTGATTGTTGTCAGGGGCTGTGAAGAGATCCACTTCCGGAGTGCCCCATCTCTTGAAAACAACCTGCAGGACCTGACTGTTGATTGACCACTTGTGGTGGTTCTGGCTGATTCTGCCAAGGGCATCTGCCAGGACAGTGTCCTTCCCTGGAAGGTGGACTGCGGAGAGAGAGAGAGAGAGAGAGAGATCTACAGGGAGTATGCCAGGCTCCACATTTTCATGGTCTTTGTGCACAATGGAGCTGACATTGTGCCTCCCTGTTTGTTTATGTAGTATATACTGGTTGTGTTGTCTGTCCTGACCTGCACCACCTGGCCCTGTAACATGTTGGTGAAGGACTTCATGCCCAGGAGGACTGCTCTGAGTTCCAGCAGATTTATGTGTAACAATGACTCCTGCTGGAGCCATCTGCCACGAGCAGTGTGCTCTCCCAGGTTTGCTCCCCATCCCAGGAGGGAGGCATCTGTGGTTAGCGCTGAGGGTTTTTTCTGCAAGAATGGTATGCCCTGTCTGAGGTTGTTCCTCTCCTGCCACCAGTGTAGTGCCTGAAGAAGAGTTCCTGAAACTGGCACTAGCTTTGACAACAAATCTCTTTTTTGATGCCAGTGTGACCTGAGGTGAAACTGAATGTCTCTCATTTGGAACCTGGTCCCTGACACTGTTGCTGTTGATGCAGCTATATGACCCAGCAACTGTAGAAAATGCCTTGCTGGCCTTGGGGTGTACAGCTTGAAACAGCTGGCTAGCTGCACCAGACTGTCCAAGCTTCCCTGTGGAAGGAATGCCCTTCCCTGTACAGTGTCCAACTCTGCTCCTATGAACTCCAAGAGCTGAACTGGTTCTAACACTGACTTTTTCAGGTTCATTAGGAACCCTAAGGATTGCAGAGTATCCTGTATGAATACCAGAGCATCCCTGACCTGATGAAATGATTTACCTAGACTAGCCAGTCATCCAGGCAGGGAAACACTGCCACCCCTTGCCTCCTTAGGTGTGCTACGACCACAGCCAAGCACTCTCTGAACACTCTTGGGGCAGAAGTCAGTCCGAAGGGCATTGCCCTGAACTGACAACGGCCTGATGGCAATCTGAGTCTGAGATACTTCCTGTGGGATTGGCTGACGGGGATGTGGAAATAAGCATCCTTTAGGTCCAGAGATGCTAACCAATCTCCCTGCCTTAGAGTTGGGAGGATGGTTGCCAGATGTCACCATCTTGAACTTTGGTTTTGACAAATGTCTGTTTAGATGTCTGAGATCCAGTATGGATCACCACTCCCCACTTTTCTTTGTTGTGAAGAAGTATCTTCAGTACAGGCCTTTTCTCCTGCGTGCCAAGGGAACTGGCTCTACTGCCTTTTGTGACAGAAGGCTGGATACTTTCTTCTCTAACAGAGCTGTTTGTGATGGGGTAGAAGGTCTGACAACCCTTGCCCTCAGTTTTGGCATGAACTTGAAGCAGAGAGCAAGACCCTGGCCCACTACCTCTAGGACCCACTTGTCTGTGGTGATGGTTTGCCATTCCTGGAGACAGTGAGCCAGCCTGCCCCCTACTGGGGTTGGGGAGGCGACCTGAACAGACACCTCAGGGTGTCTGCTAGGCCTGAGTTGCTGTCTGTGCACTGGCGTTAGTACAGCCACTGCCTCTGAAATACCCCCTCTGCTGCTGGTACGGGGAAAAGCTTGAGGCTGAAAGAATGGCCTATAATGGGCCCCTGCCCCTACCACCTTTAGCTTGGTGCTTCTGGGTTGTGGATGCCCTTTCTTTGGCAACAGCACTCTTGTAAGCAGTTTTGTAATCATCCATGTTCTTCATGTAAGCCTCTGTTTGCTCTCCAAACAGAGGTGTGGGCTCACATGGAAAATCTAGAGCCTTTGTTTGTGTGTCTTGGGTCAGGTTAGTAGTCCTGAGCCTAGCAAACCTACTGAGGGACACTGACATTGCCATCTGCCTGGCTGCAGTGTTGTTGGCATCAACTGTCATCCTGAACTGGGCCCTAGAAGCTTCTATGCCTCTTTTTGTAGCCTCTTCTAAGTCAGCTGTCATGGGAGCTAGGACAGTCTTTGCTATTTCCAGGACAGTATTCCAGAGTGTTTACTGATACCTGGAGACGTAGGCCATATAAAAGGCCTGTCTAATAGTCAGAGAGGATCCCAGGTAAGTTTTTTTAGCCATGGAGTCAATTTTTCTGGAGTCTTTATCAGGGGGTGAGATGCCAGTGGGACGCCAGCTTTGTCACAAGCTGCAGCCTGTACCACCCCCTCATGGCTAGGGTGTCCAAAAAGGAATTCTGCTCCCCCTTTGGCTAGCCAATACTTCTTGTCCAGTTTTTTTGTCCACTGGTGGCACAGAAGTGGGTGTCTGCAATAGTTTGGTGACCTGTTTTTTCAGGGACTTGTGGATGGGCAACAGTAGTCTCTGACACTGGGATATACATCATTTCCAAATAGTCCTGTTCCTCCTCCTCCTCCTCAGTGGACTCCTGAGTGGGGAGGTCCAGGGTTTGAACAACTTGCTTCATAAAAGCAAAGTGGGATGCGTAGTCCTCAGATCTCTTGTCTTAGGAATCAGGACGGTGAGGGTCAGGAGAGATATCAGGCTCAATGGGCTCTCCATAGCCCTTATCCTCATCTTCTTCCTCCTCATAGAATTCAACACTCTGTTCCAATAAACCGGGAACCGAGGCTGAGCAGGAGGTATGAACCGGTGTCTGTGCCGGCAGTCGCTTTTCAACCAGAACCGGAGTCCCAGGTTGCAGTGACTATATTATTCTGATTGCATTCACAATCTCTTCAGTGGTTTGAACCGAGGTCTTTCTTGGTTGTGGTTACTGTACTGTATGTTTTTCCTTTTTCTTTCTTTTCCCTGCGGTAGTCGGTTCAGCGGCTGTATCTGCAGCGCATTTTCTTCTTGAGGAACTATTACCCTTGGTAGAGGGCTGTTTCTCTGGTTCCTTTTGAGGAGGAGCCAGTTTGTCTGAGACTGGGTCAGCAGCCTTTTCAGACATCTTTTCCTGCAGTCTTCTAAGTCGCCTCTCAAGCGTAGACTGTGGAAAATTTTTTACAGATTTCACAATCTGCCTTCAGGTGGTCGAACCCTAGGCAGAATACACAAATCAAATGAGGATCAGCTTTAGTAAACGGTTCCCCACACTCCGGTACAATGCTGAAAACCTGTAGGGTTCGTTCTTTTCTTGGTTTTCTGTGACATCCAGCCAAGAGAAAAACTCTCTTTTTTGGGGGGTTAGAAAACTACACCCTCACACTATTTAAATTGTATTTTTTTCTATGTCAACAGACAATGCCTTTCCTGTAACTGTTAGGACTATATGTATTAGCCTTAGTTTGTTTTCACTGCTCGTGGTAGCCCCTGTGATTGCCCTGGGGTCTCCATTTCATGGTTGTTAAAATCTCATTGTCCATGAGAACTGCATTAGCATATGAGAACATGATGTCAGATTAACCACTTATATCATGTAACTCTATGCTGAAAGAACAAATATCCTGTAAAAACTCTCTGGAAACTTGTAAACTGAATGGTGTTTAAATGGAAAAAAACTGCATTTTAATTTGGATAGTTTGCAAAGCTCACTGAAGGTAAATGTGGTATTTCACACCTTCTTGCAGCTTGTTTCTCTCAAAACGAATTAAGCAGACAGGCATACTGGGGAGTTTAAAGGGTGCTTATGCATCATGTTCTCATATGCTAATGCAGCTCTCGGGGACAATGAGATTTCAACAACCACGAAATGGAGCCTCCTAGAACAGTAACAGGGCCTAGTACGAACTGTGAAAACTGACTAAAGTAGTTGCCTACACCCTTAACAGCTACATGAAAAGAGTTGTCTGTTGATATGGAAACAAATAACATTTAAAAGATAAGAGGGTGTAGTTTTCCTTTAAAACCGAAAAAGCCAAGAGTTATCCCGGTTAAATAACATCCAAGTTAACACGACTTGCCAGATAAGTTGAATTAGACAAAATCTACTGAAGTTCACTTCAGAAAAAAGGAATAGATATTGGTTTTCTCCCGGTTGCGAGGAACCAAAAAGGAACTGAGAACGTACCCAATAAACACTAAATCTAGACTAAGTCTACCTGTCTACCAAGGACAGTGCTTCAAAAATCAAAATAAATAAATGGTATTATTGAAAACCGATGAAAATAAATTTTCTTCAAGCAAGTGAAGGGGAGCTCTCCGGAGACGTCTTACGGAGGCAAGCGGAGTAAAGAATCTGACGGTTGCAGGAAGTGCAACCAGAGACAGTGGTTTGAAAAACCGAGCTCGAGCCCAGCATTCCACTATTTGCATAGGTTCTATTAACCATTTCGGCTCCGGGACAGTCCTACAGCGAGACCATATTGCATATTGTCAGAATACAGTAAGATTTCCTGGGGTATGAACTAATATATTGACTGTAAGAAAATATACATTCAAAACTATAGATTATGTTTATATTTTCTACCAAAAATGTAGTGAAAAATATAATCGAAGACAACATAAAGGATTAAACAAACATTTAAAAAATTGCACATCAAGTATGCACACCAGCACACCACCACAGCACCCTCCCACTGTAAAATGCTGGAAATGCCACTGTGCACCACTCCCGTTATTCACAACTTCTATTCTCCCTGTCTTACCTGTAAATACTTTTGTACTCTTACCCCGATAGGAAGTTTCTAGGTTTCCCCTTTTTTCTTTCTATTTGTGTTGTCCCATGCCTTGTTTAAATCTTGTTATACTCCTACCCCAGACTGATGTTGCTGCTATTCCCAGTTTTGGCCTACCTCAGACCTTCCACCCTTCCCAACAGTGACTGTTACATAGTAATCAACAGATGCCCTGCCTTAGTTGACCGGCAGAGTGACCCACTTCTCTCCTTCCTTCTGCTGACACTTGATGATGCCTACGACGCCAGTCGCCTGTTCCACTCCTTTGCTGTTCCACTCACTCACAGGACATGAATGTATGGGACGCAGTGGCTGCTTTTATGCAGAACCTGATCCCTTCCTGATTGCACACTATTGGCTATGGGAGGTCAATTATCAGGAAGTTGAGGCCCCAGGCCAGACAATTAGCACCACTCTCTCAAACTACAGGGCTAGATGCAGTTTTTTTATGGTCCTCTAAATGTGGGCTACTCTTACTGGTCTCAAATTTACCCTTCCACTCGATAATAAATACACAAATTCAGATAAATTTCACCACAACTTACCCCACCTATACTGTTTCCAAAAAACACAAGCCTTTTTCTCCCCCTTCTGTGGCAAATGCAAGCCGACTCTGCTTAAGGCTGTTGTGTGCTGTTGCACGTGTTTGTTTTGCAATACTCCTATTTTTTGCGGGCAGCCCAATGACCCAGTGGAAGCACTAGGAAACCCTGCACCGGTGACCTGGGTCCAGAACAAACTTGGGAGTTGGGTTAGGTGACCAGAGGCTGGGGAAGTACTATCATGAAGCTTCACTTCCAGCCAGAAGAGGGCGGCATCCATGGTCTGCTGCCATAGCAACCCCAGTTGTGGGTCGAGGGAGCCTGTGTGCGTGAGGCTCATGGCTGGACACACAGCCTGCACCAGGATGCCTGAGGAGGGGAGAGGGAAGAAAAAGGCAAAACCCCATGACTCCCCACCAAGGAAACCTGAGGGCCTCCGGCACTCTCAGGCCTTGCACTGTGCAGATCCCCACCAGATGAACGGTAGGGGAAGCAGCAGTCAGGGCTGGGGGTGGCTGGTACCAAGGCCTGAAGAAAGGCACAAGGTGGTGATAGGGGAACAAAATGAAGTCTAAACAAACAAAAAAAGTCCAATTTTTTTTCTTTGTTATGGTCTCTTGTTATATGTGGCATTTTTCCCACCCAGTATTAATGTTTAAGGCTGTGTGGTGTTAATGTAACACTAGGACCCCTGAGTGTTCCTAATAGCTTCCTTTTGTACTCTACAGAAAGTTTCTCTGCAACTTCCAATGGCAGTCATGCCAAAAGGGAGTGACTGACAGGCGGAGGAATTAAATGCTGAGTTGTGATATGGTACAGAAAAAAGGCACTGGAGACTACGTTGGTGCAGTGGGGATTATCTGGCAGCGGCAGGTGCAGCTACCAACTAGGATCCCTTCTAAACTTCCCTAGCAACTCTGGCTCTTTGTGGGGGATTACTGTGTGGATTTACACTCACCTGGGAGGCTGTGATCCTAAGAAGCCGATGACAACTGTGGGCCTCCATGGAGCTTCTCCTTTTGTCCTAGGTCTCAGACAGGGACCTTCTGTATGTGGACCTGAACTTGCGCTAGGACTCATGGACAGAGACTGATGGCCTGCAGAGACCAGTGCCAGCAATGGACACCTGGAGCCAGTGGACTTGAGGCTTGCCACCCCTTAAGCCCAGAGAGTCTCCCAGTCACACAGTTACAGCCACAACCATTAGGTCCAAAACAGGCTATGGGCACTCAGGGACTGGTGCCTGCAGGGGACCATCTGCCCACCTGGACTGGTGCTCTGAGCCACTCTGGGCCAGAGAGACCTCCTGATCACACCAAGGTGACTCACAAACATGCCCAACTCCCCCCAGACTCCTCTCACTCCCTCTGGCATTTTCCAGAGCTCACAAATACTACTCTTCCCAAGCTGTACCATCTTTGTCTATCCCATTACAGAGAATCCTCAGACATGCTTAACACCCTTGCAAAGCAGGGAGGAGTTACAGCTACAAGATGAAGTGCATCTGAAGGGTATTGGAGGGAGCTCGGAAATACTGGCTGCACCTCGGACAGTTTTTTTTAATAGCTCACTGGAAACAAGAGTGGTTCTGGAGGACTGGAGGAGGGCTGATGTAGTCACACTACACAAAAGTGAGGAGGCTGGCAATTATAGGCTAGTCAGGCTAAGATCAGTGATGGGAAGGTTAATGGAATCACTGCTAAAGGAAATGATTGTGGAATATCTTGAATCCAGTAGGGTTACAAGACCTGAGGCAGCATGGTTTCATGGGGGTGGGGGAGGTCGCAGTCGCATCAAATGAACCTGACAGATTTCTTTGACTAGGTGACAAAGTTTAGATCAGGGTGAAGTGATGCATGTCACATACCTAGATTTCAGTAAGACGTCTGACACCTTTCCACATAGGAGACTAGTAAACAACGTGGCTAGCTTATGAGTGGGTCCAAAGATGGTAAATTGGATAAGAAATTGGTTAGGGGATAGGCAAAAAGAGGGTGGTGGTAAACTAAGTTCTCAGGGATCAGTGCTGAGACCGGTCCTCTTTAATATCTTTATATGTGACACTGCAAAGGAGCTGGAAGGCAAGGTATGCCTCTTTGCAGATGACACCAAAATCTGCAATAGGGTGGATACTCTGGGGTGTGTGGAAAGGATGAGCAGAGGGCTGGCCCATTGGCATAGCGGCAGCACTACCGCTCACAACACTGGTGACCTGAGCTCGGGAACCAGCGCAGATCACTGGGGGCTGGCCGGGGGAGCAGGACTGAGTGTCCCATAGGATGCGCTCCTCCTCCGGGGAAGGATGGTTCTGTTTCCTGCTGCAACACTGCCACCTGGATGACCACAGGTGGCAGTGCAGGAAGGGAAGGAAAATGAGAGGGGGCACTGCAGATACCAATGGGAAGATGCATGCACAGTATGCACATCCATACCTTGGCATCACTGTAAGTGACATCCCAGGGGACAGTAACTGGGAAAAACACACTGACCCCAGCACCTCGGTGATGAAGTCTGCCCTGGTATATTTGGGTTTCCCTGCCTCTCCAGTGTGCAAGCCACCACCCCGACATCACCTGGGGGTGAAGCCAAGGCTCCATTGAGTGAGCGGCTGCAGCCAGGGGGGAGGAGGGGATCGGTAGGTGCCTGGAGGTCTTTCGAAGCAGAGGAGTTGGAAGGATGAGCACAGACCTGAGAAAACCAGAGGAGTGGTTAAGAGTATGTCAGCTTGGTCTCAATGCAAAGAAGAGCAAAATAAAGCATGAAGAGCACAGAACCCCGGGGTGGAGTACAAAATGGATAGAGTGACACTGCCGACCACCAAGCAGGAAAGAAACCTGGAAATAATCACACTGGATGACCTACAGGTGGCCAGACAGTGCCACAAGGCAGAAGGGAGGGTCAGTAGGATGCTGGGGTGCATACGGAGGGGTGTCACCAGCAGAAAGAGGGAGCTGATGTTGCCTTTGTATGGATTGCTGGTAAGACCCCCGAGTATTCTGTCCAATTCTGGAGACCACATCTCTGGAAGGACACACAGTGGGGGCAGTCCAGAGGAGGGAAACTAAAATGGTGCAGGGTCTGCATCAAAAGCCCTATGAGGAGAGACTAAAGGACCATAATATGTACACCCTGGAATAGAGGAGGAGAGGGTGGATAAGATAGAGACCTTTAAATGACTCATGGGGTAAATAAGGTACAGGAGGGGAGTATTTTTCAGAAAAAAAAGGTGCTCAAGAGCAAAGGGACATGCTGTGAAGCTGGAGGAGAGTAGATTCAGGAGAGATGTTAGGAAATACTTTTTCACAGAAAAAGTAACGGATTCCTGGAACAGCCTTCCAGCAGAGGTGGTGGGGTTCAAGAATGCAGGGGATAAGCACAAGAGAATCATAGTGGAAAGGAAGGGTGGAGGGAGAAAGCTGTAGGTCGGGCATGGTCTGCAGTAACAGTGTATGTTGGGAGAAATGGGCAGACTGGATGGGCCAAGTTGTCCTTATCTGCCGTCAAATTCTATGTTTCTGGCATTTTCCAGAGCTCACAAATACCCTCTTGGCTGTACCATCTTCATCCATCCCATTACAGGGGAATCCTCGAACCTGCTTAACAACCCTCAAAGGCAGGGAGGGTGTTGCATCTCCAAGATGGGGTGCACCCCTCTTAAACCACAGTGCAGCTTTCCTTTTGTCCAGAGCTCCACAGTTCATATAAGGCTCAGCCAGTGCTTTCGGACAGCAGTGCAGGGTTTCAAATCATGAAACAAGGGAGCTTTAAATAGTGTCGGAGGGCGCAACTTGATAGATTCTGCAGGGCAGTTTGCAGTGAATAAACAACTTTCAGTCGGTAGCACATGTAACCCCCCTGCAAATGGGGGTTCCCAAAAGACTTCCAGGAGCTTGCTTGAATGCTCCAAGCCTGAATGGTGTTTGGCATTTAAGCCATTTATCAGTGAGTGTTTTTAGAGCCTCTGGTACTGTCTCTTTAAGAGCTGTCTGCTTGCAGACATAATTAGTTTGTATGGGGGGACTGTGTGCTTCTCTGAGTACCACTCGAGCTGCTGCCATTACTTCATTTTGCAGTCACTAGGAGTGCAAAGGAACCTATCTGAAAGATGTAACTGTTTGCCAGAAATTATTTAGAGTAATAATGAAATTACAGTTTGTCTAACCTGCTTTCTTTGCAGTCAGAACTGTGTCTGCTAGTTCCCCATTCTGGTTTTGAACTGCTGAACTGGACCAATCAGTGTGGTAAACTAGCTCTAAAATGATGCCTTGGACAAATCAGAACTTGGGACTCATAATCTGAGCCAGCCACAAGAGGATTGTATGGGCAGTGACTCTGGGAGATGTAGTTTAGACTTCAGTGCCTTTTTGGACCAACAGCAGCAGTCTATTGTGAGTGACAGCCAATCCAGTCAAGAACTGGGAGGAACTCAAAGGAAGTGCCCGGTTTCGTCAGTTGGAGTTCAGTTGAGCTTTGAAAGTGAAGGGGAAAGAAACCCTGTGTTCCTTCAGTGCACAGTTTCAGTCAAAAACGGTAAAAGGCCCAGAGTTCGGTCTACAACTTTGTAACTGCTTGTTAGGACTGAATCAGTCCTGTGAAAAGAATCAAAGGATCTCTGAAGAGTGAAACCAGGCTCACCCTGTAGAAGACTGAAGAAATTGTTGAATTACACTCGGTCTGTCAGGAACTGAATCTGCTGTGTGTTCTCCTGGTTATTGTGCAGTAATTGCGATTGGGATACAGATGCAGCCTGCCTGGTATAGTGCTTTTTTTTTTTACCATATAAATGTGTGAGGAGTCTCTTGGAGATCAAAAGTAGCCCTGCTGACATTGAAGGACCATATCTTCTTTGGAGGTCGTGAGTACTAATTCGGGTCGCTCCTGTTGAATTGCCACATTAAATCCAAATGGAATTACTGTACTGCTGACTGTTTAATTTTCCTTTTCTCGTGTGAAAGGGCTCCTACCAGCTGCCACGGTTTGGACTAGCCACTAGGGCCTGGGTACCCAGGGACAGTAACTGGTAGGGATAGGCCTGTGCACAGAGCCATAGGTAGATAGTAAAGTGATAAGCTAATTAACCTGATTTCCCCCTGTCCTTGTTATATCCCCCTAAATAAATCAGAGCTGTTTGTTTCAACAAAGTTATACTGCCTGAGGTATTTGTCTATGTTAAAGTACTGTACTGTGATTGTTGCACTGTATCTTATTTTACAGGATGTCCCGGTGCCTGAACCAGCCTTGGGGTAAGTGTATACTGTGAAGGTAATTCTGCTATATTGTGTGGGCCACTAGTGGGAAGAAAGGTTGCAGTGTCCCAGAGGGCTGTGACCAAGTAAGTTTAACTATTGCAAACCCTGACCTCTGGGTGGAGGCACCATCATTGGATCCAGGCCCCTCAACCTGTTAGTGGCAAAATCAGGCAGGGTAGTAGCCCCTGGGATAGCGCCATCTGGGGTTACATCTTGGAGGCTCACCGCTGGGATTGTGTGTCCTCTAGTGGCCATATTTACGAACCACTGTTAAGAAAAAATGGGTACCCGACAGAAGTGGCTGTGCACCGGCTGGTGGAAGAGGTGTACTGGGAGGAGATCGACCCCCAAATGCTATGCTTATCCTGGACATCCCCTGGGTATCAATACGGACACTGTGCAGGGAGTACTTTCCAAGGTGGAAGGTTTACAAAACCCTGTGGTGGTGGGTCGGCATGCTAATCTGCTCACCCACACTTTCCTGGCCCTAGTAGAGTTTAAGGATCCCATAGATAGCTCCAAAGTGCCACAGACCATTACCCCAGAGGAGCCCTCACTGCTTGAGAGTGATAACTAAGGACAGTAAAGACCGGGGGAATCAGCCCCACCACTATCTGAAACTTTGAGGAGAAATTTGCTGAATGGTTGCTGGGAGAGGGGAAAACTGTGGAGGACTTGAAGAAACTATTCTTGCCACCTGGGGTTCCTCCCCAACACCCTCTCCTGCTCCAGTGCCCGTAGTGGTGGCTGACACAATGCAGACTCCTATTTCTGCACCTGCCATTAGTCACGACTCTTACCGGAGGTTGAGGATCTTCTCTGGCACCCCCACCCCCAAGGGGAGGATGACTGGGAACCTGGATGAACTATGTTGCCCCCAAGTGCTAGAATGGCAATGCTCGGAAGGTGAAAAGCGAAGAGGGTTAGTGAGAGCCTCCGAGGTCCTGCCCTGGCTACCATCCGTGCTAAGCGGGCCAGTAACCTGAAGTGACTGTACAGGCCTATCTTGAGGCCTTGGAGAATGTATGGGAGCCCAGATTCTGATGAGGACCTATGGTGGAGAGTAAGAGATGCACAACAGTACCAAGGAGTTGTTGTCTGTGTATGTATCTCGGCTGGAAAAATGTTGCAAGAATGCCTCAGAAAAGGTAGTTTGCCAGCGATTGAACTGGACGAACCAGGCTGGACAGGATCATAAGTCTGCCCCTTCTCAGAACTGCTGTTGCTTCGTTACACCTGGCAGATCGACTGGAATCCCCACCCTCCTATGATGAGTTAATGAGAGAAATTGGAGGAGTTGAGAAAAGACGACCTCGGGAGGGACCTGCACCAATAGCTGCGGCTCGACCAGTGACTGAGGGGACCCATCAAGTGAAGTTCAGGGGCAGAGGCTGGCAGTCAATGAGTGCTCTGACAAGGAAAAGATATGTCACAATGGGGGCGAACTGTTGAGAGATCAGGAATTCCAAAACAGTCCTTTATGAAGGCCACGCCTGCAAGTCGGGCCCTGACCTATATCCGACTGCATCTGCTATGGGGTGGGGTACCCACCCATGTATCTCCTACTGATAACAGCTCCGAACTCGATTCCTTGACCATGGAAGTGGAGAAACTGACGAGATGTCTCCAAATGCTTATCACGCGCAGACAGAGATGGCACCAAGGTTTCCAGTTAGTAATACCCCGCCTGGCTCCCAGTGTGGCGCCTCGGCCAGCTCAAACTCAGGAAGTATGTTTTGCTATAATTGTGGGAAGATGGGCACATGAAAAGGGAATGCCAGTCCCCAAAAGACACTGACAAAGTTGCATATAGGCTACAAGGAGAGCTTGGGAGAAGAAATCAGTGGTTAAGAGGTGCCTGACATGATCCCAGTGAGGGCACCAAAATGCTAATTCACGTCCTTTTGTGGCAGGTCAGTTGCCCAGGCCCCACTACCACCTCTCCAGACTGGTCCAGAATAGTGGGTCCCTCCATGGAGACCACTGTAAAGGTGACGGAGTGTCTACAAGAGCTATATTAGACAGTGGCTCCCAAGTGACAATTATGTTCCAAGATTGGTATCAGAAGCATTTGTCAGGCGTGCCCTTACAACCATTAGAAGGACTGCATGTATGGGGTTAGGTGAGAAGGCCTACCCCTATTCCGGGTATATCCGAATTTGGCTGTCTTTCCCCACCTCCACGTGGCTGGGTGGCGAACAAGTAGAGACCCTGGCAAAGTGTGTCCCCCACTGGACTGTATGATGGTGTCCCTTTGTTGATTGGAACAAATGCTCATATGTTCGGAAGGCTGGCACAGTTGTGTTATGAAAACAGGGTCAAGACTAGTAGAGCTTTAAGAGTTCCGGCTTTAATTAAGAAGGCCTATGAGGCACAGAGAGATGCTGAAAAACAGAACCAGAGGAACCGGTCGGAATTGTATGGAAGAAGGATCCTGAGTCTCTGATCCTGGCGCTAAATGCCCAGTGTACCTTACAGGAGAGGTCCGTATCAGAAAGGATGTTAAGAATAAAATATTAATGTTGGATGCACCAGGCGATGGAAAATTGCCAGAGGGACTGCTGGTCAAGCCTAGTATTTTGCCCGCTAGAGCCCATGCTTATGCCAGAAGGGTAATGGTCCAAGTTCATAATGTGTCTGAAAGAGACATTCGGAGTAAACAGAGGTTGCATCCTGGCTAATGTGCATTGTGCAGACACTGCAGTGCTACCCAGCAACAAGAGTTCAGGAAGAATGACAGAGTAACGCCTGACTTGTTTGATTGGCGACTCCCACTGCCAGCTGAATGGAAAGTGAAGATCAGTGAGAAGCTTGCCCAGAGAGACCAGGTGTTTTCTTTAAAGGAATGGGATGTAGGATGCGTGCAAGGAGCTGAGCACAATATCCGGCTGCATGACGAAAGACCATTTTCGTGAGAGGTCTCGGCGCCTGGCACCTGCTGACATAGATGATGTGAGGCGGCATCTGCAAGAGATGTTAGCTGCTGGTGTAATACAAGAATCCAGAGCCCTTATGCTTCCCCATTGTGGTAGTGAGGAAAAGAATGGAACAGTAAGGATGTGTGGGATTATCGCACCTTAAACGGCGGACTATCCTGATCAGTACACAATGCCCGCATTCAGGATGCTTTGGACTGCCTAAGCAGAACAGTGGTTCTCTGTGCTGGATCTCCGCGAGTGGGTACTATCAGATCCCGATGGCCCCAGAGGACCGTGAAAAGACAGCCTTTATCTGTCCGCTTGGCTTCTATGAATTCATGAGGATGCTCAAGGGATTTCAGGTGCCCCAGCCACTTTTCAACGATTGATGGAGCGTGCAGTGGGGACATGAACTTACTAGAGTGCCTGGTATACCTAGATGATGTTATTGTGTTTGGCAGCTCACTGGAGGAACATAGAGCAGATTATTTAAGGTATTGGACCGACTGGAGGACTTTGGCCTTAAACTGTCCATTGATAAGTGTCAATTTTTCAAACATCAGTAAGTATGTGGGACACATAGTATCCACCGAGGAATAGAGACCGACCCAAGTAAAGTTGAGGCCTTGACCACCTGGCCACAGCCCAAAATCTAAAAGAACTGCAAAGATTCCTGGGATTCTGTGGTTATTATCGCGCTTCATCAAGGACTATTCAAGAGTGATCCGCCTTTACTTAACCTTACCAAGGGTATCCCCAACCCACAAAAAATACCAAAGTCAGCATCCTCAAGACTGAAAAGTGTATTTTCATCCAGTGAAGTATTTGGGCCCGCTGGACCCTGATTGTGAGACTGCTTTTCATGAGATCATATATCAACTACCCATGCTCCAGTGCTGGCCTATGCCGATCCAAGAAAACCTACGTCCTGCACACTGATGCTAGCTTGCAAGGGTTGGGGGCTGTGTTGTACCAAACACGAGAATGGCCTGAGACCAGTGGCCTTTGCCAGTAGAAGCCTGACCCCATCCGAAAGAACTATCCTGTACATAAAGTTAGAGTTCCTAGCTTTGAAGTGGGCTATTGTTGACCAATTCCATGAGTACTTGTATGGGGCTAAAATACTAGTAAAACTGACAATAATCCTTTGACCTATGTGCAGACCTCAGCTAAGTTGGATGCCACTGGCCATGGGTGGCTTCTGCATTATCTACATATGACTATGCTCTGAATACCGAGCAGGTCTGAACCACATAGATGCTGATGCTCTCTCCCGGAGGCCTGTTCCCCAGAATGATTGGGTCCGATTGGCAGAACCTGACATTCGGGCACTCTGCCGGAAGTTTGACAGGGAGGAACAAATGTCCACGGACGCAGTGGACTGCATGGTGGATTGCTTGGGACCCTCTGAGAATTGCATACCTGCCTTATTGCCACTTTTCTGCAATAGACATTGGTGCACTGCCTCAGCTGGACAATGACAGTATTCGAGCGGGCTCAATCTCGCGATCCTATGATCAAATCAGCTTTAGAAGCCCTCTATGCAGGAAAAGATGTGTCCAAATTACGCTCCACTGATTTGAGAACTGCACTGTTATACAAAGAAGGTCCTAAGTTGAAACTGATCAATAAACTGTTATATAGAGAAACAGTAGACAGAGGGGACAAGTAGACAAACAACAACTGGTGCTGCCACTGCCTTCGAGACTCAGTATTGAGGTCCTTGCACAACCACATGGGGCACCTTGGTATAGACAGAACACTTGACTGGTGAGATCCAGATTCTATTGGCCTAAGATGGGGGGCTGATGTGGAGCAACACATACGAACTGTGTAAGCTGCTTACAGAGGAAAGCTTTTGCCCCAGAGGGCTGCCCCTTGTTAACATAACCACCAGTGCACCCATGGAGCTGGTCTGTATTGATTTTCTGAGTTTGGAGTCAGATCAAAGAAATATCAGTAATGTGCTGGTGGTCACTGACCATTTCACGAGATATGCCCAAGCTTTCCCCACCAAAGACCAGAAAGCATCCACTGTGGCCAAAGTACTTGTAGAAAACTTTTTTGTTCACTATGGGGCTCCACAAAGAATCCATTCTGATCAAGGGAGAGACTTTGAGAGTCGTCTGATCAAAGAGATGCTTTCTCTGTGGGAGTCAAAGTCCAGAACCACTCCTTACCACCCCAGGGGACCCACAGCCTGAACGTTTCAACCGCACTTTGCTAGATATGCTAGGCACCCTGCACCCAAAGGACAAGCCTAGATGGAGCCAACAAATTAGCACCCTGGTACATGCTTATAACTGCACCAAAGTGATGCCACTGGATTCTCCCCACCGCCTGATGTTTGGAAGAGAAGCTCGACTACCAGTAGATGTGTGTTTTGGGGTCTCCTGATGGGGTTCAAGCTGACAACTATTTACAGTATGTGCAAAGTTAAAGGCCCAGCTAACTCATGCGTTCCAACTGGCTCAAACCATGGCTGCAAAAGAAATCTGGCCAACAAAGAAAGGTATGAAAAAGGTGAAAGCACAGGAACTCGGGAGGAGATGGGGTATTGCTAAGAAATCTGGGACTGCATGGCAAACACAAGATTGCTGACAGATGGCACCATCTCCCTCACATTGTAGTGGGCAAACTAGATGATCTGCCAGTGTACAAAGTAAGGCCTGAGAACAATTCAAAAGATGTAAAAACAATGCATAGAAATCATTTACTACCCATTGGACAAATCCTGATTGAGTCTGAGCCCCAGAAGATGCCCCTCTGGACCAGTGACTAGAGCTGCTGCTAAGAAAAGATCAAGAAGTCTGCACCTACAGAAGCAGAGTTAAAGTGTTCCCCTGCACAAGTCCCAGTTGAGCATGACTGTCAGTCCATATCAGAAGAAAGTGAGAGTGACTTTGAATATATCCTTCTTACGAACTGAGTCAATTGTTTTGGGCAATCCCTAGTCAATACTGGAGACAAAGCTGGGCCTTCTGGACTGTCTATGCCCCAGCTTCATCCCTGGAGCCAATGCTCCCAGAAAGTGAAGTGCAAAGCATCAGATCAGATGAAATGGAATCATTGTGCATGGTTGAACTGTTTGAGCTTTCAGGGAGGAAAATGATAGATTGGGGCAGACTGGTGATACACCGAACAAGAAGAGTATTTTGAGTGCCCTGACAGTCCACTGCCAGTGTCTGAAAGCTCTCCATGCAGGCCAAATGTTGTGGACTCAGAAACTGTAACTCCTGGAGCTGAAAGTGCCCCAAGTTCTAGCCTCTCTACCCCCATGGAGACTCCCCTGACAAGTGAGAACAATGCTGAAAATGAGGCTCAGAGTGCAGAGACTGTAACAGCTCCCCTAGAAAGACTGGTCGAGCTGTAAAGCCTGTGGTGCACCTCAGTTATGATTCCCTGGGCGGCCAGTGGACCTGCCTCTCAATGTTGTCCATAAAGGAGTGTATGTGTCCCCGAGCTCATTGCCCAAACTGAGCGTTAGTGCTAACTCAAGTTACTTGTGTTGCCCTCTAAGTATGGTGCCCCTTGCCCGTCCAGCCCCAAAGGTAACTGATAGGGAAGGGTCCCTCTCTTCAGGTTTCATGTACAAGAGGTAATAACTTGAGTTATGGTACAATGTGTGTGTTATACTGTGTAAAGAGTGACGTACTGCAATGTTTCAGAAATGGTTCTTGGTAAAATGATGTATTGACTGATGATTACATGTGTGAGCCTAATGCAAATGTATATGGTTGATTGAAACTTGTAGAAGTACTTGCTTGTGGCCATCAAGCTTTCCCAAACCAGGAAGGTGTAACCCCCTGCAAATGAGGGGTTCCCAAAGACTTCCAGGAGCTTGCTTGAATGCTCCAAGCCTGAATGGTGTTTGGCATTTTAAGCCATTTATCAGTGAGTGTTTTAGAGCCTCTGGTACTGTCTCTTTAAGAGCTGTCTGCTTGCAGACATAATTAGTTTGTATGGGGACTGTGTGCTTCTCTGAGTACCATCAGCTGCTGCCAATTCACTTCATTTTTGCGTCACTAGGAGTGCAAAGGGAACCTATCTGAAAGATGTAACTGTTTGCCAGAAATTATTTAGAGTAATAATGAAATTACAGTTTGTCTAACCTGCTTTCTTTGCAGTCAGAACTGTGTCTGCTAGTTCCCATTCTGGTTTTGAACTGCTGAACTGGACCAATCAGTGTGGGTAAACTAGCTCTAAAATGATGCCTTGGACAAATCAGAACTTGGGACTCATAATCTGAGCCAGCCACAAGAGGATTGTAGGGCAGTGACTCTGGGAGATGTAGTTTAGACTTCAGTGCCTTTTTGGACCAACAGCAGCAGTCTATTGTGAGTGACAGCCAATCCAGTCAAGAACTGGGAGGAACTCAAAGGAAGTGCCCGGTTTCGTCAGTTGGAGTTCAGTTGAGCTTTGAAAGTGAAGGGGAAAGAAACCCTGTGCTCCTTCAGTGCACAGTTTCAGTCAAAAAACGTGTGCAAGGCCCAGAGTTCCGGTCTACAACTTGTGTAACTGCTTGTTAGGACTGAATCCGTCCTGTGAAAAGAATCAAAGGATCTCTGAAGAGTAGAAACCAGGCTCACCCTGTAGAAGACTGAAGAAATTGTTGAATTACACTCGGTCTGTCAGGAACTGAATCTGCTGTGTGTTCTCCTGGTTATTGTGCAGTAATTGCGATTGGGATACAGATGCAGCCTGCCTGGTATAGTGCTTTCTTTTTTTTTACCATATAAATGTGTGAGGAGTCTCTTGGAGATCAAAAGTAGCCCTGCTGACATTGAAGGACCATATCTTCTTTGGAGGTCGTGAGTACTAATTCGGGGTCGCTCCCTGTTGAATTGCCACATTAAATCAAATGGAATTACTGTACTGCTGACTGTTTAATTTTCCTTTCTCTGTGTGGAAAGGCCCCTACCAGCTGCCACGGTTTGGACTAGCCACTAGGGCCTGGGTACCCAGGGACAGTAACTGTGTAGGATAGGCCTGTGCACAGAGCCATAGGTAGATAGTAAAGTGATAAGCTAATTAACCTGATTTCCCCTGTCCTTGTTATATCCCCTAAATAAATCAGAGCTGTTTGTTTCAACAAAGTTATACTGCCTGAGGTATTTGTCTATGTTAAAGTACTGTACTGTGATTGTTGCACTGTATCTTATTTACAGGATGTCCGGTGCCTGAACCAGCCTTGGGGGTAAGTGTATACTGTGAAGGTAATTCTGCTATATTGTGTGGGCCACTAGTGGGAAGAAAGGGGGGTTGCAGTGTCCCAGAGGGCTGTGACCAAGTAAGTTTAACTATTGCAAACCCTGACCTCTGGGTGGAGGCACCCGCCATTGGATCCAGGCCCCTCAACCTGTTAGTGGCAAATCAGGCAGGGGTAGTAGCCCCTGGGATAGCGCCATCTAGGGGTTACACACATCAAATCAGCAAGTCAATTACAGCGAGTCAAACTCAGTAATTACAATTACAGCAACCGCAGCATTATAATGACGGTACAATTACAGCGAGACAGAAATTTCAGCGAACCTCCAGAATCAAGTAGCGACTCAGAGGATGTTATTTTAGAAATAGGAAGGGTTCAGGAGGTGCAGGGGGACTAAATACAGAGGTACCTGTGCCTTGACTCACTGCACCTGTGCACACTAACATTACATCAGCTGGATAGGATGTTTGCAGGAGGACTAGCCTATGGCCAAGGTCATGTTCAGGCAGATTGTGTCTGGGGCAGCCGCAGACACAAGCCGTCGGTATTGCAATCTCACAGAGCGACTTGCTCGGTTTTGTATGCCACTCATACCCACCTGGAGTATTTACGTGGTTCAGCTATGAATTATGTGCTGAAATGTGCATTCACTGAAATGTCCCATCCCTATTTACCTCTGCACTATTATTGTTTCGCAGTAATTACAGGCGATGTAATTAATTTGCTGAAATGACATGGAGTCCTTTCAGTTCCATATAGGTGACAATTTCTAAATGAGCAGAGGCAGCCACAAGAAACAAGGGCTACTGCTTAATAGTAGTGCCCTCTTTCTCGCACCCCCTCCTGCCCACCTGGGTGTTGACAAATATATAATGGGCCACAGGCAGCTGACAGCAGAGACTTCCTGCAGGATCAGAAAGGGGATACTCGACTGAGTCAAAACTGCAGGGAGTAAATTAAACTCCATCTACAGGCAGTGAAATAAACTGGAGCAGAAGTCCTCCCGAAAAAGGAAAAAAAAAAAAATATGAGAAGAAGCTCCTCAGTCAAGACCAGGGGAAGGTAAAATATCCTACAGTTCGGTATGAATATCACTGGTTGCCATGGGTGTGGGGCACTCTTCTTCAAAGGACTTCTCTGGAGAGTGGGGCATTGTCCCATATGTAGGATTCTAAACAAGCTAAAGGCACAGCAGAATGCAGCATAGAAAGAGATATCTCAGCTGCAGCACCAACTTTATTGGAACAAGAACTGGAGTTCGCACCCTCAATTTCCACACCACCAGATCCCCCCAGAAGTCCACTCCTACAGAGATGATCCAGTCCAGGGGGATGGAAGGTGGTGAAGGGGTGGGGAATAAAATTAGTAAAATGGAACAGTTAAACCGTAACAATGCCAAGACCATCCCAACTGGAAACCATTTTGGACCACTAACAGAGGAAAAAGATCACAGCCACACGGTAGAGGACAGGATGCCAGATGAGGAGCCAAGACTTCACTCAGAAATAGCAAACAAAGGCAGCCAAATAAAGAACTATAAAAAAAATAAAGTAAGAAAGTACTCAATGTAGGCGACTCCATGATAAGAGAAGTGAAGATCTAGCTGAGTGACTGCGGACAAAAAAATGTGCTAGTCAGATGCCTCCTGGGAGCCTTAGCAAAGCATGACACTGATCGCATCAGAAGGATAGCGGCAAGAGAGGGGGATGGCCTTAAAATCTTGATACACCTTGGAACGAACAACCTGGCAAATCAGTCAAT
Organism: Neoceratodus forsteri; assembly: GCA_016271365.2. Lineage (NCBI taxonomy): Eukaryota > Metazoa > Chordata > Ceratodontiformes > Ceratodontidae > Neoceratodus > Neoceratodus forsteri. Next base: position 360,550,821 of record CM028137.1, read on the forward strand.
AGAGGAAGCCAAACAGATCCTAATAAAACTAGGCAAACGACTGGCCACTCAGACGACCTCCCTAGCCTTCTCCAAGTTACTTCCAGTATGGGTAAGAGGTGGAAGGACAGACAGGATCAGAAGCAGAGACACTGAAGATTTCAACGCATGGTTACAGAGCTGGTGTCAAGGAAAGGGTACCACTTTATAGGTGCTTGGGGAGACTTCTGGGAAAGGAAGTTCTTCAAATACGATGGACTACACCTGACCAAGACAAGAGTAAGCGCACTGGGACAGAAGTTTAACATCAGCGTTGGATGCTTAAACTAGGAGGGAGGGAGTTTGAGGCAAAGGACCTATCCATGACACCTGAAAAGACAGAAACTTAGCCTACACTCCCCAAAAAATAGAAACTAGACACAGGACTTGAAAGAAAATTTACGAGGGTAGAATAGGAGGTAAGGCGAGAGTAAATCAGCAAACTGAGGTAGTGAGGAGAAACACGTCTGCTGGGAGTAAAGACGGGAGGGGTATAGAGGTAAAGCTTAAGGACAGAAGAGGAAGCGGAAAGAGGAGAGACAATAAAACTTGGAAAGCCATGTGTACAAATGCCTGCAGCCTGGGAAATAAAATCCCAGACCTGGTGGCCTTAATGGCAGAGTCAGACCTGGACATTGTCGCTGTAACAGAGACATGGTGCACAGGGAACCATGACTGGGACATGGCCATACCAGGGTATACACTATACCGGAGGGATAGGGTAGGAAAAAGGGAGGTAGAGTGGCTATCTACGTAAGGGAGGGAATTCAAGCTACTGAGTTACAGGGAATGGAGGAGGTGCAGAGGCACTGTGGGTGACCCTGGAGACAAGAAATTACACCTCTATTCGTACTGGCATGATCTACAAACCTCCATCACAAGGGGAAGAGCTGGACAGGGTGCTGGTGGAGGCCATCCACAAAATGACAGCAAAAGGGGAAGTACTACTGCTAGCAGACTTTAATTTACCAGATGTTGAGTGGAGCACCTATGCTGCAGCCACAGCAAGGAGTAGAGACATCTTAGACGCCCTACAGGGGCCGTGCCATAGACAGCTAGTGGTAGAGCCCATCCATGAGGGAGTAATATAAGATCTGGTGCTCACCAATGGGGACAGAGTTACAGAAGTAGTGGGAGGCAGCCACCTGGTGTCAAGTGATCACCATACAGTGTGGTTCAATGTGAGAATAGAGGAGAGTCGTCAAACCACACGAAAGCAAGGGTCCTGGATTTCAGGAGGGCAGACTTTGCTAAATTGGGGGAATGTCTCAAGACAGCCCTGGCAGAGAAAGAGGAAAGGGGGCAGAGGAACAGTGGGCAATACTCAAGGGAGCCATGGCAGAAGCAACAAGCCTTTACATTAGGCAAGTAAGTCAAATGAAGAGAAAGAAAAGCAACACTATGGTTTTCAAAGTAAGTGGCTGGGAAGGTAAAAGAAAAGCGATTGGCATTCAGGAAATACAAGGAAACACAGAGAGGAGACGGGACAGAGGGAGGCGGGCAAAGCAGTCAAGATTGTTAAGGCACAAATACAGGAAAGAACAGCCCAGGCAATAAAGAAAGCGGATAAGACCTTTTTTAAGGTACATGTATATTAGTGAAAGAAAAAAGCCCAGGGGAGGGACTGTGAGACTAAAAAGGGAAGAAGGAGTGTGTGAGGAAGGGGACCTAGAAAAGGCAGAAATCCTGAATAAATATTTTTGTTCTGTATTCACAGAAGGGGAAGGGGAGAGACCGCAGTTAGGGGATGGAAGCACCAGGGGAAAAGAGATGGACACCAGTCTGTTTACAGAGGAGAAATTGCACACAGGAGTACACAAGGCAATTGGGCTGGATTGGATATATCCCAGAATATTAAAAGAACTTAGAAGCGAGCTGGCAGCACCACTGACAACCCTGTTCAACAAATCGACAGAAACAGGTGTGGTCCCGGAACACTGGAGGAGGGCGAATGTAGTCCCTCACCTTAAAAGTAAGAGCAGGGCAGTTAGCCTGACCTCGGTGGTGGGGAAACTGATGGAATCATTGCTAAAAAAAAAGACTGTGACATATCTTGAAGAAAGCGGAGCACAGGATCCAAGGCAGCATGGATTCACAGCAGGAAGGTCTTGTCAAACAAATCTGATACTTTTTTTTGACTGGGAGACCAGGGAAGTTGATTAGGGTGAGGCGGTGGATGTGGCCTACCTGGATTTCAGTAAGGCCTTCGACACGGTTCCGCATAGGAGGATTCTAAAAAAGTTGAGCAGCCTGGGAGTGGGTCCCAGGGTAGTAAACTGGGTCAGAAATTGGTTGAGCGGTAGGACACAGAGGGTGGTGGCAAATGGAGTGCAATCCAAAGAGAGGGGGTGACCAGCAGGGTACCACAGGGATCGGTGTTAGGGCCAGTCCTCTTTAATGTCTTCATAAGCGACATTGCAGAGGGGCTAGAAGGGAAGATATGCCTTTTCGCAGACGACACTAAGATCTGCAACAGGATGGACACTCGAGGGGGAATGAGAAGGACATAAGCAACCATGAGGGTGGTCAAGGTGTGGCAGCTAGGATTCAATGCAAATAAGTGTAAGATTATGCATTTGGGGCACAGAAACCTAGGGGAGGAGTACAGAATGGGGGGGGGGTTCTGACAGCCAAAAAACAGGAAAGGGACCTGGGGGTGATCATATCTGACAACCTAAAGGTGACCAGACAATGTGAGAAGGCTGTAAGGAGAGCCAGTGGGATGCCAGGGTGCACAGGGAGAAGTATCACGAACAGAAAAAGGGAGGTGGTGATGCCACTGTACAGATCATTGGTGAGACCTCATCTGGAGTACTGTGTCTAGTTCTGGAGGCTGCACCTCAAAAAGGACATAGACAGAGTGGGGGCAGTTCAAAGAAGGGTATCTAAGATGGTGCAAGGGTTGCATCAGAAGACATATGAGAAGAGTTGAGGACCTCAATATGTATTCGCTGGAAGAAAGTAGAGAGGGGGAATATGATAGAGACTTTCAAATACCTCAAAGGTATAAATAATGTACAAGAAGGTATCATTTTTCAGAAAAGAAGGGGTTCAAGTACAAGGGATCATGGTATGAGACTGGGGGGTAGACTAAGGGATAACATGAGGAAGTATTTCTTCACGGAAAGGGTGGTGGATACATGGAACATCTCCCTGCGGAGTGGTGGGGTGAAAATGGTGGGGGAATTCAAAAATGCATGGAATAGATATAAAGGAACCCTGGCTACAGGAAAGAGAGGGCAAGCCGTTCATCAATGACGGTCTGTATTATTTGCAGTAGGTGGGGACAAATAGGCGGACCAGATGGGCCTGGCGGTCCTTATCGGCCATCAAATTCTATGTTTCCACTGAGGGTATTGAGAGAGTCCAAGAAAATACTAGCTGTACCTCTGACAGTTCTATTTAACAGCTCACTGGAAACAGGAGTGGTTCCAGCAGACTAGAGAGTAGGGCAGATGTAGTCCCACTACACAAAAATGGCAGTAGGGAGCAGGCTGGCAATTATTTATTTTTTTTTTGTTAACTGGATAGGTACTGTGACAAAAAAGGGGACCAAAGTCACGTATTCCTTTGATTCATTTATTCTTCTCTAAATATCTATCTGCTTCAGGTCCAAGATGGCTACCAGATCACATGATCAAGTAGTATATGACAGCTTATGTCAGCCAGGGTGGAGGGACTGATATTCTCATGGGAAAGTTAACAGGAAGTCTAGGGAAGAGGCAATAAAGCAGTAACCCCAGTGGGGAATGCTTCCTGGAGATGTTCTCATGTTAGACAAACGACCCAGGTGCATGTCATAATGTTAGCAAGAAGGTGCTGAAGGGTGAGGACACACACACAGACAGTTTTTCTCTCTCTCTCCCTCTCTCTCTCTCTCTCTCTCACACAGAGGGCTGGGACAACATGAAACTGTCACTCAAAGTGAGTGAGACCCCTCCCCACAGGGAGTGAGAAATATATTGAGGGGCTGTAAGGAGGCTGTTTCTCTTGGACTTGGAACATCTGAAAATGCCAGAGACCTGCAGCTAGAAGTCTGGTAAGAAAGACAGCTTAGGGAACAGTGTTTTCTTCAGACAGCAGCAGGTAAAGACATAGGATTTAACGTGAGAATAGCTCAGATTCTTCCATTTGCAACCTACTATTTGCAACCTAGTATAACTTCCATTTATTTTAATTTCTAGTAAACTGTAATGCTTTTGTCTGACTGTACATAAATCCTGTTGTAACTACTTGTAGTATTTTAATAATGCTTATATTTTTATAGAATCAGTGACTGCTTGTTTTATTTAAAGGGTAAGTCTGCTTTTTTCTGCTGGACTCTGTTTGCAGTTCGTCTCTGATGGGGCACTCTACCCAGAGTTACTGCGCTGACCTTCTTGACCTAGTGCAAAGGAGGAGGAGGAGTTAAAAACAGGTTCCCTGGGTCCTGTTGGTAAAAATCCACGGTGGTGGCAGTGAACTTGAAGTCCCTTGTGAACGATTTGTGTCACAGGTACACTAAGCAGAAACTGACTTTTTTCAGGTACGAGTCGGGAGATAACATTATAGACAAACATACATATCACATTATTACATATCTCAGTATATAGAGAATAATGTATGGGCAATCATACACAACAAGGCAGTGTTTCCATCAAGGGGTTGAGATGACAGCATCTGAACCTGAAATGACAGCCGAGTTATATAGTTGCCTATTATTTTATAGTATATGTTTGTTTTGTTTTTTACCGGAGTGACAGACGTCCACTGAAGTGAAAACAAAAAATCTTGTCATTTCTTTGTTCTGTTCTATGATCAAAATCAAATTTACAGACTTTTGAAAGTTTAAAGGTACAACTTTGGGCACTGGGTGGTTGGTAAGTAGCTAGGTGTGGAATAAATAAGAAATGTACAATTGTATGACCTTTGTACTGTGTAGAACAATCATTCGGAATGTGCACACCACCACTTTGGAATGCACACAATGGTTTAGAATGCGCACAACAAGGGTTTTGAGCAGGTTGATTTTTATATAGAATAAAGGCTAACCATATACTATACAGCATTAGACAGGTACAGGAGTAGTGGTCACAAAGCAACATCAGCATATACAACAAGGAACATGTATCAGCACATGGGAAACAATTACATAGGAAATTAATAGATGTAAGGACTATAACCCAGTCAGATGCACAACAGTGACGACAGAGCAACAGGATAATGACTACGGGGAAAGGATACAAACGATAAGTAAAGTGCAATCAAGGTACAACAAATAAGAGTCACTCCCGATACTGGAAGGATAACACAGCAAATTTCAATCTGCGACAACAGGGGAAAGAGATACCCCGGATTGGATGGTCAACAAAGATAGGAGCAGCACCTGAAGTCCAACTAGCTTGCATTAGGACATTTTAGGCCAGTCAGCATAATATAACGTGGTGGGAAAGTTAATGGAATCGCCGGACCAGTGGCACTGAAGTTTGCGCTGAATGCCATCGCTTGATATATCGGTGACCCAGATCGGGAATGGCCTCGGGTTGTCAGGGTGCTGGTGTGGGGGGGGGGGAGGAGGGATGAGCAGGATGAAGTGGAGCCTGCAGGCTGCTCTCCTCTCCTGGGGGTGGTAGGGGTGGTTTGTCGCCCTTCCCGCAGTTCTGCTTCCACTGGGTGGAGGTCTGGTGGGATAGCATAGGAGGAAGGAGCAGCAAGGACGGGAGGGTGGAAGGGGCTGAGCTGGCACCATGGAGTGCATGCCTCCACACGCACTTATGGCCATGTACCAGGCCTCAGGAGGGAACTGGGTAAAAAATGGGAGAAACATATGATAAAAATAAGAATTTACAAAAAAGTTAATAGAATCACTGCTGATGGAAAGGATTGTGGAATATATTGAATCCAGTGGGTTACAAGACCCGAGGCAGCACTGTTTCACAGGGGGGAGGTCATGTCAAACAAATCTGATAGATTTCTTTGACTGGGTGACCAAGGAACTAGATCAGGTTGAAGCAGTGGATGTGAAGTACCTAGATTTCAGGATTTCAATACCATTCCACACAGGAGACTAGTAAGCAACCTAGGTAAGCTTTGGAGTGGGTTTAAAGGCGGTAAACTGGATAAGAAATTGGTTAGGGGATAGGTGACAAAGAGTGGTGGTAAACGAAGTTCACTCCAAGGAAGGGAGGGAAGGAGGGTGATCAGCGAGGTGCCTCAGAGATCAGTGGTGGGACTGGTCCTCTTTAATATCTTTATACATTGCACAGCAGCTGGAAGGGAAGGTCTGCCTGTTTGTGGATGACACCAAAATTTGCAACAGGGTGGACATTCGGGTGGGGGGTTGGAAAGGATGAGCAGAGACCCAAGAAAACTAGAGGAGTGATCAAGAGTATATTAGCTGGGTTTTAATACGAAGAAGTGCAAAATAATGCACGTAGGGCACAGAAACCCAGAGGCACAGTATAAAATGAGTGAAGTGGTATTGACGGCCATCATGCAGGAAAGAGACCTGGGGTAATCATATCTGATGAACTAAAATTGGCCAGGCAGTGTGACAAGGCAGAAGGGATGGTGAGTGGGATGCTGGGGTGCATAGGGAGGGGTACCACCAGCAGAAAGGGAGGTGGTGTTGCCTCTGTTTAGATCATTTGTAAGACCCCCCACCTAGAGTACTGTGTCCAGTTCTGGAGACCACATCTCTGGAAGGACACAGAGTGGAGGCGGTCTAGAGTAGGGCAACTAAAATGGTGCAGGATCTGTATCAAAAGCCCTATGAGAAGAGACTAAAGGACTTCAAGCTGTACACCTTGGAACAGAGGAGGAAGAGGGGGAGATACAACAGAAATGTATAAATACCTCACAGGGGTAGATAAAGAATAGGAGAGTATTTTTCATAAGGAGAGGTGCTCAAGAACAAGGGACATGTTATGAAGCTGGAGCGGGTAGATTCAAGAGAGATGTGAGGAAGTACTTCTTCACAGAAAGTGTGGTGGATTTTTGGAACAACCTTCAGCAGAGGTGGTGGAGTCGAAAACAGGTGGTGCTCAAGAATGCATGTTATAAGCACATGGAAATCATAGTGGAAAGGGAGGGAGGGAGAAAGAGCTGTAGATTGGGCATGGTATGCAGTAACTATGTGGGTAGGGAGAAATGGGCAGACTGGATGGGCCAAGTGGTCCTTTTGTGCTGTCAGATTCTTTGTTTCGATGTTACAAAAGTATCACAAAAGGCTTCACAGATGCCAATGAAGAAAAAATAGACAACTGGTAATAAGTACTGTTGCTAATTTACAAGTAAGTTAGTTTGCCAACACCAAGCGTTAGAGTTATACGATTAGTGGTAAAGAAGTGAAACAGGGAAATGCTGGAGCGCAGTTGGGAAATTCCAGTCCACTTAGAGCCTTTGCAGTTTTTAAGTACCACTTCACCTTTCCAACTGGTTTGGGGTTGGCTTTAGGGCCCCACCAATGGGTCGCAAGCCACAGGGTGTGGCAGACGGATAACTGTGTGTGGGGACGTAGGGCAGATTCTGAAGATCCCCAGGCAGACAACTGCAAGAGAGAGGAAGGGTACCTGCAGGACATCCAGAGTTGCAGGTGAGGAGGAACCATTCAGCTCAGCTCTCCGATACAAAAATCAGGTACCAGGCTTTAAAAAACACAAGTGTTCGCCGTCCATAATCGGGGGAAATTACCAAAATCAGGGACCACCAGGCTTAGCTGTCCATAATCAGAGAAACTCACTAAAATCAGGGACCAGGCTTTAAAAATACAAGTGTTGGCTGTCCATAATCAGGGAATATCACCAAATTCAGGAGCAAATTACCAAAATCTAGGGCAAATACATACAATTCAGGACAAATGACCAGAAGTGGGCAAATAGGATGAATTACTAATTTCAGGGAACAAATCACCAAAATCAGGGACAAAAAAAAAACGCAGAGGCAAAAGAGAAAAAAAATTGGCAAATAACTAAAATTCAGGGCCACCTTAAAAAACTGCAATAATAATTTCGGAAGCTAATGCAGTAACGGGATAGCAAGGCTCCCAGATCAGTCAATCTTCTTCCCTGTAACCACAGGGCAATGTTACTGTATTCCTTGTACATTCCATTAGTTCATACGGAAACTGAATTGCTCCGTTTTCCTCTATAACAAATGCAAGTCAGTAGGTGCCTTGCGCTTGCTGCGGCTGCCAAATACATTTTCTTAATCTGAAGTAGAACTATTTACAAAGTAAAGAAAGTGTATGCCGCGACTCTGTTTTCACAATCCACAGATACACAGTAACAATAACACTAATTTTACGAAGGATTTAAGAAAACAGGGACATCCCTGAAAATCGGAGAAAGTTGAAAGATATGGGGGAGGGATAAGTAGAAGAATGAAAAAAGGACTCTCTTACCTTCAGTGCAAGTTCCCAAAAGCACAGGTAACAGAACAGCAAACTCCTGCCAGAGTATGGACAAATAGGGAAGCTGCCCACGGGGCCAACCAGGAATCAGTGTCCGTGCCGAGCCGTTCCAAGCCCTCTGACACATCTAATGAGCTCCTTCCTGCCAGCAGCAAGGCACCAAATCCGGACTCGGCTGCTGCTCTGGCAGGGACGAATTGCTATGTCCGCCTGCCCTGCCTTTGTTTATTGTGGAGGTGTAACTTCAGACCATAGTATCCATAAAGAGATCATTTTATGGTTCTCACTGCAGCCGGCTCCGGGTGGGTGTGTGTGTGTGTGTGTGTGTGTGTCTTGTGGGTTGGCTCACAGAAGGGGAGGGGGGGGGGCACACTAGGAAACAAATTAACTGTTGCACAAATCATTCTTACACGGTATTAATATTAACTCCTTTACTGCCGTACAACTCGCGGCACAGATAACTAAAATGAAAACACCACGTTTTACAATTCACTGTTTTGTTTTATTATAATTAAAAGTTTATTTAACTTTCCAAATGTACAATATATAAATCAAGTCATGCATGGCCAGGGTAAAACTTGGAGCTCCAATGCTAATTCTTGACAGAGTGCATTCATATAAAATTCGGCGGAAAAAAACCCAACAAAACACGTGAACATGAATGGCAGTGCATTTGTAGGGTACCTTAGTAAATCAGTATCACATGAAGCATACAGTGCAGATCTACTGAAACTGAGCAGTGCTTGTCAATCTTGTTAACATCACCAAAGGTGCCAGTGGGGCACTAGGACCCCACTGACTCTTGTGTGCCTGTGTCTGTGAGCCAACTCCAAGAGAGTATAGTAGTAGTAGTAGTAGTAGTAGTAGTAGACTGTGTGTGTGTAAGGACCGCTAGGCCCATCTAGTCTGCCGGTAAGCCCTATACTTGTATGCAGTCACTGACCCTAAGGCCCTGTCCACACTATGCCTCTGCAACGTTACAGAGTGCCCAAACCGTTACCACAACGGTTTGCGTTTACACCTGTAGCGTTACAGGAAGGCGTTTTAAGTAACCGTTGTTGAAACCACATATGAGGTGGTTTGAACAGCAGTTATGTTTCGGTCCGACCGTGTAACGTTACCGGCGTAGTGTGGACGGGCGGTAACGGTCCCCTGCAGAGACCGGAGCACAGTGCGAGCTGCATTGTGGGATCGGGCGCCGCCATAACGGTCGCCCGGCTCCCAATGTGTGGACCGGCAGTGCTGGTCCTGTAATGGACACCACCGAGGTGTGGACACACTGCACCGCTCCCCAGCTGTAACAGATTGCATCTGTTACCGGGCCAGAGCGGTGTAGTGTGGACGGGGCCTAAGTGATCAAGTAAGCATTAAGCCACGACAAAGGTGGCATCTAATGCTGGATTGATGCATGGTTGGGGGGGTTGTGGCCTGAGGGCGAACAACCGCACCACCATGTATCAATCGCATTAGATGCCACCGCCAGAGTAACTTAATCTTGCTATGTACATGGGCCTTACCACGGCCATTGGTGTCGCCAGGAGGGTGGCCAGTGTGCGTTAAGGAACATAAGACTTGGAGTCGGTGCTATAACAAACGAGTTTTACTGCACTTTGAAATCAGGGCAGACAACAATATTTACATACTAATGCGGTCAACTTTATCACTACCTCTAACTAAAGAACAGCGTGCAGCTGAGATAACTGTCCCGAAATTCTGCACTTCTGTGCGGGTATTGCCTTCATACCTGCCGTTGGAGGTCTCCGGTGCAGTGCTCAGTTGCCATGATGAGTGCTTGGATCGAGATTTGCATACAGGCGCCGGTCACTTCCTCCTGCCTTCAGCTGACTGCTCTGACGCCGGCGTCTCCTAGATGCCACTGCCCTGCATCCTATGTCTATCTCATGGTCTCCTACCTCTGACTTCTGTCCGCCACTGGTTCTTGTCCCCCCTCCGCGTTTCTGTCCCTGCATAGCTAGTCTCCCTGTCACTGTGCCTGTCTTGCGCCTGTTAGACTTGCTCCCCACCTGTACCCAGTGCTGCTAAGCTGAGGGTCTGGCTCGTTTCGATACTACCTTATCGGGTACGGCATCTATCATGGATTAATACCCGCTCCACTTTTGATCCCGTGATGCCGTTTCACCATTCACTGCTGCCCATTCCACCTCTCTGATTATTGCCATGTTACAATGGCTTTTCATTACTCCCTCACCACCCAATGTTCCCTTGTGCCTGCCCCAGGCACGTTTAAACCCCTCCATTGTGCTTGCCCCCACCACTTCTTAAGGAACTGTTCCAAGCATCCACCACCCTCTCTGTGTAGAAAAACTTCCTGAGGTTACCCCTTAATCTACCACCTCCAATTTCATATCTGTCTCCTCGTTCTGATATCTTTTCTGCATTGGAAAAGATTCCCCACCTGCACCTTGTTTATGCCCTTGAGGTACTTGAAAGTGTCTATCATGTCCCCCTTTCTCTCCTCGGCGCCAGTGAATACATATTGAGGTCTCTTAGTCTCTCCTAATATGTTTTGGGATGCAAGCTATGCCCTTCTCTGGATAGCCTCCACCTTGTCTATGTACTTATGCATGTGTGGTCTCCAGTGCTGCACACGGTACTCCAGGTGAGGCCTTACCAGTGTTTTATACAATGGTATCACCACCTCCCATCCCATGCTAGTAATGCCTATGCCTATGCAACCCAGCATGTCACTGGCCCTCTCTACAGCCTTTGCACACTGCTTTGATACCTTAATGTCATCAAATAAGATAACCCTAGGTTCCTTTCCTCTTTGGTGACAGTCAGCACCCCCATTCTGTAGCTCTCCCCAGGGTTCCCCCTACCCAGGTGCATTAGCTCACACTTTTTTGAATTGAACCTCAGTTGCCACACCTCTGACCATCTTTCAAGCTTCTCCAGTTCCCCTCTTCATTTTCTGCACCCCTTCTGGAGTTTCCACTCTTGTAGATCTTGGTCTCATCTGCAAATAGGCAGTCCTTTCCTTCCAGCCCCTCTGCAGTGTCACTAATGAAGACACTGAACAGGACTGGTCCCAGTACTGATCCCTGTGGTACTCCGCTGGTCACCCCCTCTCGCAGGATTGGATCCCGTTCACCACCACCCTCTGTCTTCTGTCCATCAGCCAGTTTCTAACCCAAGGTCTCATCCTGTGCCCCATGCATAGATTGCTCATCTTGTTAATCAGCCTTCTGTGTGGGACGGTATCGAAGGCTTTGCTGAAATCTAGGTAGGTGATGTCTACCGCCCCTCCCTGATGCACTTCCCTAGTCACCCAACCCAAAAAATCTATCAGATTTGTTTGACAAGACCTTCCTGCTGTAAATCCATGTTGCCTCAGATCCTGGGCACCATTGGATTCCAGGTGTGCCACTATCATTTCTTTCAGCACTATCTCCATGATCTTCCCCATCACTGAGGTGATGCTGACTGGCCTACAGTTCCCCGCTTCCTTCCTACTGCCACTTTTGTGCAGTGCGACCACATGCACCCTTCTCCAGTCCTCTAGAACCACACCTGTGTAAGCTAACTCCAAGAGAGTACAGGAGTATACGACAGTGTGGTGATTGCAAATAGCTCCCCACCCCCATATATCCCAATACTGATCCATTTTGTCCAGGGCACTGAACTGGGCCTGCACCTGTCATGCCATCTTCCCCAGTTCCAAGAGCTATTTGTTCACTTGTGGAGGCTCTGGGCCAGATTTTCAAAGGAGGGTGTAGGGTGTCCAACCCAATTTTAGTAGGTTGGGTGCAGCTGCAACACTTTACCTGATTTATGGCAGCTTGCACTAAATATTTAGAACCATAGAATCTGTCGGCAGATAAGGACCATGTGGCCCACCTAGTCTGCCCATTTTCCCTACTTGCTGCTGCAGCCCCAGATCCTATTTGATTTGCAGCTCTCCTGCTCTGCACATCTCCAGGGTATCCTTATGTCTATCCCATGCACTCTTGAACCCCTGTATTGTTTTGGCACCCACCACTTCTGCTGGAAGGCTGTTCCATGGCTCCACCACCCTTTCAGTGAAAAAGTACTTCCTAACATTAACCCAAACCTTCCACCCTTCAGCCTCATACATGCCCCCTTGTTCTTGTGCAGACTTTTCTCTGAAATATGCTTTCTACCTGTACCCTGTTTATTCCCCTAAGGTACTTGAACATCTCTATCATATCTCCCCTCTCCCTTCTTTCATCCAGTGAATAGATACTAAGGTCCTTAAGTCCTTCCTTGTAGGGCTTCTGATACAGTCCATGTACCATCTTCATTGCCCTTCTCTGGACTGCCTCCATTTTGTCAATGTCCTTCCGGAGATGTGGTCTACAGAACTGGACACAGTACTCCAGCTGAGGCCTCACCAGTGATCTGTACAGTGGCATCACCACCTTTTTCCTCCTGCTTGTTATGCCCCTCCCTATGCACTCCAACATTGTTTGCTCTCCCCACTGCCTTTTCACACTGTTTGGTCGATTCTCCTCTGCTCCTTTCCTAGAGCTGCTTCATGATGGCCCGAGCTACTCGCTCTCTCAGCTGTAACCATAACTGCCACACTGTCCTCTAACAGTTCTTGACCGAGACCAGTTTTCTAGTGTGACCCATAGGTGGTGCTTTCCCAAGGGCTACTACCCCTGCCTGCTTGGCTAGTAGCAGGTTAAGGGGCCTGGGTACTGAAATGGGTGCCTCCACCTGGAGGCCAGGGTTGTTAGTGGTCAAGCTAACCTGGGCACAGCCCTCTGGGACACTGTAAGCCCCCTCTTTCCTGTCTAGCGGCCTGAACAATACACAATAATCACTTTCACAATGACCCTTATTCACCAGGCAATTACCCACACTGTTTGCACTTACCACCAGGGCTGGTTCCTCTAGCTGGACCCTGGCAACCCCCTGTAAAACAAGGTTAAGCACAGCAAATAACAACAGTACAGTACTTTTGGCACAAACTGGAACCACAGTCAGGTTAAATGCAAAAATAGGTCTGATTTATTCAAGGGACTTGAACAATGAAGGGGTATAATCAGCTTGTTTTGCTTAAAGGCTGTATCAATCAGACAGTTATGCATGCACTTCAGAGTCCCTACACAGTTGCACACTCTGGGTACCCAGGTAGGAAAATGGTGGGCTAGCCAGGAACTTTGCCCGGGGTAGGCCAGCGTCACAGCTGGTTGGGGCCCTGTGATGGAAGAAAGCAACATGCACAACACACATTATTTGTAATCCGGAGCTGGAGGGCCCAGGTTGTGACAGAAAAGACAACAAGGCAATCAGATGACAACACTTTAGATTTAGCTGTTGTTGCAGTGAGCTACTCTGGTGTTTACTGATACCCAATACAGGACACAGGCAGGACGAAATTGAGACTGCAGGTTGTTGAGCTGGAGTGCCAGGAGAAGCAGGGCCCACACGAATCACTGAGGCGTCGTTCCTGTTCAAAGCATTGAGCAGGGGTCTGATCCCCAGGCAGGTCTCTCGTCGATGGCTTTCTCTGTGTAGCGGATATTCTGGCTGGGATAGTGTGGCAAGGCCCAGGCCAAACGGAGCTGAATACGGATTCAGTCCACGGAGCTGGATGCAGCCTTCCACAAGCAGAATACAGTTCAGCACACAGTGGGGAACCAAATCACGACCCACTAACAGCACACAGCACATTTACATGTAAGAAATTCTACTGTGCCATGCAGATTGCAATCTGGTCGCAATTACAGAGTCTCTGCACAAACTGGGAGTTCAGAGGTGGCTGGAAATCCTGACAGGCCGATCGCATTCAGCAAATCTTCGGTCTTCTTCAGGTTAAAGCCTGGTCACAGTCCAGTGGTTTAAATTGTTCTCACAACTTGGATTCAGTCCGAATCAACTCTATTTTCCCCTCTCAGGGACAGCAGGCAGACAGGCAGGCCAAAATTGAACTCTTTCAAAGTTCTCCTGCACAAATCCACACAGGATTGCTGCTCGATTATCTCAAGCTGTTACTCCTTCACTTCCCAACTCAGATCTGAAGCTAGCTGCAAGCAGCCTGGGACTTTCCCCAGGATCCAAAAGGTTCGGTTGGCTGATTCTTCTGTCAGTCACAACAAGGGCTCCCCCTTCAGGTTCATTTAGGCCCCAAAAGCCCAAAACTACAATTCCTACAGAATTCTGCTCCCACAAAGCCCCTGGGGACAGGCTCCATTTTAGAGTCCCCAGAGTTACTGATTGGCCAATTTCAACAGTCCAGTACCAAGATGGTGGAGATAAACAGAAATGTCCATGATGCAAAGAAGGCAGGTTAGACAAACTGCAATATTATTACTATTCTAACAGATATTCAGCAAACAAGTACATCTCATAACAGAGCTCTCTCTGCGTAATTAACGCTGGCAGCACAGAGCCATTATTTGACAGCCCGGGCGGGACTCAAGCATAGAAACACTCAGCCCTTCTCCCAGATTAATTATAACTGCAATCTATGCAGCTTTTAAGAAGACAGTACACAGGGGCTATACAGGCACTCTCTGGAAATACATTTAAACGCAGGACACCAGCCTGGCAGTGAGCATTTAGGCAAGCTCAAGGAAGACTTTTCGGGAACCCCCATTTGTAGAGGGGTTACACTAGCTATCTGGTTGGTTAGGGGAGCTGTCACTCATAGTTCTGCTGCTCCCATTTGATCAGTTGAGGCGCCAACCTGAAAATTACAAGAGTTACAGTTTTTCCCATGAGGCACTTGAACAAAGGACCCTCGAGGCCCCTTGTGTCCCAATTGGTCCAAATTTCTGGAAGTCCTGGACCAACCATGGTGGCTCCCATCCAGATTAATAAGCTGCAAGAAGGCAGGTTAAAGCAAGCACTCTAATTTAAATATAACAACAAGTTAGAAATCAATATTTAAAGTAGTAGCTAGAGCTCCCTCTGCTTTACTATCGACCACAGAGTGGAGCAAATCAGAACAGTAAAAACAAAAACAAGGTGCTGCATCAGCATGTGGTCTGACAGCAAAACAAAATGGTAATATTAAATGCACACTGAAAATAGAAATATAAAGTTAAAAATCTATGTTTCAACCTTAGGTCCTATTCAGGAAATATCTAAAAGAGAAAAAAGCAAAGTTGGCTAGGGGACCTGTCACTCACAGTTCTGGTGCTCCCATTTGATCAGTGCCGGTGCCTGGCCATTCGTGAGCCCTGAAGCACTTGGAGCCAGCCCAGACCACTGACTGTATACACAGTGGTTAATGCCTTAAAAGGACAGGCACAGGACTTCCGGTGACGTCAGCAGCTTGACGGCAGCATAGCTTGGGACTCTCCTTACCCCAGCCGCAAATCCAAAGACATCCATCACTTAAAATCAGTGCACTCACCGGCTAAATCGACGCGTTCCAGAATTATGATAATGAAGGGGCCCCAGACTCCAGCACAGAAGCTCCAGATGCTGCTGCAAGGAGAGAAAGCAGCACAAACTTCATACCCCTCTGACGATGAAGGAATCATGGCATCCACGAATAAGCCAGAGGAGGGCTGCAATCAGCAAATTGAGACAATACTGCAAACAGCCAAAACAGTAGCCAAAATAGATAGCTCCATAACAGCGCTAAGGGCCAACATCGGAAACATTGAACACAGAGCCAACAAGTTCGAGGTGGGGCTAAACACAGTCATCGAGCAATCAGATGGACACGACCGCCTCTTATTGTTCCTCATGGCTAGGGAGCGAGAGATGATGTGCAAGATCAACGATATGGAAAGGAGAAGTCGGCACCAGAATCTGAGAGTGTACGGTATACCTGAAGGCACAGAGAAAGGGGCTCCAGACCTGATTACATTTCTTCAGGGGGTCCTGAGAGAGGCCCTGAAATTACCGGAGGGCTTTGATTTAACCATGGATCCGGCTCATCGCTCACTAGCCAAAAGGCCCTCCAGCCTGAATGCCCGCCCCCGATTCTTTGTGGCCAAAATGACAGCCTACTGCTCCAAGGAGGAGATTCTCCATTGTGCATGGAGAATGAGGTCAGTAATGTATGGAAAGGCCAAAATTACAGTTGACAATGACTACACTACCCAAGTTCAGGAGGCCAGACGCACCATGTGGCCGGTACTCAAACAGCTAAGGGGGAGAAATGTAAAGGCCCAAATGTTGTTCCCAGCCCACCTAAGAGTAGAAACCAGCAAGGGTACCAAAGTATTTGATGACCTTGAGGCAGCTTCGGAGTTTCTCAAAGAACCGGGGGTGACACTGCCACAACTTGGCAAGGAGCAACTGGAGAAGGAGCTGAGGCATGCATCCTGTTCAGTGGCACGCAGAAGAATGGCCCAGATACATCAAGCAAGCCTCCCCCATGCATTGAACCTGGGTCAGAGAGTGTCTCTTTTCTTTGTTCCTAGACGTGCAGCATGACCAGGACACTTTCTCCCAAGACCCCGTATAGAGGACCAAAGGTACTGTACTTAAATTTCTAATAAAATGAAGGTTTTAAAACCCCTGGAGCCTTGGGGGGGTCCAAAGCAGCGCTCATCGGGAACCTCAATGCCTGGGGAGTTCGTGCCTATGGCAGTTTTCACTTGTGGAGACATCTGGCTGAGCCATCTTTGAGGGCCCACCCATGCCTGAGACATCTACAGCAGGATTTAATGAGCACTCCGCATGGGCATGGACATGCCTACAGAAGGAAGAGACTTTTGAGGCACTAAATGATTAAATGTACATATCCCAAGAGAAAGTTAGATGTTAAATATAAAGTTGGGGGGGGGGTTCTTGTTTTTTGTTCTTTCTCTTGGGACCGGGGCAGGATGTGGAATGTTAATTAATATTGTTAAGGTCTGGGGCCCCATTTAGCACTGATGATGAATGCCTTTTAAAACACGAAGGAAAACTATAGAGGGAGGCTCCCTCATCAGAATGCAGTGACAGTTGGGGTGGGGGGCTCGGGCATCTGAAATGGGGAAAATGTTAATTGTTTTGATGCTGCTGACGTTGTCCATACCTTGGGGACAAGGACCATGATCCTACAGTGTCCCAATAGAGAGGCTCTGCCCAAACCAACTACAAGGGCAAAGTGTCCTGAAGGTAACACGCACCAGCCCACAACCTAAAAAATGGGCTGACCTAGGAAGTCAAAGAACTCATTACCTCATACCACCAGACAGGAAGGTACAGACAATGGAGTTCTACTACTTAAATGAACTGAATGATCAAACCCGATGGACAAGCCATGTGGAGGGGATACTCTCCTCGGGGCTTCCTCCTAAGGGGAAACAAACGGAATACTGAGTAACTTGTTTTGTCAGCCAGTTAATTCAGCCTAATGTTGTAGGCAAGATTATACTCCCTTCTTGTGGGAGAAAGTTTAAAATGTTATTGTATTTAATTATCAGAGCCCTACAGTTTAGGGCTGAACATTACATAATGTTTGTAAATCATAGTAGGCATGAGGTCATATTTATAAGATCAAAGGATAGACACCAGGGAAAGAAGGTGCATGCTGATAATGACAAAGGAATTAAACAGAAAATGGGCAGGGGGAATGAGATGTTTTATGCAGCAGGGTAACTAAGAATAATCCAGTAGACAGTTTACTTGTCCACAATATGGCTCAGGTTAACTCCAGAATTATGTCATACAATGTGAATGTGATTAATCATGCCAAAAAAAGAAAACAAATACAAAAACTCCTCAGAGACCGAAAATGCAAAATCAACTTGATCCAAGAAACACATTCGTTGCCAAATGAGAGTCAGAAGCTAAGGAGTAAAAGGTTCCCTAAATTCTATCATGCATCCCTGAACAAGGGCAGGCAAAGGGGAGTGGCGGTCCTCCTGTCTGCATCCCTCCCCTTTGAAGAGGAGGAGGTTATTGTAGATGCAGGGTCGTGATATGTCATGATAATAGGGAAAATTCAGGATATGGAGGTCACCCTCCTGAATGTCTGTGCTCCCCCGGGGTCACATATCTCTTTCTTTTCGGAGCGTTTTAAGCTAATCTCAGAGAAGGCAAAGGGAGCTCTTATTGGGGGATTGAAATGTGATATTTAATCGAATGATGGACACTACGTCCAGTATTCCCACACCATATAGCAGAACAGCCAGCTCACTAGAAAAATTAATGGGAGACATAGGCCTGGTGGATGTCTGGAGGGCAAAATACCCGGCAGTGAAAGATTTCACATTCTACTCTGCAAGACACAAAATATACTCAAGACTAGATAGGTTTATGACATTCACCAAGAATATACATTTATTTAAGATCATGTGGGTGGGAAAAGAGACACTTTCGGATCATCAGCCAATTTTGGCAGATTTAGAGTTATAACTCCCCAAAAAACCTACTCAATGGAGGCTGAACACAGGTCTTCTGAGAAGTGAAGAGGTGAGGGAGGAGATTCGAGGGGTGATAAAACAGACCGTTCAAGTAAACGAAGGTCCAGACACAACCCCACAGATTCTGTGGGATACAGTTAAGACAATGATTAGAGGAAAACTAATCTCCATAGCAACCCACAGGAAAAAGGAAAGGATTAAACAAAAAGAAACTCTAAAAAAACACTTCCAGAACCTAGAAGAACAACAAAAAACTAAGTACTGTAGACTGAGAGAGAGAGGGGGAGATAAACATAAAAAAAACTACAAAAAGTACAGAGAGAGGAAATAGAGAAATCCCTACACTACTTAAAACAAACATTCTATGAGGGGGGCCCCAGGGCCACCAGGCTACCAGCCTACCGCCTAAGGCAAAGGGCTGCGAGAGCCACTGTCACAAGTCTCAAACATCCGATATCAAAGCAGGTCTCGCATAAGTGTGAACAGATAGCAGACTCTCTGGTCACATCATATAAGCAGCTTTACCAGGTACCCACCAACACCTACCCCAGGGAGACTGAAGAGTTCCTAAAAAGACTGAAACTCCCTGAGCTTACAGAGCTGCAGACGCAAGCCCTGAAGGCACCCATTTTTTGGACAGAGGTAAATAAAATAATCAAAAACCTTAAAGTGGGCAAATGCCCGGGGCCAGATGGCTTCAGCAGTGACTTTCACAGCTGAAATAACACCTTTGCTCCACAGCATATATATAACCAAGTGTGGCAAGATGGAGAGAGGTTCCCCCCTTCCTGGAATTACACTATAATCTCTGTTATCCCCAAAGAGGGGAAAGACCCAACAGAATGAAGCTCTTATATGCCTATATCCCTTTTAAAAGTACACTACAACATTTTTACAGCAATAATAGCAGATACTGTATCTAATCCCATTATGACAAAAATAATACACCCAGATCAGACAGGCTTTATAGTGGCCAGACAGGCTCCGGAGGGAGTCAGAAGAACCATTAACATAATAGATAACATTAATAAAAATCATATCTCATCCTGTATTATGAGCCTAGATGCCGAAAAGGCGTTTGACAGGGTCACCTGGAATTTTTTGTTTGCAGTCCTCTCTGGGCTTCCCGGAGTCCTTTCTGGGAGCCACAGGGGCCCTGCACACCTCTCCACAGGCATGTGTGAGGGTGAATGGCAGAATCTCGCAGAGGTTTGATCTCAGCAGAGGCACCAGACAGGGCTGCCCCCATCACCCTTACTCTTTGCCATATATATTGAGCCCCTCGTCGCAGGCATTGAAAGAAGAGAATGAGGTAGAGGGAATTATAATTGGGGGAGAGAAGCACAAAATATCCCTCTGCATAGATGATGTGCTCATGTACATCTCCAATCCAGATAGATCTATTCCCAAACTATGGACCATACTAGATAAGTTCAGACAATACTATGGATACTCCCTCAACAAAACAAAAAACAAACTACTTAGCTTTTCCTATCACCCAGCCCCAGAGGTGAAACAGCTCCTTCCCCTGAAATGGATTGCCCAGAAAATAAAATACTTAGGTACCCAGATCCCTAAGCACTTAATGAACTTGTACTCAATAAACTATGAACCCCTGATACATTAACTCAGACAGGACATTACCTGCTTAATCTCCAGCTTTATTCCAAAATTCAGTCAATTACAATGTCTGCTTTGCCCAAATTCCTGTATTTCTTCCAGTGCCTCCCTGTAAATATTCACCATAACCAATTTCAAATTTGGCAGAGAGTGCTTAATAAATTTATACAGAACTATAGAAGACCCAGGATTAGCACCCAAATAATGCAGTCCAATAAAAGAACTGGAGGCAGGAACATCCCTAACTTGGAGGACTATTACTTGTCCACCCAAATGAAATGGGCGTTGCTTTGGCCATGGGGAATACTCAGCCCAGTGGAAATTAATAGAACTGAGCTCAACAGAGGGGCACCTGGGGCAAGCATGGCTATGCCAGAAATCCCCAAACGTAGATAACAGCTCACTACTGTTTACTGTAAGACACATACTGTGGGCAATAAAAAGGTTCTGGCACAAGCATAAATTACATAAAGACCTCTGGCCACTGAGATGGTGTGCCTGGGACCAGGAGTTCTTACATATGAAGTTAGATCATACCTTTAGACGATGGGAGAGACTGAGCCTTTATACTCTGAATCACTTCCTGGATGGCCCTAATAAAGTAGACTTCAGCCAGCTCAAGGATAAATACCCCCTTAGAAAAAGTGACCACTATAGATTTCTCCAAGTTAAAACATATATATACAGACCTTTCGGAACAGAGGCGATCAGGGACAAATTTCAGAGAATTTGCTGGGGGTCATAACTGAGATAATGGGCTCCCAGAAGCAGAAAGGACTTGTCTTGGCCATCTGCGGGGCACTGAGGGACAAAGTAGGAAACCAGGTGACAAATACGAAATTAAAATGGGAACAGGAATTGGGGGAGCAGATTTCCAAGAAAGAGTGGGAGTTGGCCCTAACTCAAGCCC
The DNA here is from genome assembly GCA_016271365.2 of Neoceratodus forsteri. Taxonomy (NCBI): domain Eukaryota; kingdom Metazoa; phylum Chordata; order Ceratodontiformes; family Ceratodontidae; genus Neoceratodus; species Neoceratodus forsteri. The sequence continues at coordinate 360,572,059 of CM028137.1, forward strand.
ACAAAACTACTTATTCTCCTATGTGGAGGGAATACGAGTGGAAGGTCAAAATGAGATTTTTCATCACTCCAGTCATTAAATCAAAATGGGATAGGAACTTCCCATCAACATGCTGGAAGGGGATGTGGGGACTCCAGGGCTAATCACCTTCACATCTTCTGGTTATGCCCAAAACTGGGGGACTATTGGAGAGCCATAACACAGAAGTTGAAAGAAATATTCACAATTTCAGAACCAGTTGGCCCAAGACACCTGGTACTGGGGATTCCACATAGGAAGGTGAGGAGGAGGGACAAGATATACCTTTGGAACATTCTGCTTGCCTCAGTCCATAAGACCATCTCAAGGAAATGGCTCTGCCCGGATCCTCCAGAGTTATGGCAATGGGCACACACTGTCTGAGAGGTCCAAGACATGGAGGAGTTGACCCACAGGATTAACTCCAGAACACACAGCTTTGTGGGTCTCTGGACTCCATGGATATTGCAATGGGGGGGATGATGGTTGCGACAGTAATATAACTGGAAATGGTCAGAGGAGATAAATTAAGATAAACTTACAAAACTTGACCTGCTGTAAGGATTTAATGTAATGAATGAATAACCTGAATGATTGACATTGTACCCTATGTGTTAATTACCTTTTAAGTGACAATATATATATATATATAAATTGCAATGTATTATATGAATTGAACCTGTGCCTAAATATGCAATAAACCTGAATTAAAAAAAAAAAGGGACAGGTACAGAGGCACATCATGGCACTCTCACACAAATGAACAGGATAACAACAAATAACCATGGGTTCACTATCTATGTAGAATGTCTACCTGGCAGTGAGCATGGCTGGAGCCCAGGAAGACACCTAAGGTAAGCCCCAAATTGGTGTGTGTGGGGGGTTAGACTCTTCCCTGCCTAGGAAAACTTGGCATCCGCGTCAAGTTTATACATCATAAACAATTTTGATTAGTGCAATACTATTTTTCCTGTGTACAGGCTGCAACCATAAAATACTATATACATTACTGCACAGTTTCATTATTGGTATTTATCATAATAATGAGCATGCTTCACTCATGACTAATGTTTTCCATACACAATGGTATTACTTGAACATTCTACATTGTCATTTTAAACATTCTATTTTTCATTTGCAGACTATCCCAGCTAGGTAGCTGTATGCATTACCCTTGTTTGTACCACTCTTTGTACACTAACCCACATGATTGATAATCAGGTTCACTAGGCCCAGATATTTCAGCATTAACTTAAGATTCACCATTTTGTTCCTCACTTTCTTGATCGGGACTAGCTATTTCATTTTCTGACAGTTCTACAAGACATAGCGAATTAGCTACTTCTGAAGTTACACTGTGTATCTCACTATCAGGTAGCACAGGGGTAGAGATAACTGGATGGCCAGACAGTTCAGAAGGTTCAGCATCATCTCCCATGTTACATAAAGGATTGCTTTGGAATAACTGAGCTAGTTTGAAAGCAGGATAATACGTGGCTCCATATTCACTGTCATCGGACTCAGAATGATTGTCATGATTAATGACAGCATTACTTGGTTGAAGGCTTTGGCTGTAGAACAACAGAAGGTTGATTTGATTGTTTCCTTCAAGCAGCAGATCTGGTAACAGGCCCAGTGGAAACATTAGTCTGAGGTGCAGAGTCTATGATAATCTGGCAAATGGGCAAAAGGCAATTCCGATGCATTGTCTTCACAGTTTGTGGGTCGTTTTCTGGACACACTTTGTAGACTAGCAGCTCATCCAACTTGCTGATAACAATGTATGGGGTGTGACTCCACCGGTCAGCTATTTTGCGTTTCCCCTGAAAGGCCAAATTCCTTAGTAATACACAGTCTCCTGGTTGAAACTCCTGAGCTGTAACACATTTGTCATGTCTTTCTTTGTTGGCCAAGTTTTTCTTTGCAGCCATTGTATGAGCAAGCTGATAGGCATGATTAAGCTGGGCTTTATGTTTTTGTACATACTGTAGATATTTATCTATTTGGATTCTATCAGGTGATACTCCAAAACAAATATCTATAGGTAGACGTGCTTCTCGAGCAAACATCAGTTTATAGGAGGAAAACTCAGTTGCATCATTATGAGTACAATTGTTACCGTGCACCAAAGTACTCTTTTGCTGACTCCATCTTGGCTTGTTTTTCGGGTGAAGGGTGCCTAACATATCAAGCAATGTTGTATTAAATCTTTCAGGCTGTGGATCTTCTTGTGGATGATATGGAGTGCTTCTTGACTTTCTTACACCCCAGAGGGAGAGCATTTCTTTGATTCAATGGCTTTCGAAGTCTCTTCCCTGGACGTAATGGATCCACTGTGGGGCACTTTAGTGAACGAAAACATTGTCAACAAGTACTTTGGCTACGGTGGCCACTTTCTGGTCCTTTGTTAGATAGGCCTGTGCATAATGGGGGAAGAGGTCTGTGACGGATCTACGATGCCGGTTTGACAACACTTTTGTCGACCGGCATCACAGCGATGGGATTGATGTCGACCTCAAGTTGCGGTAGACATAAATCCCAAATATCTCCCTGTCCTGTTTTTTTTTTTGGGGGGCTTTTCCTCCCAAACACCCCATACTCAAGATTCTCAACTTTGAGTCAGAGTTAATTCAGGAAGGAGGTGCAGGACTGGGAGACAGTGTGCCCCTGTCTCAGGCGCACCAACACAGCAACCTGTGTATATTTTGTCAACTGCATCGTCGGTCGCTGTGTTGGTGTCACTGTCGGGGGCATACCATCTGTCACAACAAGCACGTTGCCAATGTTTTTTGCTTTGGGCTCCAAGCTTAAAAAATCAATACATACAAGCTCCATGGGTGCACTAGTGGCAATGTTCACCAAGGGTGCTGCTCTCTGTGGCTGGGCCTTTCTTTGGAGGCATCTGCTACAGATTTTAATATACTGCTCTACATCTGCATTCATTCTAGGCCAGTTGGACTGGGTTCTGGTAAGTCAGCTGTCCTCTCACTGCCCAAATGTCCCATTTGGTCATGGAGTGCTCTTAGACCACACGTTTAAACGTAGAAGGCAACACTAATTGCTGTTAAATGACTTGCCTTGTCCATTGGCAATTTCTTTGTACAGTAGTTTGTTTTGCAGTTTAAGCTTAGGCCCCTCTTTGAACAGCAAGGCAGTCTATTGATCATTTGACTGTAGCGTAGAAACATTTTTTCCCTTGTTTATGGCCTCCAGCACAGGTTTGATCATAGGGTCATGATACTGCTCCCTTTGGATGTCTGCTTGAGTGAGTTGGGGCACAGCGCTCAGATCCAAGGCATCAAAGTTACAGTAAGCTACAGGAACACAGGCTTCTGGAGGCCCCAACTGACAAGGCAATTTACGGTTTCAGAAGACTGGTGTTCATCTTTGTCAGACTTGTGGCATAGAGCCTTTACGGATTGTTCTGACATTCTCACCCACTCAAAATTAGATACAGGCCTTCTGGACAGGGCATCGGCATCAATGTGATTGAGGCCTGGACAGTACTCCACCGAATAATCATACGTTGAAAGAGCAGATAGCCACCTGTGAACAGTGGCATCCAACTTGGCTGAGGTTTGGACATACATGAGAGGATTATTGTTTGTTTTTACTAGAATCTTGGCACCACATAGATATTCATGAAACATGCCGACTATTGCTCGTTTCAAAGCAAGAAATTTGAGTTTTTGTACAGGATACTTTTTCCTCAGATGGTGTAAGGCTTCTACTGGCAAACATCACCGGGCATAATCCTTCCTCATATTCTTGATAAAGCACGGCTTCAAGTCCACTTAGGCTGGTATATGTATGTAGTACATACGGTTTAGTTAGATCGGCATAGGCAAGTACTGGGGCATGTGTAAAGCTGATGGATGATGTCGTAAAAGGCTGTGTCGCCAGCAGGGGTCCATCAGACTCCAAATGGTTCACTAGGCCTGAAGTAGACTTGTTACCCTCTTTTACAGTATTCCTTTTGTGTTTCTGATTGGTGGGTGGATATCCTTGAGTCAGATTTAGCAGTGGGCAAATTACTTTAGTATACTCTTTAACAAAGCGCTGATAGTACCCGTAGAACCCTAAGAATCTTTGCAGTTCTGTTAGGCCTTGGCCAGGTGGTCAAGGCTTCTACTTTACTCGAGCTGGTTTGGATGCCTTCAGAACATACAGTGTGGCCCACATTCTTTACAGACTGCGTAAAAAAAACTGGCACTTGTCCATGGACAATTTTAATCCGAATTCTTCTAACCAGTCCAGGACCTTGAACAAACAAGCCTCATGCTCTGAGTGTTTTGCCAAACATAATAACATCATTCAAGTAAACTAGGTGTAACCACCTCAACTAGGTGTAACCCCTAGGTGGCGCTATCCCAAGGGTTACTACCTCTGCCTGCTTGGCTAATAACAGGTTAAGGGGCCTAGGTTCTGCAACGGGTGCCTCCACCTCAGGTCAGGGTTAATAGTGGTCAAACTAGCCTGGGCACAGCCCTTTGGGACACTGTAACCCCGCCTCATTCCCCACTAGTGGCCAAAATAGTACACAAGACTCACTTTCACAATACTCCTGATACACTTTGCAAGTACCCACACTGCTTGCACTTACCGCCAGGCTGGCTGCTCTGGTTCAACCCTGGGAACCCCCTGTAAAACAAGGTTAAACAGAGCAGACAGCAACAGTACAGTACTTTTAACACAAACTGGAACCCCAGTCAGTTTAAATGCAGAAAAAGTAAGATTTGATTTATTCAGGGGACGTAAACAAGGAAGGGGCATAATCAGGAGGATTGGCTTACAAGCTACATTAATCGAACAGTTATGCATGCAGTTCAGAACCCCCCACACAGTCTCACACTCTGAGTACCCAGGTAGTAGGCAGATGGGCTAGCCAGGATCATTGCCCAGAGTAGGCCAGCGTTGCGGCTGGTTGGGGTCCTGTGATGGAAAAACAACATGCACAACATACTATTTGTAGTCCGGAGCCTGATTGCTTTGTTCTTTATTTTCCTTCACGAACTGAGCTATCAGATGACACACTTAAATTAGACTGTAGTTGCAGGGAGCTACCCTGGTGATTACTCACGATACCCAAGACTGGACACAGGATGGACGAAACTGAGACAGCAGATGAACTCTCTGGAGTGCCAGAAGAAGCAGGGCCCACACGATTCGCCAATGCGTCGTTCCTGTTCAGGTGTGGAACAGGGGGGCTGATCCCCGGGCAGGTCTCTTGTCAATGGCTCTTCTCTGTGCAGCAGGGTAATCTGACAGGACCCTTGCGGCAAGGCCCAGCCGCATGGAGATAACTGCGGATTTAGTCTGTTCTGTGCTGGACACAGCTTCCAGCAATCAGCACACAGTTCACACAAAAGGGGAACTAAATCGCGACCCCCATTCAGTACACAGCACATTTATATGCAAGAAAATATTACTGTACCAGTGCTCCCCGGTCACAGTCGCAAAGTCACTGCTCACAACCAGGATCTCAGAAGTAGCTGAAGTTCATGACAGGCCGATCGCATTTAATAAAATCTTCAGTCTTCTACTGGTTGAGCTTGGTTACACCTCGGTGGCTTCTTTGTTCTCACAAGATCGGATTTAGTCCGAAAATAATCCTCTTTTCCCTCTAGGGCAAAAAACAGGCAAGCTGGCCAGAAGTCAGGCCTTCCACAGTTCTCCTGCGCGAACTACTGCGCAAACTGCTGCTTGAACTATACAAGCTGTTGCTCTCTCAGCTTCCAACTTAGATATGGCTTGCCAGCAGACAGCTCAGGGGATTTCCCCTCATATCCAAAAGGTTCGGTTGGTCGGTTCAGCTGTCAGTCACAGTAAGAGCTCCCCCTTCTGTTGCAAAAAGGCGCCAACTGTCCAAAACTACAAATCCAAAGCTTGTAATCCACACAGACCCGTTTCAGCAGGCTCCATTTTAGAGTCCCCAAGTACTGATTGGTCCAATTCGGCAGTTCAGGACCAAAATGGTGGAGACAGACAGAACAGTCTTTGCTGCAAAGAAGGCAAGTTAGAACAAATTACATTATCATTACTACTATAAATTATTTTCAGGAAATAGTTACATCCTTCAGCAGAGCTCCCTTTGCACAATCAGCGATGGCAGAAACGGAGCAATTATTCAGAAGCCCAGGCAGGACTCGAGCAGGGAAACACTCAGACCCCCCAACCTGGATTAAGTATAATGGTAATTAGGCAGTTCTTAAAGAGACAGTACGTAGAGGCTTTACAGACACTCTCTAGCAATATCAGTTAAACGGCTATAGCGCTTGACAACATCCTGGCAGCAAGCAATTAGGCCAGCTCACAGAAGACTTTTCGGGAACCCCCATTTGTAGGGAGGTTAAATAGGCATTCATGGAGGTTCATGTCTCCTACGGCTTGCTCCATTAATCTTTGAAAGGTGGCTGGCATTCCAGATATGCCCTGAGGCATGTTCAGTCTTGAGCCCACTGCTCTTTTCCATATTTTTAAACGACCTCCCATCAGCCTGTCACTACTCACCCATCCAAATGTATGCAGATGATACAATGCTGTATGCCATGGGCCCCTCCACAAGTGAGGTGGCAAATCTATTACAGGAGGATTTCAATGCCATCCAGGACTGGTTCTGGTCAAACCAACTATTCCTAAACCCAAAGAAAACCATGTCACTAACTTTCGGCTCACAGCAAAGACTTTCCCGTCAAGCTCCGTGCCCCCCTTTCCAAACCCTAGACGGGACCCCCTGGATGTTTGCACCACTTTCAAATACCTAGACGTCTGGCTTGATCAGCACCTTGATTTCGCCACCCACATTGACTCCTTACACAAGAAACTACTCCCTAAACTCGGCGCCCTATATAGGAACAAAAGCTGTCTCCCCTCTCCTGCCAGGAAAGCAACTGTTCAAAGGATGATACTCCCTATACTCGACTATGGTGATATAAGTCTATACTACTGCTCCCTCCTCCGCCTTGGCCAGCCTTGACTCCTTTTATCACTCCTTCTGTCGCTTTATCCTGGACTGCCCACAAACAACCCACTACTGCACCTTATACAACTCCTTAGCCCTGCCGTCCCTCCAAGACCGCAGACAAACCCACTGTGCCAGGTCCACAGCCAAATTCTGGTCCCAGACCCTTCCCCCCCCCACCTGGCTTCTGTCCTCTCCCCACAACCTCCCCCTTGCCTACTCCCTCAGAAGTATGGACCCCAGGCTCCTCCACATCCCTTTCATGCGTACAACCAAAGGCCATGCAGCCTTCAGATTTCGTATCCCACAGCTATGGAACGCCTTGCCAGTTGATATAAGACACTCTCCCAACCCCCGCCTCCTTAACCGCCTACTTGGCACCCACTTCACCTCAAGCTGCTCATGCTTTAGCTAGCGTCCACTATGTACTAGACTATTGTTGTTGTGATTCTCTGTAACACTATCCCCGTGCATGTTCCCCCTCCTATGTTCCTGTATCTATCTGCCGATTGTCTATATGGCAGGTGAACCCCTCACTGTGCTGTTTAATCTTCATGTACCTGTATCTGTACTGTTGTTTTGAGACTTGTCCCCCAGGTTGCATCTGGAATCGGGCAATCCCTGCTCAGTATGCCTTCCTGGTTAAACTCGTAAATAAATAAATAAAATTCATAGAAGCCAAGGGACAGATAAATGCAGTTTTCTCTCTATCCTCTGGTGCCATTGGGATTTGGTAGTACCTGCTTCTGAGATCTAAGATGGAAAATCACTGACTTCCATTAAGACAATCAAGGGCATCCTGGATGCGAGGCATCGTATACCGATCCATTGCGGTCCTTCAGTTAAGTGTCCTGCAGTCCACACACATCCTCACTAAAACATTTTTCTTTCGAACCACCACAATGGGGGATGCATAAGGGCTGCATGATTTCTGGATGATGCCAGCTGCTAACATCTCTTGGAGGTGGTGTTGAACATCATCAGTGTCAGCAGGTGCCAATCTGCATGACCTCTCTTGAAATGGCCTCTCGTCGTGGAGCCTGATATGGTGTTCAGCACTGGAGATGCATCCGACATCCCATTCATTTAATGAAAACACTTTACTCCACTGTGCCAGCTTGCAACTAACTTTCTTCTTCTACTTTTCGGGAATGGGGAACTCTCCAAAATTGAACATGTCGGGAGTTACTTTACCATCATCCTCGGTACGGCGCTTGCTTGGTAACACAGTGATATCTGCACAGTATACCTTAGCCAGGGTACAACTCCGGTTGACTTAAGTGTCCCGGTCGGTCACATTTTGGCTTTGGACCACCACCCTCTGGCCCTCCTCCCTTCGCCAATGTCTTTCTGTGCACTTCCCCGCTAGCCTTGAACAGCCATGTCAGCATCTCCTATGCCCTGGCTAGATGTACCTCAATGACTGAACACCACACAAGAACCCATACAAAAAGAGCCCACTTGTACCTGATAAATGCCCTCAAGAAAATGCTTCTAATTCTCCTTTTCTGTTCAGGCAATGTCTAACTAAATCCAGGTCCTCCAACTCAAATCACTTCTCCGTCGGAGTTTGCAGCTGCTCCTGGGATGAAACTGATTATGGTCAATATTCTAAGCCTACTCAAAAAACTTGATCATCTTCAAGTTTGGGCAGCTCACACTGACCCAGATCTGATTATAATTACAGAGTCATGGCTAAAAAAGACCAACACTGATCCGCAAATTACTATACCGGGCTTCAAGCTCTTTAGGGCTGATAGGGATTCGAGAGGGGTGGTTGTATACGCCAAATCAAAATTTGATGTTAGCAGCATTTCCTGTAAAACTAAGCCCAAGGAATACGAGATTGTCTCGCTTAAACTTCACCTTCCATCCTCAGAGTGCATCACAATCATTGGTGGCTATAGACCCCCGTCAGGAGGCACAGAAATTCTTAATGTGTTGAAATCCATAACTTTGGCTGCTATCACGAAACAATAATCTTAGGGACTTCAATATGGATTGGCTCACTGCTAAATTCCACTCCTAAAAGCCATCTGTGATGAGCTGGGTCTTACAGATAGTAACTGAACCCACAGAATCAATGCTTCTAACTCTGCCAACAGCTCACTCTTAGATGTCATCTTAACTTCGCATCCCCATAAAATCTCACATTTTGCAATTTTCCATAATGATATGAGCGACCACAGTATCGTTGTATGTACAAGATTCCAATCCAAAACCCAGCAGCACCCTAAATTCAGAATCAAACGCTCGTTCCGTAAATTCAACTCAGTAAACTTCCTAACCTATCTAGCTACGATCAGGTGGCATGACCTATATCTTGCCAAATCTGCTAATGCCGCTGTCTCTGTCCTAAATGACAACCTCACCACCCTAATTAACAAGCATGCTCCTCTTATTAAAATGAGGGTGCGGAAAGTCTCGCATCCATGGTTCACCCAAGAGCTCAAATCTGCACTTACCAATAGACAAGCTATGGGCTAGGGCCAGGCACACAAAGAACCCAGCAGACTGGCAGGCGTTTAGAACTGCCAGAAATACCTGTGTTAAAAGTGTACATGCTACTAAAGCAAACTTCTACATCTCCACTCTGGAGCAGGCCAAAGGGAACTCCCAAAAAAATCTGGAAGACACTGAGATCCGTTGAAGGCCATCCTGCTGCTTCCTTCCTACCAAGATTCTGGCCAAGGACGGGATGGTTGAAAATAAACTGCGAATCCTCGAAGAACTTAACCTTCACTTTGCCACTGCCGGGTTGGCATTCGGCTCCTCACCATACACTAGCCGAGTGAATAGCAACACTAGCCCAGATTCTACACATGCTACTCAACCTCATCCCTTCCAGTTGTGCCTGTTTAGCTACAAAGAAGTCTAAGACATAATTCTTAGCCTTGACACCAAGAAAAGTGCAGGGGACGATGGCCTTGAATCATTTTTCTTGCGGCTAGGCTATGCCAGGCTCACAGCCCCCATCCTTCACATCTTCAACCTCTCTATTACCACAGCCACTGCTCCATCCTGCAGGAAATCTGCCCATGTTCTTCCTCTCTTCAAATCAGGAGATCCTTGTGTCTTAAACAACTACCGTCCTATCTCTATCTTGCCCGTTCTGTCCAAAATGCTGGAAAAAACTTATATACAATCAACTAAAAAATCACCTTGAAGCACACTCACTCCTAAACCCAGCCCAATCTGGCTTCAGATCGAAGCACAGTACCATCTCAGCCTTGGCTAAAGTCTCTAATGACTGGATCCATGCATGGACACCAAGAAGGTTACTGGTGCAGTCTTTCTAGACCTTTGTAAGGCCTTCGACACTGTAAACCATCACCTCCTAATCACCTGTCTTGCCTACATAGGTGCCACTCCACTTACCTTACAGTGGTTTTACAGTTATCTCACTGGAAGGATACTATCTGCCCCCCTTCCAATTGCCAAAGGAGTCCCTCAAGGCTCCATCCTAGGACCAATCCTTTTTTCCCTGTACATCAACAACCTTGACTCCCACATAAAGAACTCTAGCATACATTTCTTTGCGGACGATACGGTTTTGTACGCATCAGGCTCGTCCTTAACTGAAGTCAGGGAAGCACTCCAAGCTGACTTTATCCAGTTAGAAAGCAACCTTATTAATGCCAAGCTTCTCTTAAATGCCAAAAAAATCAAGACAATGATTTTCTCGAGACTTGCCTTGTCTGGTGCCCTACCTACTCCACCTAAAAACTTCATAGTTTCCTCCCTAGATGAACCCTTGGAAGTCATACCTTAATTTAAATATCTAGGTATGTGGATAGACAACAAGCTTTCCTTCAACGACCACATCGAGGATCTATCAAAGAGGCTTAAAGCACACTTGCATTTCTTCTTTAGAAATAGGACCCTCTTGTCTCTCGCGACCTGCAACAGACTTGTCCAAGCAACATTCCTTCCCTTTCCTGACTACGGAGACATTATCCTTATCTCCTCCCCAACCACGAGCCTATCTAAACTGGACGTACTCTATCACCGTGCTCTTCGCTTCATTACTAACTCTGCGTACAGGACCTACCACTGTGATCTTTATGCAGCAGTTGGGTGGACCTCTCTTGCCACCAGAAACATCCTGCATGCTGACATTTGGACCCCCAAATTGCTACTCCACATACTGCCTGTCTATTTAACGTCTCTCATACACATCTTGCATAGCGCCTACTCCCTAAGGAAATCCGACCTTATCCTACTAGATGTTCCCAGGACACGTAACACAGCTGGCCAAAGAGCTGTCTCATATGCCCTTCCAAACATTTGGAACCAACTACAAGCCATGCTGAAGCTAACCAGCATCGTATCAATTAACTCCTACAAAACACTAGCTATCTCTAAATTAAAAGACATATGTAGGTGCTACTAGGCCCCCAACGCCAAGTCAACTTCCTAGGTACCAACTGGCCCTCTACTTATTAAGCTGAAATGTGTTGCATAACTTAGGGCAAGGTTAAAGCTGGAATGTACTGCATATATACTGTAGCATAAGGACTTCTATTGTGTATACCTCTTGTATTATATATGTTTTCTTTGTTGTTCTACATTTTATATCTCCTGTCTATGTAATTGCGAACTGTATGTGTATGTGCCTCAGGACCTCCTTGTGAATAAGCTTGCTCAACGGAGTCTTTCCTGCAATAAACTTGAACTTGAACCCTCCGGGCATATGCATGAGCACAGGCCGGCAGTATACCAGGTTTAACTAGGAGCCCATCCGGCAGCTTTGCTTCCTCTGGAGAGTCCAGCATAAAGTTACATCCTTTTTCATCTGCACTTCGCCGCAGACATTACACTGCACATTAGCTGACAAAACAAGAGGGGCTGGGTCTTTTTTCCACACAATTCCGATGGGCTCCTCCTTGTCAGCCTCCTTAGCCTGCATCTGCATTTCATATGCTCTTTGCACCACGGCATGGATGTGTAGAAGCTCGTCCAGTCTTTCCGCCTTGCCTTTCTTGAAACAGCTGAGCCAATCGGCCAAACATATGAGCATTAATGCCAATTAGTAAAGGAATTCCATCATATAGGCCTGTTGGCGGGCAGACCAAGGCCAGAGTCTCCACAGGCTAAGTAGAAGGGCAAGATAGCTATATCCATAAGTAACCAAAGTAAGGTTAAGATTTATCACTTGAACCCCATACATGCAGTCCTTTAAGGGGTTGTAGAGGGTGGTCAGACAGGTGTTGGTCATTCCAGTCTTTAAGTATTATACTGATATGAGATCTGCTGTCCAAAACGGTTTGGGCTGGGATACCGTTAATGTGTACCGTGATCTCCATAGAGGGGCCCACCATTTCTGACCAGTCTGGAGGAGTAGTCTTAGCAAGTTTGTTCACTGCGCCCTTAGAGAAAAAAGACTTGCGTGATGGCCTATACTGCGGCTTTACGTTGCTTTGTCGAACCTGACTGAGCAGTTTGGCAGTTACTCAGCGCCGATCCTCAGGAGCACAGCAAGATATTTTTAGTGCGTCCATTCTCCCCATACCAGTAACAAAACATGAGATCTGGGTTCAAGAAGCTGAGCAGTCTCTTTTCTGGGTTTATGGTTGTCAGGAAGTGCAGACCTGTACTCTTCCTTGGGTGTAGACTCAGACTCCGCTACACCATAGTTTTTCCAGGGTACAGACTATTGGGACGTGTGAATTAGGTCTCGCACTATTGCTCACAACTCTCCCATCGCTTCAGCAACATCACTGCCAGATCTGGGTTCAGCAGCATGGGTGCTAGCCCACTTCATGGCAGGTTGAGTCTTGCAAACAGCCTCAGCATTGGAAATGCAGGTGGTGTGGATCTTCGCTATTTCTGCAGTGTTCTGGTTGCTGGCTCGCACCTCATTCAGTTATTTTAACATCTCATTGATTTGCTAAGACTCAAGAGTATTCTCCTTCTCAATGAACTTCTCAGGGGCAGAGGCAGTTTGTGCAACACCAGCTTATGGGACCCAACAATCATCTTTGGGCTCAGCTTCCTGAATTTCCTTCATCAGCCAGCAGTACGCAGGTGGGATTGTCCTTGCAATTCTGAAATTGTAGCTTTAGCATAAGCACACTAGAGTAGCAATCAGACTTGAAGATGTGTTCTAACCTCACTCAGTTAAATTCGCTAGCTGGTATACCGCCCTTACGGTGCACTGTCTGAAGGGCCCTCTCTACTCGAGTCGCATAGGTATATAAATGTTCATTCTTCCATTGCTTGGTGGATTTGAACTTCCACATTATTCCTCCCCTGACTCAGTACTACCAAACACTCCTTCTAAGACAGACAGGTACAGTATTCATTAGCAGAAGCCTCTGGGTTGGTGGACCAGAGGAACCTGATAGCTTCAAGTGCAGGGCCCCTTAAACTTTCCTTGAGTCTCTTACCCTTTGCACCTTCCGAACATTGCCACTCTTGGACCAGAGGGGATACATAGTCCATCCAAGTCTCTAAGTCATCTTCCCCCACAGGGGTAGGAACAGTGCCCCAAAACAGTCTGAACCTGCTGTAAGAGTCCAGATTCACAGAGGGTACTACTATGGGGGACACAGCAGGGGAGATGTCAAAGGTAGGGGTATAGTAACTAGGGAGGAATTCACCGGAATAGCCCCCTCAGGGTTCTCTGTGGACCTTTTCAAATCCTCAAAGGTCTGTCCCTCAGCTGCTAACAGTTTTCCCAATATCTCCTTTAACCCTTCCACTTTGGGTGACCCACCCCAGGGAAAGATGCTCCATTATGTATAGAAACATAGAAATTGTCGGCAGATAAGGACCGCTAGGCCCATCCAGTCTGCTCGTAGACCCTATATATTGCATGTGACCACTGACCCTATGTGATCAATGGCTTTTCATCACTCCCTCCCATCTCAAGCTTCCCTTGTGCCTGTCACAGGCATGCTTAAACCCCTCCACTGTGCTTGCCCACACTACTGCCTGTGGCAGACTATTCCAAGTGTCGACTACCCTTTCTGTGTAGAAAAACTTCCTCCCATTATTTCTTAATCTACCCCTTCCAATTGCATATTGTGCCCCCTTTTTCTAGTACTTTTTCTACATTGGATAAGGTCCCCTACCTGCACTTTGTTTATGCCCTTGAGGTACTTGAAAGTTTCAATCATTTCCCCCGCTGTCTCCTCTCCTCCAATGAGTACATATTGAGGTCCCTTAGTCTCTCCTTATATGTTTTGTGGTGCAAGTCCTGCACCATCTTTGTTGCCCTTCTCTGGATAGTCTCCATCTTATCTATGTCCTTGCACAGGTGTGCCTCCAGAACTGCATGCAGTACTCTAGGTGAGGCCTTACCAGTGTTTTATACAATGGTATCACCACCTCCCGCCTCCTGCTAGTGATACCCCTCAATATGCACCCCAGCATGCTACTGGCCCTCCCTGCTACCTTTCTGCACTGCTTTGATACCTTAAGGTCATCAGAGATAACACCTAGGTCCCTTTCCTCTTTGGTGACAGTCAGCTTCCCCCCCCCACCCCAACCTGTAGCTCTCCCCATGGTTCTCTCTACCCAGGTGCATTATTTTTCACTTCCTTGCATTGGACCTCAGTTGCCACATCTCGGACCATCTTTCAAGCTTCTCCAGGTCTCTCTTCATTTTCTGCACCCCTTCTGGAGTATCCACCCTGTTGCAGATCTTGGTATCATCTGCAAACAGGCAGACCTTTCCTTCCAGTCCCTCTGCAATGTCACTAATGAAGACATTGAACAGGACTGGTTCTAGTACTGATCCCTGTGGTACCCCACTGGTCACCCCCCATCTCCCCAGATTGTACCCCATTTACCACCACCCTCTGTCTCCTGTCTGTTAACCAGCTCCTAACCCAGTTCACCACCTTGTCTCCCATGCCCAGACTACCCATCTTGTTAATTAGCCTTCTATGTGGGACGGTGTCAAAGGCTTTGCTGAAATCTAGGTAGGGGACGTCTACCGCCCCTCCCTGATTTATTTCCCTAGTCACCCAATCAAAAAAAATCTATTCAATTTGTTTGGCATGATCTTCTTGCAGTGAATCTGTGTTGTCTCAGATCCTGAGCAACACTGGATTCCGTATGTGCCACTGTCCGCTCTTTCAGCTGTGTCTCCATGATCTTTCCCACCACTGAGGTGAGGCTGACTGGTCTATAGTTCCCCGCCTCCTCCCTACTGCCGCTTTTGTGCAGTGGGACTACATGTGCCCTCCTCCAGTCCTCTGGAACAATACCCATGTTGAGTGACTCTGTCAACAGGGCCACCAGAGGCGCTGCTAGTTCCCTTTGCAGCTCCTTTAATATCCTCAGGTGGATGTTGTCTGGCCCCATGGCCTTATCCACCTACAGCCTTGTGAGTTCTTCCAGAACTCTCTCCACTGTGAATTAGGGTTGCTACCTCTCAGGTTTTTTACCTGGTGATCAGGTTTTCAGAGTCCCTATCAGGTAATCCCGTTTTGCTCAGTGCTGGTCAGGTTTCTGAATCATTTTGAGTATTCACATGTAACCCCCAACAGATGGAGGTTCCCAAAAAACTTCCTTAGGTGTGCCCTAAATGCTAGCCGAGTGATATCCGTGTATTAACTGTTCAAAAGTATTGTATGAGGGTGCCTTAATGCCTCTGTCTCTGTCTCTTTAAGAGCTGCCTATTCACAGTGCAATAACTAATCTGGGAGGGGGCTGAGTGTTTCTATGCTCGAGTCCCACCCGGGCTGCCAGATAATTGCTCCATTCTGCCATCACTTATTGTGCAGAGGGAGCTTTACTGAAAGCTGTACTTATTTGCTGAGTAGCTATTGTAAAAGTAATGTTATGGAAGTTTGTCTAACCTGCCTGTTTTGCAGCATGGACATTTCAATATTGCACCACCATCTTGGTTCCGGACTGCTATTGTGGACCAATCAGTACCTTTGGGGACCTTAAAATGGTGTCTGTCCCCAGGGGTCTTGTGGGAGCAAATTGGCCTGGAGGGGGAGCCCTTGTATTGACAGACAGATGGATCAGTCAACTGAACCTTTGTATCCTGGGGAAAGCCTCAGGTTGCTGGTAGCAGAGGGTCAGTCTGAGTTGAGGATCGAAAGAGTAAACAGCTCGAGTTATTTGAGCAGCAGCTTCTGCATAGTTCACGTGGGAGAACTGTGGAAGGGCTGAGTTTTGGCCTGCCTGTCTGTTGTTCCTTGTGATGGAACTCTTCAAAGAATCAGACTGCATCCAAAGTTTTGATAGAGACTTAAGCCACTGAATTGGTGACCGGGCTTAAAACCTCAAGAAGACCGAAGATTTGCTGAACACGATTGGCCTGTTAGGGCCTTCATTTACCACTAAACTCCCAGTTTTGTGCAGAGACTATGTGATTGCAACCGGACTGTCATCCGCCTGGTATAGTGGTGATTGCTTTACCATAAATGTGCTGTGTGCTGCTAGTGGGTTGTAATGTGGTTCCCTACTGTGTGTTTAACTGTGCCTTGTTTGCTGGAGGCTGCATCCAGCTTTCTTGGACTCACATCCGAACTGTTCCTTGGTCTGGGCCTTGTCACACTGGCCCAGACAAATTACTCACGTCACAGAGAAAACCATCAACGAGAAACTTGCCTGGCATCAGTCCCCTGATCAACGCCTTGAACAGGAATGATGCCTTTGTGATTAATGTGGGCCCTGCTTCTCCTGGCACTCCAGCTCCTCAACCCTCAGTCTCAATTTCGTCCCTCCTGTGTCCTGTGTGGGGTATTGTGAGTAAACACCAGGGTAGCTCCCTGCAACATCAGCTAAATCAAAAGTGTTGTCATCTAATTCACTTGTTGTTTTCTTGTTACGAATTGAGCCATCCGGTTACGGATTACAAATTGTGTGTGGTTATGCATCTTTCTTTATGCCATCGCAGGGCCCCAACCAGCTGTGATGCCAGCCTACCCCAGGCAATATTCCAGGCTAGCCCACCTAACTCCCACCAGGGTACGCAGAGTGTGTGACTGTGTAGGGACTCCGAAGTACATGCATGACTGCCTGATTGATTTAGCCTTTAAGCCAATCAACCTGATTACGCCCCTCCCTTGTTCAAGTCCCCTAAATAAATCAGATCTAACTCTTTTTGCATTTCACATGATTGTGGTCCCAGTTTGTGTCAAAAGTACTGTACTGTTGCTATTTGCTGTGCATAACCTTGTTTTACAGGGGATCTCCAGGGTCAAGCCAGAGGAACCAGCCCTGGTGGTAAGTGCAGACAGAGCAGGATTTGCATGGTGAACAAGGGTTATGGTGAAAGTGTTTACTGTAAATTGTCCAGACCACTAGAAGTGAGAGAGGGAGCCACAGTGTCCCGGAGGGCAGTACCCAGTTTAGCCTTGCTACCAACAACCCTGTCCTCCGGGTGGAGGCACCTGTTTCAGCACCTAGGCCCCTTAACTGTAACTAGCCAAGCAGGCAGGGGTAGTAGCCCTTGGGATAGCGCCACCTACGGGTTACATTTTGGAATCACTGCTGGGATTTGCACCTTCTAGTGGTCAGAAGTGGGCACTACAACTGCACGATTAGAAATTTTGGTAAAATGGAGGTGCTCACTATGCCTAAGCTTGCTCCCCACAAGCTGCTAGTGCACCGCATGATGGGGTGGAGCGAGGCACAGGGGGTGGACCCCTGGCAAGCTCTGTTATTAATGGTGTTCCGTTGGGGACCCATAATGCCACTATTGTGGAAGTGGTTGAACGAATTAAGTGTCTGGGGAAGGTTGAAGTAAGGGGGAGGGATTCTGACCTGTTTGATCATACCATGGTGGATCTACTCTCCTGCAGCCTGCCCATTGAACCAGAGAAGATACCCCCTGTGATTTTGCCTGAAGGGTCCCAGAAGGGGTGGAGGGTCATTCACTTACATAGTGGCCCAACTGTACCCGGAGGGTCCCCCCACATAGAAGGGTTTAAAGACAAGCTGCTACAGAGCTGGTGAAAATGTTAGAGCTCTTTGAGGATCTAACTCCTGTGCAGTCAGTCCCCCTTAGCCTCCCCCGCTACCCTAAAGTTGCCTCCCCCACAGCTGCTTCTCCCATAGTGATACCCACTGTGCATTTGGACTTATACCAGAGGTTTAGACTTTTCTTGGGCATGGTCCCGGTGCCCGTGGGGGAGGATGACCTGGAAACGGGGATGGACTATGCCACCCCATTGGTCCAGGAGTGGCAATGTACTGAAGGGGAGAAGAGGAAGAGGCTCATGGAAAGCTTGAGGAGCCCTGCACTGGAGGCCATTCGCTTTTTGTAATCAACTAGCCTGGAGGCTACGGCTGTTGAAAACCTCTCTGCCTTGGTCGGGGGTATTTGGTAGTACAGAGTCGGGTGATGATCTGATGTGGATGTTCAAGTCAGCAAAACAGTGGAAAAATGAGACGTTATCAATGTTTGTCACCCAAATTGAGTGAACTTTGCAGCGGGCTCACAGAAAAGGAGGGGTGCCTGCCAGTGAATTGAACAGGGTCAGACTGGATCACATCCTAAAGTCAGCCAGATAGTCTAGCGTGATGTTGTTAAAACTTTAACTGCAGGGCCGTAGGGACAATCCCCCTGAATATTGCTGTCTGATGAAAGAGATCCGTGAGGCTGAGAATGATGAGGAAGAATGGGGGAGCCCTCTGTTGGGTTGCCCACACCAGACCGGCCCCTGAGAGAGGTGAGGAGGCTGAACTGCAACAGATGAGAGAACTAATCAAGGAATTGACTGAGTTGAAAGTCAGCCCACAAGCTGCCGAGGCAGCCAAAGATGCCATTTCTTGTCCAGCCACCCCCGAGACACAGAGGGAAGCCCCGCCAGGAGGGGTGGGGATGCATGTCAATTCCTCAGAGACCTGGCTTGAAGACAACCTGTTGGAAGAGGTGTGAGAACTGAGAGTTTTGGTGGGAGATCTGCTTCAGACTACCCGGAACACTGACCCTGGGGGAAGCTTAGAAAGTCAAGAGAGCAAACCCCCGCCTAGAGAGAGACCCCGAGACTCCCCTACCATGTTCAAGCAAGGGAACGGCCCCTCTTCCCCTAGAGACTCTAAAGAACCTGTCTTCTACTACCACTGTGGAGAGAATGGACACACCCATTTCACCTGCCGTTCCCCAGAGAATCTGAGAAAAGTTACCACCAGGTTGCTGGCATTGATTCGACGGAACAAGACACGACTGCAAGGTGGGGCTGCTCGAAAAAGTTATTCATCCAAAGCAGCTGTAAAGTTGACATTTAAGTATAAGTCACCTGAGTGGTCTGAGGTGCTGGGCCCTTCAACGGAAACTACAGTGACGGTGAACGGTGTGTCTGCCCGGGCCGTGCTTGACAGTGAATCCCAAGTAACCATAGTATTTCAAGATTGGTACCAGAAGCATCTCTCTAATGTGCCCCTACAACCTCTGGCGGGCCTACACATGTGGGGGTTGAAGGAAAAGTCCTACTCATACTCAGGGTACATTCGGATCTAGTTATCATTTCCTACCGCCGTGGTTGGGGTAGATGAACAAGTTGAGACACTTGCCCTGGTGTGTCCCCCACTGGACTGTATGATGGCGTTCCCCTGTTAATCGGAACAAATGCCCACATGTTTGGGAGGCTAGCACAACTCTGTCATGAGAAACCAGGGCAACAGACTGGGAGGGCCCTGAGAATTCCAGCGTTAATCCAAAGGGCTTCTGACTTGCAACAGAAACCCGATGAAGTGGACAGAGATGAGCCGGTGGGGATAGTGTGGAAAAAGGATCCTGACTCTTTGGTGTTGGCCCCCAACACCCAGTGTACGATTCACAGAGAAGTCCGCCTGAAGAAAGATGTAAAGAACCAAATATTGATGATAGACGCTCCTGGTGAAGGGAAGCTGCCAGAAGGGTTGATGGTTAAGCCCAGTATACTACCTGCACGTGCTCATGCCTATACATGCTGAGTGATGCTGCATGTAAGAAACATGTCAGACAGAGAAGTTTGTGTGAATCAGGGATGTCACTGGCTACAGTACACTGCACAGACATGGAAGTATTACCTAGTAACAAGTGCTGTGCCGAAACAGGGAAGGTGACCCCAGACTTATTTGACTTCAGTGATTCCCCTCTGTCTGTTGAGTGGAAGACTCGAATTAGCAAGAAACTAGCTCAGAGGGACCAAATGTTCTTACTGAAAGAGTGGGATGTGGGATGTGTTCATGGTGCCGAGCATAATATATGCCTGCATGATGACTGGCCCGTGCTGACATAGACGATGTTAGGAGACATCTACAGGAAATGCTCGATGAGTCTCATTCAAGAATCCAGAAGCCCATATACGTCTCCCATAGTAGTGGTGCATAAGAAGAACGGATCCATGAGGATGTGTGTGGATTATCGGACCCTAAACCAACAGACCATCCCAGATCACTACACCATGCCACGTATACAGGATGCCTTGGATTGCCTGAATGGGAATCAGTGGTGGTTCTCCGTACTGGATCTCCGCAGAGGATATTATCAGATTCCGATGGCCCTGGTGGACCATGAGAAAACAGCCTTCATCTGTCCTTTAGGGTTCTACGAATTTCTGAGAATGCCACAGGGGATTTCGGGTACCCCAGCCACCTTTCAGAGATTGATGGAATGTGCGGTGAGAGATATGAGCCTACTGGAATGTCTGGTATACTTGGCCGAGTGCCTCCCTGCTTGTTGATGTACCACATGGTTGTGGTATTGTCTGTCCTGATTTGTACTACTTTCCCCTGAACCACAGCTGAGAATGTCTGCAGAGCTAGAAAGACAGCCCTCAACTCTAGAAGATTTATGTGAAGGAGAGACTCCTGGTGAGACCAGGTTCCCTGAGCTGTAAGCTGATCCAGGCGAGTCCTCCAACCTAGAAGAGAGGCATCTGTAGTGAGAATCACTGGAGGAGCCTGACTGATGAATGGAACACCTTGCCGAAGGTTGTCCTCCTCCAGCCACCACTGGAGTGCTTGAACTAGAGTTTGAGAAACTGGAACCAATTTGGAGAGAGGGACCTTTTTCTGAGACCAGTAAGATCTGAGATGAAATTGAATATCTCTCATCTGAAACCTTGCTTCCTGGACCACAGCTGTGGAGGCTGCCATGTGGCCTAGTAACTGAAGAAAATGTCTGGCTGGATGAGAAACTAGAGGATGAAAAGAGGAAGCCAGAGTGACTAGAGACTGGACTCTTAAAAGAGGAAGGAATGTTCTTGCCTGGGTAGTGTCTATGTCCACCCCTATGAAAGTGAGCAGCTGAGTAGGTTCCAGAACCAACTTTTCTAGGTTTAGAATGAAACCCAAGGACTCCAGGAGCCTTTGGGTGACCTCTAAGGCTGACTTGACTTGGTCTGAGGACTGGCCTACTAGGAGCCAGTCGTCCAGATATGGGAACAGAAGAATACCTTGTCTCCTGAGGAATGCCACCACCACTACTACCAGGCACTTGGTGAACACCCTTGGAGCAGACATTAGGCCAAAAGGCATGGCTCTGAACTGATAATGGCTTGAAGGCAACTCAAACCTGAGGTACTTTCTGTGGGGATGTCTGAGTACGTATAAATAGGCCTTCTTGAGATCCAGGGAGGCTAGCCAGTCTCCTGGTCTCAGAGAGGGAAGAATTATTCCCAGAGTCACCATTTTGAACTTTGGTTTTGTTAAGTATTTGTTGAGGTACCTTAAATCTAGGAAGGGTCACCACTCCCCTGTCTTTTTTGGGGTAAGGAAGTATCTGGAATAAAGTCCTTTTCCCCTGTGACAAAGAGGTACCTTCTCCACCGCTCACATGAGCAGAAGAGAGGAGACTTCTGCCTGTAAGGCCTTTGTCTCCAAGGGGGAGAGGGGGCTGAAAGATCTTGCTCTCATTTTTGGGAACCTTTTGAAATTGAGAACAAGTCCTTGGTTTATTACTTCCAGGACCCATTTGTCTGAAGTAATGGACTCCCAGGCCTGGGAGTAGTGAGACAGCCTGCCCCCTACAGGAACTGGGGAGGCAACCCTGACTAACACTTCAGGGTGTCTGTTTGGCAGGGTGCTTGGACTGAGTGGATGCTGGGGTCCTGGTCATCCCTCATCTGCCTCTTCCCCTGAAGAACCCCCTCTGCTGGAATGAAGAGGAAGCCTGGGCTTGGTAAAAAGGCCTGCCCCTGCCAGCCCTAAACTACTGCTTCTGAGGAGTGGCCTGCTTCTCTTTTGCTGCAGCACTCCTGTAGGTGGTCCTGTACCCGTCCATCTTCTTCATGCAAGCCTCTGTTTGTTCACCAAACAAAGAGTTACCAGCAACAGGAAAATCCATGGCCTTAGTCTGGGTATCCTGTGACAAATTGGTAGATCTGAGCCAAGCTAATCTCCTCATGGAGACAGATGTAGCCATGACCCTGGAATGCACATCATTTGAATCAACAGCAGCGTGAAATTGGATCTTGGATGCCTCAATACCATCTGCAGCCACCTTCTCCAGCTCCTTGGCTAGCTGGGGAGGGGTACTCTTAGTCAGTTCCAGAACTGTGTCCCACCTTGATTTCTGGTACCTGGCTGTGTATGCCATATAATTAGCTTGTCTGAGTCCCAAAGAGGATGCCAAGTATTGCTTCTTGGCCATGGCATCCACTTTCCTAGAATCCTTATCTGGGGGGTGGGATGCCAGGGGAATATTAGCTTTGTCACAGGCTGCAGCCTGCACTACTCCAACATGGCTGTAATGAGTAGTAAGAAATTCTGTTCCAGGACCTGACAACGTATATCTCCTGTCCATCTTTTTATCCACAGGAGGTACAGAAGTTGGAAACTGCAGACTGTTTTTGTGTCTGTTTCCCCAGGGATTTATGCAGAGGGATAGATACTCTCTTCGACTCTGGGACATCCATCATTTCCAAGAAGTCAGCTTCCTCCACTGGGAGCTGAAGAGTATCAGCCACTTTCTTGTAAAACAGGAAATGGGAGGGGGACTCAGAAAGTCTGGGAGGAGACATGAAGGCCTGTCTGAGGAGATGTCAGGCTCTACTGGCTCATCTAGGCCTTCATCTTCCTCTTCATCATACTCTTCTTCTCCATCTCAATCACCCTCATAGAAAGCCTCTGGACCAATGTCAGAAGCGACTATGTCTGACCGAACCTCTGTGAACCGTTGCCGGTTTGGTCGGAACCGGGCAAAGCAACTGTACTATAGTGATCGCTTTTGCAATCTCCTCAACTGTCGGACCATGGGAAGTCGGATCTGAACTGGCTGATTTATGTTTCCTTTTACTAGGAACCGATTCCACAGAATCGGCTCTCCTTTTGCCCGAGGAGGTATCGCCCAGGTAAATGGGCACGTCCTCAGGTTTGGTCACAACCGAACCGGGCTGGCTATCCGGGTCAGCAGACTTCTCGGTCTCCCTCTCCCTCAGCCTACTCAAACATTTTTCCAGAGTGGCTTTGGGAAAGTTTTTACAAATCTGGCAGTCTTCTTTGAGATGGTCAATCCCCAGACATTAAACACAGACGAGGTGAGGGTTGGCCTTAGCAAAGGCCTCCTTATGCTCGGTACAGTGCTGAAACCCAGTGGGACCGGTTTTCTTTTTGGGTTTGTCAGACATGCCGAAATACTGAAACAGATACCCTTACCAGCTTTTACACCAGGCAACTAAAAACTGATCAGTTCCAACCATGTCACGGATCGGTTAAAAAAAATCCAGAAAATCGGATTTTTTTAGGAACCAATAAGTACCGGAAACCACAGCAATATTTTTGAATAAAACTCAAACAGAATGGGATTCGGTTCCAAACCGGACCAACTGGAGAAGAACCGAAGACAAAAACAATTTCCACAATAATACCAGAATCACAACAAACTACCTACTACTACCACTTACTGTTACCGAGACAGAGGTAAGAAGACCGAAAATAAAGAAGCGGTTAGATAAAACCGACAGATTTAAACTATACCGAACCAAAGTGCAGGAGGGATCTCCGGAGCGACTTCACAGTAAGGCGGAGTAAAAAATCTGACGGTTACGCTTGAGTGCTAGAGACAGAGGTTTGAAAACCGAGCTCGAGCTCAACATTCTATGCTTCTGCATAGAGTTAACTCTTTACTCTCCGGGGCAGTTCAAGTGCTGGGGCTAACTGCATATAGTCAGAATAAAGCAAGACTTCATGTTGTTTGAATAGAAAACAGAGTGAAAAATGGTGGTCAACTGAACAATGAGGCTTCTGCAGGAGACCGTGTGAGTCAGACAAAGGTGGGAAAGAACTGAGGAGGGAGCGGAGCCACCTATGGCTTTACGTGGTATTTGACGTCAGCATGCCAACGCTGGCGTGGGCGGCCCCTAGTAGACTGCTACAGAAAAAGGCTTCTGTGGGATCCTAGTGCCTGATGGCTAAGTTCCATAGGTGTGACCTGCTGAAAGAGATATGAAGATCAACAAAGTTATGAGAGTGTCAAAATTTTTCAGTGCACTCTCATAACTGTGATAATTTTCAGTGTTTTTTCTTTTATATTCTATTTTTATGCCCCCTTCTCTCTCTCTCCACGGTGCTTCCTTACCTTCAGGAGTCTCCTATGGCCTTTATGCGTCCCTGCTCATCTGCCAGTTTCAGGTGCAGTCATCCCCTCATGCTGCCTTGGTTTAACCCCCAGGCGGGTACGAGGTGGGGCTCCCCCTCCTCTGCCCCGAGTGTCTGTGTTTCATCGGGGATCCATTACCTGCACTGACAGGGGCCCTGGGATCGGGGCCTGAAGCTCCATCTACAGGGAGCACCGCAGGTCTTTTTCCTGTTTTTTTGCCTGGTCCGCAGGACATCCGCACGCATGGAGAGCCTAGGAGCAACACACGTCACAACACGTCAACACTCCGACTCCCGGCAGATGTCCTCCTTCCCTTACTACATGCTGTCCTTTTAGCTGCACCTCCACCCGTGGTCACCAGGTGGCGGTATTGCAGCGGGACCAGCATCCCACCCCACCCGGAGGAGGACAGCAGCCTCTGGGCGCTCGATCCTCCTCCCCCCAGCTGGTCCTCCAGCCACCCGAGTCAGTTCCCGAACCTGGGTCGCTGGCGCCGTGAGCGGTAGCCCTACCACTGCGCCGGCAGGCCAGCTAATTTTCAGTGTTTTGACCCCAGATTTTTCACATAGTCATTTATTCACAACACCTCATGAATGTGACGGTTGTTATTTCTCAAACTCTACTCAAAATGTTTTCACACTTGTGGTACAAAATGACATTTCAGCCATTGTCTTATGTGCAGAAGGAGTGGTTATAAAAAGCTTATGTTGAAAATTTGGAGTAAAAATTTGAGAAACCAGCTAACTTATAAGGAAATGTTGAATTGTTCCAACATTTACTCAACTTTCTTTTTGCCGATTTTGGCCCCCTAATGTTTAATAAATTCCCTTGTGTTACCCCACCTCCTTAACACGGCAGGCGTCATTTTTCAAATAACCTTCGAAACTTGTTTCCATAGTCACAGAGCAAAATCACCTTTCGGATGGGATTTTAAAAATTCATAACGTCAGGTCATAAAAAGACCATTTAACAGTTGGGATCAAAATGTGGGAGCACACTTAAAAGTAGATACTATTTATTTGTTGAAATTTGTTAACCAGGTAAGCCCACTGAGATGCAGTGTCCCTTTTCTGGGGCAACTCGGAGTTAATTACATGCAATAAATAGAGAATAATGTATAGGCAGGTGGTTATTAGGAGAATTTTACACACCCGAGGTGTGGGATGCCCCATAAACCCCGAGGCGAAGCCGAGGGTTTATAGGCATCCCACACCGAGGTGTGTGTAAAATTTCTGGCAACAACTACGCAATATTACTTTATTTTTATAATTGTTGGTCACATTTTTTAGCAATAATCTATTGAATTTGCAAATAAATGAATAAGGCAGTTGTGGTATAATGAAGAATTTATTTGTGGTGGTTGTACAACATTGCAGTTTTAATTATTTTAAAAACGTGTTTCTTCAACTGCCTTATTCATTTATTTGCAAATTAATAGATTATTGCTAAAAAATTGAGACGGAGGTCACTGTCTGTTTTTCTTTGGTATTTAGATTATGCTGCTCTACTGTAAATTGTTCTGTTATGGGGAGTCTACGATTTAAAATCTTGTCTCCATTTCTTAAGAATCTTGTGCTGTTGCTGTTGCTATTTTACATCCGGTTTTTTTAAAAGTGGTCCGTATTTGTTTTGTTTCAGAACGGTAGATCTGACAGGGCAGGCGAGCCAGCAGACTGCAAGTCGCTTACTTCTTATGTCTCGGCCTGTTTAGAGCAGAGTAGTAGGTTTGCCGTTATAACTAGCCGAGGTAGTTATAACGGCAAATTATAACTCGCTGTGCCCGTGTTAAAAAAATTGTAGCCAGTAATTATAAAACAATAATGTATGTTAGAACGCTGTTAACCTTAGGAAATCATCATTTCCTAAGGTTGTTAACCTATCGATGTGACGTAGATATATTGTTAACCTATCGATCCTACATCACATCGATAGGTTAACAACAGCGAGTGGTCTGCGCATGTGCACGCTTTTTCCGACGGGGAACCGACTGAAGGGAAACCGACTGGGAAGGACTGAAGGGCCGCGGCGGTGACTTTTTAAAAAACGTAAGCCATTTAATTTTTGATAGTGGGACCATACACTATAAAAAATAATGTATGGTCCCTCTATCGGCAACCGGTCAATTTTAACCGTCTCGAGGTTGCCATGGCGACGTAAACCTCTCGAGCTTCGCTCTCGAGGTTTACATGGTCGCCCTGGCAACCTCTCGACTGTTAACTGACCGGTTAACACTAGAGGACCATACATTATCCTCTATTTTACTGACCGAGACAGGTAAGCAACAGCCATGAAACACTTAAAAGATAACAGTTAACATACAATTGTAAGTTAATAAACACAAATTACGTTTTGATACAGATATGAAGTAAATATAAGACCAACATATAGCGATAAGGCTGAAGTAAACACACACTTCACGTGCATATGCTGTAAGTGACTAAGTGCAGGCAGTCCCATATACATATAAGTGGTAACAGCACAAATGGGTAATTACACGAGTAATGGTAATGAAGCAGTTTTGTAATAAAATTGTCAAACGGGGTGAAGAGACCATAAGTCAATAGCATGTATAGCTACCAATCGGTAGAGAAAATGCAAAGAAAAGCACATCTGGAGCAGTTAATTGCCAACTACATATACTAACCACTAGTAATCGTGTTTTCAGGGCAGCCTTAAACGCAATTTGGGAAGTACTAACTATGAGTCACCTCGGGCAGTAGGTTGTTCCAGAGGATAGGGGCAGATATAGCAAAGGACCTATTCCCCGCACATGTTCTGGACCTTGGGACCTCCAAGGTAGGACACACACAGATGATCTAAGCTTCGTTTTGTTTGTCTTTAACTGTAATAGTCCATTTAGATTGAGAGGAGCATCCGTTTTAAGTAATTTATAGGCAAGGCATAGATAGGATAAGCTAGTCTCGCTTCAAATGAGAGCCAGTTAAGTGAGGAGAGTACACCACAGTGATGATGTCATGGCTGAGCTGCAGCTGCAAAACTAGCAATTCTGCATCTCAGCTGCCCTATTCTGGGTAATTACAATCTAGCAATGAGTAAAAGCAGGACACCACTAAAAAGAAAAAAATACCTACCATAGTAATCTTGTTTTCTCCAGGTGATCCCTCCGTATGCTTAACTATAGCAGTTAGCCACGTATGTGGAACTGCCCCCGAGAGAGTGGAACATATGTAAATGATGGAATGCATCACTGGCTCGTGAATGCAATTCAGACGTCTGCCCCAAGGTGCTTCTGCATTCTGAGCCAACCACTTAGATTCATTTAGTAGCCTAATGGTGTCTAGACCCCCATCTGGTCTAATCTATCTAAAATCTATCCTAAAAGTAGGAAAAAACTATTTTCTGTAGAAAAACACATAAGGACTGGTTTCCAACATGAAACCTGGCAAATGCTAACAAGCTCTAAAAATTAAGATCCCCAGCACCAAGTCTGTCCTAAACAGCTAAAGAGAGCCTACCAGTGGAGGATGCAGAACCTTTTCTGGTTCTGGAAGGGAAGGGGAGGTAAGGAGGGAGGTTTAAGCATACTGAGGGATCCCCTGGAATAAACAAGATTACTATGGTATGTAATTGTTTCTTCAACCCCAGGAATCTCTCAGTATGCTGAACTGTAGCAGACTACCAAGCAGTACCTTGGGAGGTTGGGTACAGAACCTACTTAGGGAAAAGGTTCTGCAATACAGCAGTGCCAAACCTGGCATCACTTCTAGACTGCACATCCAGGAAGCAGTATTTTGTGAAGGTGTGTACAGCTTTCTAGGTAGCTGTTTTACAGATTTGTAGTAAAGGAATATCTCTTGCTACTGTCACAGAGGCAGCTGTTCCACCTGTGGAATGTGACGAGGCGTTAAGGTGGCTGCTTGCCAGCTTTGCTGTAACAGAACTGTATGAAGGAGACTATCCAGCATCCAATGGTTCTCTTTGAAGCTGGTCTGCCCTTACCCACCTCACCATACATCAGGAACAATTGTGAGTGGGCTGACTTGAGGATCTTCGTATGCTCCGGATAATGGCTAAGTCACCTTCTGACATCCAGGCTATGCAGCTTTAGTTCACCCGTGCTGGATTTGGCTGTGAAAAACACAGGGAGGGTGATGGACTGATTCAAGTGGAATTCAGAGACCACCTTTGGGAGGAACATCCTATTGGTTCCAAGGACCACCTTGTCTCTGTGGAAGACAATGTAGTTAGGGTCAGTGCAGACAGCTTGTAGCTCACATACTCAATGGTGCAGAAGCGATGGCTACCAGGAAGGTTATCTTCCAGGTAATGTACTTTAGATCTGCAGTGGCCACGGGCTTGAATGGGGGCTCCATGAGCTTGGCTATGCACAGATTCAGATCCCATGGAGGGACTGGCTCCCTGAGAGGTGGGAATAGGTGTAACAGTCCTTTGAAACATTCCTGAAAATGAGATGAGGCGCCACTGTCCTCTCCTTACCTGCTGAAAGATAAGCTGAGACTGCTGCCAGGTGGACCTTAAGGGTTGAAGGCCTGAGGCCTAGGGCTTGAAGGTGTACTAGGTAGTGCAGGAGTACAGGCAGTCCTGCCTATGGGGGTTGACCTGCCTAGGTTTACATCACAGACAGAACGTTTTCCATTTGGAAGCATAGGTTTTCCTAGTTGCAGGTTTCCTGGACACTTTGAGCACCTTGAAGACACCCTCAGAAAAAAACAGGTTACTCACCTCTGACAGTAATTCTAGGAGTGGTATATGGTGTTCATCCACATGAACCCACCAAACCTCCCCTGGCAAGTGGCACACCAGTCTTGCTTCCAGCAGGTGAAGATCTGACATCATGGGGTGGTGCCGAGGGAGTTACCATCCGGGTGGGTGGGAGGAGCCAGCTTGAAGACATTCCGGCAGACTTAAAGGGGAAAGGAACACTGCCCAAGTGTGGATGAACACCATATACCACTCCTAGAACTATTGTTACAGGTAAGTAACCAGTTTTTCTAGGGGCATAGATATGGTGTTCTATCCATACTTGGGCAGACTCCTAGCAGTTCTCTGGGAAGAAGGGGCAAGGCGCACACCCCCTATTTAGGGAACAGAGATTGGTGAACTGAGGCCCCAAAACTAGCACCCCGCCATGACTCAAGGTCGATGTGGTAATGAGAGATGAAGGTGTGTGCTGTCCTTCAGGTAGCAGCCCTGCAGATTTCCTGTATAGGGACATCCCTGGAAGCAGCCACCGAGGCAGCAGTATGACAGGAGGAATGAGCACTTAGCCCTGTGGGAGGCTCCCACCCCCAACCATACTGCAGAGGTTGATGCTGGAGACTATCCACCTGCCAATCACCCGCTTGGCTGGAGGTCTGCCTGGTGCGACTTCAGCGCAGGTGACAAATAGCTGGCAAACTTCTCTCAGAACTCCAGCCATGCACTCCTTGTAATAGGAGAGTGCTTACCACAGGTCCAATGTATGGAGCCTGTGCTTGGCCTCCAAGGTGTGAATGGTGAAATACACCAGGAAATTAATCACCTGGTTAAGGCAAAAATCAGACACAACCTTCAGGAGAAACTTCGGACTGGGGCGAAGGACAACCATGTCCCTGTGGAAGACCAGGTAAGGAGACTCCACCAAAAGCACCTGGAGCTCACTGATCCTTCTGGCTGACATGATAGCCACCAGGAAGGCAGTCTTCCACAACAGGTGAGATGTCACACCGGTGCATCAGTTTGAATGGCTTGCCCATGAGCTTTGCCAACACCAGCAAAAAATCCCAAGGTGTGTGGTGGTTCACGCACCGGAGTGGAATTGTGGTCAAGGCCTTTGAAGAAGCACCAGACCACCTTCTCCTGCACCACCGATGGCTGACTGGCCCATGCCCGGTAAGCAGAGATGGCTATCAGGTGCACCTTAAGGGTCGTTGACCGAAGGCCTGACTGAGAGAGGGACCAAAAGTAGTCAAGGATGCCAGCCACTGGATAGGACAAAGGGTCCAGCCCCTTGCCCTGACACCAAATGAAGAACCTCTTCCATTTGAAGGCATAGCATTTCCTGGTCGACTTCTTCAGAGAAGCCTCAACTACATGGAAGACATCTTCGGAGAGACCCAAAGCCTGAAACTCTAACCACTCAGGAACCAGGCTGTCAGGTGCAAGGATTGAAGACCTGGATGGAGTACCTTCTCCTGACTGATGGAGAGCAGGTTCAGGTGGAGAGGCAGATGCCTTGGGAGCCTGCTGCTGAGGCCAAGGAGATTGGGGTACCAAAATTGGCATGGCCAGTCCAGAGCCACCAGGATCATCTGGTCCTTGTCCTTGTCCCTCCGGGCCTTGAGCAACACCTTGTGGATCAAGGGAAATGGAGGGAAGGTAGAGAGGAGGCCCAGGGTCCAGGGCCTCGAGAAGGCATCCCCAAGCAGCATTCCCTGCTGAGGGGGGGGTGGGCACAATACAGCCTCAGCTTTGCGTTCTTCTTGGAGGCAAACAAGTCCGCCAGGGGAGTGCCCCAGTTGGAGAACAGACTGTGTACTACTTCTGGGTGGAGAAACCATTCATGAGATGCCTTGTCCACATGGCTGAGAGCATCTGCCAACTGGTTGGAGGCACCAATCACATGGATGGCCAGGAGATCAGCCTCCAGGCTGCATATGAGGGTCTACATGCGGAAAGCTTCCCTGCTCAGAGGAAGGCAGCCACCCTGTTTGTTGAGGTAGTACATGGTTGTGGTGTTGACCATCTGGACCTGAGTGACCTGACACTAAATGTGGGGAGCAAAGGCAGTCATCGCCAGCTGAACTGCTCAGAGCTCCAGCAGGTTGATGTGGCACTGGGACTCCTTGAGAGTTCAGAGCCCATGGACTCTTGTGTCCCCTCAGGTGGACACCCCAGCTCATGAGAGAGACATCGGTCATCAGGATGACAGTCGGCTCTGGGAGGACAAACCTGCAGATGTGCCGGTACTAACTACCACTGGAGGGTGTCCCACATCAGCTGGGTCACAGTGATGGGCTGGTCGAAGTGGCCCTGATGCTGGGACCATTAGCGTGCCAGCTCCCTTTGCAGAGAGCGCATTCTCCAGTGGGCCCAACAGACCATGCTGGTGCAAGCCACCATGTATCCCAAAAGGCACAGGAAGTCCCAGGCAGGACGCAACTGCCCAACCTAAAATGATTGGGCAAAGGAGGAGGAGCCTCGCCCTGCCCACCGGGAGCCCAGCTATGGCTCGGAAAGAGTCGAGCTTTGCCCCGATAAAGTTGATCACCTGCGAAGGCACGATTTTTTTTTTTAAATGTATTTATGAGCCTTACCTCCTCAGCAGGGGTGTTCCTATGTCCCCCTAGCAGATCCACCGGCGGCACCTGCACCATGCGCCACGCCCAAGTCTCAACCTCCTCCCATATCCCTCTATATAGGCCACATCACGGACCCCATCATGGAAGACCAAGGGGTCAGGGCCAGATGGCACTCCTGGAGCGTCTGGTGCAGCACTGCAGGTATATCCTCACGAGCGCCGTAGGATTCAAACAAGTTTTTTCCCCCCCAAGTTTCTCCCCTACAGCGCTGGTGTGCATGGACACCAAGGGCAAGCTGTTATCCATGGACCAGCACCTCTGATGGGCCCCCTACCTCGCAGACAGTAATACTTAGGGCACGGACACTCATCGTACAAGCATAAGTGTCAGGATCCGAGTTCTACTGTTCTATTGCATTGCTGCTAATAATCATAATACTTTTACAAAGAATTATAATGCATATTACTGCATTTTTGCTAATAATCACAATGCCTTATATACAATCATAATGCTTTTACTACTGATATTTCTATAGTTATAATGCATTTGCTAAGAATCATTACTGCTCCAATTGTACCACTGGGAGATGCACGCTGCTTATATTACTGTATAATCATTAGTTAGGCAATGCTGCCATCTTGTGGCTTAGTACAGAATAGCATCTTATTACACAAATTATGCATCATTTTCTCTGTAACAGTTCGAATTGCATTTACACCTCACAATGCTTTGCATTTTATTTATTTAGTTTTTGTTTACTGGGTAGGTGCGCTAGCCACAGCAATGACTATTTTCAGGCATGACCCAGGAGAATACAAAACAAACTTCTGGAAAACAACAGTAACAGTACATTCTAGAAATAGTCAAAGTGATGGGTACATGCAAGCAGGTAGCAAACATAGGTAATACAGTATCACAGGTAAGTGTAAGCAGCACAGACAATTTCAAGAAAAATTAGGCCTTATACTAACATTGGGAGTAACATAAATTAGAAAAAAGTGTAGTGTCACTTTTGGAGACAATGGCTAGGTAGATAAGAGAGGAAGGAAAGGAGAAAGTGATCGTCCGATGACCAGAGCAAGTCTGAGAGTAAGGGAAGTAAGTAGTAGCAAGTTGCGGTGGAGGAAAAAGATAGAGGGGGGTGTGAAGAGAAAGTGATTAGGAAGTGCAAAACTGCAGGGTGAGGGAGTAACCCTGTCGGATTGAGCGAAAGTGTTGAGGCAGGAATGTGGTCAAGATTAAACAGGAGGCGAGGGGAGTCAGAAAGAACCTTGTGTCTATGGAGGCCTGAAACAGGAGCAAGTACAGGAACATATGAGCAGGTGGTGCAGTGCTTTCTTAAAGCCGGAGTGTGAGGAGGCTTGACGAACGGATGGAGGGAGGGCGTTCCAGTACTGGGGGGCCTGACAGGCAAAAGCACTGGAGTCCATTGTGGTAGCATATCTAGGGATACAGACAGGGGCATTGTCAGCAGAGCGAAGGTCATAGCAGGAGGCCTGGCTTTGGAAGAGTACCGCTAGGGGTTTAGGTATCTGGGTCCTAATTATATTGTCAATGAGGGAGCCAAAAGAGTAAAGCCTTGTCGCCAGGGGAGGAAGCCAACCAAGGTCAGAGTAGAGGAGGCAGTGGTGTTTCAGCCGATGATAGGAGGATGCATAGCGACATATATTATTATAGGTGACATCCCATTTGTGAAGACTTGATTTGCTTGCAGAAATGTAGGTAGCTGCCCCATAGCTAAGTGATGGCAGTAGTATCCCACGGGCTACAGCAAGCCTGGCAGATGGGGTCAGGGCACAGCTGGTTTGATAGGCAGCTCCAAGTTGCTTTTACTACTGTTTGATAGGCATGCTCAAGCTAAGGCAAATACACATTACAGTCTTATTTAGTGCTTCTATTCTACCTCCTTCTTTTTACATGGGCCATTCGGTCCTACACCTTGCTACCTTCCACTACCCCCCTACTATCTCTTCCTATCGAACTGCCAAAACCTGCCTTAATCCACCCAGGGTCAAACTCAGACTTAAAGTTCTCATCTCCCTACTACTACTTCTGTCCTGGGACATAGAGACCAACCCTGGCCCAATTCCCCCAGTTTCTAGCACCCACTCCCCTTTCTCTTTTCCCAAAGGCCTCCGTATCCTCCACTTAAACATCTGCAGCCTCCCATCCAAATTCTCCCTGCTGCAGCCACTTGCCCTAACCCTACGCCCGAACATCCTTGTCATCTCTGAAACCTGGCTAAAACCACACCACACTGATACGGAAGTATCACTACCGGGGTATGCAATAATTAGGCATGACCGCATTGGTAAAAAGAGAGGTGGTGGCATGGCTATATACATCTCACACAATCTCCAGTTCACTCTAGTAGGCATCCCCCCTTCCGCTCGTAACACCGACACTCTCTACTCTTCAAAATCTCTCTCCCTTGTTCCGCCCCTATCTATGTGGCTGGTTCATACTGCCCCCCCTGCACTCCCCCCGAGGACATCCTATCCCATCTGGGCAACCTTCAATCTCTAGCAGCTGGGGGTGAACTCCATGTCACTGGCGATTTCAATATAAATTGGCTTGGCCCTGACAAAGCCCACCTTAAGACTAAAATTAAGGCCCAGAATCTATCTCAACTCATCACTGATCCGACCAGACTAAACCACAAAACCCTTAACCACACTTTACTGGACTGGGCTCTTACCTCCCACCCCCACAGGATTCTAAGCGCAGGCCTCCTACCTGATTCCATAAGCGATCATCATATGATTTTTATGGTCCGGAAGATTCACAGCCCCTGCCCCACCCCAAAGACAATAAACACTAGGTCCTATAACTCCCTCAACCTAGCTTCCTCCTGTCGGATCCAAGGCAGATTAACTGGAATTTCATCTCAGCAGCGCCCTCCATTGATATTGCCTTTGAGGCTTTCAAATCAAACTTCCTTAAAATATGGGATAAACACGCCCCATTACGGACGAAAAGAGTCAGAGGAGCTCATCTCCCCTGGATCTCAGCTGACATAATTAGAAAATGCCAAGCTAGAGACCACGCCTGGAAAGACTATAAGAAGCTAGGCACACTGGCCTCCCTCTCTACATACAGATCCCTATGAAACACGTGTACACATAGCATCCGCCAAGCAAAAAAAAACTACTTTCATTCGTCTTTCAGCAAAAACTTAAACCACCCAAGCGACTTCTGGAAATCTCTCAAATCCCTGCTCTCCCCCTACCCAACCTGCACCCCTGACACTACTTGCAGGGCACCCCAATCTCTCACCCAATTCAGTGGATGAAGCTTTTAACACCCACTTCTCCAGCTGCACTGACAAGCCCTCTCCTCCCTCCCTCACTCTCTCCCCGATCCCTCACTGCACCCTGCCCCCAGCCTACCCACAACCTTTCTTCTCCTTCTGCCCAGTTTTCCAAGCTGAAGTCTTCCGATCCCTTCGAGCATTAAACCCAACAAAGGTAAGTGCCCTGCATCCATGGGCGTAAAGATGCTTTTACTCCGCCTCCTGCCATAGCCGCCCCCTAGCTGACCTTCCTCAATCTATCCTTTCTTGGGCAAGCTCCATCAGCCTGGAAGCTCGCCACCGTTATACCCCTGCCAAAAGAAGGTGACCGCTCCTCCCCTGAAAACTACCGACCCATCTCCCTACTTCCAACTTTGGCTAAATTACAGAAACGATTGGTCCTGTCTCAACTCACTCTGTACCTTGACGCCTCCTCCTTTTTCACACTATTCCAATCGGGCTTCTGTAAATCCCACTCTACCATTACCTCCCTGCTTCGCATCACGGATGACATCCTCACATGCATGGATAAAAGACACATCACCTCTGCTATCTTCATAGTCCTAGCCAAGGCCTTTGACACCGTCTCTCACCCCCTACTCATCAACAAACTCACCGACGCAGGTTTCTCTACTCAGGCCACTACCTGGTTCCGGGACTACCTAGTGGGCAGAAAACAAGTAGTCAAAATTGCCTCTTACACCTCCCACCCACTGCAAACTCCTGCAGGCGTCCCCAAGGCTCTGTCCTGGGTCCCCACTCTTCTCCATCTTTCTAAATGACCTCCCTACTGCATGCTCCCACTCTTCCATCCAGATGTACGCAGATGACACTGTCCTTTACACCTCCGGTCCCACAATACATAGTGTAGCAACTCTCCTTCAGGACGATTTCAACGCCATCCAGAACTGGTTCAGGTCTAATCAGCTATATCTTAACCCCCCAAAAAATGTATCACTAACTTTTGGCTGCCCTCAAAGACTCTCCCGCCAAGCCCCCACCCCGCCTCCTACAAAACCTTGGAAGGAACACCCCATGATAACTGCACGAGTTTCAAATATCTGGGCGTCTGGCTAGATCAACACCTATATTTCTCGACTCACATCACCTCCCTACACAAGCGGCTGCGCCCCAAACTTGGTGCACTACACCGAAATAAAAGCTGCCTCCCAACACAGACTAGGCGGGTCATCGTTCAAAAAATGATCATTCCAGTACTCGACTATGGCGATATAGTTTACTCTATCGCCCCCGGGTCTGCGCTAGCCAGTCTAGACACCCTGTTCCACTCCTTCTGCTGTTTCATCCTCGGCTGCCCCCAAACCACACACCATTACAATCTCTACAGCTCATCAACCCTGCCGTCCCTTCATGACCACAGACAAATTAACTGTACTAGGTTAGCTGCCAAATACTGGTCCCACTCCCTTCCCCCCTACTTGACCTCTGCTCTCTCCCAACAACCTTCACCTGCATACTCCCTTAGGAGTATTGACCAAAGACTATTCCTTGCCCCATTCATGTGCACATCCAAAGGCCAGGCTGCTTTTAAGTATCGGATACCTCAGATCTGGAATGCCCTACCTGCCCCCATTAGACACGCCCCAAACCCTACCCTGCGCAACCAACTACTCAGAGTACACTTTACCTCCAGCTGTTCCTGTTTTAACTAGGATTACTTTAATCTAAGTACTGTTCTCTCAAACGTTATGCTCCTATTAATGTAAATACTCAACTAAATGTCATCACACTGTATTTATTTTTTCTACCCTTGTCTGCACTGTACTCCCAGATTTTCCCTTAAATTGCTTATTGTACAAACCTAAGCTCATGTCTGTACAGTCCTAGTATGTCAATTTGTTTGTGGGCCCCGGCCCCCAGGTCACATCTGGAGTCAAGCATGTTGCTCAGTATGTTCTCCTGGTAAAACTCATAAATAAATAAAATAAATAAATAAGTTTTGAGTTCACAGATTTGCAGATCCTCTGAATGTGGAGTTCATAGTTTAGTAATGGATCCAGTGTGACCCCCAGGTACTTAAAAGAGTTAACAACTTCTACTGAGGTGCCACTGATCGTGGAGACTTTAAACTTGTGCTGGGAGTGTTTAAGTTTAAAATTGGATCGCAAGAGCATAGCTTGGGTCTTTGTTTCATTTAGAACAAGTTTGTGTCTAACCAGCCACTGCTGGAGTATTTGGAAATCATGGGAGAGCTTCAGGTTTATATTATCAATGCATTTGGCGCTAGAGTACAGCACTATGTCGTCTGCATGCAATAGGGAGCTAGTGTTCATAAGATTTGAGGTGATACTGTTTATAAAGATAGAAAAAAGCAAAGGGTCAAGTATGGACCCCTGGGATACTCCAATGTTAGTCATGGCCTTGTCAGAGAGGATGGAGATTTACTTCACAAATTGTGTATGGTCAGTCAGGTAGCTTTTGAACCAGTTCATAACGTTAGGTGAGAAACTTAATGACTGCAGTGTGTTAATGAGGATAGGGTGGTCAACTAGGTCTAAGGCCTTGGTCATATCAATGAAGATAGCCCCTGTGAGAGAAGCAGAGTCCATGGCCATCAGGGCATCGGATGTGAATTTGAGTAGAGCAGTGGTGGTACTATGGCTCTTACGGAAGCCATGCTGGGCAGGGTTTAATAGGTCATTTTTCTGGAGG
Source organism: Neoceratodus forsteri (assembly GCA_016271365.2). Taxonomy (NCBI): domain Eukaryota; kingdom Metazoa; phylum Chordata; order Ceratodontiformes; family Ceratodontidae; genus Neoceratodus; species Neoceratodus forsteri. The sequence continues at coordinate 360,609,759 of CM028137.1, forward strand.
AACTCAACAGTTTAGTTAGCAACAAGCTTTTTAAGGATTTTCCCGAGAACAGACAATATAGCAATTGGCCTGTAGATTGAGGGGTCCTTTGGGTCACCTTTCTTATGAATGGGGGTAATCCTTGCCATCTTCCAAATTTCAGTGACATGTCCCTGGCATAAGGAGAGGGTAAAGATTTTGGCTAGGGGAGCAGCTATGAACAGCGCAGATAGTTTAAGGAGCCTGGGCTCAAGATTGTCAGAACTGGCAGCCATATGCTCAGAGATATTATTCAGCAATTTCAGTACATCTAGTCTGGAGACAGATTTAAAGAAAAAGTTTGGGCCAGAGGCATTTGCTGGATATGCGAAGGTCAGGTTGGAGGGGAAGGTGGAGGTATATTTTGTTTGGTCAGAGAAATTGTAATTGAAAAAGTTTGCAATAGTATGTAGATTGTTGCAGTGGGCTCCATTTAGTACCATTTCATTAGGAGTGGAGGATAAGTTTGAGCCAAAGAACTTAATGTGGGATCAGAATTTCCTGGAGTCACCATAGGAGCTCATTAAGAGGTCTTTGCAGTAGGAACTTTTGGCCTGTTTGATCTCCTTTTTTTGCAGACGTTGCACATAGTCCTGTAGGTGGTAAGGTCAGTGGCTACACCAGTGCGTTTGAAATGGAGCCAGCTTTTATCTCTTAGGCGAAGTTTAATGAGTAAAACAGATTTTAGCCATTGGGTTTGTCTGTTTTTTACCCAACGCGTTACTCTGTGGCAGTGCTTGTCCTGCAGCGCTTGGAAGTGGGTCAGAAAGAGACCAAGAGCAGATTGGGTATCACTTGACTCATAGAGAGGACCCATCAATGTTAGCAACATCCTGTACGAATGCCTGAGAGTCAAAGTGGGCATAGTTGCGAAAGGAGATGTACCTGGGCTGTGCAGGTTCTGACGTCCCTTTACCCCAGATATAGAAAGTGGGGGAGTGGTCAGTGATGGTGTCAGCTAGTACGCCTGAGTTGACTATGTGTTCTGGGTGGTTGGTCATTATCCAGTCCAGTAATGTACTGGAGTTGGAGTGGGGGACGGACCTTGTAGGTTCAGAGATCAGTTGGTGCAGGTTTGAACTCTGTAGTTTGGTTAGGGACAGGGCTTGGGAGTTTCCTAGCCAGTTTATGTTTAGGTCTCAGAGTATGAGAACTTCATTTCTTCCGGATAAGAGTGAGGTTTCAGCCAGTAGTTCATCCAGACCTCTTTGACCACTCTTAGGGGGGTTGTAGATGCAGACAATATGAAGTAGTTTGGTCCCGAGTGTGAGACGGGCATGAAGGACTTCACAGTGCAGGAGGGGAGGCGAGTTAATAGCAGAGAGCTGAAGGTGACTTTTAAAGTAAATAGCTGCGCTGCCACCCCTCTTGGTAGCAGGTCGGTCCTGTCTTAACAGACTGTAGGATGGGAGGGAGCAAGCAGTGTTGGGGCAGAGGGTTTGATCCAGGTTTCAGTTATGCAGATTATGTCAGGCTTGTAGAGGAAGGTCCAAGCTTCTAGTTCCAAGAGATTTTGCACAAGGCTCCTTGATGTTAAGGTGAGCAAATTTTAGACCTTTTGTGTTGCTAATCGGGGTAGATATAGGGTTTACTGAGTTTAGCTGTACGTCGCCAAAGAGCAGAATGGCCATAAGGAGCAAATACCAGAGTCTGAGGTGCAGGAAAGGGTATAAGGTCCGAAAACAAAGGTGGTAATTTTTGAAGACCTGACGGACAATGTTGGACCATGCCTTACGTAGCAGAAAGGGAGTGGAGTCACAGCACGCGTTGGGTACCACTAAGAGGTTAGAGAAATAGAAATCATGGGAAGGGATTACCGGAGTTGCTGGAGGTATATTTAATAGCAGCAGGTGGAGTAATGGGATAGAGGAAACAAAAAAAAAACATCACCAGACACTGAGTCATTTTAGTCGGCAAGAATGACGAGGTGGTATGCCTGAAGAAACTGTTATACTCTTGTGAGACGAGGCAGATACTGTGGGATTTGGAGATGGGACTGACGTGAATAGATATTATTCATCAGTACCAAGGAACAATGGATGGGAAATCTGAGGAAAAGACCGACAGCCAGGGAGAAAAACTTGCAAGGAGGGCAGAGCTACTAATTCAGCAACATCCAGCTTTGCCAGCACATTTGAAGAGATGTGGGGAGGGGAAACAGAGCCAATGAAAGACAGCTAAGAGAGGAGGGCGGGGCTGGGAGACTATTTAAAGGAGGCCAGGGAGGGGTTGGGGGAGGGAGAAAAAAGAGAATGAAATTAGCAGTGGGAGAGCAAGTAAAAACAATGGTGCTATAGGTAGGATAGGCACTCCAATCAGGAGAAGTCTGAGGCGCAGGCCGGACCAATCAGGCTCTGGTAGCACAGCGCTGCACCAATCAGGAGACGGCAGTCTCTCCGCAGCTCGAGCAAGCAAGCAGCAATCGTACCTTGATTCAGGATCCGGCTTTGGGTTCCAGGAGGGCGGGTAGAAGAGAGTGCATTCAGGCGGGTGGCGCCCGTGGGTAGCCGTAAGAGGGTCCACTGAGTTCCAGAGGCGCCGCTCAGGTACGGAGTCCTAGGGGAGCAAAGAAAGTGGAGGTTATATATTATCAGCAGGAGGGGGTGAGAGGCAGGCGGCAGACAGTCAGCAGGGGGTAGGGGCAATCAAGTGTTTAAAACAAAAGGTAGCTAAGGTGAGAATAGAGTTTGGATTGGATTAGTGTGAGACAAAAGATGAGGTCAGAGTCGTTTAGAGAGACTGAGCATGGGGGGGGGCGGTTTCGTAAGAGGCCAGTTAGGAAAGTTTTGAGAGACTAGGATAGGGGAGAATCACCTTAGGATGGGACAGCGTATTAGCTTAGCCAGCAAGAATACAAGGGGAGGGTAGACAGATAAGGAAAAATAAAGCGCAATAGCAGAAAAAACAGGCAACATAGCTGAAGCGTACACTAGTCAGTCTTATCTAATGAGGGAGAGCAGTAAGCTGTATGACTAGTAGGCTATCTACGGTTCAGCATCAATCATGCTTTCACATCAGTGCAGGTACAAGCAAACAAATAGATATTTAACATGCATCAAAGCTCTGCAGTTACATTTAATAAAAAGAGACTGAAATTAGTGGTGGGAGAGCAAGTAAAAACAATGGTGCTGTAGGTAGGAAAGGCGCTCCAATCTGGAGAAGTCCGAGGCACAGGCTGGACCAATCAGAAGACGGCTGTCTCTCCGCAGCTCGAGCAAGCATGGAGTGACCGTACCTTGATTCGGGATCCGGCTTTGGGTTTCAGGAGGGCGGGTGGAAGAGAATGCATTCAGGTGGGCGGCGGCCGCGGGTAGCCATAAGAGGGGCCACCGAGTTCCAGAGGTGCCGCTCGGGTGCAGAGTCCTTGATTCAGGATCCGGCTTTGGGTTCCAGGAGGGCGGGTGGAAGACAGTGCGTTCAGGCAGGTGGCGGCCGTGGGTAGCCGTAAGAGGGGCCGCCGAGTTCCAGAGGCGCCGCTCGGGCGCTGAGTCCTTGATTCGGGATCCGGCTTTGGGTTCCAGGAGGGAGGGTGGAAGAGAGTGTGTTCAAGCAGGCGGCGGCTGCGGGTAGCTGTAAGAGGGGCCGAGTTCCAGAGGCGCTGCTCGGGCATGGAGTCCTTGATTCAGGATCTGGCTTTGGGTTCCAGGAGGGTGGGTGGAAGAGAGTATGTTCAGGTGGGTGGCGGCCACGGGTAGCCGTAAGAGGGGCCACCAAGTTCTAGAAGCACCGCTCGGGTGCGGCGTCCTTGATTCGGGATCCGGCTTTGGGTTCCAGGAGGGCGGGTATAAGAGAGTGCATTCAGGTGGGCGGCGGCCGTGGGAAGCTGTAAGAGGGGCCGCAGAGTCCTTGATTCAGGATCTGGCTTGGCAGGCATTATGGGGGTATGTGTGATTTTGTATTTCTTTGAAACTTGACTTCCTGGCCAATGCCCTTTGGAGTAATCATTGCCTCAGTGCCTGTGCACTGAGATTCTTTGTCTTATAGCTTGTTTTTTTGTTTTTATTGGGTTCACCATAACATAACCCAGATATACCATTTTAGGGTAGCTGGTTCATTCCACAGGGGTGTCATACAGACGAGGTACACTGATGAGTCCTGGTAGGACGAAACACGTGACTGTGTTTTGCTGTTGGCACCCTTTGCAAACTATGTGAGAGGCCTTTCGGCACCATGCATTTCTGCCTGGTTACCTGTCTGATCTTCTGGTACCGTCCACTTCTGTCCGAAATCTCCGCTCCTTTAGTGGTGGCCTCCTGAAGTTCCTAGAGCGAGATTAAAATCTATGGGACCTTAGCTGAGTCATTGCTCCCCAGCTTGGAACTCGTTTGCTGTCTGAAGTGAGAGAGGCCCCCACTATAAAGGCCTTTAAGAGTCGTCTAAAGACCTTTTCTTATTTACGCAAGCTTTTGGTGATTAAAATTTTTATGTGTATTATATTTTATTGTATAATGTATATGGTATGAAATACTATACAGTTTTTGTGAAGCGCCCAGAGCCTGTGGGATTGGGCGTCTTTTTAAATAAATTTGACTTTGACTTAAAGTTGAACCAGCATAATATTCTGTGGTGATTTGCATATACAGCCCATTATGCTTTGCATTATGGGGATATGTGTGATTTTGTAGCTCGAATACAGGCTCTTTGTCTTCTTATCTTGTTCTTCTGCAAACTCAGCATGCTTTTCCAGGCCAGTAAGACATCAGGCTATGTGTTATTACCCAATGATGAGACTATGAGACTTGTATATATCTTTTTTAGTAGTAACCATGACAATTATCAGGGGTATAAGACCCTTTGCACTGATCATTTTCTCTGAGAAGAGACGAAACTGCTGTTTTGCTTAGGTAAGAAAGATTGGAGATGTTTTCTCCCCGATGATATTTCTCACTGTGACTTGGGTTGTAAGCCTGCTTGTTTACCAGTAATAAATCCCTTTATGCATTGGACACCACTTGTCTGTCGTTCCTTCACTTTTGTGCAGTTCCAACAAGAACTGAGAAGGGTGATTACCCAATTACTGCGCTCCCGCGTATTGCACATCAGACATCTGCCTGCGCCTTCCCCTGTATTGCTCCATGACTAGTACTACCCCCCAGCCATCACCAGGAGCCAACACCCTCACAAGAGTCCCTCCCCAGAGAAGGAGAGCAGTCCCAGGGATGCTCAATCTTTCTCCCCTCAGCCGACCCCGGACGACCTGCATCTGCTCCTGAACCTGGGTCACCAGTGTGGCATGAGGTCGTAGTGTCCAGTGCCTCAACCCTCAGCACCACCTGGTCAGTGAGGGCTTGAATTTTGACTTGACCTCATTGACCAGGAGGCCAAGAGAGACGCAGGTCTGGAAAGCCAGGTCCCTGGACCGCTCCACCTCCTGCCTGGAGGAACCCGCGATCAGCCAGTCATCCAGGTAGGGATAAACCCAGACCTCTTGGCACCTCAGGTAAGCTGCCACCACTGCAATGCACTTGGTGAAGACCCTGGGGGCAGAGGAGAGGCCAAATGGCATGACCTGGAACTCGTAAAGAATCCCCTCTGCTTAGAACCGAAGGAACTGATGGTAGGATGGATGGATTGGGATGTGAAAGAATGCATTCTAAAGATCCAAGAAGCAGAACCTCATGTCCTGCTCGAGACATGGCATGATCTGAGACAGAGTTACCATCCTGATGGTGCATGGCCTGATAAACTTGTTTCCTGGTCGTGCAGATTTAAGATGGGGTGCCAACCCCTGTCCGTTTTTTTTTAAACTTTGTGTTTGGTATAACAAAAACAAGCATTACACTCATTTCCTCACACAAGGTAATAAGAGATTTAGGTGCAAAACAAAGGCTCCATGTACAGTAATTTGATACACAGTTGTCCCTTGTACTCTGTGACGGTAGGAATAGGGGGTGTCCACAAGTCAATTACAGTCCATTATTTAATCCAGTGTTGCCAGCCTTCTCAATGGCTATGGAATGTCCAAAAGCAAGGAGAATTCACAAAGGAAGGTTAGCCACAATCACATTGGATTGCTATTTATTCATGTCTACATAAAACAGTGAGAAACATGAGAAAAGGTGATTTTCCAAACCACCTCCCCACAAAGCAGGTATAACAGTCTTTACTTCATAACTTTGGATAAAATTTGTAACTAGAAAAATGGATGAAAACATAATAATATATTGAACTAGCAAACAGTAAGATACAGAGATAAGTGGCATCAGCCTGACCGGACATGTGTGCCCCATGCCTCTCATAGCACAGTAATGGTCCCAGTGGTAAAAAAAACACCCTGAAGATCTGAATGAAATACATTCAGAAGTTATCCCCAAAATCTAAATTAAACATTACCTGCTGACAACAGCAACTGAGAGACATTATACTGCTGTTAAAAGTAGGAGTGCTCGCTATATGACAGCAACAGAAAACAAAAGAGAGTCCCAAAGCCAATGGTGCTAGTCTCTGCACATGAATGTCTCAAACCCTTCCATTAGCATCGTTTTCCTCCTCTTCAGCTAGAGCAGTACCCCTAGCTACAAATTCTTGTGCGTTTTTTTCAAACTAGCACCCAGTGTCTTTAGGATCATTGAACTGCCAAGTTTTTGCCCCATATGTTATTCTTAAATGCGCTGGTAACAAGAATGAATGAATCACTCCGAGTGTTCTGAGCTGCAGCTTGACTCTGTCAAAATTTTGCGGCAAGCCAGAGTCTGAAAAATAGATCCAGGAAAAGTTTTATGTCCATGCCAGAGATCAAAAGTGGGTACGCTGCCCTTACCGCTGCCAGCAGTTGATCACGGATCTCCAATCCCAATATCCGCATCAAAATTGTGCGAGGCTGTGTAGTATCAGTGGGGCATACCCTAGGGTTAACTCAGTAGGCTCCCCGAAAGACACTCCAGTGAAAATCTTCCGGCATAGGTACTGTTGATATCAGTCACTCTGAGGAAACTCAATAAACTGATGCCCCACAACCTCAGGTACACCTACTAGGCAAAAATTACTGGCCCCAATCTCATTTTCTAAGGCCTCAAGCCGACACCAGAGCTGCATGTTTTCTAGAGTTAGATTGGTGACAGTAGCCTAAACCGTGATGGATCATTTGTTAATTTCAGCCACTGCATTTGACAGTTTGTTAATTGCTGCATCGTGATTTTCTAGCTTTGTCAAAGTTTTTTTCCATTTTAGCGTCCATAGATTTCATAGTGGCTAGCATTTGTTACCAAGGTGGGGCCGGTGGTGGTTCTGTTGCCATGTCAGCCTCATGGCTTGATGTCTCTCTGGCCTTTCCTAATTTTTGAGTTGTTGGCTTAGAAGGTCCTGGAGTTGGATTCCTCTGTTTACCCATATCAAATGTTGGATAGTTAAGATGCTTATGTCTTCAGGAACACAATTCCTAAGTAACTATCCAAAAACATCCAACGAGAAATAAAGTATTCAAAGTTATATGTCAGCTAATGTGAAGAGCTGTTTGAAAACGCTTCTAGCCTGGAGACTGGCTCTCTAGCACACCCAATCCATTTTGGCACCAGGAAGTACCTAGAGACAAACCCTGGGTGTTCCAGAGGGTCCGAGACAGGAGCCACGACCTCCTTGCAGAGGAGCAGGGCAATGTGGTCCCGAAGGGCCGACAGAATGTTGAATGGACACTATGCCCCTCCCACTGGGCGTGGGCTTGGCAAGGCAGGTAAGCCTCAAACTTTAGAGGTAGGCCCTAACCAACCACCTTGAGAACCCACCTGTCCATAGTGACAGCGGACTTCAGCGAAGGTCGGCAGGCCTGAGCCTGCTGCCCAGCTTGGCACTCTCCTTGTCTCTCTAGCAAAAGCATTGCTGTTCTTATTACAAGTCTTTGCCCGGAACCTCGTTAAAAGTCCCTGCTTCTCACAGAATGTTCTTGTCAGTTTCCAATGTTCTTGCAGGTGCAACAAAAAGAACATAATGACCCAGAACTGGCCTTTTGTTGACAGCTCTGTAAAGTTCACACACCAGCATCTCAGTTTAACCCCTTGAGTTCCAAACAGTTTTTTGCAATCATGTCAGCAATATAACTATACACAGTTGTAAACAAAGAGATCCCAGTGTCAGTGACATTTCCACATAAAGATTCACATATATTTTTATACCTGCAGATATGCAAGAGGAAAGAAAAGACAGAAACAGCAAGGGAAGGCAGAAAGATAGCGAGAGGTGGAGAATTGAGAAACTGTTGGAGTGATCAGTTCCCATGTCTCAAGAAAATTTGGTTGCACAACCAGACAGAGAAGAGACAGAAAAGGAGAGGACAGAACGGATCCTTGCATTTAATCTTTTTCTGCATAGCAAATGAGGCAGGGCCTTATTCAAACCTGTCACAGGTGGCACTGGACTTCCCAATGCAGGTGAGGTGCCCCTCGACCCTGAACAGGTCAGTGCCCAGGAACGGAACATCTGCCAACTTGTTCTGGGTATCTGTCGTAAAGGTTGCGACCTGTAGCCAAGCCCTGTGGCGCATGGCCACTGTGCCCGCCAAGGACAGGGTGCAGGATTCGCCAAAGTCCATGGCTGTCTGGAGCTGCTCTGTGGCTACAACCTGGCCCTGGTCCTGGACCTGCTTCACCATAGTCTGAAGGGTCTCTGGATGATGAGGGAGAACACCATCAAGAGAACCAACAGGGCATGACAGAAGTCCATCAGAAGGGCCAAGCTCACCTGGTGAAGGCTAAGCAAATAGGCAGCATAGACCTTTTAGGCCGAATGGTCCAATTTCTTGGACTCTTTGTCAGGCGGCTTGTCAATGTCACCAACGTTGCCTGAGAACTGAAACACAGAATCAGCCACTAAGCCATCAGCTGAAGGATGTTCTGTGAACCTTGAGAGGGAGCCAATGGTCATCGCACTTATGGGCCATCCTGGCTGATGGCACAGGGCAGGAGGGGGGATGCTGCCATAGCTGCAAGGCAGGGCCAAGGATGGCTTCTGCCACCAGGAAGGCTTCCGGAGGGGAATCACCCCGGTCCATAATCTTGGTAAGTAGGGACCGAGTTCGCTTCTGAATGGGTTCCATCTGGAGACCCGCGGACTCAGAGATAAGGTGGAGAAGACCCATAAGGAGGTAGGGCCCTCCTCCATCGAGAGACCCCCTGCTGACTCTGTGTCCACTGGACAAGAATGCAAGGAGGAACCTCCTCTGACTCCGAAGAGTCATCGAAGAGGAGTCAACCCCTCCAATCACAGCTGATCCTCCGCGGATGGTCCGGGGTGATGGTGACCGACAGTTGATGGGGAAGACCCGAGGCTGGCCAAGACTCCTTAGTTGGAGCACTGGTCATCGGCTACTTTGGAGGAGGCTCCACCAGGATTGGCGGAGAGGATGGAGGGGGCCAAGCCAGGACCATTTTACGGGTTTGCTCCTGTGGAGGTGGAGAAAGCATCGGCCTCTGCGGTGAGAGACATGTGATAGCTGGGGCAGAAGCTGGTACGGGCTTCATTCCAGCAAACACCAGCTGTTGCCACATTAAATCCTTGTGGCATTGATGCAACATGCGCCAAAACCTCTCCTCACCCGAGGAGGATGAAGAATAGTAGCAGCGCCACTTACCCAAATGTCGGAAGCGGGAGTAGAAGCGCCGATGTCAATGCGAGCTGCTCAATCCATGGGATTGAGACCAGGAACTCCACTGTCAGTGGGATCGACGGCGGGCCTCCGGTTCCTGGTCTTTGATGAGAGGTGGTGGGTCAGCGGAATGATCTGTCCCTTCCTGGGCCCAAGTTAAGACCAGAGTCCTAGACAAGGAGATATTGGCCTCTTTGGATGACAACGGGTTGACTGGTTTGAGAAAAGTCTCAGCTGGAAGATCGACCTACATCTCAGCCAACTTGCCTGATGAGGATACCGTGAAGGCAGTGACCTGGGCCAAGGATTCTACCAAAGTCAAAACCTCCAGAGAAGCGCAGGAATCAGGAGGCCAAGAGTGTTCCCAATCCCACGAACTACTGCAAGACCGTTGTTTGGACTCTGTCTTGGATTTGGACTTGTGCGTCAACAAAGGGCCCTGCACATGAGTAGGAAGGGCCTGGCACAGGTCCTCAAATGCTCTTGTAAAGGAGGCACCCAACGAGAATGGCAAAAAGACAGAAGCCAAGGAGGACTGAGCTGTGGCCTTGGCTGCCACCTCCTCGAATGCTACAAGTTGCTCAGCAGACCCCACAGCCACAGAGACCACTTGAAGAGCATCTTTAGATTTGACCAGCGGGTACCAATCGCTCGGATGCCCTAAAAGTAAGCGGGCATGACGGCCCTCCAAAATGGATGGATGAAAAGTGCGGCAAACATTGCAGGCTTGGGGATCGTGCTCGTGGCCCAGGTAATACACACACAAGGTGTGCGGATCCATCTGGGACAACTTCTCCCCAGAGGAACATTTCCGGAACTCTGGAGCAGACTTTGCATCATCCATGTCGGCAACATGAAGAAAAAGCCTGAAGACAAAAGTTTTTGATTACTGATGGAAATAATCCAAAGATTCAAGCAAAGGGCCTTCTCAGTACAAGAGTGGTAAGGAGGGAACCTTCTTCCAGCAGAAAGGAAGATCTGACATCATGGGGCAGTGCCAAGGGAGTTACCACCCGGGTGGGTGGAAGGACCCAGCTGGAAGATGTTCTGGCAGATTTAAAGTTGAAAAGAACACTGCCCAAGTGTGGATAGAACACCATATCCACGCCCCTAGAACCGGAGGTTGGGAAATTCTAAGTCTTCAAGAGCCAAGCCATGAGGTGAAGCGACCTGAGGTTGGGAAAACAATTCTCCCTAGAGACATGGTGAGGAGATTATGTCTCTGAGGGAGATGGATAGACTGAGAGGTGGACAGGGCTAGCAGAAGGGAGTACCATGGTTGTATGCCCTAGTCCAGAGCTACCAGGATCATGGTTGCCGGCTGGCTCCTCAGTTTGAGGAGAATCCTTAGTAGCAGAGGAGAAAGGGGGAAAAGCATTGAGAAACTCTCCTGTTAAGTCCAGAGCCAGGGTATCCAAGGGTGCTATGCTCATTGATGGAGGTCTGCAACAAAACTGGGAAAGCTGGTAGTTCTCCCTGAAATGAAGAGGTCTATTTCTGGGAGTACCCCACCTTCTGAAGATGATGCCCAGTACCTATTTGTTCAGGGCCCACTTGCGGTGGTTCTGAATGATTCTGCTGAGAGAGTTTGTTAGGATGCGTCCTTCCCTGGGAAGTGGACTGCGGACAAGTGTATCTTTCTGGAGTAGGCCAGTCTCCAGATTTTCATGGCCTCTGTGCACAACTTGGTGGATCCGGCGCCACCCTGCTTGTTGATGTACTGTAATACATTGTGGTGGTGTCTATTCTGACCTGTACTGAGTGGCCTTGGACCTGAGAGCAAATGACTGCTGGGCAAGGAAAACTACCCTCAATTCCAGTAGGCTGATGTGCAGCCTTAATTCCAGGGGTGACCACGTACCACTTGCTGTTTGGTCATCCAAAGGAGCCCCCACCCCAGAAAGGGGATGTCTGTAGTGAAGATGACAGTGGGAGATTGTTGTTGGAAAGGCATTTCCTTTCTAAGGTTGTCCTTCTCTGTCCACCATACTTGAGAGCCTGGAGCAAAGGTTTTGTAATGGACTAATTTGGAAAGAAGGTCTCTTTTCTGGGACCAAGAGGATCTCCAATGAAACTGACTGTCCCTCATTTGGAACCTGGCTCCCGGAACCACTACTGCGGTGGAAGCCATGTGGCCTAGGAGTTGCAAGAAATGTCTTTCTGGTCTGGGATGTCCTAGGACAAATGTTGCTTGCCAGTGACTGAAGACTGTCCACTCTGTCTTGTGGCAGGAATGTTTTGCCCCGCCGAGTGTCTAGCTCTGCTCCTATAAACTGCAGCACCTGAATGGGCCCCATCTGAGATTTCTGGGAATTTATAAGGAACCCCAAGAATTCCTGAGTTTCCTCGAGTAAGGCTGAGGGAATCCTTGACTTACTGGTAGAAGTTCCTGATGACAAGTCAGTCATCCAGGTAAGGGAATACTGTGACTCCCAGCCTCCTAAGATGTGCTACCATAGCAGGAAGGCACTTTGTGAACACCATGGGGACCAAGGAGAGGCCAAAGGGTAGGGTTGAGAACTGGTAGTGACCTGAGGTAGTCTGGACCTCCGGTATTTTCTGTGACTGAGCCTCACTGCTAGATGGAAGTAGGCGTCCTTCAGGTCCAGAGCAGCCAACCAGCTCCCCCGCTGGAGGGAAGGAATGACTACAGTTAGAATAACCATTTTGAACTTGGGTTTTGTCAGAAGCTTGTTTAGAAACCTGAGATCCAGGACAGGTCACCACTCCCCATTGTTCTTCTTGGTAAGGAAGTACCTTTAGTAGAGGCCTCTTCCCACAGAGTTATGGGGACTGTCTCTACTGCTTTTAACTGCAGGAGCTTCCTGGCCTCCAACTCTAGGAGTTTTTTTCTGAAGAGGTTGAAGGTTTGAAACTTTTGTGAACATGTAACTTGGGGAATAATTTGAACTGCAGTGAGAGACCTTGGCTCACCACCTCCAGACCCATCTGTCTGTGATGATGGTTTTCCACATCTGGAGGAAGTGAGCCAGCCTACCTCCCACTGGAAGCGGGGTGGTGACCTGAACAAACCCATCAAGGGTTCTGCTTGGGCTCAGCTCTGAGGCTGGGTCTGTGCATTTGTAGGGCTTCCTGCCCCAGAAATAACCTCTCTGCTACTGGTAGTTGAAAGATGCCTGGGCTTGAAAAAGGGGCTTGGGATAGAACTCCCATCCTCTAACTCCCCCCCCCTTCCCTGAGCCCTATAGGAAGTGGAAGGTTTCTCTTTAGCTGCTTTGCTTCTATAGGTGGACTTGTATTCTTTTACCTTCTTCATATATGTCTCAGTTTTGTCACCAAAAAAGCAAGTTATTTTCGCAGGGAAAATCCATGGCATTGGGCTGAATGTCCTGTGTAAGGTTAGTGGCTCTGAGCCAGGCAAATCTTCTCATGGAGACAGCCAGGGCCATAAATCTAGAAGCAGTATCACTGGTGTTCACTGCCATGTGGAACTGATATTGGTTGCACCTAAAGCCGTCCTGGCAGTATCTGCCAAATCATGAGCCACCTCACCTGTGACCCTGTCACTCATGGCCAAAACAGAGGACCAGAGGGCATTTTGGTACTGGGCTGTGTAGGCCATATACAGTAAGTAGCCTGTCTCATAAGGAGACAGACTGCTAAGTACGCCTTCTTTCCCATACTATCCAGTTTTCTGGAATTCTTATCAGGGGGATGTGAAGAAAGAGGAACCCTAGCCTTGTCACAAACCACAGCCTGTACTATGCTCTCATGATCTGTATGGGTAAAGAAATATTCTGCATTGGACCTGTGCAGCTAATACTTCTTATCCACCTTCCTGTTGACCCCTGGGACAGAGCTGGGGGTCTGCAAGATCTTAAGGGATGCTTTCCTGAAGGACTTGTGAACCGGCAAAAGCAGCCTCTTAGTAGACTCTATACATTTATTCATTACAAATCGGGTTTACAACCTCTGAGTCAGAGACTCATTTACAAAGGCACCTCGTCGCAGGGGGCGGCAGACATCAAGACAGTTATCACAGTGCAGATTAAAACAGAGGATAACATTACAAGTGCAGTAAAAGGAACATTTAACATATATACACTTAGGTTACATAATGTAGCAGTTTGTACTGATGTTACTTAGGTTACATAATGTTACAAAATTGTGAGTTACATTCATGGATGTAGTAGGTCCTCAGAGAAGACAGTGGGTTACATCCCTGGTTGGACCTAGTAGGGAAGGGGTAGGTCAGGGGGAGGGAGAGGCTGTCCAGCGGACGTTGTCTAGCCAGGGGGCAAGACGGACAGGAACAGGGGTTAGCTGCACCTACAACAGCGGGTATTAAAGATATGCTTCAGAAGGGCTGTTTTGAAGGAGCCAATTTTTGGCAAGTTGGAGATGCAGCTAGGAAGGGAGTTGAACCAGGTGGGTGCTCGGTAGAGGAAGGATCTCTGGGCAAGAGAGGTCTTGGTTCTGGGCACCTTGAAAGTGGCCTTAACAGAGTTATGGGTGGTGATGGACAAAGATGGCTGCTGTAGGGAGGTGGGGACCCCCGGGGGGGGGAAGAGTCCTAGCAGAGATTTCTTAGTGAGAAGGCAGGTCTGGTAGAGCAGTCGCGCCTCAAAGTTGAGAAAATTGGTGATAGTATAGAGAAGGTAGGTGTGAGTACGGCTGGAGGCACCGGTCAGGAGCCTACAGGCCTTATTGATGGAGAGCTGGATTTTGGAGAGGGCAGTGTTGTCAGCTGCAGCGTAGATGGGCAAGCCATAGTCCACAAGGGACAAGAAAGAGGAGGTGATGGCCAGCCTGAGGGCAACCTGAGGCAGGCAGTACCTGTGCTAGTATAGCAGGCCAATCCAAGAGTTAATGGCTGACAGGGCATTAATGTGGGTGTGGAAGGAGAAGGCAGTATCAAACGTGATACCTAGGTACTTGTATGTGGTCACTTGTTCTAGCGGGTGTAGGGTGCTGGGGATAATCAAGAGGGGGGTATTTTTAGCTTTATTTTGGTGGTGGGAGAAGAGCATCTATTTGGTTTTCTTTAGGTTAATGACCAGTCTGCAGTCTCTGAACCACCTTTCGGCTTGGTTGTAAGCTTGCTGGAGGGATAATTGGAGGGAGGTGGGATTGGGATGCAAGGCAACGAGGACTGCATCATCAGCGTAGAGGAGCATTTTACTGGTACATGAGCTGGGGAGGGTGTTGAGGTAGAGACTATAAAGTATTGAACCCAGGATGGAACCCTGAGGGACCCCAGAGCGAACGGGAAGAGTGCTGGAGAGGGAGCTGCTGATCTTGACATGCTGGGATCTAGTAGAGAGGTAGCTAGAGAACCAGGAAATGGGATCACCAGAGAAGCTAAGTTGGTGGAGAGAGTTGAGTAGAAGGGGATGACAGACAGTGTCAAAGGCCTTAGAGAGGTCAATGGACACTGCTCCTGCAAGGCTGCCAGAGTCGAGAGCAGCACGCAGGTGTTGGGAGAATTCCAGGAGAACTGTAGTTGTACTGTGTCCTGGGCAGAAACTGTGCTGCTCTGGGCACATAATGTCATACTTGGTTAGGTATTCAGAGAACTGGATCAACACCACTTTTTCAAGGGCTTTAGAGAATGGGGGGAGGATGGAGATGGGCCAGTAATTGCTGGGGGTGGACCGGTCCCCACTCTTATGTATGGGTGTGATTTCAGCAGTTTTCCAAGCACTTGGGAACTGACCCAGGCATAGAGACTGGTTTAGAAGGTCAGTCAGGGGGAATAGGACTTCGCCCAAGACCATACAGAGGATCCTGGAGTCGTGGGGGTCACTGTGTTATTGCTGCCTAAGGCTTTTAGTGCAGGTGCGCCTGGGCTTCTGGGGGATAGGGTGCGAGATAGAAATGGTGGGCGATGCAGGACAGGAGGGAGAGAGGTGGGGATTGGGTCAAAGAAGCTGCTGGGGAGGACCGAGCTTAGGTCAGAGAAGGCAGTGTTAAGGCAAACGGCTATGAGGAGTGGATCTGTGGTGGGGGTGCCACTGATGGAGAGCTGAGATGGTGGGGGGGAGCGGGACTTCCCATTTAGCTCTTTCATGTTATCCCAGAAGGGGCTGAACCCCAAGTGGAAGTGAGGGTGGTCTGGTAGTGCTCTGCCTTGGCCCGCATAATGGCCCAAGTGCACTTATTGTGTTCTGCATTGTAGGCCTGTCTGTCAGATGCCTTTCCAGATTCTACAGCAATGTGCCAGAGATTATCTCTGTTTTTGAGTCTCTGGAGGAGGGGTGGGGTGATCCATGGGGAACTGCATTTTTTGGAGCGGATCCTGGTGAGAGGGGTGAAAAGGTCACAAGCCTTACAGAAGGCATTTGTGAAGTAGTCAAGAACTGAGTCAATGTCAGGGGCATGCTGGATAGGGGACTAGTCGAGCTGGGCTAGGTATTGTTTTAATTTTCTGAGGCTGCCGGGGCATAAATGGCAGCATAGAGTGGCCTGGGACACTGGCTTTAGAGTGGAGGATGACCAGAGACAGAGGACTGGAGAGTGATCACTAAGAGAGTTGGGGAGGACAGTGACATCCCGGATTTTGTAGGGGCGGTTAGATATAACAACATCTAGGAGAGTGCTGGTGCCAGTAAAGTGGTTGAATCTGGTGGGCTGGGTGACTAACTGGGACATATCCAGGGCAGCAAAGGAGTCCCTTATATGGGGAGGCAGTGGAGGCAAGCCAGTTAACATTGAGATCACCTAAGATGACTTGCTCCACTTTGTGAGGGAGAGATGTGAGATAGTCAATGAGGGACTGGACCGCTTGGTTTTGATTCCTCAGGGGTACGTAGGAGACCATGAGGAAGAGATGGCCTCGGGTGGGGTCAGATGTGATTTTTAAGGTGAGGGCTTGGGCTCCATAATCAAGTTTAGGAGCTGGTAATGCCTGACCTATAGGGGAGTGCCGTACGAGTAGTGCGCAACCACCACCGCGTTTGCCAACTCGGTCTTCCCTGTAGATGGTATATCCAGGGAGAGTGTTAGCGGAGTCAGGGGTGGATTTGGAGAGCCAAGTCTCTACCAGTGCAATTTATGTCAGGTTGATGTTGAATGACCCAGCACCGGAGGGCAGCAGATTTCTTTAGGAGACTGCAAATGTTTAAGGATGCAAAGCAGAGGCCAGTTGCAGTACAGGGTTTAGAAGGGCTGGAAGCAATAGGTCCTGGGGTTGGGTGTACATTACCAGATAATAATAATAGCAGTGTAATTATTCTGGTTAGTGGCCGGTGGCGATGGAGACCCTTGGGTCGACATCCAGCTGAGGACTTCAGAATCAGGACGCATGGGATAGATAAAAGTGCGAAGGGTGGGAAAGACAGGGTTCAGCCTTGTCCTCATCTGCCACCATTTTCCAGGGCCACCATATGTCTCACAAAGGCATAGTGAGATGAATAATCTTCTGGGATACGAGGAGAGGAACCGAAGTCCTGCTCTGGGGAAAACTCTGGTTCGATAGGGTCCCCTTCTTCCTCCTGTTCTCCATAATGATAATTCTGATTCCTGAATGGGGGGAACCAATATCTGGACCAGAACCTGAGGAGGAACCGGGGTACCCATAAGGGAACTGAAGGGAGGTAAGGCCTGGAGAACTTGTAGGGCCTTAGCTATGTCCTACGTGTAAGGCATAGTAGGCTTGTCAGTTGAAAGCTCCTTTGCTTTTTCAGCAGGAGGTGCAGAGCCGTGTTTTTCCTTATGTTTCTTTTTGGCAGTAACTAGAACGGAAACCTGCTTGGCTGACTTTTTGCTTTGGGCAGTGTCCCCTTAGTCGGAGGCCTTGGTCTCTGAGGACTCCCTAGGCCTTTCCTTGGCCTTACTGTAAGAAGAAGCCTCCTTAGAAGGCTTTGGCAACGTAGAAGCGGGAGAAGTCATCTTTGCCAACTTTTTACCCATTTTCTTCACTATTTTAGAACAAAATTTGCTACAAAGGTCACAGTTTGCAAAAATATAATGGGGACTGAGACACTTCAAACATAAATCATGTCCGACAATCTTGGCTAAAATTTGAAAACTTAATACGATTTTTAAACCCAGTAGGTCCCGTTCTCTTCTTAGGCCTATCTGACATACCAAATAGTCAGAAGGTCGTTCAAATATGGTTCCAAATGGAAAAAAGAGAATTCGTGGTTGATTCCTCCACACAAAAGGGAACCGCGAAATAAAACTGTTAGCTTTAAATTAGGAAATAGTGTCCCAGTTCCACTGAACAAGGAAACAAAGCAGATGTTGAAAAGGAGGAAAAATACAAGAGAGAGTAAATACAAAAAAATGCTGCAGCTCAGGGCTTCTCCGGTTCCCTGGAGCCGCTGAGGTACCAGACAGAACCATTAAACATCGTAACAAGAACTAAACTAACTAAACTAACCTGATACAGATTTAGGAGCAGAATTAAAACAAATTTGAAAACTTTGTTTACATTGAAATCAAAGTACAGTGAAGCACTGAAGAGAGCTCTGCAAGGTGTTTTAATATGGAGAAATGAATCTGAGCGGTTGGCTTAGAATGCAGCAGCACCTAGGGGCAGATGTTTGAATTGCATTCATGAGCCAATGATCCATTCCATCATTTACATACGTTCCACTCTCTCCAAGGCAGTTCATCATAGGCAGCTAACTGCTATAGTCAAGCATACTGAGGGATTCCTAGGGTTTGAATGAGACATTGCATCAAATTTGCTCTATCTTGGGTAAATATGTAGCGATAAATGTGTTCAAGCAAGAGGTGGTTCCACAGCAACACCAGAGGTGAACATTTGATATTGACAAATGCTTGTTTTTTCACCACTTCCCCCACCCAACCACTAGATGGCACTGTCAGCCTAATGGCCTTGGTAGCAGCTGCTGAACATTTAGGGAAGCAAGGTACCTGGCATGCCACAGGGACGTAGCAGCACTGATGTGCCAGTTCTTCCCAGGGTTGGGAAGCACTGCCTTCAACAGCATTATCTCCAAGCTTGGTCGCCAGCTTGGCATGCCTTGAGTCTGCCCCAAAACTCTGTTCGCTGGCAAGGCAGTGCGTTGGGCCAATGGACAGCCCCCTCCAAGGTTCTGGTGGGTCTGGTGTCATCACACAAGACCCGCTGCTTCCAACTGAACCAATTCTTGACAATGTTTTTTTTCAGACAGGTCCAAATAACAATCAGAACTCACTACTCACTGCCATTTTGAAACTTTTTTCCCCCTCAGTTGGATACAGAGACCACACCAGATCTACTGTCCCTTCCCCCAATCCTGCTTTTGTAAATCTTTTTCATGGGTGTGTCAGAAGGCAACTTGGCTCCACCATCGACCACTTGCCCCAGTCTATGGACATTTTTTTTTGTTACTACTAAGGCAAGTCTGGAAACCACACAGTTTTGATTTTTTTTGGGAAATTGAAAAAGTTACTCACCTTAGTAATTGTGTTTCTTCTAACAGAGTCTTGCTGTATTCTGACTTATTGCAGTTAGCCCCAGCACTTGAAGTGCTCCAGAGAGGATAGAGTTAAATTCTATGCAGAGCATAGAACATTGAGCTTGAGCTCGGTTCAAACCTCTGTCTGCTGCACTTCAAAGTGTAACCGTCAGATTCTTACGAGCTAATACTAACTAACTAACTAAACCCACTATGTGGAAATTGTAAAAATGTTACTAGCCAAATGGCAACCAAATATTTTGGATCCCCCAAAAGACTAAAGTCGAGAAATCCAAAATGAAAAACAAGGTAGTGAACACTTATGACTATTAAAATAACCAAACATAACCCACTCCTCCTCTCTAAAAAGAAGGAGTGCCCAAATGCACCCCAGGGTGCAATACTGCACCTGCCAGCCCACTTCCCAAAAACCAGGTTCTGAGAGGGGAGGCAGGTCAGAATGCAGCAAGACTCCATTAGAAGAAACACAGTTACTAAAGTGAGTAATTTTTTCTTCAACCAACATGAAGTCTTGCTGTATTCTGACTTACTGCAGACTACCAAGCAGTACCTCCATGGAGGAGGGAATCAAACCTACTTTGGGAATAGGATCTGCAGTACTGCTGTACCAAACCGAGCATCACTCCTAGCCCGGATATCCAGACAGTAGTGCTTGGTGAACGTATGGACTGTTTTCCAGGTGGCTGCTTTACAGATCTCTTGCAAAGGAATATCCCTGGCAGCAGCCAGGGAAGCAGCTGTACCTCTAGTCGAATGAACCCTCAGGCCTGAGGGTGGTACTTTACCCAGCTTTTCACAGCAGAATTGTATACAGAAGACAATTCTGCTGTGAAAAGCTGGGTAAAGTACCACCTGGCAATAGTTCTCTTAGTGGCAGGTTTGCCCTTTCCCACTTCCCCATAAGTGAGGAACAACTGGAGGGAATCAAACCTGTGTGCCTTAATATGCTCAATGTAGTAGCTAAGGGCTCATTTAACATCCAAACTGTGTAATCTTCTCTCTCCTGAAGAAGAATGGTCAGTGAAGAACACAGGAAGAGACATGGATTGGTTCAGATGAAAATCTGAAACCACTTTAGGTAAAAACCTCCGATTGGTTTTAAGGACCACCTTATCTCTATGAAATTAAATGAAATTAGGCTCCACTGACAGGGCTTGTAATCACTGATACATCTGGCAGAGGAAATAGCTACCAGAAACACAGTTTTCCAAGTCAAGTACTTGAGCTCTGCTGAATACAAAGGCTCGGGGGGGGGGTTGCTTAAGCTGAGCAATGCAAACATTAAGGTCCCAAGCAGGCGAAGGATCCCTAAAGGGGGGATCGGTATGAAGCAACCTCTTGAAACATTTACAGAAAACAGGATGGGATGCCAATGAGGAGGGCTTTCCCACTGACAGAAAAGCAGAAACAGCTGACAAGTGTACCTTGAGGGTAGCTGGTCTAAGGCCGAGGCCATTAAGATGAACCATGTAATCCAGAACTGTAGACAATTTAGCAGTGTTTGGGGATATGTGCTTCTTGGAATACTAAATCTCTTCCATTTGGAGTTATAAGTTTTTCTGGAGGCAGGTTTTTGAGAATGTCCAGAACCCCTTGAGACAGATGCAAATTTGCATACTCCAACTCTTCAAGAGCCATGCCTTGAGATTGAGAGACCAAAGGTTGGGGTACCAGATCCTCCCGAGAGAAGGTTAGCAGATTATGATTCCTGGGAAGAGACAGAGGAAGATGGACTACTAGGGACAGCAACAGGGGGTACCAAAGCCGCATGGCCCAATCAGGAGCAATCAGGATAACTTTGCAGGATTGTGACCTTATCTTGACCAGGACCTTGAATAATAGAGGAAAAGGAGGGAAGGCATATATTAAGTTCCCTTCCCAATCTAAAATCAGAGCATCCAGAGGGACGGAGCCCAAGACTGGGGGTCTACAACAAAAAAGAGGAAGTTGGTGATTGTCCGGGGCTGCAAAGAGATCTATCTCTGGAGTGCCCCACCTTGAAAAAAATCACTTTCAACACAAGGGGATCCAGGGACCATTCGTGATGGCCCTGGGAAATCCGGCTCAATGCATCTGCCAGCACACTGTCCTTTCCTGGAAGTGGACTGCTACCAAAGAGGTCTGTAGAGAATAAGCAAGGGACCATAACTTCATGGCTTCCATGCACAAGGCCGTAGACCGAGTGTCTCCCTGCTTGTTGATATACCACATGGTGGTGGTGTTGTCTGTCCTGACCTGAACCACCTTGTTCTGTACTGATTGTGAGAAGGCTTGCAGGGCCAGATAAACTGCCCTGAGCTCCAGAATGTTCATGTGGAGAAGAGACTCCTGAGTGGATCACACTCCCTGGGCTGTGAGAGTCCCCAGGTGGGCTCCCCACCCCAAGAGAGAAGCATCTGTGGTTAGAACCACAGAATGAGACTGAGTGATGAATGGGACTCCTTGCCAGAGGTTGTCCTGATCCTGCCACCACTGAAGGGCCTGGATCAGGGTCTGAGTTACTGGAACAAGTTTGGTTAGAGAATCTTTTTTCTGAGACCAAAAAGACCTGAGATGAAACTGAATGTCTCTCATCTGAAACCTGGCCCCCTAGAGCACTGCAGTGGAAGCTGCCATGTGGCCCAGAAGCTGAAAAAAGTGCCTTGCTGGTCGAGAAACCAGAAGGTGAAAGGAGGAAGCCAGCTCTATAATGGCCATTACTCTTTCCAGGGGAAGAAAGGCTGTTGCTTTGACAGTATCCAGCTTTACCCCTATAAAAGTCAGAAGCTGTACAGGCTCCAGAA
Organism: Neoceratodus forsteri; assembly: GCA_016271365.2. Classification (NCBI taxonomy): domain Eukaryota; kingdom Metazoa; phylum Chordata; order Ceratodontiformes; family Ceratodontidae; genus Neoceratodus; species Neoceratodus forsteri. The sequence goes on from CM028137.1 coordinate 360,631,529, forward strand.
CTGACTTGGGAAGATTGAGAAGAAATCCTAGAGAAGTGAGCACTTGTTGGGTTACTTGCAGATCTGACTTGACTTGGTCTGGAGACTTACCAACAATGAGCCAGTTGTCCAGGTATGGGATATATGGAGATATTTTTTCTCCTCAGAAAGGCCACTGCTACTGCTAGGCATTTTGTAAACACCCTTGGAGCTGATGTTAGGCTGAAGGGCATTGCTTTGAACTGATAATGGCCTGAAGGCTATTCAAACTTGAGGTACTTTCTGTGGGAGCACCTGATGGGAATGTGAAAGTAGGCATCTTTTATGTCCAGGCAGGCTAGCCAGTCCCCTGGCCTTAGAGAGGGAAGGATTATTCCCAGAGTCACCATTCTGAATTTTGGTTTTAAAATATGTTTGTTCAGGTATCTTAAGTCTAGGATGGGTCGCCACTCCCCTGTCTTTTTCGGGGTAAGGAAGTACCTGGAGTACAGACCTTTGCCCCTGTGTATTGTAGGAACTCTGTGGCCCTTAAGGCCAGCAGAGAAGAAACCTCTTCCTCTAGGGCAATGGTTTTGGAGATGCTTGCAGGTGGAAAGGATCTGGCTCTCAGCTTTGGGAACTTTCTGAAGCTGAGAACCAGTCCCTGGCTTACTATCTCCAGGACCCACTTGTCTGAGGTGACAGACTTCCAGTCCTGGAAGTAGTAAGCCAGCCTGCCTCCTACAGGAATTGGGGAGTCGACCCGGGCTGACGCATCAGGGTGTCTGCTTGGCAGGAGCCTTAGGCTGAGGAGTGGATGCAGCCCTGCTCATCACCCTTCTGCCTCTCTCTCTCTGAAGAACCCCCTCTGGGAAAAAAAGAGAGGAGGCCTGTGCTTGGTAAAAAGGCCTATGAAAAGGCCTGCCCATAGCTTGTTGCCTTTGAGGAATTGCCTGCCTTTCCTTGGTTTGTGCACTCCTGTAGGTGGTCCTATATTCATCCATCTTTTTCATGTAATTCTCTGTCGGCTCCCCAAACAAAGAATTATCCACCACAGAAAAATCCATGGCCTTAGCCTGGGTGTCCTGTGAAAGGCTATTACATCTGAGCCAAGCCATTCTCCGAAGAGCCACAGATGTAGCCATGACTCATGATGACACAACACTGGAGTCCACAGCAGCATGAAATTGGATCTTTGATGCCTCAATCCCATCAGCAGCCACCTCCTCCAGCTCCCTGACCAGCTGGGAGAGGCCTGCTTAGCCAGTGCCAGTACAGTGTCCCATCTGGACTTCTGGTGCCTGGTTATATAGGCCACGTAATTAGCCTGCCTGAGTCCCAAGGAGGATGCCATGTACTGTTTCTTTGCCATGGCATCCAGCTTCCTGGAGTCTTTATCAGGGGGGTGTGATGCCAAGGGTATGTTAGCCTTATCACAGGCTGCAGCCTGCACGACCCCAACATGGCTGCACTGCTGGTACAAGTACTCCGTACCTGAGCCTGACAACATGTACCTCTTATCCATCCTTCTGTCGACAGGAGATAAAGAATTAGGAGTTTTCAACACTTTTTATGTCCGTTTCCCAAAGGATTTATGAAGGGGAACAGACAATCTCTTGGACTCTGGGATGTCCATCATTTCAACGTAATCAGGCTCCTCGTTCCTCCAGAGCTTCTTCCAAGGGGAGCTGGAGGGCTTCTGCCACTTTTTTGTAAAACAAAGTGGGAAGGGGACTCAGAAAACCTGGGAGGGGAAACACCAGAAGGTCTGTCTGGGGAGATGTCTGGTTCAATGGGCTCATCCAGACCTTCTATTCCATCATCATCATCTTCATAATCATCGTCCCCCTCCAAATCCAGTTCATAAAAATCTTCAGGGGCATAATCCTGAACCGGAGGAACCGACCAAACCGAATGCCTGCCAGAAGGAGCCGGTTTGGTCGGAACCGTACGAAGCGATTCAACAATTTTTTTTTTTTTTTACTACTTTATTTTTTCCTTTTATCTGATACTTTACAGACAAGAAGCATATAGCTGACCGTCCATATGAAAATTATACATTCCCTTTTGGAAAAAAGAACAACTTTCTCCTTAATCATAAGAATCTTGTGCATCAGTTACATAGTGATACATCATACAGGGATATCACATTTTTAAAATTAAACAAGATTAAAAAAGGCACCCTTATGTATACTATCTGGGATGAGCCCAAAAGCACATGGCATTCACTAATGTTATTTGAACTGTCCAGCAATTCAGTCCAAAGAAATAAGCAGTGCCCCTACAATAGAGGCTATTGGTGCCATGTTCTAGCCTAGATGATAGATATTAACTCTACAGTTAAATTACTTTGCAGCTAAAGATTTTGGAACATAGAGAGGGAAAAAACATTTTTCATCCCATTATTCCTTATAGCTTAACATTTTAGGACTTTTAATTGTAGTCATTAACCCTGTTTTAAAACTTAACAAGACTGTACCTGTTCAGCATCCAGATTACGATAGTAGGTCCAGATAGCAGTAGGACTTAAAAGTTTTGTTCCATAAAATCAAACATTTGAACAGGTTGCGCTAAGTTTTAAAATAAATAAAAAAAAAACGCAGGGTAAATATCCAATGGTGTTACCAATACTTGGAATGTCCTAAGTCCCAATAATTCTTACATGTTGTTACTTTGTCACCCTCTTCCTCTGACTCCTCGGTTCTCCTCCGTGATTCAGCAGCCCTCCGATCTGCCCATTTGCCGGCCTCAATAGGATCCGAAAATAAGTACATCTTACTCTGGTAGACAATCCGAAGCCTGCCGGGGAAGATGATTGTGTGTGGCACTCCCAGCTCCCTCAAAATTCTCCTACGCTGTCAAACTTTTTTCGGCGCTGCCTCGTGGCATAGCTAATGTCTGGAAAAATATGTACTGGACAGTCCCCCTGATGCAATGGAGCAGCCCTTCTTGCTAACCAGAGAATCTTATCCCGAGCCGCCACTCCCGAAGTAACCAACATTAAAGTATGAGGTTCTTCTAGATTTTGTGATCTCCCTTGTGGAGTAACCCTATAAACTTTCTGTACCTCCCGGAAGTTAGGTGAAGCTTCTGGTTTCAGCTTCTCAGTTAACCAGTCCTGGATATTTAAGAGTGGGTGGTCCCCTTCTGAGTTCTCCGGTAAGCCTACAATTCGAATATTGGCCCCACGGGTCTGGTTCTCAAGTGCTACTATGCGAGACTTAAGATGCTGGGTTTCCTTGATGAGGAGTGTAGTTGCACCGGTCAAGGCCTCAGCCTGCTTGCGCTCCTCTTTCATAGATTCTACTGCCTTCTCCACAATGAAAACACGATTATTGAAATTGTCTGCTTTTTGGTTAAGCGTAGAAACTGAGGCGATCAGCAACTGAAGTTTATGACCTAGTAAGCTGATGGTTCCCCCTGAGTTAGGCCACTCCTCGTCTTCAGTTCTTCCTGGTCCAGTAGCTCCTTTACTTTTTCCGGCGCTCCAACATTTTTTCTTTTATAGGGTTACCCATCCTGGCAGATTTAGGGTCGCTCTTTTCAGTGGTGAGGTCGAAAAACCAGTAAGAGTCCTCTAAATAGGGGATTATAATGAATTTTTCCCTCTAGTTATAGAGAGCTATATTAAGTTGCTGCACGCTGCTGGGCTCCACAGCGCCCCCCGTGATTCAACAATCCTAATCACACGGGCAATCTCCTCGGTGGTTGGAACATGTGACTCTGGATCTGAACCAGCCGATTTGTCTTTTCTGTTCTTTTTTGACGGAACCGATCCCTCGGAATCGACTCTCCTTTTGCCTGAAGATGTATCGCCCTGGTCAGAGGGCACTTCTTCTGGTTTGGCCGAAACCGAACCAGGCTGGCCATCCAGGTCAGCGGACTTCTCTGCCTCCTTATCCCTAAGCCTGCCCAATCTCTTGTCCAGGGTGGATTTAGGGAAATGTTTACATATTTGGCAGTCTGAATCAAGGTGGTCAAACCCCAGACAGTAAACACAGGTGGTGTGGGGATCAGCCTTAGCAAAGACTTCCCCACACACACTGCAGTGTTGAAACCCAGCGGGCCCGGTTTTTCTTTTGGGTTTCTCAAATGTAGCCATCCTATAACTCAAACCTACCCTTTACTCGGCAAAAGCCAGGTAAGACTCCCTTATCAGTTTCTAACCGTGTTACAGGTATTTGAAAAAAACGCAAGAAACACTTTTTTTTTTTTAAACCGATAAGGACCGGTAAACACACACTAAACCTGAAGAAAAAAATACAAAGACTAACACCCAAGATAACCAGTTCAGCCCGAACAGGTTAAAAAGTTCAAATTTACAATTTCCACAAGTATCCTACGGCTAGTTCACTATCTAAGTACTTACTGTACCACAGACAGAGATCTGAACTGAATTATAAACTAAAGGAGCGGTAAAACCGACGACTTTAACCGACTGATGAACCGTGAGCAAAGGAGAAATCTCCGGAGCGACTGTTCAGTTAGGTGGAGTAAAGAACCTGACTGTTGCACTCTGAAGTGCAGCAGACAGAGGTTTGAACAGAGCTCAAGCTCAATGTTCTATGCTCTGCATAGAATTTAACTCTATCCTCTCCGGAGCAGTTCAAGTGCTGGGGCTAACTGCAATAAGTCAGAATATAGCAAGACTTCATGTTGTTTGAAAAAAACATTTCTTTGCAAAGTCAGGAGTCAATCTCAGACCTGTCACCCTTGAAAATGTTTTTCTCAAGTGTGTGGAAAGCCCCTACCTGGTCACATTATTAATTTTTTGAACTTTAGGTTTATTGCATTATTACCATAAGCAATAAGAACAGGTTATTCACCTGTAACAGTAGTTCTAGAAGTGGTATATGTTGTTCATCCACACTCTCTGGCATATCCCTTTCCCCTTTAACTCTGGCCGGAAGTCTTCAAGTTAGCTTCTCCCACCCACCCGGGTGGTAAATACCTTGGCTCCGCCTCATGACGCCAGATCTTAACCGGCTGGAAGCAAGATTGTGCGCCTAAAGTAAGGGAGGTCAGGTGGGTGCATGTGGATGAACAAAATATACCACTCCTAGAACTACTGTTACAGGTGAGTAACCTGTTCTTCTAGGAGCGTGGATATGTTGTTCATCCACACTCTCTGGCAGACTCCAAGCAGTTCTCCGGGAGGAGGGAGGCAAGGCGCACACCCCCTACTTGGGAAATAGAGATTGGAGAACTGAGGCCCCAAAACCAGCAACCTGGTGTGACTCAAGGTCGATGTGGTAGTGGGTAATGAAAGTGTTTGCTGACTTCCAGGTAGAAGCCTGACAGATTTCCTGGATAGGGATGTCCCTGGAAGCAGCCACTGATGCAGCAGTATGGCAGGTAGAATGAGCTCTTATCCCTCTGGGAGGCTCCTTGCCTGCCAACTCATAGCACAGACCTATGCAGGATATAATCCACATTGCAATGGTTCATTTGACTGCAGGTCTGCCAGAAGCGGCTTCAGTGTAGGTGACAAACAGCTGGCAAACCTCTCCCCAAATTTCCGCCGTTCTGTCCTTATAATAGGAGAGAGCACGTCTCAGGTCCAGAGTATGGAGCCTGTACTCAGCGTCCGAGGTGTAATTAGGGTAGTATACCGGCAGAGTCAACACCTGGTTAAGGTGAAACTCTGACACCACCTTCGGAAGGAATTTCGGTTGGGGGCACAGGACAACTTTTTCCTTGTGAAAGACCAGATAAGGGGAGTCCACCGAAAGCACCTGGAGCTCCCCTGTCCTTCTAGCAGACTTGATAGCCACCAGGAAGGCCGTCTTCCACGACAAGTGGGAGAGCTCACACTTGTGCATGGGTTTGAATGGCTTGCCCATAAGCTTTGCCAAAACCAGCAACAGATCCCACGAAGGTGGAGGTTCATGTACCGGAGGGGATATGTGATCCAGGCCTTTGAAGAAGCACCCGACCACTGTCTCCTGTGCCAATGTTGGCTGACTGGCCTGCGCCCGGTAAGTCGAAATGGCTGCCAGGTGCACCCTAAGGGTTGATGACCGTAAATCCCCCTTGGAGAGAGACCAAAGGTAGTCAAGAATGTTAGCCACAGAGCAGGATAAGGGGTCCAGACTCAACCTGACACCAAATGGAAAATCTCTTCCATCTGAAGACGTAACATTTCATGGTCGATTCCTTACAAGATGCCTCCACCACGGTGTAGACATCCTTGGAAAGACCCAGAGCCTGGAACTCTAGCCGCTCTGGTACCAAGCTGTGAGGTGCAGGGATTGAAAGTTCGGATGGAATACCTTCCCCTGGTTCAGAGATATCAGGTCCGGGCTTGTACAAAGCCGCTCCAGGGGCCTGCAGCTGAGGCTGAGGAGATCTGGGTACCAGAACTGGCGCGGTTAATCTGGGGCTACCAGGATCACCTTCGCCTTGTCCCTCCTCACCTTGAGTAACACCTTGTGGATCAAGGGAAATGGAGGGAAGGCGTACAGGAGGTCTGGAGTCCACGGCCTTGAGAAGGCATCCCCCTGCAGTGAGCCCGGCTGAGAGGGGCGGGCATGGTACAGCCTCAGCTTGGCGTTTTCCCTGGAGGCAAACAGGTCCACCATCGGTTTGCCCCAATGGGAGAACAGACTGTAAGCTACCTCTGGATGGAGAGACCATTCGTGGGATGTCTGGCCTATGCAGCTGAGAGCATCCGCCAGCTGGTTCGAGGCTCCCGCCACATGGTTGGCTAGGAGATCCCCCTCCAACTGGCTTACGAGTGTCCAGATGTGGAGCGTCTCCTTGCACAGCAGACAGGAGTGCGTGACGCCGTGTTTGCTGAGGTAGTACATGGTCGTGGTATTGTCCGTCTGGACTTGACCCACTTGACCCCAGAACTGAGAAGCGAAAGCTGGAAGTGCCAGTCTGACTGCTTTAGGCTCCAACAGGTTGATGTGGCATCGTGACTCCTCGGGGTCCAGAACCTGTGGGCTCTGTTGTCCCCCATGTGGGCTCCACAGCCCAAGAGAGAGGCATCGGTCATGAGAATGACGGTCTGCTCAGGGCAGACAAACGGGATCCCCTCCTGCAACCAGTCTGGGGCGGTCCACCATTGGACAGCATCCCACATCTTCTAGGTCACAGTGATCAGCTGGTCGAAGTGACCGTGGTGCTGAGTCCACTGAGCGGCCAGCTCCCATTGGAGGGGGCGCATGTGCCATCGGGCCAAATGGACCACTGAGGTGCATGCTGCCATGTAACCCAGAAGGCGCAGGAAGTCCCAGGCAGGGTGCAAGTGCCCAACCAGAAATGATTGGGAAAAGGAGGAAAGACCTTCCGCCCTGTCTGCCGGGAGCTGGGCTTTGGCTTGATGAGAGTCGAGCTCTGCCCCGATGAAGCTCATCACCTGAGAGGGCACGAGTTCCGACTTGACCTCGTTGATCAGGAGGCCTAGTTGGGAGCAGGTTTGAAGAGCCAGATCCCTGGATCTCTCCACCTCCTGGAGAGAGGAACCTGCCAAGAGCCAGTCATCAAGATAAGGGTAAATTTGAACTCCTCGACACCGGAGATGGGCTGCCACCACTGCGATGCACTTGGTGAAGACCCTCGGGGCTGATGACAGACCGAATGGCATGGCTTGGAACTCGTACAGGGTCCCTTTGACTCTAAAGTGGAGGAACCACTGATGGGACAGATGGATTGGGACATGGAAGAACGCGTCCTGCAGATCCAGTGAACAGAACCACATGTTTCGCTCCAGGGGTGGTATGATCTGGTTCAGAGTTACCATCCGGAAGGTGCGGGACCTGAGATATTGATTCAGGTTGTGGATATCTAGGATGGGGTGCCAACCCCCCCGTCTGCTTGGGCACCAGGAAGTACCTGGACACAAAGCCTGGGTCTGTAGGATGATCCAGCACTGGAGCTACCGCCTCTTTGTAGAGGAGCTGAGCAATGTCGTCTCAAAGGACCGACTGAGTGCGAACTGAGATTCTTTCTTCCCGAGGGGCGCGGGCTCAGCTGGGAGGGTACTGCTCAAATTCCAGAGGCAGTCCCTGGCCGACCACTTCTAGGACCCACCTGTCCGAGGTGGTATATATCGGACCAGACGGAAAGAAAGTGGCAGAGTCGGCCCCCCACGGGAGGACACAGAGCTGGTGTGATGGGTGTAGGGGTGGCAACCCCCAACCCATCACTGGGCAGCCTTAGAGGAGAAGGAGGCTCCTGGACCGGCACCTCAGCCTCCTTTACGGGGCTGTTGAGGACCCTGCTTGGGCCTGGGGCACCAAGTTTGAGCCTGCTGCTGCTGCTGGCCTCCTTGATAGGAAGGCTGCCTAACCGCAGGGGAAGAATGCCAAAAAGGCTTCTTCTTGCACTTCTGCTGGTTCTTGCCCAAAGAACCCTTTGCGGAGGTAGCATCCAAGGTGGCATTGGACTGCTCTATGTGCTGGAGGTGACCAGCAACTCCTGGACTGAAGAGGTTGGTGCCTAGGAAGGGCACGTCAGCTAACTTGTGCTGGGTATCTGCTGGGAAGGAGGATAGCCTCAGCCAAGCCCTGTGGCAAGTGGCCACTGTGGCTGCCAAAGAGCGGGCACAGCAATCTCCAATGTCCAGGGCTGTCTGGAGCTGCTGTTTAGCAACAGCATGGCCTTGATCACAGACCTGCTTCACTGTGGTCTGCATGTCCGCCGGGAGACGAGGGAGGACTTTGTCCAATGACCCAAGGAGGGCATGAGAGAAGTGTGCCATGACAGCTGAGCTGGCCTGATGAATGCCTAAGGAAGAGGCCGCATAGACCTTACGGGCAGAGTGGTCCATATTTTTTAACTCCTTGTCTGGGGGTGGGTCAATGTCGGCTGAGCTACCAGTACGCCTGAACACAGAAGCAGTCACTAGGTTTTTGGCTGAAGGATGTTCTGTGAGCCCTGCCAGGGACCCCATGGGCACCGTATACTTTCGGGCCATGTGGGCAGACGGAGCTGGGCAGGAAGCAGGATGCTGCCAAAGCTCAAGGGCCGGGCCAATGATGGCTTCGGCCACTGGAAAGGCCTCCGTCAGGTATCCCCCCCTTTTGAGGATATCCATAAGGGGGTACTTCGTCTTTTTCTGGATGGGCTCCAGGGCCATTCCGGTGGCCTCAGAGATCAGGTGGAGAATGCCCTGAAAGGAGGAAGGGCCTTCCTCCAGTCCGGCCATGGATGACTCATCATCCCCGGGATGAGAGTGTAACCCTGTGTCATTGGAGTCCGAAGAGTTGGGGTATAGTGGCCTACCACCTACGTCCCCTTCGATCCGCCAAGGGCGGTCAGGGGTGACCATAATGGACAGACTTCGGGGAAGCCCAGTGTCTGCACGGTCCTCTTTCAAGGGAGACCCCTCCTGAGGCTGCTTAGGTGGTGGCTCCACCAAAATTGGTGGAGAAACCGGAATATGCCAAGCCGGTATACACGTCGGACCCACGGAAGGTGGAACTGAGGCCTTCAGTTCCGGAGGGGTAGGCATCGGCTTAGGAGGCGGGAGCCAAGTAATGGCCGGGGCGGCTGGTGGAGCCAGCTTCTACCTGGTCAAAATCAGCTGTTGCCACATCAAATCCTCATAGCGTCAGAGTTTCCATCGAAAGCCTCTCCTCGTCCGAGGAGGACTGGCGGCGCAGTCTCTCTTTAGAATGTTTGTGGCCCTTTTTTCGGCTGATCGACCGAAGGGGTCCCGGTCCTCGATCGAGACCAACGTGGTCAGCTAGTTCAATCAGGGGACACCAGAGTCAGTGAAAACCGAGGTTCTGGCACCTTATCCTCGATGGGGACACCCGAGGGCAGTGTCTCCTTGTTGGGAACGGAAAGGACAGGCGTCCTAAGGAATCATCGACCGGAGTCGGTGATAAAGGCTCAATTGGGTCAAGAGTAATCTCGGCCGGTTCAGCCGTTTCCTCGGTCTCTGTGCCTTGGCCCGACGGAAGGTCGGTAAAGCCGGTAGTCGAGGAAGCGATCTCGACCGAAGTCGAGATCGCATGTTCCTGGGACTCAGAGCTCTCTTGGTCCCAGGAGCATCTCCTTCTGGAAAACGACAACTTGGGGTCCTTGTCCCTCTTCCAAGGGTGGGAGGAGTGCGAGCCCGAGAGCGCCTCACCCCTGGTGGGGAGAGACTGGCACAACTCCCTAAAGGAGCCCAAAAAGGTAGAGCCAAGGTTGAGAGGAATGAAAAAACTGCGACTGGCCGAAGCCTGAGCTGCCTCCTCCTCGAAAGCAGCTATCTGGTCAAGCTGCTCGGCGGATCCCGCAGCCACGGAAACCGCCCACCTTGCCTCCTTAGATTTCACCGGCGGGTTTCTAAGCTCCGGTCTCCCCAATTTTAGGCACGTCTTGCGGTCGTCCAGAGCATTGGGATGGAAGGTCAAACAGAATATGCAAAATGTGGTGTCGTGTCCGACACCTAGGCAATAGACACACGAGAGGTGGGGATCGGTGCGCAACATTTTCTGGCCGCAGGGACACCGGCGAAATCCGGGGGACAATTTGTCCTCCATGTCCGATGTGCTGTAATCGGAATTGTGGAATCGTGAACTCTGATGAGTTTCAAAGTAATTTGCGGTGAAAACCGACTTTGCGAATCTAGGGCCTACGAATTCCTACGTAGCACGAGGGAACCTGAATCTTCCAGCGGAAAGGAAGATCTGGGGTAATGGGGCAGAGCCTAAGTATTTATCACCCGGGTGGGTGGGAGGAGCTAGCTTGAAGACTTCTGGCCAGATTTAAAGGGGAGAGTGTGGATGGACAACATATCCACGCTCCTAAAACATAAGAGTACAACTCCTGTAAGGCATCAGAGAGTAAAAGAGTATACAAATACAGCCAATGTTACAGAATTTCTTAACCTATACAGTCTGGCTTAAGAAGCTGGGGGAAATCTCAAATATAACAGATTCACATATATTAGCCCAGATAAGCTGCACCCTAGAAAGACTTTTGGTAGTCATTCCCAGAATTAAAGTCTCCAAAAATGCAGAAAAACAACACAGTGTTGATATGACCCAAAGTCTGAAATGAGTTGCTTCAAGAAGTGATAGCACTTGTAGAATCAGTCCATAAATCCCACAAAGCACTTGTAGAATCAGTCCATAAATCCCATAACCTTTCTAGATAGTAATACAAATGGAGAAAGTTAACTGGTGCCTTAATATACAAATATGCCAGGTTCCAGATCAATTAAGACAGAGCCATTAGAACAAAATGAGTCAGAAAAAGCAATTTCAGTAACAAGTATTTAAACATAGCAGAGTTCAAACACAGTACTTGCAGACAGTCTATTTCACAAGTTTCATCCTCCAACTGTACTTGATGCTGGCCCGCCATCAACTCAAACTCCAGGCTATAGCTTTGACTCCCCCCCCGGTTCCATAGGGTCTGTAAACTGAAAACTGCATCCACCATTATGGATGTGCAGATGAGCTGGCATCAAAAAGGAGCAACTCCCAAGCAATGGAACCTCACTCTAACTGCATTAAATATCTTGCGCCGTGCTTGGGTTGCATATGAGAGGTCTGGAAATAGGTGTATTGTGGCCCTGTTGAAGTTGAGAGACTTGAAGGACCTGGCGCCTTGCAGTAGAAGATCCCCTGACCGAGGCGTTGGCTGTCACCAAAAGGACTGTCCTGGGGGCTTCACTCCTGGGCCCAGCTGGATGTGAAGAGATTCGGTAAGCGCTATACAGGTTCCCATGAATAATGTCTTAATTAACATTTAGTACCCCAGGAGCCAGGTTTATAAAAACCCCAAAAGGTTGTCCTCTTTACTCCCCTCTGGAAGCCTAACAATCCAAATGTGGGAAGCCCTGTTTGCATTTTTCAAGGCCTCCAGTCAATAGCGCAGCTGAGTTTTCCTGCACCAACTTGGAGGTCGTGGTCAGAGCTTGTGTAGCCAGTTTTTCAGCAAAAGCTGCAGTTTGGGAGGCCACTTCAAACTCTACATCTTGTTCAGTAAATCTCTGCAGGATCGACTCTACTTTAAGATTGATCGCCTGCATGGACGCTTGCAGGGCTCTCCAGGGAGGATTGGGTTTTAGTGATGTGGCATTTGTGGGCTGCGCATCCACCGCCAGTAAGTTCTTGGGACCACTCCCACCAGCTTTTTGAGTGCAACCCATCGCTGTTTAGTATCGAACTTTGCAGAAAGTTGTTGCCTGTCCAAATCTGTTTTGAAAAAAAGCACCAAATTTTACGATATTTTTTAATATAAAAGACCGAGATATACAGAGCCAGTCTCAAGTGCACCTGATCTGCAGGTGTGCTCCACAGCGCTCCTGCCTAGTCACATTATTGAAAGTTTGTTTCACAGTTGGATCTAGAGCCCACAACAAACAGGCCACCCTCAACTGGTCTCATTTCAAATCTTTTGCTTCTCGAGCAGGTCTGGATTGGAGTTGACTCCATATCTGCCACTCTTATTCATTTTTTATTTAAAAAAAAAAAAAAAATTGGGCACAAACATCCAGAGCCTATCCTAGACCTACACCATCATCCACTGACATTTTTGAGGAAAAGTGCTTTGGCAGAGTTTGGAGTTCACCCAGATGCATCTCCTACTACAGTATCCTATTTTGAAGGTTTCTTGGGTAGATGTGAATCTGCCACCCACCACCCAGTCCAGTGTTTGAACATTTTTATCTTTGGTGGGTCTAGATCTCAGGTCAGACCTGCTGCCCACCACTTGGTCAGATTTTGAAATGTTTGCCTCTGGTGGGTCTGAGGCCCACCCAGAACCTGCTGCCCACTATCCGGTACAGTTCAGGCTATTCCAAGCCCACATCTGACCAGCCACTTATGAAACTGTCCAGTTTTGGAAAGTTTGCTTCCTGAGCAGGTCTGGAGCCAACACTGGTTTGTCACCCCTCACCAGTCCTACTGAGACTTTTTTCAGATTAGGTCCAGAGTTGACCCATGATCTGCCACTCAGTATCTGGTTCCATTTTTTAACAATTTTTATTCAGGTGGTCTGGAGCCACCACAAACATCACCATCACCTATCCAATCTTGCTTTCCAGTGTATGTCTGGTGGGTTTGGAGCTGGTCGTTTTTGAAATATTTTTCTTGGCTGGACAAGAGCCCACTCCAGACGCGCCACATAGAAACACAGAAGTTGACAGCAGATAAGGACCATAAGGCACACCCAATTTGTCCATTTTTCTACCTTATGAATGTGCCATAGACCTTTACTCTGTAAATGATTTATCTATTCATATTCATCTGTATTGCTCCCTTATGCCTATTCCATGCCTGTTTGAAGCCCTGCATTGTATTCATATCCACCACTTCCTGAGGTAGGCCGTTCTGTGCATTCACCAACCCTTCTGTGAAAAAGAACTTCCTCACATTATTGCTTAATCGGCCTCCCTCTAATCTCATGCTGTGTCCTCTCATCCTGCTATTTTTCTTATATTGAAACATGTTAGACTCTTTCAGCTTGTTGATGCCCTTAAGATGTTTGAATGTTTCGATCATATCACCTCTCTTTCCCTCCTTTGCTGTAGGGTTCCTGTTTTTTTTTTTTTTTCGTTCTATTTATTCATGTTATCCTACTCTGGTACCTGGGATCCCTCATTGCCACTTGCCACAGCTGCTCCCCTTGGGCTGACTCGGTGTCTTGGACAGCCCCCTAGGTAGGGGCAGGGCTACCTACCAAGAGGATGCTTGTGGTCCCAGTGAGACAGCTGCGTAGAGGCCGAGGGGCCAAATATACTGATGGAGCTCGCCACCAGTGCCAGGGTCCATTTTCCATTTTTTGCCCTTCCCAGTCACAATACGGCACATGCGGCAACCTCATGACGTGAGCACGCAAATCATGTCTGCATCGGCACCCACCTCCGCCCCTTCCCAGGTCTATGTTCCTCCAGCCATACTGCCAGCTGTGGTCACCCAAGGTGACAGTTTTGCGGCAGAAGATACCAACCCTTGCTTCCCACAGGACAGCATCCTCTGAGATGCTTGATCCTCCTTCCACCAGCAAGCCCACAAAGACCTGAGATATGGAAATAACATACTTGCCATAATTCTTAATCTCCTTGAACGAAGTCTTCACCACTCATTCACCTGAACGGGACTATGCTGGAGACGCTAGGACCCTGCGGGCACCAAAAATCTTCAGGAGGGCAGGCGCCAGAACAGGACCACTCATGCGCAGCACCATGAGATTAGCCTGCACCATACAGACTATCTGGACGTCGACCCTCCAACTGCTTCAGTACCTTTTTGACTGAGGAGATACACCGCAAACTAACTTAAGACAATCTAACCCTAACTTCCAGGCATAAGATGGCCTGGATGACCCATGTAAGAAGGGTCAATTCAACAACGTCTCCACAGCCCGAACCAGAAGGAAGTGAAGACCAAAAAAAGAATGAGTGAGCTTGGGGGATGGTGGGTGGGCATGTGAATGAATGGTGCAGACTTCATCTGAGAAGATCAAGAATTATGGTAGGTACGTAATTTCCATATCTTCCTGGACTAAAAGTCTCCACCACTCATTCACATTAATGGGATAGTACCGAGCTATAAACCAATCCCCCAAGTAGGGAGGCAGGAGACAGAGCTCACTCAGGACAGAAGTCTAAGGATTGTTCTGCCGAAGAAGTGTGCTGTCTGGCATGGACATCCAGAGTGTAGTGCTTCACAAAGGATGCACTGAGCTCCAAGTCACCACCTTGCAGATGTCTGCAATGGGTACATTACGAATCTCTGCCAGGGAAGCCATGACCGCTCTGGTAGAGTGGGCATGATCCTGGCCTTTCACCTTGACTTGCGCCATGGAGTAGCAGTGTTGAAGACATGCTACTAACCATGCAGAAATACATTTAATGGCAACAGGCTGTCCCAGCTGAGGCATGCTGAGAGATACAAGAGTTGTTTGGATTGCGTATCCCTTTTGTTCTGTTGATGAGACTCACAGGCCCCTCTTAACATCTAGAGAATGAAGGGAGTGCTCTCGTTTATTCTTAAAGTTAGTGAAATAAGCAGGGAAAAGCAAGGGCTAGTTCAGCTGAAAGTCCAAAACCACTTTGGGTAGGAATTTAGGGCGAGTATGGAGTACCACCTTGTTCTTGTGAAAGACTGTGCAAGGGGGTCTGTGACCAAAGCATGGATTTCGGAGACCCTGCGAGCGAAAGTGATGGCCACTAAGAAGGATGTCTTCCAGGTCGGAAATTTAATTTTATAGGTAGCTAGCTGCTCAAAGGGTTTACGAATGAGCAATGTAGCACAAGGTTAATATCCCATATGGCCACCGGTCTACTGACCGGGGGTTTAGTGTGTAGGATACTTTCTAGGAATCTCTTGACTAATGGTAACTGAGCCAGTGGTGTGTTCTGTACTGGCTCAAGATAGGCCAAAATGGTGCAGAGGTGTACTTTCACTGCCGAGTACAGCAGCCCTGCGATTGACAGGTCTAAGCAACACCCCACTTGGTGGGCAACAGAAAGGGTCCAGACAGGAATTTGCACACCAGTTGGAAAAGCGTTTCCACTGAGCAACATAAGCCTTCCTGGTGGAAGGCCTATGCGCAGCTAAGAGCATTTCTGGGAAACCTTAAACCCGCCCACTTCCATCTCCTCAGGAGCCTGGCATGGAGATGAAGGGAGCGAAGGCTGGGATGGACCAAAGGTCCCTGTGTCAGAAGGTCCGCTCGTAGAGGGAGTTGTTTCGGAGGAACTTCTGACAGACTATTGATCAATGGAAATCATATCTGTCGAGGCCAGTATGGGGCAATGAGAATCATCCTGCCCCCGTGCCTCCAACTTGAACAGCACCCTCTGAGCTAAGGGAAGAGGAGGAAAAGCACACAAGAGGCATCTTGTCCACTGCAGTCTAAATGCATCCTGACAGAAAATGCCAGATTTTGGATTTCTGAAGCAGGATTGAGGCAGTTTGTGTTGAGTAGGGAGGCAAAAAGGACCAGGTCCCAACTGCCCCACTCATCGAATAGCGACTGCATGATGTCTGAACTGACACATCATGCTCAAGGCACCACTCTCACATCCTCATGGCCTTCCTGCACAGAGGGTAGGGGAGCACTCCACCTTGCTTGATGTAATACATCACAGCTTTGTCGTCTGTAGAGGATCACTTCATGGCAAAGGGCATCCTTCAGGACTCAGACAGCATATAAGACAGCTCTCATCTCTAAAATATTTATGAGAAGATGAGGCTCCTCCTGGCTCCACACCAGAGTGTGGGGGTCTTGACAGTGAGCTCCCCAACTGATCAGGAATGCATCTGTGGTGATGGTGATCTGAGATTTCAGCAGGGTAAGGGGTAGACCATGCTGAAGCTTGCCTAACTGCGTCTATCATGTAAGTGATTTTGTCCAAGGCTCTGTCACTTTTATGTGGGGGATTGTGGGTGCGTGGTTGGTGACCACTGCTTGCTGCGGACAGTGCCACGAGTCCCAACATCCACTGCAATGAAAGGGGCCTGAACAGAGCTGTTTTTCATGATGTAATGAGCCATCTGAAGATGCAGTTTCTCCTATCCTCTGGAAGGAAAACCCTTGCCCTAGAGGTATCCAGGAGAACTCACATGAAGAGAAGCTGCTGGGAAGGTGAATCTGGCACCTTCCCAGTGTCTCATGCATGATGGACTGGCTAGGAGCCATTCATCCCAGTAGTGAAGACTTGAACACAGAGATTTTAGTGAACTCCTCACTGAACAGGTACTTGTTTGACCTTCCCAGGTCCGAGAATTGGGCATCTGTCACCTGTTATCTTAGAACTAGAAGCAAGGCCCCATATCTCAGAAGGAAGAAAGTATGCCCGAGAGTAGAAGCAATGGAAATCAGAATCTGTGTTCCGTTCTGCTGTGGAACAACTTCTACTGCCCTGTTCCTGCAGAGGCCCCACATCTCAGCAGTAAGAAAGTATGCCTGAGAGGCAGACAGACTGAGCTGCCGTCTGGGTGGAAGGTCTGAGGAAATCTCTGCAGATTGGAAGAGTATCCCTCTCTGACAATCCTGATGACCCATACGTCCACTATAATGGACTTCCACCAGTTGTAAAACAGAGTCTCCACCCCCCCCAACTGAGAGGTGTCCACCTCAGACAGCTGTGGTGGACCTGGGCCAGAGCCTCAGAGGTTGGTACAAGGCACTTTGAGGCCCTGTACCCTCTGCTGCGTTTTGATGTTCTGGGCCAGGAGAGTCTCCTTCTACAAATGCTAGCAGCAACTGCCCTAGAGGCAGTGTTGTAGGCATCCATATAAACTTTCAGCTGATTATTGGACTATATGCCCCTGGTAATGGAGCGTTAAGATTCCGGGAGGCTCTCGACCATTGATTTGAGTGTGTTCCACAGGGTGCACTCGTACTGAGGAATGTAGAAACTCAAGACGTAGAAGTCTGCTTTGGTCCACAGATGAAGTCTGAAATGTTATGGTGGACCCCATATCCCTGAGGAAAGACTGGGAAAAAGATCTTCCATCACAGGCTCCGCTGATACAGAAGGCTTGCATTCCAGCCCCTAAAATGAGTCATCTGCTGTGTCTTTGAAAAAGCAGGACAGGGTGAGACTCATTAAGACCCAACTCTATCCCAGAAGAACCTCCAAAAGGCAGGTCAAGGCCAGGAATCATGGGAGACACCACTACCTGGATCAGTGTCGAGGAATTCAGCGCCATCTGCGGCACAGGCACCACACTCGGTGCTGGCACCATATATGGTGTCAGCACCACACGCAGTGCCAGCACCACTGCTGCCCCAAACCTTGAAGAAAAAAAGGGGTGGAGAAGGAAAGCGATACCCGTGCTGGCCCCTTCAGGGAAAAAGGTGAGGAGGTAGGCACGTGGAGTCAGCGTCAATGGCAATGGCACCAGAGAGGGCACCATGCACACATCCTGGCTCAACTGACCCGGATATGGCCCAGCGGCTCAGAGGCCTGAAGGCCCCGGATTCATTGGCCAGGTCAACTGGGCAGACGCTGCGCCCACTGCTCTAAAAGAGCTGCCCAGTGATGAAACTGCTCAACAGAGCCCCACTGAGAAGAGAGATGGGATCCGGTGCCGAAGATCGTGGTCATTAAGAACGGAGCCACAGAGGACCCAACCAGAGTCAGGTCAGGCCTACCGCTCTTCACCACCAATGATCCCCCTGCAGATGTACCAGAGGGCAACCTTGAGTGGTAGTGTTTCTTCTTCCACTGACAGGTGGAAGAAGAGCTCAAGGCCAAGCGGAGCCGGGTCCCCAATCGAGGTTAAAAGGCCCGCTACTTTTGTGCTTCAGGCAGACTGTCTCCCCCCTCCCCAAGCACCGGACTGTCCATGTCGGATTCCCCTCAGCAAAGAGCGGCAGACCGGACACAGCCCCACTGTCATAACAGCTTTCAAACAAAGTCTCCCCACCATCACCGTTACCATCTAACGTCGTCTCTGTTGATGGCAGGCTGAAAATTTCTTCCTCCTCTTCTTTTTTTTTTCCTTAAAATAAGAAAATACTAAAAGTAACAAGTTAAGACTTCAGGTGATGTCACCGATGCAATGGTGGCTTAACTGAGGAGCTCCCCAACCCACAGGCAAAAGATTGCCCACACTACAAGTACTACTTCGATTTTGGCATAAAAAATGAAAAAGTCTAATAGTGGGGGCATACAGAAATACAGATCCCACTCTAAATCAACAAGATTTAACTCACAGAAGACCGGATTTCAGCAGATGAACCCACCTGATACTGGCGGAGAATCCCCATCCAGCATGGCAAACGGAGATACTGAAGCAGAACTGGAAACATTATCGAGGTCCCGATTTGAAATGTTAATCTCCAAAATAAAGCAATCCTGGAGCGAGAATATGACTGAATTTAGTAAGCTACATGCTGACTTAACTAAACTTGAGTCCCGAGTCACTACAGCTGAAGACAGGATCTCTGGAGCAGAGGACGACATTGCACGGCTAACACATGCCGTTTAAGTACTCACCCAGCAACAGGAAAGCACGGTGGCTAAATGTCTGGACTTGGAGGCCAGTGCGAGGAGGGAGAATCTGCGAATTTATGGCATTCCAGAGGATGCAGAGGTGGGAGAGATGTCTGACTTCATAACAGATTTGCTCAGTCATGTATAAGACCTACCACAAGCCTTTGGTTTCCGGATTGAAAGGGCACACAGAGCCCTTTCAGCTAAGCCCACATCACCGACTGCCCGTCCCCAATCTGTTATTGCTAAATTTTCAAGTTACAAGGATAAGGAACTGATTTTAAGAATAGCATGGAGGCAGCAACATATGGAATATAATGGGTCCCACCTGTATTTCAACCATGACTACCACCCGCAGATACAACAGAATCATATGGCCTATGTGCCTGTTTTGCGAGTGCTTAAATCCATCGGAGTGAAGTTCTAGATGCCATACCCGGTGTGTCTACGAGTCAGATGGGAGTCGGGGGTAGTTCTGTACTGTACAGTAGAGAAAGCGATCCTAGCATTAAAAGAAAAGGGCCATACTGTGCCCACTGAATCTCGCCAACTAAGTCAAGGCCGGGAATCCTCGAAAAGGTGGCAAATGGTACCCTCACTTAACAACAGGAGCATGGGGAGAGGAGCGGCTCCTAGTGTTTTGCAGGACATCAAAGGGCTGCTACACCAGTTAACTACCTAACAACAAACGGAAAAGAGGGAGTCCTGGAAAGCAGCGGACACTTAATTAGGAACTGTGAGTGATTATGCATTTTCTACCTCTATTGTCTATTCCCCTGGATCCTCCGACCTGAAGGGCCTTCTGCGGTCCATGCGACTGCAATGGCATCTGGCCGAGCCCTCAGATCTGTAGGGAAGGGGGAACGGGAATTGCAGTCGACTTCTAAGGCCTTTACAATTGCCACGTTTAGTCGACTATTAAAACTCTTAAGGTCACTACTTCAATGGACAGCCCTGGACTCTGTCATGAGGATTTACATGGGGAGGTTGAATGTATACTCTGGAAAGACCGAGGGATAGCTCAGAATTTAAATAAACTTGTAATGGGGGAGAGATGCTTTTGCTTACTGTGATGGGGTCTAAATGTAGCTGTTTTGTTCTTAAGTTAAAATGAATATTAGATAGCCCCTATAAAAGGTGCTAACATGTGGAGTAGGGAAAGAGAGGGAAGTGGAAAGTATAATTTAACATATTGAAAAGCACCAGGGATATGTGGTTTGGATGGGACCAGTGTGAATTAAGTGCATAAGGGATACATCAGTTGTAAAGATTTTGAATGCCTGGTTGGGGGAACGAGTAAAATACTTTTTACGAATGTGTTGAGGATGTATTCTTGAAGTTGCCTTGCTACTGAGCCTCATGGGGGGGAGACGGGCTTTGAGCCTTCCCCACCCACATCTTCGAGGCCATTTACCCTTGTGTGGAAACAGACTGAGGGTACGGTGATGTATATTGGCCAGGTTATCAATCCAGGGCCCATACTTAGTAGGGTCCAAGAGGGCCGAACCCCAACAGAGGCTCTGTCTCCTCTGTGCCTGGAGTTAGCATCTCAGGGGACCGAGGCCGATTTAATTGGCTCCCCTTCCTTGGGGGTCTAACTGTATATAGTTCAGCATGGAGAGAGAACGCCTTTTCTCAGGAGATATCCTACGGGACCACTAGTTCAAGGTTAAAGGTTATATTATATACTAGTTTTTATGTGTGTTTAACTGTTTCTTTGGGCACATTAATACATATTGTGTATGAGTCTTTTTGAAGGAAGGGAAAAGATACTATTAGCAATTTGGACCTGCTAAAACGTAGAGTTACCTTATAGATGTTTAATATGGCAGGCAGACATGGGCTAAAGGTAGTGGCACAGAATGTGAATGACAAACAATCCCGTGAAGCACTATAAACTTCTTTCAGCCCTTCGAAGGCAGAATCTCCTTCAGGAGATGCATCTGAGTAGGGCCGAACAGCCAAAGCTGGGAAAGTTAGGCTTTTCTCAGGTAATTGCATCTTCCTATAGCAGGGGAAAGAGAAGGGGCACCGCCATTTTGATCCCTAGGGGATCTGAATTTAAACTGCAGGAGCAATATACTGATCCTGAGGGCAGACTGGTTGTGGTCTCGGGTGACCTAGGGGGGCTCCTATCACCCTGGTATCTCTTTACCTTCCTCTGGGAACGGTGGGGGCGACAACAAGAGGCCTGCTTCAGAAGACTGTAGAATATCACCGGGGAACCCTGGTGGTGGTGGGGGATCTTAATCAAATATGGGACCAGATGGATACTACCAGAGCGAGGCCCTTCTGACCCACCCCTATGGGAAAGGCCATTTCTAGATTTATGAAGGGAGTTGGCAGGGTCGATGCCTGGCATACAGTTCACCAGACCCGAAGGGAATAAACTCATTTTTCCCCACCTCATGGTTCCTATGCTCGTAAAATTTTTCTTTTTTATATCCAGTGAACATCAACACTGGATCACGGCCTGTGCGCAGGAACCCTCGGTCCTATCAGATCATGCACTGCTCTCTCTCAGCTTGGACTGGGAAAATAAAAGGGACCCGACACTATGGAAATTTTATAATTATTTTTTTAACCTAAAAGAATTTAGTGATATGGCCAAATTCAGATTGCAACAGATTGTTAGGCAGAATGATTCACCGGATGTTTCCAGATCCACACTATGGGATACACTGAAGACAGTCATGAGGGGGAGGTTATTAAGTTTGTAGCATGTACCCTCCAATTACAGCTCAGGGAGGTGCAGGACCGTCATGCAAAGGGGGACAATTCAGTGCTAGTTAAGATCCTGATCCTGAAACAACAAATTCAAAAAGAAATAGATATTAAAACAGAGCAGGCGTTGCAGCGCCTAAAACAGCGATATGGGGAGGTGGGCCCTAGGGCAACTAGACTTTTAGCTCATCGCCTGAGACAGCAGACATTACAGTCCACTATAGTCAAGATTAGAGAGGCAAGCACAGGCAAGTTAGTGATATCACCTGAACATATCTTATCTGGTTTTAGATCTTACTACCAGAAATTATATACCCCAGAATACCCCTTAGATGATGCTCAGGTGGAGGCCTATTTACCTAAACTAATATTACCGACACTGAGCTCAGAGGCCAGGATCAAACTGGATGCTCCTATCACCCCCTTAGAGATAAGCCAGGTGATTACAGGTCTAAAATCATGCAAGGCCCCGGGCCCTGATGGATACACCCATGAGTTTTTTACATTTTTAGAGGAGAAATTCAGGGACCACTCTTGGAAACTTGTCAGGAGGCACACTTGGGAGACTGCTTTCCCGATACATGGAATTATGCATTGATTTCCAGCATTCCGAAGCCGGGGAAGGATGCTACCCAATGTGCATCATATAGGCCAATATCGGTCTTAATATAGATTACAAGCTGTATGCTAAAATCCTAGCGTGGATGCTAGAGGAAATATTACCCTCCCTTATTGACTATGATCAAACGGGCTTTGTGCCGGGTAGGCAGACCCAGGATAATATTCGAACACTACACACACTGCACCATGCCACCCGGTCGAGGTCTCCCCTTCTGGTTTTAAGCTTGGATACGTAGAAGGATTTTGACCGGGTGGCATGGCCCTTCCTGGGGGCAACGCTAAGACATTTTGGCCTTACTGAGTCCTTTGTGAAAGCCATCAATAGTAATTATTGTAGACCTAAGGCTTATGTTAAAATTAATGGTAGAGTTTCAGAACCTTTTCCCTTGCTGAGGGGTACCAGACAGGGGTGCCCCCTCTCACCCCTTCTCTTTGCCCTGTATCTGGAGCTATTAGCTGCCATTCTCAGGCGGGAGGTGGAGGTTAGGGGAATTGAAGTGGGAGAGGAAGAGCATAAACTGGCACTTTATGTGGATGATTTGTTAGTATACCTGGGGGACCCTGACTGGGCTTTGCCTTGGCTATGGAGCCATCTGGAGGAGTTTGGTAGGATGGCAGGGTATAAAGTTAACACAGCCAAAACAGAGGTATTTCAGATTAATTATGAACCCTCTGAGGAGGTTAGATTCCGGTTCCCTTTCTGCTGGGAGTTAAAAGTCTCTGAAGTATCTGGGGGTACAGCTGGGACCGGATAGTAGTCTGCTGTTTGTACTTAATTACTCCCCACTAATTGACAGAATTAGGGAAGATTTTGATAGATGGCAGGGCATATCCCTTTCTCTTTTACAGAAGATCCAGACAGTTAAAATGGTGGTCCTCCCCCAGTTTTTATACTTAACCCAAACCCTGCCCACTTTCATCCCAGATTCCTTTTACAGCACCCTTAATAGAAGGATCACTGGGTTTATATGGGGGTCGCAAAGAGTTAGAGTCCACTTGTCAGTTCTCCATATACCAAGAGCAGGGGGAGGTCTAGCTTTACCCAACTTTAAACTATACCATAGGGCGGCTCAGCTTAGAACGGTCCTGTTGTGGCTTAATAGGGGATATAGAGTTAAATGGAAGACATTGGAGTTATCTGAGGGACATTTAAGAGATCTCCATGCAACTCTATTGGGAGGGAGCAGGGGAAACCCTTTGGAGGAAGAGTAGAACCTTTACACGAAGGTGACCTTGAATGCCTGGTTCTGGGTAATAGAAGACAGAAGTCTGGGAAAATGGAGGCACCTTATGTGTTCTTTACCACACATGAAGGGGTTTAAATTGGCGGCCTGGGATGCTGGATACCATGGCTAGGAAAAAAAGGGGACTCCACCTGAAACTGCAGTTTTTGGATGGGGTGGAGATTAATCCTTTTCAGGACTTCGTGACTGAATATGGAATACCCTGGAGGGATAGGGTTAGGTATTTTCAGACAAGAAATTATATAAAAACATTGCAACTTGGGCAGGGGGAAGATGACAATACTCCACCTCAGATATTAGTTACCCTTAAAGCTGCAGTGGAGAGTAAGGCACAACTGAGCTGCCTCATCTTTTCTCTATACCAGGCACTCCTGT
Organism: Neoceratodus forsteri; assembly: GCA_016271365.2. NCBI lineage: Eukaryota > Metazoa > Chordata > Ceratodontiformes > Ceratodontidae > Neoceratodus > Neoceratodus forsteri. The sequence continues at coordinate 360,655,352 of CM028137.1, forward strand.
TCTGGAAGGGGGATACTATAGAATCAGTCAAAAGAACATGGTCCCGGGATATGACTTCCTGGGTAACTGAAGAGATTTGGGTATGGACACAAAGGAGGCTATACTGGGGTCTGTCAACCATTAGCTGGAGAGAATTATCTTGGAAGACGTTCATCAGGTATTTCCGAACCCCAACTATTCAGGCGAAGTTTCAGAACACCCGGACTGCAGCTTGTTGGAGGGGATGCGGATTTACCCCAGCAACCATATATCATGTGACATGGGGATGCCCAAAGTTGGCCCCTTTTTACAGGAGGTGGAGCAGGCCTTACAGTCTCTTTTTGACACTGCACTTCAATTGACTGAGTCTCTATATTTCCTGTTCGATATCCCGAGAAACTATAAGGATCCTAATAAGGAGAAACTGTTAAGACATGCCCTACTTGCTGCTCAGAAAACCATAACTAAGTTGTGGTTAACTCCCAAGTAACCCACACTAAACCACTGGCATAATATTATGATTTCCATCTGTCAAGTAGAAGCCCTTACTCTCATCATTGACAAGAGACAGATTCAGTTCGAGCTACTTTGGAGAAGATGGATTTTGTATGTGGGTGTAGTGAGATCTGATTTTGTCCCATAGATGGGGATTCCAGAATTTGAACCTCTAGCCTCATTTCCTCTTGATGGGTCTTTGCCTCCTTGCCTCCTGCCCCTTAATTATATATATATATATATATATATATGAATATTGCGCTTACTGGATTTTCGCCGATATCCCCCCATGGAATTGATTTATGTGAAATCACTAATTTAGATCTACTGTTAAAATTGCCCTTTGTATTTGTCTGTACTGCGGAGTCAATGATATAATTTATTTCTTGTTGTGGTGTCTATTTTAAGTTGATGTATTGTCTGGTGTGTTGGAATTAATTGAAAACTCAATAAAGATTGAAAGTTTAAAAAAAAAAAGTAGTAAGTTAATCGAGTACTAAATGTGTATAGCTGCTGTCGTACAGATGAAGACTTGACTCCTGGCAGGCGAGCGACATCAACGAAGCGCGCCTCGGCTGCGGGAAAAAAGGAACCGAGGAGGTTGCAGGGTCAACGCCAAGATAGCCTATATGGTGTGAGTTAGTCTCGTGGCGCCGTGCATGCACGGTCCTATCCTGACGCTGGCCATCCTGAAGATTTTTGACTCCTGTGGGGTCCTAGCACCTCTGGCATAGTCTCATTAGTGTGAATGAGTGGTGGAGACTTTCAGTCCCAGGGCGATCTCACCCAATCCTGCATCACCGGTGTCGTGAGCAGTCTCTTTCTTCCACTGTACCAAGGGGCTGGCTTACTAATCCCCATTTTAATTTTTTTTATATTGAGCAGGTCCAGAGCCCTATAGCTGCCATGTGGCAGTATGCACTGTATTAAACAAACAGACACCTGAGGTGCCAGCAAACTGCCAGCTTTACAATAAACTCTTTCCTATCCTCTAGTAGAAACAAGCTTGACAGCTACTTAGGAACTGGAGACACTATGAGGGGACCAGCTGATCTTGGATGCTGACTATCACTCCTTCAGGGAAAGGGAATATGGTTTAACCAGGAGGAGCACACTAAGTCGAAGCTTGTTTCCAGATGTGACCTGGAGCACAAGGAAGTTAAGTAACGTGCTCAGGATCACACAGTATGCACCTAGGCAGTTGTGGGATTCAAACCCAGGTCTCCAGATCTGCAGCTCAGAGCCTTAACCCACTGAGCTATACTGCCTCCTTCAGATCAGAGAATATGACTCCTGTGAAGCACACGCTGAGTCACTCTGCTCCATTAATGGACTCTCATCCAGGGAGGGAAATACATGGACTTCCTTTAGCCTTGGATACTCTTGCAGTGTACCAAAGCACTTTATAAAGAGATGCTGCACCAAAGCTAGCAAAAATACGAGCCATCCAAATTTAAAGTGGTCCTCCCCGTTAACCTGACAGCACAGCAGCAGAGCTGTTCCTCATGGTGTCAGTGACCAAGGTTCAGGAATGAGCCTGAAAAAAATCGAGAGGGATGGCAATGTTGACCAAACCACTGTGTAGCCCAGTGAGGGCACAGTAAGCATGACATCAACCCCCAACTTCCACAAACACAAGAAATACCAAAGCTGTTATTTAGTTTTTTTAATTTTTTTTATTTAAGTTACAGAGGGAGAAAAATCTTTCTAAATGACAAGCATAATATACAGCAGTGAGATCACATCAGATTTGGCTTAGAGTATCCTGGGTCGAGGCCCATACCCGTTTCAACTTTGACATTGCAAGACTGAGGCTCAGCAAACCTAAACCAGGGCCAACATCTAATTCAACACCAAGGAATTTAGACAAGGGCCAGGCTGGGACACATCTCGGCAACAATGCACTCAGACCAGGGATGGGAAAGATCTCGACACTGATGCACACAGACCAGGGAAGGGACAGATCTTGGTGCTGATGCACCCAGATCAGGGCCAAGACAGCTCTCAGCACTAATACTCCCAGACCAGAAGCAGGACAGATTTGGGAATCATATACTCAGACCCGGGATGGAAGAGATCTCGGCAATAATGCACTAAGACCAGGGTTGAGACAGATCTCTGCATCAGTGCACCCAGACCAGGGATGGAGCAGATCTCAGTGCTTATACAGCCAGACCAGGGCCAGGACAGATCTCTGAAACCATGCACCCAGACCAGGGCCAGGACAAACCTCAGCACCGATGTACCTATACAATGACAGATCTCGGCATCAATGCACCCAGACCAAGACCATGACAGTGCCATATCTCTGCAACCATGCACCCAGACCAGGGCCAGGACAGATCTCAGCACCAATGCACCCAAATCAGGCACAGGATGTACCAAGATCACAGCAGAGGAAAATTCTGCACAAATGTACCAAGACCAGGGCCAGGGCAGATTTTTACACCAATGTACCCAAACCATGACTGGGCTAGATTAGGCACCAATGTACCAAAGCCAGGGCACATTTGGCACCACTGAACCTGGACCAGGACAGACTAGGATAAATTAGGCACTGATGTGCCATGGCCAGAACAGATCTGGCACCAATGTACCCATACCAGGACTGGGATAGATTAGGAACCGATGTACCCAGACCAAGGCCTGGGCAGATTTCACACCAATGTACCCAGACCAGGACTAGGATAGACTGAGCATCAATGTAAGACGACTAGGTCCCAGGCATATTTTGCACTAATGTACCCAGAAAAAGACTGGGATAGATTAGGCACTGACATACCAAGACCAAGGTCAGGGCAGATTCGGCACCAATGTACCCAGACTAGGCTTGGGTTAGATTAGGCACTGATGTACCTAGACTAGCGCCAAGACTGATCTCTGCACCAATGGGCCCAGATACAGGACAGGGTTGATGAAGCAGTGCAAGTGTGGTATGGTACTCTATTTTGAGTGCCAGGTAATTCAAATGGACCTCAAAGGACAACGTTTGCAAGTTTTGTTGTCTGGAATTGCTGTGTAATAATTCTTAAAAATCAGTAAACTAAAAATGAAAATTACGTACCTACCGTTATTCTTGATCTTCCTCTGTATCTTCACCATTCATCACTGGTGGGTGATTGGCCAGAGACAAGCACACCATGGGAGCGCTTTTTTTTTTTTTGTGTAGGAGGGAGAAGCTGACACCACTGGTGCTGTCCACGAGGCCAACGTATTGCACGTCAGAGAGACATGGGGGGGAAAAAGGCGATAGAGAAAAATAAGGGTGGGGCAAGCAAGCCCGAGAGACAGCAAAAGGAAAGAATGAAAACTGAAAAAGAAACAGGCTGACCAGATGACCTAGGAGGAGGAGGACCTGAGAGGTTATGGGCCGAAAAAGCCCCAGTCCCTGGATGGCCAGAAGGGAAGGAAGGGAAGGGAAGGAAAAAGAGAGAGAGAGAGAGAGATTAAGGGGATAGGAAAGTGGGAAGGGCCAAAGACCCATCCAGGATATAGAGCTGGCAAGGGCAGATCTTCCAGGAGGTAAGAACCCAACTAGGGAAGATTCAGAGGAAACTCGGGAGAATCCTGATAAGATAGGTAAGCCCCCCACTCTCAAACCCTTAACCCCTAGGAGGATTCCCCACCCATCCCCATTACCATTTATCAGGAGAACTCACAGGGTTCCGGGGGGGGGGAGGGAGGAGGAGAGGGTATCCCCACTATTAATGCATCCCTCCCCAATGGGGAAGGAGACAGCAAAGGACTAGAATAACAAGGATGGAGCGAAGACAGTTCAAGTCAGCCCCAGAACCCCCCCCCATCCCAGGGGACCCAAGGGTCAGCGTACCCCCAGGGGATTAGCTGACCCCTGAGATCAGGCTGAAGGGCCAACATGGCCTGGGAGAGTGGGAGCTGGATGCAAAGTCATGGGCGAACCTGTCACCATACGTGGTGTGCCTCTGCCAGGGCTAGAAGACCCACCATGCAATCCTGGCATAACAGGGAATCCATGGGTCTGTAAAGTCATCGTCCTGTTAAGAAAAGTAAAGCGGTCGGGACTGAGCCCCGTAGAGGAAGCTTCCCCGTCGAGCCGCTGTCAACTCAAGAGTCTGCGTGGGCCACAGTCGCTGGAGCAGCAGGAGGGGGCACCTGGGGAGGCACAAGAGTACTAGGCCGTGGAGAGTCCTCCAACTCTGAGGAGTCAGGCTGCCAGTCTAGATCAGCCTCCGAATCATCCGGCTCCAAAGAGGAGATGATCCCGAGGAGCTCCGGACTGGCGGCCCTGGGGACTCTCCCACCTGCGGAGCCGTGGGCGGACTCCGCACCCTTTGCAGCACTACCCCAATTGCCGGAGCCACAAATGGCTCCAGGATCTGAGGAGGTGCCGATGGGTGCACCGAGGAATGCCCTGCACCGGGACCCGCAGCTGTGGGCCCCGACAACGGAAGGGTCTGCACCTCTGAAGAGGTGACTGCCAGAGTGGTGCACCTGGCCCCGGGTGGAGCCAGACTGGACATCTGGCACTGCGGTAGAGACCTCCTCTATGGCAAGGCAAGAAGAGGAGGAGGAGGCCACCTCTTCAACAGACTATGTAGGCCTGGGAAGGGACCCAGAAGGAGGGCTGGGAGTCCTGCGCTTGGACCGACAAGAATGACGACGCCCCGAAGTCGGCGGAGCCCTGCCGACTTAATGCGGTGCTCCAGAACATGGCAGTCAATAGAGAAGCAGGCACTGCAGGTGTCCATGTCATGCTGGGGTCCAAGGCAGGTGAGACAAACATCATGCCGATTGGTAATGGAGATTTGCCAGCCGCAGGGACACTGACGTAAAGGGGGCTGGCCTTTTTTCTTCTAATGTTTCTTGTCCAGAGGACGTGGCATGATGTGATGGTAACTAAACACAAAAAACAATAAAGACTCAACGCTGCTTAATGAAAAGGAAAGATCTTGCCAGATGGTTGATAAATGGTGCCGGGTAGACTGCAGAACCGAGGTGGAGTCGATTGGTGTCGAAGAAGCTCGGTGTTGAGAACAGCCCCGAGGAGCAATGACTCCAAGGAATGAGCTTCAACTGTCGGACTTAGGCCATTATGTTGCAGCAGAAATTCTGAGCTGCTGCCGCGGTGCTGTCTCAACAGCGGGAGACTCAGAACTGAGGTGGAGGAGGAGCCAACGGTTGTTACTGACTAACCCGTGAGCACTACGCAAAACGTCGGCCTCGTGGGTGATGCCGATAGTGCTGGCTCCTCCCTCTCAAAAAAAAAAAAAAAAAAAGCTCCTGCAGGGTGCTTATCTCCAGCCAACCACCCACCAGTGATGAATGGTGAAGACTGACATAGGGAAGATCAAACTGTTATCAGGCAGTAATGTATAACTTCTGCAAGCCACATACATTAGAAGTTAGCAGCCCTACACTACTGCCTCTAGCCAGAAGACAAACGGGACATTCCACACCTGGATCCAGATGCAGCTTGAAAACTCAGTTGAAAAAATAAATATCAACATCAAGAAATGCAGTTTAATTTCTTGTCATATTTAATAAGAAAAAACCATATACACAAGCCTGTGCAAATCAGTCTTTTCTTCTTGCATTGCCGGAATAATTAAAAAGCATCAAGTTGGATAAAATCTTCTTTCACTTTGGATTTGGGGTACAAGAAGCAGACCACGTTCATGCGTGCAGTGCGCGCTTTTTGTGCAAGTGCTTCTGTGTGAAAGCGCGCATGCCTGCGCAGGAGTGTGTCCATTTTTTTTCTTGTTGTTCAAAATCGAATGAAGGTAGCATCAATCTGTCGGACAGTAGGAAGCGCCAGCATAATTTTCCGTCTGTACTGGGGGTCCTTCTGCAATGGATTACGTTCTAGGTAGACAGTCTCCAGCTTCTTTGCATTTTTCAGTTCGTCAAGGTCACTCCAGTTCTCAATCAAATTGTCATTCATCTGTAATGATAAAATGGGAAAGATAACCCAAGATGTGAATGGTCAAATGACATCACACAACCATCTCATAACCATTCAGATCTCCTCTTTCCCCTCCTTCAAACCCTTCCTGTTATAAAATGGGTTTCAAGAGTCCAGCACTCTGATCAAAATACGTCAGGTGCTTTGAAATTATGAAAGCACAACTCACAGTATGGGACTTTTTTGGCAGTACAGACAACAATACAAACATTAAGGAACTGCTTTTTTTTTTTTTTTTTTTTTTACTTTTACATTTGAAATGTTGTAAAAAAAAAAAAAATTAACATACTCACTGTAATCCTTGATCTTCTAGGAATATCTTCACCACTGATTCACAGTAATGGGTCTGAGCCAAAGGTGCTAGGACTCTGCAGGACCCAAAACTTTACACGGAGGGCTGGTGCCAAGGTAAGCTGTGTTCATGCATGGCATCGCAAGACTGGCTAGCACTTTTAATTTTTTTATGTTCTCCCCCCCTGTCCCCAAGGCACACACGTGCTGCATTGCAAGATGCCCTCCTTACTTGCTGCCCCCGCCTGCACGGCCACCAGCCCTCCACCCGGTGGCAATGGTACTATGGGGGGGGGGAGAGGGGTGACAACCACCCCAGGAGAGGAGAACTGCCACTAGGCACTCAATCCTGCTCTGCCCCTCCCCCCGTGCTGGCACCCTAACGACCTGTGGTCATTCTCCTAACCCGGATTGCGGCATGGCACCAGAAACCGGTTAGTGCTGCAGGGCTCATCTCGGCACCAGCCCTCAACCACCTCAGTACCTTTTTTACCGAGGAGACGCAGCATAACCTAACTCGAACTTATGCACTAAACCCAAGGGCATAAGGTAGCCCTGGTGACCTGTATAAGAAGGGTCAACAAACAAGCAACACAGTGTCTTTACAGTCCAAACCAAGAACAAGGGGTGAAAACTAGTAAACAGACTGGAGTGAGCCCAGGGGATGGTGGGTGGGTGTGTGAATCAATGGTGAAGATATTCCTAGAAGATCAAGAATTATTCTGAGTACATAACTTTCATATCTTCAAAGAATCAATTTTTCTCTTTTTAATTTTTTTTATTACGTTTTTGACAGAGACACGGGATACACAGCGTTTCATTATGATTACAAATGCATGTACACAGTCCACATTTAACAGAAAAAAGGAGTACCTTTGTTTAAACATTAAAGGAGACGTTTCGTAAATCTCAGACCTGCTGTCCCCCACTTTTTCCCATACCCCCCTCCGCCCTGGAACTATTATTTTGTATATTTAAGGGCAGAAGTCCCGATCCACCACCATTTGGTGAATTAACCATCTTTACCATCTGGGCTGAAATTGTTGTTCTTTGTCCTTCATTTTGGCTACTAAATTTTCCATTTTATAAATGTTCACCAGGATCTTCTATATTCCTGTATCGTTGGAACCTTTTGAGTCATTTAACATCTTGTGATGGCCTTTTTTTTGCAGCTAATAGGTAGATTGGGAGTAATGTTCTGGTCCAGGGTGGGGTATGTTCAGGGTATATATGTAGCACAAACAGTTCCACTGTAAGATTAACTGGTTCCCCTAAACAATCTGAGATTTCTATTTGTAAACCTATTCAAAATAGCATGAGGATAGGGCATTCCAACATAATATGGCCTAGATCAGCCAAAGAGCACCCACAGCCCCTCCAGCACTTCCCATAACTCTCTGGCAGGTATCTGATTAACCTAGCTGGTGATCTAAAGTATCTGTATCGGCACTTCCAAGAAAATTTCCTCCATACATTTGCAGAGGTAATCTTAACTACTGCTAAGGCCGAGTCCTCCCACTGTTCCCCTGAAATTTCCAAGCCAAGTTCTTTGTTCCAACTATGCCAAACCGAGTCTGTAGACTCAGAAGTTAAATCCCTCATAATTTTATACAAAGATCCTATAAGGTGATCCCAGTGGTTCCCTTGAATGTGATCCATGTACAATTTAAGCAGGGGTTGGGTGGTAATTCTGGCCTGGATCACCCTACTCCTTAGAATATAATTTCTAACTTGGAAATATCTAAATAAATCAGAGCTCGGGATATTGCATCTAAGAGATAGCTCTTCAAATGTCAGGACCCCAGAGCTCCCTAAAAATTGGAATACGTGATCCAGACCAAGACGGCGCCATTTAGCAAAAGTCAGATCAGACTTAGACGGGAGAAATAAGTCATCTTCTGAGAGAACCTTACAATATTCATATGTAGAAAAGAAGGCTTTGTATCTTCTAACCCTAAACCATATTTTTAACACCTGTGCCGTTATGCTGGAAGAGTCTTTCAGGGGTAGAGACTGCCCTGGGGAAGAAAAAGGTATCCTTTTAATATCATGGAGATCATTGATATGAAACTCCAATGTCTTCCATTGTGCTACGCAACTTTAGGATACACATAATAAGTGTAGACGTAAAAAGGCTGGCTCCGCGTACAAACGCAGGTCCGGCAAAATTTGCCCCACCCTGTTTTAAAGATAATTTTAGTAATTTCAGCCATATGCGGATCGACTATGTCCCCAGATAAAGCCAGAGATCATGGTATCCCATGATCAAAAAAGAAAAGTGGATGGGAAATAGGGAATATTCTGGAATAAATATAACAGGAGGGGGGAGGACATTCATACAAATTGTTTCTATTCTTTGGAAAAAGGTAAGTGATAATTTCCCCCATCTCTTTAGGTCCTTTTGAATCTCCTTGGTTACTGGTTCATAATTCAATATATCTAGGACTCCCAAATCCAAAGGGATATGAACTCCCAAATACCTGGTTTTAGTGGATCTCCATTTTAGTGGGAGGGCTTGTTTCAGGGAGGGAGGAGAAAAATTGTACAAGAGCACCATGGGTTTTGTAATGTTTAATTTAAATCCTGCTACCTGCTCAACTTGCTTTAATATTTTCCATGCCGCTGGATCGAATGAATTGGTGAAAGGAGGGACAAGAGAAGGTCATCAGCAAATAGACAGAGTCTATATTCACTTTGATGGAATGGGACCCCTTCTAGGTGGAAGGCTGATCTCAGGGCAACCACCAGGGGTTCTATGTATATAGCAAAAAGTAGTGGGGATAGTGGACATCCCTGACAGGTGTCCTGGTAAAGTGGGAAGAGGAGGAAATACCCCCATTAATGCAGACAGAAGCTTTGGGCGACTCGTAGATAAGCTTAAGACAGTTTATTAAAGTCTCCAGAAATTGAAACATCCGCAGCGTGTCCCAAAGGAAATTCCATGACACCCTGCTGAATGCCTTGTCCGCATCTAAACTAAGAAAAGCTGCAGGGATTTGTTTTTGTTATATATATTCTATTAATATTAAGGTTTTTCGTGTATTACCTGTCGTGCTTCGCTTTTTTATGAACCCGGTCTGATCTGGATGTATTATTGGGAGAATATGTTCCAATCTTCCCGTCCAAATAGCCATGGAAATTTTACCATTATTTAATGGGGCGATAGGATGATGGTTCAATTTTATTTTTATCCGGTTTAGGTATAGCCGTAATCATGGCAAAGTCCCACGATGGTGGTGAGGGGGCTCCTTCAACTAGTTCCTTAAACAGCGGGTGGAGTCTAGGGATCAATTCTACTTGAAAACATTTATACCATTCACTAGAAAATCCATCTGGCCCAGGACATCGGTAAGTGGCCAGATTCTTGAGGGCTGCTGCAATTTCTTCTACTGTAATGGGGGCTATCAGCCGTTGGGCCTGTACTTCCGATAGGGATGGGAGCTTCAATTGTCCTAGGAAGCTTTGTCGCTGTTCAGGGGTAGCCTGGCTTTCCTGCTTATATAGATTACTATAGTAATTTGCAAATATCTGGCGTATGTCCTCCTCTCTGTAAGTGGTACGGCCTGTTTGAGGATTTTTAATTTTAAGTATGGTGACCGCTTTTTTTTGGGCTCGTAATTTATGAGCCAGCCTTCTCATACCCCGTGCCCCCCTTCATAGTGTGATAGTTTCAAATAGATCAGAGACTGCTGGATCCAGGTATCCAGTGTTCCCTGGATTGCCGCTTTTATGTCCTGAATTTTTATTTGGAGGTCCCTGTCCCCCTCTGTGTACATTAATTGGTAGTTTTGGAGAGCAACCATTAATTCCCTATATTCACCCTCTTTGTTTTTCTTTTTGTGTGATATATATGCCTCTGAAGTATCAGACGAAACATTCTCCCTGAAAAATTAAGTCTTTCCTTCATTTTTTTCAACAAAAGTTTTAGCTTTTAAAATTAAGGGATTCAATCTCTAGAGTATATTTTTGGATTGTTTACCCAGTTCAAGTTTTAAAATAATGGGATGGTGATCCGACAATATTTTAGAATGGATGTTAATATCATAAACCGTAGTTAGGTGCTCAAAGTTGTAATAAAATAATCCAACCTGGAATAGGTATGGAATCTGCCAGACTGGTAGGTGTACCCAGGTGAAGAGGGAAAAAGCTTCCGCCAAACATCCGTAAGACCCAGATGTTCCGACTGTACCTTAAAGTATTTAGCTATACTGGATTGGCGCTGGATTCTCCATCTGGATGAATCCAAATTAGGCTGCATAATAATATTTAAGTCGTGCCCTAGAATTAGTTGACCTTTAAGGTGGTCTAGAATTTCAGCCAGAACATGTCTCAGGACTGGCAATTTTGTTTGGGGTGGGAGATAGATGTTCATGAGGGTCACCTCTCTGGAGCACAGTCTACCTTGAAATGATTACATATCGTCCCTGTCCATCCTTATGTACCTCCCTCACTTCCATCTATGTAGTTGATGGTATTAAGATAGCTACCCCTCTTTTCCATCCCTTAGGGTGTGATGAGGCGTAAACTGCATATCTCCCACCCCAACTAAGTTTCTGATGTTCTAGGTCAGGGAGATGAGTCTCCTGCAGAAAGAAGACATCTGCTTTTTGTCTCTTTAAATGTTGCATTAGACGAGCACATTTAATAGGACTGTGAAGTCCATTTATATTTTGAGAATAAATTGTAACCGGATGTGTCGTCATTTATTAATCTTAGTATGCCACTTATCTTCATTAAGTGCCAAGGATAACACTTACCCTTTTTTAATGTCTTGCAGGCTGGGAACACCCCGGAACCCCAAGCCCCCTCGCTTAGAACCATCGTAATGCCCCACTTCAGTCCCAGCACAGTGTCCGCGCATCCTCTGCAAGCAACTCCGTGGACCCTGCCAAAACAGATCAAGTGGAAGCCCACCATCAGGAGACCAGTGGACCCTCGGCCCTGCACTCTTCTCATCTAATAACGTTTTTTTTACTACACCATGTGTCCCATCTCCTGCGTCTTTTTAACTTAATCAAACTACTCAACTTAACTATCAAACTTTCCAAATGTTTTTGCCAGCTTTGGTTGGAATGAACTATATACACAATGAAATATAGAGAAACTTGAAAAAAGTAAAATCTGGTAGTAACATCAACTTTGTATCTTAAAACTTCCAACGGCGAGGAAGCAAGTACCTGCCTCCTCTGTATGCTCTCATCCTGATCCCCTAACAAGGGTGGGATGGGATCAGGGGTTACCCTGATGCTCAGGTGAGTGCACGAACCACCTGAGAATAGGAGGAACCCCAAAAGGACACAGAGCCCTATAAGAGATCTGGTCTGTGGTTGGTCCTGCATGAAGTCCCTTCAAGCTCATCATCTTCAATGGGTTCCCCCACAGGTTGCCACCATAATAGCTTTCCCACTTTAAATTAGTTTGCCCCTGCTAGTACCCTAATGGTATCCAAATGTTAGATCCATGAATGGGGAGGGAGGGAGGAGAAAGAAAGGGAGGGAGGATGGGGTAACCCCACCACCACGAACCCCCATTAACTAGAAAAATAGAACCAAGGGAAATGATGATTCGCCTCAATCCACCTTTTCTCTGGTAGTTATCACACCTTGCTTCCAAGGCTTAGTGAGGCTTTGTTATTTAACGTAGTCCAAGTCCTGTATCTGCCTCTCCCTTGTTTCTTTTGTACAGCAACACCCCCACCCCCATTATTTAAAATAAGTAGTGTCTCGTCACTGACATTCTTTAGTCCTTCCTTTCGAAAGTCTGGCATTGAGATACCTCTAGAGCGGAGTTTCTAATGTTTCGGGCTCACAAGGGAACCCTTACTTTGATGTCCCAGTTATGCAGCGATTCCAATTATACCACCGACTTCCTCTCATCACCCCTCAAACCCCGCTTAGCCCACCCCGGAGCCCAGCACAACCATCACAAAAGATTGATCGTTTGAGTTAACAGAAGAGGAGGGGCCGAGCAAGAGGAGCACAGGGTGGGGCGTCAATACACTAGGACCAGTAGACAGGGAAATCGCAATCCTGTGATCCTCCAGCAGGACACCCAGTACACCATTGGAAGGCCACACGTGCCATTATTACACCCAAAATCGCAGCACATCCCTTTAAAGGAGTATACAGCCAGTTATTCAAAAGAATTTGGTCATGCCACTTGAGTAGTAAATTTTCCCCGTCCCCAGACCCCCAGGCCCCCAGCATCCCCCAGAGCTGTCCAGCAGGGAAGAGTATGGCGATTGTTAAGAGAAAAAGATACCGCTTACTATATTCAGGACGACAATGTAGGGTTTCTTAGCTAGTTAATTTTTAGCAGTATGTCCTCGAGGGTAAGTCCTGGATGTGCCTGTGGATCTTCCCTTTCTGGTCCCCTTGGTCTGGTGCTTTCCAAGTTATTTAGTCCTCGAGTGCCTTCTGGTATAATCCCTCATTTAGCTAGATCCTCTGCTGCTTCGTCGCTGTGGTGTAAGTGGTCTGGCCTGTTGGGAAATGAACTGTGAGCCTCGTTGGATATGGGGTTCTGAATTTAAGCTGCTTAGCCCTGAGGAGTGGAAATAAAAGGGCATATTCCCTCCATTGTCTTTGTGTATATGGGGCGTAGTCGTTATCTAACACAAGACGCTGGGACCCAAGCATGATGTTCCCCTTTTGCCAGGCCTTCCACAAGATTATATCTTTGGTTTGGTAGTTCAGGAATCTCACCACGAACGAGCGTGGCCTGGCTTCTTTACTAGTAGGCCTGGGCCCCAACGCCCTGTGTGCCCTCTCGAAATCCAGCTGAAATTCAGGCTCGAAGTCCAGTATTAGACGAAATAAGTAGTCAGCATAGGCCAAAGGATCCTCCCCCTCCGGGATCCCGAAAATCGGTATGTTTTTTCGCCTACAGCAGTTTTCGGCATCCTCTTGCCTGAGGGAGATCTGCAACTGGGCATTAGCAAGCAAGAGGGACGATGTTTCCAGCGAGTCCAGTCTGGTGCAATTCGTGTTTTTTTGTGCATCTGCTTCACCTGCTCGGCGTTGTAGAGAGCCCAGATCAGCTCGAAGTTCTTTAATCGAGTCCCGCATCTCCCCTTGAAATTCAGCAATAGGTTGAAGGATGTTATCTTCCTGGGGTGAGTCAGAATCCTTTTTGGTGGGTTGATTTTTGCTTGTTTGTGTCTTTTTCCCCATAGCCGCATTTTGTGCCATATTACTGTGGGCGTTTAGTTTAGAAGGGTTCACCAGGTCGATGAAGGCCTGGTCTTACTCGTCTTGCCAGTTGGTAAGAAGCTAGTACCTATTCCGACAAGATGTTTCCATAAGATTGTGGGAATATTTCACCGTAGTGCTTCTCTTATTGCTATTAACTGCAGATAGTTATGCTCAGAGATTTGTTTTCGTAATTTTAGAGGCAGATTGGGTTTGATTGCGGAGGAGCCATCCGATTAAGGCGAGTCCCACTTCATACCGCAACCGGAACTTCCAAGAATCAATTTTCACCACTTATTCACACTAATGGGGTAGAGTGCCAAGCTCAGGCAAAATCCCCTAGACTATGGCAGTAGGAGCCAAGGGCTCACTCAGGACAGAAGTCCATTCAGGATAGTCCTGCCAAAGGTGCCATGCTGCCTGGTATGGACGTTTAAAGTGTAGTTCTTAACACAAGTTGCAGCTCTGCAAATATCACTGATGGGCACAAAGTGAATCTGTGCCAAGATGTGGCACCTGCTCTGGCTGAGTGCGCACACACCTGACCTTCTAGACTGACCTGTGCCATGGCATAGCAGTGGCGTAGGCAGCTCACAAGACAGGCAGAAATGCACTTGATTGTAACAGGCTGTTCCTTTTGATCGAGATCGAAGAGCTGTTTGGCTTGCCTGAAGTCCTTTGTCCTGTCCAGGTAAAATGTAAGGACCCTCTTAACATCCACAGAATGGAGAGTGCATTCTCCTTCATTCTGGAAGTTATCAAAGTAGGTAGGCAGCACAAGTGGCTGATTCAGATGGAACTCTGACACCAATCTGGGAAGGAATTTGAGGTGTGTGTGAAGAACTACCTTGTCCTTGTGGAAAACAGTATATGGGGGGTCTGTGGCCAAGGCATGGATTTCAGACATTCTGCAAGCAGAGGTGATGGCTACTAGAAAAGTTGCTTTTCCAATTAAAAACTAGCTCACATGTCGCAAGGGGCTCAAAAGGCTTGAAGGTCAACATATCCAGCACAAGGCTGATCTCAGGAAGCCACTGGCTTCCTGATGGGAGGCCTTGTGCGTAAAATGCCCTAAAGGGAAAGTCTCCTCAAACTATTTTCTGTATACCTGTGTAGTTTGTAGGCATGAACAATGATTCTCTGTCTTACACCCCTCTGTAATTTCATCCCAATTTAAAATTTAAATGAAGTTGCTTCACTCTGCTCTACCTTGGTGTGAAAACGTGTTTCACTCCATTGCAAAGGTCAGAACCCCACTCATGCACGGCATCATGGGAGCTGATGATGCGTACATGCACAAGCTAGCAGAAGTGCTATTGTAAGTCAGTTCTGTTGTATGTCTTTTGAACTCCCCGTATTCCTGTCTTGTGCTGGCCATCAAACTTTTCAGGGTCCAGATCCCTAACGCGTTCTGTTGTTTAAAGGGTGTCCAAATTGGAAAAATGCAGTTGGAAGGATGCTGGCGCTTGTGACATTTTGTTATTCAACTAATTATATTTTTCTGTATTGCTTTTTGTTTCCCTGCTGCCACCTCACCTTACTTGGCAATGGGGAAGACACTGATTTGTATTTTCGCCCCCTAATTCCTGGGACCCCAGATTGCGGTTGCTCAAGCGTGGAGGCACACATGCGCACCATGGCTTTGGAGATAGCCCCTTCCACCCTCCTGGCCTAGTGCCAGGTTCCCCTCATGGCTTGGCGCTGCCACCTAGCCTCCACCAGGTCGCAGCCAAGAACCAGGGAAACCCCCCTGTCCCTCCCTGAAGAGGAGAGCTGCCTTGCGGCTGCTCAATCCAACTCCTCGCCCTCCCCACCGACTCCTGGCAGCCTGAGCTCACTCCTGAACTTGGGGTGCCAGTGTGGTGCAAGGTGTGGCATTCAATGTCTGAACCTTCAGCGCCACTGGACCAGCTAACCAATTAATTCTTATGTGCTAAGAACTCTCTGCTTACTCCCAGTGCCTTTGATGTGCAAATACGTATTATCAGCTCCCATGTTTTCTTTTATGAATGGGGTCATGACCTTTGTAATGGCGTGAAACAGGTTTTCATATCAGGGCAGAACAAAGTGAAGCAACTTCATTCAAATGTAAATTTGGATGAAATTAGGGGGGTGCAAGAGAAGGATTGTTCATGTATACAAACTACACAGGCAAACATAAAAAAGGTTGAGAGGACTTTCCCTTTAAGAAACCTCTTGAAGAGTGGCAGCTGTGAGAGGGAAGGGGTACCGATGGGCTCGTGGGATGCAGAAACAGTCTACCCTGACTGTGGTATACTGCAAGTCTGCATCAAAACGGTCCAGCAAGTGCTCCTAAACCTTATCGGGTGGACACCCAAAGGGGTTCATATAGGTTTTAGAGCACCCGATAGACATTGTTTTTTCCATTTGATTGTGTAAGTCTTCCCAGTGGAAGGTTTACGGGCAGCCAAAAGTATTTCAGACGCCCTCTGAGATACCTTGTACCTGTTCAGCTCTGCCTCTGTAGGAACCAGGCCTGAAGGTGAGGGGAGCATAGGCTGAGATGGACAAGGTGACACTGAGTCAGTAAGTCCATCCTGAGTGGAAGGATCTTCAGTTTGCTGACAGTCTCTTCAACAGAGGAAGCCACATCTGTCGATGCCAGCAGGGTACGATAAGTATCATCTTGTTCCCGTGCACCTCCAGTTTGAGCAATACCTTCAGCACTAGGGAGATTAGAGGGAATTCATATAGAAAAAGATTTTGCCATTGAAGTCTGAATACATTCTGACAGAAAATGCCATGTCCTGGATTTCTAAAGCAGACTCAAGGTATGTATGGAATGCATATTCCTGAGCAAAACAGTGAAGGTTAGAGCCTCCTGTAGAACAGAAGAAGAGCATGGGTCCAAAGAGTCCAGGCTAAAGAAACATAGAAACATAGAATTTGATGGCAGATAAGGACCGCTTGGCCCACCTAGTCTGCCCATTCCCCTACCTAACGGATAAGCTGCAGATCCTAGTTAACCAACAGCCTACTTCCCTCCTACCCCCCACTAGAATTGCCTTATATCTGTCCCATGCATTCTTGAATTCCCCCACTGTTTTTGACTCTATGACCTCCTCAGGAAGGCTGTTCCATGTATCCACAACCCTCTCTGTGAAGAAATACTTCCTCACATTACCTCTGAGCCGTCCCCCTCTATCTTCAAATTGTGCCCCCTTGTTTTTGCACATCTCTTTTTCTGAAAGATGCTACCCTCTTGGACTTTGTTGATTCCCTTGAGGTATTTGAAAGTTTCTATCATGTCCCCCCCCTCTCCTTTGCTCGAGGCTATACATCTTTAGTTCCTTTAGTCTTTTCATATGTCTTCTGATGCAGACCCTGCATCATTTTGGTTGCCCTCCTCTGGACAGCCTCCACCCTGTCTATGTCTTTGCGGAGATGGGGTCTCCAGAACTGTACACAGTACTCCAGATGTGGTCTTACCACCTGTCTGTACAGAGGGCCAACAAATTCCTATTTTCTACTGGTGATGCCTCTTCCTATGCATCCCAGTATCCCCCCAACCCTCCTTACTGCCTTCTCACATTGCTGACCCACCTTTAGATTGTCTGATAGGACTACCCCCCGGTCCCTTTCCATTTTTGTTGTTGTCAGTATCTCACCCCCCACTGTGTACTCTTCCCCTGGGTTTTTGTTTCCCAGGTGCATTACTTTGCACTGAATCTAAGCTGCCATACCTTTGTCATCGCCCTCAGAAATGATGATGTTGAGGGTCAGACTAGTCTCCCCACCAGTTCCTCCTTGGAGAGGACGTCATGGGGGGGGGGGATCATAAGCCTCTTTGGTCCAGAACGTGGCTTTGGCGACACCTGCCCCAATTACAGCACCATAACCAGAACTGAAGCCAGTGACAAGGGATCCCAGCACCAAGGGCGGTGCCCAAGCTGGTGCCAGCCCCAAGCTGTTTAAACCCGGCAGTGAAGGTACACCACTGTGCCATTGTGGCTATCTTGAGCAACTACAAAACATGGCACCTACAGCAGTGATGAACCAGGTGGCATTGGAGTGACTAGCAATGGTAACACCGAAGGTCCCATCGCAGTGACATTGAATGGGTGTGAAGCCAGTGTGACAGGAGTCAGCAGCTAGTCACAGTCAAGGGCCCAGAAACTGTTGCCAGGGCCAAACACTCTGCCTGGCCTGAGGCCCCCGCCCATGGCTCCAGTTCCACTGGCCCCGAAGGACCAGGGACTGGCTCCGCTGCCAGACTCAAACAAAACAGATACTGCACCCACTACTCCATAAGAGCTGCCCAATCATGGAACTGCCTACCAGAGTCTCCACTAACTGACAGAGAAGGGCTCCAGGCCTGAGACCTCGACCTCCTGGCATGAGAGGCCCCTGGTGACAGCGCCGATGAGGGCCTCCAGCTCCAGGAAACCAAGGATCTTGCAGCAGACCTTGCAGAAGGCAACCTTGAGTTTTACCACTTCTTCTCCTTCCGATGGGAAGAAGAACTAGAGTCTGCGTGATGCAGAGATGCTGCTTGGGATCATGTCCACTTCGTATTGTGCTTCCAGGACTGTCGTCCTCCCCAAGAACAGAACCACCAGTCATCAAAACCCTTCCCTGACAAGGAAAGTAGACCGAACATGGCCCCGCTGTCAGAACAGCTTGCCTGAGAAGGCTCCCCCTACTGTCACCATCTATAGCTTTCAACCACTGACTCGGTAGGGCTATGAGAGACTGACAGAAAATTATTTTTGTACTGACACAAAAATAAACTCTAGCTTTGAACACTAAAACTGAGAAGAACTGAACACTGCTGTCATAGAGGTGAAGTTCTGACTCCCAGCGGATGAACGATGTTGTCACTAATGCGTACTTGACGGCATGAAAAAGGAACTGAGGTGGTTGAGGATTGGTGCCGTGGTAAGCCAGGCAGCGAAAGCCAGTCTTGCAGTGCCACGCATGCATGCAGCTTACCTCAGCGCCAGCCCTCCTGAAAAGTTCTGGCTCCCACAGGGTCCTAGTGCCTCCTACTCAGCCTTATTATTGTGAATCAGTGGTGAAGATTGATTCCTGCAAGAAACTGGCATTTTGGCTGTAAGGAAATATTCACTATATTTGCTCAATTTGATGTTTGCACTAAAATAAAATTGCAATAATTAGCAGAAATTACACATTTTCAATAGAAGTGAAGAAAAAATTACTTACCATAGTGCTAGGTTAGTCATGTTTATGTAATGTCTCTTGTCATGATTTGCTTATTCTGGCTTATGTAACTTAGGTTTGTTCATCTTTGACTGTACTTGTTTTGCCTTGTACTATTGGTCTGTCGTATGACAATGTGTTGTGTACTCTCCCGAGTCGTGCCTGAAAATAGTCATTTTATGACTAGTGCATTTACCCGGTCAACAAAAACTAAATAAATAAATAAAATAATCTTGTTTCTTCCAAGGGAATCTTACTGTATTCTGACTTCTGCAGTATGGTCTCACCATAAGACTGCCCCTGAGCCAAAATGGTTACTAGAACCTATGTTAATCATGGAATGTTAGACTCAAGCTCGGTTTTCAAACCACTGTCTCTGGTAAACATTCTACAACCGTGAGATTCTTACAAAGCATGCATAAAAACAAGCTATCTAAACTATACTAATAATTAACCAATTAACAACATCCAACACCAGTTATTCCCTTTTTATTTTAAAATGTGGGCAAAACTAAGACTCAAGTTACTAGGCCCAAAAAAGAAACACCTACAAGTTCCAAGCAGCATGGACAGCTGTGTTGCAGTGCCTATAGGTTCTATCAGGGGAGGAAGGGTGGAAGCTCAGAATACAGCAAGATTCCCTTGGAAGAAACAAGATTACTATGGTAAGTCATTTTGTTCTTCACACCCCAGGAAATCTTACTGTATTCTGACTTCTGCAGACTCCAGGCAGTACCTTTGGAGGAGGGTAGAGAACCTATTTAGGAAACAGGCTCTGCAGTACTGCTGTGCCAAACCTGGCATCACTTCAGGCCCGAGTATCCAGGCTGCAGTGTTTGGTGAAGGTGTGAATTGTTTTCCAGGTAGCTGCTTTGCAGATTTCCAACAAAGGGATATATCTTGCAGCTGCTATATAAGCAGCTGTACCCCTTGTAGAGTGGGCTCAGAAGCCTACAGGAGGCTCTTTACCCACTTTGCTGTAGCAAAATTGGATACAGGCAATAATCCAGTGGGAAATACTCCTCTCTGAGGCAGGTTTGCCCTTCCCCACTTCTCCAAAGGTCAGGAAGAGCTGGATCCCATCCTACCTGTGTACTTTCGTGTGATCCAAGTAGTAGCTTATAGCTCTCTTGACCTCAAGACTATGCAGTCTGCGTTCTCCTGAGCTAGAATGATCATTAAAGACTGGTTAAAGTGGAAGTCTGAGACCACCTTAGGGAGGAACTTCCTATCAGTTCTAAGGACCACCTTGTCCCTATGGACTGCTATGAAGTCTGGCTCTGTGGACAAGGCTTGGAGCTCACTGATCCTCCAAGCTGAGGTGATGGCTACCAGGAACACTGTTTTCCATGTCACATACAGTACTTGAGCTCTGCTGAGGACATGGGTTCAAAAGGTGGTTGCATTAGCTGGCCTATGCATATGTTAAGGTCCCATGCAGGCGTGGGTTCCCTATGAGGGGGATGCAAGTGCAGCAGGCCCTTGAAAAACTTCCTGAATACCTGGTCGGCAGCCAGGGATGCCCCTTTTCCAGTAGAAAGGTAAGCAGAAACAGCTGCTAGATGCACCTTAAGAGTGGAGGGCCGAAAGCCCAGGGAATGCAAGTGTGCCAGACAGTCCAAGACTACTGGTAAGCCAGCCTGGCGGTGGTCTGTCTGTCTCTATCCGCACCAAATAGAAAACCTCTTCCATTTAGACAAATAGGTCTTTCTGGTAGAAGGCTTTCTAGACACCCTGAGCACCTCTAGTGCCCCTTCAGAGAGGTGTAGGTCAGCATATTCTAGGTCCTCAAGAGTCAAGCTCTGAGCCTGAGGGATTGGAGACTGGGATACAGAACTCGGCCCAGGTGGAGGCCAGTAGGTTGTGTCTCCTGGGCAGGGAGATTGGTCTGGATATTGACAGGGTCAGTAGCATTGAGTACCAAGGCTGCCTGGCCCAGTCTGGAACAATGAGGATCACTGTTGCTAGCTGAACCCTGATCTTGTTCAGTACTCTGAGCAGCAAAGGAAATGGTGGGAAGGCATACAGAAACTTCCCTGTCCAGTCCATCAGAAGTGCATCTAGTGGTACTGTGCCCACTGCCGGAGGTCTGCAACAGAACAGTGGCAGCTGGTGACTGTCTGGGGCTGCAAAGAGGTCCACCTCTGGGGTGCCCCACCTTCTGAACACAACTGGCAGAAACTGCCTGTTTAGTGACCACTTGTGGTGGTTCTGACCGATTCTGCTGAGGGCATCTGCCAGCACGTTATCCTTCCCTGGGAGATGAACTGCTGAGAGGGGGATCCCCAGGGAGCAAGCCAGGTTCCATACCTTCATGGCTTCTGTGCACAGGGGGGAGGAGCTTTGGCCCCCTTGCTTGTTGATGCAGTACATTGTGGCTGTATTGTCCGTTCGGATCCCAACCACTTTGCCCTGTAGCATAGGGGCAAAAGAGTGAATGCCCAGATGAACTGCCCTGAGTTCCAGCAGGTTTATGTGGAGCAGTGACTCTTGCTGGAGCCAGGTACCGTGGGCAGTATGCTCTCCCAGTGGACGCCCCATTCTAGAAGGGAGGCATCTGTTTTCAAAACTGCTGCTGGTGGAAGCTGGAGGAAGGGGATGGCTTCCCTAAGATTGCCTTTTTCCTGCCACCATTGCAGAGCTTGAAGGAGGGTTCCTGTGACTGGTACCATCTTTGACAGAGAGTCTCTTTTCTGAGACCTGTGAGCCCTGAAATGGAACTGAATACCCCTCATTTGGAATCTTGATCCTGATATTGTTGCTGCGGCCATGTGCCCTAACAGCTGGAGGAAATGCTTCGCTGGTCTGGGGGCATGAAACTGAAAAGAGCCTGCCAGCTGAATCAGCCTGTCTACCATTTCCTTAGGGAGGAAGGCTCTTCCTTTCCGAGGGCTCTATGATGCCACTTCAACAACAATTTCGTTGACCGGCATCACAGCGACGGGATGTTGACTGCAAGCTGCGGTTGACATAAATCCCAAGGTTTGCTGGTCCGTTTTTCTATCGGGGGGACAAATTCCCTCAAACTCCGCCATGCCGGGAGCTCTGCCCCCTGCACCTCCTATGCTAATTATAATCAACTCCTAGTCAGATGGAGGGGTGGTGCAGGACTGGTAGACAGTGTGCCCGTCTCAGGCGCACCAATACAATGACCTGTTGAACTGTTGATTTTGTCGACAGCGACGTAGGTCATTGTGTTGGTGTCGCTGTCGGGGTATAACCTTTCCAAGAATCCAGTTGTGCCCCTCTAAATTCCAGGGGTTGAACTGGTGTCAGCACTGACTTTTTCTGGTTTACTAAGAAACTCAGTGCCTCCAGAGTATCCTGTGTAGTGGTCAGTGCCTGCTTTTCCTGCTGAGGAAACTAACCTACCACCAACCAGTCGTCCAGATATGGAAAGACTGTAACCCCTTGCCTCCTTAGATGTGCCACCACAACTGCTAGGCACTTGGTGAACACTCTTGGAGCTGATATCAGGCCGAAAGGCATGGCCCTGAACTGGTAATGGCCTGATGGCAATCTGAACCTGAGGTACTTTCTCTGCGATTGCCTGATGGGAACATGAAAGTAGGCATCCTTTAGATCCAGAGATGCTAGCCAGTCTTCCTTCTGAAGTGTAGGGAGGATAGTGGCCAGAGAGACCATTTTGAACTTTGGCTTTGTCAAGTGTTTGTTTAAATGTCTGAGATCCAGTATGGGTTGCCACTCCCCTGTTTTCTTTAGAGTGAGGAAGTACCTTGAATAGAGACCCTTTCCCCTCTGGGGCAATGTAACAGATACTACTGCGTGGTCCTGAATGAGCTTTGCTACTTCCTCCTCTAACAGAGATGCCTCTGATGGGTTGGCAGGTCTGAACAGTCTTGCCCTCAAATTGGTCAGAAACTTGAAACTTGGAGCAAGACCCTGGCTGACTACCTCCAGGACCCATTTGTCTGTGGTGATAGATTCCCAAGCCTGAAGGTAGTGAGCCAGCCTGCCCCCTACTGGGAGTGGGGAGGAGACCCTGGCAGACTTCTTAGGGAGCCTGCTTAGCCTGAGCACTAGTGTGAGGCCCTTTCTGCCTCTGCCTCTAAAATATCCCCTCTGGGGCTGGTAGGAATGCAGGGCCTGTGGTTGGAAGAAGGGTCTATAATGGATTCTACCCCTCCCTCTTCCTTCGAATTTCTGGGGGGTTGCTGCCTTCTCCTTGGCAGCAGCACTCTTGTAAGCTACCCTGTAGTCAATTTTTTCATATACGCCTTAGTTTGCTTCCCTAACAGGGATGTGGGCTCACAGAGAAAGTCCAGTGCTTTTGTCTGGGTATCCTGAGAAAAAATGTGTCGCTTTCAGCCAAGCAAAGCGCCTCACAGACACTGAGGTAGCCATTTGCCTGGCTGCAATGTCATTGGCATCTACTGACATGCAAAATTGACACTTAGAGGCTTCAATGCCCCTCTTAGCTGCCTCTGATAGGTCAGATGCCATAGGTCCAGGACATGCCTTGGCTATCTTAAGTACTGTGTTCCAAAGACTTTTCTGGTAGCTGGACACATAAGCCATGTAGGTGGCCTGTCTGATGGCTAAAGAAGCCCCCCAGGTATGATTTTTTGGCTATGGAATCCATTTTCCTGGAATCCTTTCAAGGAGGATGTGATGCCAAAGGGATGCCTGCCTTGTCACAAGCAGCAGCCTGCACCACTCCCTCATGGCTAGGGTGCCCAAAAAGGAACTCGGCTCCTGATTTGGCCACCCAGTTCTTCCTGTCCATCCTCTTATTCATTGTGGGGATGGATGTTGGTGTCTGCGAAATTTTTGTGGCTTGTCTTTTTAAAGATTTGTGGATGGGCAACAAAAGCCTCTTTGTTGCTGGAACAGCCACCATTTCCATATAATCTGGTTCCTCCTCCTCTGTGGATTCTTGAGTGGAAAGGTCCATAGTCTGTGCCACCTGCTTCATATAGGCAAAGTGGGTAGAGTAATCTTCCACTGCCTTATCTGGTGAATCAGCACTATGAGGATCAGGTGAAACCTCTGGTTCTATGGGTTCTCCAAAGTCATCCTCTTCATCGTCAAAATCATCATCTTCCTCAGGGAAAACATTGGTTGACTGTTCCAGTGAACTGGGAATCTGAATCCGGAACTGAGAGCTGCGAACCGGGGTGCTGAACTGATACTGGTTTTGCAACTACCTGTAAAAGGCTTATGGCACTAGCAATAGCTTTTGCGGTTGTAACCACTGGAACCGTTAGCTGCGGTTCCTTAGCTGGGTGCTTCTCTTTCTTTTCTTTTCAGCAGAACTTACCGGTTCAGTGGCAGTTTCTGTGGTTCTCTGTTCTGTTGAGGAACCCTTACCCTGGTCAGAGGGCTGCTCACTCGGTTCATTAGACTTCTCTTGTGAGAAGTAGAAGCTTTATCCGTAACTGGGTCAGCAGCTTTCTCTGACTTTTTTTCCTTCAGTTGGTTCAAGCACCTATCCAGCGTCGACTGAAGAAAGTTTTTGCAAATATCACAATCTGCCTTTAAGTGATCAAATCCCAGGCAGAGAACACAAATTAAGTGAGGATCTGCTTTAGTAAATGGTTCCCCACACTCTGTACAAAGCTGAAAACCCGCTGGGCCGGTTCTTTTCTTGGGTAGTGACATACCAACCAAAAACCCCTAACAGTGGGATCTGGTGAGTCTAAGGCCACCACACAAATAAAATAATATTTTTCTATTTTTTATTTATTTTTTTTTTTGACGGTCAGTTTAGCGACGAAGAAGAAAAAAAAACAAGAGTTACCCCGGTTTCTCCCAAAATAATCAACCGGGCCAAAAAGGGTTTAAATTTAAAACTAAAGTATTAAAAATATTAACAATTGGTTTCTTTCCAGTTAAAAGAACCGAGAAGAAACAGAGAAAATTTACCGGAATAATACTAAATCTAGACTAACCTACCTGTCAACTCAAGGACAGTGCTTTAAAATCGCACAGAAAGAAACTTTTACTTCAGAAAACCGACAAAATAAAATCTTCAAGAAAGATGAAGGAGGACTTCCTAAGTTAGAAAAAATGGGCAGACTGGATGGGCCTTGCGGTCCTTATCTGCTGTCAACTTCTGTTTCTACATTTCTATGATTTTCCGAGGTGTCTGTACTAGGCAAGTGGAGTAAAGAATCCGATGGTTGTAGAATGTTTACCAAGGACAGTAGTTTGAAAACCGAGCTCAAGTCCAACATTTCATGGGTTCTAGTAACCATTTAAGATCCAGGGCAGTCTTATGGTAAGACCATACTGCAGAAGTCGCAAGACAGTAAGATTTCCTGAGGTTTGAATTGGGCATTATTTACTTTAAATTAAATTTACACAACTTTGGCCAATTAGCACTATGAGTTAAATATAATGTGAAAATGATAACCTGCTTATTATTAGTAGTATCCTCTCTAGTTTCATCTCAATTTATTTATAAATAGCAATACCCATTCTATAAATACAATAAACCATGGCATGGTCACAGATGTTGCTCTTATACGTCATTTTACAGAGGTAGAACTCTCCCATACAGTGTTTTATAAGAGCACAACCCATTCCCTGTGAGGTTTATTGCATAATTAGATCACGTTACCCTGCCTATGCCTGTCATTAGCATGTCTCCCAGCCTTTTTCCTTTTTCTTTACTTCTGCCCTCGTGTTGGTAGTGCTGACTACATGCCACTATCCACCCCTCACCTTCAGCGCCCTTGGGTTACGCTGGTCCCTTTTTGGCTTATTCCTTTTGTGATACTCTGTATCTACTGGTTATAGTACATTATGTTTTTTCTGCCTTGTCACTCTCCCTTCCCCACCTGGCAAAGAGCCTTGGCTCTGTGCCTTTGCTAGTCACCATATTTTAAATAATAAAAATGAAAATGACGTACCTACCATAGAATTCTTGATATTCTCTTGTATCTTCACAATTCATTACTGATGGGTGTAAGCTGGAGGCACACACCTGCACAGAAGTTTCTTTTTTTTTTGGGGGGGGGGAGTCGGCGCCGATAGCGCCGTCCACGAGGCCAACACACTGCGTTGCACACGAGGGTTGGCCGTTAAGCGCTGCAGACTCCTCCTCTATCCCAGTTCTGTTCTGCCGGAGAGGATGAAAAAAAAGGGGGATGGAGAAATCCAAAGAAGAGGCAAGAGAGCCGAGGGATACGAAAAAGGAAAGGATATATACTGAAGAAGGAATAAGCCGACCAGAGGATAGAGGGAATCTAACTTCTCTAACTGGCCTTAGGGCCCCAGCCCCTGGATGGCGGCAGAGGAAAGAAAGAGTGAAAGAGAGAGAATGGAAGAAGGTAGAGAGAGAATGGAAGAAGGTATTATATCTCTACAGGAAGAAGGGGCGGGATGGAGCTACAGGAACGTGGCGTCAAAATTTGGCCTCGGCCTAGTGACACAGCAAACTGTGGAACTCACGTAGCAGGTGCAACCTCGGCGGTGGGAGAAATGGAACTAGGGTGGAGGAGTCTGCGGCGCCTAACGGCCAACCCTCGTGAGTCACGCAGTGCGTCGGCCTTGTGGAGGGCAACACTGCCACAGACACCCCCCCCCCAAAAAAAAGCTCCCATTCAGGTGCACACCTCCAGCCTACAACCAACAGTAATGAATGGTGAAGACTGACAAGGGAAGATAAATGAAAAACATTTGTTACTCCTGCCCAACGGCAGAGGTTGGAAATGCTAAACCTTCTAAACCTAATTACTCCAATTTAAATATAAAATTGTTGTGGTGGGGGGGGAGGCTTTTTTTTGTCATCTAGCTTTTTCTTCTTCAACATCAGACCTCCCTGTTTTCAGGCTGGTATTCCATGTAGACCTCACAGATCTCAGGTTGGTATACTGTGCAGTCCTCCCTGTCCTCAGGCAGCTATTCCCCAGAGACCCAGCAGTCCTCATACTGGTATTCCCAGGAGACCTCCCTGTCCTCAAGACTGTTATTCCGCACAGACCTCCCAATCCTCAGGCTGGTATACTGTGGAGACCTCTCTGTCCTCAGGTTGCTATTCCCCAGAGACCTCCCAGTCCTCATGCTGGTATTCCCCAGAGACTTCCCAGTTCTTATGCTGGTATTCCTCGGAAACCTCCCAGTCCTTGTACTGGTATTCCCAGCAGACCTCCCTGTCCTCAGGTTGAGTTTCCGCAGAGAAGTCCCAGTCCTCGTGCTGGTATTCCCAGAGATCTTCCAGTCCTTATGCTGGTATTCCCCGAAGACTTCCCAGTTCTCATGCTGGTATTCCCAGGAAACCTCCCAGTCCTCAGGCTGAGTTTCCGCAGAGAATTCCCAGTCCTCGTGCTGGTATTCCCAGAGATCTTCCAGTCCTTATGCTGGTACTCCCCAAAGACCTCCCAGTCCTCAGGCTTATATTCCTCAGAGGCTTCCCAGTCCTCAGGCTGGTATTTCCTGGAGACTTCTCAGTCCTCTGGCTGGTATTCCCCTGACACCTACTAGCTCTCAGGGTGGCACTCCCCACAGCCCTCCCTGCCCTCAGGCTGGCAGGACCCACAGACCTGCCAATCCTCAGGCTGGTACTCCTTGGAGACATCCCAGTCCTCAGGCTGGTATTCCCTGAAGCCCTCCCAGTCCTCAGGCTGGTATTCCCTGAAGCCCTCCCAGTCCTCAGGCTAGTATTCCCTGAAGCCCTCCCAGTCCACAGGCTGGTATTCCCTGAAGACCTCCCAGTCCTCAGGCTGGTATTCCCTGCTGACCTCCCAGTCCTCAGGCTGGTATTCCCTGCTGACCTCCCAGTCCTCAGGCTGGTATTCCCTGATGACCTCCCAGTCCTTGGATCCAGTGCCATATTTATTTATTGATTTATCTATTTGAAAATTGGTCCCCAGGAAAGGCACACTACGCCAAGGCTCGTTTCCAGGTGCAACCTGGGGAAGGGATACAATCAATCCAATACACAAGTATAAAAGCTATTACACAAAAATAAAGTGCATACAATGGTAGTGCAACATAGTACAAGTACAAGTGCAAGTAACAAGAATGGCTGGCTGGCACTGGAACTGTGGGCAGCACAACAACCCAGAGCACATCACGGCAATGTTATTAGGAATCATAAAATGACCCCAGAAGTGGGACCAAAACTTGCTGAGAAAATGGGAAACCAGGGAAGGTCAGGTAGGGGGCAGACAGGAGCAGGAGAGCAGAATGTAAGCTGGTGCATAAGGGAAGTGGGGAAGGGTGAGAAACAGAAGAAGGGGAGGAGGTTCCAGAGGGAAGGATGGCGATAGGAGAAGACTGACTGCTCAGTACAGGAATGAGGGTGGGTGAGGGAGAAGGTGAAGAGATCTCAAAAGCACAGGGAGTATGATGCAGATGGAATGGAAGAGATGGGTGCACTCAGGTATGAATCAGGGCAGCCAGACCGGCATCTGGAGATGAAGGATGCACAATGGGACTGGTGAAAGGAAGGAAGGGGAGGATGGAGAGAGGGGAGTAGAGGGAGCAATGATAAGTGCAAAAAGGGGGTGCGAAGTTGGTAGCAAAATGACAGAAGGTGTTATACAGGGTGTCCAGTCTGGCAAGGGAAGAGGTGGGGCGGTACCGTGGACCACATCTGCATAGTCGAAGACTGGGAGCACCATTTTGGTAACCAACACCTGGTGGACCTGTGGAGACAGACAGTCTGTTACGGTACAGGGCACCAAGCTTGGAGCTGTTTGACATGGATGGCATCACTGTGGGCAATAAAGTCAATCCTACCATCATGCCACACACAGAGATACTTGAAGGAGTGAACCACTTAGAAGGGGGAACCATCCAGGGTGATGAAGGAAGGGAGACATGTCTGGCCAGTTTCTGACCGATTACAAAGGTCATGGACACTTTTCTTGGTGCTGACCCAGAGCTGGTTGGACTGGAACCCAGCGCAGGACACTGTGAAAGTCTTGCTGGAGCGAGACTTCCACAGCTGCAGCTGAAGGGCCTGAGGTGTAGAGAACTGTGTTATTTGTATACATGTGAATATAACCTTCCTCACCACTCTGTCCTCTTGGGCTGTCCTTTCCCTTCTCCACTCCCTTTCTCTCACCACTAATTACTCCCCTCACCTCTCCCATGCCCCCTCCTGACTACCCTGCCTTCCCATACCCCCTTTCCTTCCTCTTCTCTCTCCTCCCCCCAACTTTACTCTGTAAATCTCTCTCCACTCTCTAACTTGTATAAGCTAGTCTGTACTGTGAACCTGTATGGAGCGTTTGCCTCTAATGAACAACCCACCTTACGCTGCACTAGGGGCCTTCACCCCTATGGACCCCTCACTGTCCTGTGCGTTAGCCTCTAATTGAACATATTACCTGTTGCAGTACTTGGGTTACTGCACCCTTATGGACTCTCAATACAACCCTGTGGACCCCCTCACTGCCTATTCTGGAACCATCACCCAACAATGGAAGAAACTGATGTCCCTCTCTCTGCATACCTTCAATTACTTACTGTTTTTATACTGTCATTGTGATCTCATGTATCCTTATGTTATTTTTTTGCAATGCATATCAATTTTTGTGTTGTATCTACTTGTGGAAATGCTTTTCCTTGGGTCACACCTGCAAAAGGGACATGTCTGTCATGTTTGATAACCTACCCGGTTATCAAAATTCAAATAAATAAATAAGAGCGGACACTGGCAGAGGACAGATTGCTGAGGAAAATGGAAAAGATGATGGGACCCAGGATGGAGCCCTGTGGGATCCCATCCCGGATTGTGAGTGGAGAGGACAGGATGCCTCCTACCTGACCTGACTACTGACCGCCCAAGAGGTAGGAATAGAACCATTCAACAGCAGGGGCTGAGAGGCCAGGAGAACTCAGCTTGTCCACAAGGAGAGGATGAGCCACTGAATCCAAGGTTTTGGCCAGACTGATGAAAATGGGTGCTGTGATGTGTTCCTGATCCATCCCAAAGAGGACAGAGTCAGTGACAAGTAGCAAGGAGGAGATGGTGGAATGGTGCTCCTGAAAATCAGGCTGGAAGGCCAAGAGGAAGTTGGAGGTGGGGAGGAAGTCAGAAAGCCTGAAGTAGACCAGTTTCTCTTGCAGCTTTGCAAGAGTGGTGGAGGGAGATAGGACAGGAGTTATAGTTTCCATGGGTGGGAGTAGGGTTACCCCCTTTGTGCAGGGGAAGAGCTCTGGCAATTTGTTTGCTTATTTTTTTTGTTGGATTTCAATTCCTTGAGAAACTTCTTGCTGGTGTCAGTATAGATGGTGAGGTTAGAGGCTCTCCTCACTTACGAGAGAAGTTTACAAAAGTGGATGTGCATACAGTGTACGGTTGTTGCAAAACAAAGAAAGACTAACCCTCAGACAGTTCAAATATAACACAAGCAGTCTGCACTCGAGCGCTGTATAAATCCAGGTATGATAAAGTTCAGCAAGCAAGCCGCATTTTATCAAATTAAAAAAACAGAACTGCACACAATATGCGCTTGCAGAATAAATACTATACAGTATACTTTGTTACAGGCTCAGATCAATGGACTGATGCGGTCAAACTGCTCCGGCACTGTGCTCCGATTGAGCTTCATCAGGAACGGAGATGCAGAGACTGGGCACCCACCTACCAGTCTGATCCTGCCATTGGGGATTGCCACAACTGGACAGCAGGAATGTAAAATAAAGTTGCGCCCAAAAAAAAAATGCCTGGGCCTCTACACTGACTCCAACCTAACCTTTAGGTTGTTTTCTACTCACTGGACCCAAGGAAGTTGTCTGCCTTACCTCAGGAGTGCAGGCTGAGACATAGCTGCTCTATTGCAATCCCCTGCCACCACCACTACTGTGGCGAAGGAACAAGCAGGACTAAACAGGGATCCAGAGGAGATCATGGACTGTTCTTTTAGCAGTCTAAGATTCAATGCTACAGCATCCTACTCTATGCTGACAATGCAGTGATTTTCACGGGCAGCGCTAACACTAACGATCTACAGAGTGCCACCCAAGCCAATTTCGACTCAGTACAATGAAGGTTCACCAATCACAAGTTTGTGTTAAATACTACTAAAACTAAATGCATCACTTTCCACAACTCCAAGAAAAAACTGCCTGAAAGTGTAAGCACTTTGATCATTACCCTTAACAGGACAAGCACTGAAAAAGTCCCCGTCTTCAAATACCTGGACCTCTACATTGACTCCAACCTAACCTTTAGTAGCCACATCACTCACCTAATAAAAACAAAGTACCAGGGACTGGGTGCTCTGTACTGGATCAATCCCACTTGTAATGTAATGTTAGTGTAATGTTTTCGCTCCTCTTCTCCCACATTAGCCATGTTTTTTGTGTGTATTATTTTCAACTGTTTGTACTTCTGTGACATGGAACCTTTGCAAAAGAAACTCTGTTTCAAAAGTGCATGTAATCCTAGAAATAAACAAAAAACCCTTTCCTGCTTCCCTCAACAGGACACCTCCTAGTCCAGTCTTTCCTGCTCCCGCTTATCAACTATGGCAGAACCTACTACTCCGCAGCAGCAGATTCTGAGCGCCACAGGGTCAAAACCCTGTATAACCATATTGCCAGATTTGCTACACAACTCCTCGCCTGGACCCACCAATGTGACCTGCTCAAAAAGGCCAACTTGCCTGCCCAGTCTACCAGAATCAAGTTTTGTTTAGGTATCATGGTGTGGACAATCGTCATGAGTAAAGCACCACCTATCTACAACTCCTTCTTCCAACCTAAAGCCCCTCTGACTCAAACAAGATCAGCAGCCACTGCCTACTACAAAATCCCCATGCTTACAACATGCACTAGCCAAAGGGTCTTACTATAATCAGCTGCCCTGTCTTTGTAACTCACTACCTCTGCATGTGACTGACCAAACCCGGTCTTTCTCAGTTTTCAAATCTAAATTGCGGGACTGGTTATGTAACGTGGATACTTGTAAATACCTGTAATTGTTAAGTGACTTGCTTAGTGACACATAGGGTGTATTTGGCTCTGGTAGGGTCCGAACTGCGAAAGTACAGTTACTAAGAACTTACCGTAACAGTACATCTTTGAGAGAGGCTCTTGCAGTAGGTAATTATATATAGGACTGACGCCGGCCGGCGGCAGGACCACACGGAAAAATTTCTAGCTAGCAGTCCCTGGCGAGGGACCGCCCCCACGTCAGGTGACCAGCGTCATACGACAAGTTGGTAAAGCAAGCGGTCCCGACACCGCCTTCCAGTTCTTTTCTCGCCACAGGCCCGGAAGGCCCGGACGAGAGAAGGATGTTTCATTCCTGTAAAAGGAGCTGAAAAAGCCTAGGGGATGGAGGGCGGGAAGGTATTACCTACTGCAAGAGCCTCTCTCGAAGATCTACTGTTACGGTAAGTTCTTACGTAACTGCATTATCTTACTTCGAGAGGGCTCTTGCAGTAGGTAATTACATATAGGACTGAATCCCAAGCAGTCTGGAACAAAGGAAAGGCACCGGGAGGAGGGAACTACTCTAAAAGTAGCCCTAGCCGTGCAAGCCTCAAGACAGGAGGTCTTGCAAAACGGCCAATCCGAAGCCTGCTCTACGGCAAGAGGCAATATCCAAACTGTAATGTTTTGTAAAAGTATGGACGGAAGTCCAGGTGGCGGCAGCGCATATGTCTGCCGCAGACACATTCTTGAAACAAGCCACAGAGGCCGCACTCCTCTTGTGGAGTGACTCTAACCTGACCCGAGGGGTCTTGTTGTACTTGTCATAACAAAAGTGATGCAATGAGCCAACCACTTCGACAGGCATTGCTTGGAAACAGCATTGCCTTCCCTTTTGTGAGCAAAGGAGACGAACAACTGATCAGTCTTTCTGAGATCCTTCGTCCTGTTGGTGTAGTATCTCAGAATCCGGTGAACATCCATGGTATGGAGTAAATATTCCCCTTGATTAGAATACTGCGTAAAAAAGGCAGGTAGCTCTATGGACTGATTTAAGGTAGACTCTGCTACTACTTTAGGCAGAAACTTAGGATTCGTGCGAAGAGCAACTCGTTCGTTGTGAAGAATCAAATAGAGGATTTTACACACAAGGGCCTGGAGCTCGGAAATTCTTCGAGCCGAAGTAATGGCCACCAAGAAGAGCGTCTTCCACGAAAGAAACTTCAGATCTGCAGGTTTGAAGGGAGGGAGAGTAAGTTTCTCGAGAACAAAATTCAAGTCCCAAGGGAGAGCAGGAGTATGGATGGGGGGCCTTAGATGAAGGACCTCTCTGAGAAAGGTCTTAGAGACCTCCAGTTGAGCGAAAGCTTTATCTGCGAAGGGAACATGGTAGGCCGAGATAGCTGTCATGTGAACCTTCAAGGAGGAATGGCTGAGACCCAGGTGAAAGAGATGACGCAAGTACTCCAGCAGAAAAGCCACTGAACAGGAGAAAGGCTCCACGTTCTTGGAGGCTGCCCAAATAGAGAATCTCTTCCACTTCATGGCATAAGTGGACCTGGTGGAGGGTTTTCTAGCCTCCACCAAAATTTCCGCCACCTTTGAAGAGACACCAAAACGTGATTGGGCTAGGTCTGCAGGAGCCATGCATGTAGTTGAAGGGATTTGAGGCCTGGGTGGACCAGGGTCCCCTGATCCTGTGTCAGCAAACCTCGAGATAGAGGAAGAGGAAGAGGAAGAGGAGGATCCTCTGAATATTATTGTAGAAGAGAGAACCAGATTTGCCTGGGCCAGAAAGGAGCGATCAGAATCATTCTCGCTCCTTCTGTGGCTAGTTTCTGCAATACTCGTGGGATAAGAGGAATTGGGGGGAAAAGCATAGACAAATCTGTCCTTCCAGTCTAGAGACAGAGCATCGTTCCAGAAAGCGCCTCGCTCTGGAACAAGCGAGCAAAAGGTGGGAAGTTTTGCGTTTTGGGGAGAGGTGAACAGGTCTACCTGCGGAGTCCCCCAAAGCTGAAAGATATCGTCTAGTACCCCATGGTCTAGTTCCCACTCGTGTGCCAGAGCAGAGGAGCGGCTTAGTGTTGTCGACTCCTGGACCATGAATCGCC
Organism: Neoceratodus forsteri; assembly: GCA_016271365.2. NCBI lineage: Eukaryota > Metazoa > Chordata > Ceratodontiformes > Ceratodontidae > Neoceratodus > Neoceratodus forsteri. Next base: position 360,689,398 of record CM028137.1, read on the forward strand.
GTTAGGTGAAGGTCGTGTTGTGTTGCCCAATCCCAAACCCTCACCGCCTCCCTGCATAAAGGGTAGGACTGAGTTCCTCCCTGTTTGTTGATGTACCACACTACGCACATGCTGTCTGTCTGGACGACTAGGTGGCCAGGGAGGATGTATTGGTGAAGGGCTTGGAGAGCATACAGCACAGCTCGAAGCTCGAGCATGTTGATGTGGAGAGCTTGTTCCAGTCTGGACCACGAGCCCTGGGTCTGATGAGGATCTAGATGGGCTCCCCAACCTTTGCCTGATGCGTCTGTAGTCAGAGTCTGGGAGGGGGAAGGATGAAAGAAGGGAACCCCCCCAAAACAGGTTCTCTCGAACCATCCACCATTGCAAGTCTTGCACCATCGGCGATGAGATCAGAATTAATTGATCTAGGTCGTCCACAAGTTGATCCCACTGGGAGCGAAGAGTCCACTGAGAGATCCTCATGTGGAGTCGAGCTCGGGGGACCGTCAGAATAGCGGCCGCCATGAGCCCCAGGAGACGGAGGACCGACCTCGCCGAGACCCTCCTGCGTTCTGATAGCAAGGAAGTCTGGGTTTGGAGAGAGGCCACCCTGTCCGGAGGCAGGAAGGCCTTGCTCACGGTAGTATCGAGGATAGCCCCGATGAACTGTAGCCTCTGGGAAGGATCCAGATGAGACCTGGAATGGTTGATAGTAATACCCAGGTAGGTGAAAACCTTCTGGGTGAGGGAGAGAAAACGCAAGAATTCCTCCTTGGACGAGGCCGCCAGGAGCCAGTCGTCCAGGTAAGGGAACACCTGTACTCTCACTGTACGCAGGTGGACCGCTACCACAGCCAGGCATTTGGTAAATACTCGGGTGGCCAAGGACAGACCAAAGGGGAGCGCCTTGAATTGGTAGTGTTCCCCCTGAAACGCAAAATGAAGATACTTGCGGTGAGAAAGCCGAATGGGAATGTGCAGATAGGCATCCTGCATATCCAGTGTACAAAGTCATTGACCCGGCCGAAGGAGGGGCAGAAGGCTCTGCAGAGAGAGCATCCTGAACCTTTTGTATTCCACATAAAGATTCAAGGAACTGAGATATAGAATGGGTCTGAGATCTCCCGTCTTCTTTGGGACCAGGAAGAAATGAGAATAGTAACCCGTCCCTTGAAGATGAAGGGGGATGGGTTCTATCGCCTGCTTCACGAGAAGGACCGAGATTTCTTCCTGGACCAAAGCAAGATGTTCCCTTGAATAGGACAACTTTAGGGGTGGGTGGCGGGGTGGTTTCTGAAGAAACTCTATGGAATGCCCTTCCGCTATAAGCTGGAGCCCCCAAGAATCCGTGGTTATCCTCTCCCATCCCGGAAGGTGGAGGGAAAACCTCCCTCCTACCGGTTCCTCTGGGAAGTCCAGAGGTGGTGGGAAAGGAAAGGAGTCAGGGGGTGTGGGGCAGCGCCGCAGCTGAAGCACCCGCTGCTTTTTTGGGCGGGGGGGGTTGCCAGCCGTGGGGGCCCCTCGTTTGGTGTCCCGCCTTCCCTGTGGTTTCGCCTTTGGCCGAATCTATCTGCGAAAGGGACGGCGCTGCTGTTGTTGGGGACAGTACATGGAATCCACGGATTTCAGAGCTGTCCCCCTTCTCCTGCAAATCGGTGATGATGTCTTTGACATCACCCCCGGAAAGCACTGATCCCCGAAAAGGTGCTTCCTGAATAGCGGATTGCACCTCTGGGACCAAACCTGACACGCGGAGCCAGGCATGACGCCGTAGACCCACAGCGAAAGCGGAGCTCCGCCCAGCAGTGTCCACTGCATCGTATGTAGCCCGCAAAATGTGACGACTGGCCGAATGAGCAGAACGGACGAGGTTGGCTAACTCCTGTTTGACCTGGGAGTCAGGTAAGGAGTCCAGCTTGGATTCCACCTGGGTAAGGACAGCCTTCTGGTAATCCCCCATGTGGGCGACGTAATTCAGGGCCCGAATTCCCAGTGTGGAGGAGGCGTAAATGTTTCTTCCATACTGGTCCAGAAGGCGAGATTCCTTATCAGGAGGAGACGAGCTTAGATGTTTTTGGATGTGCCGACCAGCCGTGAGCGGCGCTAATCACGACAGAGTCGGCCCGAGGGTGAGAGTCTAGGTAGTCCACACCTTCAGGAGCCTGGTATAGCCTGTTTGACTTCCTGGGAAGTGGGGCTAACGCCGACGGTTGTTTCCAAATCGTGGTAACAAGGTTGGCGTGAGGCTCAATCCAGGGTGGCACTAATGTTGGAGCTGTCACAGGCAGATCCAGATGTTCAGCGAGTTTAAGTCGCTGAGGATCTGGTTCCAAAGAGTGCCACTGGTGTACTTCCTGGATTTTTCTAAGCAACTCCGTGAAAGATGGATCCTCCGGAGGAGACTTCGGAGGGGTCCTCAGCTGGGGCTTAGACGGAGAGCGGGGCTCATCATCTCTCTCGAAGCATCCCTCGGAAAAGTCAGAGGAATCCGAGAGGGAAGAAGAAGAGGAAGAAGAAGAAGACTCCCTTACGTGACTCGGGGAAGGAACAGGTTCCTTGGGTGGTACCCGTGAACGCGTGTCCTGCACCTCTCTGGACCCAGAGAGAAGAGCTCTGGAGTCCGGAGGTGGTGAGGGAGTGCGCCGCCTCGGATGTACGGGAGCCGGTGGCGGCACTGTCGTCCTAAGGCAGCTCTCTACCTCCCTGGTGAGTTGAGCCTTGGCCTCGGCCCACCAGGAGGCCAGAGTCTCCTGCAGATCCACCGGCGGCCATGGGGGCGGTGGAGGAGGAGGGGGAAAAGTGTACGGGTTGTAACCGTAAGGCAAGTATCCAAAACCCGGCTGCGGAAACCCGTGTCGGGTACTGCGGGATTGAAAGACTGTGCCGGGTACCGCGTCCTGGGTGTCGGATAAGACGGTGGGTACCCGGGAGCCGGGGGGGGGGGCTGCCGGAGCAGACGGCCCGGTCGTCGGCCTCATGGGCAGGTCCACTTTAGGGGGCCCGGAAGGCGGAGGGCCCAACGGCGAGGGAACATCCAGAAGCAGGATGTCTCCTGGAGCCGGCAGAACCAGTGCCGGAGGTACTGGCAGAGGTACCAGAGTCAGGGCTAGCATCCGGGGGGCCGATGTCAGATCCGGTTCCGATGGAGGAGGGTCTGACAGAGGAGGAGGAAGATCCCCCGCATTGTCCGGGGATGGAGGAGAGAAATCCCCGGGGTCAGGTTGGGGTGACAGGCTTCCAGACGGCAGCAAAGGCTGCGGGAACCGGGTACGGCGGACGTGGAGGGTCTGTCGCTCGTTCCGACGCCCGGGCGCACATCGGGCGAGTCGGCGCGCTTAGGGGCGAAGCTCCGCGGGCGCTGGAGGAGCCAGCGTCCGCTTTGGGGAGCCTCACCGGAGGCGGCCGAGGGGAGGATCAGCCCGTCCGGGGGGGGAGGTCGCGCGCCGCCTGAAGGGCCGGGCGCCCATTGACCCGCCCATGCGCCTGACTTAGAGGAGTCTCCCATGCCAGTAGGCCGCAAGCCTGCTGCCGAACCGGGGCGGAGGCCTCCACTGCCTGGAGGCTCTGCAAGGCCCGAAGCGAGCCAGACGGGCGGGCCGACGCCCTCCAAAACCTTGGAGGAGGTCGCTGAGCGCTTCCGGGGCATTTGGTCCCGGGCTTCCAGCGAGACGCGGTAGGAGGACTTCTCCGGTGCCTCCTTGTCCTTCTTTTCCGATGTCCTCGGGGAAGTGGACACCTGCCTCAACTTTTCAACTCCTTTTCTATGGAAGACATCTTTTCTTTGAGGAGATGGGCTTCCAGGGACTGTTAGGCTGCACTGGGTAGTCCGCTGTTAGTTGAGGCAATGCTGGCACTTCTCGACCGGGAGATCGGGGCCTAGGCAGAAAAGGCATAGGGAATGGCTGTCCTTGTGTGGCAGTTGGGCACTGCACGAGTCGCACTTGTTTTTGTGCTCGGAGGGTGTAGGGGACAACATACACCGACGATGTACCTGACAATTGATTGAAGAATAACTATTTTTCGGTAAAAAATGACGAAAGGTAGGGCTGACGAAGCACAAACTTTACCGCAAGGTGCTGCACGAGCTAACGGTGGGAAAGAACTGGAAGGCGGGCGTCCGGGACCGCCCCTTTATACCGACGTCGTATGACGCCGGTCACCTGACGTGGGGGCGGTCCCCGCCAGGGACTGCTAGCTAGAAATTTTTCTCTGGGTCCTGCCGCTGGCTGGCGTCAGTCCTATATATAATTACCTACTACAAGAGCCCTCTCGAAGTAAGATCTCCTGGTTCCCAGTCCAGCCTACTTAACCACTAGATGAGGCTGTCTCGCACTGGAGGAGCACTGCTTTGGGGAACCTCAGGTCACCCCCTACCAGCGGAAATTAATGGTGGTGCAACAAGAGAACTATGATGAAAATTCCAATTTATAATTTATTTACCAACAACAGTCTTGCTGTAAAGCAATACCAATTTTTCCAGTAGAGCTTTGATTTTTACCCATACGATAAGACAGATGGGGACACTGAAGTACTGACAGGTTAGCGACTTGCCTAGGGTCACATAGGGAATAACTGGTTCCAGTGGAATTTGAACCTGGGTCCCCTGGTTCCCTAGGCCTGTGCTCTAACCACTACTCTCTAATGCCTCTGGGATGTATTCCATGTAGACTCACTGCATAAGCCAATACCTTCAACCCCCTCACCCGAAACTCTAACAGATAGCTGGCCCAGCTACTTGGTCACAACTTGCTGGGCTGCCTTGTGAGGGGCTTGGGCTTACTAATTACCCTGGGGGAAATGGTGTTGTTTTCTACTCACTGGACCCAAAGAGGCTGGCTGCCTTAATCTTGGGAGTGCAGGCCGAGACATACTGCTCTATTGCAGTCCCTGCCACAACAACTATGGTGGAGGAACAAGCAGGACTGGACAGGGTTCCAGAGGAGATTACTGACTGTGCTTTTAGCAGTCAATATTCAATGCTACAGCAAAGTCAGATCTGTCAGGGTGGAGATTGGGGATCCAAAATAATTTTTAAAAATGTCATATGTGGAACGGATGAAACCCAAGCCCTCAATCTAGCTTTCAGTGCAAAATATAAGTCACGGCAGCCCAACATAGACTGGATTTCTAATCATAAGTAGCTGACCTGGGGCCAGCAATACTTACCCAGAACTCCTGGAGCTCCATTAAATGGCTAATGGTCTCAATCTTTTTGATCCTGTTTGAGGCTAAATCCAGCGTGGTCAGCTTTTTCTGAAAGAAGAAGAAGAGGAGGGTATGCCATGAAAGGAAGACTGGAGATGACAGACTTCTGTAACTATACCAACAGAAATGAGACTGAAAGGGTCAAAACATGTATCACGCCTAGAGGAAAATCTTTTGAGGAAAAACTAGCCAGTCTAAACTTGAACGTCCCTTTATAAATGCAGGCTTAACAGGGACCTGATGCTTTTCTTCAACATTATATCTGACCCTAACCAAATAGGTCAATTAAACTTAGAATTAAAACCAGACATTAGTGGGACAAAGGGTCATCCATTTCATATTAAAAGAACCTTTTTTTTCACGCAGAAGAGAAAATACTTTTATACCTAAAGGGTGAAAGGTTTTTGAACAGTCTCAGTATTCAAGCCATAATCAGCAAAAACAAAAATGACATCAAACAAAGATTAGACAGGCACATGAAGGCAAAGTGCATTTTAAGATACTACCACTGAAATGGGGGCAGGGGGGCAGAACCAATGAGCTAATGATCTTTTCCTGCTCTCTGAAAACCTTATTATGAACCTTAGTATAAGATTCATTAAGAAAATCATGCTATAGGTTATGGGGCTTTTCTATATGTTTTTACATAGTAACATAGTAGCTTTCGACCTGGTCGACCATACCCTGTTACTCTCCTCCCTCCGCACCCTTGGCTGCTCTACTGAGACCACGCAGTGGTTCCAAAGTTACCTTTCAGACAGATCTTGGTCGGTATGTACAGGACCCTTCACCTCCCCCGCCCTCTCAGTCACTACCGAAGTACCACAGGGCTCCATCCTGGGCCCACTCTTATTCTCCCTGTTTTTAAACTCTCTCCCTTCTGACTGTCTCACTTGTGATGCCCTATGTTATGCAGATGATCATGTCCTCTTCACTAATGACAAGGCTCTTGAGAATATATCCAGGGCTTTATCCAATAACTACTCTGCGGCGCACACCTGGTTCCACTCACATTGCCTAACTGTTAATGCTAAAAAAAAAACTAAATCCATGCTATCTGGATCTAATCCCTTCCTATCCAAGGTTATCAAGACTGGGTCCACCCTCTCAGTAATCTCACCGGATGACACTGTACTTGAAAATGTACTAACTTTCAAATATCTGGGAGTTATCCTGGACCCGTCCCTCTCCTTTTCCAGTCATATCTCCTCTGTTATCCACCGTATTAACCAGAAACTTGGTGCAGCTTATCGGACAAAGTCACTCCTGACCAGGGAAGCCTGTTTAGCCATTGCCCTAGGCAACTTGCCACCCTTGATTAACTACTGCTCCCCTATTTAGTCACACACATCCTCAACCTTGTGTTCGCGCCTCTGCTCCATGTATAACCATATATGTTGTTTCACTCTCCTGGCACCATATTCCACTCACCACTGCCACCTCTACCAGACTCTTGTCTGGCTCCCACTACACTGCAGATTTGATTACGGGCTTGGCTGCCTCCTGGACAGCGCCATCAGGCATGGTGAAGCCTCCACTTATACGTCTATCCTCAAGACCTGAACTCCCTTGAGGTGTCTGCGTGCATCCTCAGTCCCTCCCATGGATATCCCGAAAGTCTCCTTGGCTATGGGTAGCAGAGCATTACCTGTAGCTGCTCCCACTCTGTGGAACAGAATCCCCATGCCCATCTGCTCTCTGGACTCCCATGCCACTTTCAAGACACATATCTGAGGCCACATACTGTTGCTAGCATAGATAACCCTCCCCCCTTCCTTTCTGACTTTTCCCTCTTGGGCTGCTTTAGCCTACCCTGCCCTCTTTCATTTCTTTGGACTCCTGTCTTACATCCCTCACTGCCTGCTTCTTGGGCTCTCCCACTTGGCTATTGTCTTGTATGTTTTTGTTTTATACATCATGCATTAATTTGCACTGGCCACTTATCCTTAGTAAATAATTGTATAATAATTGTTGCTTATCATAATGTACTGATTTTTCCAGCCTCTCATTAATTTTACTTTCCTGTGTCACTTTTTTTGTTCACCAATGATGTCTGTATATCCACATGGCTTGTACTCATTGTATAACTTGTCACTACCAGTGTAACTACCGCCTGTGTGGCCTGGGTTGTGCCTGAAAACGGCCCCCTGGATCAGTGCACTTAACCGGTTACCAAAGACTTAAATAAATAGACAGTGATGGCAGAAGAAGATCACTGGTCCATCCAGTCTGCCCATAAACCCAAACAAACCCGGGACCTACTGTCCATACAGGGTTCTAACCCACAATATCCACTCCCACCCTCCATGCTTCCTGTTTTACCACCATCATCCTGAGCAACCACTAAGCCCTTCACTCCGTCCCAGCCGTGTTTGAAACCACTGATAGTTTTGGTGCCCACCACATCAGCTGGTAGATTGTTCCACAGTTCCACCACCCCTTCTGTAAAATAAAAAATTCTCACTTCCCTCTTGAATTCCCCACCCAATCAGTTACCACTTGTGTGCCCCGAGCCCTTGATCCACTACTTATGCTAAACAGTTCCAAGCAGTTTACCTTTTTTATTCCTTTCAGGAACTTGAAGGTCTCTGTCATATCTCCCCTCTCTCATCTGGCCTCCAGAAACTGGTGACCCCACCCCTTCTGATTTGACTCTGCTAGGAACAACCCTCTGCTGTCTCCCTTCCAACCAGTTCCTCACTCATCTGTGTCTTTCGCTGTACTCAGATCCTCTACCTTCTTCAGCAACCTTCTGTGAGGTATTGAGTCAAAAGCCTTGCTCAAATCAAAGTACAGTAAATTCACAGTATGGCCCTTAACCACTACCCTCATTACCCAGTCAAATCATACTATCAAGTTGGTCTGACAAGACCTTCCTGCCACAACCCTGTGCTGTTTACTATTTTGGTGTCCACTGCTCTCCAGGTAGTTTACGACGTCCTCTTTAACTACTGCCTCCCTCAGTTTACCCACAATAGAGGTAAGACTGACAATACAGGTCTATAGTTACCCGGTTGCTCCACTCCCCACATGGAGTACGACTATGTCTGCTATCCTCCAGCCTTTTGGAAGAAAAAAGAAACTTACCAAAGTAATATTATTTCTTCCAAGGGATCCCTCACTATGCTTACTAGTGCAATCAGCTTCAAGGGCTGAGCTGCCCCACAGAGAGTGGAATGTATGTAAACTGTGGAACTCAGAATGCATTTTCAAATCTCTGCCACATGGTGGCGTTCTATCCTGCTCGCCATCTGATTTATTTTGAGGTTTGTTTTGAGAGTCAGGAGGGCAGTGGCCACAAGTCTCACTAACCTAACCCTAATAAAATTTAAGTGAAAAACTACCAAAAAAACCAATAAAGATTGGTCCCACAGGACAAGCAATGGCAGATTAAAACTACGCAAACAACTGACTGTAGACAGTGCAATAAGTAAAGTTCAAGCAAATAAATACCAAACAACTGATTCTTGCAGAACCTTTTCCAGGTTCTGGAAGGGGAGGTACGGTGGGAAAGCTAAGCATAGTGAGGGATCCCCTGGAAGAAATATTATTACTATAGTAATTTTTTTCTTCAAACCACAGGAATCCTTTACTATGATTACTAATGCAGACTACAAAGCAGTATCTTGGGAGGCTGGGTACAGAACCTTTAAGGGAAAAGGTTCTGCAAGACAGCAGTGCCAAACCTGGCATCCCTTCTGGACTGCACATCCAGGCAGTCATGTTTTGTAAAGGTGTGTACAGTTTTCCAGGTAGCTGCTCTGCAAATTTCCAGCAAGGGAATATCTCTTGCAGCTGCCACAGAGGCAGCAGTGCCACATGTGGAGTGTACCCTGAGGCCTTATGGTGGAAGCTTGCAAGCTTTACTATAGCAGAACTGAATGCAGGAGACTATCCAGTGAGCAATGGTTCTCTTAGAGGCAGGCCTGCCTTGCCCACTTCACCGTATGTGAGGAAAGTACAGTTACGAAAGAACTTACCATAACAACAGATCTTCGAGGGGAGCTCTTGCAGCAAGTAACACCTTTAGGACTCAAACTGGCAGGCGCCAGGACCTCACAGAAAACTGCTAGCTAACAGTATACAGCGGAGGACCGCCACCTGACGGCAGCCCGCCCCCGACACCACGTATGGTATAAAAGAGGTGGTCCCCCAGCCCATCCCCAGTTCTCCCACCGGAGACCCTGGCAAGTGAATAGAAATGGAGAACCAAGGAGGTTCTTCCCATGGAGAAAACAGAGGTATCCATGATGGGGAAGCAGCTACCGGGGGAAGGTGGGAGGGGAAAATAGTACCTGCTGCAAGAACTATTCTCGAAGATCTAGTGTTATGGTAAGTTCTTATGTAACTGTACTATCTTACTTCGAGGGGGCTCTTGCAGCAAGTAACACGTTTAGGACAGAGTCTCAAGCAGTAAGGAGAGACCACGGTCAGAAGGGTGGAGGTAGAAGTATCCCAAAAGTAATTACAACAGGAGGCCCTGGAGGACTGCTAGTCCAAAGCCTGCTCTGTGGGGAGAAGCACTGTCCAAACTGTAGTGTTTGACAAAGTGTGGACAGAACTCCAAGTAGCAGCCACACAAATGTCGGCAGCAGACACATTTCTCAAGGAGGCAGAAAGAAGCAGTCATGCCCCGGTAGAGTGACCCTTTACCGATCCAGTTAAGGGATTGTCGTACTTGCTGTAGCAGAAAAAGTACAGTTACGTAAGAACTTACTGTAACAGCAGATCTTTGAGAGGAGCTCTTGCAGCAGGCTATCACAATAAGGACTATGCCGCAGGTACTAGGACCCTCCGGAAAACTTCTCAGCTAGCAATACCCAGCAGGGACCGCCCCCCGACATTGGCTCTGCCCCGACATCAGCCCTGGTATAAAAGGAGGCGGACCCAGCTTCACTCCAATTCCCCCGCCAAGGCCCACGAAAGAGCCCTGACAAGAGAAGGAGGCGAAGCCTGAAGATTATGTCCTGCACACCTCAAAAGGGGGGGATGGAGGGCGGAAAAGTAATGCCTGCTGCAAGAGCTCCTATCGAAGATCTACTGTTACAGTAAGTTCTTACGTAACTGTAGTATCTTACTTCGAGTGGGAGCTCTTGGAGCAGGCTATCACAATAAGGACTGAATCCCAAGCAGTCCCTCGCCAAGAAGGTAATCGACCCCAGGAGGTGGAAGAGAGGAAGCTGAATACAGAAGCTCAAGACAAAAGTCCTTGAAGGACTGCCAGGCCGAAGCCAGCATGGCGTCTGGAGGCAATGTCCAAGCTGTAGTGCTTTACGAAAGTATGCACTGAATTCCAGGTAGCAGCCACACATATGTCCCTCATCGAGACATTCCTCATAGCAGCGAAGGAAGCAGACAGTCCTCTAGTGGAGTGACCCCTAACCGGGCCCGGAAGGGGCTTGTTGTGCTTCTCATAGCAGAAGGAAACACAGTGGACAATCCATTTAGAAATGACTTGCTTGGACACCGGTTTACCCGAGTGTTGTGGGGCGAATGCCACAAACAATTGCTCCGACTGACGTTGCGAAGCCGTCTGTTTAAGGTAGTACCTTGACGTCCAAAGTGTGAAGGAGAGCTTCCCCCATTAGAAGGTGAAGTGAAATAAACTGGAAGGTCAACCGAATGGTTGAGGGTCAATTCCAAGACCACTTTTGGAAGAAACTTAGGATTTGTTCTCAGGGAAACCCTTTCCCTGTGGAAAATTAAATTCGTCTCTTTACACATCAGAGCCTGAAGCTCGGAAACTCTTCAAGCAGAAGCAATGGCAACTAAAAAGTAGACCTTCCAGGAAAGATATTGCAGCTCACAGACCGCTGCAGGCTCAAACGGGGGAAGAGTAAGCTTCTCCATCACAAAAAGGAGGTCCCAGGGTGGGATAGGATCCTGGATGGGAGGTCTCATGTGAAGAATCCCTCGTAAAAAGGTGCGGGCCACATCCAACTGGGCCAAGGCCCTGTCTCCCGAAAGGGCGTGAGAAGCCCAGAAGGCCCACATCTGCACCTTTATGAAGGAGTAGCTCTAGCCTTGCTGGTACAAGGAGAGGAGATACTGCAGAGCCAAGTTCACAGGATAGGTAATAGGATCCAGATGGTGAGATGAGACCCACAAGCAGAACCGCTTCCACTTCACTGCATAAGTGAAGCACGTGGAGGGCTTTTTCGCAGCCACGAGAACATCCGCCACCTCTGGGGATACCCCATACCTGTATTTTGCTATGTCCGAAGGAGCCAAGCATGAAAGTGCAAGGACCAGAGATCGGGATGGACCAGCAAGCGCTGATCATTGGGATAGCAACTGCGAGCATACTGACAGCGGGATTGGAGGTTCCGTGGACAGCCGCTGGAGTAGAGGGAACCAAATCTGCCGAGGCCACAGCGGGGCAATCTGAATCATTCGGGCCCCCTCGGCCTGCAATTTCAACAGAACTCTCTGGACGAGAGGAAAGGCATAGAGAAACCTCCCTGCCCAACAAAGGGACAATGCGTCTGGCCAGAAAACACCAGGTGTGGGCTCTCGCGAGCAGAACACTGGCAGTTTGGCGTTACGTGGTGACGCACACAGGTCCAGCTCTGGAGGACCCAGAGTGTCGAACAGCTGATCTCCTACTGATTGCAGTAGCTCCCATTCGTGTGCCTTGGACTGAGATCTGCTTAGACTGTTGGCCAAGTCGTTGAGGACACCTGGAACGTGCACCGTGGAGAGAGAGAGACGTGCCATTCCAGAGCCCAATACCAGACCCTCATCACCTCCCAGCACAGGGGGTAAGAATGAGCTCCCCCTTGCTTGATGATATAGAAGACGACTGCCATGTCGTCCGTCTGAACCAGAAGAGAGCCTGGTACAAGGTCCTCTTGAAAGGCGTGACGCGCACTGAGGACCGCTCACATCTCCAGGACATTGATGTGGAGTTCGCGCTCCTCGGGGGTCCAAACACCCTGCGTTTGACAGGCCCCCAGGTGCGCTCCCCAACCCAAATCCGAGGCATCCGTTGTAAAGGTCTGATCCGGGGGCTCCGGATGGAAATGGACCCCTCTTCTCAAATTGAGTGGATCCATCCACCAAAGAAGTGTTCTCTTTACTGGTTTTGTGACTCTGACCTTGTGGTCCAGATCGTCGCAGCACTGATCCCAATGCACCCTGAGCATCCATTGTGGGATTCTCATGTTGAGGCAGGCCAGAGAAGTGACTGGAATGGCCACCGCCATGTGCCCCAGAAGTCTGAGGAAGGTCCTGGCTGGGACCTGAGGAGTCATTAGGACCGATCCGGCTATCTCCCCCAAGCGATCGCCCCTCTCTGGGGGTAGAAAAGCCATGCCCTGGATAGAATCCAGGACCGCCCCAATGAAGTCGAGTCCTTGGCTGGGCTCTGGGGAAGACTTTGGAAGGTTCAGGGTGATCCCCAGGTCTCGGAATAGAGTATAAGTGTCTCCAAGAGCTTGAAGCAGGCGTGACCTTGACGGGGCCTCAAGCAACCAATTGTCCAGTTAAGGGAAGACTTAATGACACTGATGCCTTAGAGCTGCAGCCACTACTGCCAAGCATTTTGTGAAGACTCGAGGAGTGGAGGAGAGGCTGAATGGAAGAACTCTAAATTGATTATGTTCCCCCTGAAAGTGGAACCTCAGGAACTTCCTGTGAGGGGGAAAAACCCTGATATGCATGTATGCATCTTGCATGTCTAGAGAACAGAGCCAGTCCCCTTGGTGCAGCAGCGGAATCAGTCCTGGAAGAGTCACCATCTGGAACCTTCTGTACTCTATATAGAGGTCCAGAATGGGATGAAGATCCCGAGTCTTTTTTGGTATCAGGAAGAAGTGGGAGTAATATCCCTTTCCCCGCTGCCGCAGGGGGACTGGTTCTATTGCCCTTTTTTGCAAGACGGCCTGTATCTCTCTTTCTATGAGAGGGATATGAGAAGGAGGATATCTGGAGAACCTTGGTGGAGTGTCTGGAGAAATCTCCGTGAACTCTAGAGTGTGTCCTCTCCTTATAATGTCTAGGACCCATTAGTCCGCGGTGATCGAACTCCATCCCCGAAAGTACAGGGAGAAGTGACCCCCTACCACCTCCCCTGGGACCTCCGCCGGAGGAGGGGGGTCAGAAGGGAGTCATTGGGCAGAGCCAGGTGTGGACAGAGAGGCCTGGGAGGACTTGGGGCCACGAGGAGCACCTCCAGGCTGGTTGCTGGCTCTCCTCCGAAAGCCACCTCTCGGGCCCTGTTGATTGCCACAGGCTTGTCCACCTGAGGGCTTCCGAAATGGCCGCTTACGTTGTCTCCGCTGGTCTCCATGGTACATTTGGCGGACAGACCAGATGGATTTGCCCGACTCTTGGAGGCGTGAGATGAGAGACTCCGTCTCCTGCCCAAACAAAACGGTAAACTGGAACGGTAAGTCCCGGATACCAGACTGCAGATCTTGGTGAAAGCCAGAGACCCTCAACCAAGCATGGCGCCTGAGACAGACCCCTGCCACTCTGGCTGCCGTATCCGCAGTGCCGTACGAGGCACGCAAAACATGTGTGCCTACGTCCAAGCCCGATTTCAGTACGTCCAGAATCTCCATTTTCTTCTCAGAGTCTGGCAAGGCATTAACCAGCTCTTGTCCCCGCTCCCAAAGTGGATTCTGGTACTGGACCATATGGGTAAGGAAATTCAGGGATCTAATGGAACAGGTGGAGGCAGAATACACTTTCTTGTCCACCTGGTCCAAATAACGAGACTCCGTATCGGGAGGCTATGAGCTGAGGTGTTTGGGCTGCTTAGATTATCATGAGCAGCCATAATCACTGAAGAGTCCGCCTGAGGGTGCTCGGCCAAAAATGGTTCGTCCCTCGGGGCTCTATACAGCCTGTCCGATTTCTTTGGAACCACTGGGACTGAAGCCAGATGCTTCCAGGTAATCCGGGTGAGGTCCTGGAATGTGTCCACCAAAGGAGGCACCACCAAAGGTTTAGGCTCCTTCTACCTCAGGTATTTAGCCAGTCTACAGTGTTCCTGATCCAGGTCCTCAGTATCCCACTCACTGGAGGCCTGGATGTCCCTCATGATGTCCATGAAAGTAGGATAGTCAGGAGGCGAGCGGGGTAGGTCCTTCTCTCCCGGGGAATCCCCGATTCCTGAGGTAGAAGAGGAGGAAGAGCTACTGGGTGTCGAGTAGCCAGCCCGATCCCTGTGACTAACCCCACTTGAACATCAGTGACTCACTGACCGACAACGGTCCAAAGACCAGCGTCGGTCACCGGACCGATGGCAAAGCGGAGATCGATGTCAGAGTACCGATGTCAGGAGCGGTCCCGCATAACAGAATGAGAACGGCTCCTGATACGAGACCTGACCCGGCGTCAGCTACCCGATCTGGTAGAGCGCCGGTGTCGGTCCCCGGACCGTGAATGGGAACGAGCCCTGGGAGGAGGTGTAGGCGGCCTCTCGGGGGTCTTCTACGGCAAAGAAGCACCTCCTGGCTGTGGTTCACCCAAAGGGTCCGGAACCGGGGACGGCTTCAGGGGGGTCCGCTTCTGGACCTACCCCCACCAGAAGGAAGAGAGATCCTGAAACTCATCCTTAGTGAAGACTGAGGCCGCCTTCCCTGGAAAGAGAATATCTGGAATGTCGGCCCTGGAAAGAGACCCTGCTGTAGAGCCCGGGGAAGGGGACTTGGGGGATAGGCATGAGCCCTTAGCCAGCTGCGCCTAGATCCATCGTCCCATCAGCTCTTGGTAAGAGGGGACCCGGCAGCCGGAGTAGTGCCGGGGCGCCAGAGTGTCGTCCTGCTCCAGAGGGCCGCAGCTCTTGTCGGGCGGCGCCAGGCCTTGAAGGCGGGCCGGGTTGCACCAGAGGACTTAACGGTGACCCTGTGTAGTTTCACTCTTAGGCTCTTCTGGCCTTCCCAAAGGCCCAGCCTTAGCCTCATCTTTGGATTTTGGATGCTCACCTGAGTCTGGCGAACCACGGGCTTTCTTGGGAAAGGGCTGTGAGCGGAAGCGAGACCGGGACCTGGGCCGGTGCCAGGAACGACTACGGTCTTTGTTGCGGGATCGCTTGGTTTTATCTTTGCGTTTCACCTTCTCCCCTGAGGTGTGCCGATCCATCTTTCTCTCAAGAAGGTACACCTTTAGGGCCTTCAAATCGGCGGATCCGGGTCCGGCTGGTAAATTTCTGGCAGGACAAACAAGCCGCGGTGTCGTGCTCAGGCCCCAGGCAAAAGATGCACTTCTTGTGGCCGTCCTTGGAAGGTATCTGGTGGCCGCAACCGCACTTATTGACATGGGGTTCCGACGAGGAGGCCGAGGACAGTGAAGACCTATGCCGGTGACTAAAAATGCTGAAAAAGTTGAAGAAAATCGTGAAAGGGCCGAAAAACCCAAAGTTTTTTGGCTGGTACTGGCAAGCCAAAATCGATGAACTCTTCATGTGTGTGGGACGCGGCGGGAAAAGAAATGGGTGGAGCTGGGTCCGCCTCCTTTTATACCAGGGCTGACGGGGCGGAGCAGACGTCGGGGGCGGTCCCTGCTGGGTACTGCTAGCTGAGAAGTTTTCCGGAGGGTCCTAGTACCTGCAGCATAGTCCTTATTGTGATAGCCTGCTGCAAGAGCTCCCACTACAAAGTAAGATCAACGAAATTAACCATCTGGATAAACACTGTTTAGAAAGAGGAGCCCCTTCCATTCTTGGAGCGAAGGATACAAACAACTGATCCGATTTGCAAATGGCCCGGGTGCACTCCAAGTGATAACGACGCACCCTATGAACAACCAGAGTATGTAGTAAAGCCTCCCTCGGTTCAATACTCTGGGTAGTAGACAGGAAGGTGGATGTCCTGATTCAGCATAAACTCGGACACTACCTTGGGAAGAAATTTAGGATTAGTCCACAAGAATACCCTGTCCCTGTGGAAAACCAAATAAGGCTTCTTACACATCAGGAACTAAAGCTTGGAAATCCTTCGAGCAGAAGTAACTAAAAACGATGCTTTCAAAGACAAAGTGTAGTTCGCAGCAGGTCCGAAAGAAGGCAAAGTGAGCTTTTCTAATACATGCAAAAGATCCCATGGCAGGACAGAATCTCAGATGGGGGGCTTCAAATGCAGAATGTCCAGTAAAAATGTACGAGGAAGATCCAGATGGGCAAGAGCTTTGCCCTCAATAGGTGTATGGTAGGCTGAAATGGCAGACAGGTGCACCTTGAGTGAGGAGTAGCTTAATCCAGAGTCAGACACAGTGATAGGAGATACTCCAGAACCAAATCAACTGGGCAGGTGAAAGGGTCTAAATACCGACTGGTGGCCCAGATGCAGAACTCCTTCCATTTCATGGCGTAAGTGACCCTAGTAGAAGGATTTCTTTTTTTTTTTTTTTTTAATTACACTTTTTGTCACCTTACCTGCCAGCTGCCCGGAACCTCAGCCCGGTCACGGTCCTCGGCTTCCACCTCCACAAGATGCCACTACCCTCCGATACCCCCTGGCTTGCCTCCCAGGGTGGGGTTGTGGCACAGACTCTCCAACAGTGCCGCAATGACAGGACTAGGTCAGAGGGCCAGCCTGGAGGCTAATCGAAGCAAGGGCAGCCAGCAGTGAGATTTTTTGTCCTTGTGTTTTCCCAGGGGAGGGGACATGCAATGACGTCCTGCATCTGCCCCACCCCAAAGCGTTTTGATGCCGGTTGAAGTGGTACCCCCAGCCTTCGCCAGGGTCCGTCAAGCACCGGACATTCTCCTCACCCCCCTCCCCAGAGAAGGAGAGAGTCCTAGGGATGCTCCATCGTTCTCCCCCCGGCCAGCTCTCCAACGACCCGGGTCCATTCCTGAACCTGGGTCACCGGCACCACGAGTAGAAATCCAATCACTGTGCTGACAGGCCAGCTGTAGAAGGCTTTCTAGTGGCTACTTGGACATCCGCTACTCTGGGGGAAACCCCGAATCTGGAAATAGCTATGTCTGCAGGAGCCATGCATGGAGATGCAGAGATTTGAGGTCTGAATGGACCAGGGTTCTCTGCTTCTGGGAGAGCAAGTCTGAGTGTAGGGGCAGGTAAATTGAAGGTTCCGCTGCAAGTTGCTGGAGAAGTGGAAATCAAATCTGCCTGGGCCAGAAAGGTGCCACTAGGATCATCTCAGCTCCTTCCAACTGCAGCTCAAGAAGGACTCTCTGCAGTACAGGAAAAGGAGGGAATGCATAAAGGAACCTCCCCGTCCAGGAGATGGACAATGCATCTTGCCAGAAAACACCAGGCCCTGGATCTAGTGAACAAAAACTGGGCAGTCTTGCATTTGATGGGGAAGCAAATAGATCCAGATCTGGATGACCCAATCTGTCAAAGAGTTCTTCTGCCACAGAGGGGTGAAGTTCCCATTCATGCTCCCTGGACCGAGACTGGCTTAGACTGTTGGTCAAGGTGTTTTGCACGCCTGGAACATGGACTGCTGTCAAATCTAGGTGATGGTCCACTGCCCATGCCCACACTCACATGGCCTCCCTGCAGAGGAGGTAAGAATAAGCCCCCCACGCTTGTTCATATAAAAGACCACTGACATGTTGTCAGTCTGGATTAACAGGGGGGCAGATAGCAAGACTGTCTGGAAGGCCTGAAAGGTGCACGGAATCGTCCTCATCTCCAGGACACTGATGTGGAGATGGAGCTCGTGCTGGGCCCAGGACCCTTGTGTCTGGCAGCCTCCCCAGTGTGGCTTCCCAGTCCTGACCTGATGCATCCATTATTAGGATCTGACTGGGGGATTCCTTCCAAAGGTAGACCCCTGTGGAAAGGTTGGAGGGGTTCAGCCACCACATTAATGCCTGTTTTACAAGGTTTGGCACCAAAACCAGCTGCTCTAGGTTGTCCGAGCGCTGATCCCATTAAACTCGCAGGTTCCACTGAATCACTCTCATACAACCTGGCCAGGGGAACCGTGGTGATGGCAGCTGCCACGTGTCCTAGGAGTCTGAGGATGGACCTGGTGAGTGGCAAAGATCTGTCGAGGAAATGAGTGGAGGCACTCCGCCCTGTCCTGAGGGAGGAATGCTTTGCCTTGCACTGTGTCCAGAATTGCCCTTATGTACTGCAACCTTTGGCTTGGCCAAGGAAAGGACTTGGCAAGGTTTAAGGTAACCCATAGATCCTGAAACAGGGAGAAGGTGGCCTGCATAACATGAAGTAGCTGGTCCCTCATGGGAATGGTCAGCAGCCAGTCGTCCAGGTTGGGGAAGACAAAATGACCCTGTTTCCTTAGAGCTGCAGCCATCACTGTGAGGCATTTGTTGAAAACTCTGGAGGCTGAGGACAGGCCGAAGGGCAGAGCCCAAAATTGGTAGTGGCTTCCCTGGAAGTGGAAGTGAAGGAACTTCTAGTGTGGTTGGAAAATCAGAATGTGGAGGTATGCATCCTGCATGTCCAGAGAGCATACTAATCCCCCTGCTGAAGACCTAGTACAGTGACCATCTGGAATCATCTGTACTCTTATGTACTGATTCAGGTGGCTGAGGTTGAGGATAGGATGCAGGTCCCCTGTTCTCTTTGGCACCAGGAAGTGGAAATAAAACCCTTTCCCTTGTTGTGCTGGAGGAACAGGCACTATGGCCCACTTTTGCAGGAGGGCCTGGATCTCCTCTGCGATGACAGTGCTGTGAGCCTGAGAGTAATGGGATGGGACCAGTGGGTTGTCTGGGGGAATCTTGGTGAACTCATAGAGTGTGCCCCTTTTCGATGAGTTGAAGAACCCACTGATCTGTAGTTATCTGGCACCACCCTTCTATATGCAAGGAAAAGCGACCCCACTGCCTTGGGGTGGGGGAGGACAGTGAGTCAGGCTGATCAATTGAGTAAGGGGTGGACTGGGAGGTTACAGGAGCTCGAGGGGTGGAACCTCTGGAAACAGGAATAGAAGCCTTGCACTTAAATCCTGCCTGCTGCTGCTGTCCTCTAGGTTGCTGTCTAGCATTCCTCTGAAAGGACTGCCTAGGGTTCTGTTTAGGCTGAGATTTGTACAGTGTGTGTACCAATCTAATTATCTTCCTGGATTCCTAATAATATAATATAATGTAATAATATTTTGTGAGCCGAACAGGACCGGTCCCCTGAAGGGGCAGCCATGATTTTCGACTGCATGTCTGGAGCAAAACACATTCTCAGCCAGGAACAGCGGCGGATACAGACAGCAGAAGCCGTGGCTCTGCCTGCCGAGTCCACTGGATTGTAAGATGCCTGAAGGATGTGATTACCGACATCTGACTTCAGAATAGCCAGCAGCTCTGTCCGACCCGGACAATCTGTTATGGCTTGAGCAACCTCTACTGTCTTGGCCCACAGGGCGTTCTGGTATTGAACCATGAGGGCGAGGAAGTTTTGAGACCATGTGGCACATGAGGCTGAGGAGCACACTTTCTTGGCCAAATAGGCAAACGCTTGGAAGCCATTTCAAAGGCAGGAAGGCAGTATAGCACAGTGGTTTAAGGCTCTGAGCTGCAAATCTGCTGACATCTAGCAGACCAGATCTGGGTTTGAATCCCACAGCTTCCACTTGCATACTGTGTGACCTTGAGCAAGTCACTTAGCTTCCCTGTGCTCCCAGGTTGCTCCTGTAAAAAAGCCTTCGGCTTAGTGTGCTACTCCTGGTTAAACAAATAAAAAAAATACATAAAATGGAATTTTTTATAGTGTGTTTTTTCTCATTTATCAAAATACTAACAATATTTAGACAATTGGTGTCCAATTAAATTAGCATGTCTATTATATATCTCCTGATTTGGTTTGCAATTGTGAGACAGTGTTTTTCTCATTTTTGTATTTTTTAACTATGGTTTGTGATGTCACATTTGAAGCCATTGTATGTATTAGGTTATATAGCTATTAATATAGCAAATATTGAAGGTTCTGGCTTTGATTTGTGTTTGTTTTTTGAATGAACCAATGAATGTGTCCTTAAATGATGATGTCACAAGGTATGTCACTATAAATGCACTGAATTTTGTTTCTGTAGTCAGACCCCTGACGAAGGCTCTGTATATGAGGCAAAACGCTGGGTGAGGTACGATTTATTTCCTTAAGGTGACTGGCTAGCAGCCGGCCAGCCGCATGGCACTAGTCCAATAAAGACATTTGATTATTGCATTACAAATTGTGTCTATTCTTCGTTCTTCAGGAGTGCTATCAGTTTGAGTGTTTACTAAGGATTTGGGACTGGCTGTCCTTTTGGTTGCACCCCCCAGGTGTTCCGTGTGCTCAGAGGTAATTTGTGGAACAACATGCTTGCAATCCTTGTCTGGTGGTTGCATGCTCAGGTGTCTATGACGCCTGGAGTGGTCGTTGGCAGCACTGATCACAAAGGTGTCCGCTTCTGGGTGCTCCCCGTAAAAGGGATCCTTCTTGGGGGTGGAATATAGCTGATCCAACTTTTTAGAGATGGCTGGCATACAAACGGGGTGCTTCCAAGCTGCACTGTTGACATCCTGGAGCAGATTGGATGGGCCTTGCGGTCCTTACCTGCCGTCAACCTTTATGTATCCTTATAGGATTCTACTAGAGGAGGTGTCCTTTTTCCTGAGAAAAGTGGCCAACCTGTGCCGTTCTAGATCCAGCTCTTCCATATCCCAGCCACTGAGCTGCTGGATGTGCCACATTACATCCATAAAGGATGGGTCATCAGGCAGGAAACAGGGGTTGCCCTTACTGCCATTGGGCTCCAAAGGAATATCGGAGTCCTCGCAACTGGAAGAGAAGGAAGAGGACCCATCCGAATCCCCAGAATCTGGGAAGGGGGAGGGCAAACATGGCAGCTTATGCGGCCATTCTTTAGGAAGCGGGATATCACCCCCGTCTGGCATCGGAGTGATCCCCCTAGGTGGAGGAGCAGGTTGGTGAACTGGAGGCTTGTCTAGAGGTGGCCCCTGAGGAGTAGGCTTAATAGGTGCCTCTTTGTCCTTGAAATATGCCCACTAGGCTGCAAAAAGCTCATTCAGTGCTTGTGGAGGATTTTGCGGTAAAGTAAGAGTATCTGGCGTCGGGGGAGCAGGCTTAGATGGCCCTGGTGTCTGGTCATCTGGCTGGGGTAACCTGGGTGTCAGGGTAGGCCAATCTGGGTTACTGGGCAGCGAACTCAGGGGAAAAGCTCCGTTTGACATCAGGCGAACTGGACTTGGCATGTGTATCGGGCGTTGGGCCACCGGTGTCGGCTAAGCATGGGCGTCATGCACTGCCAGTGACTTAGGAGTACTAGGAGGTGACGGGGTTCTCCTAGGAGCTGTCAGGGAAGCCGGCATTGAAGAAACTGGCGTAGGCTGTGGCTGGGCAGGCAATGCAGCTGGCGGCTGCCTAGGAGTCGCCGCCTGGATTGGGGAGCTGACTCCCGATCGGGATGGATGCCTCTCTTTTCTGGAGGAGAAGGACATTGGTCCTGAGTGTCGCCTATTGGAGTCAGCCCCTGATGTCGGGAAGAACTTGGCATACACCCTGGCTGGGACAGCGACAGATAAAGATCTGCCGCCTGGAGATCCACCGGATGAGCCACTTGGCTTGGAGCCCACAGGGACAATGGGCTTGAGGTTGAGAGGCGGGGGACAAAGTCTGGTGTTCTGAAGAATCTTCTCTTGCAGTGGAAATAAGGGAGGGAGGTTTGGTCATTGGAAGTCTGGAGGGAGAGAGGGTAGCTACAGTGGACACAGCAGTGGTCGCTTATCTGGCCGGGGATCATGAGTGGCCTTCTGGCTAGGGTTTTTCCTTGTGCTTCTCCCGAAGCCTGTGTTTGCCGCTTGATTTTTTTCTCCTTGTGAGAAGAAGAGACTGCAGAAGAGGTAGAACTCTTTTGGTGAAGCTCCTTCTCAATCTCGGACAGCTTCCTGGAGAGCAAAAAGGCTTCGAGTGTCTTCTGGCAGCGAAGTCAAGTGCACTGGTTAAAATTTTGGCAAAACTGGCAGGCCTCAATGTCGTGGTCTCGGACTAGGCAGAAGAGGCAGGCTGAATGGCCGCCCTTATAAGGGATCTGCTTGCTGCATGCACACTTCAAATGCCGCCTCCCGATTGAGGAGGATGGAGAAGACGACATGCAAGAATAGTTTAAAGATTCTTCTTTTTTTCCCCCTTTTTAATCTTGTATTTCTCCCCCTCCTGGCCGGCCCCCTTCCCACAGCCCCCCCCCAGCCCCATCTGGTTTTGAGCAAAAATAACAAAATGTAATGTAAAATGGCCGTCGACTAGCTGAAGGCGTTCGCGGAGGTCTGACTTGCATGGTCGATGGCGGGAAAAGAAACTGGGGATGGGCTGGGGGACTGCCCCTTTTATACCACATGTGACATTAGGCGTGGGCAGACATCAGGGGGTGGTCCCCCGCTGTATACAGCTAGTTAGAAGTTTTCGGTGGGGTCCTGGCACCTGCTGGCTTCAGTCCTAAAGGTGTTACCTGCTGCAATAGCCCCCCTGAAGTAAGATCAGCTGTGAGTGGGAAGACCTGAGGTCCTTAGTGCAGTCCAGATAGTAGGTAAGTGCCCTCTTAACATCCAGACTGTGGAGCTTCTGCTCACCAGAGCTAGACTCTGCTGTTAAAAGCACTGGAATGGTGATGGACTGGTTCAGATGAAACTCAGACACCACCTTGGGGAGGAATTTCCTGTTAGTCCTTAGGACTACCTTGTTTCAGTGGAAGATAAGAAAAAATTACTCACCTTAGTAATGTTGTTTCTTCTAATGGAGTCTTGCTATATTATGACAATTGCAGTGAGTCCCAACCTTCGAACTGCTCTGGAGGTGAAATAGTTAACTTTCCATGCAAGCATGGAACTTTGAGCGCGAACTCGGTTAGAGAAGCTCTGTCTGCTTATCTTCAAACATAAACTGTCAGATCTTTACGAGCTAAACTCACAAAGGCTCTGTGTGGAAGCTGTAAACCTACACTAGCCAACTGGCTACTAACATAACACACACTTCTTGGTCTCAAACAAAGACTCAAGTCAGGAGACCCAAAAATTAAAAAATACAATGCCAGTTCACCCCAAAAAGAAGGGTGAAAAACAACAAGGTGGGCAAAAATAAAGTGCCAACACTGTAAAGCCCACCCACATCCCAAAACAAGGTTCTGAGAGGGGCAGGCAGGGAGGGAGGGAGGTAATAATATAGCAAGACTCCATTAGAAGAAACAACATTACTAAGGTGAGTAATTTTTTCTTCAAACAACATGAAGTCTTGCTATATTATGACAATTGCAGACTACACAGCAGTACCCCCATGGAGGAGGGACAGAGCCTACTTAGAGAATAGGCTCTGAAGGACAGCTGTGCCAAATCAAGCATCACTCTGAGCCTGGATGTCCAGGGAGTAATGCTTGATAAAAGTGTGAACTGTTTTCCAGATAGCTGCTTGACATATCTCTAGAATAGGGATGTCCCCGGCAGCAGCCAAGGAAGCAGCTGTACCTCTGGTAGAGTGAGCCCTCAGGCCTGAGGGAGGAACCTTACCCAGTTTTTCATAGCAAAATTGTCAATGTCAATGTCAATTTTATTTAAAAAGACGCCCAATCCCAAAGGCTCTAGGCGCCACACAAAAACTATACAGTGTGTCATACCATATACATTCCTTAAAATAACATACATAAAATTCAATTTCCAAAAGCCTGCATAAATAAAAAGGTCTTCAGATGGCTCTTAAAAGCCTCTATAGTAGGGGCCTCTCTCCTTTAGCAACAGCGGTTCCAGAGAACTGGAGCAACAACTCCAAGCGATCGGTCCCCAGCTGATTTCAATCTCGCTCTCAGGACTTTGAGGAGGCCACTATTAGAGGAGCGGAGATCACGAATAGAGGTGGACGGTACCAGGAGATCAGAAAGGTAACCAGGGCCCTGTCCATGTAGGGTCTTATAGGTGGAAAAACCCACCTTGAACAATACTCTCCACCTGACGGCAGCCAATGCAATTCCACATAATGCGGAGTAATATGACTGAACTTACTTTCTCCAGTCAAAAGCGGCAGCATTTGCACTAGCTGCAGTCTGCAAAGAGAAGTTCAGAGACCCCGAGATAGAGGGCATTACAGTAGTCAAGCCTAGAAGTGACTAAGGCATGTACCAAAGTAGGGAGGTCCAGAGTCGGAACAAGGGCTTAATCTAGCGATATTTCTCAGATGAAAAACAGGAAAGAACCACAGAGGATATTTGAGCCTCCATGGACAAATTCCTGTCAAAGATCACACCAAGATTATGCACCCATGGGAGGCCATCTATGACACAGCTCTAGCACAATGCCAGTCACAGAGTCAGAGGACATCCCATCACAGAACTCTGTTCAACTCCACTACTAATACCTCAGTCTTGTTAGGGTTCAGTCGCAGCCAGCTGGAAGACATCCAGTCATTTATCTCAGCCAGACAGATATTTAACACATCCACTGCATTTGATGTTCCTGGGGCAAAGGAAAGGTATAGTTGAGTATCATCAGCATAGCAATGAAAACTCAAACCATACCTCCTAATGATCTCCCCAAGGGGCAGCATGTACACTGCGAACAACATAGGAGCCAATACCGAACCCTGAGGGACTCCACACGGAAGGAGGAAATTGGATACAAGAGACAATCCACCTGGCAATGGATCTTTTAGTGGCAGGTTTCCCTTTACCAACCTCACCAAAAGTGAGGAAGAGTTGGAGGGAGTCAAACCTGTGACCCTTGGTACGCTCTATGTAGTAACTAAGGGCTCTCTTCACATCTAAGCTGTGCAGCCTCCTCTCGCCAGAGGAGGAATGGTCAGTAAAGTACACTGGAAGAGATATAGATTGATTAAGGTGGAAATCTGAAACCACCTTAGGCAAGAACTTCCTGTTAGTCCTGAGGACCACCTTATCTCTATGAAATGAGAGAAAATCTGGCTCCACTGATAAAGCTTGTAATTCACTTATGCGTCTGGCAGAAGTGATGGCTACCAGAAACACAGTCTTCCAAGTCAAGTACTTAAGCTCTGCTGAAGACAAAGGCTCAAAGGGAGGCTGCATAAACTGAGCAATGCAAACATTAAGGTCCCATGCAGGGCAGGGTCCCTGAATGGAGGTTGGTGTGAAGCAATCCCTTGAAAAACTTGGAGAATACAGGGTGAGCTGAAAGAAGAGGGCTTACCTGCTGAAATAAAAGCAGACACAGCTGCCAGATGCACTTTTAGGGTAGCTGGCCTCAGCCCCAAGGTATTTAAGTGGACCATATAATCCAAGACTGTGGGTAAATCAGCAGATTCTGGGGAAATATGCCTTCCAGAGCACCATATGGAAAACCTCTTCCATTTGGAATTATAAGTAGCCCTTTTGGAAGGTTTTCTAGAAGCCTTCAGGATATCCATTACACCTTGGGAGAGGTGTAAACCAGCAAACTCTAACTCTTCAAGAGCCAGGCCTTGAGATTGAGAGATTTGAGGTTCGGGTACCAAACCCTCCCCTGAGCACAGGTTAACAGGTTGTGATTCCTGGGAAGACACAGGGGAAGAAGGACTGCTAAGGATAGTAGAAGTGGATACCAGGGTTGTATGGGCCAATCTGGAGCAATCAGGATCATCTTGCAGGGTTGAGATCTGATTTTGACTAGCACTTTGAAAGAAGAGGGAAGGGGAGGAAGCATAGAGAAACTTCCCTTCCCAATTGAGAACTAAGGCATCCAGAGGGACTGAGCCCAACACTGGGGCCTGCAGCAAAAAAGAGGAAGTTGGTGATTGTCTGGGGCTGCAAAAAGATCTATCTCCGGGGTGCCCCATCTGGCAAATACCACCTCCAAGACCAGGGGTCCAGTGACCATTCGTGATGGCCCTGGAAAATCCTAAGAGCATCTGCCAGGACATTGTCCTTGCCTGGGAGGTGAACTGCTGTAAGGGAGGTGTTCAGGGAATAAGCCAGAGACCACAACTTCATTGCTTTGGTACACAAGGCCGTAGACCGAGTGACCCCCTGCTTGTTGATGTACCACATTGTAGTGGTGGTGTCTGTTCTGACCTGTACAACTTTGTTCTGAACAGATCTGGAAAAAGCTTGAAGTGCTAGAAAAACTGCTCTGAGTTCCAACAGATTGATATGGAGCAGAGATTCCTGAGGGGTCCATAACCCCTGGGTGGTGAGGTCGCCCATGTGAGCTCCCCACCCCAAGAGGGATGCATCTGTAGTAAGGTTTAAGGAGTGAGACTGAGTGACAAAGGGAACCCCTTGTCTGAGATTGCTCTGATC
This sequence comes from Neoceratodus forsteri, assembly GCA_016271365.2. Lineage (NCBI taxonomy): Eukaryota > Metazoa > Chordata > Ceratodontiformes > Ceratodontidae > Neoceratodus > Neoceratodus forsteri. Next base: position 360,715,759 of record CM028137.1, read on the forward strand.
CTGCCACCACTGTAGGGCCTGGATCAGGGTTCGAGTCACTGGGATCAATTTGGTTAGAGGGTCCTTCCTTTGAGACCAAAAGGCTCTCAAATGGAACTGAATGTCCCTCATCTGAAATCTTGCTCCCTGCACTACTGCTGTAGAAGCAGCCATGTTCCCCAGGAGCTGTAGAAAATGCCTTGCTGGTCGAGACACCTGCAGGGTGAATGAGGAGGCCAGAGACACCAGGGTCCTTGCCCTGTCCAAAGGAAGGAAGGCTCTGGCTTTCTCTGTGTACAGTTCTGTGCCTATGAAAGTGAGGAGCTGGACAGGCTCTAGAACTGACTTTGAAAGATTCAAGAGGAAACCTAGAGAGGTGAGCAGTTGCTGAGTTATCTGTAGGTGGAACCTGACTTGGTCTGGGGACTGGCCCACTATGAGCCAGTCGTCCAGGTAAGGGAAGAAGGCAATTCTTTGCCTTCTTAGAGAAGCAACTGCTACTGCCAGGCATTTTGTGAATACCCTTGGAGCAGAGGTGAGGCCAAAGGGCATTGCTCTGAACAGGTAATGGCCTGAGGGCAGCTCGTACCTGAGGTACTTTCGATGGGAGCTTCTGATGAGAATATGGAAGTAGACATCCTTGAGGTCCAGGGACGCTAGCCAGTCCCCTGGCCTTAGAGAGGGTAGAATAATTCCCAGAGTCACCATTTTGAATTTTGATTTTAAAAGGTGCTTGTTTAAGTATCTGAGATCCAGGATGGGCCGCCATTCTCCTGTCTTTTTTGGGGTAAGGAAGTACCTGGAGTAGAACCCTTTGCCCTGCTGTAGGGGTGGAACCCTTTCCACAGCTCTGAGAGCCAGGAGGGAAGAGACCTCTACCTCTAGGGCAAGTGCCTCTGGTGGTTTTGCACGTGGAAAGGATCTGGTTCTCATCTTTGGAAAATTTTGAGCTGAGAACCAGTCCTGACATACTACTTCCAGGACCCACTTGTCTGATGTCAGAGACTCCCAGTCCTGGACAAAGTAAGCCAGGCTGACCCTACAGGTAGTTAAGAATCGCCGCTAGCCCCATCAGGGTGCCTGCTTGGCAGGGCTTTGGGCTGAGGGTGGGAAATGAAAAGTAACTACCGTAATTCTTGATCTTCTTGAGCGAGTCTCCACCACTCATTCACACTATTGGGAACTGCCCGGAGGCACTAGGACCCATCGGGAGCAAACTTTTTGCTGGAGGGTCGGCGCCAGAGATGGCGCCGCGAGCCCTAGCCCGTGCGGCAATGACTATCTCGGCATCGACCCTCCAACGGCCTCAGTACCTTTTTTACCAAGGAGGTGCAGCACAACTAAACTAAAGGTAAACCTAACCTTAGGCCCGGACATAAGATAGTCCGGGTGACCCATGTAAGAAGGGTCAACAAAGAAGTCTTCACGGCCTAAAGATTTGAGGGAGTGAAGACCAACACAGTGGTGAGCTCGGGGGATGGAGGGTGGGCGTGTGAATGAGTGGTGGAGACTCGTCCAAGAAGATCAAGAATTACGGTAGGTATGAAATTTTCATATCTTCCTGGACATAAGTCTCCACCACTCATTCACACTATTGGGAGAGTACCGAGCTGATAATCCCCCGAGAGGGCAGCAGGGTAGACCAAGAGCTCACGTTTCTAGGACAGGAGTCCATTAAGGATAGTTCTGCCAAAGGTGGAATGTCGCCTGGCATGAACATCCAGTGCATAATGCTTAACGAAAGTATGCACTGAGCTCCAGGTGGCGGCATTGCAGATGTCTGCAATAGGCACGTTGCGAATTTCCGCTAGGGATGCTGCGACCGCTCTGGTACAGTGAGCATAAACCCTACCTTCCAATTTAACCTGTGCCATGGAATAGCAGTGTCGAAGACATGCCACTAGCCATGATGAGATACATCTGATAGCGACAGGTTGACCCAGCCGGGTCTCACTGAAGGAAACGAAAAGTTGTTGGGCCTTACAAAAAATCTTGGTTCTATCGAGATAGAAATGCAAAGCCCTCTTAACATCCAAAGAATGAAGAGAACGTTCTCCCTCATTTTGGAAGTCCGCAAAGTAAGAGGGAAGGACCAAAGGTTGGTTTAGATGGAATTCTGACACAACCTTGGGAAGAAATTTAGGATGAGTACGAAGAACTACTTTGTCCTTATGGAACACAGTATATGGAGGGTCTGTGACCAGGGCATGCATCTCAGAGACCCTATGGGCTGAGATAATGGCCACTAGGAAGGCAGTCTTCCAGGTGAGAAATTTTAGCTCACAGGTAGCCAGAGGTTCGAAAGGTTTCCGAGTGAGCATGTCTAGCACAAGGTTAATGTCCCAGGCTGCAACTGGACATCTTATAGGAGGTCTGGTATGCAGAATTCCTTCAAGAAATCTCTTAACCATGAGTAAATGAGCCGAGACAAAAGAAGAAGACACGACTCATGATACCTAAAAAATAGCACTAAGGTGAACTTTGACTGTAGAATACTGAGACCTGAATTTGAGAGGTCAAAGGTACTCTAAAACCTTGTCTGGTGGACAGGAAAAGGATTCAAAGAGGACTTTACACCAAATGAAAAATGCTTCCACTTAGATGTGTGAAGTTTTCAGGTGGCTGGCTTCGAACACCAGAAGAATGTCTGAAACTCTTTGAAAGGCGTTAGCAGTTCTTCTACCTCTTCAGGAGCCAGCGTGAAGGTGAGCGATCTCACGTTGGGATGGACCACGGACCCTGAGTCAACAGGTTCTGCAGGGGGTGGTCTGGAGGAACTGCCAACATATTGTTGAGTGGTGGAAACCAGAGTTATCGAGGCAAAGGGGCAATGAGAAGTCATCTTGGTCCCCCTGACACTCAGACTTGAGGTACTCTCTGAATTAGAGGAAGAGGCGGAAAAGGCGGAAAAAAGCATTTTGTCCACCAGCCTGAGCATCCTGACCAGAAAATACCAGAGCCCTGGAATTCTGGAGCAGAAGAGAGGCAGTTTTGCTTTGGTGGGGATGCAAAAGGTCCAGGTCTGGAGTTCCCACTCTTCGAATAGTGACTGAACTATGACTGAGTCAGAGACCACTCGTGAGGATCTGCCTCTGTTCTGCTGAGACGGTCTGCCAAGTCATTTTGTACACCTGGCAGGTAAGCAGCTGAATTAGAGCTTTGTGTTCCAAGCACCATTCCCACCCTCATCGCTTCCCTGCATAAAGAGGTAAGAGTAAACACCGCCTGCTTGATGATGTAGTACATCACTGCTTTGTTGTCCGTTTGAAGGAGAATGGTCTTGTGACAGAGAATGTCCTTCAACGCTCGGACCACATAAAGGGCGGCTCTCATCTGGAGGCGTTTATGTGAAGCTGGGACTCGAGTTGAGTCCACACCCTTGGTGTGGAGGCGCAACAGTGAGCTCCCACCCCATTAGCGATCGTCCGTGGTAATGGACATCTGATGATCCAGAGGAGCAAGGAAATCCTTCAGGAGATTGCTCTCTTGAGACCACCAGGTGAGGGACCTCTGTAAGGTTCTGTCACCTTGATGGGATAAGACTGCGGATGAGTGGTTGAGAACCACTGAGCACTGAGCATCCATTGAGTGGTTCTCATGTGCAGCCGTGCTAGGGGTACAGTGAACACTGAGGATGCCATGAGGCCTAACATACGTTGCATCGAGAGAGCTGTAGCTGATCTGTTCTCTCCAATGTAACGGGCCATCTGAAGGATATCGTTCTTCTGTCTTCTGGAAGAAAGCCTTGCACAAGAGGTGTCAGAAGAGTCCTATGAAAGGAGTCTGGGAGGGCTGCAACTGAGACTTCTTGAGGTTCCAGCAGAACTCCCATATGGACGTAAGAAAGGCGAGAGCCATCTGTACAGGCGTCAGAGTTCCTTGTCTGGAAGGGGCTTGCTAGAAGCCAGTCGTCCAGGTAGGGAAACACCTGGATACCGAGTTTCCTGAGATGTGCTGCGAGAACTGCACAGCACTTTGTAAAGACTCGCGGCGCCGAGGATAGCCCAAAGGGTAGGACTCTGAACTGATAGTGTTGACCCAGAGCCACAAACCTCAGAAATTTGTGATGCCTCGGGTGAATAGGAATGTGCTGGTAAGCATCCTGCATGTCAAGGGAGGCTAGCCAGTCGTGTTGATGAAGCAAGGGTAACAGGGTTCCTTGAGAAATCATTTTGAATTTCTCCTGGGAGAAATTTGTTTAGCTCTGAGGTCTAGAATGGGGCTCATTCCCAGGACTTCTTTGGAACCAGAAGTAATGGCAGTAGAACCCGTGTTTCGGCTGATGCAGAGGCACCACTTCTACTGCCCTGTTGTGAAGGCCCTGAATCTCGGCGGCGAGAAGGTCTGACTGAAGGGTTGACAGCCTGGGCTGTTGTTTGGGAGGATGATCCGGAGGGGTCTCCAGAAAATTGAGAGAATACCCCTCACGAATTATCCAAAGGACCCATTTGTCTGAGGTTATGGACTTCCACTGGCTGTAGAAGTGCATCAGACGACCTCCACCGGGAGGAAAAGTCCACCTCGGGCAGTTGAGATGGGACTTGGGCGGCAACTCATAAGATGGCGCTGGGCGCTTTGGGCCTCTAAGCTTTCTGTTGCCTTACTTTGAGGTTAAGGCAGGTTGGTTCTTATGAAACTTCCTCTGCCTCTGCCCGAAGGACTGACGATTATAGATTGCCGTTTACTGACATGCCCTAGAAGGGCAGGAGGGCCGAGCCAGCTAATGGCTGACCCAGTCTTTTAATGTAGCTTCTGAAACATACCTGAGAACCTGAAAAGATAGAGCTGTCAAAGAGGCAATGCCATCACCTGCTGTTGTGCATCGTTGTGAAGCCAATGCACTGGCCAGGAGTGACGAAGCCACAAATACCAGCAGCTACTGGCTTGAGAAGCAGTGTCGAAAGCATCCATGGCTTGGTTTGCTGGCCAAGGCACCTAGCTTCACCTGAGCTCTTTCCTTCTAAGACTGCTTGAAAGGCAGAGTAGAGAAACTTACCAGAGCAAGGGAAAAGGATTAAGACTTAGTTTGGCTAAGCAGATTTACTATGTGGTGTTTTATTTTTACTCACAGGGATTGCTACTGTTTGTTGCTAACATTTCATTGCTTTATTTTTCCTCTGATTCAAATTGTTGTTGCTGGTATACCTTCTTCTGCATTATTACAAGGTGTGCCTACAGGGTAGTAATGCTAACAGATTACTCCTGTAATCTTCTGATTCAGATGTCTTTGCAAGGTATATCTTCTGTTACTGCTTTATTTTCTCTGGAGCAAATGTTTCTTACAGCGTATATCTTCTCTGAAATTATTACAGGTGGTGCTTTACAGGTTTTACAGTTTTATCTAACATTAGGATAAGCTTTCAGGGTTACTGCATTTGTTGTTGACTGATTGTTTCTGCTCTTACCTCCTTGTTCTTTCGTCCGTGATTCTTCTTTTTAGGCAGGGGAAGGGCCCAGCCACCCACCCCCCACTACACTCCTTTTATAGGGTACCACAGTTGTGACATTTCCTGTGGCAGAGCAGGAAGGGGCAGATCAGTGGGGCCTCCACAAGGTGAGCTCATTTACAGGGCACTAGTAATTTTAACTTGTTATAACAAGTTAAACAAAGCACAATTAAACCATTACTTGCATTTTTTTTCCTTGTTTTTCTCCTTCTAATGGATTTGATTAACTGCAGGTACTGTGGAACAATTTTCAGAAGGACAGTCTTACAGGATTTAGGACACTGTCCTACATGCTGGGCCTTTGGAGAGCTTAGGGCTCAGCTCCGGGCAGCATGGGCAGAGATTGCACGCCTCAAATTTCATACTGAAGAGGAAATACATTATAAGAACCACCCGCCATTTCCCCAGCATCCAATAGAAAAACCTGGCATGAGGGTAGTTGGTCCAGGAGGTTGGCGGGTGGTTAGGAGGAGCAAATCAGGTGCCCCATCACTCTCTGCTCTCAACACATTACCTCCAAAAACATATAAACACTACAAACAGGTATCTACCTCTATCTCTAGAAATCAATTAAAGAGGCAGAAGACACTGCAGACAGGACACCCCTGACACAGGAGCTAGCACAACAAAACTCACCCAAATCAGGAACCAAAACAAAACAAGCACAAAGGATCCAAAAACTTCTGATCATAGGAGACTCCATGATTCGGGAGTTGATACCCATCTCCAGCCAGGGGTGATGGTCAGATGTCTCCCAGGTACATCAGCATGAGAGACACTGACGCATTGCTAAATTATTCACAAAGCAGGAGAAAACATTGATGTCCCTAGTACACACAGGACTAATGATCTGCCAGCCCGGTCAGTTGTGGAGACCAGGAACACCCGACTAGGCTGGGTGACAAACTATCATCTATTTCGTCCGCATCTCCTTCTCTGAGATCCTGCCAGTCTGGGAGGGGAGCAGATGGATGGAAGGTCAGAAAAGGGAGATAGGGGAGCTAAACACGTGGCTCAGGGCTGGTGCCAGGAAAAGAGGACACAGATTTGTAGGGAACTGGCAACAGTTCTGGGAGGCAGCTCTTTAAATTTGATGGACTGCATCTGACTAAAGAGAGTCAGTGCATTGGGGCAGAAGTTTGGCGTCTTTGCAGAATATTTAAACTAGCAAATGGGAGGGTGCAGCACCCATCGTCGAATGGGAAGAACACCCCTCCCCTCAGCTAGTGGTCAAACAGAGATTCCAGCATGTTTGCCGTTCATTTCCATCACCAAGGTAAGAAAAAGGTTTGTCTCCCCATACGGCTAGGGATAATACCAAACTTCACCCAACAACTAACACACCAAAATCTGGCCAATGGAAAATCATGTACACAAATGCTCACAGCCTGGGAAATAAGATCCCAGACCTGCAGGCAATAATGTCAGAGGCTAAACTGGACATAGTAGCAATTAGTGAGGCGTGGTTTACCAGTAACCACACTTAGGAGACTTCAGTACCTGGCTATGTATTGTTCAGAAGACCGAGGTGCAAAAGGGGGAGGAGTGGCCTGTATGTTAATGAAAATTATCAAAGCTACAGAAATTCAGAATACACATAAGGAGCCAGAAGAACTGTGGGTCACCCGAAACAGGAAATGGGACAGCCATAAGAACTGGGGTTGTCTACAGGCCCCAGACCAGAGGAGGACATAGACACATTACTGTTAGAAGATATACAAAACATGACAGCTAAAGGAGGTTCTGATAATGGGAGACTTCAACATGCGGATTCAGATTGGTCAATACCAGCAGGAACATCTGCCAGAACTAGACTCATGATGGATTCCCTGCAGGAGGGCCTCAAACAACTGGTGCAGCAACCACAAGAGACAGGGCTATCCTAGATCTAGTACTGACTGACAAAGAAGGATCACAGATCTCCAGGTAGAAGGTCACCTGGGGCCAGTGACCATCATGGTATGGTTCAATTTGGCCTACATCTAAATCATCCCATTCAAGGCAAAAATATGGGACTTCAGAGGAGCTGACTTTGATAAGATGGCCAACAGAGTTAAGCTAGCCTGGCAAAAACACAGGTGAGGGGTACAGGCAAAGTGGGCAAGCATTAGGGATGCAATACTTGAAGCAACATCCCATTGTGTTGAGACAGAAAGGAAATGCAAAAGAAGAAACCACTTTGGTTCTCAAATACAGTAGCAGAAAGGTCAGAGCCAAAGGCTGGCCTTCAGAAATATAAAGGGAACACAGCGGGATGAAGATAGAGACATACAAACTGCCCTAAGGGAAGCAGGTAAGGCGAGTAAGGCAGACAAAGTCCCAAACTGGAAACACTAGCACGAACAGTAAAAGAAGGTGACAAGACTTTCTATAGATACATTAGTGAAAGGAGAAAGTCAGAGGGGGTACTAAGCTTAATGGAGAAAAGGGGCATGTGAGGAGGAGGACCTGTAAGGCATCTATCCTAAATAGATACTTTTGCTCAGTATTTACTGAAGAAGGTAGGGCAGGGCCCACAGCTCAACATCATGGACAAAGGGGAGGAGGTGAGCACTACTCCTTCACAAAAGAAGGTGCCTACAAGAGCTTGCTAAGCTCAGGGGATAAAGGCAATGGGACCTGATGGCATACATCCCAGGGTACTTAAGGAGCTAAAGGAGGAACTAGCAGAGCCATTAGCAGAATTGTTTAGTGAGTCTCTGAGCACAGGAGAGGTCCCAGAAGACTGGAGAAGCGACTCATGTGATCCCGCTCCACAAGAGTGGTAGCAGGGAGGAGGCGAGGAACTACAGACCGTCAGTCTTACCTCAGTAGTGGGCAAGATTATGGAGGCACTCCTTAAGGAAAGGATAGTGCAACACCTGGAATCCATAGGGCACAGGATCCAAGACAGCATGGGTTTACAAAGGAAGGTCCTGTCAAACTAATCTCATAGATTTCTTTGACTGGGTAACCAGAGTGGTGGACCAAGGGGGAGCAGTTGATGTCGCCTACCTTGACTTCAGCAAAGCTTTTGACACTGTTCCAGATAGAAGATTGATAAATAAGCTGGGTAGGCTCGGGTGGGTCAGAAGTTGGTCAACTGGGTGGCAAACTGGTTGACAGGAGAAAACAGAGAGGGTGGTAAATGGTATACAGTCAGAAGAGATGCGTCACAAGTGGGATACCTCAGGGATCGTCCTGGGGCCAGTCCTCTTCAACATCTTCATTAGTGACCTTGCAGATGGACTAGAGGGTAAGCTTGTCTGTTTGCAGATGACACCAAGATCTGCAACAGAGTAGATGATCCAGATGGGGTGGGCAGAATGAGAGAGATCTGGATAAACTAGCAGAATGGTCAGAAGAGTGGCAACTGGGATTTGGCAAAGTGCAAAATCATGCACACAGGAAGAAAACCTGAAGCCACCTATAGGCTGGGAGGGAGTTGCTAGCAGTCACAGGAAGAAGAGACTTGGGCATCATCACTGATGACCTAAAATCATCAAGCAGACCTCTAAAGCAGTAGGTAAGGCTAGGGGGTGTTATGGTGTATTAGTAGGGGTATCACAAAGTCGTAAGAGGAGGTAATAATCCCTCTGTACAAGACACTGGTTAGAGCCCCATCTGGAGTACTCGTGCAGTATTGGAGCCACACCTTCACAAGGACATTAACCAAATTGAGGCAGTCCAGAGAAGGGCAGCAAAATGGTGCAGGACTGCATCAGAAGACATATGAGGACAGATTAACAGAGCTCAATATGTATACCCTTGAGCAAAGGAGGAGAGAGTGATATGATCAGGCATTCAAACACCTTAAGAGGCATAAAAAAAGGTGAAAAGAGTCTAACATGTTTAAATATAAGAAAATAGCAGGACAAGAGGACATGAGATTAGAGGAGGCCGATTAAGGAGAATGTGAGAAATTCTTTTTCACAGAAAGGGTGGTGGATGCATGGAATGTTACCTCAAAAGTGGTGGCTATGAATACAGTGCAGGGCTTCAAACAGGCATGGGATGAGGCATAGGGAGCAATACAAATGACTATGAATAGATAGGCCACTGACAGAGCAAAGGCCGATGGCACATTTATAAGGTAGAAAAAGAAATGGGCAGACTGGATGGGCCTTGCGGTCCTCATCTGCCGTCAACTTCTATGTTTCTATGCTTTGACTTGCTGGTTATTAGATTCAATACCTCTGGTAATGGTTTGAAGAAGCTCTGGCTTTGAGTCCGAGTCCGGAAGAGCTTCAACCATTTGCTTGATAGAATGCCACAGGATATACTCATACTGGGAAAAATAACCCTGGTAACTGGCAATATGCATACTTAGAGTGGACGCAGCAAAGACTCTCTTACCTAATGTGTCTATCTTACGAGACTCTTTGTTGATAGATCGAGCTGTAGTAGTTTGAGGAAGAACTACCTTGTCATTTCTGCCAGGACTACAATAGGATCATAAGGCTTGGGATGCCAAGATGGGATGATCCTTGGGGCTGGTATTTCCTATCAATGGATTTAACCACGAAGGGGTAGAGCAGGATTATTCCATACCATTTGAGACAGCGTCTCGAGAAGGAAGGATTGAATAGGAGGAAGTCAAATCCGTGAGGATCTCCGAAGCATGAAGATACTGGAGTCTTAACAGCTTCCCAGGATCGATGTCTGTAGTCTGGAGAGAAAGTGTGGAGCTCAGATTCTTCAACAGAGACTTAAAGGACAGGTCCTTGACCACAGGCTCTGTAGCAATTAAAGATCCTATTTTGTCCACTTCATCACCCAGCCGAAGGTCTGGGTCAGGCTCAACGTCATGTCCTGACAGTCAAGGGGGGGACTGTATGGACAGGAAAGAGATGAAAGCTAGAAGAGGAAGGAGGAAAGAGACAAGGGAAGTCTAAGGCCCCGGCGCCGAGGAAGGCTACGGCACCGAGAATGGCATGAGAGGAACCAGGCGCGAGACCCGCTGAGAAGCAGCACTGCACCGAGGCCAGTGCCAGCGAGCCACACGGGCGCCAGCACGCCATCGAGACCACAGGCGCCAAAAGTACTCCCAGAGACCAAAAAACAGGCTTTGAAGGAAAAGAAAAGGAGATAAGGGCATCGGTGTGGCCACGGCGCCAAAGCCATGTGAGGGGAGACACCTAAGCACGAGTCGTGGCACGAAGAAGGTGCGCGTGACCAGAAAGTCAACCGCCTACCCGTCACCCAGAGGCCCGAAGGCCCACGAGCGGCCGAGCCAGGTGGCAGCGAACCAACCTCCGAGCCCATTGCTCCATAACAGCGGCCCACTGATGAAACTGCTCATCTGAAGACCTACCTGCGGGTGGGGTGGGACTCGATGCCGCAGGCGTCGGCCATCAGAAAGCAGCTGCCCGGCGACTCGAAGGAGAGACGGCAACAACCCCAATAACCGAGCGCCTACGCAGGGCGTATCAGAGGTGACCTTGGTGATGCCTTCTCTTTTTAGACCTGCAGGCGAAGAAGAGCTCGAGGCGAATGGTGCGAGAATACGACCGTTTGGCTTTATGCTTCGAGGACCCTCCATCCCCTGGGCATTGGACTGCCCGTTGTCAGACCCCTTCCGGAGAAAGTGACGGACCGGACCCACCCGACTGACCGAACAGCTTTCATATGAAGTCTCCCTACCGTCACTCAGCCTGCTCATGGTCGACTCCGTCAAAGTAGGCCGAGACTTCTTTATCATTTTAATTTAAAAATAAGAATAATTTAAGCGATACTGAATCGAGATAATACTATATAAAATAATAAAAACTGAAAACTATGCTGCAGTTTGAAGTTTGACTCCCGACAGGCGAGCGACGTCGTCACTGAAGCGCACTCGATGGCGGGAAAAAAGGAACTGAGGCGGTTGGAGGGCTGACGCCGAGACAGTCATTGCCGCGTGAGCTAGGGCTCGCGGCGCCATCTCTGGCGCCGACCCTCCAGCAAAAAGTTTGCTCCCGATGGGTCCTAGTGCCTCCGGCGCAGTTCCCAATAGTGTGAATGAGTGGTGGAGACTTATGTCCAGGAAGATCAGGCCTGCTGGCACCCCTTCTGCTTCTCCCTCTGAAGAACCACCTCTGGGCATAAGCAGAAGAGAAGGCCTGGGCTTGGTAAAAAGGCCTATGAAAAGGCCTGCCCCTGCCCCTGGGATGCTGCCTTTGAGGAGTGGCCTGCCTTTCCTTGGCCTGTGCACTCCTATAGGTGGTCCTATACTCATCCATTTTCTTCATGTAATTCTGTGTCTGCTTCCCAAACAGGGAATTACCTACAACAGGAAAATCCATGGCCTTAGTCTGGGTATCCTGTGACAGGTTAGTACATCTGAGCCAAGCCATTCTGCGAAGTGCCACATATGTAGCCATGACTCTTGATGACACATCATTTGAGTCCACTGCAGCATGAAACTGCACCTTGGATGCCTCAATACCATCGGCAGCCACCTACTCCAGCTCCTTGGCAAGCTGGCCAGGGACTTGTTTTGCTAGAGCCATAACAGTATCCCATTTGAATTTCTGATATCTAGCAACATAAGCCATATAATTTGCCTGTCTGAGTCCAAAGGATGCTGCCATGTACTGTTTCTTTGCCATGGCATCAATCCTCCTGGAGTCCTTGTCTGGGGGGTGTGAGGCCAAGGGGATATTTGCCTTGTCACAGGCTGCAGCCTGCACTACTCCAACACGGCTGCATTGTTGTGAAAGGAACTCTGTATCAGAGCCTGACAATGTGTACGTCTTGTCCATTCTCTTATCCACAGGAGGTATAGTGTGAGGAGTTTTTAAAATTTTAAAAGTCTGTTTCCCAAAAGATTTATGCAAGGGAACAGACAGTCTCCTAGACTCTGGGATATCCATCATAGTCAGGCTCCTCTTGATCATCCACAGCTTCCTGCATAGGGAGCTGGAGGATTTCAGCCACTTTTTATAAAACATAAAATGAGAAGGGGACTCAGAAAGCCTAGGAGGAGACACTCCAGAAGGTCTGTCTGGGGAGATGTCCGGGTCAATGGGCACATCCAGACTTTCAAATCCACATTCACTCTCCTCATACTCCTCTTCCCCCTCCTCCGGTTCATAATATTCCTCTAAATCATACTCTTGAACCGGTCGAACCGGGCGCTTACCTGATGGTGCCGGTTTGGTCGGAACCGGGGAAAGCGACTGGACAATTTGAATTGCTTTGGCCATCTCTTCAGCGGTTGGAGAGGAAAGTTTTGGCTCCACACCAGCTGATTTCCTAGTCCTTTTTGCTGGAACCGACCCCTCAGAGTCGGCTCTCATTTTGCCCGAGGAATCGCCTGGTCAGAGAGGGCACTCCCTCTGGTTCGGTTGGAACACCGGGCTGGCCATCGGTTCAGCTGACTTTTGGCCTCCCTTTCCTGGGCCTACCAACTCTCTTTCCAGGGTAGCTGCAGGAAAATGTTTACAAATCTGACGGGTCTGCATTAGGGTGGTCAAACCCCAGACAATAAACACAGGTGGTGTGGGGGTCAGCCTTGGCAAAGACTTCCCCACACACACTGCAGTGTTGAAACCCAGTGGGCCGGTTTTCTTTTGGGTTTCTCAGACATAGTGCCAGTCCTAACCAAACTTACCCGTTTATGGCAATCCACCAGGCAAGACCCTCTTATCGGTTCCCAACCGTGTCACGGGTCGTGGAAAAAAACGTAATAAAATCCGTTTTTTTTAGAACTGATAAGAACCGGTAACCACACTCTAAATGACAGATTAAGATATTTTAAACAACCTGATCGGTTCAAACCGAACCGATAAACAGTGTACAAGTTCCACACAGAAGAGAATTAATGTAAACCTATCTAGTACTCACAAATACCACAGACAGAGCTTGAACCGACCGGTTGCGGTTTAAATTCGGTCGAAAACCGAGAAAAACAATACTTTAATGACAAAACGAACCGAGCAGAAGGAGAAATCTCCGGAGCGACTGTTCAGTGAGGCGGAGTAAAGAATCTGACGGTTTGAGTTTGAAGAACACCAGACAGAGTTTCAACCGAGCTCGAGCTCAGCGTTCCATGCCTGGCATGGAAAGTTAACTCTTTCACCTCCAGAGCAGTTCGAAGGTTGGGACTCACTGCATATGTCAGAATATAGCAAAATTCATGTTGTTTGAAAACAAAATTACATAACTATGAAAGAACAGTAACATTACGTAAGAACTTACCATAACAGAAGACCTACAAGGGGATCTCTTGCAGCAGGCCAGACCTATGGAACTATAGCGTACAGGCACTAGGACCACACAGAAACTTTTCTAGCTAGCAATCTACCGGGGGCTGCCCACCCCATCAGGTGCAGATGCCACCACCTGGTATAAGAGTGGTCGGCCCTGTGCACTCCTCAGTTCTCCTGCTGGAGACCACAAGCAACAGAGTCCTGCAGAGGAACCGAGGCGGGACAAAAGGTTCCCGCCAAGAAAAGAACAGAGAGAAGCAGACACAGGAGAGCCTACAGGCTCAAGGAGAAGGATGGAGGGTTGGCATGACCTGCTGTAAGAGATCCCCTCGCAGATCTACTGTTAAGGTGAGTTCTTACATAGCTGTACTATCTGACTTTGGGGTATCTCTTGCAGCAGGCCACAGAGTCCCAAGCAGTTTCTGACATCAAGAAATGCAGTCTGGGCAGTAGGAAACCAAAAGTCTATCAAAGTAGGCCCTGTAGAACAGCTAGGCCAAAACTGGCCCTACGCCTAGAGGCAATATTCAGACTGCAGTGCTTCGTAAAGGTGTGGACAGTACGCCAAGTGGCAGCATCACAAATCTCTGCAGCCGACACATTCTTGAAACAGGCAGTAGAATTGGCCATGCCTCTGGGGGAAATGACCACAAATAATACCAGGAAGGTCTCTGCCATACTTCCTGTAGCAATAAGTGGTACAGTTGGCCAACCATTTGGACAGGCACTGTTTTGAAACAGGGATACCCTATCTCCCAGGGGCGAAAAATACAAACAACTGTTAGGGCTTCCTGCAGTCCTTCGTATGATGGCTATAGTAACACAGAATTCTACGCACATCTTAAGCATGGAGCAATGTTTCCCCTGGACTGGCATGCTCTGGGTAATAAACAGGAAGTTGGATGGACTGATTTAAAGTGAATTCTGACACCACCTTAGGAAGAAAAGTTCAGTTAAGCAAGAACTTATTGTAACAGTAGATCTTGCAGTAGGCAACACCATTAAGACTTAGCCGCCATGACCACACAGAAAACTTCTAGACAGCAGTCTATAACAGGGGGCCCCCCCCGATGTCGGCATGCCGATGTCCACCCATGGTACAAAAGGTGCAGTCTTCCACACCCACCTCAGTTCTCCTGCCGGAGACTTGTAAGAAGGTCCGACAAGAAAGAAAGAGAGAGAGAGAGAGAGAGCGCGCGCGCGAGGGGACACCTGAAGCCAGAGAAAAGTAGAGATGGAGAAAAAGAGCAGGGGGATGGAGGAAGGGGAAAATCCTGCCTACTGTAAGAGCTCCTCTCGAAGATCAGCGGTTATGGTAAGTTCTTACAGAATTGTACTATCTTGCTTCTAGGGGGCTCTTGCAGTAGGCAACACTGTTAGGACAGAGCCCCAAGCAGTGCCCGAAGGACAAATAACACCTCGGGAGGAGGAGGATGCAACAAGGCTAAATATATGACAGAGAGACAACAACCAGAAGAGTCACTGGCCCAGTTCTAGTCCTTAGAGTCGAGAGTGGGTCCTCCTGGAGATCTTGCCTAAGAGCAAGAGAGGCAAAAAGCCCCCCAAAGTGCTGAAAAGGAGAAGACCAAAGGAGTCAGAATCCAGGGTCTGTCAGGGAAGGGATTGGGCTCCTGAAAGGAGTCTAGGAAGAGCCCCAAAGAATTAGAGGGAACCAAAGGTTAAAACGGGAGATAAATCACACCCCCCCAGACCAGAACAACTTATGGACCCCATGGACTCACGTTAGGGAGCAAAGAAAAGAGGAGAGATTGACAAACCACCTAAGAGGGAAGTCCACAAAACAGAAAGATGACCAAAGAGTGCCTGATATGGCAGAAACACACACAGCCCTCTGGAAGAAAGACCCTTGGAGTCAGACACCAGGGAAGGAAAATCTGGATCTGGAAGGAGGGGGACAGACCCCACCATGGGGAGGGATGGGAAAGGAGGAACTAGGACAAGGCCCCAAAGGGACAGCACAGGAGTGTGAATGACCCTGGGGCTGGAAGTGTCAGGAGTAGTGTCTTGCTGTGAGAATTGCCTCCAAGGGCCAAAGGGCTCCAGAGAAAGGAGACCCGAAAAAATACAGGAAACACAAATAGCAAATCGGACCCACCCCAGTAAAAGGGAAAGGTTGCCACCACCAAGGAGAAGATCTCCTGGATGACATAAAAGAAAGACATTTCCCCTCATTACCCTGCCGCATGGAAGGGGGTAGTGTCGAGGACAATAGCATCCAAGAATATTGACATATGTGGGGTTACTGAGACATGGTTCTCGGGAAATGATTAGGGTATGGAAATACCTGGTTACACAAAACTATTAAAGAACATGGTAAACAAAAAAGGTGGTGGCATAGCACTGTACATTACAGAAAAGCTTAAATGTCATCAGCTATGTCTGTATGAAACAGTTCCTGAAATCCTATGGGCTAAAACATACTTGGGAAATAAAGTCTTGACAATAGGTCTAGGATATCGTTCACCTAACCTAGGCATGGAAGAAAACAGAGTATTTTTGGGTGAAATAAAAATATGGAGGTTAGTGATGACTTTTGTCTTAATGGGAGATTTTAATTTACCAAACATAAAATGGGCTTCGCTTGGGGTTAAGGGACAGCTGGAAAAAAGATTCTTGGAAGTATCTCTCCAACATGACCTGGAACAACTTGTGACAGAACCTACAAGACACAATATTAGACTTGACCTGATACTGACTAATATGAAGGACGTAGCTTCTTCACCCTTTATATTACCTCCACTTGGCGATAGCGATCACAATATGGTCCAGTTTACTCTAAAGAGGTCTTCTAACAACAATAAAGGAATTACAGAAATTAGGGACTATTATAGGCTCATTACTCTAAATAGTGACTATTAAAGGGCTCATTACTCTAAAAAGTGACTATCATAGGGCTCATTACTCTAAAAAGTATGTCCATCTGGAAATGGAAGAATGAATTTAATCTCAAACTCGAACAATTATGGGAAAAAATAAATGATAGGATTAAACATTGCATAGCAAATTAAGTCCCAGTACGTGTTAAATATAATTATAATAAACAAGGAATTCCTCTGTGGTGGAACAATGAAATAAAACACAGCATTAATAAAAAACATAGTCCATCGTAAATATAGTAAAAATAGAACTACAACACATTAGAATAGATTTAAAATGCAGGCAAATAAAACTAAAAGACGTATACGATCTGCTAAACAGAAATTAGAAGCACAACTCGCTGAGAATTCTAAAAATAATAAAAATGTTTCTATAATTACATTGGATCATTTAAAGGCAATCAAAATGTTGTAGAGCCTTTAAAGTCAGACAACGTAATTATAAGTAATGAATTAGAGATGCCCAAACAACTTAATTCCTATTTTAGTAATGTGTTCAAACCCAAGGAGAATACTGTGATAAATGAGTTCACAAAAAGTAGAACTAACACGTTTACTGAACAAGACATCGCATGTGCTATTGGTCAAATTAAGGCAAGTTCGTCCCCAGGACCTGGCGGGATTATGCCAAAGTTCTTAAAAGAACTTTCCAAAGAACTCACTGGTCCATTGACTGCTCTATTTAACTCCTCACTGAATGAAGGAAGGAAGAACTCTACAAACATGGAGAATAGCAAATATTATACCAATTTTTAAGGGATGTAATAAACAAATGGCTAGCAATTACAGGCCCATTAGCCTGACATCTATTGTTTGTAAGTAGATGGAAAGGCTTCTACAGCATAAGATGATTGAACATATTAACAGAAATGGTTATGGTGATATATCCCCAGCACGGCTTCACTGCTGGTGGGTCCTGCCTGACAAATCTCATTAACTTTTTCAAGCTAGTTAGTGAAGCCTTGGACAATGGAATGCCTGTGGGTATTATTTTCTTGGATTATGCAAAGGCATTCAATACAGTCTTGCATAAAATTTTGATAGATCAACTAATCAAAATAAAACTGCACCCTAACATAATAAAATGGATAGCTTCTTGGTTACATGATAGACAGCAGAGAGTAGTTATACGAGAGCATGAGTCTGATTGGGGAGTCGTTACTAGCAGAGTGCCCCAGGGCTCTGTGATGGGAGCGCAATTGTTTAACGCAATTGTCACCAGTATGCAAACTACTGAAAATGTCTGGATAAATAAACATGCAGATAACGGTAAAATTGCATGTATTGTAAATAATCCACAATCCAAAGCTAACTTACAAGAAAATCTAAATAAGCTTTGAAACTGGGCAATGGATAATAAAATGACGTTTAATGAAACTAAGTGTACGGTAATGCATATGGGCAAGAACAATCACAGCAAGTTACACGATGAACAATATAAAACCTGCAGTGACATCAGAGGAAAAGGATCTAGGTATAATAATATCAGATGACCTGAAATTTGAAACTCGTACAAAAAAAACTTAAGAAATGATATGCTGTTGTAGACTGTATTCATGGGCACATTAAAATTAGGAAGCCCAAAGTCATTCTCCCCCTTTAGTCTTGCCTTATGCTACCCCACTTGGAATACTGTGCTTCCTTTTGTGCCCCCATCTCTATAGGTGGTATAACTATGGTAGAAAAAGTACAGCGTACAGCCACAAGGAGAATTACTAATATGCTAGACAAAAACTATGAAGATAGGCTTAAAATGATTAGATTTTTCTCCTTAGAATATAGCTCATTAAGAGGAGATCCACTTTATATTTGTAATGCTTTTCAAATAGACTATGTTAAATACCATTTGTCTTGAAAAACAACCATCTAAGAATAATACAAGGTCACACAGTCTCAAACTAAAAAGCTCTGTCTGCAGAACTACTAGGTGACAAAGGTTTTTCATGCAGAGAGTTCCTTCTATATGGAACTCCCTATCAAGTAATGTTGTAGTGAGCGAAAATGTGGAGCAATTTAGAAAAAAAAAAAAAGGTCAGATCATTACATGGATGAAAAAATATATATTCTTTTCACCATCTGACCTAATGGTGGCGAGTTCATTATGGGCTTTGGCTTTCTGAACTTGTACTTGACTATGAGACCAGTTTCTGATCAAAAGTCCCCTTAGTGAAAGGCCAGAAGGAAGCCACAAAAAAGGGTATCTGGCACAGGCATGAATGCCAGCCAGGAGAAGGGAGGATTCCCGAACAGAAAAAGGCTCACTGAAAGAGAACAAGAGGAAAGGATATGAAGGCCGGGAGACAGAGTGTGCAAGGCCTCCCCCTCTTACGGAAGCCGCATAAGCCAGGGCCAGAAGAAGCACAAGCACCCAAGGAGGGTAAGAGCTGCTCTTGGTTTCGTAGATCGGCTTCTGAAACAAGTGCCCTCTTGAGTCCTGAACTTTCCTACTCTGCTCAACTCCTCGCCCTCACACTCCGGAGCAAAAAAGAGAGAGATCTGGGTTACCTTCCTCCTGTTCCCCTCCTCTCGTTTTTTTTTTTATCAGAACAATAGAACAGAGGCCCAGATAGGGCAGCTGCTGGGGAAAGGACCGCTTCCCCTAAGGACAGCACCCTAGGAAAGGGCTGACCGCTGATCCCTCCCCTGGAGGCGGAAGCTTGCCCTTAGTAAGATAACTTAAACTCAGCACCCTAAATACTAGGCGCATGCAGGAGAAAGAGAAGGCAAGTGGAAGGGGGCACTCCACAGACTGAAACAGAGATCCAACAGTCCACCTACACATGAGTTAGGAAGAAGCACTGCCAAGGGAGAGGAAAAAGGAGAGCCAGACTGGAGAAAGGAAGATCCGTGCCAGTCCCTGTAGCACCAAAAAGGCCACAAAAGGCCTCGTCCGGGACTAGAAGCTGAGGAGTGGGGGGGAGGGGTCCCTTCTGCCCCTGAAGGGTTGAGTTCTATGGTGGGACAACTGATGTCAGATGCCCAGGACCCAACACCTCCCCAAGAATCGGTGAAACTAAAGGGCTCCTGATTGAGACACTGCATGTAACAACCAAGGCAGGGAAGCTCCAGGGAGGAGGAAAGTGAAACCAAAATCCGGCCACCAAGGGGGAGAGGGTCATAGGCCCACTCCAGGCAGATCAGTCCTGAAATAGATGAGACTGATAAAGCTGGATCACTCGCCCAGCGATAGACCCCAAAGGACATCAGGGACAGCCCAAATGAGAAGTAGCCATCCTAGCCCACTGGCAGAGACCCAGAAGGAACTCTGGGAGGGAGGACTGAATCAGCCAAAGAAAGGAGGGGCCAGGTGAAAGAGGAAGGTGATTGGCCTGGGAAAACAGCAAACCCAGATGCCCTCAAAAATATGGGGGGGGGGGCGGAGAAGATGGGATATGGGATTACCTAGATCACGAGCCCTAGAAGAGAGATTGGGAACCCAGAAGAAAAGGAAAAACATGCCGCCGTAAGGTGACAGAGGAGGGCCAAAGGCCCTTGACAGAGCTATCTAATATGTCCTGGAAAACTTCAAAGGAAACTGCTGAAGGTTCTAACTAAAGTAGAGTGAAAATCGGTCACCCCCTGCTCACCCCTCAAATCACCAAGCTGGGGGGCCCTGACAGTCATGAGGGGTCAGACGGCTCGGATAATGCTGCTGCCTCTATCCTGTGGGATTTGAGGGCTGGAGCCACCACAGAGGAAGGTGCCCGGTGCTTGCCCTGAGACCTAGAGGAATACTGATGATGACACCGTATAGGGTGATGAGAGAGAGCGATGAACTCTGCCCTGCTGGCCATGACCAGAAGAATGGAGGGCTATGCTGGACGCCTGTAAGGAGGCAAGCAAATCATGCAAGTTTTCCCTGAAGAGAGAAGGACCCCTGAACCGGGTATCCAAGATGGAGGCCTGAACGCTAGGGGAAAAATCAAAAAGGTGAAGCCAGGCACGACGCCAGAGGCACACGGCCGCCGCCATGCACTGAGCTGAGACATCCACTGTGTCATAAGAAGCACAGAGGAAATGGAATCCCATGCTGGAGGATGAAGCCATTAGCTGCTCATGTTGAATCTTAGCTGGGGAATCAGGAAAGGTATGAAGCACGTCTCCCACCTGGTCCAACAGAGACTGTTGGTACATCATGTGTGCCAGGTAGTTATGGGCGCGCAAGGTCAAGGTGGAAGAAGCATAGACCTTCCTTCCCAGGGTGTCTAGTTGTTTGGACTCCTTGTTTGGAGGAACTTCACTTTGACATTTGGAACCCACAGCGACATCGAGTGCCTCTGACAAAACAGAGGAGTCAGCTTGAGGGTGGGACTCATAATGGGCCTCCCATTCAGGGCGTGGTACAGCCGGTCTGCCTTCTTAGATGTGGGGGGGACCAAAGCCAGCTACTGCTACAGTGCCTTCAGAAAGTATTCACCCCCCTTGGATTTTGTCACATTTTGTCGTGTTACTACCAGAATTTTTAATGCATTGAAATGATTTTTTCCCCCTTGATTCACACAGCATACTCAACAATTTAAAGGGGCAAAAATATTTTTATTGTGTAACAAAAATTTATGAAACATTAAAAACTGAAATATCTTGTTTACCCACCTCCCCCGAGTCAATACTTTGTAGAAGCGCCTTTGGCAGCAATTACAGCTTTGAGTCTTCTTGGGTATGTATGTATCAGCTTTGCACATCTGGATTTGGGGATTTTCACCCATTCTTCCTTGCAGAGTTGCTCAAGCTCTGTCAAGTTGGATGGGGAGCGTCGGTGAACTGCAATCTTTAAGCCTTTCCACAGATTCTCGATGGGATTCAAGTCTGGGCTTTGACTGGGCCACTCAAGGACATTCACCTTCTTGTTCTGAAGCCACTCCAGTGTTACTTTGGCTGTATGCTTGGGGTCGCTGTCCTGTTGGAACGTAAATCTTCACCCCAGTCCAAGGTCTATTGCAGACTGATGCAGGTTCTTCTCAAGGATGTGCCTGTATTGGCTCCATTCATTGTTCCCTCTATCCTGACAAGTGCCCCAGTCCCCGCCGCTGAAAAGCATCCCCATAACATGATGCTGCCACCACCATGCTTCATGGTAGGGATGGTGTTACACAGGTGATGAGCTGTGTTCCATTTGCGCCAGGCATAGCGCTTTGCATTCAGGCCAAAGAGTTCAATTTTTGTTTAATCAGATCAGAGAATCTTTTGCCACATGGTCTCAGAGTCTGCCACGTGCCTTCTTGCAAACTCCAGGCATGCTATTATGTGGCCTTTTCTCAGGAGTGGGTTCTGTCTAGCCACTCTCCCATAGAGGCTATCTGTGAAGTGCTGCAGAGATTGTTGTCCTCTGGACAGGTTCTCCATCTCAGCCATGGAACTCTGTAGTTCTGTCAGGGTGGTCACTGAGTTCTTGGTCACTTCCTGACCAGGTCCTTCTTGCCAGTTGCTCAGTTTGGGAGGGCCGACCTGCTCTAGGAAAAGTCTGGGTGGTTCTGTAATCTTCCATTTCCTAATGATGGACTTGACTGTGCTCCTGGGAACTTTCAACACCCTAGAAATGTTTTATACCCCTCCCCAGATCTATGCCTCCTCACAATTCTATTACGGAGTTCTACGGACAGCTCCTTGGTCTTCATGGTAGAGTTTCTGCTCTGACATGCACTGTCAACAGTGGGACCTTATATAGACAGGTGTATTTCCTCTGAAATCATGTTAACCATTTGAACTGACCACAGATGGACTCCATTCAAGTTTTAGAATGACCTCACAAGGAAATTGGATGCACCTGAGCTCAGTTTGGAGTGTCATAGCAAAGGGGGTGAATACTTGTCAAATCAAGACATTTCAGGTTTTTATTTTAAATTACATGTACAAAAAATTCCAAAAGTTTCATTCCACTTTGACATTATAGAGTTATTTGTGTAGATCTGTGACAAAAAAATCCCACATAAATGTATTTTAATTTGAGTTTGCAACATCACAAAATGTGACAAAATCCAAGGGGGGTGAATACTTTCTGAAGGCACTGTACACAGAAGAAGCAGTGCCATTGTGGGGAACCAACAGAGGAGGAATTACCAAGGATGAGACCTCGGGAAGGCGTAGATGCTCTGCCAACCAGCGACGCTGGGGGTCCTGCTCCTCAGTGCATCAGCCTTGAGAGGTCTGTATAAGCTTCATGACCTCGAAGGAGGAAGGGTCCTCTGGAGGGGACTTTGGGGTGTGTGTGTGTGGAGGGGAACCCGGAGGTTCCGGGGAGTCGGAAGTAACATGCATCGAACAGGTAGATTCCGAAGTGCACCGCTGTGATGGCAACAGAGCTGAGCAAGCGACTGAGCTAACGGCGGGAAGATCCCTCACAGAAGGAAGGGGAGCTTCCCTAGATAGCAAAGGGGAATCTCGAAACAGTGAGGACACTGACGTGCATGCCGTTCGGGCAGAGGCCTGACGATGTGCAGACACCTACCATGTGTGGTGGAGAATGGTGTAGTCAGCTGGAGTCCAGCCCAGAAAGGTTGGAATACTGGAACATCAAGGGTAAAAAAGTCTTTAGACTGCAAGAGGGGTTCAACTGGCCAGAAGAACCTGATGCGGAGCCTAGGGGTAGGCCCGAAGAGAGAGACCCGGAGAAGGTCCCAAAGAGCCGCAAGATCATATGTCCTGAGGCAGTGACTGATCGGGCAATTGCCTTGAAAGTGCCGATTCTTCAGGCCTGGCCAGGGGATAAAAAGAAAGATCCTGATGTGGCCTAGATGGAGGGGCCTGGTCTATGAAAGGACTGTTGGAACCTGGCAGAGGACAGTCTGGCGCTGGATCTAGGAGAGGCCCAGCAGACAGCAGCCCTGCTAATACCTGGTGGGGAGACCCCGGAACTGGGACCACCAGTGGCGGCTGAGGAGTGGGAGACACCCTGGAAGGAGCCTCCATGGGAAAAGACTACTGCCCTGCAGGAGCGGGCAATAGCTGGCGTCGGTCCAAAGGACTTTTGCCAGACCCTGATCCAGGATCCGGTGAAGATGCCATGGTTGGGTGGGTATCAGGGGAGAAACTGGCATCTGGAGGATTGGTAGGGCGGCCACCTGGCTGAGGACACTGAGGATGGAAGAGCCTGAGTGTCAGGGGCAGAGGGACGGAGAAAGAGTCCCTTGAACCTGCAGAGGCACCACCCGCTAAGCTGATAGCGGCAGGGTGCAACCACAGGCAGCCGAAGGGAGAATGGCTGAAGTGGTGGCAATTTGATCCCCCGGAGGGTATGGGCTGTGGTCCCAGAAGGTGGCCTTGACTCCGAAGTGGAAAATTCTTGGTCCGGATGTTTTTTGTGCTTCTTTTTGAAGGAAGTGGAGGCCTCCGAAGAGGTCTCCGAAGCAGCACTCTGTGCCTGCAGCTGTTTCTCCATGGCAGCCAATTTCTGTTGGAGAAGATGGGCCACCGAGACCTTCTGGTGTCATTTTCTAGTGACTTATCAGTTCTGGCAGACCTGGCAGGATTCGGTGTCATGGTCCAGGCCTAAACAGATGATGCAGAAGGAATGGCAGTCCTTTTTGGGAATCTGCTTGCCGCAGGCACATCTGGATTTGGGGAATCCACAGAAGAAGTTGGAGATGACATGCAGACGAGCAATGAATGATGAAATACTCGGTAAAAAAGAAAAGAAAAGCGAGATAATGATAAGCAGTGGAGATCGACTGGAGCAACATTCTGCTAGGTCCGACGTGCAAAAGTCGACGGGAAAAGAACTAAGGTGGGCGTTGGGGACTGTCTCTTTTTTACCATGGGCGGATGTCGGCATGCCGACGTCAGGGGGCGATCCCCCTGTTGCAGACTGCCAGTTAGCAGTTTTCGGTGTGGTCCTGGCACCTGGCGGTTAAGTCCTAATGGTGCTGCCTACTGCAAGAGCCCCCTTGAAGTAAAATCTAAGGGTTAGTACACGAAGACAGCCTGTTTGTGGAAAATCAAATAAGGTTGCTCGCACATGAGCACCTGCAACTCTGAAATTCTTTAAGTGGAAGTAAAGCAACTAAAAATAACACTTTCCATGACAAACAGCGTAGTTCGCAGTTAGAGATTGGCTCAAAAGGAGCCAAAGTAAGCTTTTCCAACACAAAATTCAAGTCTCAGAGTGGGACTGGATTGCAGATAGTAGGCTTCGGGTGAATAATGCCTCTTAGAAATGTACAGAACACCTCCAGTTGTGCCACCACTTGTCCCTCAATAGGCACATGGAAGGCAGAGATGGCAGATGTGCACTTTAAGAGAGGAGTACTTCAGACCGGAGTCTGAAAGGGACAATAAATACTCCAGAATCTGATTCACTGGACAAGTGAAGGGATCCAAGTGGTGTGAAGCAGCCCACAGTACAAAATGCTTCCACTTCATAGAATAAGTGGCCCTAAGGAAGGCTTCCTAGCCGCCACTAGGACATTAGCCACCCTGAGTGAGTCCACCGAACCGAGCCATGGCTATGTCCCCAGGAGCCAGGCATGAAGATGCAGGGATTTGAGGTCCGAATGGACAAGAGTGCCCCAGTTCTGGGAGGGCAAGTTGGTGCACAGAGGAAGAGGAACTGGAGGCTCCACTGTCAGCTCTTGCAGCAAGGGGAACCAAATGTGATGAGGTCAGAATGGGGCTATGAGAATCACTGTGGCCTCTTCCATCTGGAGCTTGATCAGAACTCTCTGGAGCAGGGGGAGGAAGGAAATGCATACAGAAACCTCCCTTTCCAAGAGAAGGACAACATGTCTTGTCAGAAAACTCCTGGATCGAGCAAGCAAAAATACGGCAGTTTTGTGTTGCGTTGGGACGTAAAAAGGTCCAACTCTGGATGACCCCACTTGTCCAACAGTTCTTCTACGACTGAGGTCAGTAGTTACCATTCGTGTTTCCGGGACTGTAACTGGCTTAGGCTATCTGCCAGGACATTTTGGGTGCCAGGACCATGGACGGCCGACAATTCTAGATCATGTTCCAGACCCCAGTATCAGACTCTTATGGTCTCATGATAAAGAGGGTAGGAGTGGGTGCCCCCCTGTTTGTTGATGTAGTGGACTATACTGATGTTGTCCATCTGCATTAGCAGAAGGCCCAGGGACAGCTGATTCTGGAAGGCCTGTGGGGCATACAGCACTGCTCTCATCTACAGAACACTGATGTGGAGTGAGGACTCCATAGCAGACCAAGTCCCTTGGGTTTGGTGGGCTACCCACCTCACCTCCTAAGCATCTGTGGTGAGAACTTGACAAGGGGAGGAAATGAGAAAGGGAACTCCCCTTAACAGGTTGTTGGGTTCATCCACCAAAGGAGAACCTGTTTCACAGGAGGGAAGACCAGGACCTGCTGTTCTAGGGTGTTTGTATGATGGTCCCACTTGACACCCCCGAGTGTCCATTGGGGAACCCTCATGTGCAGTCTGGCAAGAGGCACTGTGGCTACAGTTGCGGCCATCGGGCCCAGGAGCCAGAGAAAGGTCCTGGCTGAAACACAGCAGCTGTAGGACAACAGACATGCCTGGGCTATCAGGTATTCTGCCATGTCTTGGGGCAGGAAGGTCATGCCTTAAACCATGTCCAGGACAGCCTCAATGTACTGGAGGCGTTGGCATGCCGACTTGGGCAGGTTCACAGTTATTACCAGATCCTGGAAGAGGTGGGTGGTATGTTCCAGGGTCTGCAATAGGCAGTCCCTGGATTGGGCCGTGAGAAGCCAGTTGTCCAGGCAGGGAACTGAAACCTCAGGTACTGTACGTGGGATGCATGAACCTTGATAAGCAGGTAGACCCCTTTCATATCAAGGCAGCAAATCCAATGCCCCTGGTGCAGCAGGGGCAACAGACTGTGAAGTGTCACCATCTGAAACTTTTTGTACTGAACAAACAGACTTAGCTTTTGGAGGTCTAGGATGGGCCTGAGATCACCTGTGCATTTGGGGACCAAGAAAAAATGAGTGGAAGCCCCTGCCCTGTTGATTTACTGGGACAGGTTCCACCACCTTCTTTTGCAGCAGAGAGCGGATTTCGTCCTAGAGCATTAGTATGTGGTCTGGAGGGTAAAAAGACTGAATCAGAGGTTTTCTGGAGGCCACTCTAGAAGCTCCAGAGTGTGGCCGTGCTCTATGAGCTGTAGCATCCAACCACCATTGGTGACCTCCCACTAACTGTCCAGGTGTAAGGAGAAGCACCCCCCCCCATGACTGCCACATGAATTGTCGGGGGGGGAGGAATTGGGCAAGGAGTCAGGCAGAGGAGGAGGGGGTCACAGTAGCGGCTGCATCACAACCTCTAGGGGGCCTTGCTGGCAGCAGCAGCAAGGGTAGGCAGAGAGGCAGACCCCCCCCCCCCGACGCTTGTCCGGAGGTCTGGCAGAGAGTCTGGACTTGTTGGTGGCCCTCTGAAAGAGCACACATTAGCCACTCTTAGCTTGACTGCGATACAAAGCGTGGCCTGATCTGAGAGTACGTCCAGTAGCCTGAAGGGCATCAAGGATCTGCTGCACATCAGCCCTTAATCTGTATCCCTGAAAGGGAGTATTCAGGATAGATAACTGAACATCCTGGGCAAAGCCAGACACCAGCTGCAGATGCCCTGGCTAAAGCATTGATGGCATCATAGGCAGAGTGTTGGAGATGCAGACCGATGTGAGCTCCCGAATGAAGGGACTGCAACAGCTGCTGCTTCTTCTGGTTGTCGGGAAGGGAACTGGACAATTCCTGGGCTTGGTCCAAGCGAAGGTTGAGGTACTGAACCATATGGGGCATATAATTTAGGACCCTGATGGACAGGGTGGCAGAAGGTCTGCCTATCCAGTATGTCCATCCTCCAGGATTCTTTGTCCAGGGGGAGTGAACTTAAGTGTTTTCGCCTTTTGATTCAGTCATGGGCTGCGTTACTGACTGCAGAGTCAGTCTGTGCCTGCTCAGCGAAGAATGGCTCATCCACTGGGGCATGATAAAGCTTGTCCGCCTTCCTGGGCATAGTGGGGACCAGGTTAAGATAGCCGCCAGGCTGCCATGGTGGAGTCCTCAAAGGGTTCAATCAAAGCGGGAACCATCGGGGGTGGGGGGGAGACAGAGAAATGTAGCTATCCGACATCTACTGAGGTCTTGCTCCTCCGTGTCAGACCCCATTGCTGCCTGCATCTGGTGGAGAACCCTCACGAATGATGGATCATTAGGAGGACCATTGAATATATTTTGGAGTCTCCTCCCCATCCGATGAGACCATGGAGGTTGAGTGGTAGGGGATAGCCCCCCCCCCCCATGGCTTTCATCCCCATCTTCATTATCATTGGGGAGTTGGAGGTCTAGGTGATATTCATCCCCTTCCACCTGAGGTCTGGAGAGAGTGTGTGGGGGGGTCCAGCCACTTGGGAAAAGACGTGGGCTCAATGGAAGCATAGTTCCGGGGACCAGTGTCTGGAGTCCCTAGGGAACGGCCCTGTGGGGGAGCCAGGCAGGCCTGCATGAAATCTCAGAGAGCAGAACAGAGAAGGAAAGTCCACTGTAACCGGCGTTGGTCTGCCAGGCAGCGCCGGTTGGGGGGGTCAGAATAGGCATCGGAAGTGGAGCTGGCAACGGAGGTCAGAGAGGCCACGACCCCAAGGAGAAATCCCTAGCTTGCATCCCCCTATGGGACAGCAAAGAGGGCCAGGAGGCAGCCTGGGATGACGCGGGGAAGGGTGGCGGCTCCTAGGCCAGAGGGGCTGACATCTCAGCAGTGGGCGATGGTTGGGTAGGTGCAGAAGACCCCCAGAGTTGCTACGCCTGCACCAGTCAAAGACACACGGGCAGAGCCACCTGACTGTGAGCCCACCGAAAATAAGGGCCAGAACAATAGGGGCTGGGATGGTGCTTGGCCCCAAAGGACCTCTGCCCGCTAAAGTGAGGTTGGGCAGAGGTACTGCTAACGGTAGCCCTGTAGAAGACAGGGCATGCAAGGCAGGTGTTGCCGCCCCCAAAATGGGGGATGGCCCAGATGAGGTCACCGGGTGATACAGGGACTGGGAATGGGAGGGAGGGGACTAGGTTTTGGCGTGGTCCTTGTCCCTATGCTTGTGTTTGCCCAAGGATTTATCCTGGGATTTCGACATTTGTCAGCCTGATGAAGAAGTCAAGGAGACAGTGGATGCCCTGGCCTGCAACTCCTTCTCCATACTAGCAACCTTTTGCTAGAGTAGAAAGTTTTGCAAGGTCCACTGATGATGGCGCTGGGTTGCCTAGTTGAAGCCACAGCGGATGGAGCAGGCGTCGATGTTGTGGTCTGGGCCTAAACAGAGAATCCTGGCAGAGTGGCCATCTTTCTACAGGAGTTGCCTTCCACAGGTACACTTGGTCGAACGGTCGGAAGACGAAGGAAGCTGAGAAGACAAATAAAAAAGGGAAAACTCAAAAAACTAGGTGAGAAAAAAAAACCTTGAAGTTTTAGAAAGAATAGTGGACAACTGAAGCTGTGCATTCTGAAAGGTCCGACGTGCATTGGTCGATGGGAAAAGAACTGTGGAAGGTGCTTGGGCAGCCCACTCTTATACCAGGTGATGAGGGAGGCCCACTTGTAGGCGGCTAGCTAGAAAAATGTCAGTGTGGTGCTAGTGCCTGGTGGCTACAGTTCTATAGGTGTGGCCTGCTGTAAGAGATACCCTCGAAGTCAGATTTCTCCTTTTCATAGGATAGGATTCATAGGATAACTTACTTGGTCAATTAGTGTTAGCCATCTAAGACCTGTACATTTTAAATTATGTATTGGAAACACCTATTCCCATGATAATTATCCAATGCATTTTTAAACCTTCTCATAGTGTCACACTAGATACTACCTCAGATGGCAAGGCATTCCATCCTGCCACCACTCGCTGGGAGAACCAGTGCTCTGCCTTTTTTTAAAGGGACCTCTTCCCAATTGAAACTGATGCCCTCTATTCTTTGTAGTCGCAGTTCTCCTTTGCAGCCCCGAGCATTCGCACAAGTCTCTTTCCTGGAATGCTCCAAATACTAGACACGTCGCCTCTGTATCTGCGGTACTGGAGTGAGTACTCCCCCAAGGCTGACAGTCTTTCCCCATATGTCTTTCCATCCGTTCCCACCACCATCCTCGTGGCCTGCCTCTGAACCTCCTCCAGTCTTGCCACATCCTTCTTCAAGTAAGGTGACCAAAACAGGCCACAATACTCCAGGTGCGGAGGCACCAACAATGTATATAGTGGCATCACGACCTCTCTGACCCTACTTCTTATATTCTTTCTTTTGCAAGCCAAAATACAGCATCCCTTTTTTTGCTGCTATAACACAATTTTCTGAGAAGTCTAAGGTGTTTGCTATCTGGATACCCAGGTCCCTCTGAGAGTCAGTAGTTTTTAGTTGAAAACCTTTTATATTATAACTGAATTTGTGATTTTTTTTCCTCAAGTGCATAATCATACACTTTCCTAAGTTGAGTTTTTTTTTTATCTGCCA
The DNA here is from genome assembly GCA_016271365.2 of Neoceratodus forsteri. Classification (NCBI taxonomy): domain Eukaryota; kingdom Metazoa; phylum Chordata; order Ceratodontiformes; family Ceratodontidae; genus Neoceratodus; species Neoceratodus forsteri. Next base: position 360,745,672 of record CM028137.1, read on the forward strand.
TTTTTACTAACTGATCAATACTTTCCTGAAATATTTTTACTTCATTTCAGTTTATCACCAGTGCTCCCATTTTTACGTCATCTGTAAATTTTTCCATCCATGCCCCACCGTCTAGGTTTATTTCTTTTAAGGCATTTATTTTATTTATTATATCATCGGTTTACAGACCTTTGAGTCAAAGACTCATTTACAAAGGCACCTCATCAAGAGAGCAATACATCACAGCAAACAAAACAGTACAGTACATAACACTTAGATTAAAAAAGCAACCAGTGTTACAGGCATTCACTGGTGGTACACTCTTGGTAATAGGTAGATCACAGTAGTCATAATATAGGTACACAAGTACCATGTCTGGTAGCAACCAGAGATGAACAGGTTACTCACCTGTAACAGTAGTTCTAGGAGTGGTATATGTTGTTCATCCACACTGTCTGACATTGTCTCTTTCCCCTTTAAATCTTGCCGGAAGTCTTCAAGCTGGCTCCTCCCACCCACCCGGGTGGTAAATACCTCGGCTCCGCCCCATGATGCCAGATCTAGCCCGCTGGAAGCCAGGTTGTGCGCCTAAAGCTGGGGAGGTTGGGTGGGTGCGTGTGGATGAACAACATATACCACTCCTAGAACTACTGTTACAGGTGAGTAACCTGTTCTTCTAGGAGCGTGGATATGTTGTTCATCCACACTGTCTGGCAGACTCCAAGCAGTTCTCCGGGAGGAGGGAGGCAAGGCGCACACCCCCTACTTAGGGAATAGAGATTGGAGAACCGAGGCCCCAAAACCAGCATCCCAACATGACTCTAGGTCAATGTGGTAATGGGTAATAAAGGTGCTTGCTGACTTCCAGGTAGCGGCCCGACAGATTTCCTGGATAGGGATGTCCCTGGAAGCAGCCACCGAAGCAGCAGTATGACGGGTAGAATGAGCCCTTAGCCCTTTGGGAGGCTCCTTACCCGCCAATTCATAGCACAGACCTATGCATGATGTGATCCATCTCACAATAGTCCGCTTGGCTGCAGGTCTGCCAGAAGCGGCTTCAGCGTAGGTGACGAACAGCTGGCGAACCTCTCCCCGAATTTCCGCCGTCCTCTCCTTATAATAGGAGAGAGCACGTCTGAGGTCCAGAGTATGGAGCCTATACTCGGCGTCCGAGGTGTAGTTAGGGTAATATACTGGCAAGGTCAACACCTAGTTAAGGTGAAACTCTGACACCACCTTCGGAAGGAATTTCAGGTGGGGGCGCAGGACAACTTTGTCCCTGTGAAAGACCAGATAGGGGGGGAGTCCACTGAAAGCGCCTGGAGCTCCCCCGTCCTTCTGGCTGACATGATAGCCACCAATAAGGTCGTCTTCCACGACAAGTGCGAAAGTGCAGACTTGTGCATGGGTTCGAATGGCTTGCCCATGAGCTTTGCCAAAACCAACAAAAGATCCCACGGAGGTGGAGGTTCACGCACCGGAGGGGATATGTGGTCCAGGCCTTTGAAAAAGCGCCCGACCACCTTTTCCTGAGCCAACGTCGGCTGACCGACCCGCGCCCGGTAAGCCGATATGGCTGCTAGGTGCACCCTAAGGGTCGATGACCGAAGACCCCCTTTGGAGAGGGACCAAAGGTAGTCTAGAATGTTAGCCACCGAGCAGGATAAGGGGTCCAGACCTTTACCCTGACACCAAATGGAAAATCTCTTCCATTTGAAGGCATAACATTTCCTGGTCGATTCTTTTCGAGATGCCTCCACCACGGTGTAGACATCCTCAGAAAGAACCAAAGCCTGGAACTCTAGCCGCTCAGGAACCAGGCTGTGAGGTGCAGGGATTGAAGGTCCGGATGAAGGACCTTCCCCTGGTTCAGAAAAATCAGGTCCGGGCGTGTACTGAGCCGCTCCGGGGTCCTGCAGCTGAGGCTGAGGAGATCTGGATACCAGAACTGGCGTGGCCAATCTGGGGCTACCAGGATCACCTTCGCCTTGTCCTGCCTCACCTTGAGTAACACCTTGTGGATCAAGGGAAATGGAGGAAAGGCGTAAAAGAGGCCTGGGGTCCACGGCCTCGAGAAGGCATCCCCCTGCAGCGAGCCCTGCTGAGGGGGGCGGGCATGGAACAGCCTCAGCTTGGTGTTCTCCCTGGAGGCAAACAGGTCCACCAACGGTTTGCCCCAATGAGAGAACAGGTAGTAGGCTACCTCTGGATGGAGAGACCACTCGTGGGATGTCTGGCCTAAGCGGCTGAGAGCATCCGCCAGTTGGTTCGCGACTCCTGCCACATGGATGGCTAGGAGATCTGCCTCCAGCCGGCTGACGAAGGTCCAGATCCGGAGCACCTCCTTGCATAGCAGACGGGAGTGCGTCCCGCCCTGTTTGTTGAGGTAGTACATGGTCGTGGTATTGTCCGTCTGGACTTGAACCACTTGACCCCGGAGCTGAGGAGCAAAAGCTGACAGAGCCAGTCTGACTGCCCTGAGCTCCAACAGGTTGATGTGGCATCGGGACTCCTCTGGGGTCCAGAGCCCATGAGCTCTGTGGTCCCCCATGTGGGCTCCCCAGCCCATGAGAGAGGCATCGGTCGTAAGGACGACCGTCGGCTCGGGGCGGACAAACGGGATCCCTTCCTGCAGATGACCGGGACGGTCCACCATTGAGAGTGTCCCTCTGGGTGACCGTGACCAGCTGGTCGAAAAGACTCTGGACGCTGAGACCACTGGGCGTGACTCCCACTGAGGCGCATGTGCAGTCTGGCCCAGCGGACCACCGGCGTGCACGCCGCCATGTAGCCCAGGAGGCGCAGGAAGTCCTGGGCAGGGGGTGAGTGCCCAACCAAAAATGATTGGGAAAAGGAGGAGAGAACCTCCGCCCTGTCCGCCAGGAGCCGAGCTCTGGCTTGATGAGAGTCAAGCTCTGCCTCGATGAAGCCCATCACCTGAGAAGGTACGAGTTCCGATTTGGCCTCGTTGATCAGAAGGCCCAAGTGTGAGCAGGTTCGGAGGGTCAGGTCCCTGGACCTCTCCACCTCCTGAAGGGAGGATCCCGCCAGGAGCCAATCGTCCAGGCAGGGGTAAATACGAACCCCCTGACGCCGAAGATGGGCTGCCACCACTGCAATGTATTTGGTGAAGACCCTTGGGGCCGATGACAGGCTGAACGGCATGGCTCTGAACTCGTACAGGGTCCCTTCGACCCTGAAGCGGAGAAACCGCTGATGAGACGGACGGATAGGGACGTGGAAAAAAGCGTCCTGAAGATCCAGTGTGCAAAACCACATGTTTCGCTCCAGGGATGGTATGATCTGATTTAGAGTTACCATCCGAAAGGTGCGGGACCTGAGATACCGATTCAGGTCGTGCAGATCTAGAATGGGGCGCCAACCCCCATCCGTTTGGGCACCAGGAAATACCTGGAGATGAAGCCTGGGTCTGAAGGAGGATCCGTCACTCCGGCCACCACCTCTTTGAGGAGGAGTAGCGCAATGTCGTCTCGAAGGACATACTGGGCGACTGAGATCCGCTCCTCTCATGGGGCACGGGCTCGGCTGGGAGGGTACTGCTCGAATTCTAAGGGCAGACCCTGCTCGACCACTTCTAGGACCCATCTGTCCATGGTGATACCAGACCAGGCGGGAAAATGAAGTGTCGGAGCCGGCCCCCCACAGGAGGACCCCGAGCTGAAGTGACGGGTACGGGGGAGGATACCCCGCCCGTCACTGGGCAGCTTAGAGGAGGAGGGGCACCTGGACCAGCACCTCGGCCTCCTTTGCGGGCTGTTAGACCTTGCTTGGGCCTAGGGCCAAGCCTGAGCCTGCTGCTGTTGTTGACCCCCCTGGAAGGGTGGTTGTCTGACCGCAGGGGAAGAATGACGAAAAGGCTTCTTCCTGCGTTTCTGCTGGTTCTTACTTGAAGAACCCTTAGCGGATGTAGCATCTAAGGTGGCATTAGATTGCTCGTTACGCTGCAGGTGACCTGCCACTCCTGGCCTGAAGAGGTCGGTGCCAAGGAAGGGCACATCAGCTAGCTTGTGCTGAGTATCCACGGGAAAGGAGGAAAACCTCAGCCAAGCCCTGCGGCGAGTGGATACCGCTGCAGCTAGTGAACGGGCACAGGAATCACCCACATCCAGAGCAGTCTGGAGTTGTTGTTTAGCAACAGCTCTGCCCTGGTCCCTGACCTGCTTGACCGTGGTCTGCATGTCAGCTGGGAGGTGGGGAGAACTGGTCCAGCGACCCAAGAAGGCGAGAGAAGTGTGCCATAATCACCGCTGAGCTTGCCTGAAAAAGGCCCAAAGATGATGCAGCATAGACCTTCGGGCTGAGTGGTCCATAAGTTTGGACTCTTTGTCTGGAGGGCAGTCAGTATCGGCTGAGCTGCCGTCCGCCTGAATACTGAGGCAGTCACAAGGCTTTCCGCCCGGGTGCTCAGTAAACCCCGCCAAAGACCCTGTGGGCACCGTGTACTTGCGTGCCATGCGGGCAGAAGGAGCTGGGCAGGAGGCTGGACGCTGCCAGAGTTCCAAGGCCTGATCAATAATGGCTTCAGCAACTGGAAATGCCTCCGTAGGGGTATCCCCCCTCTTAAGAATATCCGTAAGAGGATATTCCGCCTTTTTCTGGATAGGCTGTAGGGCCATCCCCGTCGATTCAGAAATGAGCCGGAGGATGCTCTGGAAGGAGGAAGGCCCTTCTTCCAAGCCTGACGCCGAAAGCTCATCGAGAGAGTGAAGGCCAGTGTTATCGGAATTGGAGGAGTCCCGATATAAAGGCTGCCCACCTAAGTCCTCTCTCGACACGCTCTAGGGCGACTAGGGTGACCGAATTGACAGTCTGTGGGGAGACTCAAGACTGTCGTGCCTCCTTGGAGGGAACCCCCCCCCGAGGGGCAGCTTAGGTGGAGGTTCCACCAAAATTGGTGGGGAACCTGAAACCGGTTGCGGCGGAAGACGCACCGGAGCCCCCGAAGAGACCGGCACCGGAGCAATCGGTGTCTGAGGCGGCCGAAGAGGCTGAGGCCAAGAGATAGCCAGGACCACCGAGGGAGCCGGCTTCTGACCTGCTAGCAGGAATTGCTGCCACATGAGATCCTCAGGCGTCGATGAATTTTAATCAAGCCTCTCCTCGTCCGAGGAGGAAGAGGGACAGTGGCGGGCGCCTCTTCTTGAGGAGTGCTTGTGTCTTTTGAGTCGCTGCGAGAGGACTTGCTCCTGATCGAGACCGACTGTGTCGGCTTTGTCGCATGGAGAGACTGGCCCAGTGAAAACCGAGGCTCGGTTCTTTTCCTCGATCGAGAGGCCCGCGGGGCGGGTCTCCTCGTCGGAGAAGGAGAGAATCGGCGTTCTCTTCAAAGAATCATCGACAGGAGTCGGTGATAACGGCTCGATCGGGTCGAGAATAATCTCGGCCGGATCAGCCGACTCCTCGGCTTCTACGCCCGGTACAGACGGGAAGGTCTGAAAACCCAGCGGCCGAGGAGGCAATTTCGACCGAAGTCGAGACTTCGGACCGCTCCTGATCCCAGGAGCGTCTTCTTCGACTCGAAGAAGATTTAGGATCCTTTTTCTTCGAACGGGAAGAGTGCGAGCCCGAGGGCGCCTCACCCTTGGTAGGGAGAGACTGGCACAAATCCCGAAAGGATCCTGAGAAGGAAGAGCCCAGGTTGAGCGGCACGAAGAAACCTCGGCTAGCCGAGGCATGGGCGGCTTCTTCCTCGAGCAGCAGCCATGCGCTTTCAAACTGCTTTCGCTGATCCCGCAACCACGGAAACCGCCCACCTGGCCTCCTTTGGATTTTACCGGGGTTGCGGAGCTCCGGTCTACCCAGCTTCAGGCGCGCCTGACGATCTTCCAGGACGCTGGGGTGGAAGGAAGCGCAAATGGAGCACTGCGAGGTATCGTGAATAGAACCGAGGCAGTAAACGCAGTGAGGTGGGGATCGCTGCGCGACATTTTCTGTCCGCAAGGACACCGGCGAAACCCGGGGGACGACTTGTCATCCATGTCCGAATCAGAGTCGTAAACTCTAACGAGTTTCAGAGCGAGAAGATGCGGTGAAAACCGTTGAAACGAATCCAGGGCCTCAACACAGCAGAAAGCACGAGGGAACCTGAATCTTCCAGTGGAAAGGAAGATCTGGCGTCATGGGGCGGAGCCGAGGTATTTACCACCCAGGTGGGTGGGAGGAGCCAGCTTGAAGACTTCCGGCAAGATTTAAAGGAGAAAGGGACAATGCCAGACAGTGTGGATGAACAACATATCCACGCTCCTAGAAATTTTATTACATTAGTCAGCAGATGTTGCCTGAGACCCCAAGTATGTACAGCAAAAGTGGAAAGGGCAGACCCACCCTAGGGGTGAGGGTAAGGGGCAGGTGGGGAATTATGTGCAGTTGCAGCAGCGAGTGCTTGTCAGATGGCTTCTGAGGGAGACCTTGAAAGGACCAAGCTTAGTGGAATCTGCTATGTTGTCTGGAAGGGAACTGAACCAGGAGGGAGCCCAATAGCAAAAGGATCTCTAGACCATAGAGGCCCTTACCCTGGGGACAATAAGGGAGGTTTTGACAGTGCTGTGGGTGAAGACTGAGGGTGAGGCACGCTGCAGGAAGGTGGTGACCCGGGGAGAGCCTTAGCAGGGTCTTATTTACAAGAAGGCAGGTTTGGAAGCGTAGTCTTTCTTCAAGGTTGAGCAAGTTGGTGGTGGAGTACAGTAGGCACGTATGGGTGCGGCTAGGGGCTCCGAGCATTAGCCTGCAGGCCTTGTTTATAGAGAGCTGGATTCTTGCAAGCACAGTGTTGTCAGCTGCAGCATAGATGAGCAGCCCATAGTCGATTAGTGACAGGACAGAGGAGGTGATTGCCAATCTAAGGGCCTCTTGTGGTAGCCAGTCCCTATGGCGGTATAACAGTCCAATCCTGACACTGATGGCAGCAGAAAGGGCATTGATATGGGAATGGAAGGAGAGTGATGAATCAAAGGTAATGCCCAGATACTTGTAGGAGAAAACCTGCTCAATGGGGTTTAGTGTGCTAGGCAGTATCACGAGAGGGGCACCACTGGCTTTGCTTTGGCGATGCGATAAGAGCATAGCTTTGGTCTTTTTTAGGTTCACGACTAGCCTTCGTGATGTGAACCAATGCTCAGCTCTATCAAAAGTTTGTTGGAGGATGGTCTGGAGTGTGCTGGGGTTGGAGACAGAGGCGAAGAGCACAGCGTCATCCGCGTAGAGCAGGATCTTACTTGGGCAGGTCAAGGGAGCAGTGTCAGTGGCTCAGTAGGTAGCACACTCGCCTCTGAGGCCGGGAGATCAGAGGACTGTGGGTTCAGTTCCCACATCTGGCACTTGGGTTAATATCCCAGTACTGACACTGTAATGCAGCACGAGAGGGGTGCTGCATTTCTGAGGTGCCGTCTTTCGGATGAGACGTTAAACCAAGGTCCCATCTGCCTGGATTGGTGGTAGTTCAGGTGGATGTTAAAGATCCCATGGCATATGATCGAAAAAGAGTGAGGGGAATTTCCCTGGTGTCCTGGCCAAATTTCCTCATTCACTAAAAATACCACCAACAGCTTAATCTGGTTCAAGGTCAGTTGGCATTCATCTGTATCCCCCTCCCCCGGGTCGTGCCTGAAAATAGGCAGGATTTGTCTAGTGCACTTACCCGGTCAACAAAATCTAAAATAAAAAGGGAAGGAGTTTAGGTAGAGACTGAAGAGGAGAGGGCCTAAAATGGAGCCCTGGTGAACCCCAGAGCGGACAGGTCATGTGTCAGATAGGGTGCTATTGATTTTATAACCTCACCATGAGAGACGCTATCAAATGCCTCCTCAAAGTCTGTATATGTGTCCACCGAGATATCATTATCCAGTGCTTCACTAACTGAATTAAGTTGGTCATACATGACCTTCTCTTCTGGAAACCATGTTGATGGATGTCATTTTTTCCTTGATCCCGAATATGCTGTTCAATCTGTACCTTAACAAAACCCTCAAAAACATTTCCTATTATACTACTGAGACTGACTGGTCTGTGGTTTTAACACATGGATTTGGACCCTTTTTTATGTTTGTTTGATGCATGTGCAAGAAACATAGTGCCACCATACGAATTTTCGTAGGTGTGCCTCCCCCACTTCCAATGCCCTGCTCCCTTTTGCAGGCGCGGACGCACCGCGCCAATGAATGTCTGACCTGTCTATGACAGCTGTTCAGAATGCAGTGGCATACAGTTGAAAGTGAAATACCTCTGCAATCAGCGTTGTAACGTGTAGGCAATTTGCATACTGGCGTCGGCAGGTAATTTACATACTGCCATCTGCAATTTGCAAAGTGTAAAGTGCCTACACGCAGCACTGCATCCTGAACAGCTGTCATAGACAGTTTCCTTTGTGTCTACTCTCTCCCCCCCCCCCCAACCAAACACTCAAGTAGCACGCTGGGAGCCCATCCCAGCGTAACATGCGCCTCCCCCACACACACAGCATGGCTGGACGGGAGTGCCCACCCCCCGCTGGGCTCTGCGCCGCCCCCCCAGACTTCTAGGTGCCACGCTGGGAGCCCACCCCAGCATGGCAAAAGTCAGAATAGCGACAGGGTGCCCAATCCCGTCGGCTCAACTGAACCCCCAAAAAACAGACTTCCAGTTGCCCGCTGGGAGCCCACCCAGCAAGGCAGACGTCTTATAGCGCGGTCGGGGTGCCCAATCCCATCGGCTCCACTGACCCCCTAAAAACTTCCAGCTGCCATGCTGGGAGCCAACCCAGTGTGGCACAAGCCCCGCGCTCGCCTTCCTAAAAAGAAAACACCTGAAAAGAAAAACGGTCCTCGTTGATTGTCTTGCCCCCAACCCGCCCCACCCTCTGCGCACCCACCTCTCTAACCCCATACTTACCTCCAGAGTCCGGTGCAATGATCTTCGGTGGACCGGGAACTCGTCTGCACTCTTCAAAGCTGACCGCGATCTGAAGACATGCTGGTAAACTGTATAATGGCATAAATGGGCTTTTTTCAACTTTAGTGTATATGTCAGCCATTTTGGGGAATTTTTTCACCAAATTTTCAACATGGGGTTCATAGGGCCCCACCTCATGAATTCTGTCACTGTCATTTTGTTATTCGGCCCCAAAAAGTGATTTCACAGTTACGGTATGGAACCACCTTTTGGGACAAAGTAACAAAACGACAGTGTCACAGTTCATGAGGTACGCCTCCCAAAACCCTATGTTGAAAATTTGGTGAAAAAATTCCCAAAATGACTTTTATGAGCATGCATTGCGCAGTTCCTACGCACACTCATAACTTCACAAATTTTTAATATTTTCACTCAAGATTTTCAGCACTGCCATTTTACCACACCTCCTTATGAGCAGTACAGCTGTCATTTTTCATATCTTGCCCAAAATGTGTTTTTGCGCATGTAACGCCCAATGGTGCGGTTGGTGTGTGAAATCAATGTTAGGGACAGATTAAGAAAATCACAGTGACACTGTTCATGAGCAGAGGTCTTAAAATGGCTATGCTGAAAATTTGGTGACAGAAGTCCGTAAAATGATTGTTATGAGCATGCATTGTGCAGTTTCCACGCACCCTTGTAAGTTCATGAATTTGTACTATTTTCAGTCCAGATTATCAACACTGGCATTGTTCCACACCTCCTTATGAACAGTACAGCTGCCATTTTTCACACCCTGGCCGAAATGTGTTTTCGTACTTCTGGCACAGAAATGCATGGTCGCTGTGGGAAATCGGTGTTCGGGACAGATTAAGAAAATCACAGTGACACTGTTCATTAGCAGAGGTCCCAAAATGCCTGCGTTGACAATCTGCCATAAAATATCCCCAAAGTAATTACATTATGGGTGTGCGTTGCGCAGTTTCTATGCACGCTCGTGACTTCTGCTTTTTTATATTTTCACTCCAGATTTTCAACATTGCCATTTTTTACACCTCCCCATGAACAGTATAGCTGTCATTTTTCACATCCTGTTCGAAATGTGTTTTTGCACCTGTGGAGCCAAATGGCGTAGTCACTGTGCAAAATCAGCTTTCGGCTAACAAACTGATATTGCCACTGTTCATGAGGTGGGGGTTACAAAAAAACCATACTGAAAATGTGGAGTGAAAATACCAACGAACGCCTGGGGCATTAGGGTTTCCGACCATAACGCCCCACCCTGTAGAGACTGACAGGCATCAGGGATGTGACTTGGGATTGTCACCTGTAATGCTCATGCCATTCCACCCCCACCCTGCAGCCAGTGACAGGCATTGAGGTGTGCCTTGGACTCTTCGGTCCCAGAGTTCACCCCATTGTCCTATACTGCACCCATCTCACCGTATTTCTATATTGAATGGGGTGAGCACAAGGCCCAAAGACCCCAAGGCACACCGCGACACTTGTCAGAGTCTGCAGGGTAAAGTGTGGTGAAATGGCATGGCCGTTATGCCTGATGACCCAAAAGCACACCCCAATGCCTGTCAGTCTCTGCAGGGTGGTGGTGGGGTTGGCTTCAGTTCAACACTTCAATGCCATTCCTATTATGCATCTCTCCAACTCCTACACTACCAATGCCAATGCCAGCAAGCAAACATTCGGTATTGACAAATGCTTGTTATGGATTGGTACAATGTTAGCTATAGTCCATTCCTCAGGGATAATGGATTTCTGAAACAATGGCATGTATGGGGTCACAGAGTACTGTCGAGAGCTCCTTTAACAGCTTAGGATGTAAACTATCTGGTCCAGCCGATTTTTTGGGATCCAACTTTTGTAATCTATCTCTTACCATCTGAGTGGTGATCAACATATTGCTTTCCATATTTCCCTCAATTTCTGTCAGGAGATTTTCTCTGGGGAGGTACATACTTTGAAAATATACATTGAATTCCTCAGCCATCCTGTGGCAATTTGATCACCCTTTATGAGTGGACCTATCATAGCACTGCTACTTTTTTTTTTTAAATTACTATTTATTCCTCCTCCCCAGCCTGCCACCTCGGACCCTTCAGGGGGGACAACTGGACATCCCACTGCCCCGAACCCTACCCAAGCAGACCCCTAGGCCCCATGAAGCCGCGGATTACCCCCCGGGCGGGGACGAGGCGGGGGACTCAGACCCCGTAACTTACATTTTGTCGGTCTGAGGTCTGCTGGGCGGGCACAGGCAAATCGTGGGCACGGCCATGGTCCTCCCATCTTCCCAGCTGAGGCAGGCTTGCTTCCGCGTTTTCTCCTTCCCCGAGCAGCAAGTAACTTCCCCCGACGTCATGATGCACGCGCCGATGTCCATGCTGCTCAATGGCCGCCCATCCCCAAATGGAGCTTACAGTTCCTTGAGCCTCCGCTTGGGATCATGCAAGTGTCTGGCATCGGCCGAATCCCTCCCCGGAGAAGGTGAGCTGTCGTCGGACGCTCCAGCCTATCTTCCCCCAGCCGACCCAATGACGACTCGAGTCCACTCCCAAACCTGGGTCGCTGGCGTGGTGCAAGGTGTGGTGTCCAGCGCCTCAACCCTCAGCGCCACCGGGCCAGCTAGCACTGCTACTTTTCATGCTACTTACATAATTATAGAAGGCTCTTTTGTTGTCTTCTACTTTATTTACAAGTTTAAGTTCCATGGATTTTTTTGCTTTTTTAATTTCTCATTTAAGTTCTTTTTGTTTTTGCCTAAATAAATCTTTATAATGGATACTTCTGTTTATTTTTGATTTACGGTAGAGTTTGTTTGTTTTTAATGAGTTTATGAATTTTTGGATTAAATCATGCTGGAATCTTGCCATAATAATTGCATTTGATTTTATTTGGTATATATTTTTAGACTAAATCATGTAGGAACATTTTAAAAACTTCCCACATTTGTTGCACTTTTAGTTCTTGAAATTTGTTTCCCCAGTCACACGATTTAACTAATGTTTTAAGTAAGTTGTAAACTGCAAGATCGTATCTTGTATTTAATAAACACTTTGTAAACATGTATAAGAAAGACAGTTGTGACAACCAAGTTAGAGAGGATACAGCAGAAGGGCAAGGGGATATACCAGTAATATCAGCTAAACAAGTATATGAAAAGTTAAAAAAATTAGATGAATACAAATCAGAGGGTCCAGATGGATATCACCAAAGTCTTCTGTCAGAATTGGCTGAGGAGTTGGTTGTGCCTTTGGCAATACTATTTAATAAATCTCTGAGGGAAGCTAAGGTTTGGGACTTCTGGAGTATGGCACACATAACACCAATACACAAAACAGGCGACACCAAAAATGTAAGACATGACATTATAGGCCAATCAGTTTAACATACATAATTGGGAAAATAATGGAAGGATATGTAGATGAATATTTAGGGAATAACCTGAGAACATTAAATCATACAGATATTAATCAACACAGATCTAAAAAGGGTAAATCATGTGCGAGTAATCTCATGAGTTTTTCTGAGCCCGTTAGTGAGGCATTAGATGTGGGACTGCCAGTGGATGTGGTGTATTTGGATTTTAGTGGAGCCTTCGACTCTGTCACTCCATGCAGAAACGGAGGATAAAATCATATTTAGTGAAATGGGTAGTATCATGGCTGACCAAGAGGCACCAAAGGGTCCGGATAAGAGGTTTCTTGTCAGAGGCGGGAGAGTCCCACAGGGTTCCATTTTAGGACCAAAGTTGTTTTGGTTCCCTTGTACAGATCTTTGGTTAGACCTATTTTGGAATACGGAACACCATTCTGTACACCTCAGGAATCCGGGTTATGTAGAAAGGTAGAACAAGTTCAGCACAGATTCACTAAAAAGATATACAAGGTAAAAGACAAGGATTACAAAAATAGATTGCATTTAGTAGAACTCTACTCCATGTCATACTGAAGACTGAGAGGGGATCTATGTTTTGTGTATAATGCTATAAAAAGTGGTTTACTGTGGGACTCTGTTGGGTTATGTTGGAAGGAAAGAGAAAGTATGACAACGGGGCACTTAAGGCAACTGAAAGGAGCTAAATACAACACTTCTAAGAGAGGGAGGTGGTTTAGCCAATGGGTGGTGAACACCTGGAATGCAGTCCCTCAGGAGGTGGTGGGTGTAGATAGCTTGCTGGCCTTCAAGACTGCATTGGATAGTTATATGGGAGAACAAAAATGGGAATTTATCCACTAAATAGTGGCAGGACCAAAAATGGCTCTAGAAGCTAACGGGCCTGACATTCTCACCTATGAACCTATCCCTTTATTGTACTGATACCTATTTGATCATCTTTTTTGGTGTTTATATAAAATTCAAGCATGTTGTGGCCACTGGTTGACAAGGGATCCCTCACATAACATCGTTCTAGATCTTCCCCCAGATTACTTAGAACCAAATCAAGGCCCCGGTCACCCCTAGTAGTTTCCATAACATGGTTCTCAAGCTTTAAGTTATCTAGTACCTATAGGAATTCTGCTTCTACCAGAGTAGATGAAATCCCTCTATCCTATTTTATTCCCAGGAAATTAAAGTCCCCAGTAATCAAGAATATTTTTCCTGGGTCCTGTGTTCCTAGATACTTTTTAAATTCTAATGATTTTCCACTGTTTAGAGATGGGGGCCTATAGAAATCTCTGATGGTGATACGTTTCTCTTGCAGGGGACTTAATTGGACCCATAAATGTTCTATGTTCATTTCAGTAGGTGAGGGAATTTCACACGCTTTTATGTCATTTCTTACTTATAATGCTACACCTCCACCAGTTCTAGCCCTGTCATTTCTAAACATCTGATACACGTTTATTTGTATGACCCACATGTCAATTTTCAGACATGTCTCTATGAAGGCGCATAGCGCTATATTTTCAGTTTTTAGCAGGATCTCTAGTTCCTCAAGTTTATTTCCTAAACTTCTGGCACTGATGAGTAATAATTTTCACCTGGGGGTACTGTTGTCTATTTTATTTTCTATTTAAGATATTTGTATTTGTTTCCCCCCTTTCCCCGATTTTAGCAATTTAAACAATTATTTTACTTTTAATTATTTCTGCCAGAACCTTTCTTCCAAATTTAAGTGAAGGCCATCAGTAGCATACAGCCTGTGTGCATTTTCAAAACGATGCCAATGATCTAACAGGATAATATCTTCGCCTTCACACCACCTCTTTAGCCACCCATTTAATCTTTGTATTTCCCTAGCCCTATGTCTTCCAGCTCTAGGAACCAGTAGTATCTCGAAAATTATAAGATCCCATTTCCTTTCTTTTAACTCAGCCCTTACTGCTTCAAAATCTCGTTGGATCTGAGTTATATCTCTTCTTCCCAGATCATTTGTCCCTAAATGAAGGAGCACCACAGGTTCCACAGTGTTTTCCAAGAATCCCCGAAGCCCTTTCCTAATGTCACTAATTCCTGCTCCTGGCAGACAGGACATGGTCACTTGTTTTTTTCTTTCCCTCACAGAGCACCCTATCAGCAAAACGAAGCAGTGAATCTCCTATAATTACTACATCTCTTTCCAATTTCAATGTTGTATTTTTGGCTTTGCTTCTGTTCGGTTCACTACTTCCCCCTTGTTAATGTGGGTAATTAACTACAGCATCTGTGTTCACAATGGCCAGTGTGCCACTTGTATCTAAACTAGTATAAACACTGTCTTGTCTTGCTCATTTCTTTGCATTCTGTTATTCAGTTTCTCTCACTGATGCATTTGAGGACACATATACCTGTATTACTGTGTGTGCTGCTGGATCCTCAATTAAGTATATATCTTGATCAGCTCCTGTATCCAGAGCATTGTATCTATTTGATACTTCTATACCTTTGTGAACTTCTCATCTCAGTTTTCTTGGACCATTTTCGACTAAACACCAATCTTCCTCACCTATTAAGCCCCTATCATTTTACTCTGTTCTGTCCTTTCTTTTATCTGATGGGCCTTTATCTCATTTCTGATTTTATCATCATTTTGTTGCAGTAATGTTGTGGTAGAGGTAATAAATTGCTCCATCTTTGATTCCAGCTTGGGTTTACAGTTTGTTCTCTAACCTTTTACCTTTTTTCCAGCTCCTCTATGTAAACACATTTTATGCAAGCTGAAGTACCCATTTGCATCCCCTGACCTGCCATCCTGCACACTATGCATATTTTCCATTCCTTAGTGCCATCACTTTCACCACTAAAGGCTTCCCTTTGTAAATGTTTGTATCCTACCTCTTATTGATATTCTAGGTCCCGTTTCCCTACTTCCCCAGCTGACACGGCAGACACAGCTAGGCTAGCTGATGCTCACCACACTTCCTTTACATAAAGAATGAAGGGAAGTTAGAAGGCAGTATATCACAGTGGTTTAAGGCTCAGAGCTGCAAACCTGGAGACCTAGGTTTGAATCTCACAGCCCCCACTTGCTTACTGTGCAAGTCACTTAACTTCCTTGTGCTCCCAGGTTGCACCTGTAAACAAGCTTTCAGCTTAGTGCGTCTCTCCTGGTTAAAAAAAAAAAAAGAAGTTTCTCTGAGTGCAGCCTCTGAAACTGAATCACTTTCTGTGCTGCAGCCAATGATCTTCCCAGTCACAACCCTCGGAGGTTGTATTCAGCAGCAGTAAAATAAAAAATAAATATGTTTCAGGTTCCCAAATGTGCTCCCAAAGTGCAAAATAGCTGCTTGCACTTTAGAATGTATTTGGAGTGTGGCGTTTTCTCATTTATGTAGCGTGGAAATGGAAGTAAGGGAGCCTTTCTGTATCATTCAGAGTTGTCAATGGGGAGTTAATACAGATGGGTTCTAAAAAGCAGTACCCAATCCAAAACTGGGTGGTGGAGAATACTGTCCCATATATAACCCATATGGACTAAGACTCGTCTGTTGACCACCATACCATAAAACTCGGTGCTCAAAAGCATCAGCAGAGTTCTGGACATCCAATCTGTAGTACTCAGAGAATGTGAGAATTGAGAAGCACATCACCGCTTATTATAGTTTAACACAGAAGCTTCTCCTCTATCCCCTCCATGGCACAGTGAGCACCTTGGTAGAGGGGCCATGATCAGAGCAGATTTCTTTTTTCTGCTCAGTCACATCTGCTTGCATGAAGCAAGCTCTTGATCGAAACGTTCAAACACCTTAGGGGCATTAACAAGGTGAACGAGTCTAACGTGTTTCAATATAAGACAAACAGCAGGACAAGAGGACAGCATGAGATTAGAGGGAGGCCAATTAAGGGGGAATGTGAGGAAGTTCTTTTTCACAGAAAGGGTGGTGGATGCACAGAACGGCCTACCTCAGGAAGTGGTGGATAAGAATACAGTGCAGGGCTTCAAACAGGCATGGGATAGGCATAAGGGAGCAATACAGAGAAGTATGAATAGCTAGGCCATTGACAGAGTAAAGACCTATGGCACATTCGTAAGGTAGCAGAAATGGGCAGACTGGATGGGACTTGCGGTCCTTATCTACCATCAACTTCTACGTTTCTATGTTATCTGGCAAAAGTAAACCTTCTGACCTTTCTTCGATGCTCCAATAAGGATGAACAAACAGACTTTTTGTACCGTTTAGTCCTTTTCATATAAGTCCTAAGTGCCCCATACAAATACAGGGTATGCAGCGCTTTGTTTTCTGATTATCCCAATTCAGAGAGAATGACAGTAAGCAAACCTCATAGTTTGCCTGGAAGGATATACAGTAAGGACTGGACCTTAGGAGCAAGGATGGGCCTTTCAAAGTAGTGTTAAGTATCATAACCTTTTTCATACATTAGTACAAACTTCCTTCTTAGTTTTCTATACAATAAAATCTCTGTACAAAGGATTTTATATAATCAACAGTCACCTCACATTTGATTGACAGTTTGCTTTCTTTAAATAAAGACCACTAGGGGCCGCTCACTCCTTATAGTGGCTCTCATTCTGCTGCAGGGGCTGCTAGCAAGCAGACCTCCTCTTTACTTCCAAGGAGCAGCCCAGCAATGGCTTCCTGGTAACTTCCTAGTTTGGCTTATTTTTTTTTAATACTTTCTAGGTCTGAAATAACAAACCTTCCTTAGGTCTACTATGTCACAGGAGTAATTAAAACACAGAAAAACTGTTTCCTCCTTTTTCAGGTGTTTGCAGCACAGGAGTTAGTTTTGATTTAATTGCAGTTTGAAATCTCCAGCCATATTTTAGGGGCAAAACAACGTTCTTCAGCTTTGTTCTGTGCTTCCTTAAACATACACCTTTTTAAAACAGAAGCTAAGCAACCTATTGTAGCTATTCCCTTTCTTTTACAAAAAGGGGCCTAAGTGGTGTTTTTTTTTTTTTTTTTTTTTTTTTTTAAAGTACAGAGTCCAGTCGTCGGCTGAGAGCTGTAATTTTCTCCAGCTGCACTTTAAAAAGACTCTCCAGTCTCCTTAGTAGCTTTATTCACACAGAAAATGTGTTGCAGAGCTTCGTCTCTTTAGTAGACACTTTTCTTACAAAGAAAGTTTTCAATATTTGGAAAAACAAAAGCTGTCTTGATTAATGCGCATGATCGCGAGACTTCGCGAACATAAAACCTCGGCTGGCGTTATGCAAGAGCTAACTCTGCAATTTTAACCAGGAGCACTGCTTGGGGGTTATCTACGAAATAAAGGCTTTTCTTCAGCCTATCTTTATAATACAGCTACCTGCAGTTTATAAATGCCTTTTAAATCATAATGTGCTGCTTGTGTAACCGAGTGTTCACCAGCTGAGGAAACTCAGGGAGACATGAACAGACAAGGGAACAGGAAATTAAGAGAAATTTAAACAGCAGGGAATTAAGACGGGGAAGAAGGGGATTTTGTAAGGAGGTGGCTTGCCTCCATACAGAAAAAAAAGGACAGCATAAAAAGGAACAGGAAAGTGGTTGCAACCAGAGGTTTAGGTAGTAGAAAAGGCTCCATGTCTCAGTGGCAGGGACAGACCCTGTCACACTTACCCCCCCCTTCTTAAGAGGAAAGGTGTATTACCATAACCTCCCCTTCAGAAACCCGGGAGGGTGGGGTGGAACTCCCGCCCACCCACTCTCAGGAGTTCTGTCCCAGGGTCCCTTTACACATATACTAAATAAGAAAACACTTATTATACCATATACAATAAATACTAGCTTTACCCTGGGATTTGTATATTACATTGCTTAACACCTAGTATATACACATCTGTTTACACAGCTGCCCTTTAGTCTGTATCTGGTATCTTAAGGCCTGTGCCAAAACGGGACAGGAAATCTGCATTAATATTTTCACTCCCCTTTCTGTGTATGACGGAAAACCGGTATGGCTTTAAAGCCAAATACCAGCTTATTACTCAAGGATTCTTCTCTCTCATTTGTTGAATCCAACAGAGGGGATTGTTGTTAGTCATTACTTCAAATTCAGCTCCCCACAAGTAATATTTAAAAGATTCAATGGCCCACTTGAGGGCGAAACATTCTTTCTCCATGGTAGAATATCTATGTTCCCTCTCATGCAGTTTCCTGCTTATGTACATTACAGGGTGCTCTTCCTCTTGTATAAATTGTGTTACCCCCATCCCTACCCCTGAGGCATCAGTTTGTACCACGAAGGGTTTGTTAAAATCAGGGCTTCTTAGAACAGGGTATGCACAAAATGCTGCCTTGATTTTTCTAAAAGCCACGTCACATTCTGGGGTCCATTCTACCTTGTTTGCATATCTCTTTTTTGTTAGATCGGTGAGGGGGCCCTATATCAAAGAAATTCAGAATAAAGCGCCGGTAGTATCTGGCCAGTCCCAAAAATGCATGTACCTGCTTTTTCGTTTTGGGTATGGCACAATCGGACACAGAAGACACTTTATTTACCTCAGGTTTTATTGTCCCATTCCCTATTATGAACCCTAGATACCTGGTTTCTGTCTGCCCTAGACAACATATTTTTGGATTAATGGTTACCCATGCCTTTTTAATCACCACAAATACCTGCTCTAGATGTTTCAGATGGGAATTCCAATCAGGGCTGAATATTACCACATCGTCTAGGTATGCGGCACAGAAATCAGAATAGGGACTCAACATCTGGTCCATAAAGTGCTGGAATATTGCAGGCACTCCATGGAGACCAAATAGCATGGTAACGAATTTGAACAATCCAACTGGTGTAATAAAGGCAGTTTTCTCTTTTGATTGAGGGGTAAGAGGGATCTGCCAATAACCTTTGGTAAGGTCCAGTGTGGAAATGTATGCTGCGCTTCCCAAACGATCAATAATGTTGTCTATTCCGGGCATTGGGTATCTATCCAGAACAGAGGCAGCATTCACCTTGCGAAAGTCAAGGCAGAGGCGAATACCCCCCTCTTTCTTGTTCACTACTACAACAGGTGATGCCCATGCAATACATGAGGGTGTGATAATGCCCATCTGTTCCATCTTTCATACCTCTTATCACTTCCTCTCTGATGTGGATAGGAAGTCTATAAGACTTCTGATATATGGGGGTAGCTTGGGTAATTCTGATGTCATGCTCTACCCCAACTGCCCTGCCTGGGACACCGGTGAAGGTTTCCCCATAGGTATATAACAGATTTTGCAGCTGTTCCTCTTTCTGTGCTGACAATGCTGAGTTAACAATAACCTCCTGGATGTGTCCGCTCTGTTCCAAGCTGCTATATGCTATATCCAGTTCTGAGGTATCAGTCTCAGTCTGGATGTAGTAGCTTAGCTTGGGTTCCTCCTGCCGCTCATGCCATAGTTTTAACAAGTTAGCATGATATATTTGCTTATTACAACTTCTTGTGGGCATCTGTATATCTTGTAGATGACTGGTCCTACCTGTCTGAGTACAGCATATGGCCCCTGCCACTTCATTAGCAGCTTGTTGTCAGTGGCTGGTAAAAGAAGTGACACCTTGTCTCCTGCAGAAAATTGCTTCTTCCCTACTCCCTTATCATACTCTATTTTCTGCTGCACTTGTTTCTCCAACAATGATTGATGGGCTAGGGTCACATATTTCAAGAGGCGCTTTCTTAAGGCAGACATATACTCCAATATCCCTTACTTCTCTACCTGGAGGTTTTCCTCCCAATGTTCCTTGATTACATCCAATGGTCCTCTAGGATTTCTCCCATACAGAAGGGAAAATGGGGAAAATCCAGTGGAGGCTTGGGGTACTTCACGATATGAAAACAGAAGGTATGGTAGAAAGGTGTCCCAGTTCCATCCCTCTTCGTTCACAAATTTTTGCAACATCCGCTTCAGTGTCTGGTTAAACCTTTCTGTCAAACCATCTGTTTGCGGATGATAGGGCGAGGTTCTTACTGCATGAATCCCTAGTAACCTATACAATTCAGTTAGCATGACTGACGTGAAATTGGTACTTTTATCTGTCAGTATCTCTTCTGGAATACCCATCCTACTGAAGATTTTTGCCAATCCCTCAGCCACCCTGGATGCTGTTACAGGACGCATAGGTATGGCTTCAGGGTACCTAGTGGCATAATTGCAAACCACCAGAATGAACCTATTCCCCTTGGAGCTAGTTTGCAGGGCCCTACTACATCCATGCGTCACGTTCAAAAGGTTGGCTAACTAATGGTTTGTTCTGTAGGGGTACCAACTCTTTCTTTCCTGTCCGGGCAACCTTCTGGCATACGGGACAGCTCTGGATATACTCTGCTATCTGCTCATGTATACCAGGCCAGAAAAATCTGTGCAACAGTCTACTCAGAGTAGTATCCCTCCCTGAATGTCCTGCTAGGGGTATATCATGGGCTATCTGCATCAGCTCTTTTTGCTATTTAAGGGGGACAATCAATTGAGTGGCCAGGTTTCCATTTCTGGGGTTCACACATTCCCTATGCAGTATGTCATTTACTATCACATATCTTGGAAACCCTTCCTCTGGTTGTTTTCCCACCAGCGAAAAAAAATTGGCTAGTGTACCATCTTGCTTTTGTTCATAAGCCAATGTCTCTGGTTATATGTCCATAGGGCCCATAATATGTTTATTCTGCCAGTCTCTCTTCTCTTGTTTCCTGATGGTCTTCCCCTTACGATCCTTCCATGGGGTCTCGTATAGTTCATCAGAGAACAGAAACAGTCCCCCCAGTTCACCTTGCCACTTTACTTGTGCCCAAGTGGTTACCACCACAAGAAATGAACAGTTCTGTTTCACCAGTAAAGTCGGAAAATCAGGATAGTCTTGCCCAATAATCACTGGCATGGGTAAAAGGGGAACAATTCCGACTGCCAACTCCTGTGATGTCCCATTTACTGTCAGTTCCAAAGGGGTGGTGGCATAAAAATGAGTATCCCCATGAATACATGTTACCACGGTGCCTCTCCCAGTTCTTTTTAGACCCTCCACAAGAGCTGCACAGACCAAAGTCTGTCGACTTCCAGAGTCCAGCAAGCCCAGAACATTATGTGCCCCCACTTCTACCGCTGTCACATATGGTGCCCAATTGGCTAGGGCAAGATGTCCCAAATCTCTTTTAACTACTGGGCAATTTCTTATTAAATGTCCCTTCTTCTGACAACCATGACATACAATCTCTGATAGGGGTAGTCTCTCTCTCCTATCTCTTCTTACATCAGGCTGTGATCTAGTATTTATAGAAGAATAAGGAGGTCTTACCAGGTTGTTGGAGGGAGCTGTTGTACTTCCCCCTTGGTTCCTCCCTCTTGTAGGTCGAGCGGCCAGAAAGTCCTTAGCCAATGCGATGGTTTTCTCTGCACCTTCCGGTTTATGCTCATGCACCCATAGTTGTACACCTTGAGGTAGAACCTTTATAAACTGCTCAATGGTTATTGCCTCCATGATTTGGTGCTCAGTCTTGCTACTGGGTTGTAGCCATTTGTCACTTAGATCTTTAAGATGGCATAGACATCTCTGGGGGCATCCGAGGCTTGCATTTTCAGGTACCGAAACCGCCAAGTCTCAGGACTGATGCATCTCTTCAGGATCTCCTGCTTCACATGATCATAGTCACTGGCCAGTTGAATATCCAGTCTGCTGTAAACGACTTGGGCTCGTCCAGTCAGTTTGGGGGGGAAGCCGCACCACCCATTGGTCTTTGGGCCAACAACATGTCTGTGCTACCCTTTCAAAAGTAGTAAGGCAGGCTTTGATGTCATCAGAGTCCTGTAATCTGGCCAACTTAATTTCTCTTGGGCTTTGTGGACGTTCCACATCCTCTGTCCGTATAGCTTGGAGCACCCTCATTGTATCTGCCCACTTAGCATCTTGACATCTGCAGTCAATCTCCCTCTCATGGTCCAGCTGCACCTGTTGTACACACAGCCACTTCAATAGTTCTCCCACATCTTCCATGGGAGCTTGTTCCAAGTAGGAGGCATCCACTTCTTTTTCTGGACCCTCAGTCTCCAGGGGCTGTTCAAGGGGTATCCCTTCTCCATGCTCACTGGGATCCCCTTCAGAAGACCTCTCAGAAGGCATCCGTTTCACTTTTGGACACACCTCCGGTAAACCGGATAGTAGCTGAGCCCCTGTTTGTGCTGCCATATTTCTGGTGAGAATGCCTTGTGCCAGACCACCCTCCGCCATGTCTACCTCGGGCACCAGGAAGTACCCGCCGTAACACTTCCCTTCCCTGGCAAGGCGTTACAAGCAGTAGAATCCCACTTCTAAAACCAAAATGTTACAGGGTGGATCTACAGGCAGACAAACAACGTACACAGAAGCAGCAGTTTAGGTGCAACCCACTGTTTGCTTGGTGGGATGTTTATTACTTCATAAACAATTTACAGCACCAAAAAGTAAAGATAAATACAGAAAACAAAAGAAACAAAATAATAAACAATCAATGGCAATTCCAAAGAATTCTCTTCACTCACAGACTGGAACTTCCCTCCAGCTAGGTCAGGAAGAACTGACCCTATCTAACTTGCCACTTGGAGAGGTAGGGTTTATATACCTGCCTCCTTGGTCAGGTGACCCAGTGTTCCTTTGGTACAAGGTAAATTCGATGAATAACCTTTTAAAATAGTGTTACGTATCATAACCTTTTTTTATACATTAGTACAAACTTCCTTCTTGGTTTTCTATACAATAAAATCTCTGTACAAAGGATTTTATATAATCAACAGTCACCTCACATTTGATTGACAGTTTGCTTTCTTTAAATATAGACCACTAGGGGCCGCGCACTCCTTATAGTGGCTCTCATTCTGCTGCAGTGGCTGCTAGCAAGCAGACCTCTTTACTTCCAAGGAGCAGCCCAGCAATGGCTTCCTGGTAACTTCCTTGTTTGGCTTATTTTTTTTAATACTTTCTAGGTCTGAAATAACAAACCTTCCTTAGGTCTACTATGTCACAGGAGTAATTAAAACACAGAAAAACTGTTTCCTCCTTTTTCAGGTGTTTGCAGCACAGGAGTTAGTTTTGCTTTAATTGCAGTTTGAAATCTCCAAACATATTTTAGGGGGCAAAACAACTGTCTTCAGCTTTGTTCTGTGCTTCCTTAAACATACACCTTTTTTAAAACAGAAGCTAAGCAACCTATTGTAGCTACTCCCTTTTCTTTACAAAAAGAAGCCTAAGTGGTGTTTTTTTTTTTTGGTTTTTTTTTTTTAAAGTACAGAGTCCAGCCGTCAGCTGAGAGCTGTCATTTTCTCCAGCTGCACTTTAAAAGGGCTCTCCAGTCTCCTTAGAGAGCTTTATTCACACAGGAAATGTGTTGCAGAGCTTAGTCTCTTTAGTAGAAACTTTTCTTACAAAGGAAGTTTTCCATTATTTGGAAAAATGAGAGCTGTGCGAGTGTGCGCATGATTGCGAGGGCTTCGCGAACATGCAAGCCGTCGTGCTGGCGGGATGCTAGCGTTAACTTTGCAATTTTAAGCAGGAGCACTGCTGGGGGGGACGGTATCTACTAAATAAAGGCTTTTCTTCAGCCTATCTTTATAATACAGCTACCTACAGTTAATAAATGCCTTTTATTTTTATTTTTTTTGTATTTTTTTATTTATAGATTTTGTGCAGTGAGATAACACGAAAACTTTCCGTGTAATGTTATACATCATATACTAAACAGGAGTAAAATGATATACAGATATGTGATCCATTACAACATTAGGAACAAGATTGGGGTAATACCAGCACCTAAAGCTTATTCAGCACAATACTGTCCCATTTGGCTTTATGCTATCAAGGCTACTTGTGAAAATTCCATATTTTACATTAACACAATTATTAACTAATATCAGGGCTATAATGCCCTTTAATTGTTAGCTACTCCTCATAAAATTCCCAATATACCCCCGAGTATGCTCCCTCAGCATCCAGATTAGAGGAAAAAGAAAATCAAACAGAAACAAAATAAGTCCTCTCCCCCAAACTTTGCATGTGTACAAAGTATTTTCCATTTTCATCCCTAACTTTCTATAGATTACTGGAAAAGGACCAAAATCTAAAAACTTTCCCCCTATCCTGTATATGTCCAGAAGTCCCAAAATGAGTATCTGATTCAGTATCAATGTCTGGAACCAACCATTCTATCGTACAATACCTCTCTGGCAAGTGAGAGAATCGCTTATATAGTTTTTCTTGCAGAGCAAACGAAAGGCACTCTGGCGAAATAATAAAGATTCACTCATCTTGGTGAGATTCAAGTGTCCTCTGCTTCTGAGTCTAGTGAGGAATCGCTCGCTTGAGCCGCTTTTTCAACCTCCAACTTCTCCACTAGCTTCAAAGCTTCCTTGGGTTCAGTATAAATGTAAGCTTTCCTTCCCACCATAACGTGGAATCAGGCCGGCATCAGCATGTTGTTGGGAACATCGAGGGCTCATAGGCATCTCCTAATCCATCAAATCCCTTCCTCCTCATGCGAGTTGAATAGGATAGGGCTGGGAAAAATAACACGTTTGCACCATCCACTTTCATACCACATTTTTTCGGACTGCTCGAAGAATTCGATCCTACACCACCACGGACACAGTGATGAACATGACCGTTCTTGCCCCTTCAGTAGAAGCCGGTCTCTGGACATTCACTCGATATGCACGCACTATTTGATCCTGTAGATCCATCCCCAGAGTCTCCTGCAACCAGATACCCAAGTAAAGGGGCAAATCCTCTCCCTCTATTCCCTCTGGCAGTCCGATTATCCTAACATTTGCTGCCCGTGTCATATTTTCCAGATGTTCCAATCTTGAATGCAGCAAAGACTGCTCTTTTACACAAGTGGCTACCGTAGCCTGGGCTTGGGATGAAGATCTATCGGCCTCTTGTACTGTTTCTGCCAGACTGTCCAGTTTCTGTTCTGCTTGCACTAGGCGGGTGCTATAGCCATCCATTTTTTCCATTGATGCGTTGAACAGTTTTGGTTAGAGAGAGTACCACTGTTGTACAGATTCCAATGTTGCTGGACCAGGCTACCCACCCACTGTCTCTGCGGCAGGAAGGCTTACAGGCGCCGATGGCGGTCTGGAGGATCCGCCACGTGGAGCGAAGAAGTTAGTTTTTTGCTCATTATTTTTCCGCCCCATCTCCACAGTTTTGATATTTTTCAAGACAGCTAAGCACCGGGGGTCCACAGAAGGTATTTGGAAGTTCAATTCAGGCTAAGATTTTAAGAAATAGACTATAAATCTGATGCTGAAGTGGGAGCTCCCTGGAAGTGCGTCCTATCAGGCAGATAGCTAGCGACGCCCCCATAAATGCCTTTTAAATCATAATGTGCTGCTTGTGTAACAGAGTGTTCACCAGCTCAGGAAACTCAGGGAGACATGAACAGACAAGGGACCAGGAAATTAAGAGAAATTTAAACAGCAGGGAATTAAGAAGGGGAAGAATGGGATTTTGTAAGGAGGTGGCCTGCCTCCATACAGAAAAAAAGGGGACAGTATAAAAAGGAACAGGAAAGTGGTTGCAACCAGAGGTTTAAGTAGTAGAAAAGGTCCCATGTCTCAGTGGCAGGGACAGACCATGTCACAGGTACAAACCATATTTGGACAGGTTTTTAATCTAGCACCTCTCTGAGAATGTTTGTCTAAAGAAAAGAAACAAATTAAGTACCAGGAAACACATTTCTGCAGTGAGTGGTTTGCAACAGACGCTGTATAGCACTCCAGCCTTGCTTAATCGCTCGGTCTGAAGGTGAAAATATTGTGACCATGCTTGATAAAGTAGAGGTTGTCTAGGAGTTAGGTAAACCTAGAACAGCTTATTTGTGGAGACTGGAGAGTATCTACTTTTTTGGACTGCACTGTGTGTTTTTATGGAATTGTAGCGATCTGCCCCATGATTGCAGGACTCCCTCAAGCATTCTCTGTTCTCCTTAAGGGGCGGCCGGTCAAAACCATGGTAATTTTATACAGAGCACTTGTGGGAGAAGCCTGTGGTCATGGAAGGAAGGCTCTAATTCAGTTAAAAACTGTCTAAAAGAACATAATTATGATTAAAAGGAACCCAACAGATCCCATATACTGAGGAAATGTATATAGGTATGAGAGATTAAATTAAATCTCTGTTAATAAAAAGTTCTATGTTACATAATGGAAAAGGGGAGGGGCTTCCCTCATCACATGTGACTACACCTCTATAAATGAAAGGAAAGTACCGTTTTTAAATCAGTTCACTATAGGGCCCAGCAGGGAGCGGACCCTAAAAATCTAATAGCACACTAGTGTTTTCTAGTAGTTAGATCTTGTTTTGTTTACTTTGTTTTATGATTATGTTTATTTGAACGAAAATTATCCTCTTTATTTTTTTTTGTCAAACCAGTTCGCTTATATTTTTTTTTTTGTGTTGCTAAATAAAAGCCGTTTTATTTTGGTTTCATAGATCTGGTGTCTGAGTCTGAATCCCACAAGCCTACTACACTGTGAAACTGCAGTTTTGAATGGTCTGATACTTTTAGCTCGAGCCAAGTGAAAATGGTGCTCCAAACTCTATTATGGACCACTGAGGTGTAGACTTTTCCTGGGAACCATGAGACTGTCTACCACCTTCCTGGAGACACACTGCTTAAAAGTTGCCTCCTCTCAGGAATCAAGCTGCCACTGCCTGGCCGATGGGTTGAATGCAGAACGGAGACTCTGGCCAAGGAGATTCCTGCAAAGAAGGAGCTGAAAATGGAGGCTGCTGTGTTAGGTTCACTAGGTTGCATAAACATGGCCTTCTTGGGCCTCTGCAGCTATCTAAATAAAAGCTTCCTCTTGGCAGCCTGATGTCCTTCAGCAACTTGGACACTAGTGGAAGAAACAGAACCACGGCCTTCCTAGCACACTGGGGGAAACAAGGAGAAAGTTTCATCTTGGCTGCTTGATATTCTGCCTCAGGTCTGGGCACTAGCAGCAGAGATAATACCCATGGCCTTCTTGGCCACTCTGGGAGAAACAAGCACGCTCTGTGAAAATCCCTTCGAGAGAGGTTCCTGCAGTAGGTCTTCACATATAGGACTGTGCCCTCTGGCGTGAGGTCCGAACGGCAAACTTGTAGATAGCAATCATCAGCGGGGACCACCCCCAATGTCAGGCAGCATGATGTCAGCCTTACTATAAAAGAGGCGGTTCCGGGCCCGCTCTCCAGTTCTTTTCCACTGGAGACCTAAAGAAAGGTAAGTAAAAGCTAGGAGTAAAAAACGCCTAGAACCTTGCTTCCTCTCAGACTTAAGGACTAAATAGGGCGGAAAATAAAGGAAAAAACATCTAGGATCTGGGGGAAGGTGGGAGGGAAACTAGACCTACTGCAGGAACCTCTCTCGAAGATCTACTGTTACGGTAAGTTCTTGTGTAACTGCAATATCTTACATCGAGAGGGTTCCTGCAGTAGGTCTTCTCACATAGGACTGAATACCAAGCAGTCCCCCAAAATAACTCATGCTGAGGTGCATCTGGGAGGAAGAGAAGTCACCATAGGTAATCATGATAGGAGGCCTTGCAAAACTGCAAGACCAAAGCCTGTTCTGAGCCTAAAGGCAATGTCCAGATTGCAATGCTTAGTGAAAGTGTGAACAGATGACCACATGGCCGCTGCACAGATCTTTGCAGTGGACACATTCCTGAAAAAGGCAGTAGAGGTAGCCACACTGCAGGTGGAGTGGCCTTTAACTGCCCCCGGAAGGGACTTCCCATATTTAGTGTAAGAAAAATGGATGCCGTTGGCTAACCATCTGGAGATGGTTTATTTGGAGATAGCCTTGCCTTGGCACTGGGGAGCAAAGGCTACAAAGTGTTGGTTGGATTTTCGAACCTCTTTAGTCCGGTTCGTGTAGTACCTCAGAATCCAGTGCACGTCTAGGGTGTGCAGAAGGTATCCCCCCTCCATTGGAATGCTGGGGATAGTGTACTGGTAATTCCACGCTCTGATTCAGAGTGGTTTCTGAGACCACTTTGGGGAGGGAGGAAGGAAGGGTTAGTCCGAAGGACTACTCTGTCCCTATGAAAAATTAAATAGGGTTCTTTACAAACAAAAGCCTGGAGCTCAGAGACCCTTCTGTCGGAAGTCACTGTGACTAAAAATAAAGTCTTCCAGAAGAGAAAGCATAAGTCGCAAGTTGAAGCTGGTTCAAACGGGGGTAAAGTCAGCTTCTCAAGCATGAAATTCAGGTCCCAGTGGGAACAGGGATTCCAGATTGGAGGTTTTAAGTGAAGGATGCCTTTTAAAAAGGTTTTGGCAACCTCCAACTGAGCCAAAGTTTTTCCCTCCACCGGGAGGTGGTAGGCCGAAACTGCAGAGAGATAGACTTTAATGGAGAAGTAACTAAGGCCAGTCTCAGATAAATGTGCAAGGTACTCGAACACCTGGGCCGCCGAGCACGAAAAGGGGTCCCAGCTCCTTGCTAGGGCCCAGATCAAAAATCTCTTCTACTTCATGGCATAAGTGGATCTAGTAGAGGGTCCGATCCTGTTTAATGCATACATATCGGATATCAGGGAGGGTATAGGGTGTGAAATGAGTCTCTTCTCTGATTACTCCAAGATGGGAGCAGTAGTTGAGGGGGAGGAGGGGAGGTTGGCCCTGCAAGGGGACCTGGACACCCTGGAAAGCTGGGCTCACACATGGAAATTAAATTTCAACATCACCAAGTGCAAGGTGTTACATCTTGGGTGGGGAAACCCTAAACACAGGTACACCCTGGGAGGGGAGGCGCTGGAGGCCTCAATAGGGGAAAAAGACCTAGGAGTCATGGTGGATGCATGTATGAATAACTCTGAGCAGTGCAGGACAGCAGCTAGCAAGGCAAACAGGATGTTGGGATGAATCGTAAGGGGGATCACCTCTAGGAGCAGGGACGTGATTCTGCCATTGTACAATGGACTGGTTAGACCACACCTTGAATACTGTGTACAGTACTCAAGACCACACTTGAAGAGGGACATACAGCTACTGGAGAGGGTACAGAAGAGGGCAACTAAGATGATACGAGGACTAGGGAATTTGACGTATGAGGACCGACTTGAGGAGCGCTGCCTGTTTTCATTGGAGGAGAGGAGAGACGGGGACATGATTGAAGTCTCTCAAGTACCTCAAGGGAATAAATAGGGTAAACATGGAGGGATCTTTAGACTAAAGCAGGAGGTATCACCAGAGGCATGGTTTGAAGTTGGAAGGTGGAAAGGTGAGGGGAAAAGAGGAGGAGGTTTTTCACTGAGAGAGTGGTGGACCCTGGAATGCACTGCCTGGCGAGCTGGTTCAGAGATCCACAGTGGAGGGCTTCACGAGAGGTGGGACAGACACAGAAAGTGAATGCATCAGATGATGGCCTGGCCCGGGGGTGGGGATAGATGATAGGGTTTCTGGAACACAAGGAGGGGGAGGGCCTCGGCACCCAACTAGGGATCTGAGGTTCAAGCAGACTCGATAGACTGTAAGGCCTAATCTGCTGGCAATTAGTATGTTTTCTGGCTTCTACTAAGATATGTGCAACCTGCGAGGAAACACCATAGCGGGAAACCACTATGTCCTCAGGTGCCATGCATGAAGGTGGAGAAACTAAAGGCTCGGGTGCACCAGGGTGCCCTGCTCCTGTGTCAGAAGGTCGTGGGAAAACGGCAGAGGGACCGGAGGTTCCAGTGCCAGTTGCTGCAAAAGAGGATACCAAATCTGGAGTGGCCAGAGAGGAGCTATAAGAATCATATGAGCTCCTCTTGCCGGAGTTTCACCAGAACCTTCTGAATGAGAGGAAAGGGAGGAAATGTGTAGAGAAACCTCCCTGTCCAAGAGAGAGACAGTGCATCTCGCCAAAAAGCACCATGCCCAGGAATGAGCGAGCAAAAGTTGGGTAGTTTTGCGTTGAATGGGGAGGTGAACATATCTAAGTCTGGACGACGCCATCGAAGAAAGAATTCTTCGACCACCTCTGACTTTAGCTCCCAATCGTGGGCGCTGGCCACTGATCGACAGACTGTCCACCAGGATGTTGCTTACTCCTGGGACGTGGACTGCTGTCAAGAAAAGGCTGTGCTGGATCACCCAGTACCAGACCCACATTGCTTCTCTGCAGAGAGAGTACAACTGGGTTCCTTCCTGTTTGTTGATGTACCAGACTGTGGACATATTGTCCATTTGGACCAGAAGTGATCCCCGTACCAGAAGGGACTGGAACACCTGGAGAGCATAAAGAACCACCCTGGTCTCCAGAATGTTAATGTGGAGCATAAGCTCCTGGTCGGACCAAGACCCCTATGTCTTGTGTGCCCCCAGATGGTTTCCAAAGCCCAAGTCTGAGGCGTCTGTGGTGAGGATTTGGGTTGGGACGGGGGAATGAAAAGGTGTTCCCCTCGAGAGTTTGGAGAGATCCTGCCACCAGTGAAGATCTCTCTGAAGGCTGCTGGAGATCATGACTTTTTGGTTCATGTCGTCCATCCTCCAATTCCACTGGACTTAGAGAGACTACTGGGTGACCCTCATGTGAAGTCTGGCCAGGGGTACTACAGAAATGGCCGCTGCCATCAGTCCCAAGAGACGGAGCACAGCATGTGCTGTGATCCATCGAGCCTGGGCCACGAAAGTAGCCTGAGCAACTAAAGTCTCGGCTCAATCAGATGGCAGAAAAGCCCTGCTCTGAACTGTATTTAGTGCAGCTCCAATGAATTGGAGTCATTGAGATGGTACTAGCTGGGACTTGGGGAAGTTGACCGTGATTCCCAGAAGTGAGAACAAGTTCAGAGTGAAAGAGAGGGACTCTTTCAGGCTGGTAGGAGAGGGTGCTGTGAGGAGCCAGTCATCCAGCTACTGGAAGACATAGATGCCCTGGCGGCGTGAGAATGCCGCCACCACCGCTAGACATTTTGTGAACACCGGGGCGCCCTTGAGAAAGGCCAAAGGGAGCACCCAAAACCTGGAAGTGGTTTTCCATAACAGCAAAGCGAAGCGGCAGTGGGCGGGAGGACAGGGATGTGCAATTAGGCATCTTGAATGTCCAGGGAGCATAGCCAGGAGATGGGATGGAGCAGGGGGAGGAGCCGCTGAAGAGTCAACATACAAAACGTCTTGTACTCAACGAAGATGTTTAGTGTGCTGAGGTCCAGGATCGGTCTCAGGTCACCTGTTTTCTTTGGGACTACGAAGAAGTGGGAGTAAAATCCCCTTCCTATCTGGTTCAGGGGGATGGGTTCTATTGCCTCCTTTAAAAGAAGTGCCTGGTTCTCTTGAGAGACAAGGGGGATCTGATCCCATGGATAGAAAGACCGTCCCGGTGGTAGAGGGGCTGGAATCTCAAGGAACTCGACTGAGTGACCTCGCTGGATGAGCTGAAGCACCCAAGACTCTGCGGTGACAAACCAACCTTCCAGGTGGAGGCTGAACCTCCCTCCGACCGGTTCCTCCTGATTTAAGGGAGGGAGCGGAAGGAGGAGAAAAGGAGTCAGAACGCCGAGGGAAGGGGAGCTTTAGCCCCCGAGGCTGGTTTGGAGAACTTAGCCTGTGGGGTTTGGGCTCCTGAGCCACGGCATGTCTTTTTCCCTGATGCTTTGCCTGGTTCTTGTTCCACCTTCTTTGGCAGTGAAAGGGCTGCTTTTTCTGACCCGTCTTTTACATAGAGCGTATGTCTCTTAAGGAGCGTCCACTCTCTTGCAGTCCTGTTATATCATCTTTGGCATTGCCTCAAAAGAAGATGGAACCTCTAAAATGGGCATCCAAAAGGGAAGACTGTACACCCTGTGCCAGGCCAGCTATCCGAAGCCAGGAGAGCTGGCGGAGACAGATCCCTGTGGCCGTCGCTCTAGCCACTGAATCCACAGAGTCGTACGTCGCTCGGAGCATGTGACGACACAAGGACTTTCCCATCCTGACCTTGTCCAGGAGCTTCTTCCTAAGGTTTTCGTCCTGAACCTCAAGGAGGTCCCTTTCTAGCTCTGAAAGAGTAGCTTTTTGGAAAGCAACCATGTGTGACATAGTTGAGAGATCTAATTCCACAGGAGGAAGAAGAATAGATATTTCGCCCGAACTGGTCTAACTGCCGAGAGTCCTTGTCTGGTGGTGAGGAACTCAGGTGTTTCAGCTGGGCTGACTGGTCATGAGTGGCATTAATTACCATGGAGTCAGCCTTTGGATGGGAGTTAAGATGCTGAATCCCTTCCGGGGATAATAAGTCCGGTCTGCCTTCCTGGAGACCACTGGCATGGAGGACGGTTGTTGCCATATTGTGGTCACCAAGTCCTCATGGGGTTCCATCCATTGGGGGGGATGGGGATAGGATCAGATGTAGCAAGATACAGGTGCTCCGCTAGTCTTTTTCGTTGCGGATCCATCTCTTGTGGGCCAGCCTCCAGCTGCCTGTATGGAGCGCAAGAGGTCTCCGAAAGATGGGTCCTCTGGGGGAGACTTGAGTGACTGCTTGGGAAGAACCTCAACAGGAGATATGGGGTCCAAAGGTTCAGAGTCAGACTCCATATCGATGGGCTCAGAGCCACTGGGAATGGGGGATTCTATTCCAGCAGCTCCCACAGCAAAAGAACCCGAGGCTCTGCCGGAAGGAGGTGGTGATGGGGGGGGCCCCTAGGCTGGGGAGCGTCCCCCACAGACTGCCTAAGCTCTGACAGCAACTGGGTTCTAGCTTCCTGCCACCACTGGGGGGGCCATCTCTGGCACCGGTGGTGGTGGAGGAGGAGGAGACTGGAAGTTAGGATAGCCTGGGTACTGAGGTAAAAAAGGGTAGTGATAACCCGTTTGAGGATAGTAAGAGTACCCAGGGTATCCCGGCATCAGTTATCCCGGTGCTGGAGGCAGAGGACCTGGTGTTGGATACTGTGGAGTCAAAGGTGGGCCACCTGGAGGTGGGACAATGGGTTCTGAACCCGGAAACCCGCCCAGAGGATCTGGTCCTGCCGGGGAGGGGAGTGCTATGGCGCCTCTGGGAGACGTGGGATCTGGAAGGGCCCCCGAAGGTCATGAGGGAGGAGGCTCCATGAAAAGATCCCTAGCCGGCGGTGGACTAATGTCCAGAGACAGCAGTAGGCCTGGCCGGGGGGAAGATCCGTAAGGAGCCTCAACAGCAGGTCCGAAGGTGATCCTGCTGGCAAGAAAATCAGTGGATTGGGTGGCGAGTCCCTGGGATGTAAAATCCGGGTGGACGAAGGGTCACTCTGCCGCTCACTCTGTCCGGCATCTGGGCCAAACTGGAGCCCGACGGGAGAGTGGAAAGATCCGGGCGGGCGATGAAAAAGCAGTCATCCGACTGAACGGACCACGCCAGGCTAGTGGAAGTCTGGAGACTGCCACTAGGCTGATCGGCAGAAGCCGTGCGCTCTTCCATGGGATCGAGGGGTGTCTTATCGGCTAGGCAAGGCGACTTGGTAGAGATCTCCAGAGAGGCTACCCCCCGGCTGCCCGCTCACCTCAGCAGGGTGAGGAGAAGGTGCCCAGCCTAAAGAAGCAGACAGGGCACTGGCTGAAGTACTCACAGTTTTGGAGGGCCTCCCGTGTGGTGACGGACTCCGGTCACGGCGCTTCTCCTTGCTTTTCTTCTTTTTAGGGGCCGGCGACGACGACCTATCCCGCAGTTCTTGGAGCTCCTTTTCTATCCAAGCCAGTCGTCAGGTCAGGAGATGGGCCTCGAGGGTTCGCTTTGCTTGGAACCAAGGCAGAGGATAAAGAAAAATTATTTATGATGCGAAGAAAACGTCGACAAAATGGCGGACATATGATCACTGTTCTATAGCGTGCCGGACGTACTGAGCCAACAGCAGGAAAGAACTGGAGAGCGGGCGCAGGACCACCTCTTTTATAGTCAGGCTGACGTCATGCCATCTGACATCGGGGGCTGTCCCCGTTGATGACTGCTATCTACAAGTTTGCCGTTTGGACCGGACGCCAGGGGGCGCAGTCCTATATGTGAAAACCTACTGCAGGAACCCTCTTGAAGTAAGATCTTACTTAACACCCAAAAAAAAAGGGCTTCCAACTGGAGGGCATAACATGTGAAAGGATACCCCTGAATGTCCAAATCACCTGAACAGGGAAGGGGGACAAAAACAGTGATCACAATCACAACATGTGTGCCAGAAATAGCATTTATACCCGAGACCACAGTATTCAGGAGCGCAGAGGCCAAAGGGTTCCAGAATGGGAGGCAGGGTGGGAAAGTTATGAATACCGGAGTATCACTTTGAAGAAACAAGATTACTATGGCAAGTAATTTTTTTCTTCTAACCCCAGTAATACTCCGGTATTCATAACTTTATGCAGACTACTAAGCAGTTCCTTAGGAGGTGGGCACAGAACCTTATTTTGTGAACAGACTTTGCAGGACTGCTGTGCTGAACCTGGCATCACCCCTGGAAAGAATATCCAGACTGTAATGCTTTGTAAAGGTGTGTACTGTTTTCCAGGTAGCTGCTTTACCGATGTCCACCAGGGGAACATCCCCGACAGTTGCTATGATAGCAGCAGTGCCCCTTGTGGAATGGTCCCTCAACCCTGTTGGGGGCTCCTTTCCAGCCTTAGAATAACAAAAACTGAAAATGCTGTACTATTCAGCAAGAAATTAATCTTTTTGAAGCTGGGTTACCCTTTCCCACATTTTCATAGGTCAGGGACAGCTGTTTTCTGTCCTGCCTATGGACTTTAGTGGTTGTCAAATAACAGCTAAAAGTTCCTTTGACGTCCAGACCACAGACTATTTTCCCCAGAACTAAAGTGTTCAATGAAAAAGATGGATAAGATGGGCAGACTGGGTGAACTGTAGGCCCTTATCTGCAGACACTGTCTATGTATGTATGTATTTATGTACAATGGTTTGATTCAAATGGGAATCAAAAGTCATTTAAAGGAGAAACTCCTTGTTTGTTCCCAGAATAATTTTGTCTCTGGAATGAAATGTGGTCCTGTTCAAAGCAGAGAGATTTGAGCTCATTGATTCTTGTGGCAGAAATCATTACCATAAGATACACAGACAGTGTCGGCAGATAAGGGCCTATGGCCCACCCAGTCTGCTCATTTAAGCCTGTAAGTTCAGTTTGTTTTCCTAGAAGTCTGTTTCCCCTTACCCTTGACCTCTAGAATTCCTTTATGTCTATGGTCTTTATGGTCCTTATGTCTAAGGACAAAATCTTTTTTTTTTTAAAGATATGTCAAATAAATTGAAAACACAGGCTCAAAAAAAGGGGGATCCATGAGCCTAACTATGCACACATCTAGGTCCCATGCTTGCATTGGTTCCCTGTGAGGGGATGCAAATGGATCAGACCTTTAAAGAACCCTTTGAAGATGGGGTCCAAGGCTTGAAAATCATTCTGTCCAACTGAGAAGTAAATAGATGCTGAGACCAGGTGGACCTTTAAGTTACTGGTCTGCAAATCCAGTGAAAGCAAATAGATAAAATAGTTCGGCACAGCTGGAACACCAGCCTGTGCTGATATGTGCCAGGCCCTAAAAGAGCCTCTTTGAGGCTAGGATCTGGGACCATTAGAATATTTTGTCCAACTAATATGCAAGCAGATGCTGCAACTTGGTGGACCTTGGAGATGCTGGACTGCAAGTCCAATCCATATAAAAAGATAAGTTAATCAAGCACTGCTTGATCCCAGCATGTGCTGGAAACCATTTTCTGATTGAACACCAATAATAAACCTTGTCCCTTCTGAAGCGTACAGTTTCTTAATGGAGGGCTTCCTGTAACCATATAAAATGTCCAAGACACTGTGAAAAAGATGCAAGGCTGCATATTGTACAGTAAGCCCTCAAGAGACATGACTTGGGCCTGAGTGACCTAAGGTTTGGGCACAGAAGTCTCTCGGTTGGAGGTTAGTAGGTTGTGCCTCTGAGAAAAGGTGTATTGGTTTGGAACCAGACATGGAGAGTAGCATGTCTGCCTGGTCCAGTCTGGCGTTATCAAGACCACTGATGCTGTCTGGGACCTGAGCTTGAGAAATGCATTGTATGCCAGAGGGCAGGAAGGAAAGTGAACAGGTGCTTCCCAGGCCAACTCAGAACCAGAGAATCCAGGGGGATTGGTCCTTGATCTGATTGTCTTAGTACTGTGGCAGGTGGTGGTTGTGGTGGGATGGGAACAAGTCTACCCTTGGCATGCCCCACCTCCTGAAGATAACTTGCACCACCTGACTATTCAAGGCCCATTCCTCATGGGACTGGTTGATCCGAGTCAAGGTATCTGCCAAGGTAGTGTTCCTACCTGGCAAATGAATATCCTGCAGGGACATATGGAACATGCTAGACTCCATACTTTCATAAGTCCTGAGCAGGGAGGGCTTAACCTTGTCCCTCCCTACTTGTGGATGTAATACATTGTGGTGGTACTGTCTGTTCTAACCTGTACCACCCTTGTAGCAGTTGTGTGAAGACCTTTAGTGCAGCAACACTACTCTTAGCCCCTGCAGGTTTATGTGCAGGAGTGAATCTGCACTTGACCATGTGCCTTGGGAGGTGTGAACGCTCAAATGCGCGTCCCACTCTTGTGGGGATGCATCTGTTGTCAGACAATTGATAGGGGCTCTTGCTGAAAAAAAAGAAGCCCCTTCCCTTAGATTGGTTCCCTCTTTTCCTCCACTGGAGGCCTGTAACAATGTCCTTGTTACTAGAATTAGTTTTAAAAGTGGGTCCTGTCTCTGACACCACTGAGCTATGAGGTGACACTGAATGGCTCTGGTCTGTAACCTGGATTCCAAGACTGTGCCAGTGGCAGGTGCCATGTGGCTAGCAGATGAAGAAAACTGTCTTGCGATTTTTGGTTCATTCAGCCTGAATGAGCCCGCTATTAGTGAAATACTTCTTGCCCTGCGTAGGAACAGGTAGGCCCTGCCTTGCAGAGTATTTAGCTCTGCTCCCATGAACTAGAGTGCTTGAGCAGGCTGAAGGACAGACTTTCATAAGATTTAGCAAGGACCCTAGAGAGTCCAGGAGACCCTAGGTGAGTTGCAGACGCACTTGCCGGAGTGTTTCTACAACCAAGAGCCAGTCATCTAGATATGTGGAAGCTGTGACATCTCATCTTTGAAGGTGCTCCAACCACTGTGTACACTCCAAGAGAGTGACCTGATGAGAGTCTGAACCTGAAGTACTTTCTGTAAGACTCCCTTATGGGAGTGTGGAAATAATTTAAATACAGTGATGCCAGGAACCCCTTTAGGTTTTTCCTGGGATTTGACATGCTTTGTCTTTTTGGTTTTCGTGGAGCAGACCGGAGAAACAGCGGGGCCACTCACCACCCCCTCCTTTTTTTTTTACCTGAATCACCCTTCTCAGGGGTGTATAAGTAAGAAATACAGGTTACTCACCTGTAACAGGAGTTCTAGGAATGGTATATATTGTTCATCCACACTGTCTGGCAGGTATCCTTGCCGCTTTAAATCTTGCCGGAAGGTCTTCAAGCTGGCTCCTCCCACCCACTCGGGTGGTAAAACTCTCGCTCCGCCCATGGCGCCAGATCTGGCCGCTGGAAGCTCAGGTTGTGCGTCGGGCCGGGAGGTCGGTATCATGGGATGAACAACATATACCATTCCTAGAACTCCTGTTACAGGTGAGTAACCTGTATTTCTAGGGACATGGATATGTTGTTCATCCACACTGTCTGGCAGACTTCTAGCAGTTCTCTGGGAGGAGGGAGGCAAGGTGCACACCCCCGATACTTACTTGGGAGAGACTGGAGAACCGAGGCCCCAAAACCAGCATCCCGGCGTGACTCAAGGTCGATGTGGTAGTGGGTACTAAAGGTGTGTGCCGACTTCCAGGTAGCAGCCCGGCAGATTTCCTGGATAGGGACGTCCCTGGAAGCAGCCACCGATGCAGCAGTATGGCGGGTAGAATGAGCTCTTATCCCTCTGGGAGGCTCCATGCCCGCCAACTTATATCAGAGATCTATGCAGGTGACCCACCTGCTTATCGTCCGCTTGGCTGCAGGTCTGCCAAGTACGGCTTCAGCATAGGTGACAAACAGCTGGCAAACCTCTCCCCGAATTTCAGCCGTGTGCTCCTTATAGTAAGCAAGCGCCCTTCTAGGGTCCAGAGTATGGAGCCTATATTCGGCCTCCGAGGTGTGATTGGGGTAGAACACCAGCAGAGTCAACACCTGGTTAAGGTGAAACTCCGACACCACCTTCGGAAGGAATTTCGGGTGGGGGCACAGGACAACCTTGTCCCTGTGGAAGACCAGGTAAGGAGACTCGATGGAAAGCACCTGGAGCTCTCCCATTCTTCTGGCTGACGTGATAGCCACCAAGAAGGTGGTCTTCCACGACAGGTGAGAGAGATCACACCTGTGCATTGGTTCGAATGGCTTGCCCATGAGCTTTGCTAGTACCAGCAGTAGATCCACGGAGGTGGAGGTTCTATGCACCGAGTGGAAATGTGTCAAGGCCTTTGAAAGCGCCAGACCACCTCTCCTGCGCTACCGACTGCTCCCGGCCCGCCGCCCGTAGGCAGAGATGGCTGCCAGGTGCACCTTATGGGTCGTCGACCCTAAGCCCTTGCTGAAAGGGACCACAGGTAGTCCAATATGCTCGCTAGGGAACAGGAGGAAGGGTCAAGGCCTCTTACCCTGACACCAAATGGAAAATCTCTTCCATTTGAAGGCATAGCATTTCCTGGTCGACTCCTTATGGGACGCCTCAACTACATTGAGGACCTCGTCGGAAAGACCCAGGCCTGGAACTCTAGCCGCTCAGGAACCAGGCCGTCAGGTGCAGGGATTGAAGGTCCAGATGGAACACCTTCCCCTGATTGACTGAGAGCAGGTCCGGGCAACCTGGAAGCTGCCTCGGGAGCCTGGAGCTGAGGCTGAGGAGATCTGGGTACCAGAACTGGTGGGGCCAGTCTGGGGCTATCAGAATCACCTGCGCCTTGTCCCTCCTTGCTTTGAGAAGCACCTTGTGTATCAAGGGAAATGGGGGAAAGGCATACAAGAGGCCCGGGGTCCACTGCCTCGAGAAGGCATCCCCTGCAGCGAGCCCTGCTGTGGGGGCGGGCATGGAACAGCCTCAGCTGCCTCTCCTGGAGGCAAACAGGTCCACCTGAGGGTGCCCCAATGGGAGAACAGATCTTATGCTACCTCAGCAGCAGGAGACCACTCGTGGACACAGCCCCTATCGGCTTGGGGCATCGGCTAGGGTGTTGGAGGCCCTGCCACGTGAATGGCTAGGAGATCCACCTCCAGGCTGCGCACGAGTGACCAAATGCGGCGAGCTTCCTTGCATAGAAGCATGGAGCGTGTCCCGCCCTGGCGGTTTAGATAGTACATGGTCGTGG
This sequence comes from Neoceratodus forsteri, assembly GCA_016271365.2. Classification (NCBI taxonomy): domain Eukaryota; kingdom Metazoa; phylum Chordata; order Ceratodontiformes; family Ceratodontidae; genus Neoceratodus; species Neoceratodus forsteri. The sequence continues at coordinate 360,785,218 of CM028137.1, forward strand.
TATTGTCCGTCTGGACTCGGACCACTTGACCCCGGAGAAACAGAGCGAAGGCGGTGAGAGCAAGGCGGACCGCTCGGAGCTCCAGCAGGTTGATGTGACATCGGGACTCCCGTGGGGACCAGAGGCCGCGGCCGGTGTTCCCCCAGATGGGCACCCCAACCCATCAGAGAGGCATCGGTCGATAGAGAGACTGTTGGCTCGGGGCGGACAAACGGGATGCCCTCCTGCAGATGAACTGGAACGGTCCACCACTGGAGAGCGTTCCACGTCCCCTGGGTCACTGTCACTAGCTGATCCAATGGATCGCAGCATTGAGACCATTGGCTGGCCAGCCCCCATTGAAGGGGGCGCATGTTCCAGCGGGCCCAGCGGACCACGCTGGTACAGGCCACCATGAGACCCAGGAGGCGCAGGAAGTCCCGGGCAGGCCGCAATTGCCCAACCAGAAATGATTGGGCAAAGGAGGAAAGAACCTCGGCCCTGTCCGCCGGGAGCCATGCTCTGGCTTGAAGAGAGTCGAGCTCTGCCCCGATGAAAAGAATCACCTGCTTCGGCTCGAGTTCCGACTTGGCCTCGTTGATGAGAAGGCCGACTTGAGAGCAAACCTGGAGGGCCAGATCTCTGGACCGCTCCACCTCCTGCCTGGAGGGGGCTGCTATCAGCCAGTCGTCCAGGTAAGGGTACACCCGGACCCCTCAGCACCGCAAGAATGCTGTCACCACTGCCATGCATTTGGTGAAGACCCTGGGAGCTGGAGACAAGCCGAGGCATGGACTCGAAAAGGATCCTTCCATTCGAAGCGGGGAATCTCTAGATGACGGACTAATAGGGAGGAAAGAACGGTCCTGCAGGTCCAGAGAGCAGAACCACATGCAGCGCTCCAATGATGGTACTATCTGAGCCAGAGTGACCATCCTGAAGGTCTGAGACCTTAGGAACTTGTTTAGGTCGTGCAGGTGAGAATGGGCGCCAGCCCCGTCCGCTCGGAACCAGGAAGTACCTGGACACAAACCTCGGAGTCTGAGGGAGGGTCCGCTACTCTCTGATCACCTCCTTCTCGGGAGGAGGCGATGTCGGCTCGGCGAGCCGACAGTGAGCTGCGGACCCGAGGCCCCGAGGTGTGACGGCTCTGAAGGGCGGGCCTGCTCAACTCCAGAGGCAGGCCCTTTCCCACCACTTCCAACACCCACCGCCTGTGGTAATAACGGACCAGGCGGAAAGAAAGTGTCGGAGCCGCCCCCCCACGGGGAACCTGGGGTGAGGTGACGGGGTTGGGGGTGACACCCCTCAACCCATCACTGGGCAGGCTTGGAGGAGGGACCGGCCGAGGGACCTCCAGGGCCTTTACCTCCCTGCTTCCTGGAGGAGGAGGAAGCCGAGGGCTTGGGTTTGGGATGCCAAACTCGTGCCTGCTGGCCCTGACGTTGCTGGGCCGGACGTGCCGCAGGCGTAGAGGGACGAAAGGGCTTAGGCTGTGGTCTGCGGCCTTTGTCCTTCTGTGCGGATGAGACCGAGTCCAAGGTAGCATTGGACTTCTCGATCCTCTGCAGGTGACCTTCCACCCCAGGGCCGAAGAGGTCGGTCCCCAGGAAGGGGACATCCGCCAACTTGTGATGGGTATCCGAAGTGAAGGTGGATATCCTCAGCCATGCCCGCGCGCATAGCCACTGCGGCCGCTTACTGACCTGGCACATGAGTCTCCGATGTCCAGAGCAGTCTGAAGCTGCTGTTTGGCCACTGCCCTGGTCCCGCACCTGCCTAACTGCGTGGTCTGCAGGTCCGCCGGAAGATGAGGAACTACCTCGCCCAGGAGCCCAACAGGGCATGAGAGAAATGTGTGCCATGAGTATACGAACTGGCCTTTGATTTAAGGGCCGAGGGAGGACGAGCGTGAGACTTTGGCGCCCGCATAGTCCAATTTCTTGACTCCTTGTCGGGAGGTTTTTCCACGCTCCTTAGCGCTCTCGGCGCTCGGAAAACGCTGTCGGTAACTAGCCCCTTGGCTGAGGGTGTTCCAAAAACCGACAGGGAACCGTAGGGACTGCATACTTCCTGGCCATCCTGGCCGAGGGCGAGGACAGGGAAGCAGGGCGCTGCCAGAGCTCCAAGGCCAGGCCTACTATGACCTCGCCACCGGAAAGGCCTCTGGGATCCTCGGTCCAGTATCTCCGTGAGGGATACTGGCCCACTTAGACACAGGTTCGAGCTTCATCCCGTGGACTCGAGATGAGCCGAAGCAATCCCAGATAGGGACGAAGGGCTATCGTCCCATCGACTTGACCTCCAGAGGACTCCAAGTCTACCGCCTCGGAGAAGAGGGAGGAATCTAGTCGGACTCGGAAGAGTCCATGGAGAGCCGCCTCGGCCTGAGCCACCCTCCACCTGCCGAGGTCGATCGGGAGTGAGGGTAACAGACAGCCTATGGGGCAGGCCCTGAGCTGACCGAGAATTCTTGGTCGGAGCCCCAAATAACGGCTGTGGAGGCGGAGGTTCCACCGGAATCGGTGGAGCAGCTGGTTTTGGCCGAACAACCGGCCTGGGAACAGGCTCCTCGGGTAAGTCGAGGGGTTGTTTCGGCCGCTCCGGTGACAGCCACTTAATGGCCGGGGAAGACGACGGTGTCGGCTTGTTCCCAGTCAGAAGGAGCTGTTGCCACATGAGGTCCTCGTATCGTCGATGTAACTTATGTCGAAGCCTCCCCTCGTCCGAGGAGGAGGCGGAGGAGGACGAGCGCCGGTGCCGAGACCGAGACCGCCTATGACGGCGGGATCGGCTGGACCGCGAAGAAGTCAGAGACCGAGAACCTCGGCTTTTCCAAGGACGGTGTGGGGAGGGGACGGGTGGAACCGGCTCTCTCCTCGGCTCGGAGGGTTCACCCAAGGGCTCCGGAACCTGAGGCACTGGCAAGCCCACGGGATCCTCAACTCCCACCGGGGGAACCGGGGAGAGAGGATTCTCGGCTTCGCCTGGGGACAACCCGTCCAATGGGTCGAGAAAAATCTCGACTGCATCGACGGGAGTCTCGGTCAACTGACCTGACGGGGACACCATGAGACCAGTGGCCGAAGCCGAACGATCGACCGAAGTCGATGGCCGACGACTCGGGGAGAGGGACCTTTCCCGCTCCCAAGAGCGTCGACGGAGGGACTTACCCTTGTCTCTCTTTTTGGACCGAGAAGAAAGTCCAGCAGACGTTGGTCCCTCTCCCTTAGTGGAGAGGGACAGACAAAGCTCCTTAAAGGAAGCTGTATAAGAGGAACCCAGGGAGAGCGGGATAAATGCCGCGGCCGAGGAAGATGTGGCCCGCGCCGTCTCCTCTTCGAGGGCGATCATCTGCTCTAGCTGATCCGCCGAGCCCGCCGCCGCGGAAACCGCCGACCGGGCCTCTTTTAACTTCACCGGAGGAAAACATTTCTCGGAACGCCCCAGTTATAAACGGGCAGCACAGTCTTCAAGGACGTAGGCCAGAAGGAAGAGCACAGGTCGCAAGCCTGGGTCGTGTCAAGGCCCAAACAGTAGACACACGTGAGTGCAGATCTGTCCGAGACATCTTCTGGAGTTCGCAAGGGCATCTCTGAAAACCGAGTCGATTCTGTCCATCGCAGTCAGCGAGGGATAGAGACCAAGTCTAGAAATGCAAAAACTTTTCAATTGCAAACCGAAGAATTAGGAACCAGTCTTATACGCAGAGCGTTAAGGAGGAACCTGAGCTTCAAGCGGTAAGGAAGATCTGGCGTCATGGGGCGGAGCCGAGAGTTTTACCACTGGTGGGTGGAGGAGCCAGCTTGAAGACCTTCCAGCAAGATTTAAAGCGGCAAGGATACCTGCCAGACAGTGTGGATGAACAACATATCCATGTCCCTAGAAACAGCAGTTTCACATGCGGATTTGGAGGGTGTTGGCTGGTCAGAGCCTGAAGCGCCCTTATTTGGTTTCTTTTGCAACCTTTCTAATCCTTTTTCCACTGTTAGTGGAAGGAATTTGAGCTCAGAATCTCTGACTCACTACATCCAGGACCACTTGTCTGTGGTGCCTGAAATACCCCTGCTGTGGGTATTGCTGATACTGAGGCGCAGCCCAGGCCTGATAGAAACAAAGGGGGCTTGCTGTGGTGTTATATTCACCTTTTTCATGTAAGCCTTTATCTTTCTCCAAAGAGGAATTACTCTCGACTTGAAAGTCTATGACCTTGGTTTGGGTATCCTGAGTGAGGTCTGTGACTCGCAGCCAGGCAAAGCTCCTTGCCATCCACCTGGCAGCAGCCACTTGAACTGTTATTTGGCTGCTCTCAAACCAAATTTAGCTGTTTCAGCTAGATCATCTGAGAGGGGAGTCTGGGCCTTGGCTGACAAAGCAGGGGCCAACTACCACAGTGACTTTGGTATTGACATAGGCTTTAAATGTGTGCCTGCCTGATGGCCAAGGCACCGGATAAATATATGTTTTTAAGCCAAGTTGTCAATTTTTCCCGCAATCCTTGTTAAGAGGATAGGATGCCAGGGGTATCTTTGCCTTGTCACAGGCTTTTACTTTAACCACTCCTTGATTGACAGGGTGAAGGAATACATTTCAGTTCCCTCCCTGTCCAGCTGAAATTTCTTATACATCCTCTTATCCAGAGGGAGAACAGAGCTTGGAGTTTGTAAATCTTTAAAGTATCTTCCCTGAATAATTTATTCACAGGAATGGGAAGCTTTTAGCGGGTGTCAGCCCAATCTTTCTCACCAATGTGAAGAATGAGGAATAATCCTCAGATGTTCTGTGGGGAGAGACAAACTCATGTTCAGAGGAAACCTCAGACTCAATAGGTTCTCCTCCATTTCATAATAATGACATATTCTTCCTTTTAAATAGTAGGAAGACTGCTTTGCAAAGGTCTGCTGCTGAGAGACAGACAGCCCTTGCAAGCCTGAAAGTGTTTTCTTTAGACCAATAGTTCTCAGACTGTCACAGTGAGCCTCCCAAAATCCATGGAAAAGATTTTGAGCCTCCCCAAAAAATTTAAATAATCTTGTGCCTCCCCAAAGAAAAATAACACACTGTACTTTGCACGGTACACCATGAATACATTGAACCCCGAGTACTAGGCTCACGTTCAGTTCTTTATCTTATACTGACTTGGAACTTTTGAAAAAGAGCCCCTGTGCTCAAAGGTGTTATCTGAATAACAAATAAATAAAATAAACCAATATTATTATTCAGTTTATTGTAACCCCCCAACCCCCGGCCAGCCTACTTGCTCTGCAATTTTCATTCTTGAACCATTGTTCCCCCTTGTTGCATACCTTCATGGGTCAGACTACTGTTTCTGTTTCCTCTCTATATGAAATAACCTTCCTACATACTTTGTCTCTTCCCTGCTCCTAAGCAACTTCTCAGGGATTACTTTGCTCCTTCCTGCTATTGCTCTTAGCACTTCTATGCTCAACCCTTGTATTTGGGCTGTTCTGCTATCAGTTTACAAATTGACCAACTACCGGCACTCATTATCAGTTTATTGTTCATATTTATTTGCACTATTGCTCTTTGTATATTTCTTGATTGTTTTGCAGTTACCTTTTGAAATGTATTCACTCCCTACCTTTCCCCGGGTACACCTGAAATTAGCCTTGGCTCATTCACCTTCCCTTGTCACCTATTAGTAAATAACTACATAAAATTCACCTACTGTTGTTATCCTCATCTCTTCACACAAAATATATAAAACCCCAAATTTAAATACAGTACTTTTTCAGACTTGCTTGAGCCTCCCCTGGAACAGGTTGGGGCCTCCCCAGGGAGGCTGGCCTCACCATTTGAGAACCCCTGCTTTAGACATTCCAGGCATTTCTCCACACTTTTTCCCCCCGGGAAAGTTTACAGATTTCACAATATTCATTTAGGTGATCATAGCCAAGGGAAGCAATACACAACTGTACTTACCTGTCTTGGCAAATACTTCCCCAATCAGAATCAGCCTGCAATTTCTGAAGGAGTTGGCAAGCTTTATAGCAGGCAAAGAAGTCCCCAAAATGCTGTCAGCAAGGGGTTATGTGTGCTTAGTTTTCTTCAGTTTCACTGAGGAAACCAGGGAGTCAGCCGGTTCAACAAGCCTCTTAAACACTGCTTATATGCCCATCTCAGTGTAGCAGTTACAGTATTTGTTGTGGAGTCACCCACAGTAACTTAAGGTGTCAGCTGGTTAGAGCCAGAGGGACCCTTAGGTGGTCTTTTTTTTTTTTAAGCCTTATCCAGGCATTTCAGTAGTTTTTCCAGGACATGTAATGCAGATTTCACTCTGCTTTTAGATGTTCATGTCCAGATAGGCAAAACAAGAGAACGTCTGACTTAAAATGTCACCACATTAAATACAAGGTTTGAAACCGGGATCACCAGTTTCGCCAATAACAGTTGCAACCGCTAAAAAATAAATATTTTAATTTAAGTTTATTTAACAGTTGTGGTCGGTTCCGGAACCGTTGCAGGACCCGGGAACCAAGATAAAATGAACCAAGGCTATCGGTCCAGGAAAGTACAGTTACGTAAGAACTTACCGTAACAGCAGATCTTCGAGAACAGCTCTTGCAGCAGGTAACACTATTAGGACTGAAGCCTGCAGGTGGCAGGACCCCACGGAATTCTTCTAGCTAGCTATCTTCAGCGGGGACCGCCCCCAACGTCGGTCCCGCCTCCGACGTCAGGCGTAGAACATAAGGGACGGTCCCGCCAGATTCCCCAGTTCTCCCGCCGGAGACTTCCAGCCACAGGACGACATCAGAATGGGAGACGAGGATCCCCGTCCGAAGACAAAGGGGCGTAAGCCCCTGCAAAACTCGGTAAGCCATGCCTCCAAGGGAAGGTGGGCAGGAAGGTACCTTGTGAGAGCTGTTCTCGAAGATCTACTGTTACGGTAAGTTCTTACGTAACTGTACTATCTTACTTCAGAACAGCTCTGCAGCAGGTAACACCATTAGACTGATTTCCAAGCAATAACGCTTGTAAGCATTCTGGGAGGAGGAAACTAGGAACGCTCCATACCACGCCCTGACTTGTAGGACAGGAGACCCTGCAGCACGGCCAGGCCGAAACCTGCCTCTTCGCCGTGAAGCAAATGTCCAGGCTGTAATGCCTGATAAAAGTATGCACAGAGCTCCAAGTGGCTGCAGCAAATAGCAGAGGAGGAGACGCTAGCGGGCGTTGCAAAGGAGGTAGCCACCCCCTAGGTGGAATGGCCCTCGACTGTACCCGGAGGGGTTTCTGCTTAGTATCATAGCAGTATGATATGCACTGGACAAGCCAGCAAGAAAGGGACTGCTTCGATACTGGTTGGCCCATCATCCGCTTCAGCTAAGGAACGAAAAGTTGTTCCGACTTCATGGCTGTTTAGTCCTGTTCAGGTAATACCTTAGACAGCAGTGAACATCCAGGGTGTGGAGCAAGCTCCTCTATTAGAATATTTAGGAAATATACAGGCAGGTCAATGTCCTGGTTGAGAGTGAGTGCAGAGACCACCTTAGGCAAGAACTTAGGATTCGTCCTCAGGGACACTCTGTCCTGGTGGAAAATCAAATAAGGTTCCTTACACATGAGGCGTGAAGCTCGAAATTCCCTGCTGGCGTAACAGCAACTAAAAATAACGTTTTCATGACAGGAAACGCAGCTGCTAATCCGCGGCAGGTTCAAAAGGGGGAAGCGTAAGTTGTTCCAGGACAAAGAGTAAATCCCATGGAGGAACAGGGTCCTTAATGGGTGGCCTAAGGTGTAACACCCCTCTCAGAAATTCTAGCGAGGCGTCGAGTTGCGCTACCGCGCGCTGTCCCACCGGGAAGTGGTAAGCAGAAATAGCGCAGAGGTGCACCTTAATAGAGGAGTAGGCGAGGCCCGAATGGAAAAGGGAGAGCAGGTATTCTAACACCGCTTTCACCGGGCAACCTAGAGGGAAAGGCCAGTGCTTGGACCACAGGCAACGTCACCATTTAATGGTGTACGTCGCATGCGTGGCCGGCTTTCTGGCCGTGGAAAGAACTTCCGCCACCTCTTGCGAGACCTCGTGTCGCAAAATGGCTATGTCTCTAGGAGCCATGCATGCAGGTTCAGTGAGCGTAAGTCCGGGTGGACTCGAGAACCTTCCTCCTGAGACAAAAGGTGGGAGCTGAAGGGCAACGGGACCGGAGGTTCCCGGGACAGCTGCGTGAGCAAGGGGAACCAGATCTGTCTGGGCCAAAAAGGCGCTAACAGGATCATTGTTGCGTGTTCCCTGCACAGTTTCAGAAGAACTCTCTGGATCAACGGGAAGGGAGGGAAGGCGTAGAGGAATCTGTTCGCCCAGGAGTGGGACAACGCGTCTCACCAGAAAACACCAGGTCCTGGATCTAGCGAGCAGAAATTGGGCAGTTTTGGTTGGATGGGGAAGCGAATAAGTCTAGTTCTGGAGTGCCCCATCGAAGAAACAGATCCTCTGCGACCCCTTGAAGAAGTTCCCACTCGTGGACTCTGGCCTGGGAACGACTCAGGCCGTCTGCGATTGTGTTGTCCACTCTGGGAACGGGAACGTGAACTGTAATCAGGTTTGCGCCCTGTCGACTACCCAATCCCACACTCTCATAAGCTTCCTGCAAAGGGGTAAGAGTGTGCTTCTCCTTGTTTGTTGAGGAATATCATCAGCCGTGTTGTCTGTCTGAAGCAGAAGAGTGCTCTGACGGGATTCTGACTGAAAGGCCTGCAGGGCGTGAGAGGACCGCCCTCATCTCCAGCATGTTGATGTGGAGGTGGGCTTCCTGAGGGGTCCATGTTCCCTGGGACCTGACCCCGTTCAAGTGCGCTCCCCACCCTAGCCCTGAGGTGTCTGTGGAGAGGATTATCTCCGGGGACGGCGCTGTAAACGGGACACCCGCAGAAAATGTCCCTGGGTCTAGCCACCATTGCCAGTCTCGAATCACGGCATTTGTGATCCTGACCGGATGCTGCATGTGGTCTTGCCTTTGGTCCCACTGCATCTTCAGCATCCACAGTGTTACCCGCATGTGGAGCCTTGCCAAAGGGACTGTCGGAATGGCCGCAGCCATGTGTCCGAGCAGACGAAGGACCAGCCTGGCAGGGACAGTCTTCTTCACCGAGAGATCCCTGATGAGGGATCTGATGCGTTCCGCTATGTCGTCTGGGAGAAATGCTTTCTCCTGAACGGTGTCCAGGACTGCGCCTATGAACTGCAGCTTCTGTGACGCTACGAGGAGAGACTTCTCGTAGTTGATTAGAATGCCCAGAGACTGGAACAGGCCCTGGGTGCTCTGAATAGCCAGCAACAACGCCTCTCTGGAGGCGGCCATGAGAAGCCAATCATCCAAGTACGGGAACACATAGTGGCCCTGTCTCCTTAAGGACGCTGCCACAACTGCCATGCACTTGGTAAAGACCTTGGGGGCTGATGACAGTCCGAACGGAAGAGCCCGGAACTGAAAATGGTAGCCGAGGAACTCGAAGCGCAGGAACCTCCTGTGCGCTTGAGCCACGGGGATGTGCAGGTAGGCGTCCTGCATGTCTAGGGATGCTAAGAAGGCATCCTGCTTCAGCATGGGAACGAGACCTGGAAGGGTCACCATGCGAAATCGTTTGTATGCGACCGACATATTTAGGTCGCTGAGGTCCAAGATTGGACGGAGGTCCCCTGTTTTCTTGGGAACCAGAAAGAAGTGGGAATAGTATCCAGATTCTATCTGGTTCTCTGGAACATACTGTACTCCACCGCTCCCTTCTGCAGGAGCGTGAGTATTTCTTGCCTGATAAGCAATTTGTGCTGACCCGAGTAACAGGAAAGCAGAGGAGGCCTCGAGGGTGGCTTGTCTGCGAATTCTATAAAGTGGCCTTTTTCGACCAACTGAAGAACCCACCTGTCGGTGGTTATGGACTGCCATCCTGGCAGGTAATTCGCAATACGACCCTCGACCTTGATGTCCCGTTGATCCTGAGGGGCGGGGCTGGAAGGAGTCAGGCTGTGGCGGGCGGAGGGAGCCGCGGGTTGGGCCAGCTTGGCTGGACGCTGACTTCTGCCCCGCTGGCTGTCTTCCCTGGCTCTGTGGGAACCGGAGCCCTCTGTTGTGGACGCAGGCGACTGTTGTCTCAAGGCCCGTCCACGAAAACGGCTTGGTTCCTGGCCGAAGGAACTAAACTTCGGTCGGTACAATGCCTGGACTGCACTCCCACCGCTTCCCGCCTCTTTGAGCTTGGTGAGAACTCTCAGAGGGTGCACCAAAGAGAACTTCTCTTCGAAGAGGCGGCCCATGATGTTCTTCTGACGTCCGGGTAAATCTGGAGACACGGCCATGAGTGTCTCGGAGGCACACGCCTGAAGCTGCCGCCTGGCCGAGGAGTCCATGAATCATCATCGCTCGCAGCACCTGGATTCCCACGTCCGACCTGCATCGAGGAGCTGCAACATCTCCTCCTTCTGCTCACCTTCTGGCAATTTCTCCGCCAGATCCAGTCCCTGTTCCTACAAAGCATTTTGGAACTGCACCATGTGGGTCAAGTAGTTCAGGGATCTGATGGCGAGGTAGCGGAAGCATACGTGGCGCCTGCCCATAGCGGCCCAGCTGTTTGACTCCGGGTCCGTGGCAGGGTGCTCAAATGTTGCGGTCTCTGGGACCGGTCATGAGAGGCTGTTATGACTAGAGAGTCGGCCAGAGGATGTTGAGCCAAGTACTGGTCCTCCTTAGGAGCCCTGTACAGGCGGTCAGCTTTCTTCGGCATTGATGGGAGCGAGTGTGGACGCTTCCACGCTGCCTTGGTGACGTCCACAAAAGTGTCCACCAAGGGTGGCACCACCACAGGCTTGGGATCCTTCTGCCGAAGATACCTAGCAAGGCGTAGTCTCTCGGGGTCCAACTCTTCTGCATCCCAGCCCATGTTCTCTTGGATATGCCTCATGATTTCCGAGAACGATGGGTCATCCGGAGGAGATCTAGGAAGCTCACGTGGGTCCGGAGAGGGGATTGGAAGAGGAGAGAGGGATCTGGATCTTGTCGAGGATTCCGATCCTGTATCCTCCATCGAAGGCGAATGGCGGCGTCTTCTGGGTCTCTTAGGACTGGGTGACCCTGAAGAGGATCTAGACGGAGGTCTCCTATCTGGTCTTCCCCTTGGAGGGTCCGTAGGCTCCTGGGGGGGAGGTACTCGGCCTGCTGCCCCGGATGGAGAAGGGGGTGCAGGAGCCGGAGGGGTCGCAGGTGTCGGAGGAGGAGGAGGAGGTGGTGTGGGAACCACATCCTTTTTAATGGTATCCCACCAGTGGGTGAAGAGCTCCTTAACCTCAGAAAAAGAAAGGCCCGACGACGGACCGGGAGCCGGTGGTCGGTTGTCGGGTTCCGGCGTCGGCTCCTCGGGAGTCTCAGGTTGTGGGGAAGGTTTCCTGGGAGGCTCGACAGGACCGGGTTCGCCCATCTGGTCCTCGGGCTGTGTCAGTTCCTCCTCCGTAATGGTCTCCTGACCGACGTCAGTAGGAGGCGTCGGGGTCCTCTTCTCAACTCGTGCGGACGGCCGGGCCCTCCTGCTAACGCATCGACAGGGCGAAGGCCTGACCGGGCGACGGGCGCCTGCGCGTCGACGGCTCCTGGGACCTGTGATGAGTGGCCGACGTCGGACGGGCCGACGTCGAGTCCGACGGCTTTTTAAGCGAGGTAAGCTCCTTGGTCTTCTGCTGGGGAGGAGGAGGCAAGGAGGCAGACCTGATGTTGGGTTCGGAATGGCGGGAACCCGACTTGTGGTGATGATGATGGTTCCCAGACCTGACCAGGGCTTTGGAGGAAGAGGACGAAGAGGGCCTGGAGGTCTTGGCCTGTGAGGCGGAAGAGGAGCCCGAAGGTTTCTTCACCGCAGCAGAGGGAGGCTGAGAACGGGCCCAGGAAGGCGAACGGTCAGACTGGGAGCCGGAACTACGGGAGTCTGAAGCCCTAGAAGGGGACTTGGATGGAGCCTTCTCCCTATGCTTCTCGGAATGCTTCCGGGCTTTCTCAGCAGAACTCCCCTTGGAGGTGTCCATGGCCTTGACTTTCTCCTCGAGCAGGAACACCTGCAGAGCCTTCTGGCGACGGATCCGGGTCCGGCTGTTGAACCCCTGGCAGAAAATACAGGACCAGGTGTCGTGGTCTGGGCCTAGGCACCGGACGCAGGCCGAATGCAGATCCTTAAAGGAATTTGCTTCCCACAGGCGCACTTCGAGGGATGGCCTTCAACGGAGGTTGGAGGACATCAGACAGCAACTAAGCCGAAAACTGAACTTTTCCGAAGGAAGAACTTAACCATGCGTTGTGCGCTAAAGCGATCTGAAGGTCGAGACATGCAAGTCGGCAGTGGAGGAAAAGAACTGGGGAATCTGGTGGGACCGCCTTATGTACTCACGCTTCGACGTCGGAGGGCGGACCGGACGCCGGGGCTGTCCCCACTGGAAGATAGCTAGCTAGAAGAATTCGGGGTGTCCTGCCGCCTGCAGGCTTCAGTCCTAATGGTGTTACCTGCTGCAAGAGCTGTATCTCGAAGTAAGATCCGGTATTAGCGGTTTTTAAAACAAACTAATTTAATAAAATTAAGCATAACCAATGGAATTTTTTAGTCAGAAAAATCAGATAAATATAAAATAAACCTCAGTTTACCCCCCCCCCCCATTACACTGAACCGGGAGAGACCGAGAAAACTTACAGTTTGGGGTTAGAAAAACACTAAAACTATGGGTTTGCCTAAAATAAAAAGTAAAAGGCAGCAAATGAAATGTAATGAATACTTTATTTTTATAAGGCTTCTCACGTCATAACAAAAGATGAGAGGATCTCTGAGCATCTAGTCTTGACAGGCAGAGAGAGAAATCTGAGGGGTTTAGAACAAAGGCAGTTAGTATAAGGCAGCATTTGAAAAGTGGCTCATGCAAAAGATTCCATCATTTGCATATGTTCCAAATTCTCTCTGTGCAGTTCTAGTTGCAAGGATGACTGCATGAAGTTATGAATACCTGAGTATTACTGGGGTTAGAAAAACAGGTTACTCACCTGTAACTACTGTTACAGGTGAGTAACCTGTTTTTATTAGGGACGTGGATATAGTATTCTATCCACACTTCTGTCAGACTTCTAGCAGTTCTCCAGGAGGAGTGGGCAAGGCACACACACACCCTATTTAGGAAACAGAGTCCGGAGAATTGATGCCCCAAAACCAGCATCCCGGCGTGACTCAAGGACAATGTGGTAATGGGAAATAAAGGTGTGCGCGGACTTCCAGGTAGCAGCCCTGCAGATTTCCTGGATAGGGACATCCCTGGAAGCAGCCACTGAGCCAGCAGTATGATGGGTGGAATGAGCCCTAAGCCCAACGGGAGGCTCCTTACCTGCCAACCTATAGCAAAGGTCGATGCAGGATACAATCCACCTGCCAATCATCTGCTTAGCTGTTGGTCTGCCTAGCTGTTAATCTGCTAGGTGCAGCATCAGCATAGGTGACAAGCAGCTGTCGAACCTCTCCCTGAACTCCAGCTGTGCACTCCTTATAGGAGGCTAGCTCTTGGTGCAGGTCCAATGTATGCAGCTGGTGCTCGGCCTCAGAGGTGTGGTTGGGGAAGTACACTAGGAGATTAATCACCTGGTTAAGGTGAAACTCAGACACAACCTTCAGGAGTAACTTCGGGTTGAGGCGAAGAACAACCTTGTCCCTGTGGAAGACCAGGTAAGGAGACTTCAATGAGACCACCTGGAGCTCACTGATCCTGACATGATACCCACCAGGAAGGCAGTCTTCCATGACAGGTGAGAGATGTCACACCTATGCACTGGTTCGAATGGCTTGCCCATGAGCTTTGTCAACACCAGTAACAAGTCCCAAGATGGTTGGGACAGGCTCCATCTGGAGTTCCGCAGATTCCGAGATTAAATAAAACAGGCCCGTGAAAGAGGTGGGACCATGCTCCACGGACAAATCTTCTCCCGACTTGACATCCAGCTGACAGAAGTGTAGGGAGGAGCCATCAGACTCCAAGGATTTGTTTAAAAGTGGTTGATGCCAGCGTCCCCACTGAACTTACGGGATCTGTCAGGCATCACAGTGACAGACAGCCCATGAGGAAGCCCAGGATGGGGACGAGCATCCTTAGGAGGGGGGGTCCCTCCTTCGGCTGCTTAGGCGGTTCCACCTGAATGGGTGAAGAAACTGGAATTGGCCGAGCTGGGGTGGGCTGAGGCCTCAGTGGCAGGAACCACGCAACAGCCAGGGTGGGGGCCAGGATCTGCTTAACCCCGGTAAACATAAGCTGATACCACAAATGAGTGCTTCGCAGTACTGGCACATTTTGCGGTGGAGCCTCTCCTCACTTGAGGAGGAGGATGAAACAGAATAGTGGCGGCGCCGCTTACCCAAATGCCAAGAGCAGAAACGCCGCAATACCGGCACTGACTGCTCGACTCCGGACTTTGGGATCGTGACCTCGACCATCAGGGAAGCTGACGGTGAGCATCGGAGGGAACTGGCACAAACAAAGGATCCTCTGGGGCCATGGGATCCCGAGGGTTGGTGACCAGATCAGCGTGCTGGTCTGACCCACCCTGAGATGTTACAGGTAGGACCAGAATCCTAAAAAGTGAGGTAGCCACTTCATCCCATGACAGCGTGTTGACCGGCTTGAGAAAAATCTTGACAGGTTGTTCGGTGGTTGTCTTGACCAACTGGCCCAACAGGGAGACCAAGGAGCCAGCGGCCTGGACCGTAGGATCAACCGTAGTCGAAACCTCCAGAGAGCACAGGAATCTGGGGCCCAAGAGCACTCAAGATCCTGCGATCGATGACGAGACTTCTTTTTAGTCTCTTTTTTAGGCATGCTTCGAGGCCTTTCAAATGCCACAAGTTGTTCTGTGGACCCTGCAGTCACGGAGACCACCCAATGAGCATCTTTTGACCTAACAGGACAGTCACCCAAGTCTGGGCACCCTAAGAGAAGCTTGGCATGCCAGTCTTCCAGAATACTGGGATGCAAGGTGTGACACAGGCCACGATGCCTGGGGATCATTTTCGTGGCCTAGGCAGTAAACACATGGTGTGTGGGTTCATCTGGGATATCTTCTGCCTGCACTCGCATTTTTTAAAGCCGGGAGCCGACTTCAAGTCGTCCATGATCAGGATTCGAAGATTGCCCGAATACAAAAGTTGATGTGTAAAGATTTGCTAAATTTTGACGCAAAGGACCTACTCAGCATGGAAAGCGGTAAGAAGGGAACCACCTTCTTCCACCGGAAAAGAAGATCTGACATCACAGAGCAGTTCTGAGGGAGTTACTACCTGGGTAGGTGGGAGAAGCAAGCTTGGATATGTTTCAACAAGTCTCAAAGGGAAAAGAACACTGCCAGAAGTGTGGCTAGTACATCATATCCACATCCCTAGAAATAACAGATGCATGTGGTGATGCCATAGTTAAGTTACACACACCGGGCCGGGGGGTCCCCAACCTGTTCCTCCCCATAGGACCAGGTCCCCATAGGAAGAAGTAGTCAACTAGCTAAGAAACTATTTCACACAATCAGAAGACAATCCCCAGCCTGGACGAAAATTCCTAAGTGAACTGGATCCTGGCCATGTGCAGTGATCTGCGCCACAAAACAATCAGAGCTTCTGCACTGCACACACACAGAGCTCCTGTACCAAGAAATAATAGCTAAATAGCAGGACCTAAAAAACATGCCCTGCAACCCAAAAGAAGCTCCTGTACCACAGCAAGACAACAGGGGTCTGGAAAAACCCACAGTAGTCACACCACATGAAGAACGTGCTCCAAGGAAGGTAAAATAACTCCATCTCAATGCTGATCATGCGTGTTGTAATACATACCCAAGGGAGAAGCTAAAATGCTAGGGACACGCTGCTCCTGTTATGAAGATGCTTAGCTGAAATGTCACTGCTGTGCTGCTCCTGATTCAGCAACATGAGCTGCCACTAGCAGGAGTATGTGCAGACATCACACATATACATGTGATGTCATGTCCATGCACGCACACCTATTGCCTCTGCAAGCACCCCTTGCTCTCAAAGAGGCAGTGACTTGGACCAGGTGTCCTGGAGAAGAGTAGCTGGCATGAAGCCAGTGAGTGGCTCAGAGACTGAGCAAAATGGCACAAAACCACATGGCAGGCAACAGACCTGAAGTGCCATGCAACCAAAACACTGAAAAAAAAAAAAAAAGGCTCCAAAACACTATGGGGACCACAACTAGAGATCTCCCGCAGCACATATGAATGGACCCCAAACAGCCACATTACTCACAGACTAGTTTCATTGTGTAGGAGGGGCAAACCTGACTGTCAGATTTTGCTAATAACTTTTTTTTTTTTTTTTAAACGTTACTGTTATTGGTTTGCCATCATACATATAGTCGATAACCAACATTTAATATAACAGCAGAGTATCATCTATGAGGCCGCCACCCCTCTTAATACAATCACTGGGTCCATTAAATGTTAAAGATACATCATCAGGGGGTTCACTAAAAAAAAAAAAGGAAATAAAGTATTTGCTGTTGCTGTACAGGAATCCCATGAACTGTATGGTGTTAAAAGAATAAGTTTCTCAAAGTCTTTTTAAGTCCATCTTCCCCTGCTGTGGGGGCAAGAAATTCTACCATACAAATTTTCCTTAGTATCTGCACTAGAAAGTGCTCATTCAGAAAATGAAACAAATATGCACACTATTGATTCATATTAAACATTATTAACATTACACCATTCTGTATATCTCTGCTACTTTAATTTTAAAGTACCAAGTTAAGGCGCTTCTATCATCATGCACTATATAACTGCATTTAAATTCTTAGAGAAGCAGTAAAACAAAGCAGAAGTCTCTTAGCAAAAAAGGAAAAGAAAATAAAATTATTAGGGAATGGGGAGATTCAATAAAGTCACAAGTCCTGTGCTATTTTCTTCAATACATCACCATGCCTTCACAATCCCTTTCCCTCTGCTACTTCTTTTATATCAAAGCAGCAAGTTGTGAGAAATGAAAACCAAAAAAAGAGACAGTACCATGTTTTTTTGTGTTTTTTTTTTTCAGGGAAATTCTTCATCTGATGAAGGGTCATCTTCTTGTGCGATGCGAGGTCGGGATGGAGCACGGAGCATGCCTTTGACACCATTTTAAAGCATCCCCAGGATTGGAGAAGACATAGACCTTGCTGCGGTGTACAATCCGAAGATGGGCCAGGAAAATCAGGCCGTGAGGAACTCCCGCCTCACACAGCATCGCTCGTGCGCCATTGAAGCGCTTCCTCTTCTGGCGAATTGCGTATGATAAGTCTAGGAACATCATAATCTGGTCTCCCTCATGCAGTAAAGTTTTCTTTCTTCGAGTGACCGCTAGTAAGAAATCTCTAGAACCCATTCCGTCCATTGCAATGCTACAGTTCTGGGAGCTTCAGGGTTTTCAGGACAGCTTCGCGGTGTAACCCTGTAGGCTTTTTGAAATGTTTGCACAATTGGGAGAAACCTCCTCACCTAGCTGTTGCACTAACCATTCTTGCATGTGTAGCAACAGATGGTCTCCCTCCAACCCCTCAGCCCGACCTAGGAATCTAAGATTATGTGCCCTCACTAGGTTTTCACGATTCTCCAGGCCAGAGCGGAGATGCGTATTCTCTTTAATCACCGTATTCACAGCTCCCAGGGCAGCGTCTGTTTTCTTGTTGGCTTCTACAGTTGCTGTCTGGTTTATTTCGATCTGCAGCTCCACCGTATCTACACGATTAGTGAGGGCATCAAATTTATTAGACAAACCTGACACAGATGCTATTAGGCGGTTCAGCTTTGCTCCCAGAGTTTGTAATGTTTCTGTCTGTTGTTCCTCATCCGGATCAGGCTGGTGGCCTTGAGCAGCCCTCGTGGTAGAGTCCCTGGTACAGATTCCCCATCTGGTTCCACAGGTATTCTGCTTCCTTATTGTAAAATTTTGGTGACTTCAGGCTTAGAAAATTCGGCGATTTTATCTCAGTAGTTTATATACAGCAGCAGAGCACAATCAGTGTGCAACCATGTTGCTCAGGCTCCACAGCACCCCGTGCCAGATTTTGCTAATAACTCCTGTCCAAAACTAACCCATGAAAATAAAAAACAGTATACACTGTAATAACTCTAAATGTATGCTCCCCCACACAGTGGGACATCTGAACATCCCTGTCAAGTTTCTGCTGACAAATCTTTCTGTGACAAATTTTAACCTACACAGGAACATGAAAAGAGGAGGGCAAGGGAACACACACTAGACAACCCCGTAGGGAGGAAGAAGAAAAAGCAAAACTAGAAACATGCACCTTCCACAGCTTAACTAGATGACTGACCCACAATACCAAAGATAAAAAAAATCCCCTTTACTCACCTGAGGCAGCAGGCTAGAAAACATGTCTGTGACAGACCCACAAGAATAAACAACAGACCAACACACTGAACCCTTTCGAGAGGAGAATGGCTCTCTTCTAGGCACTACAGGCACTGATGAGACTTTTAGCTAACAGGTTAGCCAAGCTGAAAGCCTCTATGGCTTCAGGCACAGATTCTAAATTTATGGGTGTCACCTGTCATTAGGAAGTCCAACCTGCCTCCGAGTCACTCAATTTCAGGGCAAAAAGTAGCAAGCAGAAGTAGAATTTCAAAATCTTCAGAGAGCTCTATGCATGCTCCCTTCCCTTACAGTAGTACAGCAAAGACTGAGTTATTGCTGGCCTTAGAATCCTCATGTGCCCAGAGTTCCATGTTGATTGACAGCTTTGGGATGTATCACTGTACCCCAGTGGTGGAACTCATTACCCATATGTATATAGAAAACAGGGAAGTGTAGGACATAAAAAATGCTGCTCTTTTTGGAGCAGAAGTTACAGGTTGTGTAAGCGATGTTCATTTGCATTTATCAAACTAAAAGTTTAGTTGGCAGAGTGATATGTTGGGTCAGTGGAACTCTAATCTTTTTTTAGGTGTTGGTAGTAGTTTGAGTAAAGTGCCACTGATGTCATGAAAAGAACTTTGTTAACCATAATATTTGGATGCAAACCAGCTTACATTTCTCACGAGCTCTGTATTTCTTATTCCCATTATTGATTACTGAGGTCATATAAATGAAAACAGGATAGTTGTTCCCTGAGGGTTCATCAGCCCATATTGCTTCTTCCCAACTTGATGTCACAATACTCTACTTGTGACATCACAGCTATTCCCATGGAAACAGAATGCGATGTCACACTGAGTATTATTATTTCAAGTAAGAAATAAGCTATAGAAGCAGATGAACTCTAGGGGATAAAGATATAACAGTTACGTAAAAACTTACTGAACAGTAGATCTTCGAAAGAAGTTCCTGCAGTAGGTTGTTACATCTAGGACTGTGCCTCCTGGTGTCAGGACCACATGGCAAACTTTTAGCTAGCAATCCATAGCAGAGGACTGCCCCCCGGTGTCACCTAATGGGACGTCAGTGTGACACTATAAACGGGGTGGTCCCCATGCCCATCCTCCAGTTCTCCCACCAGAAGACCTCGGAAAGGTAAACAAGAGAAAAGAGAAAACTACTTGAGCCCTGAGCTGCTAAAGAGCACCCTGGGAAAGGAAAGAATAAGCAAAACTGGGGAAAGTGGGAGGGAAAAATATGACCTATTGCAGGAACCTCTCTCAAAGATTTGCTGTTACGCTACGTTCTTATGTAACTGTTATAGCTTACTTCAAGAGGGTTCCTGCAGTAGGTCATAACATCTAGGACTGATATCCAAGCAGTCAAGAAGGAACAGTAGGAGACTGAGGTCCGGGAGGTGGAAGGGTCTGCAGAGCAGGCGCAGACTAGGACAATAGGCCCTGAAGGACAGCCAGTCCAAAATCAGCCCTGTGTCTAGAGCAATGTCCAGACTGTGAGTGTGCCCGTGAAGGCATGGACGGTACTCCATGTGCTTGCGCCTATCAAATGTCAGAGGCAGACATTTCTAAGAAAGGCAGTAGAGGTAACCATGCTGTGGGTCGAATGCCCCTTGACCTCCCCCGGAAGTGGTTTCTCATACTTCTGGTAAATGAAAATGATGCTGTCAGCCAACTACTTGGAAAGGCATTTCTTGGAAACAGCTAGCCCCTGATGTTTGGGTGCAAAGGGAACAAATAACTGGTCCGACTTGTGCACCTCCTTTGTCCGAGAAATCTGATAACTCAAGACCCTGTGCACATCCAGGGTGTGCAAAAGGTGTCCCCCCCCCGATGGAGTAATCAGAATAATAAACCATCAGTTGGATATCCAGGTTTAATGTCACCTCGGATACCACCTTTGGAAGAAAAGAAGGGTTGGTCCTCAGAGCCACACTGTCTCAGTGTAAAATTAAATACGGCTCCTTAAAAATGAGGGCCTGAAGCTCGGAAATTCTTCGAACTGAGGTAATGGCAACTAAAAATAGCGCTTTCCAAGACAAATAGCGCATATCACAGCTTGCTGCCAGTTCAAAAGGGGGAAAAGTAAGCTCCTCTAAAATAAAGTTCAAATCCAAGGGGAACAGGGTTATGGACCGGAGGTTTCAAGTGAAGGATCCCCTTAAGGAAGGTTTTAGAGACCTCCAACTGAGCAGAAAAAATTACTCACCATAGTAATGTTGTTTCTCCTAATGGAGTCTTGCTGTATTCAGACATAATGCAGTTAGCCCCAGCACTTGAACTGCCCTTGAACTGCCCCAGAGAGGACAGAGTTAACTGTATGCAGAAGCATAGAACGTTGAGCTCGAGCTTGGTTTTCAAACCTCTGTCTGTGGTACTTCTCAGTGTAACCGTCAGATTCTTATGAGCACACTAACTAACATACTACAGTATGGAAATTGTTTAACATATAGCCAAAGGGCAAAAAATTATTTTTGGGCCCAAAAGACTCAAGTCGAGAACCCAAGAAGGAAAGATAGTGACAATATTTAAGTATAAAACACCAGAAAAATAATAACATCATCCACCCCACCCAAGAGGGAGGGCACAAGGTACACCCCTGAGGTGCAACACTGTACCTGCCAGCCCACTTCCCAAAACCCAGGTTCTGAGAGGGGAGGCGGGGGGGAGGTCTGAATACAGCAAGACGCCATTAGAAGTAACAACATTACTATGGTGAGTAATTTTTTCTTCAAACAACATGAAGTCTTGCTGTATTCAGACATAACGCAGACTACCAAGTACTTCCCTATGGAGTAGGGAATGCAGAACCTACTTTGGGAAGAGGCTCTGCAGTACTGCTGTGCCAAACCTAGCATCACTCCTAGCCTGGATGTCCAGGGAGTAATGCTTGGTAAAAGTATGTACTGTTTTCCAAGTGGCTGCTTTACAGATCTCTAGCAAAGGTATATCTTTGGCTGAAGCTAGAGAAGCAGCTGTATCCCTAGTCGAATGAGCCCTCTGGCCTGAAGGGGGCATTCTACCCAAGTTGTCATAACAGAATTGTATAGAAGAAACAATCCACCTGGCACTAGTTCTTTTAGTGGCAGGCTTACCTTTCCCACTTCACCATAAGTGAGAAACGATTGAAGACAGTCATTTCTATGTGCCGTAGTAGCTAAGGGCCCTCTTAACGTCCAGACTGTGTAACCTTCTTTCACCTGAATAATGATCAGTGAAAAACACAGGGAGAGATATAGACTGGTTCAGATGAAAATCCGATACTACTTTGGGCAAGAACCTCCTATTGGTTCTTAGGACCACTTTGTCCCTATGGAAGGAGATGAAGTCAAGTTCAACTGACAGAGCCTGTAACTCACTAATTCACCTGGCAGAAGTAATAGCTACCAGGAACACACTTTTCCAGGTCAAGTACTTCAATTCGGCCGAAGACAGAGGTTCAAAGGGTGGCTGCATAAGCTGAGCTATGCAGACATTAAGATCCCAAGGCGGAGCGGGCTCCCTAAAGGGAGGGTTAATGTGAACCAGTCCTTTGAAAACCTTTTTGAAAACAGGATGAAATGCCAGGGAAGAGCCCTTCCCTGCTGAGAGGAATGCAGAGACAGCTGCTAGATGAACATTCAGAGTGCCAGGCCTATGGCCTAGACCATTCAGATGAACTAGACAGTCTAAGGTTGTGGAAATGTCTGCAGAATCAGGCAGGATGCCTTTCTGAGAGCACCAAATACAGAACCTTTTTCATTCAGAGTTGTAAGTTTTTCTAGTGGAAGGTTTCCTGGTGACCTACAGAATATCCAGAACTCCCTGAGAAAGATGTAGTGCTGCATATTCTAACTCTTCAAGAGCCAGGCCTTGATATTGAGAGACTGGAGATTGGGGTACCAGATCCGCCCCTGGGAGGAGGACAGGAGATTGTATGTCCTGGGCAGAGACAGGGGACGTGACACTGACAAGGACAGCAGTAGAGCATACCACGGCTGTCTGGCCCAATCTGGAGTCACCAGTATCACTGTGCAGGGTTGAGTCCTGATCTTGATCAGAACTCTGAACAGCAGAGGGAAGGCATAAAGAAACCTGCCCTTCCAGTCCAAAATGAGAGCATCCTGGGGAACCGTCCCCAGGACTGGAGGTCTGCAACAAAACAGAGGAAGTTGATGATTGTCCGGTGCAGCAAAGAGATCTATCTCTGGAGTGCCTCACCTGGAGGAGAAGACCTTCAGTATGTGAGGATCCAGGGACCATTCGTGGTGTCCCTGTGATATTCTGCTTAGAGCATCTGCTAGTATGTTGTCCTTCCCAGGAAGGTGAACTGCTACCAGAGAAGTTTGAAGAGAACAGGCCAGAGACCACAGTTTCATGGCTTCTGTGCACAAGGCTGAGGACAGAGTGCCTCCCTATTTGTTGATGTACCACACTGTGGAGGTGTTGTCCATTCTGACTTGGACCACCTTGCCCTTGACTGAATCAGAGAAGCTCTGCAGGGCTAGGAAAACTGCCCTGACTTCCAGGAGATTGATATGAAGGAGAGACTCTTGTGGGGACCAGACTCCTGGAGCTGTCAGGGCTCCCAGGTGGGCTCCCCACCCTAGGAGAGAAGCATCTGTAGTTAGAACTACTGATGGGACTTGAGGGAGAAATGGAACCCCTTGTCTGAGGTTGTCCTGGTCCAGCCACCACTGGAGAGCTTGGACCAGAGTCTGAGTCACTGGGATCAGTTTGGTAAGTGAATCCTTCTTTGAGACCAAAAGACCTTAGATGAAACTGAGTGTCCCTCGTCTGGAACCTGGCTCCCTGCACCACTGCCGTGGAAGCTGCCATGTGGCCCAGAAGCTGAAGGAACTGTCTTGCTGGGCAGGAGGCCTGAGGTCAAAAGGAGGAAGCGAGATCCACTAGGGCCCCCACCCTTGCCAGGGGAAGGAAGGCTTTTGCTTGTACAGTGTCCAACTCTACGCCTATAAAGGTGAGAAGTTGAACTGGTTCGAGGACAGACTTTGGAAGATTGAGAAGAAACCCCAAGGAGCTGAGTAGGTCCTGGGTAGTTTGAAGAGCTGACTTGACCTGTAAAGGCGACTGACCCACTAAGAGGCAGTCGTCCAGATACGGGAAGATGGTGATACCCTGTCTTCTGAGGTAAGCCACCACTACTGCAAGGCACTTTGTGAACACCCTTGGAGCTGATGTTAGGCCGATTGCATAGCTCTGAATTGGTAATGGCCTGAAGGCAACTCGAACCTGAAGTATTTTTCTGTGGGAGCACCTGATAGGAATAAGGAAGTAGGCATCCTTGAGGTCCAGAGATGCTAGCCAATCCCCTGGCCTTAGAGAGGGAAGGATTATTCCCAGAGTTACCATTTCGAATTTGGGCTTTGAAATGTGTTTGTTCAAATACCTTAGGTCTAGTATTGGTCGCCACTCCCCTGTTGTCTTTGGGGTAAGGAAGTACCTAGATTACAGTCCTTTTCCCCTGTGCTGAGTAGGAACCTCCTCTATAGCTCTGAGAGCTAGAAGAGAGGAGACCTCCACCTCTAGGGCAATGGTTTCTGAGAGTGATGCAGGTGGAAAAGACTTGGCCCTCTTATTTGGAAATTGTTTGAAGCTGAGAGCCAGTCCCTGGCTTACTACTTCCAGAACCCACTTGTCTGAGGTCACATACTTCCAGGCCTGGAAGCAGTAAGCCAGCCTGCCTCCTACTGGAAATAGGGAGTCGTCCCGGGCTGACACATCAGAGTGTCTGCTTGGCAGGAGCCTTAGACTGAGAGGAGGAGGGAGCAGCTCTGCTTATCCCCCTCCTGCCCCTCCCTCTGAAGAACTCCCTCTGTGGAGAGGGAGAGGAGGCCTGGGCTTGGTAAAAGGCCTTTGAAAGGGCCTGCCCCTAGACTGCTGTTTGTGTGGAGTGGCTTGCCTTTCTTTGGCCTGTGCACTCCTGTACGTGGTCCTGTATTCATCCATTTTCTTCATGTAAGCCTCTGTCTACTCCCCAAACAGAGAGTTACCTACTACAGGAAAATCCATAGCCTTAGTCTGGGTATCCTTTGAAAAGCTAGTACATCTGAGCCAAGCATGTCATCTGAGAGACACAGATGTAGCCATGACTCTAGATGCCACATCACTAGAGTCCACAGCAGCATGAAATTGCATTTTGGATGCCTCAATTCCATCAGCAGCCACCTCCTCCAGCTCCTTGGCTAGCTGGGGAGAGGCCTGTTTAGCCAGTTCCAGAACAGTATCCCATCTGGATTTCTGGTACCTCGCTGTGTAGGCCATATAAGTAGCCTGCCTGAGTCCCGCAAGAGAATGCCAAATACTGTTTTTTGGCCATGGCATCCACTTTCCTGGAGTCCTTATTTGGGGATGTGAAGCCAAAGGAATGTTAGCCCCGTCACAGGCTGCAGCCTGCACTGCCCCAACATGGCTGCAATGACTATAAAGGAACTCCGCAGCTGAGCCTGATAACAAATACCTCCTGTCCATTCTCTTATCCACAGGAGTTATTGAATTAGGGGTTTGTAAAATTTTGTGTATCTGTTTCCCCAAGGATTTATGAAGAGGGATAGACGGACAGTCTTTTGGACTCTTGGATGTCCATAATTTCCACAAAATCAGGCTCTTCCATCCTCCTCTGCAGCTTCAACCAAGGGAAGCTGCAGGGTTTCTGCCACCTTTTTGTAGAACAAAAAATGTGAAGAGGACTAAGACAGCCTCGGAGGAGAGACACCTGAGGGCCTGTCTGGGGAGATGTCCGGTTCAATGGGCACATCCAGACCCCCCCTGGTCGTCATCGTCATCATCATCAGAATAGTCTTCGTCTTCCTCTTCCTCCCACTCCTCATAAAAAGTGTCTGGATCATAATCCAGACGAGACGGATCCGACCGAACCGACCGCCTAACCGGTGGTACCGGTTCGGACAGAATCGGTCTAAGCGACTGAACAATGCTAATCACTTTGGCTATTTCGTCCACGGTTGAAGAGTGCAATACCGATCCAAACCGCAGACTTACGCTTTTTTTTTGATGGAACCAATCCTCGATTGGCTCTCTCTTTGCCTGAGGAGGTATTGTCCAGGTGCAGTAGGCACTTCCTCAGGTTCAGCCGCAACTGAACCGGGCTGGCCATCCAGATCTATGGACTTCTCTGCCTCCCTTTCCTTCAGCCTACCCAGTCTTTTATCTAGAGTGGATTTAGGAACGTTTTTACAGATTTGGCAGTCTGACTTGAGGTGGTCAAACCCCAGAAAATAAACACAGATGAGGTGGGGGTCAGCCTTAGCAAAGGCCTCCCCACACTCAGTACAGTATTGAAACACAGTGGGACCGGTTTTCTTCTTGGATTTCTCAGACATTGCCAACCCAACAAATTACCCTATTGCAGCTTTCAAGCCAAGGAATGCAATAACTGATCGGATACAAACCGTGTCACAGGCTTTTTAAAAGAACTGGCAAAAAACATTGCTTCTTTCGAAATCGATCGGTACCGGAATACCACTCTAATCCCAGAAATAAATTTAAACAGAATGGGTCGGTTCCAAACCAGACCAACCGGAAAGAAACCAAAGAAAAGAACAATTTCCAACTTTTTCACAGAATAAAACACAGTCATTACCTATCTACACACTACCTGTACCGTAGACAGAGGCTGGAAATCTGAAAAGAAAAAAAAAAAAATTATACGGTTTAAACCAAACGCTTTACTTTTACCGAACCGAGCAGAGGAAATCGGAGCAACTTCACTGTTAGGCAGAGTAAAGAATCTGACGGTTACACTGAGAAATACCACAGACAGAGGTTTGAAAACTGAGCACAACGTTCTATGCTTCTACATAGAGTTAACTCTTTCTTCTCCGGGGCAGTTCAAGGGCAGTTCAAGTGCTGGGGCTAACTGCATTATGTCTGAATACAGCAAGACTTCACGTTGTTTGAAATATTCTTGCCATCCACCGGAAGGTGACAGGCAGATATCACAGAAAGATGGACCTTCAGCAAGAAACAGCTGAGGCCCAAATCAGTAAGGTGCAAGAGATACTCTAGGACCTGTTCATCGGGCAAGAAAAGGGGGTCCAGATCCCTGGCAGTCACCCAGATAGTGAACCTCTTCCACTTCATAGCACATGTAGTCCTGGTGGAGGGTTTTCTGGCTTCCACCAAAACTTGGGCTACCTGGGAGGAAACCACAAAACATGACACCACTATGTTCAGAGGTGTAACGCATGCAGGTGGAGAAATTTGAGGCCTGGGTGTACCAGGATGCCCTGCTCCTGAGAGAGAAAGTCATGCTGAAGGGGCAGAGGTACTGGAGGTTCTAATGCTAGCTGCTGCAGCAGGGAGAACTAGATCTGCCGAGGCCAAAGAGGGGCAATGAGAATCATGTGAGCACCCTCCGCTTGAAGCTTCAGCAAGACTTTCTGCAGAACTGGAAAGGGAGGAAAGGCATACAGAAACCTCCCTGTCCAACAAAGTGAGAGCACATCTCACCAAAAAGCACCAGGCCCAGGAATGAATGAGCAAAAATTGGGTAGTTTTGCATTGGATGGGGAGGAAAAAAAAGGGCCAGTTCTGGACACCCCACTGGTCGAACAGACCTTCTACCACGTCTTGCTTTAGTTCCCGCCTGTGAGCCTGCGCCATGGTGTGGCTGAGACTGCCCGCCAGGACATCGTGGACGCCCGGGACATGGACTGCTGTCAAGTGCAGATTGTGCTGGACTGCCCAGTACCACACCCGCATCGCTTCACTGCAGAAGGGCTATGAGCAGGTGCCTCCCTGTTTATGTACCAGATCATGGCAGTATTGTTGGTCTGGACCTGGAGTGTTCCTGGGCATAAGAGGGTCTGAAACACTTGGAGATCATAGAGCACCACACATATCCAGAACGTTGATATGCAAATGCATTTCCTGATGGGATCACTACCCACGAGTACGGTGGGCTCCCCAACCCTGACCTGAGGCATCTGTGAGGGTTATGGAAGGGAAGGGGGGGTGAAAAGGGGCCCCCAAGAAGAGGTTGGACAGCTCCTGTCATCAAAGATCCCTCTTCATGCTGTTGGAGACCATGATTCTGTGATCCAGGTCGTCCAAGCTTTGATCCCATTGGACCAGAGTGTCCACTGGGTCACCCTCATGTGCAGACAGGCCATCGGAATAGTGGGAATGGCTGCTGCCATAAGACCCAGCAGCCAAACAACAAAGCAAACTGTAGTCCAACGAGAGTTGGCTAGAGTGAAGACTTGTAGTTTCAGGGTGTACACTCTGTCCGAAGGAAGAGAGGTCTGGCCCTATACCGTGTCCAGCACTGCTCCAATAAACTGGGAGGTGCTGAGAGGGCAAAAGGTTGGACTTCAGGTGGTTTACCTTAATGCCAAGATGGGAAAACAGGTCCAGGGTGAAGGACAGGGACTCCTGCAAACTGCTCTGGGACGGGCCTGACAGAAGCCAATCGTCCAGGTACGGGAACACATAAATCCCCCTGTAGTGCAAGGACACTGCCACTACCGCTAGGGCACTTGTAAAGACCCGAGCTGCCGAAGACAGGCCAAAGGGGAGAGCCTCGCGTTGGAAGTGGTTCCCCTGGAATGAAAACCCGAGGAAGCGGTGGTGGGCCGGGAGGATAGTGATGTGTAGGTAGGTATCCTGCATGTCCAGCGAACAAAGCCACTGATCCTTGAGGAGCAGGGGTAAATGCGGTTGCCCCTAAAAGGCAACCTAAATTGTCAGGGTGATTCACTGGATAAAGACACACGTGGGTGGACTGGAGGGGGGGGGCTGGACACATTGGGATTTAGGAAAGATGGGGGAGGGGCTATGAGGTCACCAGGGTGTGAAATGACAAGGGTTGGGGGAAGACATGTTGGGATAGAGCAGGGGGAGGACCGGAGGAGGGGTCCTTGGGGGTATAAGAGGTGAGGTAAGACTGAATTCTTTCTTTTGCTGGGAACTACGATTTTGTACTCAGTACATTGGCTGGCAAGTTTGTTATAGGTGGAGGAGGTTAAGGTAAAGGGGAACAGAAGGGGTGGCTGATTGATTTGGGCAGGTTCATTGCAAGGTTGTGAATACAAGAGAGCGCCAAGATGGTAGCCAAGAAGAATATGGTTTTGTGTCCAAGGGCTACAGGCATTAACTGGGGCAAAGTAAACAAACGGGGGCATGTGGGGTGGTTCTGTCAGGGCCCAGTAATTAGGTGGGTCCAGTTGTTTATATATTGGGGCCTGGATGCAACTGGGGGTTGTTGGTAGATAAGAGGATACTGTGGAAAGAACAAAGTAATTGGATTAAATTGTCAGGGAATAAAAGAAAAGATTGTACCTGCCAGCAGGAGGCTGCGGAGGAAGTACCTGGTAGTCAAGAGTTGGACTGTGGTCCTGCTTAGAGCGACTCACTTTGGCAGGCTGAGGTGAGGGGGATCCGGCATGAGTGCCAGGCATGTGGTGGTTGAAGGCATTTTTTTCGGAACATTTCCGAGGATAATGGAGGAAGGTCCCGGGAGCATTGGGAGGTCACAGGTGGCTGGGTTTTTGGTAAGTGTGGAGCAGGCATCCGGCGGAGTTCTCGATAAGCAGTCAGGGAGTCACAGGCGGCTGTGTTTCTTGATGGATGGAACAGGCGTCTGGTGGAGTCCTGAGTGAGCTTAGGCCCAGTGGGCATGGTGGACTGAGATGGATTGCTGGCAATTCTTTTCGCAGTAGGTCCAGGGAGAGACACCGTAGCCCTATAGGCAGGGGCTGATTGCTAGAAGGTGGAATGAGAGCCCAAGCCATGGGCTGGAAAAAAGCGAAAGGTTTAATGAATCAATGTAGCAGCCTGGTAGGCCAAATAGTGATAGCAGGTGCATGTGCGGAAGGGATGCTGAGGTCGCGCATGCACTAGCTATGAACATGTGCATGCACGATGCAGACGGGGGCGCCATTTTAGTAGCTTCCAGGAGAGGCATAGCCGCACATGCGCAGGAGTCAAGGGGAGGCCATTTTTGTAGTTTGGGAAAGCGAAATAAAAACAAAAGCGGTTTGGGAAAAAGGGGGAAGCATGAGCAATACCATAAGTGGCTGTGTTTTACTAGTATTTGGCAGGATACAGGAGAACAAAATGAACAGGTTACTCACCTGTAAAAGTAGTTCCAGGAGTGGTATGTGTTGTTCATCCACACTGTTTGGCATGTCCCTTTCCACTTTAAATCTTGCCAGAAGTCGCCGGCCCGGTGGCGCTGAGGGCTGAGGCACTAGACACCACACCTCGCACTGTGCCGGTGACCCGGGTTCGGGAACGGACTCGGGTGGCCGGGGGTCGGCAGGGGGGAGGGAAGATCGAGCATCCCAGCGGATGCTCTCCTCCCTCAAGGGTGGAAACTAAGAACGCATCCGCGTTCTACATCACCTTCGTAGCCGGTGGAAGCACCGACAATTGAAGGGATGGAGGCGGCTCCATTCAACAGAGTCGGGAGGGGACGTCGCCAGCGCGATGAGTGGTCTGCTGCGTGCCAGCACGCCACCACTGGACGACGTCCTAGCGCTTACGTCCCCGAGGTAGGGGAAACCAGGGAGAAAAATCAAAACACCTCTGGTAAGCCCTAGATGATAGCCTCTCGGTACCATCCAGGACCACCAGAAGAGGGACAGACCCCACTGTGCAGGGGGAGAAGGAGGCACTCTAGGGGCAGATCCCCCCGAGGTGGAATCGGAGGTTGAAAGGAAGGAAGGAGAGGGCTCCGAGAGCAGGAAGGTGGATAAATAAATAAAGTAAAAAAAAAAATAAAAAAAAAATCTTGCCAGAAGTCTTTAAGCTGGCTCCTCCCACCCACCCGGGTGGTATATACTGTACCTCTGCTCTGCCCCATGACGCCAGATCTTAGCCCGCTGGAAGCAAGTTTATGTGCCGAGGTCGGTGGGTGCATGTGGATGAACAACATATATCACTCCTAGAACTACAGGCGAGTAACCTGTCCTTCTAGGAGCGTGGAAATGTTATTCATCCACACTGTTTGGCAGACTCCAAGCAGTTCTCTGGGAGGAGGGAGGCAAGGCACACACCCCCTACTTAGAAAACAGAGACTGGAGATCCGAGGCCCCAAAACCAGCATCCCGGCGTGACTCAATGTCGATGTGGTAGTGGGTAACGAAGATGTTTGCTGACTTCCAGGTAGTAGCCTGACAGATTTCCTGGATAGGGATGTCCCTGTAAGCAGCCACCGATGCAGCAGTATGGCGGGCAGAATAAGCTCTTATCCCTCTGAGAGGTTCCTTGCTCACCAACTCATAGCACAGACCTATGCATGATGTAATCCATCTTGCTATGGTCCGTTTGGCTGCAGGTCTGCCAGAAGCGGCTTCAGCGCAGGTGACAAACAGCTGGCGAACCTCTCCATGAATTTCCACCGTCCTCTCCTTGTAGTAGAAGAGAGAGAACATCTCAGGTCCACAGTATGGAGCCTGTACTCGGCAGCCGAGGTGTAATTAGGGTAGTAAACCGGCAGAGTCAACACCTGGTTAAGGTGAAACTGACACCACCTTTGGAAGGAATTTTGGGTGGGGACACAGGACAACTTTGTCCCTGTGAAAGACCAGATAAGGGGAGTCCACCGAAAGCGCCTGGAGCTCCCCTGTCCTTCTGGCTGACGTGATAGCTACCAGGAAGGCCGTCTTCCACGACAAGTGTGACATCTTACACTTGTGCATGGGTTCGAATGGCTTGCCCGTGAGCTTTGCCAAAGCCAGCAACAGATCCCACGGAGGTGGAGGTTCATGCACCGGAGGGGAAATGTGATCTAGGCCTTTGTAAAAGCGCCTGACCACTGTCTCCTGCACCAATGTCGGCTCACCAGCCCGCCCCCGGTAAGCAGAAATGGCTGCCAGGTGCACCCTAAGGGTAGATGACCTTAGACCCCCTTTGGAGAGAGACCAAAGGTAGTCGAGAATGTTAGCCACAGAGCAGGAAAAGGGGTCCAGACTCTTACTCTGACACCAAATGGAAAACCTTTTCCATTTGAAGGTGTAACATTTCCTGGTAGATTCCTTTCTAGATGCCTCCACTACGGTGTAGACATCTTTGGAAAGACCCAAAGCCTGGAACTCTAGCCACTCAGGTACCAGGCTGTGAGGTGCAGGGATTGAAGGTCTGGATGGAATACCTTCCCCTGGTTCAGAGATATCAGGTCCGGGAGTGTACAAAGCCACTCTGGGTGCTGCGGCTTAGGAGATCTGGGTACCAGAATTGGCGCAGCCAATCTGGGGCTACCAGAATCACCTTCGCCTTGTCCCTCCTCACCTTGAGTAACACCCTGTGGATCAAGGGAAATAGAGGGAAGGCGTAGAGGAGGCCTGGGGTCCACAGCCTCAAGAAGGCATCCCCCTGCAGCGAGCCCTGCTGAGGGGGGTGGGCATGATACAGCCTCAGCTTGTTGTTTTCCCTGAAGGCAAACAGGTCTACCAGTGGTTTGCCCCAACAGGAGAACAGGCTGTAAGTTAC
Source organism: Neoceratodus forsteri (assembly GCA_016271365.2). NCBI lineage: Eukaryota > Metazoa > Chordata > Ceratodontiformes > Ceratodontidae > Neoceratodus > Neoceratodus forsteri. Next base: position 360,817,053 of record CM028137.1, read on the forward strand.
CTCTGGATGGAGAAACCACTTGTGGGATGTCTGGCCTATGCGGCTGAGAGCATCCTCCAGCTGGTTCGAGGCTCCTGCCACATGAATGGTTAGGAGATCCACCTCCAACCGGCTTATGAGGATCCAGATGCGGAGCGCCTCCTTGCACAGCAGATGGGAGTGCGTGCCACCCTGCTTGTTGAGGTAGTACATGATCGTGGTACTGCACTTGACCCCGGAGCTGAGGAGCGAAAGCTGACAGTGCCAGTCTGACTACTCTGAGTTCCAACAGGTTGATATGGCATCAGGACTCCTTGGCAGTCCAGAACCCGTGGGCCCTATTGTCCCCCATGTGGGCTCCCCAGCCCATGAGAGACGCATCGGTCTTAAGAACGACGGTCAGCTTGGGGCAGACAAACGAGATCCCTTCCTGCAACCGGTCTGGGGCGGTCCACCATTGGAGAGCGTCCCACATCTTCTGGGTTACAGTGATCAGCTGGTTGAAGTGACCATATCGCCGAGTCCACTGGGCGGCCAGCTCCTATTGATGGGGGCACATGTACCACCGGGCCCAATGGACCATCGAGGAACATGTCGCCATGTACCCAGAAGGCGCAGAAAGTCCCAGGCAGGGCACAAGTGCCCAACCAGAAATGATCAGGCAAAGGAGGAGGAGAGAACCTCCGCCCTGTCCGCCGGGAGCAGAGCTCTGGCTTGACAAGAGTCTAGCTCTGCCCCAATGAAGCCCATCACCTGAGAAGGCACAAGTTCCGACTTGGCCTCGTTGATCAGGAGGCCGCATTGGGAGCAGGTTTTGAGGGCCAGATCACTGGACCTCTCCACCTCCTGTCGGGTGGAACCTGCCAAGAGCCAGTCATTGAGATACGGGTAGATTCTGACTCCCTAATGTCGAAGGTGGGCCACCACCACGGCAATGCATTTAGTGAAGACCCATGGGGCCGATGACAGGCCGAAAGGCATGGCTCGGAACTCGTACAGGGTCCTCTGGACCTTGAAACGGAGGAACCGCTGATGGGACAGAAGGATTGGGACGTGAAAGAACGCGTCCTGTAGATCCTGTGAACAAAACCATGTTTCGCCCCAGGGATGGTATGATCTAGTTCAGAGTGACCATCCGAAAGGTGAGGGACCCGAGATATTGATTCACGTCGTGGAGACCTAGGATGGAGCATCAACCCCAGTCTGCTTGGGCACTGTCTGTTGGAGGATCCGGCACTGGAGCAACTGCTTCCTTGCGGAGGAGTTGGGCTACGTCATCTCGAAGAGTCAACTGGGTGCACGCAGAAATCCGTTCCTCCCAAGGGGCTTGGCTTGGCTGGGAGGGTACTGTTCGAGTTCTATAGGCAGTCCCAGACCGACCACTTTGAGAACCCACCTGTCTGAACTGATAGCAGACCAGGCGGAAAGGAAATGGCGGAGCCGACCCCCCCATGGACCCAGAGCTGGCGTGATGGGCGTAGGGGTGGCCACACCCAACCCGTCATTGAGCAGGCTTAGAAGAGGAGGATGAGGCTCCAGGACCCTAGCCTCAGCCTCCTTTATGGGGCTGCTGAGGACCCTACTTGGGCCAAGCGCGCCAAGCTTGAGCTTGCTGCTGCTGCTGATGTTGCTGTCCTCCTTGATAGGAGGGCTGTCGGACTGCAGGGGAAGAGTGCCGAAATGGCTTCTTTCTCTTCTGCTGGTTCTTGCCCGAAGAACCCTTGGCAGAAGTAGCATCCAGGGTGGCACTGGACTGCTCTATACACTGAAAGTGACCAGGCACTCCTGGACCGAACAAGTCGGTACCCAGGAAGGGCATGTCAGCAAGCTTATGCTGAGTATCCGCCAGGAAGGAGGAAAGCCTAAGCCAAGCCCTGCGGCAAGAGGCCAGTGCGGCTGCCAGTAAGTGGGCGCAAGAATCCCTGATATTCAAGGCCGTCTGGAGCTGCTGTTTGGCAACAGCATGGTCCTGATCACGGACCTGCTTGACCGTGGTCTGCATGTCCGGTGGGAGATGAGGGAGGACCTTGTCTAATGACCCAAGAAGGTCATGAGAGAAGTGTGCCGTAACAGCCAAGCTGGCCTGACAAAGGCCCAGAGAACAGGCCGCATAGACCTTACGGGCAGTGTGGTCCATAATCTGGGACTCCTTCTCCGGGGGTCGGTCAGTGTTGGCCGAACTACCAGTACACCTGAACACAGAGGCAGTCACCAGGCTCTCGGCGAAGGGTGCTCTGTGAATCCCCCAAGGGACCCCATGGGTATCGCGTATTTGCGGGCCATGTGGGCAGATGTTGCTGGGCAGGAGGCAGGATGCTGCCAAAGTTCAAGGACTGGGCTAACAATGGAGTTGGCCACTGGAAAGGCCTCTGTCGGAGTATCCCCTCTCTTAAGAATGTCGGTGAGAGGGTACTCTGCCTTTTTCTGGATAGGCTCTAGAGGCATTCTGCTGGAATCGGAGATGAGGCGGAGAATGCCCTGGAAGGGCCTTCCTCCATCCCTGCATGAACCGATGACTCATCATCCCCGGGACATGAGTGCAAGCCGGTGATGTCCGAGTCCGAAGAGTCATGATACAGTGGTCTACCGCCTAAGTTACCCTCAATCTGCTGAGGGCGGTCCAGGATGACTTATCGACAGACGTCAGGGAAGCCCAGTGTCCTGTCAGTTCTCTTTTGAGGGAGCCCCTCCCTCAGGCTGTTTAGGCAATGGTTCCACCTGAATCGGTGGAGAGAATGGAGTAGGCCTAACTGGGAGATGGCCTGGCCCCATGGGTAGAGGAACCGAGGGCTTCGGTTCTGGAGGGGTTGGCTTTGGCCTAGGAGGAGAGAGCCAAGTGATGACCAGGATAGGCGGCGGAGCCGGCTTCTGCCTGGTCAAGATCAGCTGCTGCCACATAAGGTCTTCTTAGCGCTGGAGTTTCTGCCGAAGCCTCTCCTCATCCAAGGAGGATGAGGAACTGTGGCATTGCCTCTTTTTTGAGCGTTTATGGCTCTTCCATGGTTGATCGTCCAAGGGGGTCCTGGACAGAGACCAAGATCAGGGAGGCCAACTCGGTCCATCGGGAGACACCGGGATCGGTTCCTTGATGGGAACACCAGCAGGCTGGGTCTCCTCATCTGGAAAGACCAGGACTGGAGTCCGTTCCAACGAGTCACTGGGCACAGCCAGCGACAAGGGATCAACAGGGTCCAGGATAATTTTGACCTCATTGGCCACTTCCTCGGTCCCTTGGCCAGATGGAAGGTCCTAAAAGCCAGTGGCCGAGGATGCGATTTCGACTGAAGTCGAGACCGCGTGTTCTTGGGACTCGGACCTCTCCCGGTCTGAAGAGAGTCTCCGTCGGGACGAAGACGGCGGGTCCTTCTCCCTCTTCTGAAAGCGAGAGGAGTGCAAGCCCGAGGATGCCTCACCTCGAGTGGGGAGAGACTGGCACATCTCCCTGAAGGAGCCCGTAAGGTAGAGCCTAGGTTCAGCGGGATGAAGAAGCTTTGATTGGCCGGAGTGCAAGCTGCTTCCTCCTCAAATGCCTTCATCTGTTTCAGCTGATCAGTGGAGCCCACGGCCGTGGAAACCGCCCACCTAGCCTCTTTCGATTTCACCGGCGGGTTTCTTTTTTCCGGTCTTCCCAGCTTCAGGCGTGCCTTGCGGTCGTCCAGGACATTGGTATGGAAGGCCAAGCAAAAACCGTATGACGAGATGTCATATCCTACACCTAGGCAGTAAACGCACGTGAGGTGGGGATCGGTGCGCAACATCTACTGGCCGCAGGGGCACCAGCGAAATCCTGGGGAAGATTTTTCCTCCATAGTCGATGCAACGAAAGCGCGATCGCTAACTCAAACAAGTTCGATTTTCGATAAAACCAACAATTTGAAAGCCAGGACCTACAAAATGCTGAGAGCACTAGGGAACCTGTATCTTCCAGCAGAAAGGAAGATCTGGCATCATGAGGTAAAGCCGAGGTATATACCACCCCCGGGTGGGTGAGAAGAGCCAGCTTGAAGACTTCCAGCAAGATTTAAAGTGGAAGGGGACATGCCAAACAGTGTGGATGAACAACATATCCACGCTCCTAGAAAAAGGTCCCTTAGTTACCTGCCTCTGACATGGTGGTACAAAAGTTTAACATCTGTTACAACGAGATAACTTCAGATTAGGGCACACAGGTGATTCACAGACGGGGGGAATGTGAAGAACAAATTATTTCAAGGTTCCATAAATTTCAGTTGGAGACATTTCTTTTTTTTAAATTTATTTATTAACTATGCTTTTTGGTCCCCTTGCCAGCCGTCAGGTTTCTGCTCCAGTCATGCACTCCCTTGCCCCCGCCTCCCAGACATGCCCGCACTCACCCCGTTATCCCTGGCTTAACCCCACAGAGAGCGGGGTTTCGGCACTGACCCCCATATCGGGCCGCGCTACTAGTATCTAGTCAGGGAGCCGGCTCCTGGAGGCTGATTGAGGCATCAGGGGCTGAGCTTCATTAGGACGGCCAGGCAGAGGATGTTGTTTTTCCCTTTGTGAACAGGGGCGGGACGCAATGACTGACCGCATCCAACCCGGGCCTAATTCGATTTGGCATCGATGCGTGCGATGCACCCAGCCTCTGCTAGGGGTCACCATGGCACCGAATACTCAACCCCTCTCCCCCAGGAGAAGGAGAGCAGTCCTCTGGACACGCAATCCTTCTCCCCCCGGCCAGCCCTCCGACAACCTGGGTCCATTCCCAAATCTGGGTCACCGACGCCACAAGCGGAAATCCAACCGCTGCACCAGCGGGCCAGGCAGTAGGAGACATTTCTGCATTTAAGAGGGAAGGGCGGATTACCTTCTGGTACTGGTTCGCGCCTTTGTTTCTTCACATCTTGAATACTGTAATGCTCTATATCTAGGGTTGCCAGGGGTGGATCTCAAGACGCCTGCAGCTAGTGCAGAACACTGTGGCCAGGTTGTTGACTGGATTGCCAAGAACTTGCCACATCACACCTGTGCTGCGTGAACTGCACTGGCTGCCAGTGTGGTGGATAATCACCTTCTAGGTCACGTTGCTGACCTATAAGACCCTATATGGTCAGGGACCGGGCTACTAGCAAGATCTCCTTCGACCCTACTGCCCTCTCTGCCCAGTCCGCTCTGCCGACGAGGGATTGCTAGAGATTCCCAGGGTTTGTCTTCAGTCATCTGGGGCCAGAGCTTTTTCTTTTCTGGCTCCAACCCTGTGGAATTCTTTACCTCATCTGATTCGAGAGTGCCTGTCCACAGAGTCATTCAAGGCATCCTTGAAGAGTTATTTATTTGAACAAGCCTTTGAATAGGTTACCTTGTTGCCTTTTAACTGTTTTCATATTTGTATTTACTGTGATGATTATTTTGTTATGTACTTGCGCTTTGATATTTGAAAAGCACATTATAAATAAAATTTGATTTGATCATGGGAGTATTTAGGGGAATTGGACAGCAAGAAATTGAATGTTACACGGATCAGCTTGGGGTGCTACAGCAATCAGGTCATTGGGATGAAAAAGGCTAGCAGAAGTCATGGATAGGAATAAGGCAATGAGTCAAAGGTGGTCTGGGAAGATTGGGTATAGTTGTAACTGGTCTATATTGTTTTGTACAAGTGTGTTAACAGGATGGCAGCTAGCAGTGAGATCACAAGCGTGCAAATGATGGAGCAGGCCACAGAGCTGATGCTGAAGTTGAACGAGATACTGGATCTGGTGAAGAGAAAAGAGGTGGAAGAGGAAGCATGGGCAATGAGGGCACCAGGAAAAAGCCTGATGGAGGAAGTGAACAGATTACAGGACGCGGTGAAGCGGAAGGAAGCAGAAGAGGCGGCAGGGAAGAGAAAGACACCGCTGGGCAGAGCGGGGAAGAGTCCAGCGGGGAAGCACCTGGTAGAGGTGTAGTATGATCAGGATTGGTTGCCAGAAGTGGAAGAAACAGAGAGCAGCAATGGTAAGGATAAGGGCGAGCAGGCCCTGGAGGGGGATTTGACTGAGTATCTGGAAAGTATGATAGGTGACATGGGGGGAAAAGGGTTAGAGAAGATGGAGAAGGCTTATGCAGAATTAAAGGGAGTGAAAATTGGGGGGGGGGTTGAAGGGAGTAACAAGGATTTCAGGGTAGGCAGTGATGGAGTACCAGGCATGAATTTGGGGGATCACGTACTGCAAACAATTAAGGAGAAAATATGGAAAGGGGACTATGTGGATATTTTTTGCTGGTGGATAAAGAAACAGCAAAGAGATATGAACAAAAGGAAATGGTAGGGAAATCAGAAATGGAGGTGGCTTTAGCCATAGTGGGTAGTAAGGCAGAAGAAACGACATATAAAGGGAAGAATATTGATACATGGCAGGCACGTTTTACAGTATTTAGTGCTATCCTACTTGAAAAAAAGCCAGAGCTCCCATACCGTTACTTACTTACTCAGCTATTATAAAAGATGTGTACAAGGCAAAGACAGGCTACATTTGGCTGAAGTACAACAAGGCTTTCCGGCAGAGGATGGCGGCAAGGAGTGACTTAAGGTGGGATTCCACACATTTGAAACTTTGGGTACGGACACTGTCGCGGCATGGAGGGGTTGCAGAGGAAGGAAATCGGCAAGGTGGAAGTAGTCAGGTAGTGAAGACATGTTGGGGATAAAATACAGCTTCATGCATATGGGCATATTGCAAGTTTAGGCATGTCTGTTCAAAATGTGTAGGACATCATCCGTGTTGCATTGCAGATCAATGGGTGACAGGCTTTGGGGGCAAATGGTAATTGTCAACCATTTCAAGGCAATTCTGGGGTGTGGGGAACATACCAAGGGAGTAGAGGGAGGGAGGGACTTCCAGGGGAGGGGATGGGGTCAGGGTACAATGGGAATCAGTGAGTTACAAAAAACAATGAAGGAGGGGTTTCAGATGGCAAGAACGCCAATTCAAGTAGGGATAGTAAAGGAATGGACCAAGGGTTACCCTTACTTGGACGCAGGGAGTATGTTGAGGGGCAGTTTCGAGTGAGGTTTCAGCTTAGGCTACCAAGGGGTTAGGGTGGGCATGAGAGCCAAGAACTTGGGGTCTACAAAAGGAAAGGAGCACACAGTAAAAACTGTCCATTTAATGAGCCTCCTTCTGAAAGCTTCAGGGTGTCACCATTAGGCACTGTCCCAAAAAAATAGCCAGGTGAATATAGGCCAATTCATCGTTTATCTTACCCGGAAGGGGCATCAGTGAATGACCACATTCCAGATGAGCTCTGTACAGTGACATACGCGACACTGGACCAGGTGGTAGAGATGATCAAGGCGGTTGACGAGGCTTGGTTAGCAAAAACTGACAGAGTCAGCTTTTAGGTTGTTACAAGTTCGGCCGGACAATTGGGACCTGTTGGGATTTAGCTTCCAAGGGAAATACTTTTTCGATAAAGCAATGCCAACGGGATTTTCGACCCCATGATTGAAATCCGAAGCATTTAGTACATGGATGCAATGGGCGATTGGGGAGAAGTTTGGGTTCAAGACTGTGGTGCATTACTTGGATGATTTCCTATTAGTAGGACAAGGCAAGGAGGGGGCGGAGAGGATGCTTAAGGAATTTCAAAAAATGTGCGGAATAATGGAAGTGCCCCTAGCAGAGGGGAAGACGGAGGGTCCAGCAAGAAAATGAGAGTTCCTAGGAACCGAGGTGGATACTGTGGAGCAAGTGTTTCAGTTGCCAAAGGACAAGGTGGGTAGGTTGAAAGAGTTACTGGGGGAAGTAAAGAGTAGGAGAAAGGTGCCATTGGGGATGTTGCAGCAACTGTTGGGTCATTTAAACTTTGCATGCAGGGCAGTGGCTCCGGATAGGGTGTTTACTGGGAGATTTGCCAGGGCCACAGGGAAAGCAAAGCTGCCGCATCATTGGGTAGATATAACAAAGGAAATGAGGCAAGATTTAGAGGTGTGGGGTCAGTTTTTGGATGGTATAATGGGGTCACATTTTGGTAAGATGATTGGCTGAGGAATAATGATTTGGAACTGTATACAGATGCAGCTGGGGCAATAGGCATGGGTGCATATTTTAAAGAAGCCTGGATTTCAGAGGCATGGTCCAGGTTATGGAGGGAAAAAAGGGTTTTTGAAGGACATCACACTTCTAGAAACATTCCCAATATGAGTGGGTGCTGACTTTGGAAAAACAGCTAGAAAATAGTTGTTTGGTGTGACAATAAAGCAGTGGTGCAGGTGATCAACAGACAAGAGGGTACATGGAATCTGTGAACAGGGTATTGAGACTGCTGGTGTTACTAAGCCTGAGGTTAAACCTGTCATTTAAAGCTAAGCATATAGAAGGGATTAATAATGATATAATTGACAGCCTTTCCCATTTGCAGATTGACAGGTTCAAGTCCATGGCGCCTTCATTCACAAAGTTGTGAACACCTACTGCAGTACGCACAACAAGCCCATATGCTTGCAGCAGATACTGTAAGCTGTCATTCAGCGGGCAGCCACGGAAGTATGTGGGTGGGTTTGCTGCCTGCCAATGACCGGGGATATGTTGCTGGGTGGGCTGGGTGCCACTGGACTACCAGGGAATTAAACATGCATTCATATAACGATCAGTGTTACAGGCTGGGGGGGGGTGGAGCACTGGACCACCAGGAATTTTAAATATACTTCATACTGGCAATCAGGGTTACGGAAGGGGGTACCACTGGACTACCAGGGATTTTAAATATACTTCAATACGGGTGATCGGGGTTACGGGTGGGAAGGGGGTACCACTGAACTACCAGGGAAGTTTATGTTACTCAATATGGGCGATCGGAGAGTGCAGGATGGGAGGGCATACTACTGCAGTACCTGGGACTGCCTGCTGTGCAGGCGCCAGGTGTGTTCCTTTCAGCACAGCCCTGCACGATCACTCACAAATGGGCCATAATGACATGCAAATGGCCCCATTTGCGACTTGCATGCATTATGGACCCATCTGCATATTTGGGTCTGAATATCAGGAATTTGTGCACGTCGTATCTCTGATGCACGGGCGCATTTCCCATTCCTGGTATTCGGACCTGTCTGGCAGATGTGCCAGTACACTGTATTTGTGCTGCAGGCATTTTTTGGTATATTCAGATGAGATGCACCATGGCACATCTCTTTTGAATATAACCCTTTGTTGCTCCAGCGCAACTCAGTTGCGTGGAGCAATCACTTGCGCCACTGCCTGGCGCACATTTAAATATCTAGCCCATGGTTTATATCCGTATATAACAAGTTTGTAAGTGTCTTTCATGTATTTTTTACTATTTGTTATATTACATATTTTGTTTGTATTCCAATTGTAATACCCTCCCCTCCCCAGGCGTGGCTGAAAATGGGTCACTGATCCAGTCCACTTTCCTGGTAAATCAACTAAAATAAAAACAAAACTTTACTGGCATGCTCAGTATAGTAAACAGGAAGGTGGATGGATATCACCTTTGGATGGAACTTAAGATTAGTACACAAAAAAACTCTCTTTGTGGAAAACTAAATAAGGAGGCTCACATATTAGAGCCTGTAGCTCAGAAATCCTTCAAGCAGTATAGCGTGGTGGTTTAAGGCTCTGAACTGCAAACCTGGAGACCTGGGTTTGAATCCCACAGCCCCCACTTGCATACTCTGCGACCCTGAGCAAGTCACTTAACTTTCTTGTGCTCCCAGGTTGCACCTGTAAACAAGCTTTCAGCTTAGTGTGTCTCCTGGTTAAAAAAAAAAGTGATTGCAATCAAAAATAAAGCTTTCCACAACAGAAAGCATAAGCCACAACTTGTGGCTGGCTCAAAAGGAGCCTAAGTAAGTTTTTCCAGAACAGAATTCAAGTCCCAAGGCAGGACTGGATGGTGAATAGGAGGTTTGAAATATAGAACACTTCTAAGGAACGCAAGGGAAACCTCCAGCTGTGTAACCGTACACCCATCCAGGGGGGCATGGAAAGCTGCTAAAGCTGTTAAATGCACCTTGAGGGAAGAATATCGTAGACCAGAATCTGACAATGATCACAAATATTCCAATACCTCCTGTAACACACAGGTGAAGGGGTCCGTATGCTTGGAAGCAGCCCATAAAGCAAACCTCTTCCATTTCAATGAATATGTATGCCTAGTAAAAGGCCTTCTGGCTGATATTAGCACGTCAGCAACTTTAGGTGGATACACCAAACGTGCAATGGCTATGTCTTCAGGAGCCATGCATGGAGATGTAGGGACTCTAGGTCTGGATGAAGTAAAAAGCCCTTGTTCTGTGGCAGCAGGTTTTGACACGGCAGCAAGGGTTCCACTGCAAGCTGCTGCAAAAGTGGAAATCAGATCTGACATGGCTATAGAGAAGCAATGAAGATGAGGGTGGCACCCTCCATCTTCAGCTTGAGCAGCACCCTTTGTATCAATAGGGTTAGAGGGAATGTGCACAGAAACTTCCTTTAGAGGGGAAAATAATGCATCTCACCAGAAAAATCAGAAAACTCCAGGCCCTGGAGTGAGCCAGCAGAAATGTGGCAGTTTCACATTGTGTGGGAATGCACAAAGGTCAAACTCTGGATGACCCCACCTTGTAAAGAGGTTATCGACCATAGAGGTCAGCAGTTCCCATTCATGCATCTGGGATGGTGACCCGTTTAGCTTGTCTGCTAAGACATTTTAGACACCTAGGAGATGCACAGCTGACAGTTCTAAGCCATGATCAACCACCCAGCATCATATCCTTATTGCTTCCCTGTAAAGGGGATAAGAATGAGTGCCCCCTTGTTTATGTAGTGGATCACACTGATGCTGTCCATCTGGAGCAGCAAAGGTCCCAGGGTCAGATATGTCTGAAATGTTCACAGACTGTATAGGATGGCACCCATTTCCAGGATGTTGATTTGTAGACTGAATCCTGCCTGGAACCAAGAACCCTGTGTTTGACAGGGCTCCAGGTGCACACCCTAACCTAAACCTGACATATCCATCATAAGGATCTGCGTTAGAATGGGAGTCAGAAAGTGAATGCCTTTTAATAAATTGTTGTGGTCCATCCACCATTTTAGGGTTTCACATAATAGGGACACAACAAGCCTTGTGTTCACGGTGCCCTTAAAATCCACTGTGGAATCTGCATATTTAAGCGAACCAGAGGTACAGTTAAAATGGCCGCTGCCTTGAGACCCAGAAGGCATAGAAAAGATCTTGCTGGGACCTGATGACTACAGTCCGTAAGTTGTGCTTCAGTAATGAGGCGTTCCACCCGGTTAAGTGGCAGAAAAGCCTTCCCCTGGGCAGTGTCTAGGATTGCAACTATGTATTGCAGACATCAGCACGAGGTCAAAACTGACTTTGGAACATTCACCATGAACCCCAAATTGTCAAACAGTTGTTTTGTTCGAGATAGGTTATGTAGGAGGTTGTCCCTGAATCTGGCCTTTAAAAGCCAGTCACCAGGTACGAGAAGACAAACAGACCTTCCCTGCGAAGGGCTGCTGCCACTACTGCTAAGCATTTAGTAAAGACCTGTGCTGCAGAGGATAAGCCAAAGGGAAATACTTTGAACTGATAATGCTCCCCCTGCAGTATAAAGCAGAGATATTGTCTGTGTGCTTTCCTGATTTTGATATGAAGGTAAGTATCTTTCACATCCAGGGAGCATAACCAGTCCCCTTGTTGTAAGAGGGGAATGAGAGCCTGCAGACAGACCATTTGAAACTTCTTGCACTCTATGTAGAAGTTGAGGTCTCTTAGGAAGTATCTGGTGTAAAACTCCTTGTTCATCCAGTGAGCAGGAATGGGTTCTATAGTCCATTTTTGTATCAATGATTGTATTTCCTCTTTCAGCAGTGATAAATGACCTGGAGTATAGCTGGAAGGAGGCAGAGGATGCACTGGATGGGTTTGTAGGAGCTCCAGAGCATGCCCCCTTGCAACTATCTCCAAGACTCATGCGTCTGTGGTGCTCTCCCTCCTTTTTGGATGATAAAAGGAGATACAACCTCCAACAGCCACCACTGCAGGCAAGAGTGACTGTGGTGAAAGAGAAGTGGAGTCAGACTGAACTGGTTGGGGAAAAACCTCCGGTTCCTATGGCCTTTAGTGCTTCTGAATGGGCACCTGGTGGAAGAGGTCCACACAAGGCACCACTACCCTTTCCTCTAGCTTGCTGACAGCAGGTGGGATGACTACCTCTGGCAGATATTGGATGAAAGGACCCTCTACCATGACCTCTACCATGTGCGGGATTTGACTGATGTGTCATTTTGGAGGACTGAACGCTTCTTAAGGTTTCTTCAATATCATATCCAAACAGTTTCTTACCTTTAAATGGGGCAATGGGACACTCAAAACTGCTTGCTGGACATCAGTGGCAAAGCCGGCAAATCTTATCCAAGAATAGTGCCTCACGCATATGCCAGAAGCAGCTGCCCTAGCAGAGGCATAAGACACATCATATGCCAAGTTCAGTAAGTGCTTACCAACCTCAGCACCAGCATTTACAGTTTTAAGTAATTCTGTTTTGGCAGAGCCATCTGGCAAAGCCTGTGTTGCAGCCTTGGCTCTTTCCACAGCTGTTCAGGTATTTAATCATATGGGCCTGACAGTTGGCAATCCTAAGGCCCAATGAGGCAGAAGCATATGTTCTTTTGTCCATAATATCCAGTCACCCCAGTTCTTTATCGGGGGTAAGGAACTTAAATGTTTAGGTGCCTTAGATCTATCATGTGCAGTCATGAGCACCACAGTGTCGGTCTCTGGTTGGGTGGCATAATAAGGCTTAGCAGCAGGTGCAGGGTACTACTTATCAGCCCTGCATGGCACATCAGGAACAGTATTAGGCCTGTGCCAGGCAGCAAGATAGCACCCTCCAAAACAGGGTAAATAGGAGGAATTACGATGGATAGAGTGTAAGGGACTTCCAAAAAATCCATCAAATTTTTCTTGGTGGAAATCTTCCTCTTCCACAGTAGAACACATTTCAGTCTGGATCTGCTGCATGAAAGACTGAAAGGTAGGGTATTCAGGTGAGTGTGTACACCAGAGTCTACACTGCATGACGCCAGGGTCAGCTGTAATGTGGGTTACATGGTTCTTTCTCATATTTCTGTTCCTCTCCATAATCCTCCTCAATTAATTAATCAGAGATCAAAATAAAACAATTATGAGGTCTGCATTATATTCCACACTGCTGTTGACAGCGACAGTAGAGGACTGCACAGGTGACACCAGCGCCTGTTTATAAGGAAGAATTTGCAGGGAGCTGGTAGTAGTTGTCAACTGGACCCATGTACAAGGTGCACCTCTTGATTGTAAGACAAGCTGCAGTGGTAGGCCCAGCACAAGTCACTGTATCTCGTCAAAAAATTATGCCAGCACTGCCTGCAAGTCGACAGTGCTCTGGCCAAGGGTCCTGATCACAGGGGTCGAGGACTGGCTAAGACCAGCTGATGATGGTGACATACCATCCATTGTATGCCCAGTAGCACCTAAGCCAAACCTGACCTTGGTGTCTGGTCAATGGTTTGGGGGGGGGGGGCGCGAGGGGCGAAAGCTGTAGCTACTGTCACCGGAGCAGGTGGAGGTGTAGCTACTGTCACCGGAGCAGATGGAGGTGAAGTAAAGTTTATCTGTAGGCCTCAGTGGTGACTGGGATCTTGCAGGAGAGAACTCCTTCTCTTTGTCCCTGTGCTTGTGCTTGTGGGATGACAAGGACTGGTCTTGGCCCCAGTCTTTAGGCTTCAAAGACAGAGAACTAGTCGACGTAGTGGGCAATGCCGATTTCTCACTTTGTTTCACTTTCGCCATGGTGGCCGCTAGAGTTTCCTTAAGAATATACATCTCTACTTCCTTTCTGCAACATCACCTTGTAGCCTGATTAAAGCTCTGGTAAATCTCAGATGCCCATGCACTGTGTGAGGCATAAGCAGCAAATGCACACCTTGTGGATGTCACTTCAAAAAATCTTCTCTCCACACTCACAGTAATGGAAGAGCATGGAAGGCTTCGGCTGCATGCAGAGGCAGCGATGAAAACTAAAAAGAGATAAGGAAAATAGCAAAGAACAACACTTAGTCAATGTTCGTTTCCATAGGAGGTCTGACAAGGCTAATCGATGGTGGGAAAAGAACTCAGGCTGACACGTGATGTCGACATGGGCGGCCCCAGTTAGCAGACGTTTACATGCAGTCCTAGTGCCTGACAGCTGATATTCCAAAGGTGTGACTCAAAGGAAGAGATATCCTTGAAGAAGATTCTGTGTGTCCAGGGAGTAAGGTAGCTCTCATATTCTCACAGCTTCTGAACACAGTTTTGAGGATCTTGTTCCTCCATGTTTATGTAATACATTGCTGTGGTGCAATCTGATCGAATCTGGACTGACGGAGCCTGTAACTAGGAGGAAAATTACTGCATTGCCAGCAGTACTGCCCTGAGCTTGAGGAAGTTTATGTGTTCCTGAGTCTCCCAAGAGTTCCAGATGCTAATTACTGTGAGGTCTTCTAGGTGGACGCCACACGCTAGGAGTGTTGTGAGAACCATGGTGGGAGGAAGAGAATGCCCCCTCTGAGGTTGTTTTCCTCTTTCCACCACTCCAAATCATGTACAAGTTTTTGTGATGGACACTAGTTGAGACAGGTAGCCTTATCTCTGTGACCAGTAACCTCTAAGGTGACACTATATGTTCCTCATCTGGAATCTGGCTCAAGGTACCACAGCTGTGGATGAAGCCATGTGGCCCAGCAATTGCAGAAAATCCCTTGCAGGTCCTGGCTGGCCCAAAGTAAAGGATTCTGCACTGGCAAGCAGTTACCCTGTCCTGTGGAAGAAAAGCCTTTTCCTGCAGGGTATCTAGCTCTGCTCCTATAAAGTCCAAGGCTTGTACTGGTTCTCTCTGGGACTTGTGTGTGTTTATTAGGAATCCTGGAGTATCCAATGTGCTTTTAACCAGGGGTATGGAGCACAATGCTTCCTGTTTTGTTTTTCATGAAACTAGCCGGTCATCCAGGTAAGGAAAATCCACAACACTTGTCTTCTCAGAGGAGCTGCCACCACAGCTAGCCACTTTGTGAATAACCTAGGTGCTGAGGTGAGACCACAGCAGAGAGCTGCAGACTGGTATTGGCAGTTTCTAAGCCTGAAATGGAGATATTTTTGTGACTGGGTCTGACTGGAATGTGGAAATAGGCATCCTTCAGATCCAGTGACCCCAACCCAGATCCTGACTATAGAGATGGTATTACTGTGCCCAGTGTGACCATCTTGAATTTTTTTTTCTTGATATGCTTGCTGAAGCATCTTAAAATCTAGAATGGGTCACCATTCCCCATTTTTCCTGTGGGTCATTGAAAAGAGACCCCTGCTCCATTGTGATGCAGAGACCTCCTCTACTGCTTTTACTTGCATTAACATATTTACTTCCAGTTCCAGCAGAATTCTTCCTGTTGGTGAGTAAACCAGGACACTTTTTTTGGTCTCTGCAGCTTAGAGGAGACCCTTTGGAATTGCAGAGATAATCCCTGATTTACTACTTCAGGACTCACTCGACTGTGGTAATTTTTTCCCACTCCCCATACCTGTAAGTAATGGGTCAGCCATCCCCTCACTGGCAATGGCTGCTTGACAACCTGGACAAAACTATCAGGGGTTCTGTTTTGGCTGTGGCTTAGGGGCTGGTGCTGCAACATGCCTTAAGCCTCTCCTGCCTGTAACAGCACCCTCTCTGTGGCTCGTACTCATAGGCAGTGTGAGGTCTGGGATAGTAACCCCTACCCTGATCCCCTTCCAGTAGGCCTGTAGGAAGTGGAGGTCTTTTTCTTTCTCAGAGTTCTTAAAAGAGGACTTCTGGTCTGGTTGACTTCCTGATTGGCAGCTTAGCTTTTCAGCTCCGCTATAACCCAACCTAAATATGTTGTAATCAATAAATAAGAAAACCCACCCTGTCGTTTAAACGTAGAATTACGGACTACCCGATGCCAGCTAAACACAAAATGAAAGAAAACTGCCCAGGCGGGATGAGTAAGCAACAGAAAACGCTGACAGAGTTAGGCCCACGAGCGCTGGTCCAGCCAACGATGGAAGTACTGCATAACGATGCGAGGGGCAAGCCAAGAGAGAAGATTATATTATAACATCTAAACAACTTTGCTCTACTTTAAAACAAATAAATGAAACCTTACTGCGCCTTGATAAAAACGTCTCCAGTCAAAAACAAGATATTCTGGACTTAGCACAAAGAACAACAAATTTAGAGACCACGATGTCGGACTATACTCTCGCTACAGATGCCCACAACTCTGCGCCGCTAGATCTTCACCAGAGGGCAAATGAACTAGAGCAAAAGCTGGAGGAACTTGAAAATAGAAATCGCTGTAACAATATCCGAATACATGGCTTACCAGAAGGTACAGAGTCCAAAAATATTGTGGAATTCACAAGTTTTTTTTTTTTTGTACACGAGATCCTGAACCTACCGCAAGATAAAGAATTAAATATAATTCGGGCCCACAGATCCTTAATCCCTCACCCTAGGGACTTGAAGGCAAGACCACGCTCCATAGTGATAGCCTTTCTAGATTACAGGGTAAAAGAAGAAATTTTAATGTTAGCCTGGGGGAAAAAGTAATCCAATTTTGAGATGTGCATCTGTATTTTGATCAGGACTATTCTCCCCAACTGCTAAATAAAAGGAGGCAGGCCCTGGCGGTTGTGAAGCTGTTGCAACAGAAGAACCATAAGGCTTTCGTGGAATACCCTGCTAGGCTAAAGATAATGACGGAGAAAGGCCCCATTTGTTTTCAAGAACTAGAAGCGGCAGATGAGTTTCTACGTACATTGGATAGTAACATACCCCATTTACCTATAGAACAAAATCGGAGACTATTACAAAATAACTGGACAATTTTTGGCCCCAAAAGTCGAGGGGCGAGGGAGAAGGGGGACACTTCCGCTCTGTGGAACAAGACTGGAATGAAAAGACCAGTGGATAGCAGCTCAGAACAACAGATGGTTCGAGAGGAGTGGGGCGTTTTGGTTTCGCAGCTGCAAGATGTGCTGGAAGAGGAAGGAGGCACCTGAAATGGCATCCGTTTACTGGGGCTTAAGTAATCGTGACTAGGTGGTGGACTAGGACTTTTATTACCGAAACGGCAAGTTGCCGATGAAGCTAAAGAAACTTTCTTTTCTTTAACTGTTACCAGAACAAACATATAATTTTGGTTTAATGTATTTAAAAATCTAAGAATGGTCTAACAAATGGATATATATTTGGAAAGGGCTGGCCGGGGGAGCGATCGGTGTCAGGGGGCACTGCGGAGGCTCTCACCCCTGGGAGGCTGGTGACTGAAGCATGATGGTGCAAGCTACTAGAGCCAAATAACTTAGGAAAATACTGCCAGCAGGGGCGATGTGCTCAGTGGGAGTGAGCTCCAATTCATGACCATAACTCTAGCTCTGAGGATCAGGGGCTAAATAGACCGTGCAGAGGCCTAAACATAAAATGAAAACTAAAATCACAATGGATGGGTTGGCTTGAACTGAGGCACTGATAGCTCTCGGGACGACTGGGACCCACCGAACTGGAAACTAGCAAGACGCTGCTACGGTCGGCCCAAATAAAAGAGGCTCATTCTCCCCATGGGTAGACTTACCCTAGCATGAATAGAGGAATGCAAAGGGTCTCTCTAGATGGTATACGGATACTGGCTTCTGGTGCTGCGACCTACCGTGCGGAAGATGCGTGGCTTGCTCGAAGGGGGGGGCACCCAGTGGTGTCGGTCAGGCACTGACCTGCTATTGCTAGCCCATACCCACACAAAGTGCAAGAGCATATGCAGCCTAAAACAGGTCGAAGGTTGTCTGCCTATGGGATAAGAGACCAAGTACTATCTGCTCTGTGTTGCGTTCTTTCTTTTTGGTTCCACTTACTCTGCTAGTTCCCCGTAAGTTGCCAATTTGTGGGGGTTTACTCCTTTACATCCGATTGTTCTATCTTTTTTTTTGCAGCTTATCGCAACACATCAAAGGTCAAGGTCGGGACTTCCACACACCCCCCGCCCCGACAGTTTCACGAAGCTGAGCACCCTTACAGGGTGGCTCCAGGTGAGGACTTCTGGTACAGGGCAAGTGTACCTCACCTTACTCTCCACTTTCAATTAAGATCTGCAGGAAGGAGGTGTGAGGGTAACTAGAGATTCAATATTATGAATCTCCTACCTTGGAAGTCTGCTATCTTCTGTTTAAAATGTTGGATAGGAGCCACGTTGGCTGATAGTGTTCATGGAAATATTGAGTATTTAATCTTACTGTACCAGGTAATTCTTATCATCCTAAATGTACAAATGATGTTCATGCAAAATGACCTTAGCTGGTTTGGGAAACAGATTAATAGGGCACTCAGGTAATGGCTTTGTGAAAGCCTGCTTTTATCTTATTTTCAGGAGCGATGGCTGAGACAGGCTCACTGTTCTGTTCTGTTCCTTTAATGTGAATGGCCTTACCAACCCTGTTAAACGTAGCAAAGTTATGAGTTTTATAAAGAAAACCTCAGCTGACTTTATTTATTTATTTATTTATTTATTTACAAGAAACGCATTTGTTGAAACAAGAACATGCCAAATTGCTGAAATTTGGGTTTAGGGACATGGTGGCATCTTCGTATAAAAAAGGTAGAAAAAGGGGGACGGTGATTCTGGTTCCAGCCAAAACTCATTTTGAAAAGATGGATATATTGGCAGATAAAGATGGTTGCTACGCTCTGATGAAAGGTAGATTGGGGGGAGTGATGGTCACCTAGGCCTCTGTGTATTTCCCACCGAGCTCTAGATATCAAGAATATAGGACCTTTTTGACTACCCTACTGAGCTGGGCTGAGGGTACCATAATATGTTGGGGGGGATCTTAATTTGGCATTGAACCCTGCTCTAGATACCACATCACAAATACCAAGAGCAATATATGGGACAGCGAGGAGGGTGCAGAACTTGGTGAGGGAATTGGGTTTCCAAGATGTGTGGAGGTATTTTAATGGTAAAGGGGGAACTTTTTTTTTTGGCTGCACACCAGATGTATTCCAGGCTAGATTATTTTCTGGTTCCTGGGGAAGATATGCATAGAGTAAAAGACTGCTGGGTGGGGGACATGGGTCTTTCTGACCACGCTCCTCTTTTCATGAGGACTGACATAGGAGAGGTCAAGAGAAATACCTTTTGGCACCTCAACCTATCATTGCTGAATGATCAAGAGGTCAAGGAGAGCATTAAGGAAACTTTTGATAATTATATGGCTGAGAATCTACCCCAAGATACATCTCAGGCAATAAAGTGGGACACCGCAAAAGCAGTTTTGAGGGGGAAATTCATTTCGATAGCATCCAAAAAGAAAAAGGATAGGGAGGCTAAAAAGCTAATATTATTCACACAAATTAAGAACCTGGAAGATCTCCAGAAAGGTAAAATAGACAAAACGAGGGCTAAACAGCTCAAGACACTTAAAAAAGAATTGAATGATATTTTAGACTACCAGGTCAAACAAAAGCTACGTTTTTTAAGACAACACTATTATGAGGGGAGACCGAAATCATTAAAATTATTGGCCAGTAGGCTTCGTGTGCAGAGGGCCAAAGCCACAATAATGTCAATATGGCACCCACAGAGAAAAGAAATGGTCCATGGGGTAAGGGAGATAACAAATGCTTTCAAATTATTTTATGGTAAACTATACACACCAGACAAGACACCATGTGTACAAAGAGTACAAGCTTTTTTGGAGGGACTAGTGTTACCGGGGTTATCGGAGGAACAGGGGAGGTCATTGCTAACCCCTATTACAGAATCAGAGGTGAATGCAGAAATTTCAAGACTTAAAGCGGGTAAATGCCCGGGTTCTGACGGGTTACCATTGGAGTTTTATAAGACATTTAGAGGGATGGTACTCCCAAGCCTCTTGGGCTTAAACAAAAGCTGTGCTTAGTGAAGATGAGCAAATACCCCCCCTCATGGGACAGGGCTGTAATTTCTGTGCTCCCCAAACCGGGAAAGGACCCTACTAAATGTTCCTCGTATCGACCAATTTCCTTACTAAATACTGACTAACATTTTTACTTCCATCTTAGCTGAAAGAATACAACAATACCTACCTGGTCTAATTGGAATGGATCAGGCAGGTTTTGTTCCAGAGCGTCAGGCTCAGGATAACCTGAGAAGCACATCTCATGTTATAGATCAGATTAACTATACAAAGACCCCCTCCCTTCTTATGAGTTTAGATGCCGAAAAGGCATTTGATAAAGTATCTTGGGCCTTTCTAGGCCAGGTCCTTTCCCGGTTTGGTTTCCCTCAGCAATTTGTGAGGGCTCTGTTTAAGATATGTAAGTCCCCTTCGGCTCATATACCAGCGAATGGCCATGTCTCAGAAGCTGTCCATCAAGGAAGAGGAATGAGGCAGGGATGCCCTCTCTCGATGCTATTATACGCCTTTTACATAGAACCCCTAGCTCAGAGTACAAGATAGAATGGAGGTGTCAGGGGATCTTAATGGGGGGGTGAGGAACAAAATTAGCTTTATATGCTGATGATGTCCTACTATATTTGTCAGACTCAGATAGTTCATTACCAGAGGTGTTTGGACAGATAGAGGAATATGCCTCACTTTCACGTTTTACATTGAACAAGAGTAAGACTGAGGTCCTTAGTTTCTTTTATACCCCATCTGTTGAAATTAGGCAGAGATACCCAATGAAATGGGACATGGAATCTATCAAGTACTTGGGAATCAAGATAAGTAAAAATACGGCCAGCTTGTTCGAATTGAATTATCCTCCACTAGTGCAACAATTAAAGGCAGACTTTAAAAGATGGACATTGCTCCCCCTAACTTTGCACACCAAAAATCAAGCATTAAAAATGAATGCCTTACCCAGGCTGCTCTATTTATTTCAATGTGTCCCTTGTGTTGTCTCTCAGAGGGATCTTGAATCCTGGCAAAAAATGTAAGTTTTTTGTGGGGAGCAATGCGACCGAGGGTTAAAAAAAATGATTATTTCTTCCCGAAAACAAAGGGGGCCTGGCTTTTCCCCACTTGCAGGGGTATTGGACAGCGTCTCAGATGAGGATTGCATTACTGTGGGGCAATCAGGCATACACCTCCCATTGGAAAAAGCTGGATCTAGCAGAGGTTAGAGAGGTCCCCTTGCAGGCGGCCTTGTTTGGAGAAGGGAAGTTACAGGGAACTCGATTTACTCAGGGGACAGCAGTTTTAGAGGGTTGGAGAAGGGCATTGGTAGAGGTAATACCAAACAACAAATGTGGAAATATACATGGTGGGCCTTGATCCAACTTCCACCAGCAAAACTAGATAACTGGTTCTAAGACATGCAAGAAAAGTTTCATGCCCCATATCAACTTTTCCATGGATCCTCCCTGATGTCTTTTGAGATGGTACAATTAAAATTTGGTATAGCCCCACAAGACAGAATAAGATATTATCAGTTAAGGGACTGTATAAATGATCAGTTGGAAAAGGGAAATGGGGTGAGTGATCAGGAGGAAGGGGATGTGCCATTCCAACAGATTTGGAATGCAACAAATGCTAAACATATGATCACTATGTTATATAGAAATTATTTAAATGACCTCAGTACCTCTTCACAGTATATCAAGGAAAGATGGGAGAGAGACATGAACATCTCTATTATAGACTGACAGTGGCCTCAGGTGTGGAGGGGCACTTGGAGCACCACGTCCTCTCCAACTTGGAAGGAGTTCGGTTGGCGGGTGAAGACCCGTTTCTTCCTGGTCCCTGCACAACTGGGTCATTCCATCCCAGGGGTGGGCACAGAGTGTTGGAGGCAGTGTGGAGAGGGAAGTGCGTCCCGGGCACATGTCTTCTGAGCTTGCCTGGAGATCGTCTCCTTCTGGGAGGGAATCAGGCGACACATTTCCAGACTTTTTGAAGTCCAGACACCTCTAGGACTTGAACATATGGTTTTGGGTATTGTTCCACAAGAAATAAAAGGGAGAGAGGCAAAGTACTTGTGGTTAATACTCGTAATTACAGCTTTGAAATCTATTACCAAGAGGTGGCGAGAGAGAGGCAATCCGGATCTGAGGGAATGGGCCAAAATAATAGAAAATATAATGGATATGGAAAAAATCACCTTTTGTCTCAAGCAGTTAAATCAGGAATACCAGAATAGATGGTCAAGATGGCTTTTATATGAGGGAAAGGAAGAATGGCAGACCTAATAGAGATAAGAGATCGAAAATCATGATCCTAAAAGAATGGAAAGAGGTACTGGCACAAGCCCGGAGGGAACAAGGGGAGAACAGTGGTTAGGGACAAGGGGAAAATTCGATCCTATGTGGGGGGGTTTCCCATAGAATATGGCGTTTTTGTGAGACTGATAGGATGATTGTGAGTTATGTCAAGTAATAACCTCGTAATTAGTTATTTTTAATGGTTATTAGTGAAAAAGAAAGCTATGTTCATATCACCTAATATTTTAGTACTGAGAGAGGAATGAAGGGACATTATTCTCCTATGGATTTCTAGCTTGTCATCCTACTTAAATATGTAATAAGTGCATAAAATGTATGTATATTGGGATGTACTTGGAAACTATGAGATATCTCTATATTATCTTTAATAAAGCAAGTATATAAAAAAAAAAAAAGTTCTTAAAAGTAACTCTGTACTCATCCACTTTTTTCATGTATGCCTCTGTTTTGTCACCAGATAAAAAATTTCCCTCAAAGGGAAGATCAATGACTTTAGCAGAGTGTCCTAGGTAAGGGATGGTAGCCCTTAGCCAAGCAAATCTCCTCTGTACCACTGCATGAGCCAAGACTCTTGAAGCAGAGTCACTGGTATTGACAGCCATGTGAAACTGGTATTCTGTGGCATCCAGGGTTGACTTTGCTATTGCGGCTAGGTCCTGGGCCACTTCACCATCTACGGTATCATTCAGAGCCAGTACTGCATTCCACAGTGCTTTCTGGTACAAGCTGTATAAGCCAAGTAAGCTGCCCGTCTTAGAAGCAGGGAAAATGATGTGTACACTTTCTTGGCCATAGTATCCAGTTTCCTGGAATTCTTTTCAGAGGGCTGTGCTGAGAAGGGCACCTCGTCAGGCAGATGCCTGTACCACTCCTTAATGATCAGGATGGGTATACATGTATTCTACCCCCTGCCTATCCACTTGATACTTTTTTTCAGATGTCTTATCAATGTCAGCACCTGAGTTAGGTGCCACCATGATTTTTGACATCACTTTTTTGAAGGACTTGTGGATGGGGACCAATAGTTTCCATGTAGGGGCTAGTCCCATCATGTCCATGCTCCTCCTCCTCCTCTAAATAATATATATTCCCCCCCTCCTCTACAAGCGGGTGATCTGGAACCAGAGCCGGGGGGGGGTGGAACACAATGAATAAAGTTCCCAGAGCCTGAAAGGCCTGGAAAAACTAGCATACATTTGTCATGTCTTCTGTTAAGAGTATTCAATTCTGTTCCACTGCCTCTTCTCCTTTACAGGAGGAGTGGCAGAGATATGCTATTCTTTTTGCTTTTTCTTGGCAGACACTGGTTTCAGAACCTGCTCTGAGATGGTTTTATTTGTATTTTTGCCATCCATGTATTCAGGGTTCCCCCATTTGGACACCCTGATAGTAACATCCTTTCCACTGGCTAAGCTGTTTTATCTTTTTTTTTATCTGGTCTCTCTGACAGGGACTGCAGCTTTTGAGGAGAACCCTCTGATGCGTGCTTTCCACCATCATTGGGAGCTCCCTCTGAGCCTTTACTGTGCTTTGGTGACATAAAGGCAGACAAAAAAATTACTTACCAGAGTAATCTTTCTTCTCAGTGATTCTCAGATATTCATAACTTTATGCAGTAAGTCTGGAGGGTTGGACTGCCCGGAGAGACTAAAACATGTAAATGAGTAGAATTCTTTGCGTGTGAGGATCATTCAAAGACTGCCTCTACCAACTGTACTATTTTAACTTCTTCAGATTTGTGAGAAGCCTGGAAGTCAGGCATTAGAAGACTAATGTAACTAACATTTTATAAACAAAAAAAGGGGTTACCCCTAATTAAAGCATGGAGTTTAACAGAAAAAAAACTCCAAAGGGAGGAGAATAATAATATTTGACCAAACCACATCAAAGAAAACTCCAAAAGGAGAACACATTGAAAAAAACGTTTTAAAATTATTAAAAGCAGAGAATATGCAACAAAACAACATAGCTTGGTGGCACCAGCATATGGAGTACAGAGGCTGAAGTTCTGAAAGGGGAGGAACGGAGGGAAGTTATGAATATCTGAGCATCACTGGGAAGAAAGAAGATTACTATGCTAAGTAATTTTTTCTTCTAATCCCAGTAATGCTCGGAATATTCATAACTTTGTGCAGATTACCAAGCAGTACCACTGGAGGTGAGTACAGCACTTATTTTAGAAACAAGCTCTGCAGGACTGCTGTGCCAAACCTCGCTTCACTTCTGGACAAAACGTCTACGTTGTAATGCTTTGTAAAGGTGTGTATTATTTTCCAGATAGCTGCTTTACAAATGTCCACCAAGGGAACCTCCCTGGCAGCAGTCCCTCTTGTAGAATGAGCCCTCAACCCAGTTGGGGGCTCTTTACCTGCTTTAGTGTAGCAGAATTGGATATACTGGACTATCCATCTAGAAATAGATCTTTGAAGCTGGTTTACCCTTTTGTACATCCCCATATGTAAGGAATAGTTGTTTTCTCTCCTTTCTATGGTAATTACTGGCTGTCATGTAATAGCTGATGGCCCTTTTCACATCCAGACTATGGAACCATCTTTCACCAGAACTGGTATGGTCTGTGAAAAAGACAGGTAGAGTGATTGATTGGTTCAGATGAAAGTCTGAAACCACTTTAGGAAGAAACTGTGTCTGTTCTGAGGACTACTTTATCTCTGTGAAATTAGATATAGTCTTGATCAATGCAGAGAGCCTGGAGTTCGCTAATTCTTCTTGCAGAAGTAATAGCTACTAGAAAAACTGTTTTCCAAGTAACACATTTCAGATGGGCAGTAGCCATGGGCTCAAAATGAGGGCCCATGAGCTTGGCTATACACATGTTCAGATCCCAAGCATGCACTGGTGCTCTGGGAGGTGGGTGCAAATGCATCAACCCCTTAAAAAATCTTTTAAAAATGTTGTCTGATGCCACTGACACCTTTGTCCATGCAGAAAGGTAGGCAGATATTGCTGCTAGATGAACCTTTAGGGAACTGGGTTGCAAACCCTGTGAATGCAAATGAGTGAGATAATCTAAGACAACTGAAACTCCAGCCTTATTTGGTGTAAGGTCCATACATGAGCACCAGAGAGAAAATCTCTTCCATTTGGAAGAATGAGTTTTTTTCATAGAAGGTTTACTATAACATTTTAAAATATTTAAGAGAGCTTCTGAAATATTTAAATCTGCATACTCAAACTCCTCAAGAGTCATGCTTTGAGATGAAGAGACTTGAGATTTGGGTACAACAGTGTTCCCTGATTGGAGGTCAGGAGATTGTGCCTGAGAGGCAATTGTATTGGTTTGCTGACAGACATGGAGAGCAGAAGAGAGTACCATGGTTGTCTGGGCCAGTCTGGAGCTATCAAGAGATGCCGAGAGGGATCTTAGCTTCAGTAATACCCTGAAAACCAGAGGAAATGGGGGAAAACTCATACAGGTGCCTGCCTGACCAATCCAGAGCCAGGGCATCCAGAGGGACTGTACCCTGTGCTGGAGGTCTGCAGCAATACTGAGGTAGCTGGTGGTTCTGGTGGGATGCGAGCAAGTCCATCTCTGGAGTGTCCCACCTCCTGAAAATAACTTGTACCACCTGCTTGTTTAGAGTCCATTCGTGATGGGCCTGGTTGATCCGAATTACTGCATCTGCAAAGGTATTGTCCTTTCCTGGCAAATGGATTGCCTGTAAGGATACCTTCAACGAGTACGCCTGAGTCCAAATTTTCATGGCCTCTGTGCAAAGGAGGCCTGATCTGGCACCTCTCTGCTTGTTTATGTAGTACATTTTGGCGGTATTGTCTGTTCAGATCTGTACCACCCTTCCGATTACCAGTGAAGAGAAAGCCCTTAAGGCTAGGAGCACTGCTCTGAGCTCCAGTAAATTTATGTGCTAAAGGGACTCTGCTGCTGACCAAGTACCCTGAGTTGTGTGCTTCCCTAAGTGGGCACCCCAGCCCAAAAGGGATGCATCTGTTGTGAGGACCAGAGAAGGATTCTCTCTCTGAAAAGGAACTCCTTGCCTTAGGCTGGATTCCTCCTTCCACCACAAGAGTGCCCTTAATAGTGGCCTTGTCACGGGAATAAGCTTTGAAGAATAATAATAATAATAATTTTTATTTATAAGACGCCTTTCAAGTGTCAAGGCGCCGTACATAATAATTAAAACAGACATAATAAAAATACAGGCAAACCAATTAAACCATTCAATATTCAGGGAATGCTGTTTCCCATAAAAAGGTATTCAGACCCCTCGTAAAACCCTCAAAAGAAGTGCACTCACGCAACCAACGGGGTGGAGAGTTCCCAAGGGTGGGGGCAACATATGAAAATGCCCGAGCACCAGAAGATTTCAAATTCACCCTTGGAACCTCTAGCAACCCCTTGTCGGCCGAGCAGAGAGATCGATCAGGGCAATAGGGAACCAGAAGTTCTTTCAGATAGGCGGGGCCCAGATCATGTAGGGCTTTAAAAGTTTGCAAACCAACTTTAAAGGTGACCCACCATCGAATTGGCAGCCAGTGCAGTTCGCACAGCACCACAGTGATATGATAGGATCTTCTAGAGCCCATCAAAAGCCGGGCTGCAGCATTCTGCACTAGCTGCTGGTGACAGATTTCAACCCCCGAAAGCCCTAGATAAAGGGAGTTGCAATAATCCAGGCGTGAGGACACGAAGGCATGAACTAAGGTAGGCAGGTCAGCAGATGGAACAAGATGCCGAATTCTGGCGATATTTCTCATATGATAAAAGGAAGTCTTGACCACTGCCGACACCTGTGAATGTAGTGTCAACCTATCGTCAAGAACTACCCCCAAGCTCTGCACCCGTTCAGAGGTTGGGAGAGAAACTCCAACTAGAAAAATTCCGGATGACGCAACACTACCTGACCCCCTAGATGTCGGCCCGAGTCCACAACCAGTACCTCAGTCTTATCAGAGTTCAACCTCAGCCAACTGGAAGTCATCCACTCCTGGATTTCTTTTAGACAGCTGTTAAAGACCGAGAGCTCCCTCCTGGTCGGGAGCAAAAGAAAAATAGAGCTGGGTATCATCTGCACAACAGTGAAACCTCAGCCCATACTTCCTTACAATGTCTCCGATGGGTAGCATGTACACCGCAAGTAACATGGGTGACAATACTGAACCCTGAGGCACCCCACACAACAAAGCAGTTGAATCTGAGGAAAAAAACCCGAACACAACCCTGTGTGATCTCCCAGTGAGGAATGAAGTGAACCATCTCAAGACGGTTCCAGATATTCCACAAAGCAACTTCAGGCGATCTATCAACACCATGTGATCTACAGCGTCAAACGTTGAAGAAAGGTCGAGGAGACCCAAGATGGAACGGCTCTTCCAATCTCTAGCCATCAGGAGATCACTGAGCACCCGAACTAACGCTGTCTCGGTACCATGTCTTTTACGAAAACCGGACTGGAGGGGTTCACAGATGTCATGGATGGTCAAGTGGTCCTCCAATTGTGCAGCTACTACTTTCACAATCACCTTCCCAATAAAGGAGAGGTAAGAGATCGGTCTGTAGTTTTCCAGACATTCAGGGTCCAAGGTAGCTTTCTTCCAGAAGGGTGTCACCACTGCCTCTTTCTGGGAGCTAGGAAACTCACCAGATTCCAAGGAGCACCTGACTATCTGTACAAGGACAGGACCGATGATATCAATACAACCCAAAATTAGGGAAGTCAGTCAAGGATCCAAACTACAGCACATAGGGTGCACAGACTGGACAATCCTCATGACATCTGTGAACTCCAGCTGGCCGAAGGAACTCCAGGAAAACCGAGGCACCGTGATCTCACCACAGCCGCTCCCTTAGAGAGTGATGGCGACAGTTCCGCCCTAATATCAGCCACCTTATTTGGAAAGAACCGAGCAAGCTTTCCGAACTTGCAGACAGGCTGGGTTGCACAGTCTGTCCACAGTTCGGAACAGCTGAGCTGGTCGAGTCTGCGCAACTGCGATCTCCCTGGACAGGAATTCTGCCTTCTTATGGGCGATAGCGGATTGATATACAGAATAGTGATCCATCAATCTAAGCTGGTCGGCATCAAGGGCGGACCTTTGCCAGCAATGCTCTAACCTTCGCCCCCGTCTCTGCATCTCCCTCAATGTTCCATCAAACCCAGGGGATTTGGGGCAAAGGGAGAGGGGGTGAACACGAACTGGAGCAATAGCATCCAGAGCCCCCGTCACAGCAATATTATAAGCCGACACGAGGGTCTCTGGATCACTGCTTGCCAACATGGGGGACGAGAGGTCAACCAGAGCCGCTAGGCCTTGGGAATCTATATCCCGCAAGGGGCAGTACCTACCCAACTCCACAAGGGCAGACCTTCTAGAGAGAGTGCAAAAACTAAACCCCACGGTGTGATGGTCTGACCACCCGATGGGTTCCAATCCCACATCGGATGCCTTGATCCCCAGGAGGAAAATCAGGTCCAGAGAGTGTCCAAATTTATGTGTAGCAGAGGAAACCACCTGTGTAAGGCCCAGCGTTGTCATAAGCTGGAGGAAGTGTTGACCAAATTGCGAAAGAAGGGTCTCTCTTTTGACTCCAGTGAGTCCCAAGGTAAAAATGGATGTCCCTCATGTGAAACCTGGATCCCTGCACTGCGCCTGTGGATGCAGCCATATGACCTAGTAGCTGCAGAAACCGCCTTGCAGTTTTTGGCTTGTGCAGACTGAAGGAATTTGCTATTGACTGAATACTTTGCACCCTGTCTTAGGGTAAAAAGGCTCTGCACTGAAGTGTGTTGATTTCTGCCCCTACGAACTGCAAAATTTGAGCAGGAGTTGGAACAGATTTCTTTTGGTTTATTATGAACCCCAGGCACTCCAAGAGGTACTGGGTGATTCTTGGGGAATTCCTTACTTGGTCTGGTGACTTGCCCACCACCAACCAGTCATCCAGGTATGGGAAGACAGTCACTCCCTGTCTTCGAAGATATGCCACCACAGCTATTAGGCATTTTGTAAATACCCTTGGTGCTGAGGAGCGGCCAAAGGGCAGAGTTGAAAACTGGTAATGACCCGAAAGGAACCTGAATCTGTATGATTCCTTTATGGGGATGTGGAAATAGGAGTCTTTCAAATTCAGTGATGCCAGACAGTCCCCTTTTGGATTGTTGGCAATATCCGAGCCAGAGTTACCATTTTGAACTTTTTTTTTTTTCCAGACACTTGTTTAAAGCTCTGAGATCCAATATTGGCTGCCACTCCCCACTTTTCTTTGTTGTTAGGAAGTATCTGGAGTAAAAACCTATTCCTCTCAGGGTGGTAGGAACTGATTCCACTGCTCTGAGCTGTAACAATTTCTGAACCTCTGCTTCTAGTAGTGTTCTCTCTGCTAGAGGAGATGAGCAGTAAACCCTGTTCTTTTGTGGAGGAAAAGATCTGAAATCCAGAGACAGACCCTGACCCACTACCTCCAGAACCCACTTGTCCGTGGTGATGCTTAGGCAAGCCTGGATGAAGTGGGACAGTCTGCCTCCGACAGGGAGGGAGGAGGAGGTGGCCTGAGCCTCAGGGATTTTGCTCTGATTGGGGCTGAGGCTGGGCCTGAGAGCCCCTCCTACACCTACCCCTAGAGTATCCCTGCTGTGGATACTGCTGGTACTGGGGCACAGCTACTGGCTGGAAAAAGGGTCTGGTCATAAAAGACCTTCCCCTGCCCCCCCCTCCCAATAGGGCCTAGTGGATGAAGAAGCTCTCTCTTTAGAAGAGTTGCTTCTATAAGTGGCCTTATATTCATCCACTTTCTTCATGTAGGCAACAGTGGATTCTCCAAGAAGGGAATTACCCTCTAAAGAAAAGTCCAGGGCCTTGGATTGAGTATACTGAGAAAGGTTCATGACCCTGAGCCAAGCAAACCTTCTCTGTGTCACAGTGTTAGCCATCCATCTGGCTGCAGTATCATTTGTTTTCTTTTCATACTTGTTTTATTTTATCATTCAGCTTTAAAGTACACATAACTTATCACTTTAAGATCACATTATCAATCAGAGTCCTCACTTAGTGTACAATTTTCTTCTATAATCTTAGGCATTAAATATCCCAGCTATAAAAACAAACATTGAAAAATAATGAAAATTAATTCAAATTAATTCTGGCAAGTAGTATAGAGAACAGCAGGCAGGATCTATCTTTTGTGGCGACTGTTCAGTGTCAATATATTAAATCTTTAACTTTAACTACCATGAGGATATTAAATTCTCTCTGAGGGCGTATGTTATTTGTTTTCATGTTTCCATACCCATTTATCTTCTCCATCAAAACCCTACTCAATCCTCTCCTGATAAAGTTCTCATCTTCCCCATCTCGACACACAGACTCCTACTCGATTCTGTAAACCCATTGAAATGTGCTCATTCTGTTTAATTTGCGTTGTTATTGCTTTCCATTCTTTAAGGCAGGGAGGGGCTACTTGAAACCATTTTTTTGTTATTGCCTTATATGCCGAGGCCAGTAAGATTGCCCAAAGATATTTCTGGGCCTTGTCTCTTAGCCCTAAGGGTGGCAGACCTAGGATTAAATGATAAGGTTCTAGCTCTTCCCGTATGTCCTTTACGTGTTCCGTAACTTGGGTCCAAAAATTACTTATACTTGGGCATTCCAGGAAAATGTGCATTTGCGAGGCTTTCCCCTCACCACACTCCCTCCAACACCGAGAGATGCCCCTCCCAGACCGCAAGAATGTTGTGGAGGGGACGAGGAAAAATCTCACCCGCACCTTCCAAACAAATTCCCCCCATGTCGGAGATGAGGTGGTTGCCCACGTATCTCTCCAGATCCTTTCCCATTCTGCAGTGGTCATTGGGCATTTAGTCTCCTGCTCCCATTTGACTGTACTGAGGCCATAGCATTCCCTGCTCGATGAGTGTTATATTTATATAGGACCGTTATTGCTTTCTCCCCATACTGTGAAGACCATATCTGCACATATGGAGGGTCTGCACCAACTGCCCAAGTATTCTTATCTTGTAGCCTTAGTTGGCTAGCAATGTAGGCTTTTATTTGATAGTAAAATAGCCTGTCTCTTTCTGTGCAATTAAATTTTATTTTGGCTTCCTCAAAACTCATTGTTTCGTCGCCTCTCATTAGTTGCCAAGGGGCCTCTAGTCCTTTATTTATTTGAGACTTATACCAGGGATTATTGAATGCTGGAACCGAGATTAGCCATTTGTATCTCCAGCAATGGTGCTGATAGTTTTTAGTCTTCATACCCATCTGCCAACCTGTGAAAATGGACAGGGTTGCGAATGGAGCTGTTCTCAGGGTCTCTCTGAGGTGTTTAGGTGAAAAAAGACTAGCCCGAAGGGGGACCTGTACTTCTCTTACAGAGTCAATCTGCTTCAAGCGTGCCTGATAAGTTTTGTTTCCCCATAATAAAGCTAGCCTCGCCTGAGAGGCAGACCAGTACTCGCGCAGAGAGGGAAGGGCTATATCCCCTTTATCTTTAGGGAGAATAAGCTTCAAGAAACTTACTCTGGGCTTTTTATAATTCCATAGATAGTTATTTAACAGTTTTTGCCTAGAGAGAAGTTCTTTGGATGTGCGGGGGCATGGGACACACTGAAATAAGTATAGGAATCTTGGGAGAATATTAGTTTTTAGGGTTAGGTTTCTAACATAAAATGTTGTGGGGAGCAGGTACCATCTACTTATATCTTGTTTTATTTTTTGCACTAATGGGTCATAGTTTTGGGTAAATAGACATCTCAGGTTTGTAGGGATTTGTATTCCTAAATACCTAATACTTTCTTTCCCCCACCTAATTGGGAACTGTTTTTTAGTTGAAGGGGTCGGGTGATAGTTGAAGGTCATGGCTTCTGATTTACCCACATTGAGGGTAAACCCCGAGAGGCTGGCAAAACGTTTGATAAGAGTAGAAAGCGTTTGTAGAGAATTTTCTGGGTTAGTTATATATAGCAAGATGTCGTCAGCGAACAAGGCCAGCTTCTGTTCCGTTTCCCCCACCACCACCCCCTGCAGTTCTTGCACTTGTCTCAGGCACTGGGCAAGAGGCTCTATATAAAAGGCGAACAGAACAGGGGATAGGGGGCAGCCCTGTCTAGTCCCTCGCTGTAGAATGAATTTCTCCGAAATGTGGCCATTGGCCCGTATATATCCTATGGGGCTTCTATAAAATCTGGAAATAATCTCTACCAAGGGGATGGGGAACTTGAATGCAAGGAGGACTTCTCTTAAATATTTCCAGGTTACCTTATCGAAGGCTTTTTCTTCGAGTCCTAGTAAGATCGCAGGAATACTCTTATCGTTAATTTGCTCTATAATATAGGCCGTACGTCTGACGTTATCTTGGGCTTGTCTACCGGGAATGAAACCACTTTGGTCCTTATTTA
Organism: Neoceratodus forsteri; assembly: GCA_016271365.2. Taxonomy (NCBI): domain Eukaryota; kingdom Metazoa; phylum Chordata; order Ceratodontiformes; family Ceratodontidae; genus Neoceratodus; species Neoceratodus forsteri. Next base: position 360,849,658 of record CM028137.1, read on the forward strand.
TTAATAGCGGGGCGATCTCCACCATGCGTTTGGAAAGTATAGTGGCCAGTATTTTATAGTCGGTGTTTATGACCGAGATGGGGAGATACGAGGGGCCGAGGGTTGGATCTTTGCCCTCCTTGGGTATGACTGAAATTATAGCCTCGTTCCAGGAGGGGATGATCTCTCCCTTCTGTGAAGTAGCAGATGCAAACACCCTGGATAGTAGAGGCAACAGCACCTTAGAAAAGGTCTTATAAAATTAGCCCGGGAGCCCATCCGTGCCAGGACATTTGCCTGTTTTAAAGTGCCCTATTGCAGCTGCAATCTCCCTGGATGAAATTGGCGCTAATAAAATCTCTCCCTGTTTTTGGGTTAAGGTTGGGAGTTGAAGGGGGGATAAGAAGCTTTGGATCTCTCCTTCAGGAAGGTCCAATTGTTCCGTATAAAGGGCGGAACAGTAGTCCCGCAGGGCCTCTGTAATGGTACTAGTAGTGGTTTTCATGGCTCCAGTAAATGGATGCTTAACTTTAACTATTGTGGCCTTAGCCTTTCGGTTTCTTATTTGGGCTGCAATCATTCTGGTAAATTTCGGGCCCCCATCATAGTATCTGTGACGCAAATAAACTAACTTTCGCTCTACCTCATAGTCTAAAATATTATTGAGCTGTTTTTTAAGGGTGTTCAGTTCCTTTGTTCGCTTTTTACAGTGTTTTATTTTTTGGTCTTCCTCTAGATTGGCTATTTTGGTTTCTATTAGAAGTCTCCCTTCCTCCCTCTGTTTTTTTCTAAATGCGGAGATTGCGATAATTTTCCCCCTCACCATTGCTTTAACCGTGTCCCATAGTGTTGAAATCGGTGTCCCTTGCACATCATTATCCTGCACTGCCCGAGTTATGGCTCTAGAAATCTCCTCCTGTGCTTCCTTATCCCTGAGAATTGATACATTGAGCCTCCAGAATGTCGCCTTTTTTGGGACTAAGGAATGGATCTTGCAGAAAACGGGTCTATGATCTGAAAGAGAAAAATCTCCCTGCCAAATTTCCATTATACTACCCATATACTCCCTTTGCGTTATTAGATAATCCAAGCAGGAGTACGAATCATGAGCCTGGGAGTAAAAGGTACGTCGGTTATCTGACCCCCGCAATTGCCTCCAGATGTCCTCAAAACCCAACTCCTGCATCAACTTCTGTACTTTTCTACCCAACATTGAGGCACTAGTCTGGGTAGACCTACTCCGCCCCCCAGTTATATCCAGGTTAATGTCCCCTCCACAGATCAAAGTACCCTCAGCCCAGCTCGCTAATTTCGAGAAAAACTTCTGATAAATTGAGAATTCTGAAGCCGGAGAGATATATACTGAGGCGAGCGTTATATGCTGACCTTCCAATTGGCCCTTGATAAGCACATACCTACCCCTCTTTGTCAGTTACCTTGTCTGATATTTCAAATGGGGTACCTTTTCTTATCAGTACTGCAGTACCCCTACGCCTATCCCCCCCATATGATGAGGCAACCACCTGGGAAAAACCCAGTTTCTCGAATTTTTTGTGTTCAGCGTTCGAGAGGTGGGTCTCCTGCAATAGCAAAACATTTGCCCCCTGTCGTCTCATTCACTGAAGTATCTTAGCCCTCTTAATAGAATTGGTGAATCCGTGCACATTGTACGTGCACACTACCCAGTTTTGTGTCATTTCTTAAATTTGGGGGTATTTTCCAATTTCAGTACCCTTCTTCTACATAGATTTCTCCCCTGGTAGTTGCCCCATTTGTCCCCTATATTCACTGCTTCCAGTACAGCCACTCTGATACCTGCCTTATACCATTGCCCTGCTTTGTCTAACAAAACCATAGTTATACAACAAACTTTAAACATTAGTAACATATCAACTATTAGAACTTTCACAACTAGCGTACTTCCAAGGTTGGGGGCTATATTTGTATTGTTAGCCCCTTTGTCTCCCTTAATAGAGAAGACGGGGGGGGGAGTATTTAGCACTCCGTTTCGAGGTACCCCAGAGCCTAGCTACTGTTAGGCTCCTTTAGGGAGCGCCTTAAATGAAAAACAAGGTCAACACCTACTCTGAGCCGGGCAGGCCCTATTTACGCCTCTGGGGCGTTGTATCTTTTCCTGAGAGGTTTCTCTGGCCTTAGCCTGATAGCTCAGCCTTGTACCTTCTCTCTCTTTAACCAGATAGAGCACATTTATACTCCGTGACTTTTGGGCTTACAGGGTGTGTTGGCTGCAGTATCATTTGAATCAACAGCCATCTGGAACTGGTACTTAGCCACCTCCAGCCCAAACCTGGCAGTTTCAGCCAGGTCTTCAGACAAGGGCGAGGGGGCTTTCACGGACATGTCCAGTACCGACTGCCACAGGGATTTTTTTATACTGGGCAGCATAAGCTTGAAAGGTAACCTGTCTCATGGCCAAAGAAGCTGACAAATAGACTTTTTGGCCATACTATCTGTTTTTCTGGAGTTCTTGTCCTGAGGGTGGGAGGACAGGAGGACTCTGGCTTTGTCAAAGGCTCCCTGCTGTATAACCCCTTGAAGGTCTGGATGGGAGAAAATGAAATCAGCTCCCGTCCTGTCCAACTGATATTTTTTTATCTATTCTCCTATCAATAGAAGGAACAGAATTAGGGGTCTGCAGAAGTTTCAGGGTGTCCTTTTAAAAAAAATTATAAACTGTCAGAAGAGCTTTTGTGGGTGTTAAACCCATCATATTCAAGTATTCAATTTCTTCCTCATCCTCAATCTGCTCTGTGGTAGCAATGTCCAGAGCATCTGCCACTCTCTTCACAAATGTAAAATGTGAGGAATAATTCTCGGACACCCACCTTGGGGGAAGAACCAAAGTCCTGCTCAGGGGACACCTCTGGGGGAATTGGTTCATCCTCCTCAAAAGGATCCTCCTCCTCAAAAAAAAAAAAACTGCTCCTCTGGCAAGGAGGGCAACACATCACTGCTAGACTGGGGACCCAGGTGTGGGGAAGGGGGCAGGCTACTGGGGGATGATGTTTTGTAGTGCCTGGATCATTTTAAAAGCCTGGGCTATTTCTTGAGCCGAGGGCAAAGCAGGCACTTCTGCAGAAATCCCTGGTTTAGCAGGAGAGGGTTCTGAATGTTTCACTTTCTTCAGTTTCTTTGAGAGAACTGCGGAGTCAGCCAGTTCTTTACCTCTTTTTGCCCCTTTTTTCGCCTGTATCAGGGGTACGTGTAAGCAAACTTGTGGGGTCAGCCAGAGCAGATTGGGGTGTCAGCTGGTCAGAGCCGGAGGGGCCCCTAGGAAATCTTTTATTGAGCCTTTCAAGGCGTTTTTCCTCGGTTATATCCAGGAAAGTTTTGCATATTTCACAGTTCTGGTCCAGATGTTCGAACCCAGGACAAGCCACACATAAGATGTGCTTGTCTGCCTTAACAAACACATCTCCACATTTTAAACAATTCTTAAAACCAGGCTCACTGGTTCTTTTTTCAGTTCTCTCTGACATGGTAATGCCCAAAAAGAGAAAAACACTAACCGCTAAATAAAAAAACTAACGTGGTTATTTATTTTTTTTGGTTGGTTCCGGAACCGATAGGAACAGGAGGAACCGAACCGAGGAGATGACAAATGAACCGGTTCAGCAGTCCTGTAACCAATAAAAGCGGTTACAAAAACAGTAAAATATACACACAAAAAAAACTAGTAAATACACTAAATCAAAGGCTCTTTAATCAGAGAACCCCGATGAAAGTAAATAACTAACCCGGTTCCCGCACGGTTATACCGAACCGCGAGGAACCAGAAAATTAACTAATTTAAACAATAAACAAGATTTTTACCGATAATTAGTAGACACAGTAAAAGAAATGAAATCTACTTAAGTTTTTATGGTTTTTGAATTTTCTTCACGCGAAACAGGACGATGACAACTCCGAGCAACCAGACTTTCAGGCGGGGAGAAAAGTCTGAAGAGATTAGAACACTACAGTTGGTAGAGGCAGTATTTGAAAGATGCTCACATGCAAAGAATTCTACTCATTAGCATGTGTTCCATCTCTCCGGGCAGTCCAACCCTTCAGACTTACTGCATAGAGTTATGAATATCCTGAGCATTACTGGGGCTAGAATGAGAAGCTATAAGCTCTATGGGAGTAAGGAATTTGTTGTGCTTAAAAATTCTAATTTGTTTGAATCGAGAGAACCCTCTGGCACTTAACAGCAGGGAATAGTAGAGTTCGCTTGCTACATCAAAATACGGCAAGTCTGTCAGCACACAGATTTGAGTAAATGGAATCTACCCATTTTGTATCAATATGAAACTGTAATTTATTACAGTGCAAAACACTAATACTGTTACCAGTCTTTACATACGTTTCAACAATAAAACTTTTTAATGCTTTTGGTATGGCAAACAGTTTCAACAGCCATTAAAGATGACTTAGAAAACAGTAATTTAACTGAAAAGTCAGTTTACCCTTTCTGTGGTTCTTATTAATTCTTCAGGGCTCAATTGCCCAATCCTGTGTTGAACTGATGTAGGCTTTGTGAACAGTCTAGTCGCTGGCCATGCATACCGTGTCCTCTACTGCAGCTATCCACCTCTGAGGATGGCAGTCACATGACTCAAATGTCAGCACGATGAATGACGCAATGCCAGGTGGATCCGGAGGTCAGGTACCGCCAGCAGTGAGCAACAGCGTGAGCTGCCCCTAGCCCAGGAGCAGGAAAAAACTGATCTTGACAGAGTACCAACATGCCCCAGTGTCCTGGACATTGCCTTTTTTTGTTTTCCTGCTCCTTGGGAAACCACCTGGCTGAAGGTTATATACCTGAAGACTGAGATATGAAAAGGTGGATAGCTGTGGCAGAAAACACTGTATGCATGGCCAGCGACTAGACTCTGTCATCTCATTTCAATGTGGCAATCAAACTCTAAGCTATAAACTCCTTTTTTTTTTTTTTTTTGGTGAATCTTTTTTCCGCCTACCCTGCCCTCCCCATTCCTTCGGGCCGTGCATGTCCTGATGCCCACCAGTCTCACCCCTACTGCCAGCTCCCACCACCTGGATCCGCATTACATGTGTCCAGAAGGTTCCAGTTTATCCCTGCAGGGGGACCCCCCTTCTCCCCGGGGGGGGCGCATAACAATCACTGATTCCTCCGAAACTACAGGCGCGGGGGACGGGAGTGGTGCACCCTGGGGACTGTAGCATGGTTGGACAGCAGCTGTCATCTGGCTGACTGGGATGGGCATTTTCCTGTAACACCCACTTCCCACTAATGCATGCAGCCGCAGTAGTATCCTGGGGCGGGGACGTCCTGCAGCGTGTGGTCACCCACGCTACCAAGGACATTGCCACAAGTCAGCACAAGGAGATGCTGTATAAGTGGCACAGTGCAGCCCCCCCCCCCCGGGAGGAAATGTCCAAAGGATGCTCTGAACTCCCTCCCCATTGGCCTCCACTCCTGACATTTGGGCTTGGGAAGCAAACCCAGGTTGTCAGCATGCCAGACAGATGCACTATTGCTCACTGCCACGGAGCCAGCTCAACTCTTTTTAAAGCCCTCCTCTTTTGGGTTTTAGGGCAAAATCTTTTACAAAGTTCACTACTCATAAAATCGTGATCTGGGCTCAAGCACTTTGAACACAGATCGTGGCAGTCTGCCTTTGCCAGGAGCTGTAAACAAGAAATATAGTATTTAAAACCTGCAAGTTCTGTTTTTTTTTTTTTAAAACCAGGAGAGAGACACTAAGCTGAAAGCTTGTTTACAGGTTTGACCTGGGAGCACAAGGAAGTTAAGCGACTTGCTCAGGGTCCCACAGTATGCAAGTGGGGGCTGTGGGATTCAAACCCAGGTCTCCAGGTTTGCAGCATGAGAGCCTTAAACCGCTGCGCTATACTACCTTCTCTTTTAGAGGCAGTGTGTGTGTGTGTGTGTGTATATATATATATATATATATATATATATATATATACACACACATATACATATAGATATATATATATATACACACACACACACACACACACACACACACATACATATATATACACACACACATATATATACATACAGTACACACACACACACAGAAAACAATTCAAATTGCTTTTGAAAAGAAACCGATAAAAGTTTTTCACACAGAATGCAGTCGCTTCCCTGAGGTTAGAAATGGGTTATCAAGCAGCCTTCTCAGGTTCCTGGGAACTGGAGAAACCACAATAAAAAAAATTGAATTAAACAAAAACACTCTTACAAGTATTCAAAAATCTGTCTTAGAATTTAAAATAACAAACACCTGCAATGAAATGTAAAATACAGATAAACAGAAGGCTGTAGAATCAAGAGGTGAAACAAATCTGTCATTAAGCCAGTAGGGGAAGCGTGACCATGGTGCAGAGTTTGAACTTGATTCTAAATTCTAAAATTAGCGCGAGTTCCATCTCTGGGGCAGCACACACTTGTGGACTGATGCACCTCTGTAAGGTATGCTTGATGCATTCCTACTGTTTGAGTCAGAAATTTATTGTAAACACTAAAAGGAAATAACACAACAAAACACTTTTTTTTTTTTTGCATTCCCCAGCTGTGTAATCATTCTCCTGTCTGCTAGTTGGCCTCCATCATCCCTGGCTCTCGCAGACCATCGCCTACATTTCTTAAGTCCTACCTGGCTCTGAGAGTCCCCCCCAGACTTCCACTTGTGGCTGGGCCACATGGGGAAGGGCCATTCGACCCCCCTCCCCCGAGCGCAATTCAGAAACCTGAAGCCCTGCCTGGTCTGTGATGCGGGACTTGCAGAGGGTCAGGAAGTCATCTAGCCAGTCGGTGAAAGGTCCTCCAGCATTTTCTCTCCAGTACTGCCTGGCATATAATGATGCACCGTGTGTGTGTGTATCCCTGGCTCTGTGGGCATGTGTGTATCAGCATCCGAGGGTGGCCTCCCCTTGCTGAGGCAATAGCCTGTTTTGCTACCACCTGACTTCTACCAGGTGGCAGGCTGGCAGCAAGACATCAGGTTCCCCTTCCCCAACAGAGGACAGCTGTCCCCAGAATCCTCTATCATCTCTCCTCCAGTTGGCCCCTGAGCGACCCAAGTCTGCTCCTGAACTCGTGGAGCAGTGTAGTCAGCAGTACCACTACCAGACCAGCCTTTCGGGTTGGTTTCTGTCAGTGAAAGTGACATCTAGTTTAAATGTATGTGGGATCGTGACTAACATCACAACCCTGATGTACCACTGATCTAATACTAGAATGATAGTGCAACAGCATTCTGACATCGGAACAATAATACAGTAATACTGTGATGTGATGTCACTGTTTTCCTATAAGAAAAGTGATCTCTCTCCCTAGGTCCCCTTCCCTCTCTCTTCAGGTGCAGGGTGTGATACCTTAGATTCTGCACATTCTTTCATTTTAAAGCTAGATTAACTAAGGCCCTAATAGCATAACAGTCTCCCCTCCCGAAGGACCCCAAGATGCAACAAGAACTCACATTGCTTTCCAAGCCTTCGATGATCTCAATGCCATTATTGCTCAGGTACAATTCCTTCAGATTTAAGAGGTTCTGCAGACCCTCAATTTTTGTGATCCGGTTACTCTGGAACAAAAGAAATGCTTTTTAAAAACAAACATGCACACACACCACATAAATGAAATAAAAAAAAAAAAAAAAAACAAACTATGAATGAGCACTTCTCTTACCATTAGATGGTTCTATCTTAATGAAAAACTGCAAACTAGCAACCTTCTTCCCCAGCCATTATATAGCCTCATTCCAAAAAAGTGCATTGATGCACCAGTTATGGTTCAAGTTAACACCACAAAGTACGTAGTATGGTGTTAGAGTATCCAACTCTAACTCCACACACCCCAACCCCAAGCAGTAAAAGGACAAGACCACAAAAGCAATCGGGTAAGACAAACAACATTCAACTGTTTCCAGATGCACATATGCAGTAGAACTGATGTGCTACCTTCATGGATTTGCATCTGCAGCTGCACAAGCTGAGGTGCCACAGGGCCTGTGCTTATGCAGCCACACCTGTGTGTGTACGTCCAACAACGTGCATGAGTACCTGTGCCTGCAGAAGTACTGTTGCCATGTGGGCATCATGGTTTCAACAGCAGATCTAGAAATTTTTCAAGGGGGTAGCAGTTTTGTCAAGGGGGTAGCACTTTCCCTGAAAAAGTAAAATGTTACCTTTTAAAGCTAATATTAGGTTAAAACAGCTACTTTTTGCTGGCCTAAGGTGGCAGTGGGTGGTGCCTCGCTACATAGCTGAATCTGCTAGTACATGCTTTTCTATATGCAGCTGCATAATTGCAGGCCTCAATGATCGATGCCTGTGCTTCTACAGCCAGAAGTTGGTGAGTATGTCTTACACTTGTTCCTGAAGAGGTGCAGGCTCCTCACGGGCCAGGGTTTCTGTAGCCAGAAGTAGTGTTGCAATTCTGGTATCATGCCTGTGCTTCTTCAGGCAGAGGGTGGAGAATGCTGTGCACCTGTGGCTGCAGAAGCACAGACCCCTGCAGACAGAACAGTGTGGATGAGTACCTGTGGCTACAGAACAGCTGGCCCCATAGGGGCCTGTGCTTCTTCAGACAAAAGGCCCTTTGTAATCTGGTATTGTGGATTTGTATCTGTGCTTGCAGGGGCCTGTGCTTCTGCACACACAAGCAGTGTTGCGATTTCATTATCATGGATTTCTATTTGCTGCCATAAGTGAGTGTGTCTATGTTGCAGTGTGCATACCACAGATACAAATCCACCAAGTCAGCACATTAGTACTACTGCATTTGTCTCATCTGGAAACAGTTGTATGATTGTCTTGGGATGATGGCTGCCTTTGGTTGATTGTGTGGTCTTGTCCTTTTACTGCTTGGGCGTGGGGTGGGGGGGAGTTAGGGTTAGATACCCATATGCCACATTTCCCTACTTCTGTGGTGTTAACTTGAACCCTAACTGGTGCATTAACACAGTTTTTCACAAATAATTTCCTTTTATTTTGACGCAGTGGAACTGTATCCTCATTCACTCAGGTCCCTTCAGTAACATATGCAGAGGCACTGGGCCCTTCTAGGCCTTGCGCTGAGGAAAGAGTCCATATGTTAGTTGAAGTGTCCATCTGCTTGCTGGCTATGAATGCAAACAAACTGTGGGGCTGCAGAACCACAGGGCCCTTTGGCCCCTGTGCTTTCATGTAGCTACAGATTCACAGGTCCAAGAGTCATTCTGGCTGCAGAAGCACAGGGCTTTCTAGGTCCTGTGCCACCATGCAGTTATGGGTGCAGATGTGCAGGGTTCTCTGGGACCTATGAAAAACAGGAGTCTTATCTTCACCATATGGTTACTTGGGACATGTAAGGGAAGGCTGAAGTTTGGAATGGGAGCTACAGAACAAAGTGGACTTTTGTTGGTAGGCAACAGGACATTCCTGCCTGCTAGCAGTAACTACACTCAATGAGTACTACTTTTGGTTTGAACTGAAATATGTTGGTTAGTGAACCCTAATTTTCAGTCGAAACTGAAAATTTCGATTCGTTAACCAAAAATTTTGGTTAGCATCAAACTTTTCGGTTTCTACACTGAAATTTTCAGTTTGCACCAACATTTTCCTTTATTAACAGATGCAGATACAAAGGGCCCTCTGGGCCCTGTGCCAAGGGAAGAGTCTGTATACAAGCTGAAGTCTCCATCTGTCTGCCGGCAATGAATACAAACAATCTGTGGAGCTATTGGGGGGGGAGGGGCTTCAGAACCTCAGGGCTCTCTGGCCCCTGTGCTTCCATGTAACTATAGATACAGAGGTGCAGGGCCAAAAGTCATTCTGGCTCTGGAAGCACAGGGCCTTCTAGACCCCGTGCTTACATACAGCTATGGCTGCAGAAGTGTAGGGCCCTCTAGGACCTGTACAAAATAGACATCTTCACTATATGGTTACTTGGGACATGCAAGGAAAGACTGAGCCTTGGAATGGGAGCTACAGAACAAAGGGTGCTTTTGTTGGTGGATGACAGGACATTCCTGCCTGCTAGCAGTATGGAACAGAAAGGGGAAATTGTTTAACCAGGAAAGGCACACTAAGCCACAGCTTGTTTCCAGGTGCAACCATGGAGCACAAGGACGTTAAGTGACTTGCTCAGGGCCACACAGTATGCAAGTGGGGGCTGTGGGATTCAAACCCAGGTCTCTAGGTTTGCAGCTCACAGCCACAACTCTCTGCGCTAGACTGCCTCCTTGAGTAGCTGCACTCACTGAGGACTTTCAGTTCGAACTGTAAAATTTGGTTTTTGAACCATAATTTTTAGTTCAAACTGAAATTTTCAGTTTGCAAGCCAAAATTTTTGGTCTGCACTGAAACATTTTGTTCATGAGCTAAACACTTACATTTGCACCACAACTTTTAGTTTGTGAGCTGAAATGTTCGGTTCGCACCTTAATTTTCAGTTCACAAACCAAAACTTTTGGTTCGCAACAACATTTTCGGTTCATGAACTGAAATGTTCAGTTTGCAAACTGAAAATGTTTCAGTTCAAACCAAAAAAAGTCTGACAAACCAAAAATCGGACTCGGACAAGGACAATCCCAAAGTCCACAAATGACTATTTCTGGCATGATTTTTCTCGGGGGGCGTGGGGATCAGAGTCTTCCTTATGAGGGCCTGTCTGACAAGATTCATGTTTTTGTTTTTTTCTAAGTGTCCATTTATATGTGTTTTCATATTTTTGTGGTAACCAAAAGAAGAAACAAGATGGCAGCCGTCATGAACTGAAAGAAAAAAATTGGTTCGTGAGGACAGTTTCTGGTTCATGACACTTATGTGATGCAAACCAAAACCGGTGCCATGAACCAAAAGGTTTTTGGTTCACACCTGACAGCTATCCAAAACCAAATTTAAAATCTTTATAACTCTGGAACCTTTTGTTAATTTTTCACAAAACCTTCAAAAGGCACTACCTCGGTATAGGCCACTTCTACCCTGAAAGTTTTGTGGAGAAATTCAGTACCATGTATCCGGTATATGACAGCAAAAAATATGTTAAATATAGGAAAAAAGTGAACCTTTTACAAAATTAAGGGTTATCCAGATCTTGGAAACTGCACAATGTGCAGTTATGAAACTTTCAACATGCTGACAAGTAGGGCAGTGTGACTGCGCACACAAATTTAAGGGGTATTCTGTTGAACGTCACCAATGTTATTAAAGTGCACAGTTAGGGGTTTAACACTGACCACCCTACTAACCCTTGCTACAAGGCACTACTGCGCCCTTATAATATATACATATATACCATGCAGGGCTGAGCGGGTGGCTGTTCAGCCTTGTCCTTGGGTACCATCGTCCGCCCTTGCTGCCTCTTCCATTGTTGGGGGATCCCCTCGGATTTCCCTAGCAGCGGGGCTGGGGAAGAGGCATCTCCCACACTCACCCAGAAGTTCCCTTGCATCTCTCAAAGGGGCAGGGCAGGTCATGGCACCTCGGGTGAGGCTTCATGGAACCCAGCTTCCTCTGTTTCCACCTAGTTTTTCCACCCTCCTATCTTGGAGTCGCGGCATAGTGGCCTCCTTCCACCAACCCAGATGTCCATATAACCCCCGAGCACCAGTGCTGCCTCCAGGCCTCCAGTTTGTGGCAGTCAAGAGCTGGAAAGCTTGCAACCCCTATTGAAGAGAGAAAAGCTACCTGGCGGCTGCACAATCCTCTCCTAGCACTCACCCCCACCAACCTCCAGCAATCCAAGCTCGTTCCCGATCTCGGATCACCAGTGCAGCGTTCCCTATTCATTAAAATGGAGAGGTGGGCTGCCACACTAACACGGTTGCCTCTCATTGTGCCTTGCCACCACTCTTTTTTGCTGAGCTACCACTTCATTATTCAGCTGCCATGCTGAATAGCCTGTCACTTTAAACTCATGGTAGGAGTTCATGCGCGAGTATTGGGGGGGGGGGCAACTCCAATCCTACAAGTCAGGTGATCATGCTTCTGCACGGTCAACTCAGACTTCTGCTGTCGCTTTCGTGCACCTACAGTTCCTCTGGCTCTCTGGCAGATCACATGAGGTGCTGGGAGATTGGCAGCACTACTGGCGTACGCCATTGGAACCAGTCAGAGTGCAAAGGTGGATGGACAGTACCGCAGCCCTATGACTGGAGCAGCAACTGTTCTGGTAAGTGCCCATTTTGTAGCTTGCTGCCACTTGAGGGTCTGCTTTTAGACAGTGCGGTCATACCACTGGTGGTAGGGACAGTTGGGCCATTGCATCTTTGTCAGCGCAGCTCAGGGGAATAATTAAGTCCCTTTAGTCCTAGGTTGAGAAAAGATTTTAACCTATTGAAAGGGGGGAAAAAGTTGTTTTTTTGAAAACCCAGCACTCTGAGTTTGAGAGAGAGTACGAGTGTGTGTGTGTGTGTGTGTGTGTGTGTGTGTGTGTGTGTGTGTGTGTTTGGAGGGTGCAGGATCACCCATAGGCCACCCAGGTAGCTGTGACAACTTACTGCTAGATTGCAGAGAGGCCGAATTAAAAAAAAAATTGAGTGGCAGGCTGCCTATAACATTATCACAAAAAAAAAAAAATTTCAACAGGCTGCATGTCATTTGTTCCTTCTGTGGGAAAGCGTAAAGCTCTCACTCTTGGTGTTGCACAGCAGCTAACTGTTGTGGTGGACTGGAGACAGGGGAACAAGGAGCAAGCCTGGGGAGAGAGGAGACAGGGGAACAAGCAGCAAGCCTGGGGAGAGAGGAGACAGGAGAACAAGGAGCAAGCCTGGGGAGAGAAGAGACAGGGGAACAAGGAGCAAGCCTGAGGAGAGAGGAGACAGGGGAACAAGCAGCAAGCCTGGGGAGAGAGGAGACAGGGGAACAAGCAGCAAGCCTGGGGAGAGAGGAGACAGGAGAACAAGGAGCAAGCCTGGGGAGAGAAGAGAAAGGGGAACAAGGAGCAAGCCTGGGGAGAGAGAGGAGACAGGGGAACAAGGAGCAAGCCTGGGGAGAGAGGAGACAGGAGAACAAGGAGCAAGCCTGGGGAGAGAGAGGAGACAGGAGAACAAGGAGCAAGCCTGGGGAGAGAAGAGACAGGGGAACAAGGAGCAAGCCTGGGGAGAGAGGAGACAGGAGAACAAGGAGCAAGCCTGGGGAGAGAAGAGACAGGGGAACAAGGAGCAAGCCTGAGGAGAGAGGAGACAGGGGAACAAGCAGCAAGCCTGGGGAGAGAGGAGACAGGGGAACAAGCAGCAAGCCTGGGGAGAGAGGAGACAGGAGAACAAGGAGCAAGCCTGGGGAGAGAAGAGAAAGGGGAACAAGGAGCAAACCTGGGGAGAGAAGAGACAGGGGAACAAGGAGCAAACCTGGGAAGAGAGGAGACGGGGGAACAAAGAGCAAGCCTGAGGAGAGAGGAGACAGGGGAACAAGCAGCAAGCCTGGGGAGAGAGGAGACAGGAGAACAAGGAGCAAGCCTGGGGAGAGAAGAGAAAGGGGAACAAGGAGCAAGCCTGGGCAGAGAGAGGAGACAGAGTAACAAGCAGCAAGCCTGGGGAGAGAGGAGACATGGGAACAAGAAGCAACCAGGGGAGACAATAAATAAATAACAACCCTACACAGCTTGTAGTCCTATTTTTTGGTCTATCTATGCATTCTGTGCATCCCGTAGCTGACTTTATTTTATTTTTATTTATTTAAGAATCAGTTTACAACCTTTGAGCCAGAGGCTCGTTTCCAAAGGTACTTCGTCACATAAAGACATACATTGCGTTTCGGTTACATAGCAAAGATTTGCAAAATCAATAGGCATTCACCAGAGGTGCCACGTCACGTTGTGGTCAGACAAATACAAATGGGTACAGGGTACATGTAATTGATAACAGGTATTACACAAGTTGGTATCAAGTGAGCATTCTGGTAAATAAACATTGAAAACAGCTGGCACTGGCCAGGTTAAACATAGGCAAGGTGTACAGGAGTGGTGGAGGGATGGTTGGGTGGAGAGCTGCCGAGAGGCATTGTCAAGAGAAAGAGGTGGAGGCTATGTTCAGAGACAGGAGCGATTCACGAGTGCTGAAGATGTGGTTCAGTGCGGTTTGAATGTGGAGATGGTGATGGCATTGGTGATGGTGGCAGGGAGAGTGTTAAACCAGGTTGGGGCTCTATAGCTGAAGGACCTCTGGCCACGGCTGGTTCTCGTCTGGGGACCTTTAGAGTGGTCTTGTAGGAAGACCGTGTTGCAATGGTGGGAGGGCTCTGGTGGATGTATGCCGTTACCCAGGGGAGAGCCCGAGTAGGGTTTTTTTGGTGAGGAGACAGGTCTGGTATCGGAGCCGTTCATCCAGGGTAAGCAGGTTAGCATCGACATATAGCTGACAGGTGTGTGTGAGCCTGGGGGCACCAGTAATCAATCTGCACGCTTTATTCAGGGTTAGGTGAATTTTGTGGAGTGCAGTGGTGTCGGTGACATCAGATACTGGTAGACCATAGTCTACAAGGGACAGAACGGACGTATGTAACAGCGAGAGCCGGAGAGCATTTGGTGGAAGGCAGGTTTTATGGCGGAATAGGATGCCAAGCCGTGTGTTGGTGGCGGATGTTAGGGGCGTCGATGTGGTTGTGAAATATGAGGGCTGAATCAAGGTAACCCCAAGGTATTTGTAGGAGCAGACTTGTTCCAGTGGTTGGTTGGTGCTTGAAGGATACAGATGGGTGGTTGCTAGCTTTGTTTGGGGGTGTGAAAAGAGCATAGTTTTGGTTTTCTTAAGATTGATGACGAGTCTGCGCTCCTTAAACCAAGCCTCGGCACTGTTGAAAGACTGCTGTAGGGAGTCCTGTAGGGAGATGGGATTACGTGGGTGGCAAAAGGACAGCGTCGCCTGCATACAGCAGAATTTTGCCAGAGCATGCACTGGGCAGGGTGTTCAGATACAGCGAGAAGAGAAGGGACCCAGGATGGAGCCTTGGGGACCCCAGAGAGAATGGGATGGGTGCCGGAGAGTGCTATTAATCTTGACACACTGGGATCGAGTGTCAAGATAGCTAGCACACCATGCCAGGGGCCAGCTGAGAGACCAGTGAGGCAGAGTGCATTCAGCAGCAGTGGATGGGAGACAGTGTCAAAAGCCTTTGAGAGGTCAATGAACACTGCACCAGCTAGGAGCTGGTATCCAAGGAGGAGTGTAGGAAGTTGGAGAATTCAATAAGGGCAGTGCTGGTACTGTGACCCATGGAAGCCATGTTGCTCTGGGCATAAGATGTTATGCTTAGCCAGATAATCAGTGATTTGAATGGCCACCACTTCTCCAGGGCTTTAGAGAGGGAGGGAGGATGGAGATTGGCCGTGGTTTTTGGCCGATGACCTGTCCTCCTCCTTATGAATAGGTGTGATAATGGCTGTTTTCCAAGCTGTGGGAATTGTCCCAGGCAGAGTGACTGGTTAATTAGGCTTGTGAGAGGTGCAAGGACTTCATCTAGCACCAGCCTGAGGATGCTGGGGTCCAGTGAGTCACTGCGGGATTGTTGCCATTGAGAGCTTTGATTAGGATGGGTCTGGCTTCGGGTGGAAATCTTTGCAGGAGGAAGCTGGGGTGCTGGAGGACAGGGGAGTTTGGCTGGGGAGGGTCAAAGAAATTACTAGGAGGACTGAGCTAAGGTCAGTGAAAGTGGTGTTGAACCAGTTAGCTATGGTGGCAGGCTCGGTGGAGGTTGTGCCATTTCTAGTGAGCTGGGATGGGGCAGGGAGCAAGCTTTACCATTGAGTTGCTAATATTATCCCAGAAGGTCCGGGCTGAGCCCCAGGAGGAGGTAAGGAGGCCTGGTAATGGTCTGCCTTGGCTTTCCTGATGGCCCATGAGCATTTATTTCGGGCTGCATTGTATGCTTGCCTATCAGACAGACGACCTGTTTCAGTGGCAAGGTGCCAGAGGTTATCCCGGTTTCTAAGTAATTGTAGGAGGGCCGGGCTAACCCAGGGTGCGTTCTGTTTTTTGGACCAGGTTTTGGTTAAGGGTGCAAAGAGATCACAGGCCATGTTGAAGGTGTGGGTGAAAAAGGTGAGGGCAGTATCAATGTTGGTTGCCTGCTGAATGGGGGACCAGTCTATCTGGGTGAGGAGTGCCTTAAGTTTCTTCAGCCCACCAGGGCGGACGCCTGCGGAGGGTGGTCTGGGCTTTGGGCTTGGGATTGGGGCTACCCAGTGGAATAGGATAGGGAGTGGTCACTCAGGGAGTCTGGGAGGACCTGGATGTTTTGGATTTTATGGGGTCGGTTAGTTATAATAACATCCAGCAGGGGTGCTGGTACCACTCTTAGGGTTAAGTCTCGTGGGCTGGGTGATGAGTTGTGTCAGATCTTGGGCGGCAAATGAGTCTCTGGTGGTGGATGAGGAGGTGCTGAGCCAATTTACATTAAGGTCCCCCACTAGGACTTGTTCTGCCTTATGGTGGAGGGTGGCTAGGTAGTCCGTTAAAGATATCAGGGCTGGGTGCTGGTTCTTTGGGGGAACGTAGGCTGTGGTGAGATAGAGAGGGCTCCTAGAGGGGTCTGGGGTGAGTCTGAGGGTAAGGGCCTGGGCCCCATTTATGAGGGTAGGGGTGGGGAGTGCATGTCCAGGTATTGTGTCCCTGGTGTAGACTGCACAGCCTCCCCCTCATTTGCCTACTCGGTCCTCCTGGTATAAGGTATAGCCTGGGAGGGAGACAAATGAGTCAGGAGTTGATTTGGACAGCCAGGTTTCAACCAGGGCTATGATGTCTGGTTGGTGAGCCATGGCCCAGCACTGTGAGGCGTCAAATTTCTTCAGCAGGCTGCATATGTTCATGGAGGCTACTCAAGACCAGTGGGCTGAGTGGGTGGATGGGAGGGCAGGGCCTGGGTTGGGGTGTATGTTCCTGTTAGGAGCAGAAGGAGGAGAAGTGCTCTGGTCAGAGGGAGGCAGATGGAGAGTTTCGCCGGGAGGCGATAGAATAAGGAATGGGGTTTGGTTGCACAAGGGTGGGTAGGGTAGCACAGGCAGAGAAGGCCTGAGTGATCAAAGTGCAAGGGGCTGTAGGGGAGGACAGGTGATGTCTGGAAGGGGGTGAGGTGGAGAGGAGCATATGGGATGTGTGGAGGAGGAGGGAGGGGTAGGAGCAGTGGTAAAGGAGGAGGGGAGGACAGGAGGGTAGGTAGGAACACTGGAGTAGTGAGGCTGAGGGTTAATAGGGACATTAGGGTATGTGGAAGGCAAAGGGAGGAGGAGGAGGAGGAGGAGAAGAGATAGACTGGCGAGCAGGGGATGCATGTGCATAGTTGGGAAGGCTGGTGGAGCTGAAGTGAGGAAAGAATGGGGGGACTAGGATGAAAGAGGGGAGATAGAAGTGAGAGAGCACCTCTGAGTCTAGTTGCTGCTATGGTGTGGTGGTAGTGTATGTGCCTGAAGTGCATAGAGTACCAGGTTCAAGTCTTGATCAGGGTAATAGGAGAGAGCTAGACTAGTGGCTGTAGCAGCAGGGAGTTGGGTTCAGGTTTGTAGAAGCACTTAGATAACACTTTAGTTGTGTCACAGGGTTAGTGCGTTCTTTATAGTTATGAAATCCTGCAGTAAAAATATGCAAGTGTTCTAGGTGAGTGGTGGAACTGTGGACTTTGGAAACAAGGGTGCAGGGTTCAAATCCTGCAAGGCAGCAGGAAGAAGAGGTAAACTTATATTTTGGCAGATTGGGTAGGGAAGTGATTAAGAGGCTTAGAAAGTAGTAATAAAGTAGGTAGGCACTGTGGTGCAGAGGTAGAGCAGCTGACTCTGACTGCAAGGGCACTGGGTTTGAACACAGCTCAGGGACAGAGTGTAGACAGGGCCAATATTTTAAATCTGGGCAGG
Source organism: Neoceratodus forsteri (assembly GCA_016271365.2). Lineage (NCBI taxonomy): Eukaryota > Metazoa > Chordata > Ceratodontiformes > Ceratodontidae > Neoceratodus > Neoceratodus forsteri. The sequence goes on from CM028137.1 coordinate 360,867,476, forward strand.
AGGGAGTGAGGTATGGTTAAGAGCATAAAAATAGAGGAAGTTGTTGGCCTGGTTCAGTGGCTCAGAGGATAGTCAGTAGAATTTAGAGAGAAGGGTACCAGGTTTGATACTAGCAGTTGCTTAGAGATAGGCTGAAGGATGAGTGCAGAAAGTAGGTAGTAGAAGGAATCCAAGGGAACTGCAGTGACCTCTAGTGGGACAGCTGTGAGGTAGTAGCTAGGAGGGATATAGAGAGGACAGAGGAGCTAGAGTGGAAAGTGCAGTGACCCCTAGTGGTTGGTGCCTATAACCTGCAAATGGGAAAGTGGACACAGTAAAAAGGAGGAGCCAGTAGCAATATATAGAGTGCCGACCCTCGGTGGGAGGGTGGTTGGAGCGGGCGGGAAGTGCCTCACAACAGTCAGGCTGTAGTGCAGGACACTTTACCTCTTACAGGCTCTGGCAATCCCCGATTTCAGTCTCTGCTGCTGGGCCGAGTTCTGAGGGGAGCGGGCTGCTTCAGGGCCTATATAGGGAGGACAAAAGAATCCCATTAGTATGCAGCGGGCTAGTACAGGACCCTACTGCGCATGCGCCAACTATTGGAACTGTATCCCGATACAGGAGGCTACTGCGCATGCGCAAGATGGCGGACACCCACGCTACACATTCTATGCAATCCTACCAAGGTAAGCACTCTAATACAGCATTTAAACAGCTAAATTATCACAGAATACTAGTGCTAGATGCTCTAAACCTTGCCCTTAAAGTAACACAGAGATAGCCCCCAAATCCCCTTTCAGAGCAGTCCAGATATCCAGAAGCACAGTCAATCAGTCACTGTGTGGGGACAGAAAAAAGACTCCAGACGAGTAATCTTCTCCAACAGTCAGGCTGTAGTGCAGGACACTTTACCTCTTACAGGCTCTGGCAATCCCCGATTTCAGTCTCTGCTGCTGGGCCGAGTTCTGAGGGGAGCGGGCTGCTTCAGGGCCTCTTACAGGCTCTGGCAATCCCCGATTTCAGTCTCTGCTGCTGGGCCGAGTTCTGAGGGGAGCGGGCTGCTTCAGGGCCTCTTAGAGGCTCTGGCAATCCCCGATTTCAGTCTCTGCTGCTGGGCCGAGTTCTGGACTTCACCCCATGTTGACTCCACCATCAAAGTGGCTCCACCCCCATTTACCACCGTTCTATATTTTCGGGCAATCGGGAACACTGCAGAGTACCATGAGTTAAGGCGCTCTGCAGCACCTCAGCCTTCTGCACCGCCAGCCTGGCCTTTTTTTTTTTTAAACCTATATTTTACCGCAGTTAGTAAAATATTACATGCAGAATTTTACATACAGAAGTCAACAATGAATACGTACAGCACAGATAGTTTATGCAGGTACAACTGTGTCTGAAACTCTGGTGGTACCTCAATGACAGAAAGCCTACAAATAAATTAAATAGAAGTTCAAAAGTTGGCCCTAATTGAAGCCTTGCGTTCAACCAATGCTATTTGGAAGTCTGAAATAAAAAAAATTAATGCATTCCCAGCTATACAAGTCGAATGTTCCAGTTTCTAAAAGAAAGATTAGAACCACATTAAGGCTTTCCACATAGCTCCTTGGGCTGTCAGAATACAAACAGAAAAGATCACACTTTAAACCCAACAATGGGTAACAACAACATCACACTACTAACGGAACCAGATACAGCATGTAGCTTTATGTAGGTGAGAATATTCCTCCGAGGGAGGAAGAAGAGTGAGGCAACAATGCTGGATTCCTACCTGGGAAGTACTGTTCCACACAGCATACGCACAGCCCCTCAGGCACCCTGTCGCTCCACACTGAAGGCCCACTGCCATCTTATACAGTGCATGTGGTGGCTAGGGAGGGAATCGATATTACAATTGCCATTACCCCCCTCCCCCCCCAAAAAAAAAACTACCGCTCCTATGGTCAGAGAATTTTAAGTGAAACAGAAACAAAGTAAGCAGTATCTGCACTGATATACATATGTAAACCATGTAATCAGGCATAGAGCAAATATAATGGAGACAAGAGACCGGTGCAAACAGCCTCCATACCCTCTGAACCATGTGCCGAGTGAAGCAGTATAAAGTCCTACTATATCAGATTAGCTTCAATTACAACCAACAGTCATTATCTTTGTTGACTTACTATGTTGGTAAGAAATCATGTCCCTAAATCAGTGTTCTGCCCAGTTGATTACTGTGCTCATGAGCCAAAGGATACGGCAAACGGCAAAGCAATTAGTCATCTGCATGTCCAACTGAGGCTTCCTCTCCTGGTGCAATCTCCGCTGGGCCCAGTTTATTAACAAAGGCACTGGCTGGTTTTGGGTCAGTGTACTGAATACTGCTCATCTTTGATTAACCAAAAAAAAAACCTGTAGCAGGGCTGGAAATACAAGATGACAGAGGATATTCAACTCCCACAACTTACTGGTAACCCGCTTGAAAGATTTGCAAAGAAGGCAGCAGGTAGCATAAAAGCAGTTGGGGAACAGTAAAATACGGCTGCCACAGATTTACATAGAAGCCTGATCTCCAGCCTTTTCCAGGATGTGGTCTCTGGCCGTTGAAGTAGTTACTGCAAGAAAAGTTCTCAGGCCACCGCTGAAAGCAACTACTCTATGCGGGTTTTTATGGTAGGTCTTTATGATGAAGACAGCAAAGCTCAACCTTACTGCTTCAGGAATTCACTGTTCTAAAAAAGTCTTGAGGTCATCCCCCTCACATACCTAAAAGCTGAATATCTGCAGAACGAGCAGCATCCTTGAGTTGCTCCAGCCTGCTGTGGACCACCCCGTTCCTTTAAAACTGCTACTGTGGCAGCAAGCGCCTTCTAGGCCATTCAGTTAATAGTCCTCGACCATCTCCACCACAGCATCTGTTTGTTGCTCCAACACCACCATTTGTCTTGTAAATTTTTTATCAAGTTTTTTGATGGTGTTTTTGAGCAGTGTGATGGCTTTCTGAAGTGAGTTAAGTGTTGAGGAGGAGTCCCTTTTAGCTCCCGGTTGTCAGGTGGCGGTTTGGCAGAGCCCCGCCATCGATGCGTCTTCTTGGATGACCCATTTCTTTCGGGGATTGCTAAAGATTACTCCCTACAGATAGCTCCATTAGTAGTTATCATTTGTAGAACAACTGCAGTCCATTAGAATAACAAATTTTGTTGTTCAATAGCAGACTGTGCAGGAGCTCAAGGAAATGCATGTTTTGTGAAAGGCTGCTGGATCTGCCCTCCTTCCCCCCAGTTAGGGTTTTTTAATTAGCAAATCCATTTTTGTTTCACTTCTTTTTGTTTATACTTTCATAATGAATTAGAAAACAAAAAAACTCGACTGGGAAACCAGCCGTTACCGGAGCTCACTACAGGGCAACAGCTCTCTTCAGGTGAAGAAACAGATCTAAGTAAACAGCCAGAGTGGAATGTGGATGCAGAATTTTAACCTACATTCCAAATTCTAATCATCCGCATTGGTCCCATCTCTGGGGCGTCACACTCAGCTGAAATGACTGCACAAACTGTAAACATTTAAGTGAGTGATTCCTGAGGTTAGAAATATAATTTTTAAAGACATATCTGCATGCCCTGTCACTCTTGATCCATCCGAATGGCCATGCCCATCACGCGTGTACCTGCCTGGGTATGAACACGGCAGACTGGACAGATTAATGGACTTTTTCTGCCAACATTTTTTCCCTTTTTTTAAAATCAAAGTTTATTGACATCAAGATAGCACACAAATACATTTGTGACATAAATTTACAACATCTGCTGTGAGGAGTAATGAAGTGAACATACATATTTATGTCATATAACAGGGAAGGTGCTAACAACATAAAGTAGTCCATGTGTCCTAAAAAGTAGTGGTGTGCCATTCCTTAAGACAACGCTGATCGTTTCTTTTCTCTTTTTGTTAAACTTTATGTTTACTAGTTTTCAAGAAAAAAAATATAGCTCATTCAGTGAAGGCATCCACTGTAGCATGCATCTTGTTTATACAAATCAGGAATCACCGAGTCACTCCCTCAGAGCTACAAAATTTAGAAGGTATATTCTACATATATTTAATACTGTATTACAGCTGATGTTCACTGTTCCCTTAATTTTCACTATGTTTGCTGCTCTACAAAAATTACTAAATAAAAAGGACAGTGAAATAAAAAAGACAATGAGATTACAATGGTGTATATTACAGCGGATTGGAAGGGTGCTAAAATTAATGGATGCAGGCCAGCCCGGTGGCACAGAGAGCTAAGGTGCTGGACATCTTACCTCATGCCATGCCGGCGACCTGGGTTTGTAAATGAGCCAGGGGAAGAGGGTGGGAGCAAGACTGAGCAACCATAACGGCAGCTCTCCTCTCCGGAGCCCCAGTTCTGCCTTGCCCTTGGGTGGAGGTCTGACGGAGCAACGTGGTGGGCAGGGTGGCAAGTAGCACGGTGCCTCACAGTCACGGCATGCGTGTGCCTCCACATGAGCGTGCGACCAAGGCATGGAGGGTGAAAAGGGGGGAGAAGGGGGATAACATGTACATAGAAAAACAATTTCATTAAAGGATGCTGAATGCATTGCTATAGATGAAAGAATGAACATATTCTGTAGTACAGTACTTCGCTCTGATAAAACAGAAAACTTGGAGCTCAGCCAATACCCTTGGCATATCAAATCACGTAACTTAGAAGTAATAAATACAAAAGTGACCCGTTTGGTCCTATGGCTGGTCCCTAGGGAAACAGAATAATAAAAGGCTCTTCCCACAACCCCTTAACTTAAAATTCAAACTGTAAAGGATTTTCCCCAAATCATCAAGTCGATTAGCAATGGTGTTACTACATGGCAAATCTGAAACTACAATTTGTAGACTGGACATTATAGCATGGTGGACATAAGTTATTTAAATTGTTCAGAGATAATTACTGCAAAATGTAATTGTAGCTCTACTTGCCGCCTCAACCCATGGAGTGGGATATACCTCCCATACTGGAAGCACTTACCAGACCCAAAACATTAGGTGAATCTGTCTTTCTCCAACAGGGAAGCCTACATTAATGCTGGTACCGTAAAGCGTTCCACTAGCAATGTCAGCCACCAACTATGTGGTCGGCACGTGATCCCTAAAGGTGGGGCTCATAACTGCTAACGTGTCGAGAGCTTACCAAGTGCTACAGACTCTGAAAGCAACCTGTTTAAAAGGCATTTAACCCTTGCAGGGCCGCGGACTGATATATCAGTGCAAAATTCCTATACGTTCTAATTCTGTCAGCAGCCTTGGGTTAAACATAGAAAACAACAGCAGCAGCAGATCATTGTCCCATCCAGTCTGCCTTTTTTAATTTTTTTTCCCTATCCCACCCTGGGACCTATTGTCTAGTCAGGGTTACTGCCCTTGCCTCTCCCCCTTGCCCTACTGCTTCCGTAGTGAAATGATTAAGTCTTTTACTTCATACCAATTGTGTTCAAAACCATTAAGGATTCTTGCACCCACCGTCTCTTCTGGTAGGATGTTCCAAGGCTCAACCATTTTCTCTGAGATAAAACTTTCTGAAATCACTCCTGCATCTCCCCCCCACCAGCTTCCACTTATATTCCAGTGTTCTTATTTCCTCACAATCTACCTTGTTCATTTCTTCCAGGAACATGAAAGCCTCCTCATACTGCCCCGCTCCCTTCTGGTCTCTAGCGAGTACATGCCTAGTGTCTTAAACCGATCCTCGTAGGATATACCCTACTAACCTTGAATTATTTTGGTTACCCTATGTTGCATTTGCACCAGTAAGCTAAATGCTTTGCTTGAAGCAAAAAAAAAAATTCTTCTCTGCAATATGCCTAACGTACACATCTGTTAGCCAAACTGTACAACAATTTAGTACATTTCTTTTTTTTTTTTACTTTCAATTTTCTTCCCTCCTCAGCCTGCATTAGGAGCCCTCATGGTCCCCCATCTGGCCCCAACCCCATCACTCTGCCTTCTCCCTGGACTTTCCTTGCTCCCAGACTATCCACTCACAGTATCTCTTCCGCATGATGGGAGTCCTCAGGCCCGCCCCCATACCTTCAGAAACAAGACAGGCTGTGTAGCTGAGAGAGAGAGAGAGAGAGAGAGCGCGCCTGGGTTGGCGGGTGCAGGATCTGCTAGCCACCAGGGGCCATCAGTCTGTAACAGCTTGAGGTTATTTTTCCCATTTCTCCCCTTTTTCCTATCAGGATGATGGCCAAGGAGGATGTGCATGCACTGTGCAGCAATGTCATGCCTGGGCAATCACATCTCTTCCCAGCACTGACTGCACTCCAGCCTGCACCACAACCCATGGGTCACCCAGGTGGCAGTTGCACAGTGGCAAGATCCCCCTCCCTTTCTGGAGGAGAGCGACCTGTGGGATACTCAATCCTCCTCCTCCCCCCCTCCAATGACTTGGGCTTGTTCCTAAACCCAGGATGCTGGGCGAGCCAACAATTTAGTACATTTTAACATTAGAGAGAGAAAGTCCAACAACCAGCCCATAGATGTGAGAAAGCCAACAATGTCATTTGTGTGACAAAGCAGAACCCAGACCTGCTAAATGGATTCACTATTGCTCAAGACGACCTGCAGGTATTTCAGTCTCTGTCCTTGGACAGCTCTTCCTCTGCAGCCGTGGCAGCATTCTTTTCTTGCTCAATTTTAAGCACCTGTACCTCAGTTTCATTTGGATCAGTAAAAGAAAAAGTTTTATTATTCATTAACTGTAGTCCAGCTGGGAAGCATAAATTGTAAGCAATGTCTAAGTCTTTCAGCAGCCGTTTGATGGCAAACAATCTTTTAGTAGAGGTGGAATAAGAATCGTCAACAAAGAAAATGATTTTATTCTCTTCCAGGTCAACTGTACCTTTGTCTCTTGCATCCTGCGTAGAAGATGATGTAATCTGAACGTGCTCTCCTAGGGTTTATTCTGTAAGATCTGATGATTTGTGGCGCAAACCCTAGCCACAATGCCTCAGTGAGCCATCTTTCCAAAAGAGGTAATGAGGTCTGTGCCTCCTGATCCCTCTAGTAATGTAAGAATTCAAATGTATGGTGCCCTCAGTGTGTTTTCAACCTGCTTCACCCAAGTGCAAATTAAGGCTTGCTCCTTGCCTGTTAACGGCTGTCATCACCTTCCCAACAGTCACCTCTGTATCAGTCACCACTGACACCAGCCTTCGTCCTTTGTTTCCACATTTACCTGGTGAGCACTGTGTGTCAGGTTTTTTGTTAGACTAACTCGGATAAAGCATAGATTGTCCTCTGTAAACTCTCTAGCGATACTGACTGTGCAATGCCTGCGGCCTGTGGTATGGGGGTCAGGCCCTGCTGAAGTACTTGGGCCTGCTGCATCAGGTTTCGCTGCAGTCACTCTCTGTCTCACAGCACCAGGAAAGACATTCCAAAGTTCGAGTAAGTATGCAGAATAGTTTACAGAGATATTAAATTAACTTAGAGTCATTAAAAACAACAGATGATACAATGGCAAGAAAGAATGCTGGCCTCTAATTGGTCAGTCTGGGATTGGACTCGTGATGTTATCCCAGTACAATATCACAGGTCTAGTACCAGCATACAGACGACCACATCAACTTTTTGTGGAATCACTCCATGCAGCCTGACTCTGTGATCCCCGATCGGTAAAGCCACTTCAGTGATCTCACTCGCAAGTCGCTTTACAACGGCTGCACCCGCTTGAATGATTGCTGTCGTAAGCCATTGTCACTCTTTCCTAATCATTTACTGTTAAAACCTCCCTCCCACTAAAGCACACTCTTTAATCCCCTCCAGCACACAAAAGTTAAACAATAAATTTTCTCCTCGACATTTCTTCCCCAAACCCAGCGGCTTTACTTAACTGTGGAGACTGTAACTGCCGGTCACATGGTTCACTGATGTCGCTCGGTTCATGAGGAAAAGGGTGCCATGAAACACTGTATTAGTTTCCCTCAAAAAACAAATGTCTTAAGTTTTTGAAAAGCGTTCTCATCCCAGTCCCCACTCATTAGCCCACAAGAAAAGAACCTTACATACCTGGAAGGAACTCTCCGGTCACCAGCCTACCCGATATGGCCCCACTGAAAGCTGTCAAACTGTCAGTCAGCAGGTCACCCCAACCTCCCTAACAGACCTGTACAGCCTAAAAAACACATTACCACAAACTGGGAAGGGGGGGGTCATCATGTAGTGGAAGCCAGGAAAGACAAAACAGCCGGCACAGGGAGGTTGAAAGTCGTCATACTGAGAAACAGGGCTATGACACTGCCACCTGCTGGTTAACAGCAGTAACAATGGACTTTTTTATGACTGTACACCTACACACAGAAACAAAAGCTGAAAGTATTTATAAAAACAGTATTTCTATCTATCTTTATTTTTTTTTAGAAAAGAGCTATAGCAGTAATGCACTCCAGGGTATGTGTTGTGCTGGGATAACGTCACTCCTGGGGTACTGGATGCACTTGGCCTGCAGCCTTGTGCCCAACCACCTGAGGTGTGCCGTTATCCCAGCACAACACACATCCTGTCGTGCATTACTGCTTAATTAAATAGCGGATTAAGTCTGATTTTAACCTACCTCCCCGAACTCTGAGATAAGTGTGCTGTTAGGTGTGCTGCTAGACTCTGCCCCCTCTGCCAATATTTTCTATTTTTCCGTTTCCTGTACTCAACTTATGCTAACTAACGATGCCAACTAATGGCAGAGGTCAGCAGTGCTCATGAGCATAAGCTGGGCACAGGAAGCAGGCCGACTCATGGGAGATGGCTGCGGCACAACCTGTTTAGGTTTTTATATGATCTACATTGTGCTATAATTATGTGTAACCTTGTTTATCTGATACACTGGACTACCTTGTAAATAGGGGTTTGTCCTGATGGCAAAACTTCCTGTCTGAAAATAAAGTTTCACCACTACTATGGATCAGTAAGGAAGAATAAAATGAATAGGAATACAAACAAAATATACTGTATTTCACAGTTTTGAAGCTGCGGCTTCTATTAAACTTTTATTTTTGATGTGTGGCTTTAATTCTGGGGCGGTTACAATTTGAGGGCGGCTTTTATTAATAAGTGTCCAGTAATCATTCATTTTGGGCTTCTATTAGTAGCATTTCAGTTGCTGTCAAATTAGTAACTTGACAAATGTCAAATCAATGTCAAACCTTTATAATCTCTGTCACAGGTTGCCTCTGACGTCAGTGCAGTTGCTGAACTCACTGCAGTGGCAAAAAGGAAAAGTTATGATCTCAACTTATTTATTTTTTATTAAATTTTGTTAACCAGGTAAGCCCGCTGGGCCCCGGAGGTCCCTTTTTCAGGGGTGACCTGAAGTTAATTACATACGAAAAGCAGTGCAGGTACAGTCAGAGTGTACACAGTGGTTACACAGAGCAGTGCATGTGCAATCCAAGAATACACAGTGGTTACAACAGAGTAGTGCAGGTACAATCAGAGTATACATAGCAGTACAATGCATACAGAATATTTAGACAATGTACAATGATCATTGGAGAAGAGGTAACTTTTGACATGACAACAGTGGTAGCAGTTAGACCTGGGGTAGGCAGAACTATTGCATCTGCACCCCGTTCAGTGTAGGGCGACAGGAGACAGGTTACACTGGAAATGATAAGTTATCAAAAGCGAGAACGACTACTAACAGAAAATGGAACACAAGCTTGGGGTGGCAACTGGGTGCCAGTTAGAATAGACATTCCCTGGACATGCTACAGGGAGCATGTTTTGGCTAGCCCACTGGACAGGTGCAGGAGCTACGTTTCCGGTGGTGATTGCGTAGCCCCGCCTGAAAAATTATCAGTGATGGGGCTTCTTGGGAGTTGACTAGGAAGCTTGTTCTACAGTGTGGGGGTTATGTGGGCAAAGGATTTAATGCCCACTGCAGATCTGGACCTTGGCAGTTCTAGCAGTTTTACCTGAGGTCCGGAGGGGCTGGCTGAGCCGCTTTTGGGTAAGTAGACCCAATAGTCCTGCAGGGGGATCAGCAGAGAGGAGCTTATAAGCCCAACTTAACAGGAGATACTGCAGCCGAAGGTTCAGAGTGGGCCATTTGAGGGTGGCAAGGGCTTTGCAGTGGTGGGTCCCTGGGTGGACACTTGTGACGAATCGGGCTACTTTGTGGTACAATGTCTGTAGTCGTTTTTGGTCAAGTTTTGCTATACCGAGTAGGACTGGGGCAGCATAAGTAAGGGTTGGTAGGAGGACACTTTGAGCTATCGCCAGTCTTGTTTCAGGTATCAAATGTGCGCTAAACCGGTAGAGTAGCCCTAGTTTTTGATGGATATTCTTTGTCACCAGATCTACGTGAGACTTTAGTGTGAGTCCCTGGTCCAGTGCAAGACCTAGGTATTTGATGGATTGGGCCACTTCGATAGTGGCGCCCGATGTGGTGACCAGAGGAAGAAGATGTTCCCGTGAGGGACCCAGGGATTTAGGGCCAAACAGGAGCACTTTGCTCTTGTTAGGGTTGAGGACCTGGCAATTCTCAATCAGCTACTCTTCAGCCTGAGTGAAGTCAGACTGGAGCAGGGGTCCCAGGACATCCCGGCGTGGCTCGGTTCTGCAGAGTACTGCATCATCAGCGTACTGCACCACGGAGCTGCCCCCACAGTGGAGGTGGAGGTTGTTAGTGAACAGGGAGAACAGAATTGGGCCAAGGATGGAGCCTTGAGGTACCCCGTCATTTAATGGTAGCAAGTCAGAGGTCACACCTCACCACTTGACCTGTTGGGTGCAGTCAGTCAGATAGTTACCAAACCAATTCAGAGAGTGTTAGTCCAGTCCAAATGTGCTCAGCTTAGATAGCAGGAGAGGGTGGTCAACCAGGTCAAAAGCCTTTGTTAGGTCTATGAAGACAGCCCCCGTGGGGATGCCTTTGTCCAAGGCAGCTAGGACTTCGGAGGTAAGCCTGATGAGGGCAGTGTCTGTCCCGTGCTTTTGGCAGAAACTGTGCTGTGTCGGTGCCAGAAGCTGATTACCCTCCAGGCAGTCTCTCAGTTGGCCGTATACTAGCCGCTCCTGTATCTTTGCCAGGTGGCAGAGGATGGAGATGGGTCTGTAGTGGCCAATAGGGTCACTGGAACCACATTTATGGATTGGGACCACATGGGCCTGTTTCCATATTTTGGGGACAGTTCCTTCCAATAGGGATCTATTTATTAATGTGATGATGGGTAGGGCTATAGCGGGGGCAGCCACTTTGAGCAGTCATGGATCCATTTCATCAGGTCCGGGAAATCCCGTGACTTTTAGGGATTGCAGGAGGAGCAGCACATCTTTGACTCTTACAATCTTTAGGTGGAAGTGGGGGGTCAGAGGATCCTGCGTTTCGATGACTGGTGGACCCTGTTGACTGGGAGTGCAGTTGCTTCTGTAAGAGCCCAGGTCTGCGAAGAAGCTGTTGAAGGCTGTGGCGGCCTCTCGTCCATCGTTTAGGGTCATTCCGTTGTAGGTTAAATTTCCAGGCTGAGGTTTGTTTGAGTTTTAATAGGGAGTTGATACAGGTCCAGAAGGACTTGGGGTCTGCCAGGGTATCCCTCTGTAGAGTTTTGATATAGGCCTTTTTAGTGGATTTTGAGGCTTTCTTGCACTTGTTGCTTAGGGACCTGTAGTCCGCTAGATCTGCTGGACTAGTTGAGCACCTGGTCTTTTTCCAGACCTTGTCTCTGCTTATCATTAGAGATTTTAGTTCACGCGAAATCCATCTATGGCATTGCCCTTTCGTTCATCTTTTCTTAACTGGGGCATGGAGATTGGCCGCCGCAGAGAAGGTGTCCTGGAAGTACTGGGCCACTTCATCAATACTCTCTAGTAGGCTTAGTAGTGCCCAGTCTGCATTTCTTAATGAGCTCTGGAAGCCCTCGGGGAGAAGCCTGAGAAGTCCCTGGCCACTATGAGCCTTGTGGGAATCCTGGGTGGTCTATTTTTCCAGATGCAGAAAGTGGGGGAGTGGTCACTTAGGGCATCAGACATCACGCCCGCAGCTTGGATGTTGGCTGGGTTAGAGACTAGGATCCAGTCGATGGTGGAGTGGTTCCCTGTCTTTAGGTTTTGCCTGGTGACTTCAGTTATGACCTGTGTCAGGTTGGCTTCTAGGAGCGAGGCCCTGTGGGATTGCTTGCTGGCGGGGTCCCACCTCAGGTTGTAGTCCCCTAGGACCAGGAACTCCACAGGTGAAGAGTCTGCGAGGGACCGAGTTAGGTTCTGGAGTGCAGCGCTGCCACCTGAGGGGGGATTATAAATGCAGCCTATAGTTAAATGTTTTGCATGGCCTGGTATGATTTTGATGAAGAGGGATTCAAGCCCTGAGGAGCTTGGTAGGTCAATAGGGGATGTGGAGGTCTCCAAAGAGGACTTCACATAGATTAGGATGCCCTCTCCTTTTTTACCATCTCTGTCCTTTCGGAAGGTGTGGTAATTGGCCAGCTCCACTTCATGTTGGAGGATTTAAGGCTTCAACCAAGGTTCAGAAATGGCCAGCACATCCGGCTTATACATTTTGACCCAGGACTGGACCTCATGGATCTTGGGTCGCAGACTTCAAGTTGTCTGTTGTTAAAAGAGCCGAGTGGGAAGGTAACCACCTGGTAGCTGATGCACTAAAGCCTGACAAGAAACAAATTTGGGAATGGCAAAAGAATAAGGAAAGGTTGCAAACAATGATAAGTGAAGCTGGTAGCTCCGAAAGCAACCATAAATGGAGATGGCTTCCTCAGTGCAGAGCGTAAGACTTCCTATCCAACAGAGGAGGCAAATCTAGCAAAGTAGATAGTGCTTCAGAGAGAGCAGCACCTATGAGTGACAAGGAAAGCAACTGCCCTAAAATCCACTGCCCTTGTTAAAAACCCCAGTGTTCAAAGTGAGCAGAGGGTGAGTGGACCACTTTTTATCCCAGTGGGGGTTCACAATTCGACAACACACAACTTGGCCAGGGACTGGTGTCTAAACATTCTCGGGTAGGGGGGGTGTCAACAGTCAGGCTTGCCCAGCAAAGGCTCAATCACCCACCCACCATATGGTGCCATGTTCTCTAGGCAACAAGTAGTTCTTAATCCCCAAATGAAGAGGCTTGAGGGGCTGGGTGGGTTGAGTTTTCATCCTGGGCAAAATCTTGTGCATATATGGTTTTAGCCTTATTTGTTGTGACACAGCATTAATCAATTTCATACTAATGGTGCCCCAGGTTTCTGAACCTATCATACGTCTCCCATCTAAATTACAGGACTTCTGCTGTACAGGGTCACAGGACTGCCTCAATCTGCAAAATCTCATTTTGTTTCAGTCTGCATTGCAAATATTTCACTGGTTTTGCCATATTACTATGCTTCAACTCTTTTCCTCTTTTTACCACCCCTTCAGTTTTTGATGCATAGTTTATTTTTTGTCAGTATAATGGGATTGTCTGAATATAGTACTCTATAATTAGAGTCGCCAAGTTGCATAGTGGCTTAGCAGGCAAAACCTACAAGGAAATAATAAGCAATCGAGGGAGCACTAACGAGCAATCAGAGCACTCCTTTCCTCTGCACGAGACACTCTTGCTCCATGAAGAGTGTCTGACGCACAGCTGCTCAGGAAACAAGCACGTTCAGATAAGCTTTTCTTAAAAATGAATATATCAATTTCACTCAATAACTAATATATCAACAACAACACTGAGACCACACTTACAGTTATAAGAATGGTCACACTTGCATTCTTAGGGCATCAGAACCGCTCATCTTTGATTTGGTTCTCATACCCAAGAATGAGCGCGACAACAGTCTTACAACTGTTAAGAGCGGCCTCAGTGGAGGTATTAACATGCAGCCTACAGAAGACAGGATCACTGTTTGTTTGTAATTTTCGACCAGGAACAGCACTAAAGGAGATAGGGTACAGCACAAACAGCTGACTGCGCCGGTGAGTTGCTCTGCCTGTCAATCCAAAACCCCATGATCATGCCCCCCCAGCCTTCTTTTCTCTAAGCTGAATAATTAGAGCAAATGACTCGGCTGCTCCAAAACCTCAAGGGTTTTCCAAAACGGGCATCACAAGTATGTGATTTTTCTTTTTGCTAAGTGCTGTTTCCCCACAGAAGCAAACTTTGATAGGGAAACCTTTACTGCAACTTGATGAGCACTAGCCAATACTGTGGGACTTCCTTTTCTAAACTGCAGGATAGGAACTTGCAACCTTCTGGTTCTCATTCAAGGACTCTGACCACCAGTAGCGTAGCAAATTCCCAGAGGGTCTGGGTGCAAGGCGATGTTACAGGGCCCCTCCCCAGTTTTGAATAAACATCAAAATTATGATTTGGGCCCCTCAAACCTCATGGGCCCCGGGTGCCACTGCACTCCCTGCACCCTTGTAGCTATGCCCCTGCTGACCACCAATCTAAAGCAGCAGCTCCGCTAGTCACCAAGCATGTAATATAGGAGAAACTTATATATTTCAGATAGGTCACTCATTACCCTAGCCTTAATCACATCATAGTTTGCACCCTAAACATTTCCCATGCCCTTTAAGCTCTCCTTGGTGGTCATACCTGTAGGCTGAGCACAGTCAGGTTCGTCAGTCCCTCCAGGTTCTGTAGCTTTGTGATCTTGTTCTTCCCCAGAAACAAGCTATCCAGTTTTTGCAATGTCTCGATGTTCTCTATAACCTAAAAAAAAATGTTAAATAAAAAACAAAATTAGGAGTGATTAGGGTGGCTTATGGCACATAATTATATGCTTTCACTAAGCAAGACTAGGGGTTAGAATCTTGGCTCTGTCTACGAATTGACTGGCCAGCCATATGCCATTAATAAGCAGAGACTTATCTTCTTTCACACCACTGGAGATGAGAGGATAGTTCCTTTTATATGCAGTGTCAGTGACTCAGTATGTGGCACACAAACACCTAGAGCCAGAACAGATTGGTCATGGGTTCTAGCCCCACACCAGGTACTCAGGATAATACCCACAACTGATACTGCAGTGCAGTATGAGGTGGTCCTGCACAACTGAGGTGCCATCCTTCAGATAAGATGTTAAACAGAGGTCCCTTCTGCCCATCTCTGGTCACTGTCCAAGAGAAGTATAAGATTCCAGGGTACTTAACAATGAAGAGTAGGAGTAGTTTTTATTAATAAAAGCATATACAAAAAGCAGAACATACACCAAAAACAGTACATCATACAAATGAAGACTCAAAAGCAAAGCCAAACAAATTACAGCAGAAAAGATACCATAAACTCCGCTCAAGCATAATTGGAAAAAAAACAAACAGGCAAAACAAAAACGGTCTAATATTGGAGGCATTGGGTCAGCTAAGGCATCGCAGAGGGGTGCTGGATGAGGAGAAGCTGTTAGTATCCGTGCCATGGAATCCTTTCTCCCTGCCTGGGCTCTCAGACGGTGGGTTTAAAGAATGGGTCAGGGCTCGCAATAGCACTAGTAAAGTGGGAGTCAGTTTGACTCTCTGCTTCTAATGTTAGGGGGTCAGACCAGAAACTCTGGGGGGTCAGAAATTTCTGGAGTGGCTTTGTACAACATTAGCCAATACTTTTTCTGCAAATGATATCTGTGCAAACCTTCCAATATACAGGATCGAGGCTAAAGCACTGCTTTTATTTTTGTGCTTCAGAATCCTCAAAAATCCCATATGGGGACTTCAGCAGGGGGTTAACACAAGCCCTGATGGGAGGCTAGGGGTATAACCTGTCTGGGTAATCTTTATGCCAGGAGGGCATATGCTCTTTTGCCGATATACAAGGTGTCAAAGGGCTGCCACATTCCCATTTTTACCGTTGCTTGCAGGTCCATGTATTTGGGAGGGGGACTGGGCAGTGATTCAGTTGCTACGTCCCCTTTGGCCCAAATCGAGCAGCTGGTGTTAAGTGGGTAAACTGTACTCTAAGGGTTTGTCCGTGGGACAGATGATCCCCGCCCGACACCTCGGCTAAAGTAAGTTGTCATGGGAGCAGGATCTTGGGGTTTCCAATGGGAGGAGGATTGGTGATTGCTGTTACAATCTCATATGGGGGTCCTGCTTTGTAATAAATACAAGGAGTCCCAGTTTAAATTTATTCACAGGCTATATTGCCCACCATAGATAGTACATAAATATAATCCTGCGCTCTCTCTCCTCTGCGTGGCAGGTGTCAAGTAGCTACAGGCACTTATATGCACTACTTTTGGACATGCCCGGTTTTGCAGGCTTTCTGGAAAGCTGTGTCACATGAGCTTTCGATTATAGCAGGGCAGCAGATCCCTGTGACACAGGTAGTCTTACTCTTTGGAACGGAGGACATGGGTGAAAAGGGCTGGGGGTTGTTTCCGAGAAGGACACAGGTATTGTTAATATTGGCATTGGCATGACAATGTATCATGAACATCTGGGTGTCGTGTTCACTCCACGACTTGCCAGTGGAGAGCCCTGACAATACAAACTCTTGCCTTAGAGCACCTCATTTGTTGAAGGGTAAGGGCGAACTCTTTCTCACAGTTTGGGAGCCGTTTTTGAATTCCCTTTCTCCCCTGGGAAGCCCAAACACTGCGTGAGGGTGTGGTGTAGGAAGAGGGGGTGGGGAGAGGGACTTAGAAAGCGGTGACCGTGGCTTACGGGTCTCTCTTTCCCTCTCAGTGTTTTAGATAGAGGGTACCCCTTTCCAACCCTTGCACACAGCCAAATGTATTTACAAAATTCTGTATTTTTAAAGGGACATTGCCAACCTTTTTTGCATCATTATTTTTAGGTAAAAACCCACATTTTATGACCGCCTACCTTCTCTAAAACTCATCGATACTGCTGGTTGTTTGATCTGCCTTCTTGCTTATTAGAACTGAAATGCGTGATAAAGTATAGCGATACCCAGCCTTGTTTTGCTTCAAATCACAACTACTCTTACTGCATACTTCCTGAACATTAGAAACACCCTATAACAGTGCAGCCGCTCATGATACAATAGTCTCTTCTACTCCCACTGCATGAGTGTCTAGATTGTGTTGAGAATGTTCCTGAGTCCAGGAAAGATGCAGTGGGCGTTGGTCAAGAAATGTAAACAAACATGTTTTGGTGTGGTAATACCAGTATGGTGGGCACTCAGTTTTTCACTTTTTTTTTTTTTTTACTTTCCTTTTTATCCTCCTATCTACCTCCGGAGCCCACTCCTTCCGTCTGCTCATGTCCCACGAGCCACCCACCTTGGGATCTGCCCCTAGAGTGCCTCCTGTTCTTCTCCTCGCACAGTGGGTTCTGTCCCTTGTTGGTGGCCCGGGTGGTACTGGAGCGGCCTTCATCCAGGGCTGCCGGAGGGGTATTTCCATTTCTCCCCTTAGGTCCCTCACCCCTGAGACACTCGGCACTTGGGACGTATGTCCCGAGTGAGTGGCGTGCTGATGCACGCCGGCCTCTCATGCACTGCGGCGTCCCCCTCCCGGCTCCGGTAATCGAGCCGCCTCCATCCCTTCCTGATGCGGTGCTTCCACCCGACTATGGAAGGATGCAAACATGAATCGTTCTTGGTTTCCCACCCTGAAGAAGAGCATCCGTTGGGACGCTCAATCCTCCCTCTCCCCCGACCCTGGCCACCCGAGTCCGCCCGAACCCGGCCGCGTGAGCGCGAGGTGTGGCATCCAGCGCCAACCCTCAGCGCCACCGGGCCGGCTAAGTTTTTCACTTTTTAAAAGAAAAAAGGGATCTGAATCAAACTACCAGCTGCATCAACAGACTCTACAGAATGTGATCAATCATAAAATGTGCTTTTTAAACTAGGGTCACTGAGGCCTAAGGGGGGCTGATAGTGTCCTTTTTTTTTTGTAAACTTTATTTCGACAGTGAAAATTATTAATTACATCAATCCACATGTAATTACATCATTAGACATATTATATCACAATACAGAGATTTCATGTATCGTGTCTTAGCTGACACAAACATTAATTTGACCATAAAGCCCATTCCATTTATTTTGGGTACATATCCTAAAGATTAATAACAATTAGTAAGATTGATAAAAAATTAATAAATAAATTAATAAAAATAATATCCCTCTCAACTCTGACAAAAACCCTAAGACTCTCTCCACCACTCTTAGAAGATGTAGAACAAAAAAGAAAAAAAGGTTAAAAGAGAGGGAACCAATGTTCTGCCATTGCTTATTCTATTGGGGCCCAAATTTCCAAATATTTATCCATTTGGTTTCTGACTGTATATTGTATCTTTTCAAATTTCATACAATCCAGGAGGGTACTCATCCACTCAGAGACCGTGCGGATGGATGCCAATCTCCAGTGCATTGCCAAAACCTTCAGCCCTATAATGTTCCCTAATCTCCGCAGCTTTTTATATCTGGTTTCCAAAGATTGCTGCTGTATAGGGTCCCCCCCAAGGAGTCCCAACAATATCTCCGCTGGGTTGAGCCTCGGCGGAACCCCCATAATCTTAGAGAGAATCTCTTGAATCCCTACCCAAAAGTTCCTTACCTTGTGGCAATAAGCCTTTTTGCATCCCCAACCACCTATGTGCCACCGTCCATGCCTTCACCAAGGAGTTTGTGCAAGGATGGCGGGACACCGGTTTAGTCAGGAGTCTCCCACACAGAGATAGCATGTCATGGTATATGGAACACCCCCCTATCTTCTTCCAGCCGAACCCAGGCTGGTTGTTCCCCTGGTTCCTTTAACAACTCAAATATGTGCTAGCTTTGATGCAAATCAGTAGTAATGGACATTCGGGAGCCCCCCCCCCCCCAATGGTAACCACAAAATGGCCTTTTTTATCCTCAGTCTTTTATCATTCCATAGTAGCTGAGTTATAGCCCCCTCAAGACTTTTAAAATATTTTATTGGGATTTTTAAGGGGACAGACTGAAAGAAGTAAAGAAACTGAGGCAATATTGACATTTTAATCAAATTCACTCTACCCAACAGTGTCAGGGGCAGAACTCTCCAACTAAGACAATCCTCCTTTATCTTCCTAATTAAACTTTTCATGTTAATAGTCACTAGGTCAGAGATTTTGGAAGTGAGTAGTATCTCCAAACATTTAATCACTTTTGATGGTTGTATAGTCGACTGCCCTGTTTTAATGGGGACTGGCACGCCACCCAGAGGCATTGACTCACACTTGCTCCAGTTTATCTTATGGCCTGATAGGGGCCCATATGTTGCAAATATCCGTGACAATTCTCTCATAGCCTCCTCTGGGTTGCTAATAACTAATAGGATATCGTCAGCAAAAAGTGAGATCACATGATCTACTCCTCTCCACCGAAGTCCCCTAATTTGGGGGTTACCTCTGATTATCTGAGCAAGGGCTTCCAATGTTAGAAAATAAATCAATGGGGAGAGGGGACACCCCTGTCTCGTACCTCTAGTTAGAGCGAAAAGGGGAGAAGTAATATTATTGGTAAGAATTTGGGCTTTTGGATTTTTATACAGACTGCCCAGCCATTTCAACAAACTGGGACCTAGACCAAGTTTCCACATAACTGCCATCATAAAGGGCCGCTCCACCCGATCGAAGGCCTTCTCTGCGTCTAATGCCAGGAGTCCCCCAGCCCTTCCTCTAGGCCACTGATGCATGATGTTAATCACCCGTCTTATGTTTAATTTGTCTGCCCTTACGGACCCCCCTTGGTCCGGATGAATCAGTTTAGGCAAGAGACCCTCCAACCTATTAGCCAATAATTTGGCTATTATCTTATAATCTGTGTTAACCAGTGAAATTAGTTGATAGGAGGGGCATGAAAGGGTGTTTTTCCCCTCTTTGGGCAGTACTGTAATTGTGGCCAGGTTCTACATGGTCAGAAGCTCGCCCCCCTCCACCGACTCTGCTATCATGCCTAACATCATCTGTCCCAGTTCTTCCCACAAGATTTTATAAAGCTCAGCCGGGATACCATCAGGTCCCAGTGCCTTCCCCCTCTTCAGTTTCCACACCACCCCCTTAAGTTCCTCTATTGAGATCGGAGACTCCAACTGCTCAGCATCAAGGTCTGACAGCTTGGAAATTGAGAACTCCTCCAAAAGCCATCTGGGTTGGCCCCCTGTGGGTATTCTGAGGTATACAACTGTGAGTAGTATTTTTTAAGTGCCTCATTTATCTTCCGCTGGTTATAAGTGATCCCAACCCCTCCACTTCTATACCTAAAATTGTTCGTTCTGCCCTTTGTCTTTTGACCTGCCCCGCCAACCATTTCCCAGCTGTGACCCCTTCAAAATATGAAAAAGATTTCGTCAAAATATGATCTCTCTCAATTTTTTTGGTCGATAATAGATTTAATTCCCCCTTTAGTTTCTTTAGGGAAGACAACTTAGAGGCATCAAGCTTATTCATTATCTCCTGTTCTAATGTATGCACTTGTTGTTCCAGTTCTTGCACCCTTTTTAGGGATATCTTCTTCTTGTATGAGGTGTACAAAATAGCCTCCGCCCGAATGGAGGCCTTCAACGTGTCCCAAATAGTTCTAATGTTGGTGTCTCCTGGTCGATTAACCTCCAAAAAGTACTGTACATGCTTTTTAAGTTGCTGTATAAATTCCACGTCTACTAATAAGTTGGGGTCCATCCGTCACAAGGGGATCCCTCCCTCCTCCCTTCCACCACTACTCTTAGGGGGGCATGGTCAGAAAACAAAATGGGGCCATATTCCGCCTCTTTAATGTCTCTCCCTCTGACCTTAGATAAAAATATGTAGTCTAGCGTTGTGAAGACTTTGTGAGCACTGGCGTAAAAGGAGAATGCCCTGTCCATGGGGTGTCTAAATCTCCAGGCCTCTAAGAGAGATATGAAAATTATGTACCTACCGTAATTATGATCTTTCTGTGTATCTTCACCATTCATCACATATGGGTATTGGCCGGAGGTCAGGACCCCGCGGGAGCTTTTTTTTTTTTTAAAAAGGAATAGGCGGAGCTGACACACCATCAGCGTACTGCGTGGCGCTCAAGGGTTGGCCATTAGGCTGTGTCGACTTCGCCTGCCCACCAGTTCTGAGTCGCCGGAGAGGTAAGAGGAAGGGATGGAGGGTGGGACAAGAGAGTCAAAGGGACAGAAAAAGGAAAATAACTGAACTAAAAGGAGAAATAACGACAGAGGACAGCAAAGAAGAGATTAGACTAAGGGGATTGGGTAGGGGCCCCAATCTCTGGAAACGGAAGAAGGGAGGGGAGAGAGTGAGAGGTATCAAGGTATCCGAGACCCTTGTCCATCACCAGATTGGATAGGAACTGCAAGGAGTAGCAAAGCTCTCTGCCAGAATTCAAGGCACAGAATAACTGGCAAATACCCCAGAAGCAGAGTCAGCTATTCTGGAGGAGGACAGGGTACAGGGATTTAGTACTCTCTCAGGAAGAATGTTTGGTAAAAAAAGGAGATTTTCTCTTTTTTTTTGAAACGGTTGGATGGAAACCAGAAGGAGAACAGGAGGAGGGCAACCACCAACTCCCACCCCATCGGGGTGGAGACATGTAGTAGAGAAGGAGTACCTCTCGAGCTGTCTACCCTTCATGGAGAATACCCTGTGTGTCCCTAACTTTACCCCGCTCCTAAAGAGGAGAGGGGGAGCCCTGAAGAGGAGGGGACCCAGACCCTGAGGAGCCCAGAGGGGATGGTGGGTGGAGTTGTGATGAATGGTGAAGATGCACAGAAAGATCATAATTACGGTAGGTACGTAATTTTCATATGTTATCTGTGTCAATCTTCACCATTCATCACATATGGCTGAGTACCAAGCCCCCCTGAAGGGGGTTGTTTCATTACACCCTAAGGGACAGAGTCCCTTAGCCCTCAGTGGATAACACACTAAAGGGGGGGAACCTTCCGGGCCTGGGAAGGCCCAAGAGTGGGGAGAGAGAGACTGGGTCCCCCAGAAGGGGGAAGGAAGGTGCCCTGACAAGTGCCGTCTTGCTCTACGGGAGAAAAGGTAGGTTCCCTGGTGGGCGGAGCAAATCACCCTACGCCGGGCCAAGGGTGACAACCGGGAAAGACGTAGCCATGCAAATCTCCTAGTGCAGATCGCTGTCCCTATGACCCTGGTAGCTACCTCGTTGGCGTCATAAGATGCCCTCACTTGGTGCCTTGCTAGCTCCAGGCCACGTGTACAGAGCACGATGGCTTGTCTGGTTTGCTCTGAGTCAGGCAACGAGGCTAGGAGCTGACCTAGCCTGGACCACAAGAACCTGTTGTAGGCTGCATAGTGGGCCTGATGAGCAGAAATAGAAAGGTGCAACCGTGCCGAGTAGAAGGTCCTCCTCCCCAAAATCAAATCTGAGGAGTCTTGATCTGGGGCCGGGTCACCCGGTGGAGGACGCGAAACCCATCAGGAGTGTCCAGATGCGTCAAGCCAGACTGCGGATGAGGCATGGAACCTGGAGACTCCGGGGGAGTGCAATACCTCTGGCTGAGGTCCCTTGGGGCAGGAACTCCGGAGAAGGGCCTCTGCCAGAAACGTAAGGATGCCTCCCGAAAGGGAGCAGGCCAGGGTGGCACCACAAGGGTGGCCTCGCCAAAATCGCCTAGAAAGGAGTGCGCCGCATGCTCAGGATTGCTGACAGTAGAGGGAGAAAGGTGCAAATCCTCCAACATCCTCACGAGGAAACGCTGATACTCAGAGATCAGCAGCCGGAGAGATGTGGACAGAAGGTTCCTCTCCCCAGAAGGGGGATGAGGGGCTGGAGGTCACCATATGTTCGAGGGTGGCTACATGGGGGAGGTTGAAAAACCTGGCTGTCCATAGCCTAACATAAGCAGGAACCGGGCAGCCACCGCTCTGAACTGCTCCCAGGTGAGAGGGCCGCTAGGACCAAGAATGTCTGGGAGCGCAGGAGAATGTGGCAGAGGGATAGGGGCAGAGCCAAGGAAAGAAGTCGGCTGACCTCTGCCTGGGCTAGGGAGCAGACCATGAGCACCCGAGAAGGGTGCCACGGAAGACTCCACAGCAGACAACTGTACAACCGCATTGGTACTGCCTTGGCTGCGCCCAGAAGAATCCCCCCAGTGAGGTGACCGGGGCCATAAAGGTCCAGAAGGACGGTCCCCTGCCTCAAAAGAACGGGACTCCCTCAAGGAACCCGAGGAGGAAGGGTGGAAATCCTCACTACGGCTCCGTCCAGGGCCCGAGTGGACCCCAGAAAGGGCCGGCCACTGACCCCACACCTCGACCCCTCAGAGTCCGAGTCCTCCTCCCTGAGAGGGCCAGCCTAGGTAGCTGGCATCCTGGCTGCCCCAAGGGAGACCCAGGAACAGAACCTCCCCTCCCTGTAGGCTTCCTCGATGGGCCCCAAAGTTGGGTGATCAGAGCGCACCACTGGAGGGGTACACCACCGAGGGGTCGATGAACCCCCCAAGACCAGGTTGCAGAGCTATGGTGGCTCGCACCACTGCCTGCTGGTCAGCACCACTGACCCCAGTCTCGGGGGCCACCTGACTCTCCTCAGTAGGGGGCTGGCTTCGACTCGTTGACAAGACCACAGTGCTGCCCTCCTCCACAGCCAACCCCGAGGGGTGTGACTGCTCATCCGACTCCGAGCTCGACTCCGACTCCGAAGAGGTAGAGTCCGAAGCTCCAAGCCAAACCGTAGGAGGGCGGGCAATACTAACCTTGCCACTGGGCCCGACAGTCAGAGTTGTGGCTGAGTGGGCACCTGTGCCCTCCGCAACCCTGTGAGCAGGATCCGCAGGAGGCACCGGAGCAGCTCAGACCAAAGGTCCAGAGCCAGGGCTAGACGCAGCGCCATCGAGTCCACTAGCACCGGGGGCAGTACCAGGGACGGCCCTAGCGATACCACCTGGCCCCCGCAGCGCGCGGCGCGCACCAAGGACGAGCGGCACCGGCGAGTGGCCTGAAGGCGGACCCGCGCCGTCGGCAC
Source organism: Neoceratodus forsteri (assembly GCA_016271365.2). Lineage (NCBI taxonomy): Eukaryota > Metazoa > Chordata > Ceratodontiformes > Ceratodontidae > Neoceratodus > Neoceratodus forsteri. The sequence goes on from CM028137.1 coordinate 360,891,327, forward strand.
CAACTGGCCCGAAGGCACATCAAGCGGCACCGAGGAGCATGGGCGGTGCCAGGGCGGCATCGACAGCGAGTCGAAGGCCCTACGGCGCCGTGCTCAACCTTGGCGCCGAGGCAGGACACAGCAAGAGGCGCTGGATCCTGTCCCCGGCACCGAGAGCGTCACGATTACCCGCGGTGCCGTCGACAGGGCCTGGCGCCGGCACAGAAGTCATCAGCGCCGACAGGCCCCACGCGCCCGCGAACAGCACCGAAGGCTCCACGGCGTCGAGGATGGCGTCGACCAGGCCTTCCGAGCCATGGGAGGCGCACCATGGAGCCTTCACCCCGAAGAGGCGTTGCTGTGCGGCGCCTCCCGCCCGCTCCGGAGAAGCGGGACGGGCCTCCTAACGTCGCGGGAGGAGCCTCGGCGATGCCAGGGCTATAAGTAGCGAGCTCCTCCTCCTCAGTCCGTATAGAACTGGAGGGACCTAGAGGAAGGCCGAGGCGCGGCTTGGCCCGACAAGTCGAACCCCTACCCCGAAAGTCGGTGAGCTCGCCCACTTTCATCGTAGCTGTTCGAGGACCCGGTGGTCCATGGAGAAGCAGGCATCGCACGAGTCCATGTCGTGAGGCCAGGCACGGTCGTGCTGGTCAGTGACGGAAAACTTTCGGCCGCACGGGCACCGAAGCATGGGGGGCCGACCCGTCTTCGAAGACTTCTTGCCCTTCAACCGAGACATGACCTACGGGGGGGAAAAAAAACACCAAAACAGACTCAACGTTGCAGAATTCAAATAAAAAGGAAAGATCTTACCAGGCGACATTGAGTGGAGGCAGAACACAGAACCGTCAGGCGACCGACGGACTGAAAAACATCGATTTCGAATGGCTGAAGGCCTAAAATTCTTGAAGAAGCTTCCCACGAGGCGACCTCGATGGCGGGAGACGAAGAACTAGTGGGCAGGCGGAATCGACACAGCCTAGCAGCCAACCCTCGAGCACCACGCAGTACGTCAGCCTCAAAGAAGCGGCGCCCGATGGTGTGTCGGCTCCGCCTACTCCTTTCCCAAAAAAAAAAAAAAGCTCCCTTGAAGAATCTGACCTCCGGCCAATACCCATATGTGATGAATGGTGAAGATTGACACAGATAAGATCTCCCCTCTATCATGTGGTGCAGCGTCCTCACACTCTTGGGGGAAGGTCCCCTCCTCGTACCAGAATGATCTAGGTGTGGGTCCCAGTATGTATTAGTCACCTCCTAAGATGATGTCATCTGGACATGAAGCCAGAGTAGTTCCCAAGTGGGAGAAAAAGTCAGGGGAGTCTATGTTGGGCCCGTATATAGACACTAGTGTGGAAAGACTGCCTCCCATATCTATAACCACTATGATGCATCGTCCCTGCGGGTCTGATACCATGGAGATCACTTTATGCAGAAACCCTGGTCTGATTCAAATAGCAACACCTCGAGCCTTGGAATTGAAGGGTGATGCCAGTAGAGTGCCCCAAATGATGTCTGCAGTCCCTCCAATTCCTCTGGTGTTGAGTGAATCTCTTTAAAAAAATTGTGTCCACCTTAATTTTATTCTTGATCTGAGTGAGTACCCTTTTTCTCTTAACTACTGTGCGTAGCCCATTAACATTCAAGGATATCAGCGTTATATTAGTCATTCTTGTTAAGCCAAATAATCAACATTTCGTGTCCACCAAGATGTAACAAATCTGAAAAGTAGTTCCCTTCACTGCCGAAGCTATCAAATTTTAAATCTCTACCAATAATCCCCCCAGACCCCCTTCCCCTACACCCCAAAACCCACAAACGCGTACTAAGATTAAGTAATACCATAAAGCTAAGACCACCCCAACCCCCGAATATATATACCCTTCCAATTTTCTCTCTCAGCTGATAAACAGCCCACGTAGTACAAAAAGATCCCTCTACTTCTCGTGGATTGAGCATCCATCCCTTGCAATAATTCCTCTACCATATTTAATAACTTATTTCTTGTTGTCCCCGCTACTCCTGTGCTACCGTAAAGTCAGGTAGCTAATCAGAACCCACTCTCAAAATTCAGTCACGTCTCAAAAGCTGGGGTACTCAGGCCCTTCCACTGCCCAACCAGTCGCTGTCACTGCCCGTCTGAAGATATTTCTCAATCAGAGGTGGTTTGGGAAACACTGCCCTCTACTGACAGTTAACTAGGGCTGTGTCACCCAATCTCATGGAATCTACAGCATTAACACAATGGCTCTTACCCACTTAAAAAATGCCTTGTAACGCACCTCCCTACCTCTCCTTCAATGGCACCTAGTGCGCAGGCCTGATGGAGACAGGATCAGGAAAAACTAATAGTATTTGTTGGAGAGTGAGCCCCACCCCGATTAGATCAAAAACTCCCCCAAAAAACATTATAACTGTAACATTGCTCATTGTAAACTTCAAGCACAATCAACCCAATATTCAAAAGGATGAAAAAAATGCTAGTAAATCAGCATTTTAAATATATTGGCTGTGCAAACACACCCAAAATTCTCAAACACCTCAAGTTGAAGATATTTTAATGAACTTTCCGAACTTGAATCTAACCTGACCAGTTCAGATTAACATTTTAACTTCAGAGAGACCTACACCTCTGCAAGGATGACCTGGGGTGAGAGGTAAAGGGCTCCCAATCCAGCCTTATAGGCCCCAACTGGCATTGAGGATTGGAGTAATGGCACCCCAGCACCCCTAATTATAAATCAGGACCTTCTTTCAAGAGTCATTTATTTTGGACATCCAAGCCCTGTCGTATTCAATGCTGCTGATGGATCTGTGAAGGCTTTAGTGTTCCCACCCAGAGGCCTCACGATTAGACGAGCAGAGTAAGCTAGCGTAAACGGACAGTTCTTAGAGTGGAGCAATCGACGGACTTCAGAAAAGGCCCGTCATTGAGACTGAAGGAGCCGAGAGTAATCTGGATAAATGCTGACTCTTCTTTGTTGCTCTAAAATTATTCCAACCTTTCTTGCCGCCTCCAGTACCTCCACCCTGTCCTGATATTTCAGGAATTTAATTATCAAATGCCTCGGTCTTTGGTTGGGTGAGGGCCTTGGACCCGGTGAATGATGCGCCCTTTGGATCTCCAGACTTTTGTCAGAAGGTAGCTGCAGACTGGAAATAAGCCATTTTTGAATGAATTTTAAACAGTTCCCCTCTAGCCCTTCGAGCAGGCTGATGATTTGAATGTTGCAGCGGCGATCACGGGTCTCGTGATCGTCAATTGCCTGCTTCAAAATTTCGATCTCCTTTAGGGCCTTTGCTAGATCTGAGGTTTGAGATATCGCTCAGTCCTCCTGGTCACCAACTCTTTGTTCCACCTCCACAAGGCGCCTCTCATGAGAATCAACTTATTCAGCTGTAGAATTAACAGCTTGCTGAAGGTGTTATATCTGTGCTGTGACATTATCGAAACCGGCTTCCATTCTGGTACTGAGGTCGTACTTTAGATCTTTAATCAGTCATTCTAGCTGCTGGTAGCCCTCTGTCATTGTTCCAGGCTGGTTAATTTCTATCTCAGCTTGCTCTGACTGTGCGTCTTGTTCAGGTCGGTTTTCCCCTGGGGCTTCTTCCCGTGACTCATCCAGCACCTTCTCCAGTGCTTTTATCGGCCCAGCTAGGCCTCTTGCTGAGGATTCTTTCAGGGACGATTTGAAAACTAATTTAGCTTGTTTTCTCCCCGATTTCAGATTGAAAGACATCAGCACCCGTCCAGCTCTAGATATTACTATAAAATATGGAGTTGGTAGCACACGTAGCAAGGAGTACAAGGGATGTTCTCAGAGCTCTGTAGTTAAGCTGCCATTCCGCTCTGGTGCTAGGCCACCTGATAGTGTCCATTTAATGTATTAATATTCTTCCTCGTCATCCCCTACAGAATACAAACATCGAACTTGCTGGATGGACTGTATATATTTAAGTTTCTGAATTTGGTTTTATGTAATTATAATTTTCTTTCCATCTTATAGTTATATACATGTTTGGGAGGAGATCTTACCAGGGCCTTTTGGCGGGCCATGATGTACTTTCTCTTTTTCTGGTACCTGGTATACAATCCGTTTTTCTGTTATTGTTGCTTTGGCTTTTGAAAATCAAAAAAAAAGATCATACAAAACAAATGTCTAATAACACCTCACAATCATGTACACAGAAAAAAAGAGGAAAACAAAGGCCAAAGAAAAGCAAGCCGATCCTAGATTATAACCAACTTGCTCCTTTCCAACAGATATTAAATTGCTGTCCAGGTGAACTATCACACACCAGGCATCTGCCGAAGGTCTTTTGTCACAGTCAGCAGCATAAGGTGCATAGCCATCAATTTCTGCTACAGTAAGAAGTAGCACTGGCATGCCATATGCTCAACTTTAAGCAAGTTATTATGACATATAATATACTTTTGTCCCATGCGTTCCAGAAATTGGAGAAAAAACACTATATCAAATTATCATATGCGAGTTGAATAAACTCAGGAGCATTCCACTGTTTACTAAGGAAGGTCCAAAAAATCCTGAATGTAAGGACATGTGAAGAATAGATGTTCCATGGATTCTATGGTGTGTCTGCAGGAGTCCTGGGGGCAGAACCTGTCTAGTTCACTTTTATGTTTATGATTTCCACGTACCTGAAGTTTTCTGATGATGAAAAGGGGAGTTTCCTTGGTGTTATGGCCAACACTCCCTTGTCAATAAAAAAGGTCCAGCTGGCTCCATGGCGCTGAGTGGTGGGGTGCCCGCTTGGCACACTGGTGACCCAGGTTTGTGACCCACCCGCAGGGTGACTGGAGCAGAGATCAGTGGGGAGGCTGAAAAGTGTCCACATGGACGTTATCTTCCCCAGGACAGAGGATATGGCTTGCACTGACCTTGAGTGGCTCCTGGTGGCGAACCGGCAGAGGCACACTTGACAGTGCGTGACCACATGCTGGTGCGTGTCTTCCCCAGGTTGCTGCAGACGTGCAGCCCTGACGTGGGAGGGGGCATAGAGGGAAGGGAGAAAATGGCCACCCCGCAACACTGGATGATGGCCTCCAGAAAGCCCCCCCAAGACGTGGGGCTGCAAGGGGCCCAGGAGGAGCAAAAAAAAAAAAAAAAATTAAACAGTCCACATAAACGTGCACCTGGATGCACTTGGAAACAAGCGGTCACAATTTGTGTGCCTTTCCTGGTCAAAAATTGTAACTAAATAAATAAAAAGAAAATAGTACCCAATGCATGACAAGAGAAGCATAAGACAATATCAGAAGAAAAAGACCACTGTTTATCCATTCTGCCCAGTTTTTTTTTTTACTAGTCTGTTTATGCACTGCCAATGGGAACCTCTCAGGCATCCACCTACCCCCAGCACTACCTCCTCACCTGAAACTCATCCATTGATCCTGGCACCAGTCCCAGCTATCTCCTCGGCTCTGAGCCCCTCTGAGGTAGGGCCGCCCTATCCACCCAGGGTGCTCTATCTACAATTTCGGCTGGACTGGGTTCAGCCCAGGATAGGAGGAAGTCCGGTCGGTGGAGTGTGGCTGGTGGGTGGAGGCGCCGTCGCCTATCCCCAATGTCAGGGTTTTTTCCTTGATTTTTCCCTCCCTGAAGCTTGGACGTGCAATGACGTCCAGCTCAGCAGATGCACGCTCCCGTGCGCCCCTGAAAGACATCCGCCGAGCTTCATCCCCCCCTGCATTCTGCGGCCTTGCACAGTGAACATCCAGTCTCCACTAGAGGTCAGCTGTGCAGCAGCAGGTGGTTACCCCCCCTCCCCGGGAAAGGAGAGCAGTCCATAGGATGCTCGATCCTTCCCCATCCCTGCCAACCCCCGACGGCCTGGGCTTGTCCCCGAACCGAGGTCGCCAGCGTGGCGCGAGGTGTGGCGTCCAGTGCCTCAACCCTCAGCGCCACCTGGCCAGCCTACATTCTGCCCAGTTTTACCCTAGTCTACAATGTGGTCTACTGTCTAGGTGGGGGTTTCACCCTAGCCCCTCCCCCCAAAAAAACTATTAAGCACTATACTTTGTCCCAGCTGTGTTTGAACTCCCTTAATGGTTTTTGTGCCCACCACCTCTGGCAGTAGGCTGTTCCACAGCTCAACTACTCTCTCCACAAAGTAACTTTCTTGCATCCCTCCTGAATCTCCCTTTTACCAGCTTAAATTCGCGTCCCCTTGCTTTTAACCCTCCATTCCTGCTAAACAGTCCTTCACAGTTTACTTTGTTTACTCCTTTCAAGAAACTGAAGGTCTCAGTCATGTCATCCTCTCCCTTCTGGCCTCCAGTGAATACATGTTCAGAGCCCTGAGCGGATCCTCATAGGATCTGCCCTGTTGGCCCCAAACAATTTTGATTACACTAACCTGTACCATCTTCAGCCAGTCAGTGTCTTTTCTCGGGTGAGGACTGCAAAACTGGGCACAGTATTCCAGATGGGATCTCAGCAGTGAGCTATAGAGAAGACTGCTTTCTCCTGCTTTCAAAACACCTTCCAGTACACCCCAACATTCTGGTGCATTGTCATACGCCTTGATTAACTTGTTTTAGGGAGTTGCTTATATGATGACCTCCTAAGTCCCTTTAATGCGAAGTAGTGGCCAGCTGAACCCCTCCCACCCAGTATTCCTTCCTGGGGTTCTTGTTCCCAATGTGCATCACCTTGCAGGTTTTGGCACTGAATTTCAACAGCCAGACCTTAGACCACCTCTCTAACCTTTGCAGGTCCCTCTGCAACTCCCTTACTCTCTCCTTGCTGCCTACCCTGCTGCACAGTTTAGTACCATCTGTGAAGAGACGCATCTTACCCTGTATTTCATCTCCTACTTCACAGATGTGGAAAGGGACAGGTCCCAGAACAGACCCCTGCAAGACCCCGTTTACCACCACCCTGTGCTGCCCCCCCCCAACAAACTTCCCACCTATCTAACTAGGTAATTCGCTGCTCCCTGATCCTCTAATTTCTTCAACAACCTTCTGTGTGGCATTGAGTCAAATGCCTTGCAAAAGTCACAATAGTGTAATCTACTGCTTGTCTCTTATCCACCTCCCTTGTTACCCAGTCAGGTTGGTCTGACAAGACCTCCCTGCCAGAAACCCATGCTGCTTACCATCCTGGAGCCCATTTCTCTCCAGGCAGTCCACTAGGTCCTCTTTGATGAGTGTCTTCAGCAGTTTACCTACAGTGCAGGCAAGAATGACATGCCTGTAATTTGCAGGTTCCTCTTCACCCTCTCCCTTGTGGAGTAGCATGACGTCTGCTATCCTCAAATCTCTGGGAACCACCCCTGCCTGTAGTGAGCTATGAAGGGATGGGGTCCTGCTGCTACCCAGTTTTAAAGCTGAGAAGTCTGACGCGCAAGGAGATTTTCTCAAGATCACACAATGCAGTAAGTGACTCTAGTGAGATTAAAATCTAGCTGTCTTTATTCACCGTTCTGCACTGTGACACGGCTGAATAAGGCCCTGCCCCATTTGTTACGTAGAAAGAGTTTAAATGCAAGGGTCTGTTCTATCCTCTCCTTTTCTGTCTCTTCTCTGTCTGGTTGCGAACCAAATTTTCTTGTGAGACCTAGGAACCGATCACTCAGATGGTTTCACAATTCTTCACCACTTGCTATCTCTCTCTGCCTTCCCTTGCTACTTCTGTATTTTCTTCCCCCTTGCATATCTACAGTTATAAAAAATATATGTGCATCTCTGTGTAAAACTGTACTGTGATCCATTTGTTTAAAACTGTATATAGATATACTGTTGAAATTATTACAAAAAGCTATTTGGAACTCAAGGGGTTAACATGAGATGCAGTTTTAAGCCCACTGCAGAGCCATGAGCAAGAGGTCAGTTCTTGGTCACTGTGTTCTTTTTGCTGCACCTGCATCGAAACTTACAAGAACATCCTGTGAGATGCAGGATCTCTTAACGAGTTCCCAAAGACTTAAAAAAGAGCAACAATGCTTTTGCTAGAAAGACAAGGAGCGTGAGAGACTGAAAGGCTGAAACTTGGAATAAAGAGATACCCTCAGAAGAAGGACTTAGTTTCCTCTGTTTGTACTGACTTTGTAATAGTTATACTGAACCATTTTTATTTTGCAGTTATTGAGAAAAAGAAAATGCTATTTGCGAATTTTGAAACTACTCCTGGTCTTCCTATGCTTCCTGACCTGTGCATCGACGACAGATAGCGTCAGCAGTGGGATTCAAACCCACACCTCCATTCAGAGACCAGAAACTGATAAAGAAGATATTGATGTAGCTTATGACAGACTGGAACAAACTGTAACTGCTGATGCTGTAAAGGTGAATGTTTCCTTAACCTCCAAACAAACTGCAGAAATTCGTAACTTACTAATGACATTTAACAGTATTTTTACCCCAGTACCAGGCCAAGCAAAAGGGGATACCCTCAGAAGAAGGACTTAGTTTTCTCTGTGTGTACTGCCTTTGTAAAATAGCTATAATTATACTGAAACATTTTTATTTTTTATTTTGTTGTTAGAGAAAAATAAATCAATATTTGCAAATTTTGAAACTACTCCTGGTTTTCCTAGGTTTCCAGACCTGTGCCTTGACGACATGCACTCATTACTAACTGCTAGACTACACAGCCACCTAATATACACAATATCTGCAGGGTGGGGTAATGGCACACATGACTGATCAGACCCTGACCCTAACCCCATACTCACCTGCATGTTATTCAACTCCTGTTCTAGTCAACACACAATATAAAAAAGATTACAACCTTCCCCCTGTACTCATCCAGATGATGTCAATACCCAACTCCAGTTGATACATTACACACAACCAGTTTTTAAACCCACTTCTAATTCATACACTAAACACAGGGCCCCTAGTTCTCAGCACCACTTCAGTCCTGGTTTGTGCAGCAGCATTTGTTCATTTCTGTGGCAGAATTCATTTCTTTTTCAGTTAGTAACTTTTGTTGAATTTTTCCACATAACACATATAAGCAGAATGCATTTCTGTCATTGGCTGAAGTATTATATGATGTCACTGAAGACATCAAATGCTGCACACAGAGAAGGGATTTCAGGGTAAATAAGGAGTGGAATGGGACCCAGGCACTATGAAAAAACCTGTATATATGAAAGAGTCAACAAAAGCATGGAATTCTATGGCTGTTCAAGTCCTGAGAACAATTCTGCTGCCACTAACCCACACAATTCCACAGGCCTTGCCTACACTCCTCTGTACTCACCCGGATGCGGTTTGAACCCAGCTCCAGCATCTCCAGCTCTAGTAGGTGACCTACGTTCTCGATCTTCGTGAACTTGTTGTTCACAAGGAAGATTTTCCTCAGTTTGGTCAGGTTCTTCAGGCCCTCGATCTTACGGATTGTGTTAAATGAAAGGTCCAAGACTCTGGTTTAAACAACACAAAAAAATTAACTTAAAAAAGTCGACTGAAAACAGCTCAGACCAAGTATGCCATTCCCCCTAGAATGGCTGGGTCCCAATGATGGGTAAAGTGAGTGCAACTAAGGGAAAACAACAGAATGTCCAACTGGCTTGTGGTGTCTAAAAACTGTCAGTTCCCCATGGTTCATGTGTCAGTCTGTGGCACAATTGGCAGAACCGGACCTTCAAGCCAAATGATCACGGTTTAAGTGCCATGTTGGAGGTTTCAAACAGCATGGACACTGCATTGCAACACTGGGGCTTATACACAGCATGGACACTGCAGCACTGGGGCTTATACACTGCATGGGCACTGCAACACTGAAGCTTATACACAGCATGGACACTGCACTGCAACACTGGGGCTTATACACAGCAAGGACACTGCACTGCAACACTGGGGCTTATACACAGCATAGCTACTGCACTCCAACACTGGGGCGTATACACAACATTGCCATTGCACTGCAATACTGGGGCTTATATACAGCATGAACACTGCACTGCAACACTGGGGCTTATACACAGCAAGGACACTGCACTGCAACACTGGGGCTTATACACAGCATGGACACTGCACTGCAACACTAAGGCTTACACATACCTGATACTGCACTGCAGCACTAGAATTCATACATAGCATGGACAATGCACTGCAACACTGTGGCTTATGGACAGTGCACTGCAACACTGGGATTTTTACACAGCATGGAAAATGCACTGCAACACGGGCTAATACACAGCATGGACACTGCACTGCAGCACAGGGGCTTTTATATACAGCATGGACACTGCACTGCAACACCACTGGGGCTTATACACAGCATGGACGCTGCACTGAAACACTGGGGCTTACACAAAGCATGAACACTGCACTTGAACATTCGAAAAGGGATGGGGGAAGGATGTGGCAGTGTCCGTGGTGCTAACTTTCAGCTGGAAAGGTAAACAGAGCTTTCTTCTGTCTGTGTCTGGTGCCTCTTCATCTGGAAGTCAAAGGTGGTTTTTATAACCCCCCATGGGGCAGCACTGCCTTGCGGGTGACCCAGGTCTGGAAGAGTACTCAGTCCAGTTTCGTTGGGGGCAGGCCAAGGCTGGAGCAGCTGCTGATGGCAGCATTAGCATGAGAATGATCAGCACTGGCCTGTGGCATCACTATGACCCCTGTGAAGACGGGAGAGAGCTTGCTTCTCTGCATGGGGCATGCTGTACAACAGCAAGGTCACTAGAGGCAGCGTTCACACCATGCGAGAGGTAGGATGGCTTGGGAAGAACTGGGGCAAAAAAATAAAATTTCCGCTAGGATGATTGCAGGTAGTGCTCTTAGATCCTGCGCCATAGGACATTTTTAGCACAGTTTCTACTACCAGTACAGAACATGCTAGCATAAAAATAACACCGTCTGTATTTTAAATTTCTATTGATCTTAAATCCACTACCGGAACAATGAGCCATTCTGTCTGAAACAAAATCCTGATACATGACATGGCTTCCTTTTCAGTCCTAATACAGGTATTCTCACATAAATGTCATTTATTTATTTTACTAACTTATTTAACCAGCCTAGCCCAGCTGAGGAGCAAGAAAAAATTACTCATCATAGTAATGTTTCTTCTCAGTGATACTCAGGTATTCAGAACTCTATGCAGTGACCCTTTAAGACAGAACTGCCCGGAGAGAATTTGGAACATTTGCAAATGATGGAATCTTTGTGCGTGCTATTTTTCAAATGCTGCCTTCAACTAACTCCCTTAGTTCTAAACCTCTCAGATTTCCTAGAAGCCTGGAAAGACAGGCCTCAAAGGAGTAAACATATATAGATTAATGATAATAATAATAGAAATATAATAATGGCAACATAGAGGATAATGCCTGATGTACAGGTGATAACCATGATGTAATCACCTCGAGTGGTTGCTAGGGCATCAGTAAACCTGGGAGCATGGCTGAGAAGAGTTTATCATTTTCCCTAGCAACCACAAATGGTGATTACAACATGGTTATCACCGTACATCAAACATTATCATTATAGGTATGGGACCAACATGAGAAGTTACCCTCCCCCAAACACAAGTAATTTAGCCTTACCTTATCGATGAATCTGTACTACGGCCACATGATTGTGTAGGAAAACAATTTATTAGGATACATGGACTGAACGACAGCAGGCCGAAATAGCACCAGAGTGAAAATTTCTATCAGACATAGCGATCGCTAGACTCAGTAACAGCAAACAGACAACTGGAATGTTATTTGAATAATGTACTGAGATGAACAGTCACATTCTGGGTGTGTAGAATACTAAAGAAAGTACAGTTACGTAAGAACTTACCGTAACAGTAGATCTTCGAGAACACCTCTTGCAGCAGGTAACACCATTAGGACTGAAGCCGGCAGGCGGCAGGACCCCACGGAATTCTTCTAGCTAGCTATCTTCAGCGGGGACTGCCCCCGACGTCGGTTCCGCCTCCGACGTCAGGCGTGGTACATAAAGTGATCTGCCAGATTCCCCGGATCTCCCACCGGAGACTTCCGGCCGCAGGACGACATCAGAATGGGAGACCGAGGATCCACCATCAGAAGACAGAAGGGCGTAAACCCCTGCCAAAGGCTCAGAAAGCCATGCCTCCTCCAAGGGGGAAGGTGGGCGGGAAGGTACCTGCTGCAAGAGCTGTTCTCGAAGATCTACTGTTACGGTAAGTTCTTACGTAACTGTACTACCTTACTTTGAGATACAGCTCTTGCAGCAGGTAACACCATTAGGACTGATTTCCAAGCAATAACGCTTGTAAGCATTCTGGGAGGAGGAAACTAGGAAAATCCATACCAAGTCCTGACTCTAGGACAGAAGACCCTGTAGCATGGCCAGGCCAAAACCGTCTCTTCGCCGTGAAGCAATGTCCAGGCTATAATGCCTGATAAAAGTATGCACAGAGCTCCAAGTGGCTGCAGCACAAATGGCAGAGGAGGAGACGTTACGAAGTGCTGCAAAGGAGGTAGCCACCCCCCTAGTGGAATGGCCCCGGACTGTACTCAGGAGGGGTTTCTGCTTTGTATCATAGCAGTATGATATACACTGGACAAGCCAGCGAGAAAGGGACTGCTTCGATACTGGTTGGCCCATCATCCTCTCAGCGAAGGAAACGAAGAGTTGCTTCGACTTGCGAAGTTGTTTAGTCCTGTTCAGGTAATACCTTAGACAGCGATGAACATCCAGGGTGTGGAGCAGCACTTCTCCTCTATTAGAATATTTAGGGAAAAATACAGGCAGGTCAATGTCCTGATTGAGAGTGAGTGCAGAGACCACCTTAGGCAAGAACTTAGGATTCGTCCTCAGGGACACACTGTCCTGGTGGAAAATCAAATAAGGTTCCTTACACATGAGAGCGTGGAGCTCGGAAATTCTCCTTGCTGACGTAACAGCAACTAAAAATAACATTTTCCATGACAGGAAGCATGGCTCGCAATCCAGCGGCAGGTTCAAAAGGGAAGCGTGAGTTGTTCCAGGACAAGAATAAATCCCATGGAGGAACAGGGTCCTTAATGGGTGGCCTAAGGTGTTAACACCCCTCTCAGAAAGTCTCGAGAGGCGTCAAGTTGCGCCACTGTGCGCTGTCCCACCGGGAAGTGGTAAGCAGAAATAGTGCAGAGGTGCACCTTAATAGAGGAGTAGGCGAGACCCAAATGGAAAAGGGTATTCTAATACCGCTTTCACTGGGCAACCTAGAGGGGAAAGGCCGCGTGCTTGCGACCACAAGCAAGAACGGCACCATTTTATGGCATGCGTTGCCGGCTTTCTGGCCTCGGAAAGAACTTCCGCCACCTCTTGCGAGACCCCGTGTCGCAAAATGGCTATGTCTCTAGGAGCCATGCATGCAGGTTCAGTGAGCGTAAGTCCGGGTGGACCAGTGAACCTTCCTCCTGAGACAAGAGATGGGAGCTGAAGGGCAATGGGACCGGAGGTTCCGGGACAGCTACATGAGCAAGGGAACCAGATCTGCCTTGGCCAGAAGGGCTACCAAGATCAATGTTAGTGCTCCCTGCGCGGATTTGAAGAACTCTCTGGATCAGCGGAAGGGAGGGAAGGTGTAGAGGAATCTGTTCGCCCAGGAGAGGGACAACGCGTCTCGCCAGAAAACACCAGGCCCTGGATCTAGCGAGCAGAAATTGGGCAGTTTTGCGTTGGATGGGGAAGCGAATAAGTCCAGTTCTGGAGTGCCCCATCGAAGAAACAGATCCTCTGCAACCCCTTGAAGAAGTTCCCACTCGTGGACCCTGGCCTGGGAACGACTCAGGCTGTCTGCGATTGTGTTGCTCACTCCGGGAATGTGAACTGCAATCAGGTTCGCGCCGTGTTGGATTACCCAATCCCACACTCTCATCGCTTCCCTGCAAAGGGGGTAAGAGTGTGCGCCTCCTTGTTTGTTGAGGTAATACATCACCGCTGTGTTGTCTGTTTGGATCATAAGAGTAATCGGCAGGATCTCTGACTGGAAGGCCTGCAGGGCACAAAGGACCGCCCTCATCTCCAAAATGTTGATGTGAAGATAAGCTTCTTGAGGGGTCCACGTTCCCTGGGACCTCACCCCGTTCAGGTGTGCTCCCCACACCAGCCCTGAGGCATCTGTGGAAAGGATCACCTCCGGGGAAGGCGCTGAGAAAGGGACACCTGCAGAGAGCATTCCTGGGTCTAGCCACCACTGCCAGTCTCGAATCACAGCATTTTTGATTCTGACCGGATGCTGCATGTGGTCTTGCCTTTGGTCCCACTGCACCCCGAGCATCCACTGAGTTACCCGCATGTGGAGCCTTGCCAAAGGGACGGTCGGAATGGCCGCAGCCATGTGTCTGAGCAGACGAAGGACCAGCCTGGCAGGGACAGTCTTCTTCGCTGAGAGATCCCTGAAGAGGGATCTGATGCGTTCCGCTCTGTCATCTGGAAGAAATGCTCTCCCCTGAACGGTGTCCAGAACTGCGCCTGTGAACTGCAGCTTCTGCGACGGTACAAGGAGAGACTTCTCGTAATTGATTATGATGCCCAGAGACCGAAACAGAGCCTGGGTGCTCTGGATAGCCATCAACAACGCCTCTCTGGAGGCGGCCATGAGAAGCCAATCGTCCAAGTACGGAAACACATAGTGGCCCTGTCTCCTTAGAGACGCTGCCACGACTGCCATGCATTTGGTAAAGACCCTGGGGGCCGATGACAGTCCAACGGAAGAGCTCGGAACTGGAAGTGGTGGCCAAGGAACTCGGCAGGAACCTCCTGTGGCTTGAGCCTCTGAGGGATATGCAGGTATCGTCCTGCATGTCCAGGGATGCTAAGAAGATGTCCTTCTTTAGCATGGGAATAAGACCCTGCAGAGTCACCATGCGAAATCGTTTGTAGGCGACCGACATATTGAGGTCGCTGAGGTCCAGGACTGGACGGAGGTCCCCTGTTTTCTTCGGAACCAGAAAGAAGTGGGAATAGTATCCGTACCCTCTCTGGTTCTCTGGGACATACTCTACCGCTCCCTTTTGCAGGAGCGCAAGTATTTCTTGCCTGATAAGCAATTTGTGCTGACCCGAGTAACGGGAGAGCAGAGGAGGCCTCGAGGTGGCTTGTCGCGAATTCTATAAAGTGGCCTTTTTCGACCAACTGAAGAACCCACCTGTCAGTGGTTATGGTTATGGACTGCCATCCTGGCAGGTAATTATATCGACCCGACCTTGATGTCCCGTTGATCCTGAGGCGGGGGCGGAAGAATCAGGCTGTGGTGGCGGAGGGCCCGCGGGCTGAGCCAACAGCTGGGCTGACCGGCCACGCAGGCTGTCTTCCCTGGGCTCTGCGGGAACGGAGCCCCTCTGTTGTGGACTGGTCGGGACTGTTGTCTCTGTGTCCGTCCCGCAGCAGCTTTGGTTCCTACGAAGGAACTAAGCCTCGGTCGGTACATTGCCTGGACCGACCTCACGCCTTCCGGCCTCTTGGAGCTTGGTGAGAACCTTCTCAGAGGTTCACCAAAGAAACTTCTCCTTTGAAAGAGCGTCATGATGTTCTTCTGGGCGTCCGGGGTGAATCGAGGAACACGGAGCCATGAGTGTCTCTGGAGGCATCTAAGCAAGCTACCCGCTCTGGCCGAGGAGTCCAGCGGAATCACTCTGGCTCAGCGCCGGAGTTCACGTCCGAACCCGTGCGGAGGAGCTGCAACATCTCCTTCTGCTCACCTTCTGGCAATTTCTCCAAGATCCAATCCCTGTTCCCTAAGGCATTTGGAACTGCACCATGTGGGTCAAGTAGTTCAGGGATCTGATGGCGCAAGCAGAAAGCGATGCGTCCTGCCCATAGCGTCCAGCTGTTTGGACTCGGGTCTGGTGGCAGGGTGCTCAAATGTTGTGGTCTCTGGGACCCGGTCACGAGAGGCTGTTATGACCAGAGAGTCGGCCAGAGGATGTTGAGCCAAGTACTGGTCCTCCTTAGGAGCCTTGTACAGGTGGTCAGCTTTCTTGACATCGCCGGGAGGCAGTGTGGATGCTTCCGCTGCCTTGGTGACATCCACAAAAGTGTCCACCAAGGGTGGTACCACCACAGGCTTAGGGTCCTTCTGCGAAGATACCTAGGGCGTAGTCTCTCGGGGTCTAATTCTTCGCATCCCAGCCCATGTTCTCTTGGATATGTCTCATGATCTCTGAGAGCGATGGGTCGTCGGAGGAGATCTAGGAAGCTCACGTGGGTCGGAGAGGGGATGTGAAGGGGAGAGGGGGATCTGGATCCTGCCGAGAACTCCAATCCCGTATCCTCCGTCAAAGGCGAACGATGGCGTCTTCTGGGTCTCTTAGGACTGGGTGACCCTGAAGAAGATCTAGACGGAGGTCTCCTTTTATCTGATCTCCCCCTTGGAGGGTCCGTAGGCTCCTGGGGGAGAGGTACTCGGCCTACTGCCCCAGACGGAGAAGGGGGCGCAGGAGCCGGAGGGGTCGGAGGAGGAGGAGGTGGTGTGGGAACCATATCCCTTTTAATGGTATCCCACCAGTAAGTAAAGACCTCCTTGACCTCAGAAAAGGAAAGGCCCAACGACGGACTGGGCGCCGGTCGTCGGGTTCCGTCGTCAGCTCCTCAGGGGCCTCAGGTTGTGGGGAGGGTTCCCTGGGAGGTGCGACAGGACCGGGTTTGCCTGTCTGGTCCTCGGGCTGCGTCAACTTCTCCTCCGTGATAGTCTCCTGACCGACATCGGTAGGAGGCGTCGGGTTCCTCTTCTCTACACGTACAGATGTGGACGTCGGCCCTCCTGCCGACGACCGAGAGGGCGAAGGCCTGACCGGCGACGGGCGTCTGGCAGTCGACGGCTCCTGGGATCTGTGATGAGTGGCCGACGTCAGGTCAGATGGCTTCTTAAGAGAGGTAAGCTCCTTGGTCTTCCGCTAGGGAGGAGGAGGCAAGGAGGCAGACCTGACGTCGGGTTCGGAATGGCGGGAACCCGACTTGTAGTGATGATGACGGTCCCCAGACCTGACCAGGGCTTTGGAAGAAGATGATGAAGAGGGCCTGGAGGTCTTGGCCTGTGAGGAGGAAGAGGAGCCCGAAGGTTTCTTCACCGCAGCGGGGGGAGGCTGAGAACGGGCCTGGGAGGGCGAATGGTCGGACCGGGGGCCGGAACTATGGGAGTCAGAGGCCCTAGACGGGGACTTGGATGGAACCCTCTCCCTGTGCTTTTCAGAGCGTTTCCGGGCCTTTTCTGCTGAATCCCCCTTGGAGGTGTCCATGGCCTTAATCTTCTCCTCGAGCAGGAACGCCTGCAGGGCCTTCTGGCGACGGATCTGGGTCCGGCTGTTGAACACCTGGCAGAAAGTGCAGGACCGGGTGTCGTGGTCTGGGCCTAGGCACCGGACGCAGGCTGAATGCGGATCCTTGAACGGGATTTGCTTCCCACAGGCGCACTTCGAGGGATGGCGTTCAACGGAGGTTGGAGAGGACATCAGACAGCAACTGAACCGAAGAAATGAACGTTTTCCCGAAGGAAGAACTTAACCGTGCATCGCACGCTAGAAACGATCCAAAGGGTTGAGACATGCAAGTCGACGGCGGGAAAGAACTGGAGAGTCTGGCGGGACTGCCCCCTTATGTACTACGCCTCACGTCGGGGGCGGTCCCCGCTGAAGATAGCTAGCTAGAAGAATTCCGTGGGGTCCTGACGCCTGCCGGCTTCAGTCCTAATGGTGTTACCTGCTGCAAGAGCTGTATCTTGAAGTAAGATCGCTGGTATTCCATTTTGTAAACCCACTGCTATGACATAGATGAAAGGTTTATAAGTTTCTGACATCACAACAGTGGGATTAAAAAGTTGTAAACAGCTTACTTTCAGTGGGTAATAAAGGCTACCCATACATTATAGCACCCTAAATAGGATAGGGAAAGGGGAAATTGTTTAACCAGGAAAGGCACACCAAGCCGGAGCTTGTTTCCAGGTGAGAAAAGTGACTTGCTCAGGATCACACAGTATGCAAGTGGAAGCTGTGGGATTCAAACCCAGGTCTGGTCTGCTGGATGTCACCAGATTTGCAGCTCAGAGCCTTAGACCACTGCGCTATATTGCCTCCTAATGATCCAAAAAGGGGACCTCCAAGTGGAGGTCATAACATAATATTACCCCTGAATGTCAGAATCACCTGAAAGAGGAAAAACAACAATTGTGAACACAGACAGCAAACCATGGTGCCAGACTGTGGCACCTATATCACAGGACACACAATGTTTTCAGGAGTGCAGAGGCTATTGATTCTAGAAGTGGAGGCAGGATGGGGAGTTCTGAATATCTGAGTATCACTGGGAAGAACAGGTTACTCACCTGTAACAGTAGTCCTAAGAGTGGTATATGTTGTTCATCCACACTTCTTGGCATGTCCCTTTCCCCTTTAAATCTTGCTGGAAAGTCTTCAAGCTGGCTCCTCCCTCCCACCCGGGTAGTAAATACCTCGGCTCCACCCCATGACGCCAGATCTTAGCCCGCTGGAAGCAAGGTTGTGCGCCTAAAGCCGGGGAGGTCGGGTGGGTGCGTGTGGATGACCAACATATACCACTCCTAGAACTACTGTTACAGGTGAGTAACCTGTTCTTCTAGGAGCGTGGATATGTTGTTCATCCACACTTCTTGGCAGACTCCAAGCAGTTCTCCGGGAGGAAGGAGGCAAGATGCACACCCCCTACTTGGGAAATAAAGATGGGAGAACCGAGGCCCCAAAACCAGCATCCTGGCGTGACTCAAGGTCGATGTGGTAGTGGGTAATGAAGGTATTTGCTGACTTCCAAGTAGCAGCCCGATAGATTTCCTGTACAGGGATGTCCCTGGAAGCTACCACCGATGCAGCAGTATGGCTGGCAGAATGAGACCTTATCCCTCTGGGAGGCTCCTTGCCCGCCAACTCATAGCATAGACCTATGCATGATGTAATCCACCTTGCAATGGTCTGTTTGGCTGCAGGTCTGCCAGAAGCGGCTTCAGCATAAGTGACTAACAGCTGGTGAACCTCTCCACGAATTTCCGCCATTCTCTCCTTATAAAAGGAGACAGCATGTCTCGGGTCCAGAGTATGGAGCCTGTACTCAGCGTCCGAGGTGTAGTTAGGGTAGTATATCAGCAGAGTCAACACCTGGTTAAGGTGAAACTCTGATACCACCTTCGGAAGGAATTTTGAGTGGGGGCGCAGGACAACTTTGTCCCTGTGAAAGACCAGATAAGGGGAGTCCACCGAAAGTGCCTGGAGCTCCCCATCCTTTTGGCTGATGTTACAGCCACCAGGAACGCCATCTTCCACAAGTGTGAGAGCTCACACTTGTGCATGGGTTTGAATGGCTTGCCCACAAGCTTTGCCAAAACCAGCAACAGATCCCACGGAAGTGGAGGTTCATGCACCGGAGGGGATATGTGATCCAGGCCTTTGAAGAAGCGCCCGACCACTGTCTCCTGTGCCAGTGTCGGCTGACTGGCCCACGCCCAGAAAGCAGAAATGGCTTCCAGGTGCACCCCAAAGGTCGATGACCATAGACCCCCTTTGGAGAGAGACCAAAGGTAGTCTAGAATGTTAGCCACGGAGCAGGATAAGGGGTCCAGACTCTTACCCTGGCACCAAATGGAAAACCTTTTCCATCTGAAGGCATAACATTTCCTGGTCGATTCCTTATGAGATGCCTCTACCATGGTGTAGTCATCCTCTGAAAGACCCAGAGCCTGGAACTCTGGCCGCTTAGGTACCAGGCTGTGAGGTGCAGGGACTGAAGGTCTGGATGGAATACCTTCCCCTGGTTCAATGATATCAGGTCCGGGCGTATACAAAGCTGCTCCGGGGGCCTGCAGCTGAGGCTGAGGAGATCTGGGTACCAGAACTGGCGTGGCCAATCTGGGGCTACCAGGATCACTTTCACCTTGTCCCTCGTCACCTTGAGTAACACCTTGTGGATCAAGAGAAATGGAGGGAAGGCGTAGAAGAGGCCTGGGGTCCACGGCCTCGAGAAGGCATCCCCCTGCAGTGAGCTCTGCTGAGGGGGGCGGGCATGGTACAGCCTCAGCTTGGTGTTTTCCTGGAGGCAAACAGGTCCACCAACGGTTTGCCCCAATGGGAGAACAGACTGTAAGCTACTTCTGGATGGAGAGACCACTCGTGGGATGTCTGGCCTATGCAGCTGAGAGCACCCACCAGCTGGTTTGAGACTCCTGCCACATGAATGGCTAGGAGATCCGCCTCCAACCGGCTTACGAGGGTCCAGATGCAGAGCGCCTCCTTGCACAGCAGATGGGAGTGCATATCACCCTGTTTGTTGAGGTAGTACATGGTCGTGGTATTGTCCGTCTGGACTTGAACCACTTGACCCCAGAGCTGAGGAGCGAAAGCCAACAGTGCCAGTCTGACTGCTCTGAGCTCCAACAAGTTGATGTGGCATCGGGACTCCTCAAGGGTCCAGAACCTGTGGGCCCTGTTGTCCCCCATGTGGGCTCCCCAGCCCATGAGAGAAGCATCGGTCGTAAGGACGACCGTCGGCTCGGGGCAGACAAACAGGATCCCTTCCTGCAACCGTTCTGGGGCGGTCCACCATTGGAGAGCGTCCCATATATTCTGGGTTAGTGTGATCAGCTGGTCGAAATGACCGTGGCGCTGAGACCACTGAGGTGCCTACTCCCATTGGAGGCGCATGTGCCACCTGCTTGTGGACCACTGAGGTGCACGCCGCCATGTAACCCAGAAGGTGCAGAAAGTCCAGGGCAGGGTGCAAGTGCCCAACCAGAAATAATCGGGCAAAGGAGGAGAGAACCTCCGCTCTGTCCGCCAGGAGCCGAGCTCTGGCTTGACAAGAGTTGAGCTCTGCCCCGATGAAGCCATCACTTGAGAGGGCACGAGTTCCGACTTGGCCTCGTTGATCAGGAGGCCGAGTTGGGAGCAGGTTCGGAGAGCCAGATCCCTGGACCTCTCCACCTCCTGAAGGGAGGAATCTGCCAAGAGCCAGTCATTGAGATAAGGGTAGATTCGTACTCCTCGACACCGAAGATGGACTGCCACCACTGCAATGCACTTGGTGAAGACCCGTGGGGCTGATGACAGGCCAAACGGCATGGATCGGAACTTGTGCAGGGTCCCCTCGACCCTGAAGTGGAGGAACCACTGATGGGACGGTTGGATTGGGATGTGAAAGGACGCGTCCTGCAGATCCAGTGAACAGAACCACATGTTTCGTTCCAGGGATGGTATGATCTGGTTCAGAGTTACCGTCTGGAAGGTGCGAGACCTAAGATATTGATTCAGGTCGTGGATATCTAGGATGGGGTGCCAAGCCCCCATCTGCTTGGGCACCAGGAAGTACCTGGACACGAAGCCTGGGTCTGTAGGAGGATCCAGCACTGGAGTTGCCACCTCCTTGCAGGGTAGCTGAGCTATGTCATCTCAGAGAGCAGACTGGGTGCAAGCTTAGATCCTTATCTCCCGAGGGGTGAGGGCTCAGCTGGGAGGGGTACTACTCGAATTCTAGACGCAGTCCCTGACCGACCACTTTGAGAACCAACCTGTCCGAGGTGATATCGGACTAGGCGGAAAGAAAGTGGCGGAACCGGCCCCCCACTGGAGGACCCAGAGCTGGCGTGATGGGTGTAGGGGTGGCAACCCCCAACCAGTCACTGAGCAGGCTTAGAGGAGGAGAGGCTCCTGGACCTGCGCCTCGGCCTCCTTTACGGGGCTGCTGGGCACCCTGCTTGGGCCTTGGGTGCCAAGCTTGAGCCTGCTGCTGCTGCTATTGCTGCTGACCTCCTTGATAAGACAGTTGCCTGACTGCAGGGGAAGAATGCCAAAAAGGCTTCTTCCCCAAAGAACCTTTCGCAGAAGTAGCATCCAAGGTGGCACTGGACTGCTCTATGCGCTGAAGGTGACCGGCCACTCCTGGACCTAACAGGTCGGTGCCTAGGGAGGGCATGTCAGCCAACTTGTGCTGAGTATCTGCCGGAAAGGAGGAAAGCCTCAGCCAAGCCCCGTAGCGAGTGGCCACTGCGGCTGCTAAGGAATGGGCACAGGAATCCCCGATGTCCAGGGCCGTCTGGAGTTGCTGTTTTGCAACAGCACGGCCCTGATCATGGAATTGCTTCAGTGTGGTCTGCATGTATGCCGGGAGATGAGGGAGGACTTCGTCTAATGACCCTAGGAGGTTATGAGAGAAGTGTGCCATTATAACAGCCGAGCTGGCCTGACGAAGGCCTAAGGAAGAAGCCGCATAGACCTTACAGGCAGAGTGGTCCATATTTTTGGACTCCTTGTCCAGGGGTCGGTCGGT
Organism: Neoceratodus forsteri; assembly: GCA_016271365.2. NCBI lineage: Eukaryota > Metazoa > Chordata > Ceratodontiformes > Ceratodontidae > Neoceratodus > Neoceratodus forsteri. Next base: position 360,913,525 of record CM028137.1, read on the forward strand.
GTCAGCTGAGCTACCAGTACGCCTGAACACAGAAGCAGTCACCAGGATCTTGGCCGAAGGATGTTCTGTGAACCCCGCCAGGGACCCCATGGACACTGCGTACTTGCGGGCCATGCGGGCAGACGGTGCTGGGCAGGAAGCCGGGCACTGCCGAAGCTCAAGGCCAGGCCAACAATGGCTTCGGCCACTGGAAAGGCCTCTGTTGGGGTATCCCCCCTTTTGAGGATATCCTTAAGGGGGTACTCCGTCTTCTTCTGGATGGACTCCAGGGGCATTCCGGTGGATTCGGAGATCAGGTGGAGAATACCCTGAAAGGAGGAAGCGCCTTCCTCCAAACCCGCCATGGACGACTCATCATCCCCAGGATGGGAGTGCAATCCGGTGATGTCCAAGTCCAAAGAGTCGGGATACAATGGCCTCCCGCCTAGGTCTCCCTCGATACGCCGAGGGTGATCAGGGACGACTTTTATCGACAGACGTCTGGGAAGCCCTGTGTCTGTTCGGTCCTCTTTCGAGGGAGCCCTCTCCGTGAGGCTGCTTAGGCGGTGGTTCCACCAGAATCGGTGGAGAGACCGAGGGAGGCTGAACCAGGATACGGGCCGGCCCCATGGGCGGAGGAACCCAAGACTTCGGTTCTGGAGGGATTGGCATCAGCCTAGGAGGCGGGAGCCAAGTGATAGCTGGGGTAGACGGCGGGGCCGACTTCTGCCTGGACAAAACCAACTGTTGCCACATTAAGTCTTCATCGCATCGACGAAGTTTTCGCCGAAGTCTCTCCTCGTCCAAGGAGGATGAAGATCTGTGGCGGCGCCTCTTTTTACAGTGCTTATGACTTTCTTGGCCATTCAGCAGAGGGGATTCTGGACCTCGATCGAGATCGGGAATGCCGACCCCTTCAATCGGGAGACACTGGGGGTAGGTGAAAACGGAGGGTCTGGAACCGGGTCCTGGATGGGGACTCCAGCGGGCTGGGTCTCCTCATCCGGGAAAAGGACCAGAGACCTTTCCAAAGAATCAGTGATTGGGGTTGGTGACAAAGGGTCGATTAGGTTGAGAGAAATCTCCACCTCGTCGGCCACTTCCTTGGTCCCTTGGCCAGACGGAAGATCCGTGAAGCCGGTGGCCGAGGATGCAATCTTGACCGAGGTCAAGACCACTTGTTCCTGGGACTCGGACCTTTTTCAGTCCCAAGAAACGTCTTCTCTTGGTCGAAGACTTAGGGTCCTTATCCCTCTTCCGAGGGCAGGAGGAGTTCGAGCCCAAGGGCGCCTCACCTCTGGTGGGGAGAGACTGGCACAACTCCTTAAAGGATCCCATAAAAAAAGTGGAGCCAAGGTTAAGCGGAACAAAAAAGCTTTGATTGGCCGAAGCTTGAGTTGTTTCCTCCTTGAATGCCTTCATTTGCTCCAGCTGCTCGGCGGATCCCGCGGAAACCACCCACTTCGCCTCCTTCGATTTCACCGGCGGGTTCCTTTTCTCTGGTCTCCCCAGTTTTAGGTGCGTCTTGCGGTCATCCAGGATGTTGGGATGGAAGGCAAGGTAAAAAGTGCAAGACAAGGTATCATGTCTGACACCTAAGCAATAAACGCACGTTAGGTGGGGATCGGTGCACGACATCTTCCGGCTGCAGGTACACCAGCGAAATCTGGGGGAAGATTTTTCCTCCATGTCTGATGCGCTACAATCGAGTTTTAAAGTAAGTTTCAGTAAAAACCAACGCTTTGAATCCAGGGCCTACGACTTGCGGCAAGAGCACGAGGGAACCTGTATCTTCCAGCGGAAAGGAAGATCTGGCATCGTGGGGCAGAGCCGAAGTATTTGCCACCCAGGTGGGTGGGAGGAGCCAGCTTGAAGACTTTCTGGCAAGATTTAAAGGGGAAAGGGACATGCCAAGAAGTGTGGATGAACAATATATCCACGCTCCTAGAAGAAACATTACTATAGTGAGTAACTTTTTCTCCTAACCTAGTAATACTCAGGTATTCATAACTCTATGCAGACTAAGAAGCAGTAACTTTGAAGGTGGGCTCAGAACCTGCTTTGGAAACAGACTCTACAGGACTGCTGTGCCAAACCTGGCATCACCTCTGGAATGGACATCCAGGCTGTAATGCTTTGTAAAGGTGTGTACAGTTTTCCAGGTAGCTGCTTTACAGGTGTCCACTAATGGAACATCCCTGGCAGCTGCTATGGTAGCAGCTGTGCCCCTTGTGGAATGGGCCCTCAATCCTGTTGGGGGTTCCCTTCCCATCTTCGTGTAACAAAACTGGATACATTGTACTATCTAGCAAGAAACAGACCTTTTAGATGCTGGGTTACCCTTTCCCACATCCCCATAAGTCAGAAACTGTTGTTTTCTGTCCTGCCTATGGTCATTAGTGGCTGTCATGTAGTAGCAAAGAGCTGTCTTGACATCCAGACTATGGAATCTCCTTTCACTAGACGTAGAGTGCTCAGTGAAGAAGACGGGTAGGGTAATGGTTTGGTTCAAGTGGAAATCAGAAACCACTTTAGGGAGAAACTTCCTGTTCATTCTCAGGACCACTGTCTTTGTGGGAGGAAATGTAGTCCTGTTCAATGCAGAAAGCCTGGAGCTCGCTGATCCTTCTGGCAGTAGTCATTGCCACTAAGAAAACTGTTTTCCACGTGACATACTTTAGATGAGCTGAGGACATGGGCTCAAAAGGGGCCCCCATGAGCTTGGCTATACATACATTGAGATCCCATGCTGCACTGATTCCCTTTTGTGTGTGTGTGTGTGGGTGCAGATGGGCAAGGCCCTTAAAGAACCTCTTGAAGACAGGATCTGAGGCAACAGAAACCCTTGCCCGGCTGAAATGTAAGCAGATGCTGCAGCCAGGTAGACCTTCAGGGTACTGGGCTGTAGACCCAACGAATGAAAATGGGTAAGATAATCCAGCATAGCTGGGACCCCAGCCTGTGCTGGCATCACTTCTTGGGTGGAACACGAAATAGAAAACCTTCTCCATTTTGCAGCATACGTTTTCTTGGTAGAGGACTTCCTGTAACCCCTCAAAATGTCCAGGACACTTTCAGAAAGATTCAGGCCTGCATATTCTAAGTCCTCAAGAGCCAAGCCTTGAGCCTGCAGGATCTAAGGTTCAGATACAGGAGCCTCCCCTGACTGGATGTTAGCAAAGTGTGCCTCCTGGAAATGTGTATTGGCTTGGCCACAGACATGGAGAGTAGCAGAGAGTACCATGGCTACCTGGGCCAATCTGGTGCTATCAAGATGATGGATGTGCAGTGGGATCTGAGCTCGAGTAGTACTCTGTATACCAGAGGGAAGGGAGGGAAAGCATACAGATACCACCCTGACCAGTTCAGTGCCAGAACATCCAGGGGGATTGTTCCCTGAACTGGAGGTCTGCAACAATATTATGGCAGGTGGTGGTTCTGGTGGGATGCAAACAAGTCTACCTCCAGAGTGCCCCACCTCCTGAAAAGCACTTGCACCACCTGACTGTTCAGGTCAATTCGTGATGGGCCTGGTTGATTCGGCTCATGGTGTCTGCCAAGGTGTTGTCCTTGCCAGGCAGATGAATGGCCTGTAGACAGACTCCCAAGGAGTATGCCTGACTCCATATTTTCATGGTCTGTGTACAGAGAGGGTTTGACCTTGTCCTTCCCTGCTTGTTTATGTAGTACATTGTGGTGGTATTGTCTGTTCTGATCTGTACCACCTTTCCCCGCAGCAGTGGTGTGAAGGCCTTTAGTGCTAGCAATACCGCTCTGAGTTCCAGCAGATTTATGTGCAGAAGTGACTCTGCAATTGACCATGTGCCTTAGGTGGTGTGGTTTCCCAGATGGGCACCCCCACCCCAGTAGCAATGCATCTGTTGTGAGAACAACTGATGGGGACTCCTGTTGAAAGGGAACCCCTTCCCTTAGGTTGGTTTCCTCTTTCCACCATTGGAGGGCCTGTAACAAAGTTTTTGTTACTGGAATCAGTTTTGAGAGAGGATCCCTTCTCTGACACCAGTGTGCCCTGAGGTGAAACTGAATGCCCCTCATCTGGAATCTGGATCCCAGTACTGTGCCTGCAGCAGCTGCCATGTAGCCCAGTACCTGAAGAAACTGTCTTGCAGTTTTGGGTTTGTTCAGGCTGAATGAACCTACTATCTGAAGGATACTCCTTGTCCTGTCCAGAGGCAGATAGGCCCTGCCCTGCAGGGTATTTAACTTGGCTCTTATGAACTGCAGTACCTGAGAAGTATGAAGGACCTACTTTTTTTTTTTTTATTTATCAGGAACCCCAGAGACTCCAGGAGCCCCTGGGTGAGTTGCAGATGCTCCCTCACTTGCTGGGGTGATTTCCCTACCACCAGGCAGTCATCCAAGTATGGGAAGACTGTGACCCCTTGTCTTTGAAGGTGAACCACGACCACTGCCAAGCGCTTTGTGAACACCCTTGGTGCTGAAGTGAGACCGAGTAGCAGGATTGAGAACTGATAATGACCTGAAGGGAGTCTGAACCCGAGGTATGTTCTGCAAAACTCCCTTATGGGGATGTGGAAATAGGCATCTTTTAGGTCCAGTGAAGCCAACCAGTCTCCTTTTTGGAGGGTTGGAAGAATCAGTGCCAAGGTTCCAATTTTAAACTTTGGCTTTGTTAAATATCTAAGACCCTTAGGTGTAATATGGGCCGCCACTCCCCATTTTTCTTTGTGGCAAGGAAGTATCCCGAGTAAAATCCCTTTCCCTTTAGATGCACTGGCACTGGTTCCACTGCTCGGGACAGTAGCAGGTTCTGAAGCCCTGATTCCAGGTTTTTTTTCTGCATATGTGGATGGCTTGAAAACTAAAGGTGGAAGGGATTTGAAGCTTAGAGACAATCCCTGACTCATTACTTCCAGGACCCACTTGTCTGTGGTGATTTCCTGCCAAGCCTGAAAGTAGTGAGCCAGTTTGCCTCCTACAGGCGGCTTGTACAGATGCACGTCACAGTGCCAGTTTTGCTTGAGGCTGGGCCTGGGATTGGGAGCCATGTCTGAAGCCTCTTCTGCCCCTGCCCTTAAAGTACCCCTGCTGCGGGTGCTGCTGATACCGAGGTGTAGCCATGGCCTGGAAAAAGGCCTGCTCTGGAATGATCTACCCCTGCCTCCCATTCCGTAAGGTCTGGTGGATGGGGAAGGTTTTTCTTTGGCAGAATTACTTCTGTAGGTGGCTTTGTATTACATACTAACATACTATTTGCCAGCAGATTAGGCCTTACGGTCTATCGAGTCTGCTCGAACTTTAGATCCTTAGTTGGGTGCCGAGACCCTCCCATCCCTTGTGCTCCAGAAACCCGTATCATCCATCCCCACCCCCCTGGGACAGGCCATCATCTGATACATCCACTTTCTGTGTCTGTCCCATCCTCTCTTGAAGCCCTCCACTGTGGATCTCTGAACCAGCTCACCAGGCAGTGCATTCCAAGGGTCCACCACCCTCTCAGTGAAAACCTCCTCCTTTCCCCTCACCCTTCCACCTTCCAACTTCAAACCATGCCCTCTGGTGATACCTCCCTGCTTTAGTCTAAAGATCCCCTCCATGTTTACCCTATTTATTCCCTTGAGATACTTGAAGACCTCAATCATGTCCCCCTGTCTCTCCTCTCCTCCAATGAAAACAGGCAGAGCTCCTTAAGTCTGTCCTCATACGTCAAATCCTCTAGCCCTCGTATCATCTTTGTTGCCCTGCTCTGTACCCTCTCCAGGAGCTGTATGTCCCTCTTCAAGTGTGGTCTCCAGTACTGTACACAGTACTCAAGGTGTGGTCTAACCAGTCCATTGTACAGCGGCAGAATCACTTCCTTGCTCCTAGAGGTGATCCCCTTACGATGCATCCCAACATCCTGTTTGCCTTGCTAGCCGCTCTCCTGCACTGCTCAGAGTTATTCATACATGCATCCACCATGACCCCTAGGTCTTTTTCCCCATTGAGGCCTCCAGCGCCTCCCTCCCAGGGTGTACCTGTGTTTAGGTTTCCACCAAGATGCAACACCTTGCACTTGGTGATATTGAAATTTAACTCATGTGTGAGCCCAGCTTCCAGGGTGTCCAGGTCCCCTTGCAGGGCCAACCTCCCCTCTTCTCCCTCAACTACTGCTCCCATCTTGGAGTCATCCGCGAAGAGACTCATTTCACACCCTATACCCTCCCTGATGTCCGATATGTATGCATTAAACAGGATCGGACCCAGGACCGAGCCCTGTGGTACCCCACTACCAACCTCTAGGGTTCGAGAGCTCCCCACAGACCACTACTCTCTGAGTGCGTCCAGCTAGCCAGTTTTCAATCCATCTGACCATCAAAGGGCCTACTCCTAACCCCATCAGTTTCTCCACCAGACCATTGTGGGGGACAGAGTCAAACGCCTTGCTGAAGTCCAAGAATAATACATCCACAGGCTTACCCCTGTCCAGTTCTGATGTTACCCATTCATAGAACTCCACAAGGTTGGTTTGACATGATCTACCTGGCACAAACCCATGTTGCCAACTATCCAGACCTCCCACCTCCTCCAAGTACACCCCAATCGCTCCTTTAGTATACTCTCCATTAATTTTCCCACCACCGAGGTCAAACTGATGGGTCTATAGTTACCTGGTACTTTCGACCCCCTTTATGGATTGGTACCACATGTGCCTCGCCAATCCCTAGGTACCCTCCTGTCTCAAGTGACCTGCTGAAAAGCTCCGCCAGGGTGCAGCCAGTATGTCCTGCCAATTCCCATAGTACTCGGATGAATGCCATCCGCCCAGGAGATTTGTCTTCTTTAGGGCCTTGAGGGCTAACCACACCCTTTTGGCGGAGATAGCATCATCCGTCCCTTCACCTTACTGGCCTTTTTATCCTTATCCAGATGTGACACCCCTGGTGTACCTCTTCCTCCCTCTTGCTCCAATTCTGTTGCTCCCCTGATCCCACTTACTGCCGCTTTCTATCCCCTTCGTGCCTTGCTTTGTAGATATCCCATCCCCCTCCCTAGTGAACACAGAGGCAAAGTACTCGTTAAATACCTCTGCCTGGTCCCTCGCCTCTTCCACCCACCCTCCTTCTGATCTCAATCTGCTGAGATGGCCTTAGTTTTTCTCCGCTCCCAATGTACCGAAGAACCCTTTTCCCTCCATGTATCCCTGTGCCAGCTGCTGCTCTTTACTGGACTTTGCTCCTCACCATACGGGTGACTTTTCTAGATGCAAGCTGGTACATTTCTTATCCCTATCCTCTTGTTGTTTTATATTTTTGTAGGCCGCCTTCTTTTCTCTGACTGCTACCTGTACCTCACTGGACCACCAGCATGGTTTATGTGACCTTGCTCTCTTCGTTTCAACTTAGCGCAGATCCTGACTGCCTCACTGAAGTCCCGTTTATGACCTCCCATCTCCTTTCCACACTTGTCATTGAGGTAATCCCCATCAAGTGATCCTTGAGAATATTTCCCATGCCCATAAAGTCTGCCCCTGAAGTCCACTGCCAGTGTCCTAGATCCCCTCCCCAATGCTTATTTGAAACCAGACAGTATTGTGGTCGCCCCCAATCAGGGGGTCTTGTACAACCATGTCCTTTACCAGATCCCCATCTGCCAGAACCACATCCAGGACATGCCCTCCCTTGTGGGCTCCATCACATGCTGTGTTAAGAACACATCCTGGAAGCCATCCAGCAGCCTCTGCTCCTTGGCCACCTTAGAGGACATGGTTCCCCAGTTTGTACCTGGCATATTAAGGTCCCCCATCAACACCACTCCTTCCCCTTTTGGTCCACACTGGGCAATGATGTTGTCCAGCAAACCATCCTCTAGAACATCACTCATCCCGGGGGGCCTATATACTACACCCAGCTTGACCTTATCTCCTGCTGAGGATCGTAAGGTGACCCATAAGGCCTCCACGTTTCCCTCTGCCTCTTCTACCCTAGCAATTTCTATGTCATCTCTAATGAACATAGCCACTCCACCCCCTCTGCCCTCCTTTCTATCCTTCCTAAGCATAGTGTACCCCTGTACGTTTAGGTCCCAGTCATGGTTTTTGTTGGCCCACGCTTCCGTGACTGCCGCCACATCCACCCCCCGAACAGCATGGCCTGGAACTCTGGCAACTTGTTTCCCAAGCTCCTGGCATTTACTAACACCAACCCCCACCCCTTATCCCTGATCCTCTTTGTCGAACCCCACCCAGATTCCTTATACTTCCATCCTCCTCTGCTCCTCCTGAAACCTCCATCCCCAATCTGTTTCCCTCCCTTGGGCTTGAAGGCTACTCCTCATCTGGAGGAGAGGGCTTTGGTCAGCCCTCCTTATCTCCCCTCACAAGTTTAAACCCCACCTTTCTTGTATGTAGTCAGCCATCCCCTGTTTAAGGACTTCCTTCCCTAATGGGCAAGATGAAACCTGTCCTTGGCATATAGTCCCTTATCCTCCCAAACTCCATTCCAGTTCCCTAACACCCCCAACCCACTCTCTTCACCCCACTTCCTGAGCCAGTCATTAACCTCTGTGAGCTTCATTTTTTTCTCCACTGAGGCCTTTGGTACTGGCAATATCTCCGAAAAGGAAATGTTGCATCCATTATCCCGACAGACTCTGGCAAGTTCTTGGAACCTTGCTTGGATTTCCAAAATGCTATTTCCCTCTAGATCATTAGTTCCCAAATGCACCAGGAATCGGTTCCCTCCACAATCCCTAACCATTTCGTACACCATGAACTTTGCTCTGTGCACTGTCAGCCCAGAGATACTCACTACCTTCACCTGGCTATGGCATCCACCCCCCTGTCCCTCCCACTGGATACCCTAATCATCGAGTCTCCCAATAACAGAACCTTAACACCGCCATCATCCTTATGGTTACCTCCACTATGCCCTCTCAGCCCCCTTCCCCTTTATTCATGATCTCCACTCATGGGAGTCTTCCTGCCTTATTAGAGACCCCTGTCACCCTCCCTTCTGCCTCCCTTGCTATTTTTCCCACTTAACTCAAACTCCTCTGAATAGGTGTCCCTTTAACCCTCTCTTATCCGAACCATTTATCCTGGCCCTGATGGTTTCTCTTCCCCACACCGCCATCCTCCCCTTGTAATAGTACCCCTGCCTCCAGAGGCTCTGTGGGTCCCTTTAGCTAGGCCCCATCCTTGGTACTGACCCCCTGCTGAAGGGGGCTCCTCTCCACCTCCTTGTCTCCCAGTTTCTCTCCAATCATGCTCTCCTCTCTCATGTCTGGAATATGTTGCATCTCCCATTTGCTTAACATATATGTTTCCTTCTCCTCTGGGACTATTTCTATCCTTTCCATAGCGGTCTGTGATGCCCTATGGTATCAGACTCCCTCCCCCCGGCCTCTGTATAAGTTTCCTCATTTCCACCAACCCCTTCCTCCCCCTCTAGGTTGCTAAGTAGCTCAAATTTATTGTGACACTCTATGTCAGCCTCCATCAAGTAACCCGAGTTTCCCGACTGCACCTCTAAACTGCCCCTCTTCTTCCCCTCTTGCTCTGTTCACCTTAGGAGCTCCCTTCCCACAGTCTGCTGTTTTAGGCTTCTTCACAACAGCCCCTCCTGACTCTTCCCCCTCCACTATCTTTGTATTCAGAATGTTCACCCCGTACGCTTTCCCCTTAGCATCAACTTCCCTATCTAAGGGTCCTCTGTCCCTAATATCCCCCCTCCTGCTTGCTGTAACATAACGTCCTGTAATTTCAGAGCATTGCCCCAGCCTCCCCTCAGCCCCACCCTTCTGCTGCCCATATCCACACCCCTTATCCTTGGACACCTCCCCCAGCTTACTCCTTAACCAATATACCTCACTCCTGATACAAGATAGCTGTCTACAGAGTGGGCAGCCTCCCTCTCTCCAGGCCCAATTTAGAATTATTGCCATCCCACAGCCTGTGCAGCCTACAACCCTTCTGAAGATGCCTGCCATGGTGGAATATGGCCACCCTGTTTATCCCCCTCTGTTTATAATGGCACACCCCCTTTTCTCAGTCCTTTTCCCCTGGAATACAGTTTCTCTCTATACTGACTGTAGTTATTTACAAACCCAATTTCAACCCCACCAATAAAGTTCCAAAGTCTCACAAACACATACAGTCCAGTGTGTGTTCGGTCCCACTAACAGTGTGTGTAAGCAAACATCAGGTACCGTATGATGTCACAGGCCCACCAGCTCCTGTTGCTTCGAATTTCAGTCCTAAAACAGAAATACTCAGCCCTTCAATCCCAACCCCCAGTGGTTTTTCAGTATTTAACACCAGGCAAACAACACATTTAAATTTCCCTCTAATTAACCCTGACAAACAACAGTCCCCAAACCTCCAAAGTTACAATATCACAGCCCAAGTAACAGTTCTAATTCAAGGTAATAATTTTTACCACATAGAGCTAATTTCACTTACAAACTATTCAAATATTTCAGTTAAAACAGAATATAACCCCAGACCTCTGTCCAACCAACCTGCTGCTTTGAGTTCCCAAGTGAACAAATCACTTTTCATCCACCTTTTTCATGTAAGCCTCTGTCTTTTCTCCAAAGATGGAATTTTCTTCCAGTGGGAAATCCAAAGCTTTGGTTTGTGTATCCTGGGTAAGGTTTGTGGCTCTCAGCCAAGCAAACCTCCTCTGTGCCACAGTGTTTGCCATCCACCCCGCAGCAGTGTCACTAGAATCATCAGCCATTTGAAATTGGTATCTGGCTGCTTCCAAACCAAACCTGGCTGTTTCAGCTAGATCAGCTGAAAGGGGAGCCTGGGCTTTGTCAGCCATAGCAAGAACAGACTGCCAAAGAGACTTGATATTGAGCAGCACAGGCTTGGAAATTAGCCTGTCTGATGGCCAAGGAAGCTGATAAGTATCCTTTCTTGGCCATGCTATCAATCTTTCTAGAGTCCTTGTCTGGAGGGTGGGATGCTAGGGGTACCTTTGCCTTATCACAGGCTGTCACTTGCACCACCCCCTGGTGGTCAGGGTGGGATAATAGAAATTCAGCATCCTCCCTTTTCAACTGGTACTTCTTATCAAGAGGAGGAACAGTGTTTGGAGTTTGAAAAATCCACAAAGTATCTTTCTTAAATAATTTGTTCACAGGAAGGAAAAGCTTTTTAGTGGGTGTCAGTCCCATCATTTCTAAACATTCAGCTTCTTCCTCATCCTCAATCACTTCACTAGTGGTGATGTCTAAAGCATCCACCATTCTGCTTACAAATGTGAAGTGTGAAGAATGATGCTCTGGGAAGAGAACCAAACTCCTGCTCAGGGGAAACCTCAGGTTCAATAGGTTCCCTTCATTCACTACATCATAATCGCCATATTCTTCCTCCTCATGGTAGGAAGATTGAGTAGAGGAGCCAGTCGGCTTGGCAGGAGTCTGTGGCTGAGGAGCAGTTAACCCCTGTAAAGCCTGAATGGCCCTAAAGGCCTGTGCAATCTCTTCAGCAGTTGGCAGGTTTATTGCAGGCACAGAAATCCACAAATGCTGCCCTGCAGGGGTTCTGTGTGCTTAGTTTTCTTAGAGGGAACTGGAGAATCAGCCGGTTCAGCAAGCCTCTTTGAAACTGCTTGTATACCCATATCAGGGGTGGCAGTTGTAGTTGTTGTGGTTTCACCCACAGTAACAGAGGGTATCGGCTGGTCAGAGCACGAGGGACCCTTAGGTGGAGGAAATTTTTCCTTTAGCCTTTCAAGGAGTTTTTCCACAGTTTTCTCAGGAAATGTTTTGTAGATTTCACAATCTGGTTTTAAATGATCATATCCAAGGCAGACCACACAAAGTATGCTTGTCTGCCTTGGCACTAATTTCCCCACACTCAGTACATGGTTTGAAATTGGGTTCACCGGTTTTTCTTTTTGGTTTTTCTGACATTCTTAATATAAAACTGAAAAAAGATGAAACCACTAAATAATGTTAAAGATTTTAAAGTTCATTTTGTGTTTGCGGTCGGTTCTGGAACCGATGAGGAACCAATCGGAACTGGGAAATGAGACAGAAATGAACCGAGGTTATCGGTTCAGGAACCGGTATTAGAAGTTCCTAAAAAACATCAAATTTAGTAAAATTAAACTAAGCTAGTGGATTTTTTAAAGTCAGAAAACTCCAATAAATAGAAAATAAACCTTGGTTCCCCACCGGTTATACTGCACCGGGAGAAACCGAGAAAAATTACGATTTAAATACAAAAACTAAGGTTTAGCTTAAAATAACAAAGGAAAAAGCATCAAATGAAACGTAAGGAATACTTATGTGTCATTATAAGATTTGTCATATCAGGATGAGTAGATGAGGAGAGGATCTCCAAGCTTCTGGTCTTGACAGGCAGACAGTGAAATCTGAGAGGTTTAGAACTAAGGCCGTTAGTTGAAGGCAGCAACTGAAAAATACCACACGCAAAGATTCCATCATTTGCATATGTTCCAAATTCTCTCTGGGCAGTTCCGTCTTAAAGGGTCACTGCACAGAGTTATGAATACCGGAGTATCACTGGGGTTAGAACACTATTTTCATAGCTAGAAGGGGGATGTTTAGGAGAGAATTAAAAATTACTCACCTTAGGAATCTTGTTTCTTCCAAGGTATTCTTCAATATGCTTGACTCTTGCAGTCAGCCTCTAGTGCTGAACTGCCCTGAGAATGGAACATACGCAAATGATGGAACACTCATTAGCTCATGCCACCATTCAAACTGCTGCCCTTGCCAACTGCTGTGTTCTAAAATGCTCAGATTCATTGGGGCCTGAAAGGAAAGGCCCCCTAAACTAAGCTATCATAATAATAGAAATATTTTAATAATAAAATCTCTCAAGAAAAAGTACCCCAAACTGTCAGACATGGCCTAAAAAGGGGAAACGACACTCAACTGGGTTTATTTATTTATTTTTTTTGTTTACCGGGTAAGTGCACTAGCCATAGCATGAGTATTTTCAGGCACGACCCGGGAGAGTACAAAACAGTATAACATACAGAATATTTTATAAGTGCAGGAAAATAATACATAGGGTAGGTCAAAAACAGCATCAATGATCAACACACAGGCAATCAAAAAATAACATTACATGGGAAACAGTTTAGAGCACTAACTTCATATAGAGTATAACAGAATAGATTGTAAGTAGAAATAGCATAAAACAAGAGGTAGACTCAAAGATGCAGTAGTGTAAGGGGGCGGTCAGTGTATGAAGAAGCGGAAGAAGCAGAGGAGGGCAAACAGCTTACTAGGATGAGAGGAAGTGGGCCTTAATTTGAGGGAGAGAAGGGAAATGGGCCAATGGGGCAGCAAGACTAGGGTTACTGGGAGTAGAGGGGAGGTATAGTAATGTGGTTTTTGTGGCAAGGGATTCTGAAGATGACATAAGTAGGACTGAGCGTGAAAGGGCCTAGCACCATTAAGTGGGGTCAAAACAGGTACATGAGTCAGCCAGAGATAGATAACGGCATAGCTCTCTTTTAAAGCAAAGATGGGATTTTGATTGCCTTAGGCTTAGGACAAATGGAAGCGCGTTCCAGAGCTGGGGTGCCACATGTTGGAAGGCACCAGTACCTTTGGATGTGCGACACCTAGATACACTGAGAAGAGATTTTTCAGCTGATCGCTGTGACGCTTGGCCAGCTGGTTATGATTATTGTATGATATATGTAATATAAAAATACAGTATGCAACTGTCTCACATAAGACAGCCTGTGCTTCCATGTGTGGTATCTCCTTCCCCCCCCCAGGTTTCAGTGAAGCTACAGGATATGTAAATTGACCAGATCATCTCTGTAATGTAATTAACTTCCTGGAGAAATTGTATTTTATGGCCTTGTTATGACCTCATGCTTTGGAAGTTGGAAACTAAATATACATTTTATTACAGGACGTCATTTAGCTGATTCCTGTTGGGTATATCACACCTAGGTGACAGACTGCAGGGTTGTAAACCTAGAAGGAACCGGTTGATCAAAGACTCAATTTGGGAAATTAGTTTTTGCTGATGTCACATTATTTAAAATACCCCCTGTAAGGACATCATGTTCGTATTTATTTGATTCTAAAAGGAGGCGCTAGATGACTCACAGAAGGGGTGTGGAGACACAGTTTAAACTGATACTTGTGTCTGAAATGACTGAATACATTTTTGGGGGACTCTAGAGAGACAGCTCTCTGATCTACTTTAATAAGCACTTCCAGAGGTAACACCTTAGACAGCAAAGGTCTAAATGTATTGGGGCAGGAGTTTTGTTTTGTAATCTTCCCTTGTTCTTTTATGTGATTGTGAGCTCTTTGATATATTGTTCTGTGTACATTTTTCATATTTTAATCATCTTTTAGTAAGGTACCTTTTCTTTGATACTGCCTGGGTGTGTCTTCCAAGTTCTTTTTGCATGCGACGTATAGGTGGTAAAGTCTGATGAAGCTGTTCAACAGCTTGATGGCGTTACTGAGCTTAGGTATATTCTTACCTTTTTACTCAAGGTCTCTTATAGAGTTTTAAGGGTTCATTTTGGAAGCATGGCTTGGTGCCCCGATGAAAGACTGGACCGCAATCCCATAAGAGGGTACGTATCTGAGCCTGTACATTGGGTTTGCTAGCAAAAGGTTCACAGTTTGAATCCCCCCAGAACTTGAGACTAAAGGTGATTAGGATCCAAAAGCAGATAGGAGAGTTACCCTGTCTGTTACCTGTTTGCACTATTGTGCACTGAGGATGGCACTGTGGGAACAGAGGGCCTGACCTGCGGAGTGCGTTTGTGACAATCACAAGCCAAGGGAGGAAGTTTGGGGAACCAGCAACACTGCAAGTGAGGATGGGGTTTGAAGCCTGATAACAGAATCAGTGACAGCTGAGATAGTATTGCCTGGTAGCAGAGGTAGAGCGCCATCCCAAGTCCCTGTAGAGTTGACAATGGTGCCTGAGTTGAGGAGACGAGGAGGCGTATCAACAAATGTTATAAGTGATGTCCCATTTATGGAGGGAGGTTTTATGAGAAGCAGCAATAATGGGACTACAATATGTGAGGGTGGTGAGGAGGATACCTCTGGCGATAGCCAACTTAGCAGAGGGCATTAACATATAGCTGGTCTTGTAAGCAACACCCAGTTTAGCACCGACAGCTTTGCAGGTGGACTGTATGTGAAGGCTGAAATCCAGGGACTGGTCAAGCATGACACCAAGATAGTTAAAGAACGTGACACACTCTGATTGCCCTCTAAGTCATAAACCATCAGGAATGTGGGACAAGCCCTGAGCTTAGGGGCAGAGCCTAGAAGCATGGCTTTTGTCTTCTTAGCATTTAGCATCAGCTTATGGGCATAAAGCCAGTTTTGGACATTTCTGAAGTCTAAGGAAAGGGATGAGTTAATGCTGTCTATCCTAGTGGAGCTAGTACCAATAACAGGATAGTCCACATAAAGCGGAGATGAACAGGCTTGAAAAACATCTGCAACATCGTTTATGAAGAGTGAGAAAAGAAGTGGCCCCAAGACAGAGCCCTGAGGCACACCAATATTGATGATGGTACTATCAGATAGGAAGGAGTTAAATTTTACAGGTTGGGTCCTGTTTGACAGATAGCTGCTAAACCAATTTATGACTGGAGATGAGAACCTCAAGTTACAAAGAGCAGAAAGAAGCAAGGGGTGATCAACAAGATCAAAGGCCTAAGTAAGGTCAATGAAAACAGCCCCAGTGAGTCATCCAGAATCCATATTAGAAAGTATATCTGTCGTGAGTTTGAGAAGAGCAGCTGACGTACTATGATTTTTTCTGAAACCAGCTGGGTCTCAGAGAGAAGACTGAATTTTGTGAGGTAGTCAATTATTTGGGTGGCGACAAGTTTCTCCTGTATTTTGCTCAGTACAGAGAGAATGGCTATAGGCCTGAAGTTAGTAATCTTCTTCGGGTCACCTTTTTTGAATACAGGTGTTATACGAGCAATTTTCCAGAGGTCGGAAACTACACCGCAAGAGAGAGATAGTGTATAGATTTTTGCCAGTGGAGAGGCAATGAGAGGAGCAGCAAGCTTCAGAAGTCGGAGTTCTAGGGAATCAGACCCAGAGCTAGTGTTGTCAGAGATGGATTTTAGGAGTTTCAGGACCTCCGATCTAGATATGGCCTTAAAGTGGAAAGGTAGTGCATAGGGAAGGCCATTAGACAGAGCAGTAGGGGTGTCTGGCTGGCTTGAAAGTAGGAGCTTAGAGTGTGTTGCAGTAGGTAGGAAGGAAGAAGTATATTGGGACAGATCAGAGAACATATTGTTGAAGGCGTTAGCTATGGTGTCAAAGTCCTTACAATGAGCTCCATTTAATATCATATCTGTAGGGGTAATTGACTGAGAGGCCCCAAGAAAAGTCTTAACATGGGCCCAGAATTTCCTAGGGTCATGGGCTGAGCTGGATAGCAGGTCTTTACAGTACTTGGTGGAGGCAGGCAATGGCACCACAATCCGCACAGGGGTTGTATACAAACCCCCCTCTCAGGGGGAGGAAATGGACAAGGAAATGATAGAAAGTATACTTAGAATGGCAGATAAAGGGGAGATATTGCTGATGGGTGATCTGAATATGCCAGATGTTAAATGGAGTGCAGTTGCAACAGCCACTTCTAAGAGTGGGGTTATTCTAGATGCCCTACAGGGGGCATGCCTTAGACAACTAGTATTGGAACCCACTCCAGAGGGAGCAATCTTAGACCTGGTTCCCTCAAATGGAGATGGAGAGAGGATCATAGATGTAGAAGTGGGTAGCCATCTGGGAACTAGCGACCATCGAACAGTATGGTTCACAATAAACACAGCAATAGAGTCAAGCCATACAAAGGCAAAAGTACTGGACTTCAGGAGGGCTGACTTTGCCAAAATGGGTGAGTGCCTAAGGAATGCACTAGCAAATGGGCAGGAAGGAGGGGTGGAAGAACAATGGGGAATAATAAAAACTGCCATCACAGAGGTAACAAGCCTTTGTGTGAAGCAAATAAACAAAACAAAACGATGTAAGAAACCACTATGGCTCTCTAAGGAAGTGGCAGTGAAGGTTCAAGAGAAAAAGAAAGCATTCAGAAAGTACAAGGAATCACAGAAGGAGCAGGACAGAGAATTGTTTCAGTTAAAAGCAAAAGGAAGCTGGGAAGGCAGTCAGAACAGCAAAGGCCCGAACCGAGGAAAAGATAGCCAACTCAGTTAAGAAGGGGGATAAATACAGGTTACTCACCTGTAACAGGAGTTCTAGGAATGGTATATGTTGTTCATCCACACTGTCTGGCAGGTATCCTTGCCGCTTTAAATCTTGCCGGAAGGTCTTCAAGCTGGCTCCTCCCACCCACCCGGGTGGTAAAACTCTCGGCTCCGCCCCATGACGCCAGATCTGGCCCGCTGGAAGCTCAGGTTGTGCGTCGAAGCCGGGAGGTGGGGTGGGTGAACAACATATACCATTCCTAGAACTCCTGTTACAGGTGAGTAACCTGTATTTCTAGGGACATGGATATGTTGTTCATCCACACTGTCTGGCAGACTCCTAGCAGTTCTCCGGGAGGAGGGAGGCAAGACGCACACCCCCGATACTTACTTGGGAAAGAGAGACTGGAGAACCGAGGCCCCAAAACCAGCATCCCGGCGTGACTCAAGGTCGATGTGGTAATGGGTGATGAAGGTGTGTGCTGACTTCCAGGTAGCAGCCCTGCAGATTTCCTGGATAGGGACGTCCCTGGAAGCAGCCACCGATGCAGCAGTATGGCTGGTAGAATGAGCTCTTATCCCTCTGGGAGGCTCCATGCCCGCCAACTTATAGCAGAGATCTATGCAGGAGGTGACCCACCTGCCTATCGTCCGCTTGGCTGCAGGTCTGCCAGATGCGGCTTCAGCGTAGGTGACAAACAGCTGGCAAACCTCTCCCCGAATTTCAGCCGTGCGCTCCTTATAGTAAGCGAGCGCCTTCTAGGGTCAAAGTATGGAGCCTATATTGGCCTCCGAGGTGTGATTGGGGTAGAACATCGGCAGAGTCAGCACCTGGTTAAGGTGAAACTCCGACACCGCCTTCGGAAGGAATTTCGGGTTGGGGCGCAGGACAACCTTGTCCCTGTGGAAGACCAGGTAAGGAGACTCGATGGAAAGCGCCTGGAGCTCTCCCATCCTTCTGGCTGATGTGATAGCCACCAAGAAGGCGGTCTTCCATGACAGGTGAGAGAGTTCACACCTGTGCATTGGTTCAACTGGCTTGCCCATGAGCTTTGCCAGTACCAGCAGTAGATCCCACGGAGGTGGAGGTTCTCGCACCGGAGGGAAATGTGATCAAGGCCTTTGAAAAAGCGCCAGACCACCTTCTCCTGCGCCACACTGCTTCCCGGCCCGCGCCCGGTAAGCAGAGATGGCTGCCAGGTGCACCTTAAGGGTCGTCGACCTAAGCCCTTGCTGAGAAAGGGACCACAGGTAGTCCAACATGCTCGCCAAGGAACAGGAGGAAGGGTCCAGGCCCTGGCCTCGACACCAAATGGAAAACCTTTTCCATTTGAAGGCGTAGCATTTTCTGGTTGACTCCTAACGGGACGCCTAAACTACGTTGAGGACCTCGTCGGAAAGACCCAAGGCCTGGAACTCTAGCCGCTCAGGAACCAGGCCGTCAGGTGCAGGGATTGAAGGTCCGGATGGAATACCTTCCCCTGATTGACTGAGAGCAGGTCCGGGCGAGCTGGAAGCTGCCTCGGAAGCCTGGAGCTGAGGCTGAGGAGATCTGGGTACCAGTACTGGCGGGGCCAGTCTGGGGCTATCAGAATCACCTGCGCCTTGTCCCTCCTTGCTTTGAGCAGCACCTTGTGCATCAAGGGGAACGGGGGAAAGGCGTAGAAGAGGCCCGGGGTCCACGGCCTCGAGAAGGCATCCCTCTGCAGAGAGTCCTGCTGAGGGGGCCGGGCATGGAACAGCCTCAACTTCGCATTCTCCCTGGAGGCAAACAGGTCCACCTGAGGTGTGCCCCAATGGGAGAATAGATCTCGTGACTACCTCCGCAGGAAAGATCACTGTGGGAGGCAGCCCCTATCCGCTTAGGGCATCGGCCAGGGTGTTGGAGGCTCCTGCCACATGAATGGCTAGGAGATCCACCCAGGCTGCGCACGAGTGACCAGATGCAGAGAGCTTCTTGCATAGGAGCATGGAGCGCCCCGCCTGGCGGTTTAGACAGTACATGGTCGTGGTATTGTCCGTCTGGACCCGGACCACTTGACCCCAAGAAACGGAGCAAAGGCGGTGAGAGCTAGGCGGACCGCTCGGAGCTCCAGCAGGTTGATGTGGCATCGGGACTCCCGTGGGGACCAGAGGCCGTGCGCTCGGTGTTCCCCCAGATGGGCACCCCAACCCATCAGAGAGGCATCGGTCGATAGAGAGACCGTCGGCTCGGGGCGGACAAACGGGATGCCCTCCTGCAGATGAACTGGAACGGTCCACCACTGGAGAGCGTTCCACATCCCCTGGGTCACCGTCACTAGCTGGTCCAATGGATCGCAGCGTTGGGACCACTGGCTGGCCAGCCCCCACTGAAGGGGGGGCATGTTCCAGCGGGCCCAACGGACCACGCTGGTACAGGCCGTCATGAGACCCAGGAGGCGCAGGAAGTCCCGGGCAGGGCGCAATTGCCCAACCAGAAATGATTGGGCAAAGGAGGAAAGAACCTCGGCCCTGTCTGCCGGGAGCCGTGCTCTGGGTCGAAGAGAGTCGAGCTCTGCCCAGATGAAAACAATCACCTGCTTCGGCTCGAGTTCCGACTTGGCCTCGTTGATGAGGAGGCCGACCTGAGAGCAAACCTGGAGGGCCAGGTCTCTGGACCGCTCCACCTCCTGTCTGGAGGGGGCTGCTATCAGCCAATCGTCCAGGTAAGGGTAAACCCGAACCCCTCGCGCCGCAGGAATGCTGTCACCACTGCCATGCATTTGGTGAAGACCCTGGGAGCTGGAGATAAGCCGAAGGGCATGGCTTGGAACTCGAAAAGGGAACCTTCCGCTCGAAAGCGAAGGAACCTTTGATGGGATGGACAGATAGGGACGTGAAAGAACGCGTCCTGTAGGTCCAGAGAGCAGAACCACATGCCGTGTTCCAAGGATGGGATTATCTGAGCCAGAGTGACCATCCTGAAGGTTCGAGACCTTGAGAACTTGTTCAGGTCTGTAGGGTCGGAATGGGAAGCCAGCCCCATCCGTTCGGAACCAGGAAGTACCTGGACACGAACCCCGGGTTTGAGGGAGAGTCCGCCACCTCTCTTATCACCTCCTTCTCGAGGAGGAGAGCGATGTCGGCTCGGAGAGCTGACAGTGAGGCTTCGGACCCCGAGGCCCCCCGAGGTGCGACGGCTCTGAAGGGTGGGGCCTGCTCGAACTCCAGAGGCAGGCCCTTTCCTACCACCTCCAACACCCACCTGTCTGTGGTAATAGCAGACCAGGCGGAAAGGAAGTACCAGAGCCGTCCCCCCACGGGGGGAACCTGAGGTGAGGTGACGAGGTTGGGGGCGACACCCCTCAACCCGTCACTGTGCAGGCTTGGAGGAGGGACCGGCCGAGGGACCACCTGGGCCTTTACCTCCCTGCTTCCTGGAGGAGGAAGCCGCAGGCTTGGGTTTGGGACACCAAGCGCGAGCCTGCTGGCCTTGGTGTTGCTGGGCCGGGCGTGCCGGGGGCGCAGACGGACGAAAGGGCTTGGGTTGAGGTCTGCAGCCCTTGTCCCTCTGAGCAGATGATACCGAGTCCAAGGTGGCATTGGACTTTTTGATCCTCTGGAGGTGGCCTTCCACTCCAGGGCCGAAGAGGTCGGTTCCCAAGAAGGGGATATCCGCCAATTTGTGCTGGGTATCCGCTGTGAAGGTGGATATCCTCAGCCATGCCCGACGGCGCATAGCCACTGCAGCCGCTACTGACCTGGCGCATAAATCACCGATGTCCAAAGCAGTCTGAAGTTGCTGCTTGGCCACTGCCCTGCCCTGGTCCTACACCTGCTTGACCGTGGTCTGCAGGTCAGCCGGGAGATGAGGGACCACCTCGTCCAGGAAGCCCAACAGGGTGTGAGAAAATCGCCATCAGTGCGGCCCGAGCTGGCCTGGCGAAGGCCAAGGAGGGCGCTAGCGTGAACTTTCGCCCGCCATGGTCCAATTTCTTGGACTCCTTGTCGGGAGGTTTGTCCACGTCCTAGCGTTTCCGCATGCGGAAGCGCTGTCGTAACTAACCCCTCAGCCGAGGGATGTTCCGAAACCAGACAGGGAACGGTAGGGACGCATATTCTCTGGCCATCCTGGCCGAAGGCGCAGGGCAGGAAGCAGGGCGCTGCCAGAGCTCCAAGGCCGGGCCCACAATGGCCTCAGCCACAGGGAAGGCCTCCGAAGGGGAATCCCCTCGGTCCAATATCTCCGTGAGGGGATACTTGGCCCGCTTGGATACGGGCTCGAGCTGCATCCCGGTGGATTCCGAGATGAGTCTGAGCAACCCCAGGAAGGACGAAGGGCTGTCGTCCAGCGACTGACCTCCAGAGGACTCCAAGTCCACTCGCTTGGAGAAGAAGGAGGAATCGTCGGACTCGGAAGAGTCCGCAAAGAGCTGCCTCGGGCCTGAGCCACCCTCCACCTGCCGAGGGCGATCGGGAGTGAGGGTGACCCTGAGCCGACAGAGAATTCTTGGTCGGAGTCCCAAACCATGGCTGTGGAGGCGGAGGTTCCACCAGAATCGGTGGAGCAGCTGGTTTTGCCGAACAACCGCCTGACAACAGGCCCTCGGTAAAACGGGGGTTGTTTCGGCCGCCCGTGACAGCCACTTAATGGCCGGGGCGACGGCCGCTTATTCCCCGTCAAAAGAGCTGTTGCCACATGAGGTCTCAGATCGCCGACGCAACTTGCGTCGAAGCCTCCCCTCATCCGAGGAGGAGGAAGAGGACGAGCGGCGGCGCCGCTTACCGTGGTGCCGAGACCGAGACCGCCTGTGATGGCGGGATCGGCTGGACCGCGAAGAAGTCCGAGACCGAGACCTCGGCTTTTCCGAGGACGGAGCGGAGAGGGGACGGGTGGAACCAGCTCCTCCCTCGGCTCGGAGGGAACACCCAAGGGCTCCGGAACCGGAGGCACTGGCAAGTCCACGGGATCCTCAACTCCCACCGGGGGAACCGGGGAGAGGGGCTTCTCGGCTTCACCGGTCGATAACCCGTCCAACGGGTCGAGAAAGATCTCGACTGCGTCGACGGGGGTCTCGGTCAACTGACCTGACGGGGACACCGTGAGACCAGTGACCGTAGCCGAACGATCAACCGAAGTCGATGGCCGACAACTCGGGGAGAGGGACCTTTCCCGCTCCCAAGAGCGTCGACAAAGAAACTTACCCTTGTCTTTCTTCTTGGACCGAGAAGAAGAAGGTCCAGCAGACGTTGGTCCCTCTCCCCTAGTGGAGAGGGACAGACAAAGCTCCTTAAAAGAAGCTGTGTAAGAGGAACCCAGGGAAAGCGGAATAAAAGCCTCGGTCGAGGAAGATGCGGCCCGCGCCGCCTCCTCTTCGAGGGCGATCATCTGCTCTAGCTGATCCGCCGAGCCCGCCGCCGCGGAAACCGCCGACCGGCCTCTTTGACTTAACCGTGGAAAACGTTCCGGGCGCCCCAGTTGTAACGGGCGGCACAGTCTTCAAAGACGAGGCTGAGAAGCGAGATGAGGTCGCAAGCCCGCGGGTCGTGCTCGAGGCCCAAACAGTACACACACGGGAGTGCGGATCCGTCCGAGACATCTTCTGCCCACAAGGGCACCAAAACCAGGAGTCGATTGGTCCATCGCAGTCAGCGAGGGATAGAAGACCAAGTCTTTTGCAAAAACTTTAAATTCGGAAACCAAGAATTAGGAACCAGTCTTATACGCAGAGCGCAAGGAGGGAACCTGAGCTTCAAGCGGTAAGGAAGATCTGGTGTCATGGGGCGGAGCCGAGTTTTACCACCCGGTGGGTGGGAGGAGCCAGCTTGAAGACCTTCCGCAAGATTTAAAGCAGGATACCTGCCAGACAGTGTGGTTGAACATATCCATGTCCCTAGAAACCTTTTTAGGTACATCAGGGAGCAAAGGAAGACTAAGGGAGGGATAGTGAGGCTTAATAAAGGGAAGGGGGGTGAGCAGAGGGTGACTGTGAAAAGGCAGAGATACTAAACAAATATTTTTGCTCAGTATTTACAAATGAAGAAGGGGAGGTACCTAAAACAAACAACAGAAACACACTGGATACAGAAGTTGATACCAGCCCATTTACAGAAGAAAGGGTTCTGAAAACTGAAGGTGGACAAAGCAATGGGGCCTGATGGGATTCATCCCAGAATTCTAAAAGAACTAAGGGTAGAACTAGTGACACCACCGACTACCCTCTAACAAATCATGGGTGGATGAGGTGGTACCTGAGGACTGGAGAAAGGCAGATGTGATTCCATTTCACAAAAGTGGGAGCAGGGCAGAAGCAGGAAACTACAGACCTGTTAGTTTAACCTCAGTGATAGGGAAAATGATGGAATCACTTCTGAAGGAAAGAACTGTCGAGTACCTACAGGCCAGAGGGGCACAGGACCCAAGGCAGCATGGATTCACAGCGGGAAGATCATGCCAGACGAATCTGATAGATTTCTTTGACTGGGTGACCAAAGTAGTAGATCAGGGAGGGGCTGTGGACATGGCCTACCTAGACTTTAGCAAGGCATTTGACTCAGTCCCACACAAAAGATTAGTATACAAGGTAGACAGCCTGGGAGTGGGTCCCAAGGTGGTAGCCTGGGTAAAGAATTGGCTGGAGAATAGGACACAGAGGGTAATAGTAAATGGAGTCCACTCTGAAGAAAGGGGGGTTACTAGTGGGGTACGGCAGGGTTCAGTATTAGGACCGGTCCTCTTCAATGTCTTCATCATCTTCTACTCTATGCTGATGATGCGGTTCTGTACTGGAAACACCCTCAACCGAGCACCTTCCAACTGGCCCTTCAGGGTTTTTTCAGGGAACTAGAGAACTGGTTCACTGATCACCGCCTGATCATCAACTATAGCAAAACTAAGTCCATGATCTTTGCGCATCGCCAAAGCCCACGTAGTCAGATGGCACTCCGAATTAAGATCTCACTAGGCACCCCACTGGAACACGTTACACACTTTAAATACCTGGGTACCACATTGGATACCTCCCTCTCCTACCATAGTCGTGTCAATCTTCTCTCGTCGGCAGTCAACACTAGAGTGGGCATCCTCTACAGACTCAAAAACTGCCTGCCTGCACAGGCCATGCAACTTGTAGTCACCTCCTCCATCCTCTCCCTAGTTGACTATGGGATAGTTATATACGGCTCGGCTGAACCCACCACGCTAAGCAGTATAAACGCTACACTTAATAAAGCCTGCTGCCTAGTTACAGTCGGTGACAGACTAACCCATACCTGCGATCTTTATACACTGACTGGTTGGCTAAACTTCCAACAAAGACTAAAATACCACACCTGCATTCTCGCAAAAAAGATACACCTTCAGCTTGCCCCCACCGGCCTACTCCCCATTATCAGTACAGCCCCCATCAGGCATAATACAAGATTCACAGTTAAATCATCTTTCCTGGTTCTCCTCTGTAGAACATCCCTAGGGCAAAGATCTTTCCGCTACCGTGCCCCTCTCTGGCTCAACACATGACACCCCCCACTCTCCCAGTCCCATAGCATCTCACTATTCAAATCAGGCCTTAAATCCCAACTAATGGAGAATGCTAAATGTGACTGTGGCTAATGCTGCCCACCCTCTTCTCTCCCAAATCCTCGACTTTTCCTGACACAGGGACTCACCAGACCCAACGTAACGGCATCCTATAAATCCCTGTCTAGGGACCCCAGGAATGCTTCCTAATTTACCACACCTGCTAAATAAGTTCTAGCCTGGACTGCTCTGCCAGTACTGTAACTATAAATACTGCCTGTCAATGTTAGTCTTATACTGTATTTGTTTTCCCTCCACCCCTGTAACCGACGTGGCGCCTTTGCAAAAAAGTTACTCTGTCAGTACTGAAATTGTAAATACTGCCTGTTCATGTCTGTCTTTTACTATTTTTGTCTACCCTCCACCCCCTGTAACCTGACATGGAGCCTTTGCAAAAGAGTCTGTGACTCAAAGGATTGTAATTCCGATTGTATTCAATAAATAAATAAAATAAAAATATAAGTGACATTGCAGAGGGACTGGAAGGAAACGTACAGTATGTCTCTTTGCAGATGACACAAAGATCTGCAACAGAGTTGATGCACAAGGTGGGGTGGAAAGGATGAGAAGGGACTTGGCAAGGTTAGAGGAATGGTCAAATGTATGGCAACTTAGATTCAATGCTAAGAAGTGCAGGTAATGCACCTGGAAACAAAACCCAGGGAAGAGTACACAATGGGGGTGAGATACTAACAACAACAAAATGGAAAGGGACCTGGGGTAGTCTTATCAGAGACTTAAAGGTGGGCAAGCAATGTGAGGCAGTAGTAAGGAGGGCTGGGGGGATACTGGGATGCATAGGGAGAGGCATTACCAGTTATCCCTCTGTACAGACAGCTGGTGAGACCCCATCTGGAGTACTGTGTGCAGTTCTGGAGACCCAATCTCTACAAGGACATAGACAAGATGAAAGCTGTCCAGAGGAGGGCAACTAAAATGGTGCAGGGTCTGCACCAGAAGACATATGAAGAGAGACTAAAGGAGCTTAATATGTATAGCCTCGAGGAAAGGAGGAGAGGGGAACATGACAGAAACTTTCAAGTACCTCAAGGAATCAACAAAGTCCAAGAGGGTAGCATCTTTCAAAAAAAGAGGTGTGCAAGAACAAGGGGGACAATTTGAAGATGAGGCGGCTCAGAGGTAATGTAAGGAAGTATTTTTACAGAGAGGTTGTGGATGCATGGAGCGGCCTTCCGGAGGAGGTTGGGGTAAAAACAGTGGTTGAATTCAAGCATGCATGGGACAGTCATAAGGCAATTCTAGGGAGTGGGGGTAGAAAGAAGTAGGCTGCTGGTTAACTAGGATCTGCAGCTTATCCATTAGGTAGGAAATGGGCAGACTGGGTGGGCCAAGCGGTCCTTATCTGCCGTCAAATTCTATGTTTCTATGTTACTTGCTCTTAGCTGCTCTAACTAGTTTTTTACAAGAGTTCCTAAGCGCTCTATAGGTGCTGAGATCTGTTTGCAGGTCAGTTTGTTTGTAGTGCTTCCAGAGTTTATCCCTAAGACGCAGTTTAGCAAGCAGGTGTTTGTGTAGCCAATGCATTTGTCTTCCTCCGACTCTCCTAGTAACCTTAGGGGCGTGCTTGCACTGAACAGCAAGGAATTCTTTGCAAAGTTGGTAAAAGTGATGAAACGCAGTGGAGGAGATGGAGGTACACCCATGGCCCAGATGCAAAAAATTGAAGAATGGTCTGTTAATGCATAGGCCAAGATGCCTGAGGTGGACACATGTTCTAGACAGTTTACCAGTGCCCAGTCAATGAGGATACCTGATTGTGGTGATGTTGGACTTTTAGTTGGCTCTGAAATCAGCTGGTGAAGTTTATAACTAAGAGCCAGTGGCAGTAGAGAGCTGTGAGCTGTCCTTAGCCAGTTGAGGCTGAGGTCCCCCAAGATTATAACCTCATTTCTACTGATGATCTGTGAAGTTTGGTCAAGCAGGCCCTGTAGCCCAGCTAAGCCCGCATTTGGGGGTTGTAGGTGCAGATGATGTGGAGTTTCCTAGCGCCCAATGCGGTGACAGCACTGGGGGATTTAAAACATGGGTCGAATTGGACCCACTGGTGTAAAATATGTGGGTCTAAAAAGGAACTTGCTGGGTCAAAACATAATCAGTGGCAGATTTAAACAATTCACGTTCCCTTCCATTAGATATTGTTATTGAGTAGGTGCATCAATTTGGACCCACTGGCAAAGGAAAGAGGGGTCAATTTTGGAAAGGATGCAACTTTTGCCCTTTTGGTGCATATTAGCGCTGTCACTGGCCCAATGTGAGAGTTGCAAGTAAGGATTCACAAACAGAAGGAGAGGCAGGGGCCGGGACAGCTGTAATAATGAGGTGTTTTTTTTATGGAAGAGAGCAACTCCACCACCACTTTTGGGCGATAACCTGTCTCAACGAATCATGGAGTAGTTAGGCAGGGAGCAGAGAGAGTCAGGTATCCTAGGTTTAAGCCACGTCTCTGTAAAGGCATAGAATATCTGGGTTGTAGACTTTGACCCACACCTCAAGTTCAGCAATGTGACAAGTTAAATTTCTAATGTTTATGTGGGCAATGAATAGCCCTTTGTCTGAGATCCCCGATATGTCAGCTGCGGAGAAGTGGGCAGGGGGGACCCAGATTTAGTTCTATATCCCTTGATAGAAGAAGAGCTAAGATGGCGAGGAACCAAAGCCTACCATAGTGGAAAATTAATGGAAGAGCACGCCTCCGCATCCACTTTCTGTGAGCTGTGTAGGCATTATAGATACAGCCTTTTTGGTAGAAGAGGAATTTCCATATAGGCAAAGGCCAGTGTTCTGCAATTAGGTTGGAGAAACGGAAATCAATAAGCCCAGACGAGGTGCCATTTGACTTCTGGTCACAGGGGATAGATAGATAGTGAGACCTCATTTAAACAGAGTAGCAGTAGAAGTAAGAAAAGGCAGAAGCACAGCATTCTTAGTTCAGGTGATTGAGGGGGTCTGCCAGCAGGTAGCAAATTTACAGATTCAGATCACACCATTGTTTCTTAGGATGTAGGTAATTTGCTTTAGGTATGAAGGACCCAGGACTAGAAGTGTTGGGGGAGAGCAGTGGGAAGAAGATTGCAACCTCCATGAGTTGCTGCCTTCTAGTGGCTTTGCAGTATTATTTGCAAATGGAAAAGCAGAAAAAAAAAAAAGCTAGAACAATTAACAATCCTGTTCTACTAGACAGTCGGTACTTGAAAACTCAGCATTAGCAGTTCTTGCTTTAAAAAAAAAAGAGACAGCTTAGGAAGGGTAGAGGCAAAAGCCAATAAGAGAAGGGGAAATAGTGTTACTCCTAATCAGAGCTCAGGAGCAGTGGTAGTGCAGCCAAACGGCGAGAAAGGCAAAAAAGTACCAAGTTTAATCCTGTTGGTGGCTCTGGGCAGCTCTTCAAAATTTGTACCTGGTTGTAGGCTGTGAGGCAGGTGGGTCAGCGCAGAACAGCCGCTGGGGTCAGAGCAGCTCCCATGGCTTGCAGGAGGAGGCAGACACCCGTAACAGGCAGGACAGACTTATAACACAACTAGGGTGAAAACCACTTTTCTATACAGAAATCCAGCTGATATGCAGAGGCCACTGGTTCTGGAAGGGGAGGTAGGGAGAAAGAGTTAAGCGTATTGAAGAATACCTTGGAAGAAACTAAAATTACTAAGGCGAGTAATTTTTTCTTCTAACCCCAAGAATTATTCAATATGTTTACTTCCTGTGAACTATGAAAGCAGTACCTTTCGAGGGGACGCAGAACCTCGCTTAGGAAAACAGGCTCTGCAGCACTGCTGTGTCAAACCTAGCATTACTTCTGGATTGTGTCCGGACTAGAGTGCTTTGTAAATGTACGCACTGTTCTTCATGTAGCTGCTTTACAGATTTCCAATAGTGAAATATCCCTGGCAGCTACTATTGTACCAGCTGTGCCTCTCATGGAGTGTGCCCTCAGGCCTACTGGGGGCTCCTTACCAGCTCTGGAGTAACAGAACTGGATACACTGCACTATCCAGCATGAAATTGTCCTTTTAGATGCTGGTTTTCCTTTTCCCACATCCCCATAAGTCAGGAACAGCTGCTGTCTGTTCTGTCTGTGGTCCCTGGTATGAGTAATGTAGTAGCTTAACGCTCTCTTAACATCCAAGCTATGCAGTCTGCATTCACCTGAACTAGAATGCTCAGTGAAAAAAGACTGGCAAAGTAAGTGACTGATTCAAATGAAAGTCAGACTACCTTTGGAAGGAACTTCCTGTTAGTCCTAAGCACCATCTTGTCCCTATGGAAAGAAATGTAATTCTGCTCTGTACACAGGGCCTAGAGCTCACTAATCCTTCTGGCCGAAGTGATGGCTACCAGGAAAAGTGTTTTTCAGGTCACATATTTCAGATGTGCTGAGACCATAGGCTCAAATGGAGGTTCCATAAGCTTGGCAATGCATACATTAAGGTCCCATGCTGGCACTGGTTCCCTGTAAGGGGGGTGCAGGTGGGCCAAGTCTTTGAAAAACTTTTTGAAAATAGGACTGGATGCAATGGAGACATCACTGCCAGCTGAAATGTAAGCAGATACTGAAGCCAGATGTACCTTCAGAGTAGTGGTCTGCAAGCCCAATTAATGTAAATGGGTAAGATAGTCCAGCAATGCTGGCAACTCTGCCTGTCAAGGCATCACATCATGGTAGAACACCACATAGAAAACCTCTTCCATTTGGAAGCGTATGTCCTCTTTGTTGAGGGCTTCCTGGACCTCCTCAGGACACTGAGGACACTCTCTGAGACGTGCAAGCCTGCATACTCTAACTCCTCAAGAGCCAGGCCTTGAGCCTGAGAGACCTGAGGTTCGGATACAGGATCCTCTCCTGTGAGGAGGTTAGAAGATTGTGCCCCTAAGGAAGGTGTAGTGGTGGGACTACTGACAGGGAGTGGAGCAGTGAGTACCATGGCTGCTTGGCCCAGTCTGGAGCTATCAGAATCATTGTTGCCAGCTGGGACCTGAGCTTGCTGAGGACCCTGAGCAGCAATGGGAAGGGGGGAAAATGCATACAGTTTCCTCCCTGACCAGTCCAGCACTAGGGCATCCTGGGGTACTGTGCCTTTGGGTGGTGGCCTGCAACAGAATACTGGTAACTGGTGGTTGGCGTGGGATGCAAAGAGATCCATCTCTGAGGTGCGCCATCTTCTGAGCACCACCTCCAGCACTTGTCTGTTCAGAGACTATTTGTGGTGATCACCTGGTTGATTTTGTTTTGTGAATCTGCTGGGGTGTTCTTTCCTGGCAGGTGAACAGCTACCAATGAAGCTTGACGTAAGTAGACCAGACTCCACACCTTCACTGCTTCTGTGCACATAGGGCTGGACCTTACTCCTCCCCGCTTGTTTATGTAGTACCTTGTAGTGGTACTGTCTGTTCTGACCTTTACCACCTTGCCTTGTATCAGAGATGCATAGGCTTGCAGAGCTAGAAAAACAGCTCTGAGTTCCAGCAAATTTATGTGCCAGAGAAACTCTGCACCTAACCAGGTACCATGTATGGTATGTGACTCCAAGTGAGCCCCCCCAGCCTAGGGGGGAGCATCTGTTGTGAGGACTATGGTGGCAGACTCGTGCTGAAAAGGGACTCCTTCCCCAAGTTTCTCCTTGACCTGTCACCACTGAAGGGCCTGCAATAATGTATTTGTTACTGGCATCAATTTTGACAGGGTGTCCATTCTTTGACACCAATACCCCCCAAGGTAGAACTGGATGTCCCGCATCTGGAACCTGGAGCCTATGACTGTGCCTGTTGCTAGCCATATGCACGAGGAGCTGTAGGAAGTGCCTTGATGGCCTTGGCTAGTTGAGCTTGAAAGTCCCAGTAATCTGCAGAATGTTGCTCACCCTTTCCTGGGGCAGGAATGCCCTCCCCTTAGGGTGTCCAGCTCTGATCCTATGAAGTTTAACAACTGCACTGGTTGCAGGACAGATTTTTTTATACTGACCAGAAACCCTAGGGATTCCAGAAGGTCTTGGGTTGATTTCAGGGAATCTCTTACCTGTTGTGGTGGTTTTCCCACCACTAACTAGTCATCTAGGTAAGGGAAAACTGTGATTCCCTGCCTTCTTAGGTATGCCACTACCACTGCTAGGCACACTGTGAATACTCTTGGAGTGGAAGTGAGGCCAATTGGCATTACTGAGAACTGGTAATGGCCCGATGGAAGTCTGAACCCCAGATATTTTCTGTGGGACTCTCTTATGGGGATGTGGAAGTATGTATCTTTTAGATCCAGGGATGCCAACCACTATCCCTTCTAGAGGGTTAGCAGAATCACAGCCAAGATTACCATTCTGAACTTTGGCTTTGCCAAGTGCCTGTTCAGTAATCTTAGGTCTAAAATGGATCGCCACTTCACATTTTTCTTTTGAGTCTAGAATTACCTTGAGTAGAATCCTTTTCCCCTTTGCTGCAGGGGGACTGGGTTTACTGCCTTTGACAGCAACACATTTGCTACTTCCCCTTCTAAAAGGTTCTTTTCCAAGGTGGAAGCTGGCCGGACAATTCTTGTTGGGAATGATCTGAAACCGAGGGACAACCCCTGACTCACTACACTTCCAGGACCCACTTGTCTGTGGTGATGTTTTTCCATGCCTGGAAGTAGTGAGCCAGCCTACCACCTACTGGTACAGGGGAGATGACCTGGCAACCATGTCAGGGATTCTGTCTAGGCTGGGATTGAGCCTGGTTAGCTTGGTTCCCTCGCAAATATCCCCTTCTGCCCCTTCCTCTAAAGTATCCTGTCTGCGGAGAATACTGTTGGTAGTGCTGTGAAGCTTGGGTCTGAAAGAAAGATCTGCCATAAGCTGACCTACAGTGAAGCCCACCAGGATGAAGTGCAACTCTGCAGAATTCTGCAGTAGAGTTACTGAAGCAAACAATGCAATTTTAATGGGAGTTAATCTTTTTTGTCATGCAGTTGTGACACTGTGCTCCATCCTGGCAGGTTTCACTTTACATCTACCCCCCAATAAGGCCTGTGCGAAGCTGAAGGTTTTTCTTTAGTCGAGTTGCTCTTGTAGGTGGTCTTGCATTTGTCCACCTTCTTCATGTAGGCTCTGGTCATGTCTCCAAAAAGTGAGTTGTTCTCACAGGGAAAATCCATGGCCTTTGTTTGTGTGTCTTGGGGCAAATTAGTAACCCTCAACCAAGCAAACCTTCTTAGAGCAATTGTAAGGGCCATCCATCTGGCAGCAGTCTTATTAGCATCTACTGCCATCTGGAACTGGTACTTAGATGCCTCCAGGCCAAACCTGGCTGTCTCAGTTAGGGCAGCTACCAATCCAGCTGGGGCTTTGCCTGCCATGACAGACTGACACAAGGACTTCTGATATTGGGCCGCATAGGCCATATGATTAGACTGTCTGATGGACAAAGAGGCTGACAGGTAACCTTTTTAGGCAACCTGGTCCTCCCACAGGCTGCAGTATGTACCACCCCCTCATGGTTGAGGTGAGAAGAAGAAATTACTCACCTTAGTAATGGAGTCTTGCTGTATTCTGACAAATTGCAGTGAGGTCCAACCTTCGAACTGCCCCGGAGATGAAAAAGTTGACTTTCCATGCCAGGCATGGAACGCTGAGCTCGAGCTCAGTTGAGACTCTGTCTGTTGCTGTTTGAACTCAAACCGTCAGATCTTTATGAGCTAAACTCAATGAGTGTCCTGTGTGGAAGCTGTAAACCTACACTAGCCAACTGGCTACTAAATATAATAAACAGATTTTTTGGTCCCAAAACAAAGACTCAAGTCAGGAAACCCAAAAAATGAAATAAACACAACGCCCACTCACCCAAAGTAAAGGGGTGATAATAAAAAGGTGGGGCACCTCTTGAGTGCCAACACTGCTACTGCCCACCCACGTCCCAAAACAAAGGTTCTGACAGGGGAAGGCGGGGGACGGGGGAGGTCAGAATACAGTAAGACTCCATTAGAAGAAACATTACTAAGGTGAGTAATTTTTTCTTCAAACAACATGAAGTCTTGCTGTATTCTAACAAATTGCAGACTACCAAGCAGTACCTCCATGGAGGAGGGACAGAACCTACCTAGGAAATAGGCTGTGAAGCGCGGCTGTGCCAAACTGAGCATCACTCCTAGCCTGCATATCCAGAGAGTAATGCTTGGTAAAAGTGTGAACTGTTTTCCAGGTAGCTGCTTGACATATCTCTAAGATTTGAATATCCCTGGCAGCAGCCAGGGAAGCAGCTGTACCTCTGGTACAGTGAGCCCTCAGGCCTGACGGTGGGATCCGGCCTAGTTTGTTATAGCAAAATTGAATGCAAGAGACAATCCACCTGGCAATGGATCTCTTAGTGGCAGGTTTTACCTTACCAACCTCACCATAAGTGAGGAACAGTTGGTGGGAGTCAAACCTGTGACCCTTGGTACACTCTATGTAGTAGCTAAGGGCCCTTTTCATATCCAAACTGTGCAGCCTCCTCTCACCAGAGGAGGAATGGTCAGTGAAGAACATAGGAAGAGACACAGACTGGTTACGGTGGAAGTCTGAAACCACCTTAGGTCAAAACTTCCTGTTAGTCCTGAGGACCACCTTATCTCTACGGAAAGAGATAAAATCAGGCTCCACAGACAGGGCTTGTAACTCGCTTATGCGCCTGGCAGAAGTGATGGCCACCAAGAAAACAGTTTTCCAAGTCAAGTACTTAAGGTCTGCTGAGGACAAAGGCTCAAAAGGGGGTTGCATAAGCTGAGCTATGCAAACATTAAGGTCCCAAACAGGGACAGTGTCCCTGAATGGCGGCTTGGTATGAAGCCATCCCTTGAAAAACTTAGAGAATACAGGATGAGCTGAAAGGGGAGAAGGCTTACCTGCTGAAAGAAAAGCAGAGACAGCTGCCAGATGCACCCTCAGTGTAGCTGGTCTGAGTCCCAAGCTATTAAGATGAACCATATAGTCAAGGACTGTGGGCAGGCCAGCAGACTCTGGGGAAATATGTTTCCCAGAGCACCATATGGAGAATCTTTTCCATTTGGAATTGTAAGTGCTTCTGGTGGAAGGCTTCCGAGAAGCCTTTAGAATATCCATAACACCTTGAGAGAGGTGTAAATCGGCAAACTCTAACTCTTCAAGAGCCAGGCCTTGAGACTGAGAGATTTGAAATTCGGATACCAAACCCTCCCCTGAGCACAGGGTAACAGGTTGTAATTCCTGGGAAGAAACAGGGGAAGGTGGAGCTGGAGCAATCAGAATCACCTTGCAGGGTTGAGACCTGATTTTGACTAGCACCTTGAACAGGAGAGGGAAGGGGGGGAAGCATACAGGAACTTCCCTTCCCAATTGAGAACTAGGGCATCCAGGAGGACTGAGCCCAACACTGGGGGCCTGCAGCAAAAGAGGGGAAGTTGATGATTGTCTGGGGCTGCAAAAAGATCTATCTGAGGGGTGCCCCATTTGGAGAAGATCACCTTCAAAACCAGGGGATCCAGTGACCATTCGTCATGGCCCTGAGATATCCTGCTGAGAGCATCTGCCAGGACATTGTCCTTGCCTGGGAGGTGTACTGCTGTAAGAGAGGTGTTCAGGGAATATGCCAGAGACCATAACCTCATTGCTTTTGTGCACAAGGCCGTAGACCGAGTGCCCCTTGCTTGTTGATATACCACATTGTGGTGGTATTGTCTGTCCTGATCTGAACTACTTTGTTCTGAACGGACTTGGAAAAATCCTGAAGTGCTAGAAACACTGCTCTGAGTTCTAATAGATTGATGTGAAGCAGAGATTCCTGAGGAGACCACAATGGTCAGGTCTCCCAAGTGGGCTCCCCACCCTAAGAGGGAGGCATCTGTAGTAAGGATTAGAGAGTGAGACTGAGTGACAAAAGGAACTCCCTGTCTTAGATTGTCCTGATCCTGCCACCACTGCAATGCCTGGATCAGGGTTCGAGTCACTGGGATCAGTTTGGTCAGAGGATCCTTTCTCTGAGACCAAAAGGCTCTCAAGTGGAACTGTATGTCCCTCATCTGAAATCTTGCTCCCTGCACCACTGCTGTAGAAGCAGCCATGTGGCCCAGGAGCTGTAGAAAATGCCTTGCTGGTCGAAACACCGGTAGGGTGAATGAAGAGGCCAGTGTAATAAGGGTCCTTGCCCTGTCCAGGGGAAGGAAGGCTCTTGCCGTTACTGTATCTAGCTCTGCGCCTATGAAGGTGAGGAGCTATACAGGCTCTAGAACTGACTTTGAAAGATTCAGAAGGAAACCTAGAGAAGTAAGCAGTTGCTGAGTTATCTGTAGGTGTAACTTGACTTGGTCTGGGGACTGGCCTACTATGAGCCAGTCGTCCAGGTATGGGAAGATGGAAATCCTTTTCCTTCTTAGGAAGGCAACTACTACTGCCGGGCATTTTGTGAACACCCTTGGAGCAGAGGTTAGGCCGAAGGGCATTGCTCTGAATTGGTAAAGGCCTGAGGGCAGCTTGAACCTGTGGTATTTTCGATGGGAGCTTCTGATGAGAATATGGAAGTAGGCATCCTTGAGGTCCAGGGAGACTAGCCAGTCCCCTGGCCTTAGAGAGGGTAGAATTATTCCCAGAGTCACCATTTTGAACTTTGGCTTTAAAAGGTGCTTGTTTAAATACCTGAGATCCAGGATGGGCCGCCATTCTCCTGTCTTTTTGGGGGTGAGAAAGTACCTGGAGTACAATCCTTTCCCTTTGTGTAGGGGTGGAACCCTTTCTACAGCTCTGAGAGCCAAGAGGGAAGAGACCTCTGCCTCTAGGGCAAGTGCCTCTGAAGGATCTGCAGGTGGAAAGGATCTAGTTCTCATCTTTGGAAATTTTTTGAAGCTGAGAACCAGTCCCCGGCTTACTACTTCCAGGACCCATTTGTCTGATGTTAAAGACATCCAGTCCTGGACAAAGTAAGCCAGGCTGCCCCCTACAGGTGGTGGAGAATCGGCCCTGGCAAACCCATCAGGGTGCCTGTTTGGTAGGGGCTTTAGGCTGAGGGGTGGAAGCAGGCCTGCTTGTACCCAGTCTGCCTCTTCCTCTAAAGAACCCCCTCTGAGCATAAGCAGAAGAGGAGGCCTGGGCTCGGTAGAAAGGCCTATGAAAAGGCCCGCCCCCTGCCCCTGGGATGCTGCCTCTGAGGAGTGGCTTGCCTTTCCTTGGCCTGAGCACTCCTATAGGTGGTCCTGTATTCATCCATTTTCTTCATGTAGATCTCTATTTGCTCCCCAAACAGAGAATTACCCACAACAGGAAAATCCATGGCCTTAGTCTGGGTATCCTGAGACAGGCTAGTACATCTGAGCCAAGCCATCCTACGAAGGGCCACAGATGTAGCCATGACTCTAGATGAAACATCATTGGAGTCCACTGCAGCATGGAATTGCACCTTGGATGCCTCAATACCATTCGCACCTACCTGCTCCAGCTCCTTGGCAAGCTGGCCAGGGACCTGTTTAGCTAAAGCCATTACTGTGTCCCATCTAGATTTCTGATATCTAGCTGTATAGGCCATATAACTGGCCTGCCTGAGTCCCAAGGATGCTGCCACGTACTGTTTCTTTGCCATGGCATCAATCCTCCTAGAGTCCTTATCTGGGGGGTGTGAAGCCAAGGGTATATTTGCCTTATCTCAGGCAGCATCCTGCACTACCCCAACATGGCTGCATTGCTGGGTAAGGAACTCCGTATCTGAGCCTGAAAGACTATACCTCTTGTCCATTCTCTTATCCACAGGAGGTACAGAATTAGGAGCCTTTAAGATTTTTATTGTCTGCTTCCCAAAAGACTTATGAAGGGGAATAGACAGCCTCCTGGACTCTGGGATATCCATCATTTCAACATAGTCAGGCTCCTCCTGGTCATCCACAGCTTCTTCCATAGGAAGCTGAAGGGTTTCAGCCACTTTCTTGTAAAACATGAAATGGGAGGGGGACTCAGAAAGCCTAGGAGGAGACATTCCTGAAGGTCTGTCAGGGGAGATGTCCGGGTCAATGGGCACATTCAGACTTTTATAAATCACATTCACTTTCCTCATACTCTCCTTCCTCCTCCTCCGGTTCATAAAATTCCTCTAAATCATAATCTGGAACCGGTGGAACCGACCAAACCGAGCGCCTTCCTAATGGTGCCGGTTCGGTCGGACCAGGGATAGCGACTGAACAATTTTTATCGCTTTGGCTATTTCATCAGCGGTCAGAGAAAGAACTTTTGGATCCGCACCGGCTGATTTATCCCTTCTTTATCTCTTAACCAGAACCAACTCCTCGGAATCGGTTCTCCTTTTGCCCGAAGAAGTTTTGCCCTGGTCAGAGGGCACTCCTTCTGGTTCGGATGGAACCGAACCGGGCTGGCCATCCAGGTCAGTGGACTTTTTGGCCTCCCTTTCCCTGAGCCTACCAACTCTTTTTTCCCAGGTAGCTGCAGGAACATTTTTACAAATCTGGCAGTCTGAATCGAGGTGGTCAAACCCCAGACAATAAACACAGGTGGTGTGGGCATCAGCCTTAGCAAAGACTTCCCCACACACACTACAGTGTTGAAACCCAGTGGACCCGGTTTTTCTTTTGGGTTTCTCAGACATGGCCAGTCCTAAACAAAAACTTACCCTTTTTTCGGCAATCCGCCAGGCAAGACACTCTTATCGGTTCCTGACCGTATTATGGGTCATGGAAAAAACCGTAATAAAATCCGTTTTTTTTAGAACCAATAAGAACCGGTAACCACACTCTAAAAGTAGAAGTAAAGATTTTTAAACAATCTGATTGGTTCAAACCAAACCGATGACACATTTACAAGTTCCACACAGAATAAAAAACAAATATAAACCTATCTAGTACTCACAAATACCACAGACAGAGACTGAACCGATAGGTTGCGGTTTAAATTCGGTCGAAAACCGAGAAAAACTGTACTTAACCGACAAAATGAACCGAGCAAAGGAGAAATCTCCGGAGCGACTGTTCAGTGAGGCGGAATAAAGAATCTGACTGTTTGAGTTCAAACAGCAACAGACAGAGTCTCAACCGAGTTCGAGCTCAGCGTTCCATGCCTGGCATGAAAGTTAACTCTTTCATCTCCGGGGCAGTTCGAAGGTTGGACCTCACTGCAATTTGTCAGAATACAGCAAGACTTCATGTTGTTTGAATAAAAATTCTGCCTCTGACCTGTCCAGCTGATATTTTCTATTAGCTCTCTTATCCAAGGGTGGAATAGAGTTGGGAGTTTGAAGAATTTTGAGGATGTGCTTTTTAAGAAATTTATTGATGGGCAATAGTAATTTCTTGGTGGGAGTTAGTCTCATTAAATTAAAAAACTCTACCTCCTCATCATCCTCTACTAACTCATTTGTAGTTCGATCCAGAGCATCTACCATTTGTTTTACAAATGTGTAGTGAGAGGAGAAATCTTCAGGTAATCTGGGAGGGGACTCAAATTCCTGGTTGAGGGAGACCTCTGTTTCAGTGAGTTCCCCTTCCTCATCACATTCTTCATACTCTTCATATTGTTCCCGATTATCAGGAACCAATGCTATCGGTTGCTGAACTGAAGGTTGAACCGATGGATTTACCGGTACCTGCTGAACCGAAACTGGTACCAATCCCTGAGAAGTAGCAACTTGCAATGCCTGGATAACCTTTAGGGCTTGTACAATCGCATCAGCTGTAGGCACAGCCGTTCTTTCAACAGAAGTCCCTTTAGGCTTTCCAGCTGGGGGTTCTGTGTGCTTGTTTTTTTTGTTTCTTTATTGCCGGTTTCGGTTTGTGAGCTGGTGCGCTTTATTTTTGACGGCTCTCCTTTACTTGGAGTGGAAGTTTCAGTTTCACTAATTTTTATCTGTTTCAGTAGAGGGAGCAGGCTTGTCAGAACCCCTATCCTCCAGAACTGCACGAGATGCCATCTTTTTCTTAAACCTTTCTAGTCTTTTTTTTTTTTTTTCCACAGTTTTAGGTGGAAAGGTTTTACAGATATTGCACTCTGCTGTAAAATGAGATCCCCAAGACAGACTAAACACAACTCGTGTTTATCTGCCTTGGCAAAAATCTTACCACACTGTGTGCAGTTTTTGAAACTAGTAGGGCCTGTATTCTTTTTAGGTGTATCTGACATACTTGAAACCCACTAAAGGGGTAGGCTTTCAGCTCAAAACTAACTGCAGTTATGTAAATAACCTTACCTAAGCAGTGGTTATAACCACACACACTCGGTTGTTCACAGTTGATTTTCCTGAGGAAAAAGACTGAGATCCGGGTAGGAACCATGAAAGTAACACTTCAGACACAAAAAATAGTGAAAATAATTAATAGAGAATTAAATAAAACTAACAGAAATGCCAGTTCCTCAACTGTTTCTCAGAACCACGAAACTAAGTTAAAAAAACAATAAACTAACCTAGTACTATTAAAAGAGAAAGTAAAGGAAGCCGATGAAATTAAAAGTTACTTGTTTTTTTACACTAAAAACAACAAATTTCACGAATTATGAGGACAGAGCTCCGAAGCGTCTTGACTACCAGGCGGAGAGAATGAAATCTGAGCTTTATAGAATGCAGCAGTTGAATGGTGGCACGAGCCAATGAGTGTTCCATCATTTGCATACGTTCCATTCTCGGGGCAGTTCAACACTAGAGGCTGACTGCAAGAGTTAAGCATATTGAAGAATTCCTGGGGTTAGAAGTGAGGAAATACTACTTCACTAAAAGAGTAGTGGATGCCTGTAACAGCCTGCTACCAGAGGTAGTAGGGGATGAAAACAGTAGAGGGTTTCAAATATGTATGGGATAGGCATAGGGGAATACTGGTAAATAAAGGGGTGGGGTCGCTGGAGACCAGTTAGGGTCTGCGGAGCAGGGAACATCTGGCAAAACTGGTTGGGCCAGGTGCTCCTTTTATCAGCTGACTGCTGTGTTTCAGTGGGGATCCTGCTTCTATCCATTTCCGTTGCTGGGTGGACTGTAGTACTTAGAGGTTAAATGACTTGCCCAAAGTTGCACAATTAGTATTTGTTTCCAGTAGGCTCTAGACCTGTGATCGCCTGGCTGCTAAGCCACAGCTGTAACCACTAGACCACACTGCCAACAGGAACTCAACACATACATCCAAGGTAAACATTATTTAATAAAAACAAAACAAAACAAAAAAATCACAGTCCTTACTGTGGTTAACCCTTATGCTAGGCCACCAGGCCCCCCTCCCAAAAACATCTACACAACACAGGAGTGGACAAGTATTATTGCCCGACGCCTGAGACCCACCCTCTTTCAAGTTCAAAGCAATAAACAAAAAAGGACACTAAATGCCTGAGGCAAGTGCCTCCTGCCACGGTCAGTACTTAGAGCAATGCCACAAGCAAGCAAACACAGTGTGCAGGTGAACGGCACAGTTCCATCTGCTTGTCGCTGGCGTGTGTGTGTGTGTGTGTGTGTGTGTGGCAATGTATTTCCATCTACCAACTCTGAGATCACTCCAGCTTTTCTAAGGAATCCAGGTTATTAATTGTTTTATATTATGTATCCTCCTTTTGTTTCAGCCAATCAAGTGTTTTGTTAGTGCAGTAAACTGTTAATAAACAGCATCTCTTGCCTTAACAATATGGTTGCCATAGGGACCAGAGTGCTGGAGCAACAAACACTGCTTGAAAAAGAAAATTAAAAGGTAAACCAATATTTTAAATTTTTAAACACATTAAAAGAACACTGTTAGATTTAAAATGCATTAAATACATGTTCCCAGGGCACTCCTACTGAACTAAGTAGGTTTTCTCTTGCATTCTTCACATACAAGAACAACTCAGTGTCACTTTGTCGTTCTCACCAAGGACGACATGCAAAAACCACTCTTATTTTGATAAAAAAGGTAAAGATATGTCTACTACAGCAGGACAGCTAAAAAAAAAAAAAAAATAAATAAAAATTTTTTAACCACCCTGACAGAAGCCCCAACAAAGAATGAAACTCAAAATACCCCCACCCACACAGTACTCACTCCAAGTCTTCCAGGGCATCCAGGTTCTCAATGGTCTTGATTGCATTATCATACAGGTCAAGCTCCTGTAGTGTTTTCAGTTCATCCAAGTTCTCAATCTTACCGATCAAGTTCTGGCGAAGACATAGAGTCTGTAAGGAGTTGGATTGGGGGAGAAAGAGAAGGGGGATGAGTGTGACAAGCCGGATTTCTGGCCACAAATCACAGATTCATCATACATGTAAGGTATACTCCTGAATCACTGCAAGCAGACTGTCCACTATTTCCTCATGCTCTACTACCCTAAGCAGCTAGTCAGTACATCTCTATCCTTTGACTTCTAACCAACCTCTAAAGATGTTAAACCAAGGTCCTGTCTGCCTTTTCCTGAGGGTTTTCAGGCTGACATAAAAAATCCCATGGCATTTTGAGAAGAGTATACCACCACCAGCTTAATCTGGTTCAGTTTCAGTTTGTTTACATCTGCATCCCCCACCTTCCCCAGTCCCAAAATAGGCATTATTGTCTGACCCGTCTTTCCAGGTCAACAAACAGTATAAATAAAATAAAAAAAAACTGGTGGGTAATTTCTGTACCCCCTCTACTCTAGGGACCAACTGTCGCCAAATTATTGTGTGGCAGTGGCTGCCTACTGCTAACTGCCTGGTGAAATTAGTTGAGAAAGATTGTAGTACAAACACTCGCAGACCACTCATATGAAGAAAAAAGGAAAAAAAAAAAAGAATTTCGGCTCAACTCCACCCTTAAAATAAGACTACAAACACCAGTCTTGGTAAAGAAGGGAGAGCTAAGAATGGACACGATTACGGTATTCTGAACACTAACCGGGACTACAAAACTAGAGAAAATGCAATGTGGGGGGATATGACAAGGGGAAGCGTGAGAAGATATTACAATCAGAAGGGGGGATAAGATGAGGGAAAACACGAGCAAGCCTTACATCAAACAGAGGGTGGTTAACATGGGAACAGTCTCACCACTGAGGTTGTGGAAGCTACAGTGGCACCATTCAGGCTTTCAAAGTAGGATCTGACAGATTCTTGAGGGACAATGTCATTGAGGGTTACACAGCATCAGCAGGGGTACCACTCCACCTATGTATTCAGTTGTAATTTCATAATATTGTGGTAGTCTTGCAACAAACAAGAAACACTTAACTGAGCAGGCACAAAAATCTACCAGCATTGTGGGTTGGAGTCAAGTTCAAATCCTTGAAGGCCTTCACCAGTCAAGCTGTTCAACAATTATACACCTGATGAACAAAATGATGTAACGCAACCGAACAGTGTGGAGAAGAGCTTAGAAAATGGGCTTTTTATTTCCCGGTCTCTGATTGGCTGGTAACCCTTGGCCAGGGGGGCACATTAACTTTCAACAGATGACCATCAAATAAAAAGTGCCATCCCCTTCGCCCACCTAGGTATCTTTGTGCCCAGCCTGCTTTCTGATTGGCCAAAAGCACATAATTCAATTTAAAATAATCACCATTTTTTTTCTCTCACTTAGCAAAAGAAACTGACCCCCATGGCTACATAGTTCAGTGTCAGCTCCCTAATGAAACCTAACAGAAAGCTCCCCTTAGCTCATTTCTGGCTACACGTGTGTGTGTGTGTGTGTGTGGTTTGTTCTAGATGGTGCATCCACTATCCCTCTATCCCCCCCCCTCTCTCAGTGTCAGTTCCTAATCTCCTAGTGTCTCGCAGCACGCATACACATGCCTCCCAACCGCAGTCCGGTATAGCAACAAGAGTCCCCACTTGATAATCCCCGCCCCCAAAAAATCTTACTGTCAAAGCAGTCAGATCGGTTTTTTACAGCCCTATTCTTGTCCTTCTCAGCCGGCTCGCTTGATCTCCCTCCAGTGCGCTTCTTGTATGCTGCTTCTCAGTACGACTGCCTGCAATGGCAGCACTGCTGATTCTCGATAAAGTATTCTTTATTCAGACTAGTGAAGTCCTGCATAGGTGAGGGACAGTGGTGCTCCAGGCAAAACTGCAGAACATGGAAAACAGAAGAAATGTGTAATGTAATGGAACAACTCGTGTCCCAGCTCTCTCAAAGACTGGCTGGTCTAGTACCTGCTGAAAGTCGGCAATGTGTCTCTCTCCTGCGACTCAAACTCCGGAAACAAGTGGGTCCTTGCTTGGGCCAATTCCGTTGTAAACACAGGAAAAGTAAGTACAATTACACAGGCTTACTTTTTTTCTTTAATTAGCCTTGGTATTCTAGCCCCTCCTCCATGTCTACTCACTGAAAGTCCCGTGACCGCGCCTCAAACCAATTCTGCTGATGGGATATGGGATGGAAGGGCAGCGCACAGACTGCAAGACTTCACAAGTCTCCTTTTCTTTTCTGTTTTAATTTTTTTTTTTTTTAAATGTGCCTACTACTGTAGTTTGCCACAAATAAGGGGGGGTGTTGGGGTTGCGTTTTTATCTGGAAGTTATGGGGGTTAACTGCAACAGAATGGCTCTCTGGGGAGGAGTAACATAAGATGGAACAGTATAAAAAAGGGAGGTACTACTTTACCAGCAACAGTTTTTTTACTATTCTTTCTATTCATTTTAAACTAATTTCCTCTCTTATTTTGTTACCTAATCAAACATGACACAGATGCCCATTTTCTAAGCACAATAAGGCTCAAAGGTATTTGTAATCCTAGACTTAATAAAAATAAAAAAATAAATAAATAATACCCTCCAGATTGGGTGGTATGGGCAATACCGGACCTTCCAGGGGCTATAAGGCCCTCCACCTGTGGCGTCAGGCCTCATTACGCCCCTGGGCGGTCCGGTATTGCAGAATACTGCCCACCCTGTCAAGTATTATTGCTTACCTATATGCTTATTGAGAGAAAGAAATCATCTGAAGGACATACTATTATGAACATGGATCAGTTAATAAATTAAAACTAGAACCGACTTATACTGATGGTGAAAAGCATCAGCAAATAATTAGCAGGGCACTAGAAGCTCAAAATATAAAAGCCAAGAAATCCGGGTCTACCTTGTGGCTTGATGGCAGTAGCACAGTGACACTACCAGCAGATATGGAGCTGTGCAATATGTAATGTAAGGCGTACAGCTTCCAGGGTGTGGGCCACCAGGCATTTGCAAATTGCTGAGCGACACTGGTGTCACGCGTCCTCCTCCTCCTCCTCCCAGCTGGGAGCAAGGTGCAGCTGTGGCAGCTTCAACTGTTCGAGTAGAGCACAGAGGGATCAAAAGGGTTGGGAACGGGATGGCACTCACAGCCAACAGTGAAAGACGTGCCTCAGAGCGGCTCTATACAAAACAATGCTTTCAACGCTGAAAGTTTAAGTTTGGAGTTGAAATTCTGTATATAAACTTAGTTTACTAGAAAGATCTTCTCGAGTAGAGTCCAGCTATATCAATTGTGTTTAAAAATCTCAATGGGGAGGCCACACCAAGCTCCCAGTCCAGAAACTGGGAAAGAGAAACAGCTGTCGCAGCAGCAAGGGAATGGTGGCAAGGAGCAGGAATTGAGTGGCGTGCCTGAACTGTCAAACATGCCTCTGCTCCAAGACAGTAGGGAGCTGGACTGGAAGGGAGAAAATTTGTATTTCAGACTAATGGTAGTTGAAACTAAAGTTGATGGCATTGCCCACCCTTGATGTCAAAACAGCAGATGGCTCCACTTTGAAATCTGTGGCAGTGGGACCAGTTAAGGATGAGCAAGGCTATCCAAAATACATCTGCTCAGGGTACTGGAGGACAGTATAGGCTGGACCACCTAGTTTTTGTTACTGAACTCTAAAAATCTAAACTTAGACCTGAACCAGTTCTACAGGGGCTACAGAATCAGACCCTGGAGAAAATCCTGACTCTAATAAACAGAGGACCATGCTGCTGGTGACCTGGGAACCACATGTCCATGATAATGTACTACAAGTATCTAAAGACAAAGGGCAACTATTCTACCTGACAGATAGCAAATATACTGCTTCACAGGCCTGCCAGAGTTTCAACGCCATGAGGACTGGCTTACAGGAGCTGGGGGTTGCTCACACGTTGCAATGTCCTGCAAAACTAAGACTAAACTATTCTGATGAAACTTTTTATTACTCTAACCCCGCTGATGCTGGCGAAAAACTAGAACTGATCAAGGCAGACTTTAAGCACCAGGTCAAACAATACC
Source organism: Neoceratodus forsteri (assembly GCA_016271365.2). Taxonomy (NCBI): domain Eukaryota; kingdom Metazoa; phylum Chordata; order Ceratodontiformes; family Ceratodontidae; genus Neoceratodus; species Neoceratodus forsteri. The sequence goes on from CM028137.1 coordinate 360,958,349, forward strand.
CAGAGGGGAAGGACTGATATGTACTCAAATATGCAGTGATGTGTTGCTAAATGTTTCGCTGTTCTTAACTGGCGATACAAAACCTTCACTTTGTACCAAGTAGGGAAAAGGGCATTTTATTTCCTTTAATTTCCCTGGAGCCAGTATAGCGTAGTGGTTAAGGACACTGAGCTGCAAACCTGGAGACCAGGGTTTGAATCCCATCAACCCCACATGCATACAGTGTGATCCTGAGCAAGTCACTTAACTTCCTTGCGCTCCCAGGTCACACCTGGAAACAAGCCCTGGCTTAGTGTGCCTTTCCTCGTTAAACAATTCCTTTTTCCTTTAACTTAAATGCAGTTACAATGGATGTGGCAACTGCAGTTCACAACTGAAGAACAATTTCTGCTTTATAATGTATTTGGATCACCCAGAGCAGGTACAACTTGGTGCTGATGCTAGCGCACTGGGGACAAGATGGCTGCCACCATGTGCTCGGGGGAGGTGCCATATGCACCTCAGATCGTGGTTTCTGCATGTAGACTTTTTTTTTTTTTTTAATCTCTACATCATAAGGTGCTGGCCATGATCGCAAGTATTGTCAAGCTGATTAAATGGTTAAACTGTTTAAAAAGTTACTTCCATTCAGTTTACATTGCGAAGCGCAGTATTACAGACACATCAGTTAGGCAGGCTCCTGGTGTAATAAAGTGTTATATAGTTCTCAGGTGGTATACCCCGCCCTGAGGATGGAGGTTTTCCAATACTTCAAAGTCTGAACTAAAATATTATATCAAGTGTTATTATGGTGTTGGCTTCTGTGGGGCTCATGTCTTTTCATTTTTAGGTCACAGTATAATTTTATTTCATGAATATGGACAAATAACGGCATACATTATGACGTTATGGTGCAGCTGCACCTGACAGACTTTATGAACTAGTATACCCAAAATCTGTCCACCATCTGCTGCACAAACCTTACCTGGAACACTAATGTTGTTCATTAGCCATTACAGCATGACTCACTGTCATCGAGGCACAGGTCAGGAAGCTCAGAGAAAACCCAGGAGCAGTTGCAAAATTCACCAAAACTTTATTTATAGTAGGAGTAACATAAAAAAATATAAACTTGTTCATAAGAACTATGTACAGAGGCAAAATAAAATCTTCTTGTAATCTCTCTAATCGCAGTAGCAGCTTAGCCTTTTTATAATTCTTTTTTCAACCCCCACCTGCAGCAAACATCCTCAAAATGTTCTGTCCCGTAAATGTCAGGCAGGATGTTTCTGAGGCCCGCTTTGCAAAAAAGGCCTCAAGCATTTCCAGTCAAGTAACCTCTAGTTTTCTACAATTAATATACATTTCAACAGTAATCCTATATACACATGTGTGTATATATATATATATATATATATAAATAAAATGAGGAGTACATCATCCTCAAAATCCAGTTTTCCGATTGTATAAAACACATCACATGACTGTGCGTATATCAGAGCGTGACCACACACCTGCACTTTTACCCCCCCCAAAAAAAAACTATTTTGCCATTTTATAAGCTAGATAACCCACTCTAGGATGTGCGGTTGCGCTCTGATATACGCACGCCTTGGTGTGTGTTGTACGCACAAGGCCGCAGGCGGAGTGCGTCAATCACCCAAGGCGTGTGTATATCAGAGTGCGACTGCACATCCTAAAGTGGGTTATCTATCTTATAAAATGTCAAAACTGTTTTGAAGGGGGCTAAAAGTGCAGGTGTGCAGTCGCACTCTGATATACGCACAGTCATGTGATACTGTTCAGCCAATAATATTGCTGTAGTTTCCCTACCCATTTTATAAATACACATACACACACACACACACACACACACACACACACACACTAAACAACAGGGATTCTCAATATCAGTTTCATTCCATACATTGATTTGCACATAATTTTATATTAGTTGATATAGATTTACAAGGGAGGGAAAAACAGACAGCAAGAGAAAACTGAGAGACAGTGAGAAGAAAAGAACTGTGAGATTGTTCGGGGTGATCAAGTCCAAGGTCTCACAGGAAAATTTGGTTGCTCAACCAGACAGAAGAGACAGAAAAGGAAAGATCCTTGCATTTAAAGACTATCTCCATAACAAATGGGACAGGGTGGTCCTATTCTACCCTGTCACACCAACCACATGTGGCAACACAGGATGATGAGTTTATTATTCTACTATAAGATTACTGACTCATATTACTGTACTCGGAATCAAAGTCTGTACAATGTATTGTGTTTTACTCAATAACTGAATACTAATAAATTAAAAAAAAAGGGGGGTGGAAACAGGACAAATGTTTGTTAATTCCAACATTGTCATGGGCTAGTCATTTACTGCTGGGTATTACATGCCCATCAACTGGGGCAAAACACTCCTAAGCTGTGACATAACCACAGAAAGTAAAGTTACATAAGAACTTACCATAACAGTAGATCTTCGAGAGGATCTCTTGCTGCAAGCCATGCCTATGAACTATAGCTGCCAGACATTAGGACCACATAGAAACTTTTCTAGCTAGCAGTCTACCAGGGGGCTGCCCACTCCGATGTCATACGCTGACGTCGGCCTATCCTATATGACTGGGCAGCCCCCGCGCCTTCCTCAGTTCTCCTGCTGCAGACTATAAGCCACCTATCACCAGCTGAGGGAACGGAGGTGGAACCAAAGGTTCTCGCCAAAGAGAAAATTATGGAGAAAGAAGTACAGACACAGAAGGGCCTGGGACGACATAGCCTGCTGCAAGAGATTTTCTTGAAGATAGTACAGTTACGTAAGGACTTACCATAACAGTAGATCTTTGAGAGAGGCTCTTGCAGTAGGTAATTACATATAGAACTGACGCCGGCAGGAGGCAGGACCCCACGGAAGAATTTCTAGGTAGCAGTCCCTGGCGAGGGACCGCCCCCACATCAGGTGACCGGCGTCAGGAGACGTCGGTATAAAGGGGCGGTCCCGGACGCCCGCCTTCCAGTTCTTTCCCGCCACAGGCCAAAAGAGGCCGGACGAGAGAGAAGCGGATATTTCCCTCAATGGAAAAGGAGCTGAAAAAGCCTAGGGGGATGGAGGGCGGGAAGGCATTACCTACTGCAAGAGCCTCTCTCGCAGATCTACTGTTATGGTAAGTCCTTATGTAACAGTACTATCTTACTTCGAGAGAGCTCTTGCAGTAGGTAATTACATATAGGACTGAATCCCAAGCAGTCTGGAATAAAGAAAAGGCACTGGGAGGAGGAAACTACTCCAAGAAATAGCTCTAGCCATGCAAGCCTCAAGACAGGAGGCCTTGTAAAACAGCTAGCCCGAAGCCTGCTCTACGGCCAGAGGCAATATCCAAACTGTATTGTTTCGTAAAGGTATGGACAGAAGTCCAGGTGGCAGCAGCGCATATGTCTGCCACAGACACATTCTTGAAACAAGCTGCAGAGGCAGCTACTCCTCTAGTGGAGTGGCCTCTGACTTGACCCGGGAGGGTCTTGTGGTACTTGTCATAACAGAAAGTGATGCAATGAGCCAACCACTTAGACAGGTGTTGATTGGAAACAGCGTTGCCTTCCCTTTTGTGAGCAAAAGAGACGAACAACTGATCAGTCTTTCTGAGATCCTTCGTCCTGTTGGTGTATCTCAGAATCCGGTGAACATCCATAGTATGGAGTAAATATTCCCCATGGTTAGAGTACTGCGTAAAAAAGGCAGGTAGCTCTATGGACTGATTTAAGGTAGACTCTGCTACTACTTTAGGTAGAAACTTAGGATTTGTGTAAAGAGCAACTTGTTCCTTGTGAAAAATCAAGTAGGGGATTTTACACATCAGGGCCTGGAGCTCGGAGATTCTTTGAGCCGAAGTAATGGCCACCAAGAAGAGCGTCTTCCACGAAAGAAACTTCAAATCTGCAGAAGCTGCAGGTTCAAAGGGAGGAAGGGTAAGTTTCTCGAGAACAAAATTCAAGTCCCAAGGGGGGGGGCAGGAGTACGGATGGGGGGTCTCAGATGGAGGACCCTCTGAGAAAGGTCTTAGAGACCTCCAGTTGAGCGAAAGCTTTGTCTGCGAAGGGAACATGATAGGCCGAGATAGCCGCCATGTGAACCTTCAAAGAGGAATGGCTGAGACCCAGGTCGAACAGATGATGTAAATACTCCAGCAGAAGCCCCGCTGAACAGGAGAAAGGCTCCACGTTCTTGGAGGCGGCCGAAATAGTGAATCTTTTCCACTTCATGGCATAAGTGGACCTGGTGGAGGGTTTTCTGGCCTCCACTAAAATCTCCGCCACTTTGGGAGACACACCAAAACGGGATTGGGCTAGGTTTGCAGGAGCCATGCATGCAGTTGAAGGGATTTGAGGCCTGGATGGACCAGGGTCCCCTGATCCTGAGTCAACAAACCTCGAGATAGAGGAAGAGGAAGAGGAGGATCCTCTGAATATTGTTGTAGAAGAGAGAACCAGATTTGCCTGGGCCAGAAAGGAGCGATCAGAATCATTTTCACTCCTTCTGAAGCTAGTTTCTGCAAGACTCGTGGGATAAAAGGAATTGGGGGAAAAGGCATAGACGAATCTGTCCTTCCAGTCTAGAGACACAGCATCGTTCCAGAAAGCGCCTCGCTCTGAAACGAGCGAGCAGAAGGTGGGAAGTTTTGCGTTTTGGGGGGATGCGAACAGGTCGACCTGTGGTGTTCCCCAAATTTGGAAGATATTGTCTAGGACCCCTTGGTCCAGTTCCCACTCGTGAGTCAGAGCAGAAGAGTGACTTAGCCTGTCTGCCAGGGTGTTGTCGACTCCTGGAACGTGAATCGCCGTGAGGTGAAGGTCGTGTTGTGTTGCCCAATCCCAAACCCTCATTGCCTCCCTGCATAGAAGGTAGGACCGAGTTCCTCCCTGCTTGTTGATGTACCACACTACGCACATGTTGTCCATCTGGACGGCTAGGTGGCCGGGAAGGATGTATTGGTGAAGGGCTTGGACAGCGTACAACACTGCCCTAAGCTCGAGGAAATTGATGTGAAGAGCTTGTTCTAGCCTGGACCAAGAGCCCTGGGTCCGATGAGGGCCTAGATGGGCTCCCCAACCTTCACCTGAGGCGTCTGTGGTTAGAGTCTGGGAGGGGGAAGGATGAAAGAAAGGGACCCCCCCGAAACAGGTTCTCTCGAACCATCCACCATTACAAGTCTCGCCTCATCGGCGATGAGATCAGAACTGAGTGATCTAGGTCATCCACTAGTTGATCCCACTGAGAGCGTAGAGTCCACTGAGAGATCCTCATGTGGAGTCGAGCGTGGGGGACCATCGGTTTAGCGGCCGCCATGAGCCCGAGAAGGCGAAGAACCGACCTCGCCGAGACCATCCTGCGGTCAGAAAACAGACATATTTGGGTCTGAAGAGAGGCCGCCCTGTCCGGAGGCAGGAAGGCCTTGCCCATGGTCATATTGAGGATCGCCCTGATGAACTGTAGCCTCTGGGAAGGGTCCAGATGAGACTTGGAATGGTTGATGGTAATACCCAGGCAGGCAAAAACCTGCTGGGTGAGGGAGAGGAAACGCAGGAGTTCCTCCCTGGACGAGGCCGCCAGGAGCCAGTCGTCCAGGTAAGGGAACACCTGTACTCCCTTGGTACACAGGTGGGCCACCACCACTGCCAGGCATTTGGTAAATACTCGGGGGGCCGAGGATAGCCCAGACGGGAGGGCCTTGAACTGGTAGTGGTCCCCCTGGAACGCAAAACGAAGGTATTTGCAATAGGATGGGCGACTGGGAATGTGCAGATAGGCATCCTGCATATCCAGGGCACAAAGCCATTTACCCGGCCAGAGGATCCTGAACCTTTTGTACTCTACATAAAGATTCAGGGAACTGAGATCTAAAATCGGTCTGAGCTCTCCCATCTTCTTTGGGACCAGGAAGAAATGGGAATAGTAACCCGTCCCCTGAAGATGAAGGGGGACAGGCTCTATCAATTGCTTCAGCAGAAGAGCCCAGATTTCCTCCTGGACCAAAGGAAGGTGTTCCCGTGAATACGACGACTTCAGAGGTGGGTGGCGGGGTGGTTTCTGAAGAAACTCTATGGAGTGTCCTTCTGCTATGAGCTGGAGCACCCAAGAATCCATGGTTATCCTCTCCCATCCCGGAAGGTGGAGGGAAAACCTCCCTCCTACCGGTTCCTCCGGGGAGTCCGGAGGCAGTGGGAGAGGAAAGGAGTCAGGTGGTGTGGGGCAGTGCCACAGCTGAAGCACCCGCTGCTTTTTTGGGCGGAAGGGGCTTAGCAGCTGCGGGGGCCCGACATTTTATGGCTCGCCTTCCCTGGGGTTTCGCCTTTGGCCGATTCCATCTGCGAAAGGGACGGCGCTGCTGCTGATGGGGATGTTACATGGAAGCAACTGATTTCAGAGCCGTCCCCTTCTCCTGCAAATCGGTAATGATGTCCTTGACATCACCCCCGAAAAGCACCGACCCCCGGAAAGGTGCTTCCTGGATAGCAGATTGCACCTCCGGGACCAGAACTGACACACGGAGCCGAGCATGACGCCGTAGGCCTACGGCGAAAGCCGAGCTCCACCCAGCAGTGTCCACTGCGTCGTATGTCACACGTAGCATGTGGTGACTGGCCGAACGAGCAGAGCGGACGAGATCAGCCAACTCCTGTTTGACTTGGGAGTCAGGCAAGGAGTCCAGTTTGGCTTCCACCTGAGTAAGGATGGCCTTCTGGTAGACGCAGATGTAGCTCAGGGCCCTAATCTCCAGTGTGGAGGAAGTGTAAATCTTTCTCCCGTACTGGTCCAGAAAGCGAGATTCCTTATCAGGAGGTGACGAGCTAAGATGCTTTGGGTTCGCCAACCGGCCGTGGAGCGGCGCCACGTACCCCGAGTCGGCACGAGGTGAGAATCTAGGAAATCAACACCCTCTGGAGCCTGATATAGCCTGTTTGACTTCCTGGGAAGTGGGGCTAAGGCCGACGGCTGTTTCCATATCATGGTGACAAGGTCGGCATGAGGCTCTGTCCAGAGTGGCACTAGTGTAGGAGCTGTCACGGGCAGATCCAGATGTTCAGCGAGTTTCAGACGCTGAGGATCTGGTTCCAAAGAGCGCCACTGATGAACCTCCTGGATTTTTCTAAGCAACTCCGTAAAAGAAGGATCCTCCAGAGGACTCTTCGGAGGAGTCCTCGGCCGGGGCTTCGACGGAGAGCAAGGCTCGTCGTCTCTCTCGGAGCAGCCGTCGGAAGAGTCCAAGGAGTCCGAGAGTGAAGAGGAGGAAGAAGAAGAGTAAGACTCCCTTTCCCAAACCGGAGTAGGAACGGGTCCCTTGGGTAGTCCCCGGGGATGCGTGTCCTGCCCCTCTCTGGATCCAGATGGAAGAACCCTGGAGTCCGGAGATGGTGAGGGAGTGTGCCGCCTGGGGCGTACAGGAACCTGGGATGGCACTGTCACCGGAAGGCAGCTCTCGACCTCTTTGGTGAGTTGAGCCTTGGCCTCAGCCCACCAGGAGGCCAGAGTCTCCTGCAGGTCCACCGGCGGTCGCGAGGGAGGTGGAGGAGGAGGAAGCGGGGATAAGAATATGGGCTATACCCATGTGGAGCATATCCAAAACCCAGCTGCGGGTAACCCGGCGTCGGGTATTGAGACGTAGAGTACTGCAGCGTTGGGAAGCCCGGCGTCTGGTACTGCGGCGTCGGATACAGCGTTCCCGGGTATACCGGTGTCGAATAAGACGGCGTGTACCCGGAAGCCGGGGGGGCTGCCTGCACAGACAGCCTGGCTGGGAACCTCGCGGGTGGGTCCGTAGCAGAGAGCCCGGAGGGAGGGCCCGATGGCAGCAGGAACTCTCCCTGAGTCGGTAAGGCCGACGCCAGAGGTACCGACGTCGGAGCCGGCGTCCAGGGAGCAGATGACAGGTCTGTTGCTTCAGATGGAGGAGGGACTAACGGATGCAAAATCCCAGCTGCGCCTGGGACGGGGGTCCCCGAGGTCAGGATGGGGGACTCTTGCCCAGACGGGAGTGAAGCTCGCGGTGAACTTGAGAACGACGGACGCGGGGGTTCTGTCAGCGTTCCTCGCCAGTCGACGCAGCCGACGTGAGGCGAGATGTGAGCTCTCGGCGGGCACCGGAGGCAGGTCAAGAGGAAGGGTCGGCCTGGTCCGGTGGGGAAGAAGCCGTGCGTCGCCCCGAAGGGTCGGACGTCTTACCAGCCCTCTCCGGGCGGATGTCAGAGGAGCCGACGCCCGGCTTACCGGAATCGCCCACGATGGTAGGCCACAAGCCTGTGGCTGATCCAGGGGCGGAGGCCTCCAACTGCCCGGAGGCGCCCGCAAGACCCGAGCGCGAGCCAGACGGGCGGGCCGGCCGCCGCCTCAGAAACCTCAGGTGACCGTCGAGGCGATCCCAGAGGATGTTACCTGTATGCCCGCGACTCCCGAGGGAGACGCGGTGGAGGAGCCTTTGTCCCAGTGCCTCTCCTTGTCCTTCTTTCGATGGCCTTCGGGGGAAGTAGACGCCTGCCTTAGTTTTTTAAGCTCCTTCTCCATAGAGCTCATTTTCTTTTTAAGAATATGGGCTTCCAGGGATTGCTGCCGTCTTTTTTGGGTGGCCGCGTTAAAGCTAAGGCAATGCTGGCACTTCTCAACTTGATGATCCGGGCCTACGCAGAACAGGCACAGGGAGTGGCCATCCTTGTGCGGTAGTTGGGAGACGCATGAATCGTACTTGTTCTTGTGCTTGAGGGTGTGGACGACATACACCGACGTTAGTAGTGATGCTGTCTAAAAAATACGATTTTTGTGAAAAAACAAAAAAAAACGCAAAAGGTAGGGCTGACGGGCACCTAACTTTTCGCGAGGTGCCGCACAAGCTAACGGCAGGAAAGAACTTTAATGCGAGCGTCCGGGACCGCCTTTATACTGACGCCTCCTGACGCCCGGTCACCTGACGTGGGGCGGTCCTTGCCACGGACTGCTAGCTAGAAATTTTTGTTGTTCCTGCAGCCTGCCGCGCAGTCCAATATGTATTACCTACTGCAAGAGTTCTCTCAAGTAAGATCTACTGTTATGGTAAGTTCTTACATAACTGTAATATCTTACTTCAAGAGTATCTCTTGCAGCAGGCCACACCTATGGAACGAGTCCCAAGCAGTTCTGACATCAGACAGCACAGTCTGGGTGGAGGAAATCTTGAGCTTAAGAAAGCAGACCCTTGAGGCCAACTAGGCCAAAGTTGGCCTTAAACCTAGAGGCAATGTCCAGACTGTTGTGGCTGGTAAAGGTGTGGACAGAACTCCAAGTAGCAGCAGCACAGATCTCTACGGCGGACACATTCCTGGAACAGGCAACAGAAGTGGTCATGCCTCTGATGGAGTGGCCACAAACAATGCCAGGGAGATCCTTGCCATACATCCTGTAGCAATAAGTGATACAGCTGGCCAAGCATTTGGACAAGCAGTGTTTAGAAACAGGGACGCCCTCTTTCCCAGGGGCAAAAGAAACAACGGAGAGAACTTTCTGCAGTCCTTCGTACAGTGTGTGTAGTAACAAAGAATTCTATGCACATCTAAAGTGTGGAGCAATGCTTTCCCTGGATTGGCATACTTTGGGTAATAAACAGGAAGGTGGATGGATTGATTTAAAGTAAATTCGGACACCATCTTAGGGAAAAATTTAGGGTTAGTACACAAAGACGCCCTGTCTTGTGGAAAATCAAATAAGGCTCCTTGCACATGAGCGCCTGTAGCTCTAAAATTCTTCGAGCAAAAGTAACAGCAACTAAAAATAAAGCTTTCCATGACAGAAAGCTTAGCTCACCTGTCGCAGCTGGCTCAAAAGGAGCCAAAGTAAGTTTTTCTAACATAAAAGTCAAGTCCCAAAGTGGGACTGGATAGCCGATGAGAGGCTTCAGGTGAAGAATGCTAATCAGAAAAGTAAAGGATGCCTCCAGTTATGCCCCTTTACGGCCATCAACAGGCACATGGAAAGCATAGATGGCAGACATGTGCACCTTAAGAGAGGAGTACTTCAGGCTAGAGTCTGAAAGGGACAGTAAGTGCTGCAGAATCTGATTCACTGGACAAGTGAAGGGGTCCAGCTGACATGATGCAGCCCACTGCACAAAGTGTTTCCACTTCGTAGAATAAGTGGCCCTAGTGGATGGCCGCCACCAGGACATCAGCCACCACAGGTGACACCCCAAACCAAGCCATGGCTATGTCCTCAGGAGCCAGGCATGAAGATGCAAGGATCTGAGGTCCAGATGGACCAGGGTGCCCCAGTTCTGGGACAGCAAGCTGGTGCACAGAGGAGGGGGTACTGTAGGTTCCACTGTCAGCTGCTATAGTAAAAGGGAACCAGACCTGACAAGGCCAAAAGGGGGCAATGAGAATCATCATGGCCCCTTCCATCTGAAGCTTGATCAGAACCCTCTGAAGCAGAGGAAAGAGGAAATGCATATAAAAACCTCCCTTTCCAGTCTCGCCAGAAAACCCCAGGCCCCAGATCAAATGAGCAAAAGAGCATCAGTTTTGCATTGAGTGGGGACGCAAAAAGCTCCAGCTCTGGATGACCCAACCTGTTGAACATGTCTTTTATTACTGAGGTCAGCAGCTCCCGCTCGTGCGCCTCTGACTGTGACTGGCTTAGGTTGTCCGCCAGGACATTTTAGATGCCTGGAACATGGACGGCTGACAATTAAAGATTGTGATCCAGAGCCCAATACCAGACTCACACTGCTTCCCAGCACTACACTGATATTGTTCATCTGCACTAGCAAAAGACCCAGGGATAGTGGAGTCTGGAAGGCCGGCAAGGCATAAATAGCCCACACCTCCAGGACATTTATGCAGAGAGAGGACACCAGTTTGGACCATGTCCCTTGTGTCTGGTGGGGCCCTAGATGAGCTTCCCACCCCAATCCCAAAGCAGCTGTTGTAAGAATTTGCTGAGGGGAAGGAATGAGGAAAGGAATCCCTCTTAACAGGTTGCCGGGTTCCATCCACCAAAGCAGAACCCTTTTCACCACTGAGGAAATCGGGACTGGCTGTTCCAGATCGTCGGTACGCTGATCCCACTGGACTCTCAGTGTCCATTGGGGAATCCTCATGTGCAAGCTAGCTAGAGGCACTGTGACTATGGCTACAGCCCTTAGGCACAAGAGCCGGAGGAAGGTCCTGGCTGAGACACAGCGGCTGTCGTACAGTAGGTGGGCTTCAGCTATAAGGCAATCTGCCCGGTCCTGGGGCAGGAAGGCCATGCCCTAAGAGGTATCCAGGACTGCCCCATGTACTGAAGTTGCTGACAGAGGGTCAGAACTGACTTGGGCAGGTTGACCGTAATGCCCAGATCCTGGAATAGGTGGGTGGTATGTTCCAGAGTCTGTAGCAGGCATTCCCTGGATTGGGCTTTGAGAAGCCAATCATCCAGGTAGGGAAAGACACAGAGTCCCTGCCACCTAGGGCAGCTGCTACCATTGACAAGCATTTGGTAAACACCCCAGGGTCCAAGGACAAGCCAAAGGGCAAGGCCCGGAACTGGAAGTGTGCCCCCTGGAAACAGAACCTTAGGTACTGTCTGTGGGAGGCATGTACTTGGATATGCAGGTAGGCATCCTTCCTGTCAAGGAAGCAAATCCAATCTCCCTGGTGCAGAAGGGGTAACAGACCCTAAAGTGTCACGATCCAGAATATTTTGTACTAAATGAACAGATTTAGCTCCCGGAGGTCTAGAATGGGCCTGAGATCCCTTGTGCGTTTGGGGACCAGTAAGAAATGAGAGTAGAACTCTACAAACTGTTGGGTTCTCTGGGATGAGTTCTATGGCCCTTTTGCTTAGCAGAGAGTGGATTTCCTCCCAGAGCACTGGGATGTGGTCCAGAAGGTAAGATGATAGAACGTTTTTTTTTTTTTTTTTTTTTTTTGGGAAGGCACTCCAGAAATTCCAGGGTGTGGCTGCTTTCTATTAATAATAATAATAATATGCTTTATTTTTAATGTACCTTTCAGATGTCAAGGCACAGTACAAATTAAAACAGTTTAAAACCAATGCTGTGATCACAATAAAAATACACAGTACAGTTAAGACTCTGTAGTCCTCATCACCATATGCCCTATTCCATAGATACGTCTTTAAGGCCTGTTTGAATCCCCCCACGGTCATGCACTCCCTAATTCGATGGGAATCTCCAGCAACCCCTCGTCGCCCGAGCGGAGCAGCTGCTTAGGGCAGTAAGGAACCAGGAGCTCTTTCAGGTAGTCGGGGCCCAGTCTGTGTAGGGCTTTATATGTCAGTAAACCAACTTCGAAGGTGATCTGCTACTGAACTGGCAGCCAGTGCAGTTCCCGCGGCACTGGTGTGATGTGGGAAGATCGAGGAATCCCCATCAACAACCGGGCTGCGGCATTCTGCACCAGCTGCAGGCGGCGGATATCAACCCCCGGCAGCCCAAAGTAAAAGGAATTGCAATAATCCAGACGCGAGGTCACAAAGGCGTGGATCAATTTAGGAAGGTCACCGGATGGAACAAAGTGCTTGATCCTAGCAGTGTTCCTCAGATGATAAAAGGATAACTTAACGACAGCCGATACCTGTGCTCGAAGTGTCAACCCATCGTCAAGTATCACCCCTAGGTCTCGCACCTGTTCAGAGGTAGGAAGCTCAGAGTCCCCAAGGAATAATCCTGTGGGTTGATCTGCCCCCAACCCCTCATCCGGCGGCCTGGATCCACAACCGTCACCGCCATCTTCCCAGGGTTCAACTTCAACCAGCTGGACTGCAGTACCCAGGCATCTCTGGTAATTTATCTCCACTTGTCCAAGTACAGGGAGAAATGACCCCCTACAACCGCCTCCTGCCTTAACTGGGGGTCGGGCAAGTAGTTAGCCAGGGCCACAACAAGTCCTCTCGGGATTTTCCTGTGGTGAAGGAGGGGGTGGGCAAAGCAGGGGTGGCCTGACGCTTACCCTGAAGCTCGTTAGAAGGCTTGGGTCTATGAGTGGACAGCCAAAAGGGCACTCATTGACCACCTTCAGCCTAGCTGGTATGGTACAAAGTGGACGGACTGCAAGATGTGGCCAGAAGCATACAGTTGAGACAGTATGCCCTGTATGTCTGCCCCAAACAGTTTGAAACCTCCAAAGGGGGCATTCAGGATAGACAACTGAACATCCTGGGCAAAGCCTTACATCATCAGCCAAGAGCATCTTCACACACAAATGCCCGCCGCAGCAGACATGGCCGAGGCACCTATCTTATCGTAGGCAGCGCCAAGAAGGTATGTGCTGATGTCCGAACCCACTTTGAGAGACTGCAGCATATGCCGTTTTAGGAGGTCCGCTGGGAGGGCCAGGGCAGTTTTGAGGGCCTGGTCCCAGAGCTGGTTTTGATACTGGACCACATGGGCAACGTAGTTCAACACCCTGATGGTCAGTGTGGCAGAGGCAAAGGTTCTCTTGCCAATGTGATCCAACCTCCGGGACTCCTTATCTGGGAGCAAGGAACTGAAATGTTTTGCCTCTTGGTGCATTCGTGGGCAGCATTGATGACCACTGAATCCACTTGAGGTTGGCCGTCGAAGAAAGGCCTCCCTGCTGAAGCCTGGAATAATCCGTCCACCTTTCTCGGCATGGCTGGAATCAAATTTGGTCAGTGCCAAGCGGTCATGGTGGCATCCCCAAAGGGTTCAATCAAGGGAGGGATGACCAGAGGAGGGACGTCCAGCAATCGCAAATAAGCAGCCAGTGGATGCTGAGTGGGTTCTTGCTCCTCTGTGTCGAAGCCTATGGCCTACTGTAACTGCCTCATAACCAAGACAATAGGAGGGGTCGTCCAGGGGACCACAGGATGTACGTCAGGGTCTCCTCGCCGGACAATACCCCGGAGGAGGAGTTGTAAGGAGTGGCTCCTCTGTCATCACCGTCATTGTCCTCATCTGGAGGAATGAGATTCAGACAACCACCATCCTCGTCCCTCGAGTCCTGAGGGGGGCGCGAGGGCCCTAGGTCCTGAGGAGTGGGCCACGACCTTACTAAAGGAACAGGGGACAGCTGCAGGGATGGGCGTTGAGGAGGAGCAAGTCTGCCACAGAAAGATTGATGGGAGAGCTGCCAACGGTAACCCTGCAGGAGAAAGAGTGTGCGAGGCAGAGGGGGCTGCCCCCGATAAGGACGGCCCTGCCACAGTCGACACACAGAGCAACGACCAGGATCAAGACAAGGAGGACCAAGTTTTCTCCTTAAGACAGTCCTGGTCTTGATGCCTGTGCTTCCCCGTTGACATGTCCTGGGCCTTGGTGGGTTGTGAGCCCAAGGATGTCACGGGGGAAGCAGAGGAATTTTGGGCCTGAAGATCCTTCTCCATCTGTGTGAGCTCTTGCTTCAGCAGAATAGTTTCAAGGGTCTGCATTCGGCACTTCCTGGTTGCATGGTTGAAGCCGCAGCAGATCACACAAGACTGGGTGTCATGTTCTGAGGCTGGGCAGTAGATGCAAGCCTTGCAGTCGTTCTTCTCAGGGATCTTCTGCCCACAGGCGCACTTTATTTAGTTTTTGTTAACCGGATAGGTGCACTAGCAATGAAAGACTTTCTGAAGAGGCGGCCAAAGTCAGAGCTCGGCATAAACCGAGAGGAAAAATCACTTTATCGCTAAAGTGATGCACACTAAAAGAGAGAAAATTTTAAAAAGTTTGACAAAATTTTTCAGAGAAATGGCGGTCAACTAAAGCTGGTGGATCTCTGTGAAGTCAGAACGTGCGATGGTCGATGGCGGGACAATAACAGACAAAGGGCGCGGGGGCCACACACTTACAGGATAGGCCAACGTTGGCATATGATGGAGTGGGCAGCCCCCTGGAAGACTGCTAGCTATAAAAGTTTCTGTGTGGTTCTAGTGCTTGGTGGCTACAGTTCCACAGGAGTGGCCTGTTGCAAGAGATACCCACAAAGTAAAATCCCCTAGCTCCACCCCAATTCCTTATCAGTTACATAGAATGCTCAGTCATACATCTTTCAGAACTATACAGCAACATAATTATGCCAGGGTCAAGTTACACATTCCTTCGCAGATAAAGATAAAGAAAAATCACAACCCTACCGTATCGGAATGCGTAGACCGTATCAAATTCTCCATTATGTCTTTTGTATACATTATGTCTTATGTATTTTGTTCTGGATATTACAAACTATATAGGAGGAACAGGGTAGTTGGGAAGGAGGGAGGGGTGGCAGTTTATATCAGGTAGGGAAAAACTTGCATGAGGGAGGAGTTGGAGGAAGGGAAGGAGGAGGCATTATGGGTTCAGTTAAGGTCCAATAGAGGGAGAAAGGTGAGTTTGGGGGTGGTTTATAGACCACCCAATCAGGATGAGGAGAGGGACAGAGAACCGAGCTCACAAATACTGGAAGCTGCGGAGAAAGGAGAGGTGGTAATTGTTGGGGACTTCAACCTGCCCAAGGTGGACTGGAGCATACCCTCCACAACATTTACTAGGAGCCAGGTGATCCTGGAAGGACTGCAGAGTGGGTTCCTGACTCAGGTCATCACTGAACTAACAAGAGCTGAGGCAATGCTTGAACTGGTGCTTACAAATGGGGAGCATATACAGGAAATAATGGTAAGGAAGCCACTGGAAGTGACCATTGCACAGTGTGGTTCCAGTTGGATATGGGCAGGGAAAGCACGGCTAAGACCAAAAGCTCGGCTTTCAGGAGGGTGGACTTCAGGAAAATGGGCAAAGTGCTAAGGAGCCACCTGGTGGGCATCAAAGCATATATGGAGTGGACCAAAGGTGGCCCATCATTAAGGAAGGAATACTGGTTGCCACAGATGAGTGCGTTAGGCTCAGGGGTAAGAACACAAGGGCCAAAGTGCCCAGCTGGTTCAGTTCTGGGGTTGCCCTGGCAGTAAGGGAAAAAAGGTTGGCCTATACAAAATTCAGGAAGACCAAAAGAGAGGTGGATAGGGAAAATGACATAAGGTTGGCTAGTGAGGCAAGTAAGGAAGTCCGGCGAGCAAAGACACAGAAGGAGCTGCAGATAGCTGAAAGAATTAAGAAGGGGGAGAAGGCTTTCTTTCGCTATATAAGTGAGAAAAGGGACAAGAAAGAAGGAATTGTTAGGCTTAAGAAAGGGGTGGAGTGGATGGAGGATAATGGGGGAAAAGCAGAGATACTAAATGAATACTTCTGTTTCATCTTAACCAGGGAGAAGGACGGACCAGTGCCTTCAGAAGGGAAAAAAGGAGCAGAGAGGGAAGGGAACACAGATGTAGTGATAGACAAGGATAGAGTGAGGGAGGGGCTGCTGGCATTGAAAGTGGACAAATCACCAGGTCCAGACAAAGTACATCCAAGGGTACTAAAGGAACTGGCTGAGGAGCTGGCAGGGCCACTGGAAGACCGTTTTAATAGTTCACTAGAGTCAGGCATGGTGCCGCAGGACTGGAGAATAGCACATGTAGTGCCCCTCCACAAAAGTGGTCCTAAGGATGAACCAGGGAATTACAGACCAGTCAGTCTGACTTCCATTATGGGTAAGCTCATGGAGATCATATTAATGGAAAGGTTGGTGGAACATCTAGAGGAGTATGGTCTCCAGGATGCGAGCAGCATGGGTTCATGGGGGAGATCGGTCAAATGAATCTGATCGACGACTTTGACTGTGTCACTAAGACAGTAGACAGGGGCCAAGTGGTAGACATCCTCTATCTTGATTTCAGCAAGGCCTTTGACTCTGTGCCCCACAAAAGGTTGATCAGGAAGTTGGTGGATCTTGGGGTTGGGGAAAAGATGGCCAGATGGGTGGAAAACTGGCTGAGGAACAGGACCCAGAGGGTGGTTGTGAGGGGAAGAGTTATCTGGTACCAGAAAGGTAACCAGTGGGGTCCCACAGGGCTCTGTGCTGGGGCTGGTGTTATTCAATGTCTTCATCAATGACACTGGGGATGGCATTAAGGGCAAAATTTGCCTAATTTGTGGATGACACCAAGCTCTGTGGGAGAGTGGACACAGCTGAAGGGATACAGGACCTACAGGAAGATCTGGAAAGGCTGGAGAGGCGGTCCAGGATCTGGCAGCTTGGCTTCAATGCCAAGAAATGCAAAATTATGCATATTGGAGCCAAGAATCCCATGACAGAGTACTACCTGGGTGGAGTCAGAGTATCTGCATCAGAGGAGGAGAAGGACCTGGGAGTGATGATCACTAGTGACCTGAAATACTCCACGAAGTGCAAGAAAGCAGCATCAAAATGCAGACAAGATGCTGGGATGCATATCTGGGGGGATCAATAGTAGGAGAGAGGAGGTTATACTGCCCTTGTACAGGTCACTGGTAAGGCTGCATCTAGAGTATGAAGTTCAGTACTGGTGCCCACACCTCAAAAAGGACAATAACCTGCTAGAGAAGGTCCAGAAGAGGGCTACAAAGATGATAGCGGGTCAGCAGGGTAAGACATATGAGGAGAGGTTAAGGGCACTGAATGTGTACTCCCTGGAAGACAGGAAAGAGAGAGAGGGACACATGATTGGGACCTTCAAGTACTTGGAAGGGATAAATAAGATTGATAAGGAGAGTCTCTTAAAGCTGAGTGGCAACCATAACACTAGGGGGCACAGTCTTAAGCTGGAGGGTGGGAGGTTTAGGAGGGAGGTCAGGAAGAACTTCTTCACAGAGAGGGTGGTGGACATTTGGAATTCACTGCCGGAAGAGATCATCTCGTTGAAGACAGTGGGTAGCTTTAAGACAGGCTGGGATAGGTATAGGGGAAAGTAAGGATCATGGTTGGGGAAGATGGGAGGACTGGGGCGGAGGGCAGGGACATAGCTCAAGCTGTGGGCTCTGCAATATGAGCAGACTTGATAGACCAAATGGCCTTCTTCTGCTGGCTTCTTTGTATGTTCGTATGTTTTGTGATTTAACGACTGCTAATATCTTCAACTTCTCCAATATAATCTCTGTAGTGGCAACTTCAACACTGAACTCTCTTCAGAGAAAATCTGAGTAAAAGAACAGTGTACTAAACAATTTGTGCCTGAAACAAATAGTTTCAACTTACCTAGCAAGAAATTTATGAAATACAATCAAATCTCAGTTGTAAATATTCCCTCTAAGGTGGGACCCAGTGAAAACTTTGAAACAGAAAAATCAATTACGGTTAAGTCAGACAAAATTTCTAATATCTGTATAGTTCCACGTTGTCACCATGTAAGGCATTTACTGCAGGGATTAAATGAACAGTACCCACCAACAGTACTTAAGAGGGGAGAGAACACTGTCCAGTTTTAGCTGCCTATTGCTCTGCTGCCACTTAAGGCACCTTATGCCTGAAGGCCACATCAGCAGAGCTAGTACGGTGCAATCTGTAATGTTTTGAATGTGTGCAAGGAAGAGCAGGTTCTTGCCTTGCAGAAGTCAGAAACTGAGGCATCCAATCTGTTTGCCCATGTAGCTACCATAGCCCTGGTCAAATGCGCTTTGATCAAAGCTGGCGGTGTCAACTTCTCCATCACATAAGCTTTTGTTATATACATGTTCTAACCCATATAGCTAAGGTTGTCTCGGAATCCTTTTGGCAATTTTTTACTGCTCCAAATAGTACAAAAGGGCTACCAGATATCCAAAAGACTGTCCATATAAGGTACTGTCTTAACCACTCTGTGAACATCTAGCTTGTGCAAATGCTTTTCTTTAGTGCTCCCGGCCTTTGGACAAAATGAAGGGAGGCTTACTTCTTGGTTAACATGAAATTCAGTAGGAACCCTAGCAACAAATGAAGGTACTTAATGTAACACAACCTTACACTGATGAAAGGTCAGACATACAGTATATGGTTACTTTAGGTAGAGTGCCTGCAGCACTCCAATCCATCCAACAGAGCAAACTACTACTAGAAAACAGAAATGTAGACTTTGATGGCAGAAAAGGACTGCTTATCCCACATAGTCCGTCTATATATGCCCTACCTACCATGTCTCTGCAGACTCCATCTGGTCTTCGTCGACTCTCCCACCTCCCTGCATTTTATCTAATAAACCTCTATATCTATGCTTACCATGCATGCTTGAAGACCTCACTTTTTTAGCCTCCATCACTTTCGCTGGCAAACTATTCCAGGCATTAATTACTCTTACAGTGAAGAAATATTTCCTCACATCACTCTCCAATTTCCTCCTCTCCAGCTTCATTACAAGACACCGGCCCCGGTTTATACCCCCTAGTCCACGTTTTAATGAACAGAATGTCCTCTGAAACTTGTGACAGAGGCTCAAATAAAGTACTGCAGAGTGCTTTAAAATCCCAAGAAATGCAGATCTAGTTATTGGTTATGTTCTGCTGAAAGCGTTATAAAAATAAAATCTATTAATGTCTGTGTGTAACCCTAGAGGGTGTCCCTCACATGGACCAAGAACTGTACCCAAAGCTAAGACCTGTACCTGCAAGACCCTGAGGGTCAGACCTTTGTCTGCCCCTTTCTGAAGAAATCCAAAATCTGGAGCAAAGATGCTTTTCTAGGCTGAAAACTTGTCTGTATGGCCCAATAAGAAAAAGTCTACCACACCTTATCATAAGCCACTGATGCACAATACTTCCTTGATGACATTAAGGTATCAACCACTCTCTCAGAATATCTTAGTCTGAAACACTTCCACCTCTCAGGAACCAAGCTGCCAGCTGCAGCTGAGCCCGATTATGATGGAAAAACAGGCCTTGACACAGATGATCGTTATGATGAGGTAGCTGGATGGCTCTTGGATTGCGATATTGACCAAGTCCAAGAACTATAGCCTTCTTGTCCACTGGGGATCACTAGAATGAACCAATCATGTGACAGACAAATCCTTCTTATGACTGAAGGAAGTAAGGGAAATGGTGGAAACAGACAAGACTTGCTGAAAATCCATGGTTCAGACAAAGTGTCCCTTTCTTCCGCTACTGGACATTTGGGCCCACTGTAAAATCTTGCCACCTGAGTGCTACTTTTGGAGGCAAAGAGGTCCATCTCTGGATACCAGAATCTACGATAGAGACTTCAAGATATCTACAAAAAATGAACGTGAGCACTGGGAATGTGGTAACATACATAGAAAGTCTGGTGGAGAACACTCACGCTTGCCATGGAAACACGAACAAAGCAGTCCAGACACACAAAGGTGTTTTATGCTGTTTACTTCTTCCATACCATCACAACAAGACAATGCATATACAGGACTAACAAAGATTGTATCTCATATTTCTCCTGGCTTCTGGCTTCCCTCAGAGATCTCTGAGGAAGCCTAAGAGGTCAGGAGAAACGTAAGAGGCAAAACTTTTGTACTGTCAGTCCTATATGCGCACTGTCTTGTTCTGATGGTATGGAGGAAGTCAACAGCATAAAACACCTTTGTGTGTCTGGACTGCTTTGTTCGTATTTCCGTGGCAAGGGTGAGTGCTCTCCACCAGACTTTTCACTTAAAGATATCTTTTGATTCAGAGACAATTATCCTGGATGTACCTATTGGCGACTGAGCCAGTCCATGTGAGAGTAGAGCTGTCTCATCAGAGGTACTGCTGCAAAGAACTGCAGACTGGCTTCAGTCCAGAGAAGAAGGGAGTATGTTTTTAGTATCACCTTGCTTCTTGTGCCACCTTGCGTGTTTATATAAGCGGTCACTGTGTTGTTGGATCAAGCCTTTACCAATTTCTGAAGAACTGTCCTTAATGTGCCTCAATGCCAATAAGACAGCTCCTATTTTTCAAGATGTTTATTTGGAGGTCCTGCTCCTCCAGGGAATCATACCTCGGGACCAGAACCTGACCTCACGCTGCACCCCAACCCATTAGGCTGGCATCAATGGTCAGAAGGAGTTGCTCAGATGGAGCTAATGAAGACCCCTTCAACAGGTTCTGAGGGGTCTCCCACCAGTGTAACTACTGGCGCATCGACATGGAGCGCCAGATCAGGGCTTAGTACTGTTCCGATGTTAGTGGTGAATGAGACTGGGGGAAGACCTGAAGAGGTCTCATGTGAAGTCTAGCCCAAGAAGCCACATTAATAATAGCTATCATCAGACCTGTGTTCCTCAACAATCTGGTTTACTATCCAACTGTGTTCCTCAACAATCTGTAAAGTCCTGTGGAATGAACACATAACGAACTGAACCAGCTTGGATCAGGAGATCATCCAGATAAGGACAAACGTGGTGTACCTTCTGCTGAAGGACAGCCAAACCTTCGTTAGCACTCCTGAGGCAGAGGCTTACCCAAAGGGGAGACCCAGATACTGAAAGTGTTAAATCCAGATGGAAAATGTGAGAAATCTCTTGTACAACCACTGGACTGGAATACGTCGATAAATAACTGATATGCCTATTGAGGATAGAAAAATCACCTGTCTAAACTGCCGCAATGCTTGACCTCAGAGACTCCATCTTGAACCTGATGGGTCTCACAAACTGGTTCAGACTTCATAGTGATAAACAATCAAATGGTATCCTCCCAACTTCTTGGGGACTATGAAATACAATGAAGTAAAATCCTTATTCCATTTCTTCAGGAGGAACTGGAATTACTGCCCATATTTTGGTCAGGTAATCTAATGTTTGGTCTACTGCTTAGCATTTCCTGGGATTTGTAGAAAACTGGGACTGAACACCTTCTGGATGGCACACAGAAGAAAGAACTAACACACAGGCCTGCACAATTATCTCCAGTACCCAGGTGTCTGATGTGGTCTGTGCACAACTGTCATAAAACCACTGTAATCTCAAGGTCAAAGCTGAACCTGCACATCCTCATACACAGTAACCACCTCTGTAGCTGGGTCTCCTAAAACATTTTACGGAACGATGTGCCTCTATTCTGTTAAAACTTGAAGCCCTGAAAAGCACTTCTACCTTGCTGGCATTCACAGCCTCGAAAGGAACAAAAATTTCTGTGGGGGTTACCGTCATGTCTGAACCCTGACCTCTGAAGCCACTATTGGAAGCTTGCCGAGTCTTGCAATTCAGCAAGGAACCTTCCTTTTCGTTAAACTCAAGAATATTTTTTTTTTTATGAAAAAAATTGTTATTCAATTATACATACGTCATTACATTTAAGCAGCATACTTATATCATTAATAGATCTTTTATTTATTTATTCACATTTCGGATTAACACCTTTGAGCCAAGGGCTCTTTTACATAAGTTCCACATCTTGGTACAGCATAATACACAGTGGGTGAGAAATATAGAAAAATCAACACATAGTACACCATTAAAGCATGAAGAAGAACACTGAGTATAACATACAATAAATGAACAGAGGCATTCTTAAAACATAGCATGGAGAAGAGAAATAGATCAGTACCAGGTGAGAGGAAAGAGTTTAAATGAAAACTGCACAGTGGGGGAGCAGCCAGCAGGTCTTGCCAACACAAGAGAGAATAATGATTCAGTGGGCAGGAGCAATACATGCCACCGACAGGAAATGGGATGGGGAGGAGGTAAGGGAAGTGGTATAGGCAAGTTAAAGTGAGTACTCATTGGTCTAGGTGAAACAATCACAGGAGGCATGAGCCACGAGAGACTCCCGAAGCTTTCGTTTGAATGAGACAAGGGTGGCTGCATTTGAAATATCATTATGTAGAGAACTGAACAATTTTGGGACTCTGATAGTTAATGACCTCTGCCCTTGTGTGGTACAACTGCGAGGGACTTACAGGGTGAGGCTATCGGTACTCCTGGTGCAGGGTTTTATTTAACTCTAAAAATTGATTAGCGTTTTGCTCATAAAAGTTCTAAAACATTGTGAAAATGCATAGCACTTGCCTCACTGTGTTTAACAAACATAACACTTCTAAAAACCTATATAAATGCTTTCTGTACAGTTAGTGTTGTCCCAAGAAAAAAACTGCTAATCAATTATTTAAAACCCTGTGGTGTGTCGTGTGTTGCAGGAAGGGCTGAGGAGATTCTGTACCCCAGGGAGAAGGAGACCAAAGGTGGCCTTCTTTACTACAAGGCAGGTGTGATAAGATATTCTACCCTGTAGTTGGAGCCAATTTGCCTGCTCATAAAGGTCATAGGTGTGCGTCCGAGTAGCAGCCTCAGTTAGAAGTCGGCAGGCCTTGTTCAGAGCAGTAGAGATATGTCTTAAATTTGTGTTTGTTGCAGACCCATAAATCACAAGCCCATAGTCTATTATTGAGACAACTGAACTTTGGATTGCCTGTTGAAGGGCTTCAAAAGTAAGGTAATGTTTATGTTTATAGAGGAGCCCAATGTGTAAATTCACAGATTTGGCAACTAGGTTAATATGAACAGAATAGGACAGTGTACTGTCCAACGTGATGCCAAGGTACTTAATAGTACCTAATCAGATAAATGCATTATGTTTCATTGCATTTTCTGAGTATTGCTGCTCATGTCTTGTAGTCAGTTCTAATCTTAATAACTAGCTTTCCAAAAGTCAATGTAGGCTACTGCTAAAGGGCATTGTACTGATATTTAGCTGAGATTATGTACAATTGTTCATACATTTTCAACAGTGCTCTGGAGGGGGGACTAGGTGTTTAAGTTGAAAGGTAGACAATGAGTGTGGGGTAGAAAGAGGGACAAATTGGGACAGGGTGAAGACTGGATAAGTAGAGAAAGAGGAGGTCAGAAAACAAGGCATTATAACACAGGAATGCAATTGGTAAGAGGAGGGAAGGGGTGTACCTCATTCAGTTTAAGAATATCTTCTGTTGGCAAAAAAAAACTTACCACATGTGAAAAGTTCACTAAACTATGACAACTCTGATGCTGTCTACACTGGTTACCTTAAAACGTTACCGCAAGCTTAAAATATTTTTAAGACCGCCAAACACAGTTTGCATCCACACTGGTAACTGTTTCAAAGCAGAGTTTAAGCACTGATGAAATGAAGGGTTTAGCATGGCTTTGAAAACGTTTTTAAACCTAGCACGGTTTATGTACCTGTCTGGATGAGAGTCAGAAGCCTGTTAGTCTACCTGTGGCCCACAATGTAGTGCACAGACATCCCATGTTGCTGTGCCTCCAGCCACACATGTGCAGAGCATAGAAAATGGAGCAAAGTAGGAAGTGACATGACTTTTGACAGAATCAGAGTTGGACTGGCCCACCACGATACCTGGAATTTTCCAGATCTCTCCTCGTGGGTACCTGGCCACCTTCTAAGCTCTAAAATTACATGCATTAATCATCTTTTTTTTTTTCTAATTAAATAGTGGGGCTGGCAGTATAGCCTTGAGGTTACAGTAATGAGCTGTGAATGAACTTGGTACATCCAGCAGACCTAGGTGTCATTCCCACAACCTCCACTTGCATACTGTGCAACACTGAGCAAGTCACTTACCCTCCCCAGTGCTCCCGGGTCACCCATGAAAACAGGCAGCTATACCTAATGGGCCTAACCCAGTTGCCAAAGAATGAATGAATAAATAAATAGGGTATTTGGGGCACTGTAGGTAAATGTAAAGATCCTCCCTGTATGCACTTTCCAGGGGAGCCCCAATTCGACCCTGGACAGAATCTGCATTAAAATCCAAAAACTGACAGTTTAGCTTGATTGTGTGTTCAGCAACTACAGTCACTTTATAGCAACTTGTGTTGTGTCTGCAGAACTTATACTAAATTACTTAAAAGTGGAAAGATGAATTGTTAAACCACACATAGGAAACT
Source organism: Neoceratodus forsteri (assembly GCA_016271365.2). Lineage (NCBI taxonomy): Eukaryota > Metazoa > Chordata > Ceratodontiformes > Ceratodontidae > Neoceratodus > Neoceratodus forsteri. Next base: position 360,982,995 of record CM028137.1, read on the forward strand.
GTTATTTAATCAATAAGGTACGTCTAAGGGTTGTGGTAATGGTCTGATAATCACTCCTTGGGGTGTAATGTAGCACAAGGTGCAGCCAAGTGCCACTTGCTCCCAGGGGGTGATTAACACACCACTAACATAACCCTTAGACATATCTTATTGCTATTATAGTAAGGTGAGACCATAATTTTAGGATAGGATAGGGACTTACTTTATATAGCACTCCTTCCTGGAGGCTTGCAGCGCTTCACAGTATTAAAAAATATACATACTACAAAATAACACATGAAGCAGAGACTAATATACTTTCCCACCTATCCAACAATCAACAGCAAACAATGTATTAATAAAAATTAATAAAATGATAAATCATAATTCAAAAACAACCAACAGTTAGTAGTCCTATCAATTAATAAATCAGCAGGGTTAATTATCAAATCAAATTAAATGCTTGCTCAAAGAGCAGCGTTTTTATGCCTCTTTTAAAGGCTTCCACCAAGAGTGCCTCCGGCAGATGTCGTAAGAAGTTCCACAGGGTTGGCGGGGCAACCAAGAATGCCTGGTCCCCAGATTGCCACAGTCTAGACCTGGGAACCACCAGGAGGCAACCCTTGGAGGAACGCAGAGCTTGAGACAAGCGGTGGAGAACCAGGAGGTATTGCAGGTAGGCTGGCCCCCCAAATGTAGGGCTTTATAGATCAGCAACCCAACCTTGAAGGCAATCCTCCACCTCACTGGCAGCCAGTGCAGTTCAGGCGGGACATGGTCAAATTTTGAAATGACAGCTAACCTTGCTGCCGCGCTCTGCACCAACTGCAACCAACAAAGACTGCATCCATCTCGCCCCAGGTACAGGGCATTGCAGTAATGCAATCTGGATGCGATGAAGGCATGCACCAGGGTGGGCAGGTCATCAGATGGTATCAGGGTTCGGATCCGGGCAATGTTACTAAAGTGGTAAAAAAACACTCTTAACGACAGCCGGTAGGTTTTGTGCCTTCCTTCATGTTTTGTTGATTATTTTTTCTTTTGTTGGAAACGTGGTGAAATAGTTCCTCTGCTGTTCAATCCTGGTCAGTGCAGTGTGAGTCAGGTGGTTACCAAGGAAATGGTACACCTGTAATACCGTGACAGGGAGTCTGCTTCTTTCACATGTCGGGGGAGGGGTGTTGAGTCTCTCTTGATTTATGGCATGGATGTTTGGTACATTTTTGTTTGCCTCTTAAGTCTTTTCATTTATTTGCAGAAGTCCATTTTTACATGCTTCCTGCTTTGATTTGATGCAAGACGCAGCTGATCGATGCCTAATAACTGCTAGCCAAACTGCATGTGTATCATATAAAAATGGTTGAGAATATGGAGTGGTGGTATTGAAATGCAGCATGGAGCTTTTTTTGGGGGGGGGGGGAGTTATGTTTTATGAAAAATAAATTACCCTTGAACTTTTTTTGTGTATTGGCAAGTATAACATGATTACCGGCCCTGCCAATTTGAGATCAGAGTAGGGGGATGTTTAATTTACAGCCGCGGTACAGCTGAACAAGAGAACCGGCAGTGCCAGTCTGAGATTGGGGAGGGGATGGATTTCAGTTTACAGCTACTGTAATTTTTACTAGGTTACTGAGATCTGGGGTAGGGGGTGGTGGCTCAGTTTACAGCTGCCATACAGCTTAACAAGAGAACCAGCAGTCTCTCCATATTAGCGGTAGTCTTAATGGCAGATCAATGTTCTTAAGGAATTTTAAAGGGGAGGAAGAACTTATTTTTTAAAATCACTGCTCATGTGATGTAACTCTACAAGTATGTTAAAGATTAATGCAAGGCTTGTAGAATGTCAGCAACCAATCACATCTTTCCACTTCCCAAACCCTTATTATGATGGTGAGAAACTTGTGTCTGTGGATAGTAGGCGATACTAGACATCCTATTACTGGCTTTTAAACTGCTGCATATTTGGTGGTTTGCTGTCACCGTACAATTAGTAATAACTGTGCCAGCTGGTCAGACAAAGCCAAAAGATTCCTGATGGAATACGGGGGTCACAGGAATGTGAATAAGACAAATTAGCAAGCTACAGGTGCAATATGAAGATAGTACAGTTATGCACGAACTTACTGTAACAGTAGATCTGCGAGGGGATCTCTTGCAGTAGGCCACACCTATGGAACTATAGTTGCCAGACACTCAGATCATATGAAAAAAGTTCTAGCTAGCAGTCTACTGAGGGCCACCCACCCTGATGTCAAGCACTGATGTCACTCAATGCTGTAAGAATGGGTGGCCCCTGCGCCCTCCTCAGTTCTCCCACTGGAGACCATAGGCAGCAAGATCCTGCAGAGGAACCAAGGAGAGCACCAAAGGCTCCCACCAAGGAAAATTATAGAGGAGAAGCAGACACTCGGGGAGGAAGGATGGAGGGACAATGTGATCTGCTGCATCCCCTCACAGATCTACTGTTACGGTAAGTTCTTACTAACTGGTCTATCTGACTTTGGGGGTATCTCTTGCACCAGTCCACACCTATGGAACGAGTCCCAAGCAGTTTCTGACATCAAGAAATCCAGTCTGGGAGGAAGGAAACCAAGAGCCTAAGAAAGTAGGCCCTGTGGAACAGCCAGGCCGAAACTGGCCCTACACCTAGAGACAATGTCCAGACTGCAGTGGTTGGTAAAGGTGTTGGACAGTATTCCAATTGACAGATCTCTGCAGTGGACACATTCCTTAAAAAGGCAGTAGAAGTAGCCACGCCCCTGGTGGAATGGCCACAGACAACGCCAGGAAGTTCTTTGCCATACCTCCTGTAGCAATAAGTGATACAGCTGGCCAACCATTTGGACAAGCACTGTTTTGAAACAGAGACGCCCTCTTTCCCAGAGGCGAAGGAAACAAAAGAAGAGTTATGTAAGAACTGACCGTAACAGTAGGTCTTCGAGGGTATCTCACTCATCAGGTAATACCGTGGGAACCTTTGCCGTCGGTGAAGGGGAATCCACACAGAAGATTTTCAGCAGTACCTCTGGGGCTGCCCACATCGTCGATGTCCGCAACCCTATATAGGTGTAGGCGGTCCCACTCCCTCCTCAGTACTTTCCCTCCAGAGACAAAGGGAGCAAGGCTCGTGCCCTGGAGAACCGAAGAGAGACTGAGGGACCCAGCTCTAGATAAAGATGATGGAATACAGCAGATAACCAGGTCCGGAACAGGAGTTCCAAGCAGGGGGATGGTGGGAGGGAAATTATACCGGATGACTGAGATCCCCATGAAGATCTACTGCTACAGTAAGTTCTTACATAACTGTTCTATCTTCCTCAGGGGTATCTCAGTCATCAGGTAACACCGTAGGAATGAGTACCAAGCAGTAACAATTAGAAAAAGGCAGTCTGGGAGACTGGAACTCCATAAACTTAAGACAGGAGACTTGGAATAACCTGCCCAGCCAAGAACCTTAAACTTAAGAAAGAAGACCTTGTGAAACTGAACTGCCATAGGACTCCATAAACTCAAGATGGGAGTCCTTGCAGTACGGCACTGCCAAAACCTGCATAGGCTCTTGAAGCAATAGCCAAACTGTCATGCTTGGTGAAGATGTGGACTATACTCCAGGTGGCAGCATTGCAAAAATCAGTGGCTGACACCCCCTCTGAAACAAGCCACCGAGGTATCCATGCCTCTGATGGAGTGAGCTTTGACAGCACCAGGCAATTCTTTGCTGTACATGTTGTAGCAGAACGCAATGCAATTTGTCATTTGGATAAACACTGCTTAGAAACAGATGTGCCTTTCTCTACCTGGGGCAAATGAAACAAACAACTGCTTATACTTTCTGGATTCCTTAGTCCTAAGCAGATAACACTTCAAAGCTCTGCGCACATCTAGCTTATGTAGCAGTGCTTCCCCGGGATTGGCACGCTTGGGGGAAAATAAACAGGAGGGTGGATAGACTGATTAAGTGAGAACTCAGAAACCATCTTGGGAAGAAACTTAGAATTTGTGCGCAAAGATACCTGTCTTTGTGAAAAAATCAAATAAGACTTCTCGCACCAGAGGGCCTGATGCTCTGAAATTCTTTGAGTTGAAGTAACTGCAACAAAACAACAGGGCTTTCCAAGAGAGAAAGTGCAAGTCGCGATTGGCTCAAAAGGAGACAGGGTCAACTTTTCCAAAATAAAATTCAAGTCCCAAGCTGGGACAGGGGAACGGATTGGGAGTTTCAGGTGCAGGAGGCCCCTTAAAAAGGTGCGGGACACATCCAACTGAGCAATCGTGCAGTCACCCATGGGCTCATGAAAAGCAGAGAGCAAAACAGTAGACCTTGAGGGAGGAATACTGGAGGCCTGAGTCGGACAAAGAAATTAGGTAGTACAGGACATGGTTAACAGGACAGGTGAAAGGGTCTAAGGACTGCTTGGCAGCCCATACAGCAAACAGCTTCCATTTCATGGTATAAGTGACATGGGTGGAAGGCTTGTGGGTGGCCACCAGGATGTCCGTCATCCTGTTATAGACCACGAACCTGGCAATGGCTAGGTCTTCAGGAGCCACGAATGCAGATGGAGGGACCATAGGTTAGGATGGACCAGGGTCCCTGATCCTGGGTCAGCAGATTCCTACAGAGGGGCCGGAGGTTCCTAAGCCAGCTGCTGAAGACAGGGAACTATTCATGTCGAAGCCAGAATGGGGCTACCAGATCATATTGGCCTCTCCATTTGCAGCTTGATCACCACCCTCTGTATTAGTGGAAATGGAAGGAATGCGTACAGAAATCTCCCGTTCCAAAAGAGGGACAACGCGTCTTGCCAGAAAACTCCAGGCCCTGGATCTAGCAAGCAAAAAATGGGCAGTTTTGCATTGAGTGAGGATGCAAAAAAGTTCAACTCTGGACAACCCCATCTGTCAAACAGATCTTCTGTTACAGATGAGAAAAGCTCCCTCTCATGCATGTTGGACCGAGTCCTGCTGAGACTGACCGCCTGGGTGTTTAGGATGCCTGGCATGTGGACCGTGGAGAGAATGAGACTGTGCTCCAAGGCCCAGTACCATACTCACATGGCCTCCCTGCATAGGAGGTATGAGTGAATCCCACCCTGCTTGTTGATGTAGTAGACTACACTCAGATTGTCAGACTGCACCAGCAGTTGGCTTGGAGCAAGTTGCTCCTGAAAAGCCTGCATGGCATAGAGTACATCTCTCATCTCCAGGATACTGATATGCAGGCAGGCTTTCTACTGGAACTATAAGCCCTACATTTGAAAGGGACCCAGGTGAGCTCCCCATCCTAGACCAGAAGCATCAGTAGTTAGGATATGATGCGGGGAAGAAAACTGGAAAGGGACCTCCTGCAGAAGATTCGAGGGGTCCATCCACCACTGCAAAATTCTGCAGACTGGGGAGGAGACCAGGACTAGTTGATCTAACTCGTCCATGCGCTGGTCCCACTGCACTCTTAGGGTCCACTGTAGAGTGCACATATGAAGTCTGGCCAGTGGAATGGTGGGAATGGACACTGCCATTAAACCAAGACCCTGAGATACATCCTGGCAGGGATGTACCAACACTGAGTGACCTCCTGAGCCTGAGCAATAAGGCATTCTGCACTGTTTTGAGGTAGGAAGGCCTTTCAGTACTTGGAGTTCAGAACTGCCCCGATGTATTGCAGTCTTTGGGTTGGTACTAGAACAGATCTGGGCAGGTTGACTGTTATGCCCAGAAAATGGAATAGTTGAAGAGTACGCTCCAGAGTCAGCAACATCTGTTCTCTGGTTAGGGCCTTGAGAAGCCAATCATCCAGATATGGGAAGACAGTGTTAGTGGCTCAGTAGGTGGCACACTTGCCTCTGAGGCCGGGAGATCAGAGGGCTGTGGGTTCAGTTCCCACATCTGGCACTTGTGTTAATATCCCAGTACTGACACTGTAGTGCAGCATGAGAGGGGTGTTGCACTTCTGAGGTGCCGTCTTTCGGATGAGACGTTAAACCGAGGTCCCCTCTGTCTGGATTGGTGGTAGTTCAGGTGGATGTTAAAGATCCCACGGCACTTATCGAAAAGAGTAGGGGTGTTTTTATTATAATAAGAATGTAAACAACATCGAAAACAACAACAAAAGAAAAAAATATATATAAATGAGAACATCCACATTGCTTATACATCAAGCATAAAAAAAATGAAAGGGTGATACAGATACTGATCTAGAACAGTCAGATATAACCCCTTAATAACAATAATGTCCTAACTACATAAACCATCAACAATACCTACTTATACTTAATAATATGTGAGAAACCCCTCCACCATAACCTAACAGAATCTGTCGTAAAAATTTGTAATTCTTTGGAATACACTTTTTGCAATTCATTGGTTACATAAAGGAAAAATGCTTTCTCTGAAGTCTGTTTTTGAAACAACACCCTTTGACACCTAATTTGCCATAAACAGAACCGTAAAACAGCCAACAATATCCATACAGTCCTTTTCTCATAGATTTTTAAATTAGGAGGGAGATCCCTGAGTATTAAGAATTGATAAGAAGGGTTTAATAACCATGGCAATGACCAACCTTTTGCAAGAGAGGCCCATAACGGAACTGTATTTGAACACTCCAAAAAGAAATGTTCCACGGTTTCTTCCATATTTAGACATTTAAAATATGGGCAATACCTTTCCTCTTTTGCTATATTTTGCTGTCCCTCTGACATTCAATCTACCGTACATAATCAGCCATTGTGTTTCCCACATATAAGGTGGCAATCTCGGATTATTCAATTGATCCAATACTACCTGATTTAAGGAGGAGGAGGGGCAGCACTTAAAGACTGGACACGTGGGATACTGTGAAACCATTATGCTTTTATATGAAGTCTTAACCGAACCGTCACAGATTTGAGATTTTGTTAATTTCCACTTATACAATTTTTTAGCTACTGGAATAAAATAGATCGGAAGAGGAAAATGGTAGTTTATTTTCAGAGCATATTGTGACCAAGATTTTAAATAATGGCCTATACCTGCTCGGAACCACTGCTCTTCACTCATATGTGAGAAACTTAAAGTGGATTTCAAGGAATTTATACAAAATAGTGAAAAACAGAAAACCACTGGATCGATCATACCCACACCCCCTTTTTTTTTCTTCCAAATATGTATAAACTCTCTTTATTGGGTTCAGCCTATTTCCCCATAAAAATTGAAAACAAAGACTATAAAGCTTAGTCTCAAACTGGGATGGTAAAGGAAAAATGACTGCAATATAACGAAGACAAGGTAAAATAAACTGTTTCAAGATTTGCACTCTTTTAAGTTTACTAAATCTAAATAGTTTCCAATTATTAACTTTCTGTTTCACATTACCTAAAACTGTTAACCAGTTTTCCGCAGGGAGGTTTTGAGGACCAAACAAAACTCCCCAAACTGTGATTGGCTCAGGTAGTAATGAAACAGTGGTAGTGCTAACCAACCCCATAGGGCAAGACCCCATCAATAAACCCTTACATTTAGTATAATTTAGTTTGGTATTGGACAATTTGGCATATATTTGGAATTCTTGAAAAAAAGAATCTATTTGATCCAAATTCTGAAAAAATAAACACACATCATCAGCAAATGCTTGAATTGTTAACCTCATTTTTGTGCCTGGAATTAGGACACCTTCCCATAAAGATTTTAAACAAACAGCTCTAATCAACGGTTCTAAAGTAAAAACATATAACAAAGGGCTCAGTGGACAGCCCTGTCTCACCCCCGTGGAAATCTCAATATAATGTCCTAACTTTCCCTTAACAACAGGGAATACCTGCATAGGTACATACAGACCTTTAATTACTTCCAACATTTGTACTGGTATCCCAAAATAACTTAAAGTTTGAAAAAGAAAACAATGATTCACCCTACCAAAGGCTTTTTCGAAGTCCAATGAAAGTAAACCACCACCCATACCTAATTCAAACAAGTATTCTATCACATCTCTAATGATAGTCAAAATTGACTGAATCCGTCTATTTGGAATTCCACAGTGCTGCATTGGTGAAATGACTACTGACGCCAATTGTTTCAATCTGTTATTTAATAAGATTGCAAAAATTTTATAGTCGGAATTTAAAGTAATTGGCCTCCAATTTTCCAACCTCCCCTTATCCCTTGATTTAAAAATATAGACTTGAATTCCTTGAGTAAAGGAACTCGAAATCGAGAGGCCTGCTAAAAAAGAATTAAATAATAAAAGTAAACCAGCACTCAGTTCAGTCCGAAAGGATTTATAGAATGAGTTAGATAAACCATCCAGACCCGGTGAAGTATTATCTTTCAGTTTACCTATAACTGACTCAATTTCTTGAACAGAAAAGGGTTTTATCATAGCAGCAATCAAGTTTTGATCCAAGCTTGGGGGGGGCGGCAAAGTTTAAATAATCCCGTATATCTTGTACAGACGGTGATTCAGAAGATCTTAATTTTGAAAATACTGATTAATAATAGAGCTAATACCCAGTACATCTGTCACCTTTCCCAACTCTGAATACAAAAACTCCAAGGAAGTGGAATCTTTAAGTGTTTTACACAAGGTATAGGGGTCTCCTATAACTGACTTTCCTAAATGATTATTCAAAAGGGCTTGCAAAGATTTAGCCCTATCATATTGTAATCTTCTCATGTCCATTTGGACAATATTGATCTGAGAAGATAAGTTCTGATTGGTAGCATTCGCTATTGAATACAAATCTTGTAAATGGGATCTCTGTGTTAAATAAGCACTAAACTGTGACTTCCTGTGTTGAATCCCATAAGACTTAAACCATTGTGTACAATCAGCCTTAGTCTCTTTCCACCAGAGTCCCAAATCAGAATATAAAAACCTCACGGACAATCTAGCTTCCAAGATTAATTTGATTGAGTTTTTCATCCTTTGATCCTGCAAGCAGGTGGAATTTAATTTCCATCTATTAGTCCTAGGGTTCTGACAAATTAGTTCACCCACTTCAACCTGCACAAGCTGATGATCAGAAAATTCAATGGGCAATATACAAAAATTATGCACCAACAGAGAATTAGAACACAGTAAATAATCAATAGTGGAGCTTTAGACCCCTTATAAAATGTATAACTACACTGTGCTTTTAAAGTCTGATTATAATTAAATAAATCTGCTTTTGACAGCATTGACACACAGAAAGTTAGAATCGCAGTAAATTTTTTGTAGTCATCCTTTACTTAACAAGTGCAATTAAAATCTCCTCCCCACAGAATGGGTAAGGTCGTAACTAGATAAGGTTGAATTTCTTTGAAACAGCTTATTCTGGCAGCCTTTGTTTGAGGGTTATAAAGATTTATCAATCTAAATTGAATACCCAGCCATGTACCGTCCAAAATTAATATTCTTCCAGGGATTAAATCAACCAGTTTGTATAAAGAAAATTGATAACCACTGAAAAGAATCCCAATGCCATCAGCTGTTTCTCTACCAAATGACCAAAATGACGGCCCCCATGGCCAATCCTTTTGGAAAGAGAGGAGTTGTTTCTTGGAAAACATCCAAGTTTCCTGAACAAAAACAGAGAGAAAGGTTCCTATCTTGAAGTAAGTGAAAAAGCGCTTTTCGTTTAACCGAATTTAATAAACTATGAGTATTCAAGGATGCCCAAAGAAACCCCATTAGTCAAAAAATAATGGAAAAAAAAAGACCGCACCTCATTTTTTTCTGCGTTTTTTTTTTTCTTTTCTTTATACTCATTTATAGGTTCACCCGGAACGGACTTTTGTGAGTCTGAGTCCCCTAGGTCCATTTCAGAGTCACCCCAGGCCGGAAAAAGAGCTGCATATGTATTATGTGTTTCAACCTCCAACTTCGCCGGTGTTGAAACCGCTTTAAACGTTCTACTAGACCGTCTAGGAGGCAAAGATATAGGAGCCACTAACCTATCAGCCTTATTCTCCTCTGGGTCTTTGTAACAGACTGGTTGTAATAAACCTATCTTCTGAGTTTGTCCTGCTTGAATAGCTACTCCTAAAGTCTTTTCAGAGGGGGGAGGAGGGGTGGCAGGGGAAGCTACAAACTCTTTCGGTACTGAAACTTTTTGTATTGAGACCTTATCTGCTCGCTTTGGAAGAGAAAGGGCAGATGTTTTATCCTGTACCACATCCTCTGCCTTGAGAACAGCCTCCTGGGCTTGTTGTACCAGTAAGTCAACACTACCACATGAGGCCTTATTCTTAACTGCCCATGTGCAATCTTTGAAGGCATGTCCATAGTTCTCACAGAGATCGCATTTTGTGGGGTTAACACATTGCATCACTCCATGCCCTAATTCTCCACAACTGTCGCATCTGGGGCAGTCACAAGTACTGGATAAATGGGTTTTTGAACCACATTTATAACACGCTTGAGGTTGGCCACTGTAAAAACAGATACCCCTATCCCTACCCAACAAAAAGGAGCTTGGGATATGTCCGATGCCTTTCTCTGTTTGTCTCAATTTGACTTTAAATTTCCAACCCCCCATCCAAAATTGTTCAGTATCCAATATAGGTTCTGGGTCTCCCTGAATGTCACATTTGAGAGATAGCCAGTGCGTAATATCTTGATATGGACCCTTCATTCGAAACATAACTGTTATATGTTTAATTAAAGGGTAGAAAGGGAATAACCAAAAAGGAGTACAAGAGGGAACTTCACCTGGGCATATCTTTCCCAGAACAATTCTAACAAATATGCAGAACGAAAACTAATATCAAATTGTCCTCCCGAAATGTTAATAAAGGCAAAACATCCTTGCAGAAAACCCTAAAGATTCCTTAATTAACAATCTGCGACATGATATCTGTCTGGCCTCTCTGGTAAACCCCTTTATATCGAATCGTACTGCATTACGCCGGTACGCAGCTTCTCTTTTAGCATTGGAAAAAAAAGAAGACATTAAAAGTTTTTCCGTAGTGTTAACTGTACTAGAATCTAACAAAACAGGTTTAACAACATCAATGTTTAAAGCTTTATCAGAACCACTCCTCTCAACACCTGTAGTATTTATAGGGTTAAGAAAGGAAAATTACGTACCTACCGTAATTCTTGATCTTCTCTTGTATCTTCACCATTCATTACTTCCTGGGTGTAAGCCGGAGGCCTTGCACCCGTCACGGGCTTTTTTTTTTTTTTTTTTAAGTTGCCTAACGGCCCGCCCTCGAGGCGGCGTCATGCGTCATGCATGCGAGGCGGCGTTATAAACGACTCCTCCTCCAACTCAGTTCTGTGAGCCGGAGGGCAAAATGAAAGCAGAAAATATGAGATAGCGAGGCAAGATAGCTGAGAAAGCAAGGAAGAATGAACTGAAAAGGAATAAGCCGATGGAGGAAGGACAGAGGAGATAGAACATCCTAGCCTAGGGGAGTGCAGGGCCTCCTTACCTGGGCGACTCTGGAGGAGAGATGAGTAAGGAAATGAGAAAATAGAAGAAGAAGAAGAAAGAGAAGAGAGATGGATGTTGAAGGGACCAGAATGCCTAACAGCATAGTTAGCTTGTAGCTGAAGGCTCGACTAAGGGGAAGCAAGAATCGGAGATAGAGCTGAAGAGGAAGGTTCACCGAACCCGCTTAGACAGACTCGGAGGCATAGTCCCCATCTTCAACATGCCATTGTTCTTGACACCCACCTCGGGCTCCTGGCCGGAAGGCCTTTAACTGGAGGACAGCCGAGGAGGGAAGAATAAAACCCCAGCAGCATGAGAGCGCTGCTCAGGGGTTTAGAAATGGAAAATGTAAGCCTTTCAGGCGTTCCCAAGATAGAAACGGGACTCAGACTGACTGGCTAAGGCCGGCCAAGGCTTAGGCTGGCTAAGATTGGATATGGTCATGAGTCTACTGTAAAATGTCCAGGAGGACACTAAAGGGAGAAACCACTAGCAAAACAGCGAGGAAGGATAGCCTACCTTCTCATTTGCCTTCTTGTTTGATTTCTCCTTTTCCTTTTTTTTTTTTTACAGATAAAAATTTTTTTTTTTTTTAACTAGATGCATGACCCAGATACCAAGATGACTATAGCAGTCGGAGAGAGTTCCCTCAGCATTTTTTTTTTTTTTAGAGAAAGGAACAGGCGATCGTTCCTCTGCTCTGCAAGGCAAGAATAGGGGATTAGATTTCAGGGCAACTATTCTGAACACGGATTGCAGGATCAAAACTGAATAGCCTGAGCCAGGCCAAACAACCCCAGAGGTATCTTGCCATAAGAATAAAGAGATAGTTGTGCAGTCTGATCGCCAATGCAATCCGAGATGGCCCATGAATCTTAGAGTAAATAATTTTCTGGATTTTAACCCCCCAAGATTTTTTTTTTTTACTTTTGTTTTTTTTGGAAAAATTAGCAATTTTCCTATATTTTATATAAATGCAGAGAGGAAGGAGACGGGAGGTGGAGAAGCCACAGGAAGAGGCCACTGAGGGGATGGTGGCGGGTGTAAGTAATGAATGGTGAAGATACAAGAGAAGATCAAGAATTACGGTAGGCAATGAATTTTCCATCTCCCTTGTCAATCTTCACCATTCATTACTTCCTGGTGAGTATTAATCCTCTTCCCCTGGAGGGGAAGAGGCCAACCCTGAGGGAACAAGACCCCAGCCTTCTGTTGGTGAGAAACAGAAGGAGAAGACCCTGGCTTATTCAGAAAGCCTAAGTGGGAGAAGAGCTAGGAGGTGCCTCCCGAGGACAGGGAGATGGAGGAGCCCCTGTAAAGTCTCCTAGCTCTGGAAGAGAAAAGACGGTCCCCCGAAGGCGGAGCGAATCACCCTATGCCAGGCCAAGGGTGACAACCTGGAAAGACGGCCTGCCGCTGCCTGATGCAGATCGCTGTCCCCGCGAAGCCTGGAAGCCACCTCATTGGCGCCATAAGATGCCCTTGCTTGGTGTCTTGCCAGCTCCAGGCCTACCGCGAGAGGGCAACGGCTTGTCTGGTTTGCTCCGTATCAGGCATAGATGCCAGCAGCTGGGACATCATCGACCACAGATACGGTTGTAGGCAGCTGGTGAGCCTGATGTGATGCAATACATGCACTCAGCACGAGAAGAAACACTCTTCGCCCAACGGTCGAACTGGAGAGAGTCCAACCGGTGGGCGGTCGTGCGCCAGGCAACGGCGCCCAGAAGGAGTATCCAGGTATACCAAACCTGAGGACGGGTTGGGAAGGGAACCTAGAGACTCAGAGGGGGCACAATACCTACGCTGGCAGTCCACCGGGGCTGGGGAAGAAGCGGCAGGGGACTGCCATGACCGGATAGACGCCTCCTGGAAGGGGATAGGCCAGGAAGGTACCACCAGATGCTGGGCACTGAATTCACCAAGGAATTCACGCGTCTCCCGCTCGGTATTGTCTCTTAGCACGAGAAACCGGAGATCCCTCACCATCCTCGAGAGGAAAGCTGATATTCTGTGAAATCAGCATCGGAGGACAGATGAGCAGGGTTCCTCTCCCTCGGAGGAGGGAGACAGGATGATGGGAACTGAATGCCCAGAGGATTCCTTCGGCGGTGGGGAGAGTCGAAAGACCCGCTCATGCATGTATCTAACATATGAGGGGAAGGCCGCCGCAGAACCCCTGAACTGCCCCCAGGATAACGGACCCGTAGGACCGACATGGCCTGGGAGCGGGGGTGGTGAAGGCAGAGAGATGGGAGAGGGGCACCTCCGCGGAGGTAACTACTCTCTGCGAGGGCTCTGGAATCCAGGGAAAGGAGCCCTGGAAAGAGGGATCCCGGATATCAGACCAGGCGCAGAACGGAACTCTGGGGAAGCGGAGCCTGGAAGAGCCCTGGGGGAGAACCTCCCCTATGACGACGCCGGGACTGCATGGATCCAGAAGGGCAGTCCGCTCAAACGCCGCGGAGGACACCTAGAACCCTGGAGGGAGGGCAAGACTTGCACTTGGCTCCTGGCCACCCCTGGGTGGCCAAAGAACACGAGCAGCAGACCCCTGCCCTCAACCCTCGGACTCCAAGAGGCCCTCCTCCTCGACCACAGCGTCCCCTGTCCCTAGAGAGGGCAACAGCACCCGTGAAGGTAGCTGTCACCGGGCCTCCAGAGAGGAGCCTCCCCTCGTCACCCCACGCCTGCCCCCGGCTCCCGCCACCCCAGCCGGGAACCCTCAGGAGACGACGGAAGGGGGACAGAGGGAGGGGCTCGCTGCGCCGCTCTGGCACCTCTAGCCACCGGGGACCCAGACTAAGAGTGGGGGAGCAGGATGGGTCCACGTCTGAATCATCGCCTCCGAGGAGGACAGATCAGCAGGACCTCAATGCTGGCCACCCCAGGGTCCCTGAGGCCGCAGGGGCCGTGAACGGCCCCGGTACCAAGGGAGCGCCATCGCCTCCTTCACGCGGTAGCAGCCAGGCCTAGCTCCACATTTCAGCAGGCGCCCGGCAAAACCCGGCTACCGCCTGGAGGAAGGACAAGGCCCACGGCGCGGTAGCGTCCGGAAGCGAGGTACCGCCGACGGGCGCCGCTTGTTCATCGGGCGCCGCTGAACGGCGCCGAAGCTCAGCGATACCGCTAACGGCGCCGCTTGATCACCGGCGCGCGAACGGCGCCGGATCCAAGCGGCACCGCCAACGGCGCCGCTTGATCACCGGCGCCGACGAACGCCCGGGATCAAACGGCGCCGAGACGATCACTCGCACCGCGAACGGTGCCAGGATCCAAACGGCGCCGAAGGCGGCATCGAGGGTCCACCAGCCAGGCCCAAAAGTCGAGGGCCTCGCCACGGGGGGAGCCTGCACCTCCGAAGAGGTGACTGCCAAGGCGGTGTCGGCGCTGCGGCCCCGGGAGGGACTACGACACTCCCCCGACACCGCTGAAGGGGCCTCCTCCTCGGCAAGAAAAGACGAAGAGACCCTCCTCCTCAGATCAGATAGGCCCGGAGGGGACCCGGGGAAGGCCTAGAGACCTTACCTGAGAATCCCTTGAGCGACGTGTCCAAGGTCGCGGGGCTTTTGCCGAGCTTGAACGCTGCGACTTCGAGGACACGGCGGTCCATGGAGAAACAGGCGCGCAGAATCCATGTCATGGTTGGGTCCCAGGCAACGAAGACAAACGCCATGCCGGTCCGAGGGAGAAATGCCGCCACAGTAACACCGACGCATAGGGCGCGGCCTGTCTTTGAAATACGCTTAGCTCGGAACGGACAGAACCTTGAAATCAACAAGAAAAACAGTAGGAAAACACCCGGCGCCGCTTTAGAAATAAAAGCGGTCTTACCGATGGCGCGAGTGTGCGGGAAGAGGAGTCGCTGACGAGTCAAAATATGGACGCCCGAACAGGTGCTGCCTCGACGGGCGGGAGAAACAGAACTGAGTTGGAGGAGGAGTCGGTCACATTAACGGGTCACCGCGTATGACGCATGACGCCGCTTCCGAGGGAAGGGCCGTTAGCAACTTTAAACAACAAAAAAAGCTCCCTGACGGCAAGGCCCGCTTATACCCAGGAAGTAATGAATGGTGAAGATTGACAAGGGAAGATCAACATTTTTATCCCCCTCGACCCCTTCCTTCATACCCTGAGGATTCCACTCAGGGGAATTTTTTTTAAAGTCAAAAACTGGGTCCCAACCCTGAGTGGGAGTCCAAACTCCTTTGCCAGATTGTCCCCAGCCAGCAGCCCTCAACGCCCCTTGGGGGAGACCAGGAATCATCATGAAGCAAAGGGGCTTCAGGTTGCCTGAAGTCCTACCTTCAGCAAAGGAGGAGTAATGTCCCTTTTAACATCATACTTCGATATTGGGCACTGCACATATTCCAAGTCCAACCGCTGCCCTTCTCTAGCTGTGAAACAAAATTCGGTAACCCCCTCCTACACACCGGAGTCCGCTTGAAATTTAACAGCGCTCTGAAAATTAGGAAGAATCCGGTCTTCTTCCAAGGGTTTAAAAACAAACCCTGAGTCTTTATTCAGTGTAACAGTTGTATTGGCAGCAGACCCCGAAACATTACTCACCAGAGTCTTGAGTCTAATGACTTCCCCTGCTGGTTTATCAGGCAATATCCCCCTTTGGTTACCTCCATCCAGACACGCACTAGGAACAGGAACAGACCCTAAGGCTTCCGAAACTGGAAGCTGTGCCAGACTCGGGTCAGCCGTCTCCACACACTGGGGCATGTCTGCATTCTGCCGTACAGTCGGGACTTCTCACGATGCAAACACCTCTGATCTAGATGAAACTCTGACAGTGTCTGAAACTATCATTGCAGGGACCTCCGCTGCAGCAGCCCGTAAGGGAGAACACTCTGACTCCGCAACCACACCGCTATTCAGCGATATCTCCAAACTTTCAATCGAGGAACGAGCCTCATGAAAAATCTCCTCGGTGAGTCCTTCAATAACTGGCATCTTCTGTGCACTGTCAGGAAACAGGCGTTCCAGCTCCTCATTCACCTCCTCCACAACCACCTCCGTTGGGCTCACTAACGCAGTGGCCATCTTGCCTCCAGCCAGTCAGCCCCCTACTGACAAACAGTAGGGGAATTTCCCCGGTGTCCTGGCCAAATTTCCCTCATTCACTAAAAATACCATCAACAGCTTAATCTGGTTCAAGGTCAGTTTGCATTCATCTGTATCCCCCTCCCCGGGGTCGTGCCTGAAAATACGCAGGATTTGTCTAGTGCACTTACCCGGTCAACAAAAAATAAATAAATAAATATACAGTCCCTCCCTCCCTTCTGAAGGCTATCGCGACTGCTGCTAAACATTTAGTAAAGACTTGCGGCGCACAGGATAAGCCAAAGGGCAACACTTTGAACTGGTAGTGTTCTCCCTGAAAAACAAAGCAAAGAAACCTCCTGTGAGGAGGAAATACCGAGATATGCAGGTAGGTGTCTTGCATGTCCAGTGAGCAGAGCCAGTCCCCCTGTCTTGAGAAGGGGCAAGAGGCCCGGCAAAGTTATCATCCGGAACTTTCTGTACTGGACAATGATTTAGGTTCTTTAGGTTTAAAAGGGGTCTCAGATATCTGGTCTTTTTGGGAACCAGAAAGAACCTGGAATAAAACCCTCAGTTTCTCTGTTGCTTTGGCACTGGCTCTACTGCACCTCGTCCCGGAGAACAGATAGGTGAGCCGGGGGTAGGCTGAGGGTGGGGGTATCTGGAGGCTGCTGGATGAGTTCCAAGGTGTGACCGTATTCTATGATTTGCAAGATAGAAACATCTGAAGTGATGGTTCTCCATCGATTCAGATGGATAGAAAACCGACATCCGAGCACCATTTCCTGGGTCTGAATCAGGGAAGAGTGGTCTGGCAAGGAGTCAAGAGAAGTGAGGCCAGCTGAGGAGGCTGGACTGTCAGTTCCAGGATGCTTGGCTGCTACTCCAGTACTGGAGGGAGCAAGAAAGGAAGACTGGGTTCTGCACTTACCCTGGATGTGGAGGCCCCGAGTCTAGTGTATTTGCCTGCCTATGAGAAGTAGAGCACCCTCTACTACACAGTTGACTGTGGTAAAGAAAGTGGACCAACTTGAGGGCTGTGCCAGAGGCTTGTAGGTCATTGATGAGGCCCTGGACATCAGGGCCAAAGAGCTTGGTGCCACTGATTTGGGCATCGAGCACCTTAATTTGCACATCAGCTGCAAAGTCAGAGCCCCTCAGCCATGAATGCCTGCAAAGGCAAATGCCAGTGGCAGCTACCCTGGCTACTGTGTCAGCCAAATCAGAGGGTCCGAAGGAGAAGCTTATGGACATCCTCTGCAGTTTGCAGGCACTAAAGCAGCTCCTGCTTCTGGGTGCCATCAGGGAGGGCTTGGGGCAGCCACCTTGCCGTTCCTCCAGTTGGCATTCTGGAACTTAACCATATGTGACAGTTTACAATCCACAGGCCTAAGGCAGAGGGGGCATAAACCCTCTTACCCCAGAGGTCAATCCTTGGGACTCCTTGTCTGGGGGAAGGGAGTTAAGGTACTTAGGTGCCTTATACCTGCCATGGCTGCCTTGATGACAACTGAGTCAGATTCAGCCTGGGCCATGAAATAAGGAAGGCACAGAAGGGCATTATAGAGCCTGTCTGCCCTGCGTGGCATAGCTGGCACCATGTCTGGTCTGTGCCAGGCTGCAATAGTAACATTTTACAGGGCTGGCAGCATAGGAGGGATAATTTTCGGTGGAGAATCAGGGATCTCCAAGTAGTCAGCCAGGTCCTTTCTAGTGACATCCTCCTTCTACTCCTCAGTCTGAAAGCTAATAGTGGCAGATAGCCATTTCATAACATTACAAAAAGTGGCATACTCAGGGGGAGACCTGGGAGTATGCTTAACTGAGTCTTCACTGACTGAAGAGGTAGTGGACTTGTCAGAAAGGAGGCTTTCCTCCTCATTCTCTACATTTTCTATGTCACCAGGGAGGATGAGGTTAGGATGGTACTCCTCCTTGAAGTTGACCTCTGGCATCGGCACAGTCATCAGAGGGCCTCAGAGAGGTTCTCATGGGTGTCAATAATGAAGCTACTGGTGACTATGACCTACTGAAGGCAGAGAACTGCTGAACCAGGACATTGGTGAACTTTACCATAACCTTGTTCAGGTTTATGGTCATCATTGACAAAGGGGGGTTCAATGGCAGAGACGCCAGCGGCCCACCCTCCTGAGAACCTGATGAGCCTATAGACCTCCGAGAAGAAGGGGCAGGAATCGACCGAGGAGCTGACGAGCCCATCGTCACCGGGAAGGGGCCATTGACCCGGATGTCGATGACCGGGTGCCCTGGGAATCGGGCGCAGAAGCTGTCAGTATGGGTCTGGGAGGGAGACAGAGACCTGGACAACTGGTCTCTTTGTCAGGGCAATAGCCACTGATGAAGAGCACCCTGAAGGACGGGGGGGCGGGGAACGGGATGGCTGCCGGGGAAGCAGTGCGCGATCGAGTTTTTGGCACCCCCGAGAGATTCTGTCTCGGCCTGAGGCCTGGGAGCTTGTGGACCTGGTGGGTGATGAAGTGGCTGGGACCACAGAGGACCCTTGCCTGGAGCTGGCTACCTGCTGCTCCATCAGGAATTTTTTGAGAGCCTTGCATCACCTGAGGGTTGTATGATTTAATTTCTGGCAGAGCTCACAGTCGGAGACTTCGTGGTCCGATCCTAGACAGCAGACACAAATGGAGTATTCATCAATAGAGGTAATCTTCTTTCCACAGCAGCAGCACCGTAAAAGAGAGGAAGAAGGAGGATTAACTCTCAACATAAACAAAAAGGGAAAAATCTCTGAAAGAGATTTTGTGGAAAAATGTCCGTAGGCCGAAAAAGGTGAGAAATACTGTGACAGCTCTTTCGCGGAGACTGTGCTTACAAATTGATGGCAGGAAAGAACTGTGGAGGTGTGGGCCACACTCGCTATATAGGGGCTGCATGATGCGATTGACGCCAACAGCGTGGCGGCCCAGTTGTACTGCTGAAAATGTTCGGTGTGGATTCCCCTTCACCGATGGCGAAGGTTCCTACGGTGTCACCTGATGACTGAGATACCACTGAAGATCAACTGTTTGGACTTTCTGCAGGCCTTCGTACGATGGGTATAGTAATGCAGAATTCTGTGCACATCTAAAGTATGGAGAAATGCTTCCCCTAGATTGGCGTGCTCCAGGTAATATAAAGGAAAGTGGATGGATTGGTTTAAAGTGAACTCCGATACCACCTTAGGAAGAAATTAAGGGTTAGTAGGCAAAGACACTCTGTCTTTGTGGAAAATCAAATAAGACTGCATGCACATGAGTGCCTGTAGCTCTGAAATTCTTTCAGCAGAAGTAACAGCAACTAAAAATGCTTTCCATGACAAAGTGTAGCTCGCATGTCGCGGCCAGCTCAAAAGGAGTCAAAGTAAGCTGTGCTCTTTTTTTAAAGAAACTTTAATTTTATCAATTTTGCAAGCAAAACTTACAAAGACATTCTATGAAAGGATACAGACTGTATGTGCAGTACATCCACTTACAAAGGTTGGGAAGACACCTTTCCATGAGTTATCCACAGGGGGAGATAACATATTACATAAAAAACAATATTACAAATAGAATAATAGATAATAAGTGTGTATTACAAGGCAGTAATGCCATCGAGAGGTTCTGGGGACTACTGCCTTGTAAAACACTTATCTTTCTTTTTTTGTAATACATGTATCCATTGATAATACTACAGTTGGAGATGACCTTTGAACTGTAGTATTATCAGCAAAAACAACAGTATTATCACTTTTCAGGATAGTATTATTGAGAGTAGTGATGTATTACTAGGACAATTTTGTATAACTTAGTATAGTATTATATAGCCTTATCCATATATTACAATGGCTTAATACAGCACGGAACTATATAGGGATACATGCATTCCTACACTTCATATCAGTAGCCTCATTACCAGTCTGCCCAATCTAACACTGGGACTAAGTAACCCATATGTGCAGAAAAAGACAGTAGAACAATTAATCCTAAGGTGGAGCCTCAGAAATTTTCTTTGATCATTTGGCTAAGCTAAAGCACTAATAACATTTGCTGAACTAATTCCAATGCAGTAAAATAGACAACGGAAACATATGAAGCAGAACATAATACTTCCTCCGCCCCACAGACTACTTCAAACTAACATCCCCGATCCTTGCACGGGGGTTCCTAAGGTTAGTGTGATAGCATTCCAACTAGAGAATGCCATCTAAAAGTACGAATGTGTATTTCTGTAAGTTTAACATTAGAATGAAAGTGAACACACAAGAAAACATCTCCCACTAATACTTAACCTCCTAATAATACAACAATGCAACATAGTGTAAAATGATGGAATAATTCACACATTAAGGAGGAGGAAAGACATTCTAAAAGTTTAGTATGATGATCAAGTAGCCCACACATGCAGGAGGAAGTCAGCCCCTTTGGAAACTGGCACAGCAACCAACTACTATAAAGTCAGTTTTTAACAATTGAAACACCACCCAACTATAACTGTAGCAGAAGTCAGTTTAACAGTAAACCAGGCACCGTAAAAACCAACAGGGATTCAAGGAACAAACTTTTATTGTTCAGTAAATCCAAAATAAAGGTTCTTTGCAAGAAAGCATCCAGAAATAAAAATTGCGTACCTACTGTAATTCTTGATCATCTTTTGTATCTTCACCATTCATTACTGCTGGGTGTAAGCCGGAGGTGCGCACAAACCACGGGAGCTTTTTTTTTTTTTGAGGGAGGAGTTGGCACCTATAGTAACGCCCATGCAGCTGATGCACTGCATAAAGCATGCGAATTGGCTGTTAGGCACCATAGACTCCTCTTCCATCCTAGTTCTGTTTAGCTGGAGAGGCAGAAAGACAGGTTTCATAGAAAAAAGGGTGAGGCAAGAGAGCCGAAGGATAGAAAATGAAAAAGGTATAAGCCGATTAGGGGACAGAAAAGAGAAGCCTACCCTAAGTGGCCATACAGCCCCAATCCTTGGGCAGTTTCAGAGAAAGGAGAAGACAAAGGATAGAAGGAAAAGAGTAGAGAAGGGAGAAAGGGATAAAAAAGGGGATGAGGAGAAGGGCTGTCTGCCACATTAAATTGGAAGACCACTGGCATGAGAATTTCAAATTCCAGTGGGATTGAAGACAAGGGAGCAAGGATCCCGCGAGTTAAGGAGTTACTGAACCAAGGTCTGAAGGGGATTAATGGTCTTGTCAGACTTGGCAAAGGCAGACCCTTCCTCACCCCCTTTATCCAAAACGTTAGTAAAACTTAAGCCTAGGTCTCATCAACTGTCCCTAGGAGGGTAACAGTCCTGCTCAGAAGACGAGCGAGTTCTGAGTTTGGCATCTGGAAGAAGGGTTTCCACGGTAGTACTGGAGTAGCCCCCACTTCAGAAGAACCATGGGACAACAGTGTCATAAGAAAAGAGAGGAAGGAAAAACTCCCACGGACCCTCTTAGGATTGCCAAGTAGTAAGACAGCTAGAGGGTGACATAAGCCAGAGGATTATTCAAGCCCCAAACGAGGGACACCCTAGAACCATAGAGAGAATCAAAGGGAGTTCCCTCAGAGGGTTTAGGGTGAAGACCCTACTCGCCATCCTCCAGCGTGAATGCTCTGTGACTTTAGAAAAGAAACACAGAGCACTGAGGCACCAGGGGGACTCAGCTCCCAATTGGCCTCTAGGAGGGCGAGGGAGAGCAGGGTGGAGGTGATGCCCAAGAATTGAGGCCCATGACAGGATGGAGGGTGGGAATCAGTAATGAATGGTGAAGATACAAGAGAGGATCAAGAATTACGGTAGGTACGTAATTTTTATGTCTTCCCCTTGTCAATCTTCACCATGCATTACTGTTGGGTGAGTACCAAGCCCCCACCCAAAGGGGACCTGGCACAGCCTTGAGGAAACAGACCCCTCAGCCTCCTGTGGGTGAAACGCAGGAGGGGGTGACCCTAGCCTTACTAGACTGAGCAAGGTCTAAGGCTGCTAAAGATGAGGTGGTGTCCCCTGTGGCATGGGAGATGGAGGGCACCCCCGAAGAATCCTCCTTGCCCTGCGGGGAAAAAAGACAGGTCCCCGCGAAAGAGAAGGAGATTACCCTATGCTGAGCAACGGGTGACAATCTGGATAGACAAAGCCACGCCATCTGGCTAATGCAGATCGCAGTCCCTGCCAGTCTGGAAGCCACCTCATTAGCGTCGTAAGATGCCCTTGTCTGGTACCTTGCAAGCTCCAGACCCTGAGCAGAGAGGGCAATGGCTTGCCTAGATTGCTCTGTATCAGGCAAAGATGCTAGCACCTGAGCGAAAATCAACCACAGGTGCCTATTATAGGCAGCGTGGTGCACCCGATGTGAACCTATGCAAATCAACACACAAGCCGAACAGAAAACCCTTCATCCCCACCGGTCAAATTCCTCAGAATCCGGATTCCGGGATCAGTCTTGTGCCAGGCACTGAGGCACAGAGGGACTGTCTAGGGACATCAGGAGCCAAAGGAGGGGGAGGTAGGGAACCTAGAGACTCCTGGGGGGGGGGCACAATACCATCTCCTGCAGTCTGCTGGGGCTGGAGAAGGGGCAAATGGAGACTGCCAGGAGCAGACAGATGCCTCCTGGAAGGGGATGGGCCAGGAGGACACCACTAGGTGGTGAACACTAAGTTCACTAAGGAATGAAGGCGCCTCCCCCTTGGTATTTGTCCTCAGGACATTGGAGATGCGCAGTTCCTATACTAGCCTCGAAAGGAATCACTGATATTCCGTGAAATCAGCATTGGACAGGTGGACAGAATGTTCCTCTCCCTTGGAAGAGGGAGACGAGAAGCTTGAATGTCCAGAGGACTCCTGCGGTGGAGTGGACAGACAGACAGAAGACCCATTCGTCCATGGCCCTAACATAGGAAGGAAAGGCCACCACAATGGCTCTGAACATCTCCCAGGTTAAAGGCCCCGTAGGACCGAAATGATCCAGGAGAGGAGGGGGTGTTTGCAGAAGGATGGGCGATAGGCACCGTACTGAGCGTGTCTGACCTCTGCCAGGACTCTGAGACCCAGGGACAGATTCCACCATGCAAGGGGGCCCTGAAGCCATACCAGGCTGTAAAATTTGAGTCTGGGAAGGCAAACTCTGGAAAAGCCCTGAAGAGGAGTCTACCCTGTGACACGCCTGGGGTGGCAAGTGTCCAGAAGGGCAACCCTCTGTGCTGCCAACCAACAGTGCCTCCGAAACCTTAAGGGAAGGGAAGGGCGGGGCTCAGCATGACTCCTCCCCACCCCCTGCAGGGTGGTGGAAGGGGGCTGCTGCACTTCACCCCGACCCCTCAACCACTCAGACTCAGAGGCAGCCCTCTTCCTCGATCCCAGTGAAATGGGTTCAAGCAAAGGCTCCCACCCCCCCCGGAGGTCCACAGCAACACCAGAGATGGCAGCTGCCTGGACCCCCCCAGAGGAGGGTACCCCGCTCTGGACCCCTGAACAGTCACCATAAAGGGATCTGCGGCCACCCCCAGTCAAAGGATCCTCCAAGGCAACCGGCTCTGGGGACTCAGGAATAGGTATGCTGGTCTGCCTGGCGCCGTGTCCCATGGAGCTCTCTGACACTGAAGAGTCAGGCTGCCAGTCTGGGTCTGCCTCAGAGTCGTCTCCCTCTGAAGAGGAGGTGGCCAGGTGAACATTCAGGCTAGCGACCCCCACCGCTATGGAACACGGTGCCACCCACAGCACCGTACTGATCACTGATGCTGCAAATGGTGCCGGGATCCAGAAAGGCGCTGCCGGTCCGCCAGTGCCAGGCCCAGCAACTGTGGGCTGCGACACTGGGGGAGCCTACACCTCTGCAGAGGTGACTGCTGTGGCGGCGCCAGCAGCAGGACTCCGGGGGAGCCGCGTTGCTCCTCCAGCACTGCAGAAGAGGCCTCCTCCTTGGCAAGGCTAGAACTGGAGAAGCCCCCCCCCCCTTTGCCGGGCCATATAGATTCAGGAGGGGGACCTGCAGGAAGGGTCTAGAATTCTAGCCTGGGAGACCCGCGTATCACTGTGTCCTCCAAAAATCGTCGGGGCCCTGTTGACTTTAAATTCACGGATTTCCAGAACATGGCAGTCCATGGAGAAGCAGGCATTGCAGTGGTGTATATCGTGGTTGGGTCCCAGGCAACGGAGACAAACATCATGCCAGTCTGAAACAGAAAAATGCTGGCCACAAGGGCACCAACGCATGGGGGCATGGCCCACTTTGGATTTTCTTTTGGCCCCAGAACCAGACATTATGCGAAAAAAACTTAATCAGACTACAGCAACAGAGCCCGGCACCATTGGAAGAAATAAAAGGAACGGCCTTACCGTATTTCCAACGGTGTCCGGCGGTTCAGAACCAGGAAGAAGGCTGGAGAAAGGCAGCATCGACAGGCAAAGGCCTATGGCGCAGACAAAATTTGTTTACTCACACAGCAAGTGTGACCTTGATGGTGGGAGAAACAGAACTGGGATGGAGGAGGTGCCTAACAGCCAACCTGCGTGCTTCACGCAGTGTATCAGCCGCGTGGGCGGCACCGTAGGCGCCGACTCCTTTCTCAAAAAAAAAAAAGGCAGCTCATGTGGTGGGTGCGCACCTCCGGCTTACACCCAGCAGTAATTTATGATGAAGATTAACAAGGGGAAGATCTCACAATCTGCCCTCTGTGTCAGAGTCACCATCTTCCTCTCCTACCTTTTCATTCTCTATTCTCCATGCTAGCTGATCAGCTTCATGGGGGGTCATTATACAGGTAAGAGTACCCATTTCATAGAATATTCAACTTTGTGGGCATCAGAAGTTGAAGTTGTATTTTGAGAGACTGCAGGGAGCTCTGTACTCCATCAAATGCCTTCCGACGTTGCCTCGTGGCATATGATAGATCAGGAAATAGGGAAATTTGGGCATCTCCAAACCTCAGCTCTCGCTTTCTTCTGGCCAAGGCTAAAATGCGTTCACTGACTCCAACCCCACTGCACACTATTAAGATGGTCCGTGTTCCTCCACCACCAGCTGCAACCAGTCTGGGAGTGATCCGGTAGACTTTCTCTATTGCCAAGGCAGGGTCCTCTCATCTGAGAGGCCAAGCATCTGCGGCAGCATTATTGAGATGAAATCAAAAGGGGCTTCTCCTTCAAACTGTTTGGGCAGCCCAATCCTGCGAACATTCCTCTCTCTTGTCAGGTTCTCCTCAGTTTGCAACCGCTGTTGAAGCAGAGAATTTTCTTTTATCAGCTGTGTATTGGCATCAATGACTTTCAAGAAAGAACCATCCATTCATTGAATCGCTTGCTCTGCACTTTACATTCTGGTCTCCAGAGTCGATACCCTGCGCATGAGACCATCAAGTTTTTCGTCCATGTCTTGGACAGTTCGTACCGGCTTTCCTTTTTTGTTGTTGTTACTACCCCCCCCCCTTGTGTATTCTTCCCCGGTTCTCGTTTCCCAGGTGCATGCTGCCCTGGGTCCTGTGCCCCACTGGCCTGTAGGTATTCAACAATTCTTTCCTTCAGAAGTGACTCCATCACTTTCCCTACCACAGAGGTCAAACTGACAGGTCTGTAGTTTCCTACCTCTGTTTTGTTCCCACTTTTGTGAAGGGGAATCATATCCGCCTTCCTCCAGTCCTCTGGTATCACACCATCCTCCCATGATTTATTAAAAAGAGTAGCCAGTAGTTTCACTAGTTTTCCCCCTTAATTCTTTTAGAATTCTGGGGTGAATATGCCTTACAAAGGTATAGTGAAAGATATAATCATCTGAAGGCTTAGAAGAGCCAAATTCTTACCCAAGAGAACCATCTAGTTCTACGAGTTCTCCTTCCTCTTCACAGTCATAGTAAATTTTAGCCTCCTCCACAGGCAATGGAAATGGAACCGGAGCCTTGGGGGGCAGGCATACTCATGAAAGCAGAAATTCATTCATACTTACCATACTTTCCATTTCTGTTAGCTCCAATGATGTAAATGAGGAGTTAATACATATAGGTGATAAGCACCCCCTACTGGGGTAGTGGTATAGCCCAGGTTGTAAACCAGCACAGAAGCCTGGGCATATGAACATTCCGAAGGCTTGAGATTTTTCAGTCACTTGTCCATGCAGTACCTATAGACTGCTAAGTAATGAAGGATCTGCAAAACAGCTAGGTTAGCAAACTCTCTCCCTAATCGAACATCCACGACTCTTCATGCAAAGAGACCTGACATTACAAGAAAGAAAACGTAATGCTCTACCTTACTTTGGACAGCTGGCTGGTGAAATCCTATTGGTCAACTCCATAATCCCTCCTTGAATGCATCTAATCTGACCACTGGTCTCAAACAGTCTGGGCTTGTTGATAACACTTGTAACATAAAGATGTAGAAAACAGTAACAGCAGCAGCAACAGGAAATATAGCTGCAAAAACCAGGATAAGCACTAACCTGTAACAGGGAACACCACTACACAAGATTCAGAACTCTCCACCTGTTAATCTGCATGACTGAGACCAAATAAACCGTAAGTTTTCATGGTTAGCAGACAAGTCTGGATAAACCATAAAAAATTACATCTTTTCTGAACTGTAACATCCACAAATATATTGGGCTATGTTCTCCAATGGGAGCCACGGGCTTCTAGGAGAGGCCCCATTGACAGCATTGGAGCTTACAAAAAAGGAAATTACAGTAAGTATGAAGGAATTTTTCCTTTCTGTATCACTCCACATTTTTTTTTATACTTCAGGTTTTATTTCCACAGTTAAGTACAGCATTGTACGTTTTGAAAATGTAAATATACGGTGGAATTATATTGAAAACATAACATTATTTAAAACCTCTTAGGTTGATAACATAATTAACCCTACAGTAAATCTCTATACAAACAGTAAAAAAGGACAATCACTTTGGGCATTTAATATATCCAAAGACTCAAAATGCTTTACCTGACAAACCCATCACAGCAGGACACATAAAAATGGTAACACCTAATTCACCTATCTAATTTGTGGTCGACATGTAGGAAGGGGAAAGGAATGAGGTAGGAAGTATTATTCATCTAACAGGTCTGGGAGAGACTCCCCATATGATGTTAGATCCGGTCTAGGTATGTTTCCCACCTGGTCCAACAAGAAATGAATGCCTCCATTCTATTGTGTAAAAGGAGTAAGATAGTTGTTCATCATGCTGGATGTTTAAAAGTAGAGATTCCCATTCAGACGGTTCTGGAGGGTCAGGTTGGAGCCATCTTTTGGTAATTACTTTATAAGCAGCACACAATAAAATAGAGCAGAGATATAAACAATCTTTTCCTCTCACTCCCTTCCAGGGGACACCCAAGAGGCAATTCACCTCTGATAGAGTCTCTATTCCCAATAGGCATGTAATATGCTGTTTCAGTGTGGACCAAAAGTTATGTAGCTTGGGGCACAGGAAAAAAAAATATGGCTATGTGTGGCCTTCTGTTCTCCACATCCTCTCCAACAACTGGTTGGGGCTCCAGGGGCTCTACGTACTACTACTACCAGTATTGGAAAAATCTAACATGAACCCTCTAAACAAAGTCCCGCCAATCTGGGGAGGAGGAAGTAGACCAAACCCCTCTCCATATCTTAGGCCAGTCTCTTACATTTATTCCTGTATTAAGTTCCCTTTCCCAGTCCACCCTAAACAGTTCAGCATGGTGGGCCAGGAGGAGAATAAGGAACCTAAATAATTTAGAAATGGCCTGTTCACCCTGTTGGGATTTCCATATTTGAATATAAGGAGTTGGATCTTCCCAAATTAAAGTGTTAAACTCTTGCTTCTTAAGGTGCTCATTAATAAAACTTTTCATCTGATAGTAATATAACTTTTCCCCAGTTGTCCAACCATATCTTCTCTGCCCTTCCTCAAAACTTATACCTGTATTCCCAACCAAGAGTTGCCATGGTGCTAGCAGGCCTACAGCCACCTGTTTGGTATACCAATCCTTATGTTGGTTAGAGGACAGCATTGGGGAATACAAGAACCACTGGTATTTCCATACCTGCATCTTGACAGCTTTATTATTTATACTCCTCTGCCACCCCTCCAGTGCAGATGCAGTGGCCTGGCGGACCAGTCTCTTGGCTTGTTGCAATAAGGGGTAAGTAAACAGGGATGCCTGTAGGGGGAAGGTAGTGAGCTTAACAAGTCTATTTTTTTCCAGTGAGCTTGATAATTATTCCCACATAACAATGCAATCCTAGCTTGTGCTGCAAGCCAATAGTTTAACAATGAGAGAACACTAACCCCTCCCAACTCCTTTGGGAGTTCCAGCCTTTGGTAACGAACCCTAGGCTTTTTATTATTCCATAGAAAGGACATTAAAAATATTTGCCACGCCAATATCTCTTTAAAGGAAACAGTACAGGGGACACATTGAAAGAGATATAGCATTCTAGGGAGGGCATTCATCTTCAGGGAAAGAACTCGGGAATAAAAAGTTATTGGTAGGAGGCTCCACCTCTTCATATCCTGCCTAAGATTTGTAACTAATGGGGAATAATTTAAGGTGCAGAGGCTTGACAAGTCTTCTGGTATAATAATCCCCAGCTATTTTAACTTCCGTTGGTCCCATTTAATCCTTAACTGGTTTCTTAGGAAGGTATGTAATTAAAGGCCAGTGTCTCAGACGTATTAACATTTAAGGTATAACCTGACAGCTTGGAAAACTCCCAATTTTTTTTTTTAGTAGGTTTAGCATTGAATTCTCTGGGTTGGACAAATATACCAGAACGTCTTCAGCAAATGACACCTTGTGTTCTGTATCTGCTAAATTTACACCTGTCACCTCTGGGGAATTTCTAATGTGCTGAGCCAGCAGCTCTATATAGAGCGCAAAAAGTAATGGGGATAAGGGGCATCCCTGTCTCGTTCCACTGGACAAAGTGAAACTACTAGATATGTGTCCATTGGACCTGATATAGCCTCTGGGTGTTTCATAAAATTTAAAGATCAGGTCTGTGAATTTTGTCGGGAAACAGAGAAGGCAAGGACCCCATGCAGAAAATCCCAGGATACCTTATCAAAAGCTTTCTCGGCATCTATGCTTACTAAAAGGGTGGGAGTGGATAGATTTTTAATATTTTCTATCAGGTAGATAGTTCGTCTAATACTGTCCTGGGCCCGTCTTCCGGGGGTGAAATCACACTGGTCTAAGCGTACAGTATATGCCAAATGTACCGTCCATGTTTGAAATGGACAGTCGGATGTAACGTACAATCGCTATTTACCAAAAGCCATTTAGCATCTGGTTCTATGTTAAAACTTGTATTTTAAGTGGACGTTGCGCTCCGTATTTAACATTCGGTTTTCTGCCTGTTAGCAACTGTCTTTCAACTGTCAAACACAATTAAACAATTACTCAGCAGCAATAGGTGTGATATCTAGCTGCCTATCAGCACATGTGAGCCCCATTAAACAATTAATGAGTCAATTAACAGGTGCTATCACTACGTCATGTTCATAAAAAAAGGAAAACAATAGCAGTAGAGTAACATTCGGTTTTCTGTGTCACCCTGCTGTTGTCGATCTTCTTTCGCCATGTCTCAGTCTCTGCCAGCAACTCCAGCTTCGCCATCTACCAGTGGTAAACGTACCTGCCTGACCTTAGCACGTAAAGTGGAACTTATTCATCAAATAGACAAACTTCCTAAGCTAAGTCTAAGGGACCTCAGTTCGCACCTTGGAATTCCAAAATCCACAGTGAGTGACTTGTTAAAAAGCAAAGGTGCACTCTTACTAGATTGGCATGCAAACCAAAATCTGGACAGAAAAAGGAAGAGGGACGGGAAAGAAAATGATGTTGAAGAGGTTCTTCGGTAGTTAGCAATGCTAAGGGAAGGGAAGCACTGATTAGTGGCCCACTGTTGATTCAAAAGGCAGATAAGATTGCAGAAGCCCTAGGCAAAAATGAATTCCAAGCTACTGATGGTTGGCTAAGTTGGTGGAAGCAGCGACATAACTTCGGATTCAAAAAGATTCATGGGGAGAAATTAAACGCCAATGCTAGTGCTGCTTCCAGTTGGTTAAAAGATGTTTTACCTGTGCTGTTAGAAGGTTTCTGCCCTGATAACATTTCCAACACAGATGAGACTGGGCTGTATTTCCGTTGTGTCGGCTATGGCACACTAGCTTTTAAATCAGAAAACCCACTTGGACTTAAAAAAGCAAAGGAGCGAGTCACTGTCCTGGCAACATGCACATGTCAGGCACTGACAAAAGACCGTTGATGGTGACAGGGAAGTCAGCACAACCACAATGCTTTAGAGGTGTTGCTGATCTCCCTGTGTTGTACAGAAGCAATCGAACAGCCTGGATGACTGGTGACATTTTCGAGGCATGGTTGCGTGATTGGGACCGCAGATTAGGTCATAGAAAGATAGCCCTTCTACTCAACAACTGTAGCGCCCGCCCGAATGTGGCAGGGTTACAAAACCATTAAGTTAGTGTTTTAACCCCCCAACACAACCTGTTTGGTGCAGCCCCTAGAACAAGGAATAATCTGTTCCTTTAACAGACATTACCTTAGACAAATGCGTGGCAGGCTGCTCGAAATTCTTGATAATGAAGCTATCACGGCATCAACCTGTGTCCACAGAATCAATCTGCTTGATGCTGTGAGGCTGATCCAACGAGCTTGGGGGACCATGTCAGCAGAGTCCATCCAGAGGTGTTTTAGGAAGGGTGGTTTCACTACAGATCCCGCTATAGGAGTGGTTGCAAAAGAGGATTATGAAGACGACAAAGAAACAGGAATGTCGACTGAGGCTCTGGATGAGCTCTGCAACTTGGAAGCAGACACTCAATCCGAAGTAGTAGATGACATCGCTGAAGCTGTAGCAGTAGTGGAAGAAGATACAGAGTTGGAAGCTGAGCAGGCAGAGGATGTGCCCATTCAAGCTGTAGATGTTTGACAAGCACTACTAACGCTGAGGAGAGCAGCAGAGCAAGCTGATATCACACCTAATTGGTGTTTACTTGCAAAGATGGAGAATGAGTGGCGAGTATATATGACACAGAAAAAAAAGCAGACTGCAATTATCGATTACATCAGCCAGGTTTGAATTAGATGTCCACTGAATTTTAAGTATAAAGGTTTGTTGTTTTGAAAGATTAATAAAGATTTAAAAATTTTGCACGGGGTGACACAAGGAATTTCTCACTAAGAGGGCTGTATTCACTTCCTACATCCTGTTGCTACTGATGTTTGTCTGTTAATCTGTCTGATCGTTATCGTTAACGAGTCTTTACTTTAAAGTGCTGTAACGGATGCCGCTTCTACCGGACATAACTGCTCATGTCAACCTAGTCCAGTACAAGCAGCGCATACTGTATTAGATTAGGACTAAATTGTATTATTCGGTTGGATAAGATAGATGTTAGTACCTTATAGTCTGTGTTTAAAACAGAATGGGCCTATACGATGAGCACTGGGTGGGGTCCTTGCCTGCCTTGGGCAGAACAGAAATTACAGCCTCATTCCAGGAGGGGGGGGACCTTCGCACCACTGAAGGAACTATGGGAATATACCCTTTCAAGTAGGGGTGCTATAACTGTCTGGAATGTTTTACAGAACTCTCCAGGGAGTCCATCTGATCCCCGGCAATTCCCAGTTTTTAGTGTCCTGATCATGGTTTGTATTTCCTGGGTGGACACTTGTTTAGTAGGCGTGGCCTGCTGTTGCTCTGTAAGAGTAGGCAGGCAAAGTCTGGATAGGAACTCCATAATTGCCTGCTCTGGAACCTTAGGACCTGCGGAATATAACTGTGTATAATAGGATAGGAAAGCTTGCGAGATGGTTGAGAAGTTACATCTCAATTCATTGAACAGTGGATCCCTAAGTCTAGGAATGGCTGCTTTAGCTCGCTGACTGCGCAGTCTGTCTGCCAGTAGCCTCAAAAATCTAGGTCCTCCATCGTAATATTTGTGCCTTAGGAAAACCAACTTTTGCTCTACTGAATAATCTAGTATTGTATTAAGTTCTTTTTTCAATTTAGTAAGCTGTTTCTTTACAAACATTTTGGCACTGCTGATCTTCTAGAACTTTAATTTGATGCTCGAGAGCAGTGCACCTAGCTTCCCTTTGCTTTTTCTTAAAGGCTGAGATCCTAATCAGTCTCCCATGATAGCCTTAACGGTGTCCCATAAAATAGATAGTGTAGTATCTTGTGTGTCATAGTCTTTTTTTTTTTTAAACTTTATTTATTCCTCTCATACCCCGGGCATCCTTCAGGGGTGCCCACATGGAACTTCTCCTCTACTCCCAACCTGAACCCTTCCACATCTCCCCAACTGCCTCCCCGGAACAACCCCAGGCAGACCCAACCCCCGGTACCATCTCCATGGCTGATTCCGCTCTCCCTTCAGCGGTGACTCCTAAGTATTAGGGGCCTACCTGAACGTCGTCGGGACCTCCGGAGGCAGTTTGTGGGCGTGTCTGGGCCAGTATTTGGGATGTGGGAGGGTCCACCGGGGCCACCATCATCTCACCGGCACATAGGAGGCATTTTTTTCGCCTTTTGTTCCCACCCCCTCGGAGCCCGGCTAGCACGGCAACGTAGCACCGTCCTCCCCCTGGCATGTGCCACATTGCTCAGTTGGTGAACCCCTAGCTGCTGCCAGAGGTCGCTCCATGAGCAAGCATATCCCACCCTTCCCCTGGGAAGAGAGAGAGCAGTCCTCTGGAGCTCAATCTCTTCCCCTCCCACTGACCCCCGGCGACTCTCGGCTCGTTCACGAACATGTGTATGCCGGCGTGGCGCGAGGTGTGGTGTCCAGCACCTCAACCCTCAGCGTCACCGGGCTGACTGTGTCATAGTCTTGTATAGCTTGTTTAATAACCTCCTCCACCTTTGTTTTAACTTCCTCATCTCGGATGAGGGACAGATTTAATCTCCAGAAAGTTTATTATTTTTTTTTTTTTTTTTTATTCATTTGGAGTTTCATAAACACAGGTGAGTGATCTGAGAGTACAAAGTTACCTGAGCAGATTTTCTGCAAGGTCCCCAGATGTTCCCAAAAGGAGAGAAGAAAATCCAGACAGGAATAAGTGCCATGGGCTTGGGAAAAAAAAAGTGTCTCTAATAGTGGAGCCACTGAGATGAAACCAGGCATCCTCATATTCTAACTCATTTGCCCACTTCCCTACCAATCTTATTACTCTGATTTGGGGATTTTGTCCCTGCTGCAATATGTTGGTTAAGGTCTCCCCCTAATATCACTTGGCCCTCCGCCCACTGTGCCATGTGTAAAAAAAAAAAAAAGATTTATAAAAAGAAATGTTTGTGGCTGGAGGGAAGCATGTTGATGCCAAGGAAATCAGCTGCCCATCCAAGGTTCCCTTAAGCAGCACATACCGCCCCTCCTTATCCACATCACTGTCTTGTAGTTCAAAGGGTGTACCTCATCTAATCAATATCGCTGTACCTCTCCGACAGCCCCCCCTTGTAGGAGAGAACACCACATGGGAAAATCCAAGCTTCTCAAATTTTTTATTTTCAGATTGGGAAAGATGAGTTTCTTGAAGGAGTGGAATATCCATTCCCTCTCTTTTTAAATACTACAGTAACTTACGACGCTTTATGGGTCTGGTGATTCCATGCACATTATAAGTGCATGTAGTATAAGTTTGTAAAGTCATTTATGCTTTAAAGATTCTCCCATTGTGATAGAAATCCCTCCCACAAAATAATGAAATCCCTCGTATCCCCACAAACCACACCTGTCATGACCATAAAGTTCCTTACTGTGTGAGTATTTCTGCCCAAACAATCTTTTCAAACCATATTTTGCCAACAGGGCGACTTTAAAAACTATGCATAGAACTGTGAAAACTATACCCTTCCAAGGTTGGAAGCTAATATTTTTAATTAGCCTCTGTGTCCTCTCGTTAACGAGAAGATCAAGGAGGTATACTTTCGCTCCCATTCCTGGAAGACCACCTCCAGAGCTTAGTTGTAACAATGCTCTGAAAAGAAAGCACCATGTGGTGCTGTTCGACATTATTTTAGTGAGCTAGGGTTATTACACACTTCTTCCCCAACTATAGTTGCTTAGCCATTTATACATTATAGGCATAGTATAGCAAGGATTTAAGCAAGTTAGCCCAGATGGCTATCTTTTGCATGTATACCTTGCCTTGACCTGCCCCCCCCTTCCCTGCAGTTCGTTAACCAGTCTCTCAGTTGATGAAGAATAAATGTTAAAGCAACTGTCACTTAGCTGCCGACTGAAGAGTCGCAGGACTGGAGTGGCGATCGGGTACTCTTACATCATTGTCCCTTTCCCTAAATGTCCTTTCAAGTTGACTGTTCTTCTGCTGCACTCGTTTTATTTATGAGCTGCTGGATCTGGTTTAAGGCCTCATGGTGTTGCAATATTTTGGAGCTGATGCGTTTCCTCCCTGCTGCGCGCTGCCATTGTTGTTCCCTTTGCCCTTTGTTTTGGTTCCTAGTTTCAATAATAGGGATCTGTTTCTCCAAAAGAGCTGCCTTAGCTTCCTCCACTGTAGAATACATTCTGGGGCCTGTTTCCGAAAAGATTCGAAGCCTGTTAGAGTAGGGTGTGTGGAACCGAATTGCCTTTTCTTTCAGGGCTTCAGTGACAAGGAGATATTTCAGGCGCTGTTGCTGGACTTCCTGCGGGAAATCGTGATCAAAGTAGAGCCAGTACTGTAAGGTAAGAAACATCCTTTTTAGCCCTCTTGGGTGCTAAAGGAGCTTAATTTAAACACAATCGATTGTGGACGTGCATTGGGATCTGTCGGTTTGGCCTGCAGAGAACGATGAGCTCTCTCAATATGCAGTCTGTAAGCAGCAGGGAGCCCCAGAACATCTTTAAGTAAATTCTCTAGGAATGCTGCTAATGGTGCCACTTCCATCCCTTCAGGCAGTCCATATAGGCGCAGGTTGTCCGTGCGAGATCTCCCCTCTAAATCAAGACATTTTGCCTGAAGCTCTCTCGTCTGTACCACCAGGGAGTGGACAATTTGTGATAGTTGAGCCATGTTTTCTTCTGTCTCTGTCACCCTACCCTCCATCTGTCCCATTCATGTCTCTAGAGACGAAAGCTGTTTCTGCACTACTTTAAATTCAACATTATTTTCTCTAAGAG
Organism: Neoceratodus forsteri; assembly: GCA_016271365.2. Taxonomy (NCBI): domain Eukaryota; kingdom Metazoa; phylum Chordata; order Ceratodontiformes; family Ceratodontidae; genus Neoceratodus; species Neoceratodus forsteri. Next base: position 361,018,533 of record CM028137.1, read on the forward strand.
ATGCACAAATTTCTTTTAACAGGGTTTCAAAACGGGATCATGAGAGCCACTCGCTCTCCCCGTCCGTGTCATAGTTGGCTGCATGGGAGCTCACCGGGGAGGCCGACCTGCTAGGACTTTCCTCCATCAATCCCAATCCATCCTGGGTTTTGGTCTGGTTTTTATCCTTATTTCTGTCTCTGTCAACTTGAACGTCCTCCTCCAGGGTGTGCAGCCATTTCTGAGGTTTTTGGAGCCGTTTTAATCTAATTGGGTTCTGTGTGTCTGGATTTAGGCTCCTAGCTACTCCGTGACGTCACCGGAAGTCCACTCCACATTTTCAATGGAGAGTTAATACATATGGGTTCCAAGAAGCAATAACCATTTCTCAACTGGGAGGGGGAGAATACTGAAACATACACGTTGTCAGCAGATAAGGACCGCCAGGCCCACCTAGTCTGCCCGTAAGCCCTCCCCTTGTTTTGCTGCCACTGACCCTACTAGGTCAATGTCTTTCTCTTTCTCGCTTCATTGGTTCCCTTATGTCTGTCCCATGCGTGTTTAAATCCCTCCACTGTACTCGCTCCCACCACCTCCTGTGGCAGACTATTCCATGTGTCCACCACCCTCTCACTGAAGACAAACGTCCTCACATTTCCCCTTAACCTGCCACCTTCCAATTTCATATCATGTCCCCTCATTCTTGTACTCCTCCTTGTTGTCGAGGCACATGTCAGGAAGCACAGGAAAACCAGGAGCAGTTGTAGAATTCACCAAAAATTATTTATTTACACTAGCAGTATCATAAAATAAACTTGTTCAGTATAACTATTTAGAAAGGCAAAATAAAAAAAATTTCTTTCAGTCTCTGTGTCCCCTGTTCTCCTAATCTCTCTTGCAGTTACAGTTTAGCTCTTATACGTCCTATCAAACCCCATCCTTAGAAGGATCCTTTTTTTTGTAAATATCACGCAAGAGCTGCTAGAACACAGTGTGCTTCTTGAGGCCCTCTTTGCATAGCTTTTGCAAAAGGCTCAAACATTTGCACTCAAGTAACCTCTGGAGTTTTCCATTAGCTTTTTACAATCATCTGAAATTATAATTATATACATTTTAACAGTAATGCTATACATTTTCCAAACAAAAGGAATCCCAATATCAGTTACATTTCCATACAATGATTTGCACATATTTTTATATTAGTAGATATGCAAGGGAGGAAAAACAAACAACAAGAGAGGACTGAGAGGCAGTGAGGCAAATAACTGTGAAACTGTTGGGGTGATCAAATCTGAGGTCTCACAGGAAAATTGGGTTGCGCAACCAAAGAAGAGACTGAAAAGGAAAGATCCTTGCATTTTAAAACCTTTTTTCTAACAACTGGGACAGGGTCTTATTCCACTCTGTCACACTCCTCCTATACTGGTCCCATATATAACCCATACAGGTGGAATAATAATTATCTGCTAACCACCACCTGCAAAACTCTGCAACCAAAGACCACATCAGTGGAATTTTGAACATCCAATCCATAGTGCTTAATTAAAGTATGAATGGAGGACCACGTTGCCGCTTTACACAATTCTAGAACAGCTGCCTCCCCTCTCTCTGCCAAGGAGGTAGCCAGAGCCCTGGTGGGGAGAGCTTTAATGAGGGCTGGAGCTTTCTTTTTTTGACTGCACAGGCCTTGGCAATACAAGTCCTCACCACCTATCTAGCTAATGTGGCTTTGGAAGCTTTGTCACCCTTTTTTGCTGCTCCAAAATGAAGAGACTTTCAGACTTCCTAAATTCTGTTGTCCTGTTGAAGGAGATCGGAATGATTTTTACATAGTTAACTGCCCTTCCATCTTCCTTTCCATGCCAGTTATGTATTCCAATATGCTTCGACCAATTTTTGATAAATAATCTATTTTTGGTGTACCCTCAGATCTTCATAGAGTTCCACTTTCCTCACCACACACTGCTCTTGATTTTCATATTTCTATGACATCAACAACTTCCATTCCATGCTATTCATCTTAATGGCCTGGAATGGTGTTATTGATGTCATAGAATGTTCAGGCAGTAAGAAAAGAAAGAGCAGCAACTCATGAGGAGAGATGGATTCAGTGTAGTAACAAAGGCAACATAATTAGATTATTAATTTAACAAAAAAGGTCAAAAACATATCAGAATATTGGGCAGCCAATAAAAACAACAACTGGAGGGCATCTAGAAGAGTAAAAACCATTTCCTCTCACCTTTAAGGTATGCCCTGACTGCCCTGCGCAGGTCCAAATTATGCAGCTCATGCCCCTTTGGATCTGCTGGCAAAGGACAGAAGGATGGGAAACAGATTTCCTGATTTACATGAAAGGTTGCAGGAACCTTAAGAACAAAGGATGGAACGGTCTTCAATACTACTTAGTCCTTGGGCTCTTTGTGAGACAGTGCCTGAAGTTCACCAATCCTTCTGGCAGAGCTGACTGCAATTAAGAAACATATCTTGCATGACAGGATAGCCAACGGTACTGACAAAAGGGGCTTGGAAAGGTGCCTTACAAGGAGCATTCAGCACCAGATTCAGACCCCATAGGGAAACCAGAGACCAGAACAATGGTATGTGCCTGTGAACCGCTCTTAAAAAATGTATAACCTCATGGTTGGTCCTCAAAGACGTGCCCACGAAACATCCCATGGCTTCTTCAAGCACAGACACCTGACCCCTGAGAGTGCTCAGCGCAAGCCCTCAATCTACCCCCACCTGCACAAAATCCAAAATCTGTGGAACTGTAGCTTTGGTGGGTCTGACATCTTTCTCTCTGGCTCTGGATGAAAAAGTATTCCACACACGGTCATAGGCCACAGACGCAGACACGAGAGTATCCACCAATTTTTTTGTTGATGTCTCAACAATCTCCTCCTCTCAGAGGCCAGGCCACCAGCTGCATTGCCTCTGGGTTTGGATGCAGAATGGGCACTTGGGAGAGAAGGTCCCTGCAGTCCGGGAACCAGAATGGGACCTGCTGGAGTAGATTCACAAAGTCTGGGAACCACGTCCTCTTGGCCATTTTGGAGTGATCAGCAGGAAGCTTCCTTTTGACCACCTTATTTTGTGCAGAACCTTGGGGAGGAGTGATAATGGAAGTAACGGCTACGCTCTGATGAAATCCCACATGTGGGACAGAGCATCTGCTGTCTCTACCCATGGACACTGGTACTGAATGAAGAGCCTTGGTACCTGGGCCTTTCTCTTTGATGTGAAAAGGTTGATCTGAGGTTGACTGAACCTTCCTCACAGGAGGCTGAACACCTCCAGGTTCAACATCCATTCCTCTGAATGGACTGCCTCTTGACTCAGCCAAATCAGCCTGGATGTTCAGTTCTCTTGCCAAATGAACAGCCGAGAGCGCCAGGAGGTTGTTTTCTGCTCACAGCAGCACTTTGGTTGCTTCCACTAGCACTTCGTTGCTTCTTGTGCTTCCTTGGTTGTTTATGTATGCCACAGTGGAGGCATCCTCCCATCTTACCTTCACTACCTGTGATTGTACTCGACTGTGGAAATGAACAGCAAGACGTTGCCCTGCCGGTGCAGTGGTAGTGCTACCACTTGCAGCGCCAGCAACCTGGGTTCAGGAATGAGCTTGGGTAGCTAGAGGGTAGACTGCGGCGGGGAAGAGATGGATCAAGCAGCAATCGCATGCTCTCCATCTCCAGGGAGGAAGGGGGATTCTGCTTCCTTGCGCCTCCTGGAACAGTGCCCCTGGGTGACCTGGCTGAGGCTGGGAGGCATGCGGACACTTGCTGTGTATATGCCGTAGCATCACTGCACGTCACACCTCCCCATGCTGGAAACTGCAAAGAAAATCTTGGCCTGGGCACGGGTCCCTGAGCCATCACTATACAGCCGCCTGACTGGAGAGTGCAGGGGGCCTTAGCTGGCCGTCCCTTTCCCCTGCCCAGAGGGTAAACCCAGGCTCTGTGGTGGCAGGCTGCAGCGGGGTTGGCTGGTGGATTTGGGCCAGTGACATGGGGGCATAAAGCATTAATAAAAAGAGCAAGACGTACTGCCGTCATTTCCAATAAATGTATCTGGAACCATTGCTCCGAAGGGGTCCAAACACCCTAGACCAGAATGTGATCAAGAACTGTGCACCAGCCAGATGGGCCGGCATCAGATGTCAATATCAGCTTCAGGGGGAGCTTCCAATAAAGACTCCCTGGTGAAGTTCTCATGACTTTTCCACCAAGCCAGTGATTGTCAGACTGATCAAGGAAGCATAATCAGGGCATGGTAGTCTTCAGAGGCTGGATTCCAGGCCTCTAGCGTTCCATTCTAGAGGGGCTGAATATGCAAGCAGGCCCATGGAACTAGTTCTACTGCTGCAGTCAATCAGCCCCAGAATCTGGAGAAGCCTGTGAGCAGAAACCGAGCAATGGCTGTTCAGTCGCTGCACCTCTCACCTCACGGTCTGCATCCTGGTCCTGGATGGAGAGGAGAACACTTTCCCCTCATCTGTCCTGAATACCGCACCCAAGTTTTTCAACCTCTGAGACAGGAAGAGAGAACTCTTTTCATAACTAATGCAGCCATGCATTTCCAGCACCTCCAGGGTCCTTGACAACAACCTCCATGCCACCTAAGCCGATGATGCTCAGATGAGCTGGTGTTCAGGTAGGGGTACATGTGAAGTCCCGCCTGTCTTAGCTGTGCCACTATTATGTAAAGAACTTGGAGAATACTTGGGAAGCAGTCACCAGCCCAAAGGGAAGCGCTCAGCACTGGAGAAGCTGCCCCCCCCCACCCCGAGTCGTGAAGCTCAGAAACTTCTGGTGTGACTGGCAAATGGGAATGTGGAGACAGGCATCCCTTCAGATCTACGGACACCAGATAGTCTTCCAGCTGGACGGCCTGGACGATTGAACACAAGGACTCCATCTTGAACGTTGTGTGATGAAGAAACTTATTTAGGTGCTTCAAGTCCAGAATCAGGTGGAACCCTGCCCACCCCACAACTTCTTGGGAACCATAAAGTAAATAGAGTAAAATCCCAGACCATCCATGCTGGGGGTAGGACACTAGGACAACTGCCCAATCTGTAACAAGTGATGCAAGGTCTGGGCTACAGACTGTCTCTTCACTTGGCTTTGGAGCACAGGGGAGTACAGGAAACAGCCTCTTTTGGGTACTGTAACAAATTTCATGGCATATTCTAGAGCCAAGATTTCCCGTACCTATGCATCTGATGTCATTTGGGCCAATCTCTGGTAAAAATTCTGCTGTCTTCCACCAAGTGAAAGGGGTCTAGGAGAGAGAGAGAGAGAGAGAGAGAGAGAGAGAGAACTAAACACATCAGCGCCTGCAGAAATTATCAACGCTCCATCCCAGACACAATGCTGGACAAGTGAGGCACACACACTACACATGTGCAAGCAGGATGACGTCACATGATGCATGTAACATGATGCACGTGACATCACCACAATAGGTGGCAGCATGCCCAATACAGCAAAGGCATGAAGACTCGCACATTAGCAAGCACCAAGGAGGAAGAGGCACAAAAGTAGCTAACAGAATTCCAGCAATGGCAGAGAGGTGCTTGGATCGCCCCACCCAAAGAACAGCACAATCTACCATACAAACATATGAAAGAGCCAGCAGAAGGCGGCCATTTGGTCTATCAAGTCTGCTCATATTGGAAGATACCTAGCTTATGCCACTGACCCTGTTCCCTCCCTCCCCATCTGCCCCCTCCGCCCACAGTTTCCCTTTATGCCTATCACAGACCATCTTAAAGCTGCCCACAGTGTTCTCTGAGACCACTTCCTCTGGTAATGCATTCCAGTTGGCTACCACCCTTTCCATAAAGGAATGCTTTCTAACATCCCTCCTAAACTCCCCCTCCCCCAGTCTTAAACTTTGCCAAATCGTGGTTCACTGTTTCTCATTTTGAAGAGATCTTCCCTATCCACCCTATTTATCCACTTTGTGGCAGGATTGTGCCATGTTCCATTGCTGTGTTCCCAGGTATATTAGTTATTTACATAATTCATAAAAAGACCCTATTGCATAAGCCTGATTTCAACTGTGGTTTACTGGAGTGGACAATTCCCTGTGTTTTGGGTGGGCAGCCCTGTAGCTTACTAGGTGACCCATCTTTTTAATTCAAACAGTATTTCTTTAAATTGTAAAATGGATTTGAACCTCCAGAGCTCCAGTGTTAAATGTAAGGGTCATTTAAGGCAAACAGCAGGGCCATTTAGTCAAGCCTGAGTTACTGGAAATATTGGCCTTCACAAAGGGCCCTGGCTTAAAAGTCAGCAGAAAGGTGCCGTGGAGTCTAGAGTCCTATGGTTTTAGGATTTTGGCATCTGTACTGGAGTAATTACAATTTGAGTGAAGCCACTTAAGGGCTAAGTGGCTTATTGGGAGCAAGAGAGATTGGACTAGCAAAACCAGCAAGGGGTGAGACATGCAGACTCCAGTTACACGGGTTGGGGGAACCTGTATTTTGCAAACCCCCAACTAGGAAACTTGCAGTTACACTTTTAAACTTTGAACATGGGTGCTGGTTGGTCCTTTCTCAGCATGTGAAGAGGTCAGCCTATTACAACAAGGAACATCAGAGGCAGGACTTTTGATTTTATTTAAAAGAGCCTGCAGAACTTGCCAGAAACAGACATAACCTCTCTTTCAAAGACGCTCCTGGAAGCAACAAAACAAGACTTTGGACCCCTATCTAAATTGCCACCAAACAGATGGGGAAACCTGAAACCTACCAAGAACTCTTTTCATTTCCAGCACTAAGGACTTTTCAAGGTAGAACTACATTCGCTAGAATTTAAATAGTCTATCTTTTTTGTATATTTCCAAATTTCTTCTCATATCCTGTAACCAATATTAAGAAAAGTATATAATTTGTTGTATGTTATTTACAGTACTTACTTACTCATTAGTAAAGCTTTTGGCTTACTTTAAACTAATTCTGCCAAAGTCTGTTGTATGTGTTGGTTTGGGAAAGTTGGTTCAAATCAATCTATGCCTGTCTAACGCTTAAGGGCCAGAAACTACCGAAATTAGAATCCAGAAAGGGACTCTGAATGAAAAGGGGGGGGGGGACAAAAGGGGTCTGTGAGGGATGAACCAGTCCCTGCAATTCGCTGGGAAAAAACATACACAGGGTGCATAGGGCATCCCCGGTCTATACACGTCTGTGGCTTTTCCGGTTTGCTGCACAGTGGACAAGAGGTTTCTCTCCCAGGAACAGAGACTCTAGACTATATTTGAACCCCTCACGCAGAAAGAAGAAGCCCTAGGACCTCCTTGGCGGACACTCAGTTGTGAAACAGCGAGTGTTCCAAAAGGACAGGAAGGGGAGTATTCCTGATCCAGATCACAAGGGGATTCACTGTAGCCCAGAGAATCCTGCCCCACCAGAGTGGGCTTGTGACAGATTGGTGTCAGCGTATGGGATTGTAATTATTTAAACAAACCACACACAAAGAGGGCAGGACTTGGAAAGAGAAAACTGGTTACAGAATCTAGTTCCTTACCCTATTTTGTTTTTCTTTGGTTGCAAGTGCAGATCAGACTAGTGGTAGCGTACGGAAGACAGAGAGGAGTCCTGTATGAGGAGCACACTAAAAAGAACCTCATGGAAGCCCTCATGGCAGCCGATGACCAGGCGGCTACCCGGGACTTCGAGTCATAGTCGGTGACTGCAGAGGACCAGACCTTGGGCATGGAGGTGCCAGAGGGAATCGCAGTGACCAGATTCAGGATGGAGGCCAGAGAGACCAGAGTGGAACTGGTAAGCACAATTACATAAGAACTTACTGTAACAGTAGAAATTTGAGAGGGGCTCCTGCAGCAGGCTATTACCATTAGGACTGAAGCTCAAGCAGTCCCAAAAAAAGGAAACAGATCCAGGTGGAGGCTGCAATGCAATAGTGCTAAGAAGGCACCTAAATAGGAGCCCTTGAAGGACCACCAGGCCAAAACTTGCCCTTCTTCTAGAAGCAATGTCCAGACTGTAGTGCTTAATGAAAGTATGCACTGAGCTCTAAGTAGCTGCTGCACAGATGTCTCCAATGGAGACGTTACGCAACGATGCAAGTGAAGTAGCCACTCCCCTAGTAGAATGACCCCTAACTGAGCCTGTTAGGGGCTTGTTGTACTTGTAACAGAAGACGATGCAATTTGCCAGCCACTTCAATAGACATTGAAGCGCCTTGACAGCGAGGCACAAAGGCCATGGCCACGAACAACTGCTCAGTCTTACAGCGTGGAGCAGTGCGCTAAGATAATACCGTAGTGCCCTGTGAACACCCAAAGTATGCAGGAGCGCTTCCTTTCTGTTCGAGTGATCAGGATAGTACACTGGGAGGTTGATGTCCTGATTCTGAGTAAGCTCGGACACCACCTTGGGCAAAAACTTAGGATTGGTTAATAAGGACACCCTGTCCCTATGAAAAATTAAGTAAGGCTCCTTACACATCAGGGCCTGAAGCTCAGAAACTCTGGCAGAAGTAAAGGCAACTAAAAATAATGCTTTCCGAGAAAGGAAGCGAAGCTCGCATTCCACGGCAGGCTCGAACGGGGGAAGAGTCAGCTTTCCTAGCATAAAAAGGAGATCCAAAGGAGGTACCAGATCTCTGATGGGAGGCTTAATATGCAGTATGCGCCACAAAAATGTACGGGACGCGTCCAGTTGAGCGAGGGTGTTTCCCTCCATAGGTACATGGTAAGCAGAGTTTGCTGAAAGATGTACTTTAATGGAGGAGTAGCTCAAGCCTTGATTTAATAAGGAGAAGAGATACTCTAAAATAGAGTTCACTGGATAGGTGAGCGGGTCCATGTGACAAGGTGAAGCCCACAGACAAAATCTTTTCCGATTCATGGCATAAGTGGATCTACAGTAGTGGAGTGCTTTCTCGCTGCTATGAGAACGTCTGAGAAAGTCCGCCACCTCCTGGGAGACCCCAAACCTAGATTTGACTAAGTCTGCAGGAGCCAGGCACGAAGATGCAGGGATTTGAGGTCCGGGTGGACCAGTGTTCCTTGATCCTGTGATAGAAAGTGTGAGCTCAGCAGCAGCTGTACTGGAGGTTCCACTGCCAGCTGCTGAAGTAGTGGGAACCAAATCTGCAGAGGCCAAAAAGGAGCGATGAGGATCATCTCTGCTCCTTTGGCCTGTAGCTTCAGAAGAACCCTCTGAAGAATAGGAAATGGAGAAAAGGTGTACAGAAACCTCCCTGTCCAACAAAGGGACAAAACGTCTGGCCAGAAAACACCAGATGTAGGCTCTAGTGTGCAGAAACTGGGCAGTTTGGCGTTGAGTGGAGATGCAAAGAGGTCCAACTCTGGGTGGACCCACCTGTCAAACAGATGATCTGCTACCGACTGGAAGAGCTCCCACTCGTGAGCCTTGGATCGAGACCAGCTTAGACTGTTAGCCAAGATGTTTTAGATGCCTGGAACATGAATAGCAGTGAGATCTAGGCAGTGTTCCAGTGCCCAATACCAGACTCTCATCGCCTCACGGCAAAGAGGGTAAGAATGTGTGCCCACCCCACTTGCTTGTTGACGTAAAACATTAAAGACATGTTGTCCATCTGGATGAGTAGAGGGCCTGGCGAAAGGTCCATCTGAAATGCCTGCAAGGCGTTCAGGACCGCTTGCATCTCTAGGATATTGATGTGGAGCAGCTGATCGTCTGGAGACCATGTTGCATGGGTCTGTCTGTCTTCCAGATGAGCACCCCAACCGAAGCCGGATGAGTCTGTAGTTTAGTTAGAATCAGCCTCGGGGGCGCCTGCCAAAAAGGGACCCATTGTACCAGGTTGGAGAGATCCAACCACCAGGGCAGAGTCCTTCATACTGGGTCAGAGACCCTGACTGGCTGGTCTGGTCTAGGTCATCTGACTTTTGCTCCCACTGCACCCTGAGCAACCACTGTCGATCTCTCATGTGGAGGTGGGCCAAGGGAACTGTGGAGATGGCCACCGCCATGTGCCCCAGAAGTCTGAGGAAGGTTCTGGCTGGGACCCGTAGAGCCATGGATACCATCCGGGCTATGCCCCTTAGACAATCCCCCCCCTTTCCTGCGGGAGGAAGGCCATGCCTTGAACTGTGTCCAGGACCGCTCCAATAAAAAGGAGTCGCTGGTTGGGCCATGGGGATGACTTTGGGAGATTCAGGGTGATCCCCAACTCTCAGAAGAGAGTAAAGGTGTCTCTGAGAGTGCGAAGTAGCTCAGCACTGGCGGGAGCTGGCAGGAGCCAGTCTTCTAGGTAGCGGAAGACGTAATGGCCCTGGTGTCAGAGCCGCAGCCACCACCGCTAGGCACTTGGTGAATACTCGAGGAGTGGAGGAGAGGCTGAATGGCAAGGCTCAAAAATGGCAATGTCTCCCATGGAAGTGGAACCTCAGGAACTTCTAATGGGGAGGAAAAACCCTTATGTGCAGGTAGGCATCCTGCATATCCAGGGAACAGAGCCAGTCCCCTTGGTGCAAAAGGGGAATGAGGCCTGGAAGAGTGACCATTCTGAACCGCTTGGACTCTATAAAGAGATCTGGGGAGCCAAGGTTCAGAATGGGCTGAAGGTCTCTGGTCATTTTTGGGGACCAGGAAAAAAATGAGAACAGCAGCCCTGCCCCTTATTGATCTGAGGGGACCGGCTCTATCACCTGTTTCTGCAGAAGGGCTTGGATTTCTCCTTCTATCAGAGGAATGTGCAAAGGAGGATAATGGGAGGACCCTGGTGGCTTGTCCAGAGGGTTCTGAAGGAACTAGAGAGTATGCTCTCTCCTTATAAGGTCCAACACCCAGAGGTCTGTGGTGATGCTGCTCCATCTCTCCAGGTAGAGGGAGAAGCAACCTCCTACTGCCTCTCCCATCACCTCTGTCGGAGGAGGGGGGCAGATAGCGAGTCATTGGACAGATCCAGGAACAGGCAGAGAGGGCTGGGAGGTCTTGGGACCTCTAGAGATGGATCTCTCAGGAATTTGGATTGGTGCCTTTCACTTGAAGCCACCCCTCTGCTGAAATTGGCTGTGGGTGCTTTGCCCTGAGGGCTTATGAAAAGGCATTTTGCGAAAGGGTTTCTGGTCCCCTTATACATCTTTTGGACGGACCAGATAGATTTCCTGGAGTCTTGGAAGCAAGAGATCAGTTTCTCCATCTCCTCCCCAAAAGGATGGAACCCTGGAAGGGAAAGTGCAGGATCCTGGACTGCAGTGCGGGGATAGGAAGCATAAATGCCCCTTGGACCGACCCCGGTCCTTTCTTTGGGACATACACTGGTCAGAGTCCTTTTTCTTGTCCTTGTGCTTCGAGGACCGAGAAGAATATTTTTCCGCTGGTGAGCTCTGCATCATGGCTACCTGCTGTTCCAAAATATGGACTTTCAGTGCCTTGAGGCGGCGAATCAGAGTCTAGTCGGTAAAACCGCTGCAAACAGAGCAGGCCTTGGTGTCGTGGTCGTGCCCTAGGCAGAAGACACAGGCCTCATGCTTGTCCTTAGCCGGAATCTGGCAGCGCAGGCACACTTCGTCCTCTTCTTCTCAGTGGAGGAAACCGAAGACGGTAAAGACAACATACAGCCAACGATAAATCGGATGAAAAGGGGACATTTCGACAAAAAACGGTTGAAAACTTGGCAATAAATTCACTGGAAACTACTGAAAAAGTTCTAAAAGGCAACCGAAGAGCTGAAGTAGATGGGTCTGCAGTGGGAAAGCAAAAATTACTTACCATAGTAATCTTGATTCTTCCCAGTGATACTCAGGTATTCATAACTTCTGCAGTGTCCCTTTAAGATAGAGCTGCCAGAGAGATGGAACATATGCAAATGATGGAATCTTTTACGCATGCCACTTTTTCAAATGCTGCCTTCTACTAACTGCCTTAGCTCTAAACCCCCTCAGATTTCCTGGAAGCCTGGAAAGACAGGCCCACGAGGACTAAGTGTAATAATAATAATAATATCAACAACAATAATAATATTAACCGTAAAAATAATAATTGTAGGAACTCCCTTAACACCCAAAAAGGCCTATAACTGGAGGGCATAACATATGAAAGAATACCCCTTAATGTCAATCACCTGAAAAGGGGGAACAACAATAGTGAACACAATCACAGCATATGTGCCAGAGTGTGGCACATATACCCCTGAGAAGAAAAAAATTACTCACCGTAGTAATCTTGTTTCTTCCAAGGGAATCTTACTGTATTCTGACTTATGCAGTGTGGTCTCCCCATAGGATTGGCCGGAGCCAAAATGGTTAACAGAACCTATGCAAATGATGGAATGCAAGGCTCGAGCTTGGTTTTCAAAGCACTGTCCCTGGTAAACAGTTCTAAACTGTCAGATTCTTATGAAGCATGCACAAAGAACTATCTAACTATGCTAATACTAACAATAGTCCCCCCCCAATATTAACTATAAATGTCTCCCCTTGAAACATTTAATGTGGCACCACTAAGACTCAAGTCACAGATGCTCAAGAGAAAACATTATACACACAGGTTTTCAACATTTCCTATTACAGCTGGAGTTCAGTGACCAAAGGTTTCTAGTAGGGGAGGAAAGGAGGGAGCTCAGAATACAGTAAGATTCCTTTGGTAGAAACAAGATTACTATGGTGAGTAATTTTTTTCTTCAAGCCCTAGGAAATCTTACTGTATTCTGACTTATGCAGACTACCCAAGCAGTACCTTTGGAGGTGGGCCTATTTAGGAAACAGGCTCTGCAGGACTGCTGTACCAAATCTGGCATCCCCTCTGGCTTGGCATCCAAACAGTAATGCTTGGTAAATGTGTGGACTGTCTTCCAGGTAGCTGCCTTACAGATGTCCACAAGGGGAATGTCTCTAGCAGCTGCCAAAGAAGTTGCTGTACCCCTGGTCGATTAGGCCCTGATGCCTGCAAGTGGCTGCTTACCCATCTTACTGTAGCAAAACTGAATGCAGGCTACAATCCATCGTGCAATGGATCTTTTTTTGGCTGGTTTTCCTTTCCCTACATCCCCATAGGTAAGGAAAAGCTGAGTTTGATCCTGCCTATGACCTTTTGTGTGGTCAAGGTAGTAGCTGATTGCCCTTTTTTCCATCCAGGTTGTGCAGCCTGCATTCACCTGAGGTGGAATGATCAGCAAAAAAGACAGGTAATGTAGTAGACTGATAGAGGTGGAACTCTGACACCACCTTGGGCAGAAATTTTCTGTTAGTCCCAAGGACTACTTTGTACTTGTGGACAGCCATGTACCTAGGTTCTGTAGACAATGCCTGAAGCTAATTCTTCTGGCAGAGGTTATGGCTACCAAAAATACTATTTTTCAAGTCACATACTTTGAGGTCTGGCCAAGACATGGGTCTGAAGGGGGTTGTATGAGCTAAGCAATGCAAATGTTCAGGTCCCATATGGGAGTTAGCTCCCTGTGTGGGAGATGCAAGTGTAGCATTCCTTTAAAAAAATGTTTAAACACTGGGTATGAAGCTAGGAAGAGATATTACCTGCAGACAAGTAGACAGCTGCCAGGTGCACTCTCAGGGTAGAGGCACATAAACCCGTAGAAGGTAGATGAGCAATATAGTCCAGGACTATTGACAGTCTGGCCTGGTTATGGTCCTTGCCCGTGCCTGACACCAAATGGAAAATCTCTTCCATTTGGAAGAATAGGTTTTCTTCATCGATGGCTTTCTGGATACACTCAGGATTTCCATAACCCCTCCTGACAGGTGCAGGTCTGCATATCCTAAGTCCTCAAGAGCCAAGCTTTGAGCCTGAGGGATTGCAGGATGGGACAGATGATGTGCCATGTGAGGATGACAGCAGGTTGTGCCTCCTGGGCAGATCGATTGGTTTGGTTACTGACAGACAGAATCATGGAGTACCAAGGTTATCTGGTCCAGTCTGGGGCAATGAGAATCATTGTTGCTGGATGGGCTCTGAGTTTGTTCAGCACCTTTAACAGCAGAGGAAAGGAAGGGAATGCATACAGAAACGTCCCCGACCAATCCAGAAGTGCATCCAGAGGGACTGTGCCCTTGACTGGGGGGGTCTGCAGCAAAACTGTGGTAGCTGATGATTGCTTGGTGCTGTGAACAGGTCCACTTCTGGAGTGCCCTATCTCCTGAAGATGGCTTCCAGTACCTGCTTGCTCAATGACCACTCGAGGTGGTTCTTGTCGATTCTGCTGACAGCATCTGCCAAAACACTGTCCTTTCCTGGGAGATGGACAACTGAGAGGGAAACCTCAAGGGAATAAATATGCCAAGGACCAAATTGTCATTGACTCCATGCAAAGAGGAGTTGACCTTGTGCCCCCTTGTTTATGTAGTACATGGTGGTTGTATTGTCTGTTCTGACCTGAACCACCTTGCCCTCTACTTGACTGGCGAATGACTGAAGACCCAGGAGAACTGCCCTGAGAGCCAACAGGTTGATATGCAGGAGTGATTCCTACTTTGTACATGTGCCATGTGCTGTGTGCATACCTTTCAACCTCCTGCCTCATAAATCAGGGACAAGGCATAAAAAAAAAATCGGGAACAAAGGACCAAAATCAGGGACACATCTTTAGAATTAGAGATATCCACCCAGAAAGCTAATAGAAGATGAGGCTTAGTGCAACATGCATTTTCTAAAGAAGAACACGTCTGTAACTTTAATGTTTGACATAATTTTGTGTTTACAATCCCCACTGTTTAGCCACGGAAACACAAATTTTAGGAGAGACAGAGTAAAATTTTGAGTCAAAATCAGGGATGTCCCTGAAAATCAGGGACAGTTGACAGGTATGGCTGGGTGATCCCCAGATGTGCGCCCCATCCTAGAAGGGATGCATCTGTAGTTCACACCAGCGAAGGGGCTTGCTGCAAGACTGGCACAGCTTGCCTGAGACTGGCCTGCTCTTGCCACCACTGTAGAGCTTGGCAAAATGTCACTGTGACGGGTACTAGTTTTGACAGAGTCTCTTTTTTGAAGTCAAAGAGCTCTCAGGTGGAATTGGATGTCCCTCATTTGGAACCTGGCTCCTGACAGTTGCTGTGGATGTTGCCATATGGCCTAGTAGTTGCAGGAAGTGTCTTGCTGGCCTTGGGACATGAAGCTTAAAGGAACTGGCTATCTGAATAAGGTTGTCCACTCTGTCCTGAGGGAGGACAGCCTTTCCCTTTCTTGTGTCCAGTTCTGCCCTATGAATCTGAGCAGTTGAACTGGTTCCAAAACAGACTTTTTCTGGTTTACCAAGCACCCCAGTGAGTGTAGGACATCTTGTGTGAGTGTCAATGCCTCTATTGCTTGTTGATACGATTGGCCTACTATCAGCCAGTCATCCAGGTAGGGGAACACTGACACCACTTGTCACGTTAAGTGTGCCACAACCACAGCCAGACATTTTGTGAACACCCTTGGAGCAGATGTCACCTGATGGTAATCTGAACCCGAGGTACTTCCTGTGTGGTCCTCTTATTGGGATATGGAAGTTAGCATCCTTTAGGTTCAGGGATGGTAGCCAGTCTCCCTGCCTTAGGATTAGTAGTACAGTAGCCAGAGAAACCATCTTAAATTTTGTTTTTTACAAATGTAACCCCCTTGTTACCCGGGGTTACTAGAATCCCAGTAAGACCTAGTGGTAGGCAGGGAAGGCAGCTTGTGAAACTCCAGTTAAATGGGTTTCACACTGTCTCACTCTGTTCTCAGTCACAGCTGAGACTGAGAGATGACATCACCATAGAACTGTCGCAGCTGCATAAGCCACATCGGAATCTGCAACAGCAGGGAGTGAGATAGAACTTTGGGAGTTTTCAAAGTCAGTCTTCTGTTTGTTTTGAAGAAGAAGGAAGTCTCCTGTTTACTGTCAAGCAGGAAGGGAGTTTTCTGTTTACCTCCTAAGGAGAAGGAAGTGTCTTTTGTTTACCTTTTGAAAAGAGAAGAACAGTGTCCAGTTTTAAGTGGTGGAGACCGCTGTCCAGGTACCAGTGCCCCTCCCTCGGGGCAAGTGTCCTCTGTGGATTCCAGGGCAATCCCTAATTTCCTACAGAAGAAAGCTGCCTTTTACAGTTTCTGTTCTGGTCTGATAACAGTGAAAGAAGTGGTACTTCGCCTGTGGGGCACCTGCAGCGAAAGGGTAAGTGTTGTGCTCTATTTGAGAGGGCAAACAATATATGTTTCTTCAGTTTGGAAAATGTGAAGAAAAGCTGGGATGTGAACTACTATTTGGGAGGCCTATTGTACTAGGACAAACAAATGGAGTAGTTTAAAATGTAAAGTCTGAATGGATTTCAAGTAATGTTGTAGAGGGGGTGCTTCAGGTCATCCACCGTTTAATCTACATTTCAAAGTTTAAGTTTCTGTTTGTCCAGAGAAATGGCCGGGTATGGGTTGTGGGAGCTGGAGGTGGGAACACCCCATCTTTAGTAACCAGGTCCACCTCTCAGGTTCTTCTGTGATTGCGCTACTGCCTCTCGCCTGGCCAGTGATGAGGTAGGTACCCAGTGGGTGCATAAAATTGGAAAATCTCTCTAGGAGTCGCAGACTCTAAGTGGTGTGGGGAGCCACAGCTTGGGAAAATATTCTCCTTGTTTGATGGGAGTCCGAAGGAAGTTAGAAAACAAATCTCTCTAGGAGTCGCAGACTCTAAGTGGCGTGGGGAGCCACAGCGTGGGAAAATAATTCTCCTTGTTTGATGGGAGCCACAACAAGTAAAGTTGGGTTCATCCTTTAAATGGACCATCAGTCAAGTGGCCGGCAGGGGAGCCAGGCCAGTCGGGCCGTGTATCCAAAGCGCATGCAAGTCTGGGCTGAGTGCCTGGTGGGTCCAGAGCCTGAAATCAGTAGAAATGGGTTCATTCTTTAAGTGGACCGCCTTGTAGTCTCTAATCTGCATTTACAGTAAACGTAGCCCCTTGGGGGTCCATCTATGCTTTGTTATGTTCAGCTAGTTATGAATGAAAGCCACACTGAAAAATCCCAGTCCTGGTTCTGGACATTACAGTTATTGCTTCCTGTAGTCGGATTTACTTGGGTGCCCCTGTGCAGAGTAGCCAAACCTAGGTCCCCTTGTGTCAGGCAACCTCATCCTCCCCGAACCCAGGTCCCCACCAGGTATTGCTGCCAACGCCAACAGCATGCCACCTGTCGTTTTAGTAAAAAGGCAGGGGTGAGGAGTTACACAAATGTTTAAGTGTCTGAGATCCAGAATGGGTCACCACTCCCCTGTTTTCTTTGTTGTGAGGAAGTACCTTGAGCACAAGCCCTTTCCCTTTTGGTCTGAGGGAACTAGCTCTATTGTTTTTGTAACAGAAGGCTTGAAACTTCCTCTTCCAACAAGGCTGTATCTAATGGGGAAGAGGGTTTGAAGACCCTTGACCTCAGTCATCTGTTCGAGCTGTTCAGCTGAGCTACGCCTTATGTGCTTACCGCAGACCTCCTTGACTTACCAGAGGATAACGTTTCTCGGGGTGCCCAAGTTGCAATCTGGCAGTGCAATCCTCTAAGACCGTGGCGAAAAGGACTTGCACAAGTTACCGCCTACGAATGTACTCGAGCCAAGGCAGTACACACCGCGTGGTCTGAATCGGTCCAGGACATCTTCTGCCCACAGGGGCACAGACTAAATCCGGGAGTCGATTTGTCCATCACAGCCACGAGGGAAGATAAAGACCGAAGTCTTGTAAATTTTAAGATTAGTTTCAGGTTAACCAAAGAGTTTGGATCCAGGCCTAAAACGCAGAGTGCAGAGGAGGGAACCTGAGCTTCCAAGCGGTGAGGAAGATCTGGCATCGTGGGGCGGAGCCAAGAATTTTACCACCCGGGTGGGTGGGGGAAGCCAGCTTGAAGACCTTCCGGCAAGAAACCTGCCAGTAAGTGTGGATTGAACAACATATCCATGTCCCTAGAAACAAGATTACTATAGTGAGTAATTTTTTCTTCTAACCCCAGTAATACTCAGGTATTCTAAACTTCTGCAGACTACAAAGCAGTACCTTTGGAGGTGGGCACAGACCCTACTTTGGAAACAGACCCTGCAGGACTGCTGTGCCAAAGCTGGCATCACCTCTGGACTGAATATCCAGACTGTAATGCTTTGTAAAGGTGTGTACTGTTTTCCAGGTAGCTGCTTTACAGATGTCCACCAAGGGAACATCCCTGGCAGCCGCTATGGTAGCAGCTGTGTCCCTTGTGGAATGGGCCCTCAACCCTGCTGAGGGCTCTTTTCCAGCCTTAGAGCAACACAACTGGATATGCTGTACAATCCAGTGAGAAACTGACCTTTCTGATGCTGGGTTACCCCTTCCCACATCCACACAGGTCAGAACAGCTGTTTTCTGTCCTGCCTATGGACTTTAGTGGCTGTCAGGTAGCATAAGAGCTCTTTTGACATCCAGACTATGAAGTCTCCTTTCACCAGAACTAGAGTATTCAGTGAAGAAGACAAGTAAGGTAATGGTTTGGTTCAAATGGGAATCAGAAACCACTTTAGGAAAAAACTTCCTGTTTGTTCCCAGGACCACTGTCTCTGTGGAATGAAATGTTGTCCTGTTCAATGTAGAGACTGAAGCTCACCGATTCTTCTGGCAGAAATCATTACCACAAGGAAAACAGTTTTTCATGTGACATATTTCAAATGAGCTGAAGACATAGGCTCAAAAAGGGGGGCCCGTGAGCCTAGCAATATACACATTTAGGTCCCATGCTGGCAAGTGTTCCATGTGTGTGTGTGGTTGGGGGGGGTGCAAATGGGCCAGGCCCTTAAAAACTTTTGAAAACAGGGTCTGAGGCCAGAGAAACATTCTGTCCAACTGAAATGTAAGCAGATGCTGCAGCCAGGTGGACCCTTAAGGTACTGGACTGCAAGCCCAGTGACTACAAATAAGTAAGATAGTCCTGCACAGCTGGGACACCAGCCTGTGCTGGTATCACTCCTCTGGCTGAACAAATAGAAAACCCTTTCCATTGTGCGGCATAGGTTTTCTTAGTGGAGGTCTTCCTGTAACCCCTTAAAATGTCCAAGACACTTTCAGAAAGATGCAAGCCTGCATATTCTAGGTTCTCAAGAGCCATGCTTTGAGCCTGAGTGACTTGGGGTTCGGCTACAGGAGCCCCCCCTTGGTTGGAGGTTAGTAGACTGTGCCTCCAAGGAAGGTGTATTGGCTCCGCCACAGACATGGGGAATAGCAGAGAGTACCATGGCTGCCTGGTCCAGTCTGGTGCTATCAAGATCATCGATGCTGACTGGGACCTGATCTTGGGCAATGCTCTGTATACCAGAGGAAAAGGAAGGAAAAGCATACAGGTGCTTCCTTGACCAATTCAGAGCCAGAGCATCCCAAGGGGACTGTTCCATGATCTGGTGGTCTGCAATAATACTGCGGCAGGTGGTGGTTCTTATGGGATGCGAAAAAGTCTACCTCTGTGGTGCCCCACCACCTGAAGATCACTTGCACCACCAGACTGTTCAAGGCCCATTTGTGGTAGGCCTGGTTGATTTGACTCAGGGTATCTGCCAAGGTATTGTCCTTGCCTGGCACATGAATAGCATGGAGGGAAACCCCCATGGAGTATGCTAGACTCCATATCGACTTCCATGCATAGAGGGGCTTGACCTTGTCCCTCCCTGCTTGTTTATGTAGTACATTGTGGTGGTATTTTCTGTTCTGACCTATACCACATTTCACTGCACTAGTTGTGTGAAAGTCTTTAGTGCCAGTAACAATGCTCTTTAGCTCCAGCAGGTTTATGTGCAGGAGTGACTCTGCACTTGACCATGTGCACTGGGTGGTGTGAACCCCAGATGAGTGCCCCACCCTAGTAGAGATGCATCTGCTGTCAAAACAACTGATGGGGACTCTTATTGAAAAGGAACCCCTTCCCTTATGTTGATTTCCTCTTTCCACTGTTGGAGGGCCTGTAACAATGCTTTTTGTTACTGGAATTAGTTTTGATAGAGAGGATACTTTCTCTGACACCAGTGTGCCCTGAGGTGAAATTGAATGTCCCTCATCTGGAAACTGGATTCCAGGACTGTGCCAGTGGCAGCTGCCATGCGGACCAGTAGCTGAAGAAACTGTCTTGCAGTTCCTGGTTTATTCAGGCTGAATGAGCCCGATATCAGTGGAATACTTCTTGCCCTGTATGAAGCAGGTAGGCCCTGCCTTGCAGAGTATTTAGCTGTGCTCCCATGAACTGCAATGTCTGAGCAGGCTGAAGGACAGACTTTTTTAGATTTATCAGGAACCCTAGAGACTCAAGGAGCCCCTGGGTGAGTTGCAGATGCTCTCTCACTTGCTGGGGTGATTTTCCAACCACCAGCCAGTCGACTAGGTATGGGAAAACTGACACCTTGTGTTCAAAGGTGTGCCATAACCACTGCCAAGCACTTTGTTAACACTCTTGGAGCTGAAGTGAGACCGAAAGAAAAAATTACTCACCTTAGTAATTATGTTTCTTCTAATGGAGTCCTGCTGTATTCTGACAATTGCAGTGATTCCCAACCTTTGAACTGCCCCGGAGAACAAAGAGTTAACTTTCTATGCAGGGCATAGAATGATGAGCTCAAGCTCGGTTGAAGTCTCTGTCTGGAGTGTTTCAAACTTAAACCGTCAGATTCTTACGAGCCCAACTAACTAAAAATTCTATGTGGGAATTGTAAAAATTCCTACTAGCCAACTGGCTGAAAAAAGTTTTGGATTCCCAGGGAAGACTCAAGTCAGGAAACCCAAAAACCAAAAACCAATCTGATACAAATAACAATAATAAATCAGCACCCAAACAAAAAGGAGGAGGGTGCAAGCAAAAAACACCCCTGGGGTGCAACACTGCACCTGCCCACCCACTTCCCAAAACATGTTCTGAGAGGAGAGGCAGGAAGGGAGGTCAGAATACAGCAAGACTCCATTAGAAGAAACATAATTACTAAGGTGAGTAATTTTTTCTTCAAACGACATGAAGCCTTGCTGTATTCTGACAATTGCAGACTACCAAGCAGTACCTCCAAAGAGGAGGACATAACCTACTTTGAGGTAAGCTCTGAGACTATTGTTAGCAACCTAGCATCACTCCTAGCCTGGATATCCAGAGAGTAATGCTCGTAAAGGTATGGACTGTTTTCCAGGTGGCTGCTTGACAAATTTCTAAGAGGATATCCCTGGCAGCAGCCAGAGAAGCAGCTGTATCTCTTGTGGAATGAGCCCTCAGGCCTGAGGGTGGAGTTTTTCCCAGTTTTTCATAGCAGAATTGTATACAAGACACAATCCACCTGGCAATAGATCTTTTGGTGGCAGGTTTGCCCTTTCCCACTTTTCCATAAGTGAGGAACAACTGGAGGGAGTCAAACCTGTGACCCTTGGTACGCTCTATGTAGTAACTAAGGGCTCTTTTAACATCTAAACTGTGTAGCCTCCTCTCTCCTGAGGAAGAATGATCAGTGAAGAAAACAGGAAGAGACATAGATTGGTTTAAATGGAAGTCTGAAACCACTTTGGGCAAGAACCTTCTATTGGTTCTAAGGACCACTTTATCCCTGTGAAGTGAGATAAAATCAGGTTCCACTGACAGGGCTTGCAATTCACTGACACGCCTGGCAGAGGTAATGGCTACCAAAAACACAGTTTTCCAAGTCAAGTACTTAAGCTCTGCTGAAGACATAGGCTCAAAAGGGGGTTGCATAAGTTGAGCAATGCAAACATTTAAATCCCAGGCAGGGGCAGGGTCTCTAAAAGGAGGATTGATGTGAAGCAATCCTTTAAAAAATTTACAGAACACAGGATGAGAAGATAGTGAGGAAGACTTCCCCACAGACAAAAACGCAGAAACAGCTGACAAGTGTACCTTGAGAGTAGCTGGTCTGAGGCCTAGGCCATTAAAATGGACCATATAATCCAGAACCGTAGGCAATCCAGCAGTGTCTGGAGAAATATACTTCTTAGAACACCAAATGCTGAATCTCTTCTATTTGGAGTTATAAGTATTTCTGGTGGAGGGCTTTCGAGAAGCCTTGAGGATATCCAGAACCCCTTGGGAAAGATGCAGATCTGCAGATTCTAACTCTTCAAGAGCCATGCCTTGAGATTGAGAGACTGAAGATTGGGGTACCAAATCCTCCGCTGAGAGAATGTTAACAGGTTGTAATTCCTGGGAAGAGACAGGGGAAGATGGACTGCTAGGGACAGCAACAGGGGGTACCAGGGCTGTCTGGCCCAATCTAGAGCAATCAGAATCATCTTGCAAGGCTGAGACCTTATTTTGACTAAAACTTTGAACAGGAGTGGGAAGGTGGGAAAGGCATACAGACACTTCCCTCCCCAATTCAGAATCAGGGCGTCCAGGGGGACTGAGCCCAAGACTGGAGGTCTGCAACAAAAGAGAGGGAGTTGGTGATTGTCTGGGGCTGCAAAGAGATCTCTGGAGTGCCCCACCTTGAAAAAATCACTTTCAACACCTGAGGGTCCAGGGACCATTAAATTGACCTGAGAGATCCTGCTCAGTGCATCTGCTAGCATTGTCCTTCCTGGAAGGTGAACTGCTACCGAGAGGTTTGCAGGGAATAAGCCAGGGACCACAATTTCATGGCTTCTGTGCACACAAGGCCGTGGACCGAGTGCCTCCCTGCTTGTTGATGTACCACATGGTGGTGGTGTTCTCCGTTCTGACTTGAACCACCTTGTTCTGTACTGACAGAGAAAGCTTTTAGGACCAGAAAAACTGCCCTGAGCTCTAGGAGATTGAAATGGAGAAGGGATTCTTGGGGGGAACCACAGCCCCTGGGCAGTGAGGGACCCCAGATGGGCTCCCCAGCACAGAAGAGAAGCGTCCGTGGTAAGGACCACTGAACAAGGCTAAGTAGCAAAAGGAACACCTTGTCTTAAATTGTCCCGATCCTGCCACCATTGGAGGGCTTGGATCAAGGTCAAGTCACTGGGATCAGTTTGGTGAGGAATCCTTCTTCTGAGACCAAAAAGCTCTTCAAGTGGAACTGAATATCCCTCATCTGGAATCTTGCCCTTGGACCACTGCTGTTGGAAGCTGCCATGTGACTCAAGAGCTGGAGGAAATGCCTTGCTGGACGAGATACTTGAAGGCTGAAAGAAGAGGTAGTTCCATAAAGAACCCTGCCCTTTCTAGAGGAAGAAAAGGCTCTTGCTCTGAGTGTGTCCATTTCTGCTCCTATAAAAGTAAGAAGCTGGACTGTTTCGAGAACTGACTTGGGAAGGCTGAGAAGAAATCCTAGAGAAGTGAGCACTTGCTGGGTCACTTGCAGGTGAGACCTGACTTGGTCTGGAGACTGACCCACTATTAGCCAATCGTCCAGATATGGAAAAATGGAAATCTTTTTAATTCTTAGAAAGGCAACTACTACTGCCAGACACTTTGTGAAAACCCTTGGGGCTGAGGTTAGGCGAAAGGGCATTGCTCTGAACTGATAGTGGCCCGAGGGCAACTCGAACCTGAGGTATTTTCTGTGGGAGCACCTGATGGGAATGTGAAAGTAGGCATCTTTGAGGTCCAGGGAGGCTAGCCAGTCCCCTGGTCTTAGAGAGGGAAGGATTATTCCCAGAGTTACCATCTTGAACTTTGGTTTTAGAAGATGTTTGTTTAGATATCTTAGGTCTAAGATGGGTCACCACTCCCTGTCTTTTTAGAGTCAGGAAGTACCTGGATTACAGTCCTTTGCCCCAGTGTAGGTAGTGCTTCTCTATGGCTCTTAAGTAGAAGAGAAGAAACCTCTGCCTCTAGGGCAAGGGTTTCTAAGAGATTTAGAGGGGAAAAGATCTGGCTCTATCTTTGGAAATTTTTGGAAGTTGAGAATCAGTCCCTCGGCTTACTACTTCCAGGACCCACTTGTCTGATGTGAATAGACATCCAGTCCTGGACAAAGTAAGCCAGCCTGCCTCCTGAATAGGAGAGTCGGCCGGGCAGGCCCATCAGGGTGTCTGCTTGGCAGGGCTTTAGGCTGAGGAGTTGATGCAGCCCTGCTCATCCCCTTCTGCCTCTCCTCTGAAGAACCCCCTCTGAGAAAGAAGGAGAAGAGCCTGTGCTTGGTAAAAACGCTTTGAAAAGGCCTGCTCTGCCCTAGACTGTTGCCTTTGAGGAGTTGCCTGCTCTCCTTGGCCTGAGCACTCCTGTAAGTGGTCCTGTACTCATCCATTTTCTTCATGTAATTCTCTGTCTGCTCCCCAAACAGAGAATTACCCACTAGGAAAATCCATGGCCTTAGCCTGGGTGTCCTCAGAGAGGCTAGTATATCTGAGCTAAGCCATCCTCCTAAGAGCCACAGATGTAGCCATGACTCTGATGACACATCATTAGGAGTCCACAGCAGCATGAAACTGAACCTAGATGCTTCAATCCCATCTGCAGCCACCGCCTCCAGCTCCTTAGCTGGGGAGGCCTGTTTAGCCAGTGCCAGTACAGTGTCCCACCTGGACTTCTGGTACCTGGCTGTATAGGCCATGTAATTCGCCTGCCTGAGTCCCAAAGAAGATGCCATGTACTGTTTCTTTGCCATGGCATCAATCTTCCTGGAGTCCTTGTCTGGGGGGTGTGAAGCCAAGGGAATATTTGTCTCATCACAGGCAGCAGCCTGCACTACTCCAACATGGCTGCATTGCTGATATAAGAACTCCGTGTCTGAGCCTGAATGTATATACATCTTGTCCATTCTTCTATCCACAGGAGTATAGTGTTAGGAGACTTTAGGATTTTTGTGTCCATTTCCCAAAATATTTGTGGAGAGGAACAAACAGTCTCCTGGACTCTGGGATGTCCATCATCTCTACATAATCAGGCTCCTCTTGATCTTCCACAGCCTCCTCCATAGGAAGCTGGAGGTTTCAGCCACCTTTCTGTAGAACATAAAGTGAGAAGGGACTCAGAAAGCCTAGGAGGAAACCTGGAAGGTCTGTCTGGGAGATGTCCGTTCCACAGGCACATCCAGGCCCTCACTTTCACCATCATCATCCTCACCCTTCCGCTCAAATTCCAGCTCATAAAAATCTTCGAGGTATAATCTTGAACTGGGGAACTCTACCAAACCAACCCTGCCAGAAGGAGGTTGATCGCAGGGAACCAGACAAGCGATTCCACAATCTGAATCTTATCTCTCTTCATGGGGTCGGAACATGAACCCCTGGATCAGACTGTCGATTTGTCTTTATGTTTTCTTTTGTTGGAAACCAATCCCTCGAATCTGTTTCCTTTTGCTCAAGAAGTACTCTGGTCAGAGGGCACCCTTCGGTTCGGTCGGAACCAAACTGGCTGGCCATCCGGGTCAGCGGACTTCTAGGCTTCTTTTCCTCAGTCTCCTAATCTCTTCTCAAGGGTAGATCTGGAAAGCTTTTAATATTTGGCAGTCTGAGTCGAGGTGGTTAAACCCCAGACAATAAACACAGGTGGTTTAGGGATTGCCTTAGCAAAGACCTCCCCACACTCACTGCAGTGTTGAAACCTGCGGGCCCGGTTTTTTCTTTGGGTTTCAGATGTCGGCCAACCTAACTACCTACTTTTTATGGCAACTGCCAGGGTAAGACTCCTATCGGTTCCTAACCGTGTCACTAGTATTGGAAAAAACGTATTAGAACACGCTTTTTAGAACTGATAAGAACTGTAACCAGACACTGAGTAAAACACAAAACACAAGATTTCACTATCAAATGGCCGGTTCAGCCAAACCGAGCCGCACTTTTACAAGTTCCACACAAAAAAACAGAACAATTCCTATCTAGTACTCACGGCACCACAGACAGAGACTGAACCAACTATGTGGATAACTTTTTCGCTTTAAAAACTGACAAAAACTTAAACTTTAACTGACTGGTTTAACCTGAGTTGAAGGAGAAATCTCCGGCTGACCGCTCAGGTGAGTATGGAGTAAAGAATCTGACTTGTTTAAGTTTGAAACACTCCAGACAGAGACTTCAACCGAAACGAGCTCAGCATTCTATGCCCTGTACAGAAAGTTAACTCTTTGTCTCCTCCGGGCAGTTCAAAGGCTGGGAATCACTGCAATTGTTAGAATACACAGCAAGACTTCATGTTGTTTGAAGGCAGCATTGAAAACTGGCAGTGACCTGATGAGGAGTTCTAAACCTGAGGTATTTTCTGTGAGACTCTCCTATGGGATCGGAAATAGGCGCTCTTTAGGTCCAGTGATGCCAACCAGTCCCCTTTTTGGAGAGTTGGCAGAATCAATGCCAAAGTCACCATTTTGAACTTTTGGTTTTGGTTACATGTCTGTTTAGTACCCTGAAGTCTAATATAGGCCGCCACTTCCCATTTTTTCTTTGTGGTAAGAAGTATCTTTTTCCAGGAGTTTCTCTCTACATTTGTAGATGGTTTGAACATTTCTGCCATGGAAGAATCTGAAACTCAGAGACAATCCCTGACTCACTACATCCAGGACTCACTTATCTGTGGTGATTTTTTTGCCAAGACTGAAAATATGATCGCCTGCCTCCTATAGGAGAGGCAGCCTGGGAGACACATTAGGTGTCTGTTTGTTGAGCTTGGCCTGGGACTGGAACGATGCGTGGAACCCTGTGCCCCTGTTTCTGAAGTACTCCTGCTGTGGGTATGCACGCTGAGGCATGCCCTGGCCTGATTAAAAAGGTTGCTGTGAAATTATCTGCCCCCCTCCTTCCTCCGGTTTTATATTTAGTTTCTTTTGGAATTCTTCTGTAGGTGTTTTGTATTCATCCACCTTCGCTTGGTTTGGGTTTGCTGAGGTTTGTGGCTCGGAGCCGGCAAACCTCCTCAGTACCTGTATTCCCATCCATCTGGTAGTGTTATAGTGTCAGGCTTTTGAACTGTATTTGGCTGCTTCTGAACCAGATTCAGCTGTTTCAGCTATATTATCTGACAGGGGTCTGGGCTTTGACTGTCATAGCAAGGCCAGACTGCCATAGTGACTTTGGTATGAGGTTCTTGTCTTAAAAAGTTGGCTGCCTGATGAGGAAGTTGATAAAATATTTTTTTGTATGTGTCAATTTTCCTGGAATCCTTGTCAGGGGGATAGGTTAGGTACCTTTTGCCTTGTCACAGGCTGTCACTCCTGGTGGACAGGGTGGGAGAATAAAAATTCAGCTCCTCCTGTCCGGCTGATATTTCTTATCCAGCCTCCTAACAGAGGAACAGGCTTGGGTTTGTAAAATCTTAAAGTATCTTTCTTGAATTTATTTTGGAAGAGCAGCTTTTGGTGGTGTCAGCCCCATGTTTCAAGTATTCATCTCCTCTCCCCAATCACTTCACTGGTGGTGATGTCATACATTCACTGTTGTTCTCAGTGGGGAGAGCTAAACTCCTGTTCAGGAACTCTCAGTTCAATAGGTTCCCTTCCTCCATTTCATCATAATCATCATATTCTTCCCTAAATAATAGGAAGACTGAGCAGAGGAGACCAACTGCTTTGCAGGGTCTGCTACTGAGAGGCAGACAGCCTTGTAAGTCTGAATGACCTTAAAGTCCTGTGCAATTTCTTCAGGAGTTGGCAGGCTTTACAGCAGGCACAGAAGTCCCCAAATGCTGTCCAGCAGGGGTTCTGTGTACTTAGTTTTCTTTGATTTCTTTGAGGAACCGGGAGTCAGTCGTTCAGCAAGTCTCTTAGAAACTGCTTGTATACCCGTCTCAGGGGTAGCAGAGTAGTTGTGGTGTCACCTACAGTAATTTAGGGTGTCAGCTGGTCAAAGCCCGAGGGACCCTTAGGTGGTAATACTTTTCTCTTTTAGCCTTATCCAGGCATTTTTCAATAGGTTTCTCAAGACATGTATACAGATTTCACTGTGCTTTTAATGTTCATGTCTTAGCAAAATTTCAACACTCAAAACACGGTTTGAAACTGGGATCACCAGTTTTTCTTTTCATTTTTTCTCACATTCTCAATGTAAAACCGATAAAAGTTGCAACTGCTAAAAAATGTTTTAAATTTGAAGTTTATTTAGCGGTTGCGGTCAGTTCTGGAACCGTTGACTGACTGGAAACAGGGAACCGAGGTAAAAGTGAACCGAGGCTATTGGTTCAGGAATCGGTATTAGCGGTTCTAAAAACAAGTTAAATTAATAAAATTAAACATAACTAATGGAGTTGTTTAGTTAGAAAACTCCGATAAATATAAAATAAACCTCGGTTTATCCCCGGTTATACCGAACCAGGAAAAACTGAGAAAACGTACAATTTAAACACTAAAACTACGGTTTACAGCAGCAGTACTAGGTAAAAAAAAACTGTGCTTTTTCGACTGTTTATTCCCTGTGCTCTGCTGAGCACATACCTGGTACTCTTTCCCACCGGCAATGTACTGTTACTGAGTAATTTGCTCCATTATCCTTTGTGTTTGTTTACATTTCTGCCCCCTACTCCACTGACTAGATAGCACCTGCCATATGTTCTGCGGCGCTACAATATCTGTAATGGTTCACTTCCTGGTTGTGTAGTACTGCTGCTTTAACTTAAAATTACAAAAAGTAAAATGCAGCTAATGAAGTATAAAGAATACTTATGTATATATTTTATAAGTTTTCTTACGTCAGAACAAGATGATGAGGAGAGGATCTCTGGGCGTCTATAGTATTGACAGGCGGAGAGTAAAATCCGATGGGGGTTTAGAACTAAGGCAGTTAGTAAAAGACAGCATCTGAAAAAGTGGCATGCGAAAAAAATTCCATCATTCGCATATGTTCCATCTCTCTGGGCAGCTCTATCTTAAAGGGACACTGCAGAAGTTAGGAATACTTGAGTATTACTGGGGTTAGAAAAGAACTGAGGTGGGGTTGGGGACCTCCCGATTTACCACTGGCCGAGGTTGGGGGCGGAGCTGCGTCTGGGGTGGTCCCGCTGGAGACTGCTAGCTAGAAGGTTTCGGTGGGTCCTAGTGCCTGGCAGCATAGTCTAATGGTAACAGCTTGCACCAAGGCTCCCACTTTCGAGTAAGATCTACAGCACCACGTGAAGTCCACCATAGATCCTGAGTTAGAGAGCCTAAAGCTGCAACTGAGCTGAAGAAATTGGAGCTTGCTGACAAACAGCATAACAGGGAGCTCTCCATGCAAGAAAAACAGCTCACCCTTAATGAAAAACAGCATTAGGCAGAGCAGCAGGACAGACAGCGCCAGCGGGAGTTTGAACTGGAGAGACAAACTTAAAAAAGCACTGGAGCAGGTAGGTGGTGGGGGAGAAAATGAAACTCCAGGGCTGGGGGTATAAATTAAACTCTAAATTGGCTGCAGAATTTAAAGAGGGAGAGGACATGGATGCATTTTTTAATTCATTTGAAAAGGTCTGTATCTGTTTTTGGTAAATGGGTGGGTGCACTAGACAACAAATGCCTATTTTCAGGAATGACCCGAGACAGTACAAACAGTTGACGGCAGTAGCAATACAATAAGATATAGGAGGTTTACAAAAGTACATATTCAGACCAAGATACCCAAAGAGGCCTGGAGCTTTCAATTATCCCTGCTGCTTACTGGCAAGGGGCGTGAGGCGCGGACTCAAATGGACAATGATGACAATAAAGATTATGAAACTTCTGCACTAAAAAAGTACGATTTAACTCCTGAGATCTACCTGAATGTATTCGTCTGAACCAATTACTGTATCAATGTACCTGTTGTACCCTTTTGTACTCTCCCGGGTCGTTCCTGAAAATAGGCATAAAACTTGTCTAGTGTACTTACCCGGTAAACAAAAACTAAATAAATAAATCTACAGAGTAAAATTTCTAAAGCTCAGGAAGGGCCCTGAAATGAACTTTGAGGAACTCACCATGAAACGTCATTTTTTAAAACATTGGATGGAGGGGGTAAAAGCTAATTTTGTGCAGGCCATTGAGGAGATTGTAATATTGAAACAGTTCTTTTGGGCATGTCCAGCTGAGCTAAAAACCTGGCTAGAGGACTGAGACCTTCAGACAGCAAAACAAGTTGCTGAGCTCGTTGATCGCTATATCAGGAGCAGCCCTGCTCTGAAGGGAAGTGGGGGAGCAGGTACTGCTGGAGCAATAGGGAAAAGCACGCCTTCAGGGCAGCTAAAACCCTCATTGTCTCTGCCAGAAGAAGGAACCACAGTGTACCAAAAAGGGATTTTGGGGGCAAGAAAAATGGTGAATGTGGGTTCTGCAAGAAGCCACGGCATACTGCCAGGCAGCGTCCTAAAAAGATAAGGTGTGAAACGGGTCAATCCAGTTGAACTGGCCCTTAATTGTACAGAAGCTATTCCTGTGAATATGAGAAAGCACACACATCCAGTTACAGTAAATGGGGTGCAGACCTGAGGGTTAAGGGACACTGTGGCATCTTACCCAGGTAAAAGGGGAATTAGTGGGACATGAACAACTCCTGCCAAATCAATTTGTTTCTGTGAAGGGATATACTGGGAAAAAGAAAACCCTGCCATCAACCAGTGTGTTATTCTAGACTGGGGTGATGCAGGAGAAATAATGCAGTAGATGTTAATTTTAGAAAATGATATCCAGCAGGGGGTAGTATGTGCCATTACCCGGAGCCAGACGGCTAGGGCCTCGTGATATACCTCACAGAAGCTGATAAAAGAAAGACTGGGAGGCTGGTCCACCAGCCTGTGCATCACGCAAGGGAGAGTGAGAAGAGGGAGATTGAACTCCCCCAAGTGGCTGTTCACCAGACAGCTGAGATTGCCTCTGAGGAGGGAGGGGTAAAAGATAGCCAGAGGGATGGGGGTTGCCATGACTCTCAATCCCCTGATGCCATAGCTAGGGATCCCAATCTGGGAGCTGAAGGGGCCATGTCCCATGTTTTCGGGAAATATGAAAGCTCTGCAGCTGCTCAGAGGACTGACCCTAGTTTAGAGAAGCTGAGGGCCTGTGCAGAATCTGATGGGACACAAGAAGGTGACGAAAACACAAGGTGTTTTGGGACAAGGGCTGTCATATACACAGGACATGAGGACAAAGGGAGGGGTGATGGGCAGGCAGCTTGTCATTCCCCAGGAGTATCATGAGAGACTGCTAAAGATAGTTCATGACCATGTCTGGACATCTGGGCATTGCTTGCACTACCCAACTATCAGCCCACAATTTTTTATTGGCCCAACTTCACCAAGCAGGTGAAGGAATACTGCAAATTTTGTCACCCTTGTCAGCAAAAGGAAAGCAGGTGGAAAAACAAAAGCTGTTTTAATTCCTTACCAATTGTAGAGGAGCCATTCCAGAAGGTGGGAATGGACACTGTGGGTCCCTCAATTACCCCGCTCCTCAGGGAAAAGCGTATATTCTGATGGTGGTCTACTTTTGCTAACCAGGCGGTTACCCTCTCCTCAATTAAGGCAGACAAAGTGGGAGGGTACAAGGTACACCCCTGAGGTGCAACACTGTACCTGCCAGCCCACTTCCCAAAAACTAGGTTCTAAGAGGGGAGGCAGGGAGGGAGGTCAGAATACAGCAAGACTCCATTAGAAGAAACAACTTTACTATGGTGAGTAATTTTTTTCTTCAAACAACATGAAGTCTTGCAGTATTCTGACAATATACAGACTACAAAGCAGTTCCCCCAGGAGGAGGGAATGCAGAACCCCTACTTTGGGAACAGGCGCTGCAGTACTGCTGTACCAAACCTAGCATGACTGCTAGCCTGGATGTCCAGAGAGTAATGCTTATGAATGTATGGACTCTGCTTTCCAGGTGACTGCTTTACAGATTTCTACCAAGGGTATATCTCTGGCAGCAGCCAGAAAGCAGCTGTACCCCTAGTCGAGTGAGCCCTCAGGCCTGAAGGGGTGCTTTGCCTAATTTGTTATAGCAGAACTGTATATAATAGACAATCCACCTGGCAATAGTTCTTAAAGTAGCAGGCTTACCTTTCCCCACTTCACCATAAGTGAGAAATAACTGAAGACAGTCATTTCTGTGTGCCTTAGTATGCTCTATGTAGTAGCTAAGTGCCCTTTTAACATCTAAACTGTGTAATCTTTTTCCTGAAGAAGAGTGGGCAGTGAAAAACACAAGTAGAGACAGACTGGTTCAGACGAAAATCTGACACCACTTTGGGTAAGTACTTCCTATTGTTTCTCAGGACCACCTTATCCCTATGGAAAGAGATAACGTCAGGTTCAACTGACAGGGGCCTGTAATTCACTAATCCGCCTGGCAGAAGTAATAGCTACCAGGAACACAGTTTTCCAGGTCAAGTACTTGAAGCTCGGCGGAAGTCAGAGGTTCAAAGGGTGGCTGCATAAACTGAGCAATGCAGACATTTAGATCCCAACTGGAGTAGGCTCTCTAAAGGGAAGATTGCTATGAACCAGACCTTTGAAGAACTTACTGAAAACAGGATGAGATGCCAGGAAAGAGCCCTTCCTGCTGAAAGGAATGCAGACACAGCTGCTAGGTGAACCTTCAGAGTTGCAGCTCAGACCTAGGCCATTAAGGTGAACCAGATCATCTAAGGCTGTAGCAATGCCTGCAGTATCCGGCAGAATGCCCTTCTGAGAACACCAAATGCTGAATCTTTTCCATTTGGAATTATAAGTTTTTTTCTGGTGGAAGGTTTCCTGGAGACCTTCAGAATATCTAGAACTCCCTGAGAAAGATGCAGGCCTGCATATTTTAACTCCTCAAGAGTCAGGCCTAGAGACTGAGACACTGGAGATTGGGGTACCAAATTCTCCCCCGACAGGAGGTTAGGAGTTTGTGTCTGGAAGAGACAGGGGGAGTGACACTGCCAGGGACAACAGCAGAGAATACCAAGATTTGCAGAGCTGACTTGACCTGGTCGGAGGACTGACCTCCAATAAGCCAGTCGTCCAGGTAGGGGAAGACAGATATACCCTGCCTTCTGAGGAAGGCAACTACTACTGCAAGACACATTGTAAACACCCTTGGAGCTGATGTTAGGCCGAAGGGCATGGCCCTGAACTGATAATGGCCTGAAGGCAACTCGAACCTGAGGTACTTTCTGTGGGAGCACCTGATAGGAAAATGGAAATAGGCATCCTTGAGGTCCAGGGATACTAGCCAATCCCTGGCCTAGAGAGGGAAGAATTATTCCCAGAGTCACCATTTGAATTTTGGTTTTGTGGACGTGCTTGTTCAAATACCTTAAGTCTAGGATGGGCTACCACCTCCGCTGTCTTTTTCGGGATAAGGAATACCTGAGCACAGACCTTGCCCTGTGCTGAGCAGGAACTTTCTCTACAGCTGAGAGCCAGCAGAGAAGAAACCTCTGCCTCTAGAGCAATGGTTTCTGAGATGGCTGCAGGTGGAAAGGACCTGACCCTCCTTTTTGGGAACCTTTTGAAACTGAGGGCCAGTCCCTGGCTTACTACCTCCAGGACCCACTTGCCTGGAAGTAGTAAGCCAGCCTGCCTCCTACTGAAATAGGGGAGTCGACCCGGGCTGACACATCAGGATGTCTGTTTGGCAGGAGCCTTGGACTGGGAAGAGGATGCAGCCTTGCTCATTCCCCTCCTGCCTCTCCCTCTAAAGAACCCCCTCTGTGGGAAAGAAGAGGAAGCCTGGGCTTGGTAAAAAGGCCTGTGGAAAGGCCTGCCCCTGCCCCTAGACTGCTACTTCCGAGGAGTGGCTTGCCTTTCTTGGCCTGTGCACTCCTGTGGTGGTCCTATACTCATCCATTTTCCTCACATAGCCTCTGTCTGCTCCCGAAACAGAGTTACCACTACAGGAAATCCATGGCATCAGCCTGGGTATCCTGGGAAAGGCTAGTACATCTGAGCCAAGCATGTCTCCTGAGAGACACAGATGTAGCCATGACTCCTGATGCCACATCACTGAAGTCCACAGCAGCATGGAATTGTACTTTGGATGCCTCATGTTCTATTAGCAGCCACCTTCTCCAGCTCTTTGGCTAGCTGGGGCCGTCTTAGCCAGTTCCAGAACCGTATCCCACCTGGACTTCTGATACCTGGCTGTGTAGGCCATATAGTTAGCCTGCCTGAGTCCCAAAGAGGATGCCAAATATTGTTTTTGGCCAGGCATCCACTTTCCTGGAGCCTTGTCTGGGGGGTGGAAGGCAAAGGAATATTAACTCTGTCACAGGCTGCAGCCTGCAGTATCCCAACAAGAAATGGTAGGGCAGCACAGAGGGAGGGAGGGGCGACCAAGGGAGGGGGATCTTTGGCAGGGTGGTGGGGCGCATTGGCTGTGGAACGGCTATGATTCTAAACTGGGCTTGTCGGATGGAGGGTTGTATGATGTGTAAGCAGCTCACTTAGCTGAGAGAGGAAGTGGCGGGGTTAAATGGGGAGGAAGCTGGAAAAGGGTAGAGAGACAGGGACGGTATAAGCCAAGGAAGGAGTGGGAAGGGCTGAGTGGATTCACTGGAGGATCAGATACACTGTTCTGAAAGTCCAGGGCTTGGGAGGGAGAGGATGGAAGGGGATCCAGAGGGGATAGACCAGAGATGGTAACAAACAACAGCAAGTCCAGATTTGGGACAGGGACGCCCGAGACAGGAGGAAAGGGGTCAGCGGAAACTGACAGCAGGAAGTCTAGAGGCACAAAAATGATGCCTATAGCTAGAGAAAAGGGGTCAGTCAGGGATCAGAAGGAATGGAAGACAGTAGGCTCAGGAAAAGGCAGACGGATGCCCAGTATGAAGGACAACACAGACACAGGTGAAATGGACCAGAGGGTGGAAGTAACAAATAATTTTGCCCTCCTAGGTATTCTAGTCGAGGACATTGGAGAGGAAGGGGTCCGGCAGGGGCCAGCAGAGAAGGGGAGTGCAGAGTGGCTGGGGGACGTGGGGGGAAAGATCTCAGGTACAGTGGAAGGGGAGGAGGGGTAGGCACATCGCATGCAGGAGAAGGGTGGAGGAGGGACGGCACATTAGGGACACACCAATTCTGTTATACCCTCTACAGATTTCAGTTCACTTTTACTTTTCTTACCACTCTGTTACCCTTCCTTTCTTTCTCAACATAAAGATCCCTGTTTATTGGCTGGTCTCCCTTGTACAGAAAGCTGCCCTTTTTATTCTTAATTGCTTCTACGACTGCCCTTGAAAACCAAAGTGGTCTTTTGAGTTTCTTTTTCTTTCCTATACCTCAGACTGGAGCTAATTGCTTCTGTAGTACCCTGCTTAATAATTTATTACTTGGCCTCAACTCTCACTGCTTTCCTGTTGCCCACATATTTCTTCTGAATTAACTTCCCCAACTTCCTTAAATCTGCCCTTTAGGGATCCAGGACTATATTCCTTGAATTTAAGTATTGGGTTTCCTAGATCTCTAAAACTATCCTTGACTCTCAGTGCTTTGTGCCCCGCCAGATTATTTGTTCCTAGATGAATCACCATGTCCAGCTTCCCATCCCCTGCTATGATGTGCTTCTTCAGCTGGGACAGGATCCTGTTCAGTGGGTTTCCATCATGATGCTAAACAAAAGTCCTTGGGGGTAGACCATGGAGGAAGAGGCAAGTTCCTGTGATATGGTGGGGTGATAAGGCTGGGGCACAGTGGGGGATCTAAGAAAGGGTCCAAGAGCCGGGCAGGAGAAAAGGCATGAATAGTAAAAAGAAAAGGATGTTTCCAAAATTTCTCAGAGACATAAGCTTCTTTTTAAAGGAAAACAGTCGTCCCCCCACCATGCAACCCCAAACGGAACCCCGATTAGGCTTTTAAGTAAATTTTTTTAATCACCTGTATATCGTAATATATCCTCCACTCTTTCACCCGCAACATAAACACAGTCAGAGCTGTGCGGTGCCATGTCACATTCTCAGTGCAGTTCCACGCTGCTTCAGTGGGTAAAATGATATAGTAAAGTGTCGTGGAACCGTGCTGAGAATTTGAAGTGACGCTGAGCAGCTCTGGCTGTGTTCACATTACAGGTGAAAGAGCAGAGGATATATTAAGGCACACATAATTAAAAAAAAATTTCTAAGGGCGGGGATATGGTTCACATCCACACATTGGCAGTTCTTCCTTAGGAGCTGATTCACTGGAACGTCTTTAAGCAAAGCTTCCTCCACCACACAGGTGGTATATCCCTCTGCTCCGGCCCCTGATGTCAGATCTTCCATTTCACTGGAAGAGTTTAGTCTCCTCTTTTGCAGCTCCATGCTTAGAAACATAGAACATAGAAACATAGACATTGACGGCAGATAAGGACCGCTTGGCCCACCTCGTCTGCCCATTTCCCTACTTAGAGGATAAGCTGCAGATCCTATCTAACCAACAGCCTATTTCTTCCTACCCCCCACAAAAATTGCCTTATGTCTGTCCCATGCATTCTTGAATTCTCCCACAGTTTTAGACCCCACGACCTACTCGGGAAGGCTGTTCCATGCATCCACTACTCTCTCTGTGAAAAAATACTTCCTCACATTGCCCTTGAGCCGGCTGTCCCCCCTCTATCTTCAGATTGTGTCCCCTTGTTCTTGCACATCTCTTTTTCTAAAAGATGCTACCCTCTTGGACTTTGTTGATTCCACTGAGGTACTTAAACATTTCTATCATGTTCCCCCTCTCCCTCCTTTCCTCAAGGGTATACATATTAAGCTCCTTTAGTCTCTCCTCGTATGGCTTCTCTTGCAGACCCTGCACCATTTTAGTTGCCTTCCTCTGGACTGCCTCCATCCTGTCTATGTCCTTGCAGAGATGAGGTCTCCAGAACTGGACGCTGTACTCCAGATGGGGTCTCACCAACTGTCTGTACAGGGGGATAACAACTTCCTGTTTTCTGCTGGTGATGCTTCTCCCTATACATCCCAGTATCCCCCCAGCCCTCCCTACCGTCTTCTCACATTGCTTCACAACCTTAAGGTTATCTGATATGATTACCCCCAGTCCCTTTCAATTTTTGTTGTTACTACCCCCATTGTGTAATCTTCCCTGGGTTTTGTTTCCAAGGTGCATTATTTTGCACTTCTTTGCATTGAATCAAGCTTTCATACTTCTGACCATTCCTCCAACCTTGCCAAGTCCCTTCTAATCCTTTTCCAGCCTCCTTGTGTATCAACCCTGTTGCAGATCTTTGTGTCATCTGCAAGCAGGCATACTTTTCCTTCAGTCCCTCTGCAGTGTCACTTATAAAGACATGAAAAGGACTGGAGCCAGTACTGAACCCTGCGGTGCCCACTAGTAACCCTCTTTCTTCAGAGTGGACTCCATTTACAATTTTTCTGTGTCCTGTTGTCCAGCCAATATTTTACCCTGGGACCCACTCCCAGACTGGTTAATTTGACTATTAATCTTTTGTGTGGAACTGTGTCAAATGCCGTGCTAAAGTCTAGGTAGGCCATGTTCACAGCCCCTTCCTGGTCTACTACTTTGGTCACCCAGTCAAAGAAATCAATTAGATTCGTCTGACATGACCTTCCTGCTGTGAACCCATGCTGCCTTGGGTCCTGTGCCCACTGGCCTCTAGGTACTCAACAATTCCTTCCTTCAGAGTGATTCTATCACTTTCCCTACCACAGAGGTCAAACTGCACGGGTCTGTAGTTTCCTGCCTCTGTCTTGCTCCCACTTTTGTGAAGGGAATCACATCTGCCTTCCTCCAGTCCTCGGGTACTACACCATCCTCCCATGATTTGTTAAAAAGGGTAGTCAGTGGTGTCGCTAGTTCTCTGCTTAATT
Source organism: Neoceratodus forsteri (assembly GCA_016271365.2). Taxonomy (NCBI): domain Eukaryota; kingdom Metazoa; phylum Chordata; order Ceratodontiformes; family Ceratodontidae; genus Neoceratodus; species Neoceratodus forsteri. Next base: position 361,056,066 of record CM028137.1, read on the forward strand.
CTTTTAGAATTCTGGGGTGAATTCCATCTGGCCCCATTGCTTTGTCCACCTTCAGTTTTAGGAATTCTTTACCCTTTCTTCTGTGAAAGGACTGGAATCGACCCCCCCTATCCAGAGTGCTTCTGTTAATTGGATTAACGGTTTGTACAGTCTAGTAAGTACACCATTGGCAGACTTAGTAACTTTTCCACTTTTCTAAACCATTTTGTACATTCCTCAGTCCTGCTCTTGACCTCTAATTGTCAACATGGAACACGAGGAAGCAAAGCCCACACCTAGCTTCAAACAGTGCATCACATGCTGGCAGAAGATGTTGTGGATGGACCCACATGTGTCATACCTGTACTTCTTGGAAATGACACCTGACATTGCTGGTTGTGGCCTTAGTCAAACTGTGTTCCTGTCCTCACTCGAAGACACAATCGCATTCTCCTCGGCTGGCCAATCAGACCAGAAATTGTGGGCCAAGGATGGTCACAAGGTGACCTCTGCTGCAGCAGTCTGTGGTGCAGCTAGCAGCAATGGAAGAGGTGGCAGCTAAGGACACAGCAGGCCTACTTGGCCTTAGGCTGCTCCTGGCTTGGGCCAGGGATCTGGAGTCGTCCTTCTTGGGTAATTTCTGTGATATTTGTCGGGCATTGAAACCTTCGGGGAAGGCCCTGCCCCAACACAGTAAGAAACACCTCCATTGCTTTTGGGACCAGGAGAGAGCACATTCCTCCTGCTTCCTTGGCCGCTCAATGGTTGTCAAGAATTCAGCTTCAGCCAAGCTCCTTTGGCCGAGGAATGGGTCACTGTGATAGGGTTGAAAAGACCCTGTCCCATTTGTTATGTAGAAAGAGTTAAATCGAGGATCTATTTTGTCCTTTTCTGTTCTGTCTGTTGTCTGTCTGACTGTGCAGTCAAATTTTCTTATGAGACCTAGGAACTGGTCACTCCGACGGTCTCGCTACCCCCCATGATATCTCTCTGCCTTCACTTGCTGTTTCTATTCTTTTCTTCCCTTGCGTATCTAAGTTATTAAATCTGTGTGAATCCTTATGTGAAACTGGAATCCCTTGGTTGTATCATTGAAATGATTGCAAAAGCTATTTGGAGCTCAAGGGGTTGCCTTTCCTACAGCCAAGGCCATTATAGGCCATCATGTGACTGGCTCTGGAGCTTTGGCACATCCAGCCTCCTGATGGGCATCCTCAGCCCATATAGTCTGCAATCGCAGTCCCTACTGGCTCTCTGCCCAGATATTCTGACCACATCTCAGCTGAGGGTCTGGTCTCTTGATTCCGTTTGAAATCTAACAATAATGATAAGGACCAACCCCTCGACAAGGAGTCAAGCTTGACTGCATGGCTAACAAAGTCTATGTTGGCATCCTCCCTGGTCCCCGCCAGGTGATCTATGCCTGATGATGGCCTACTTCAGTCACTGCCACTGGGAGTGCTCGATAATGTCCTCCCTTACCTTCCTGCCGACAAGCAGCTCCTGGTGAAGGTCATCCAAGACCAAGGTCAAGCACCGGCTAAACACCAGCTCCAGATGACTTTGGATATTGGTGACTTCTGCGCCCATGCCATGACAGCGTCTGTCACGATGTATTGCAGTACCTGGCTGAGGATCTCCACCTTCAAGGCGGACACTCTACACAAGTTGGCCAATATTCCCTTCTTGGGCATCAATCTGTTTGACCTGGGGGTGGATGGGCATCTCACGAGGACTGAAAAGTTTAATGCAACCCTGGATTCTGTGCCTTAATCTCAGAAGGATCAGAAGGGTCAAAAACTAAAGCAGAAGGCCTTTCAATTTTGGCCCTTTCAGCCACAGCAGTCTTGGTAGTAACAGCCCAAGCAGGGGCAATTCCAAGCCTGGCACCCAAGGCCAAGTTCTCTGGCCAGGGGCCCCAAAAAGGTGGGGGTTGGGGAAATGGTGGCCCTCTGACCTCAGCAGTCAGTGCCCTTTCCAAAGCTGCCCAGTGACTGGTTGGGACCCTGCCTGTCCAGACCCTGACTCAGCCCCTGGTGGTGGTGGTGGGGGGGATCAGCTTCACCATTTCTGGCTGCACTGGTCTGTCATTACTTATGGACAAGTGGGTTCTCAAAGTGGTTGGCAGAGGGTTGTCTCTCACTTAGAGACCCTTCCACCCCACCGATAACACACTCCAATGGAGTCCTCCGTGTTAGAGGACATGCTGTCTGTCCTCAGGATGATGTTGCTCAGCTCCTCACAAGAGGAGCAATAGCTCATGTCCCAGATGCCCTGTCAAGTCAGGGTATGTGTCCTTGTACTTCCTGGTCCAGGAATGGACAGGAGGCTAGCGCCCCATGCTGGGTCTTTACAATCTGAACCAGTTTCTAAGGAAGCGCCAAAGTTCAGGATGGTCTGACATGAACCTGATACTTTTATCTCTGGAGCAGAGCATGGTTTTGCTCCTGGACCTCCAGGATGCGTTTTTCCACATCCCGGTCTGTCCATCCCACTTGTGGTACACAGAAGGGTGCTCTGTCATTTCCAGGTCATGCCATTTGGCCTCTCAGTGCCAAGAATCTTCACCAAGTGCATTGCAGTGGTGACATCGTTTCTGCCATGCCAGGACATCAGGGTTTGTCCCTATCTAGATGACTGGCTGATAGCTGGGCTGTCCAAAGAGGCAGTGGAGTGGTCCAGGACCTGGCCCATCCAAGTCTGAGCTGATCCCCTCACTGGAGAATCACTTTATCGGGGCAGAGCTAGACTCCTATGGCTGGCCTGCCTCCCAGTGGACTGGGCATCAGATCGTACCTCCTTTCCTGAACATTTCAGATTGGTGACTTGCGCCTGCCTGGAACTTCATGAGGCTACTGGGGTTTATGGCATCTTGCACCAATGTGGTCTGGTGGACTTGCTGGGAGATGCGGCACCTCCAGTGGGAGTTGGGCTGTCAGTGGTCCCAATGTCTAGGACAGCTGGACCAGCCAGTCACAGTGACCCAGCCGATGTGTGATGCCATCCAGTGGTGGCTGATCCCAGAACATCTGGAAAGAGTTCTTTTTGTCCGCCCAGAGCTAACCATCATCCTTATGACAGATGTGTATCCAGTGGGATGGGGAGTGCACATTGGAGACCACAGCACCCTTGGGTTATGATCACCCATGTAGTCTCATCACCACATCAACTTGCTGGAACTCCATGCAGTGCAGCTAGCTCTGACTGAATTTGCTCCTGTAGTCAGGGGTCAGGCTGTGCAAATCCAGACAGAAAACACCATGACCATGCCCTACCTGAACAGGCAGGGCAGAATGCACTCTCTTCCATTGTGTCAAGAGAGCATCTGCACCTGGACCTTCATACATAGCCTGGGTGCAGATCTCTTGGCGGTTCAAGTTGCAGGACAGTCAGCTGGCAGATGCTCTCAGCTGAGTAGGTGAGAAGTTGCATGAGTGGTCCCTGCATCAGGTGGTGGTGACCCACCTGTTCTCTTTATTGGTCACCCCTCTGGTGGACCTGTTTGCCTCCTGGGACAGCACAAAACTGAGGGTATTCTGTGCCTGCCTCCCACAATCTGGGACAGTGGTGAGGATGCCTTTGTAAGACTTTTGGACTCTGGGCCTCCTGTGATGCCTTTCCTCCTTTTCACCTGATCCAAAGGTGGTGGTCAAGGTGCGGAGTGACAAAGCATGGATGATCTTCATAGCCCTGGACTGGCCTCACCAGTTCTGATACCCAGAAATTCTATTTTTTTTTTTCTTTTTTCTATTTCTGCTCCTGTTGCCTCTGTCAGCCATCTGCTCTGGTACTTGGACCCTGGTGCCCCACCTCCGGATATGTAGCTGAATCCCCCGGGTCATCCCTGGCTACCCCCAGAGAGCAGGGCCACGGGCCCGACCTCAAATCGGGCCGTGGAATCAGGATTGGTTGGGGATCAGCCTCAAGGCTGATCAGGGCTCCCAGGGGCGGAGCGCCACTGAAGCAGCAGGCACAGGATTTTTCCTCCTGTCTCTTTAAACAGGATGGGGACATGCAATGACGACTGCATCCGCCCCATCCTGGACTTCTCTGCTCGCCCGGCGTGGTGCAGCCACCCAACTCCGCTGGGTGGCGCTGCGGGCCAGTGCCACCTGCCCTCCCCCCAGGAAGAGGCTATCGAGGATGCTCAATTCTTCCGCCCGACCCGATCCTCCGGCGGCCAGGTCCGTTTCGAACCCGATTCGCCCGGCGCCATGGCGGAAATCCAGCCTGCGCCCGACGGACCGACCCTGATACCCAGAATTCTGATACCCGGATCTCCTCAGCAGCGCCTTATGACAGTTGCCTCTTCACCTGGATCTGCTGACCGGACAACAGAGGAATGTCCTGCACCTGGACCTTCAGTCCTGCACTTCACAGCCTGGTTCCTGAGCAGCTAGAGTTCCAGGCTCTAGGTCTTTCAGAGAGTGTTCTCCACAATGTGGAGGCTTCTCATAAAGAGAAGACTCATCAGTGTTATGCCTTCAAATGGAAGCATTTTTCCATTTGGTTTCAGGTCCAGGAGCTCTACCCCTGACCTGGCCTGTGGCTAGCATCTTGGAATACCTCTGGCACTTGTCCGAGCTGGGACTGCATGTGATGACCCTTAAGTTTCACCTGGAAGCCATCTTTGCATACCGGGCACAGGCTGGTATGGTGATGGTGGGTGGTGCAGGAGAACGTAGTCGGACGCTTCTTTAAGGGCCTCGACCACTTGTCCCTGCTGGTGTGTGAGCCACCACCATCTTGGGACTTACTGCTTGCACTGGCAGTGCTCATGGGCAAGGATTTCAAGCCCGTGCACAAGTGTGAGATGTCACACCAGTCTTGGAAGACGGCCTTCTTGGTGGCCATCACATCAACCGGGAGGATTAGTGAACTCCAGGTGCTCTTGATGGAGCTTCTTTGTCTGTCTTCCACAGGGACAAGGTAGTCCTTCGCCTGACACGGAGTTCTTCCCAAAGGTTGCCTAGGAGTTCCAGCTTAACCAGTTGATTACCTTTCCAGTTTACGTTACTAACCCATCTTTGGAGGCCAAACGCAGGCTCCATTCTCTGGACCTGCAGCAGGCACTCTCTTAGTATGTGGAGCATATGGCTGGAGTATGGAGTGAGGTTCGCCAGCTGTTTGTTACATACACTGAAACCACTCCTGGCAGACTGACAACTAAGTGGACGACTGACAGGTGGATCACTTCTTGCATCGACTTCTGTTACAGGTTGGCTGGTATGGAGCCCTCAGTAGGGCTCAGGGCTCATTCCACCAGACAGACCACTGCCTCAGTGGCTGCTTTCTGGGACATCCCTATTCAGGAGATCTACAGGGCTGCCGTCTGCAAGTCAACACACACCTTCATCTCTCATTACAACATTGATCTTGAATCTCACCAGGATGCTGCTTTTGGGGCCTCGGTTCTCCAGTCTCTGTTTGCCGACTAGGAGTGCATCTTGCCCCCTCCTTCCAGAGAACTGCTGGAGTCTGCCAGAGTGTGGATGTAAACCATATCCATGCCTCTAGAAAAACAGGTTACTCACCTGTAACCGTAATTCCAGGAGTGGTATATGGTTCACATCCACAGTACACACCTGGCCTCCCCTTGCAAGTGGCACACGGATCCCTGCAGCTAGCATACAAGATCTGATATCATGGGGCAGAGCCGAGGGATATACCGCCACAGTGGTGTGAGACGCTTTGCTTAAAGATGGTCGGGTGAATCATCAATCAAGGAAGAACTGCTAATGTGTGGATGTGAATCATATACCACTCTTAGAACTATAGTTACAGGTGAGTAACCTTTTTTTTTTTGGGGGACTTAAATGCCTAATCAGGGTGGGGTGGACTGGTGTTTTCCTTTAAAGACACCATAGAAGCTGGGATGAGGAAAGAAAGCCAACAGGCTTTCATTTTCAATTGCAGTAAATATTTAAGATGGGGCATGAAGGCTGTACATGGTTATACAATAAGTTTTCCATGATAATGTTGTAGGACCCTTAGTAGCACTGAGGCTTGTTAACAGGATATTTTAAGAACTACGTTTTAAACTTTTGGGTCTGACATTTGACAGTGAACAACTGGTTATCTACATTAACATGGCACAATATGCTTTTCTGCTGTGGATCAGTTTGTAAGTTCTACTTATAGAAACATAGAAGTTGATGGCAGATAAGGACCCCAAGGCCCATCCAGTCTGCCCATTTCTTTTTCTGCCTTATAAATGTGCCATCGGCCTTTGCTCTGTCAGTGGCCTATCTAGTCATACTCATCTGTATTGCTCCCTTATGCCTATCTCATGCCTGTTTGAAGCCCTGCACTGTATTCATAGCCACCACTTCCTGAGGTAGACCGTTCCATGCATCCACCACCTTTCTGTGAAAAGAATTTCCTCACATTCCCCTTAACTGCCTCCTCTAATCTCATGCTGTGTCCTCTTGTCCTGCTATTTTTCTTATATTTAAACATGTTAGACTCTTTCACCTTGTTAATGCCCTTAAGGTGTTTGAATGTTTCGATCATATCACCTCTCCCTCCTTTGCTCAAGGGTATACATGTTGAGCTCCGTTAATCTGTCCTCATATGTCTTCTGATGCAGTCCATTGCCACAGGTTGCCTTCTCTGGACTGCCTCAATTAATAAGTCCTTGTGAAGGTGTGGCCTCCAGTACTGCACGACTTCTCCAGATGGGGCCTAACCATTGTCTTGTGAAGAGGAAATTAAACAAAAAAAAAAAAAAAAAAACACCAACAGAGGCGCTAAGACAGTGCTAGCAGAAAGTAAAACCTGGAAAGTGGGAGTTCCACACTGGGAATTGAACCCAGTCCCCACCCCACCCATCCCACCCCACTACTGCTTGTAGCTTGTAGCTCTACTGCTGTAATAAAGCTCCTTGACAAAGTTGGGAGAGAGCACAGTGTTTTAGACTGTCAAGGATGATGAGATGGTCAGCTGTTGGACCTCTCAGCTCTGGTTAAGAAGGATAAGGATGCAGAACTCACTGGATCAATTTGGCATGTGGATGTTGAAAATCTTGCCCGTTATTTAGTCCCAGTATATCTGAAGACTGTTTGGTTATTACTGTCTTTACTAGCGTGAATAGTACAAACTGAGTCTTCTGGCTTCAGAGCAGCAGTCAGGGAGGAGCCAGGTCAGGGCCTGTTAGGATTGCTTTACAGTCCAGCCCCTTCATTACTATCTGCTTACTCATGGTATGTTTAAAGCAGCAGTGTATGTTAAATAGTTTTGTTGTCCTTATTTGAAGTGAATAGTGAGAGTGTTAAAGGAGGTGTACCTGGAGAGTTGAAGCCCCGACCGCTGCACAGATCGGGGCTTCAACTCTGATTCCCCCCCCCCCTGGAGCACCATTGCAAATAATTACATTTTTTCACCTTTTCACTTGTAAAATGTGGAATAAGCTGTGATGGCCCCGGCATTTTGAGTATGGCGCTGCGGAACCCCCACGAAATCTCACTTGTATTACCGTGAGATGATGACGTGTCGTTACCCTTGCCATTACATTGTCCCTATGTGCGGAAATAAAAGTAAGTAGATATGTCCCATACCAAGCTCCGTTTTTACTTAATTTGCCTAAATCCCATGTGTATGTATGCAAGATCCCAGGGGGGTTCCACAGCGCCATATTCAAAATGTCAGAGCCATTGTAGCTTATTCCACATTTCAGGTGAAAAATTAATTTGCAGTGAATGCCTCGAGAATGGAGAGTTGAAACCCGATCTGTGCAGCGTCAGGGCTTCAACTCTCCAGGTAGTTCTCCTTAATTTCTGCCAGTGTTTTTCTGTTTGTTTTTGCTTGGTTTTGTGTTGCTAATTGAAATTTACACTGTCTACACACAAACTTTTGTTAGGATGGCCATTTTGAATCAGTTCTTTGGAGCTGGCAGTTCCCAATGGTTCTTAGCGCAAAGTTTGGAAAAAAAGATTAAAAGACATGCATTTTTTATTTCTTTATTATAAACTGGTTACAAAAATCCTTCAATCTGACTGGCTAAGAACCCATTTCATGTGTATTACGTACTCATATAAAAAAAAAGACCAAGCAACACACATGACCAAGCAATTCAATATCACTACGCACCTTAGAAAACCTATAGTTGTTACATGTACTGTAAAAAAAAGGTCAAAGAAATGTTTTTCTATTTAATAGTTGCTACTGTACATCTATTGTTGGAAAAAAAGGTTAATGGAATGTTTTTCTATTTAATAGTTGCTACATCTACTGTTCCATTTCTTATTTAAAAAAAAAGTTGAAAAGAAACAGAAAACTCTTAAGTAAAGCACAGTACTACTGAATGAAAAAAGGAACTATTTTTTTCTGTTCATACAAATCAATTTATGAAAATCCAAAAAAGCCTCATTATCGTCTACACTACTTTTTTTGTGTTACAGTCCCGTTCATAATAGCAGTAATGCACTCCAGGGTTGTGGTATATCATGGGATAGTGTCACTTCTTGGGTGTTGGACGCACTTGGCCTGCGACCCCATGCCCAACCACTTGAGGCGTGATGATATCTCAAAATATACCATACCCTGTTGTGCATTATTGCTTAATTATAAAATGACCAGCGTGTTTGACAGACAAAAAAAGAAACCCTACATGGCCATAACCACAGCACACAGCAGGACTGTAGCAGACAAAATAATCTCAAGTGCATAAAAACTATCTCCTCTCATGCACTGCTGCTTTAAAATGTTAAAATGTATCACACAAAAATCTTGATGAAGCTGACCTTTTTTTTTTTTTTTTCGAATTCTGTTTTTGCACCTCCACACCCGGGCATCCTTCCGAGGTGTCCTCACGGCAGCTGCCTGTACTGCTGGCCTGAATCCTGCATTGCCGGAGGCGACTCCCCTACCACCCGGCAGACCTAGCCCCTGAATCACCCCCAGGTGGCCCGTCCTCCCACGATGGCCTTCTGAGATTAGAGAGTCTTACCTGGATAGCGGTCAGCTGTGGAGTCCCCGAGCTCGGGCTGACATTGGGATGTGGGCTGCGTCCTTGGAACCCCATCATCTCCACGAGTGTGGTGAGGGATTTTTCTGCTTGTGTTGTCCCTAGGGTGTGGCGTGCAATGGTGCCTGCGCATGGCTACCCTGCTGGGGCCTGCCGCACTCCTCCCCGTTACGTAGACTGTGTACCTGTAGTGCCCCCCGATCTCCTTCGGGGGACACCAGGTCACTGGTCATCCCCGGATCCCTTCCCCAAGGAAAGGAGAGCAGTCCTTTGGATGCTCAGTCCTTTCCTGCCCCTCCAAACCCCGGCTCCCCGAGTCTGTCCTCAAACCCGGGTCACCAGTGTGGCGCAAGGTGTGACGTCCAGCACCTCAACCCTTAGCGCCACCAGGCCAATGAGGCGGACCTTTTGACCCCACTTTATGCAGATCACTCATGTAATTAATCGCTTTTTTTTTTAAAATCAAGGTATTTATTCTCCTAGCAAGTTGCTTCCAATCAGAATTTGGTCACCAGCGAGCCACACGGACTGGCCATGCTGGCCCCAAGTTTCTCCCCATGGCTGGGCCAACAGAGGGGCATCATCCCCTGCCAGGTAAACATCTGGTATGGGGGATAGGATCCAGAGTGTGCTGGTGCTTTAATCCTTGGTGGCCACCATTTTCACTCTGGGTTTTCTGCCCTCCTGCAGACGGTGCCAGCAAGGGTCTTCCAGGTGTGCGCAGAGACAATGCCTCCTACTCAGACTGTGGGTGCCCCTCCTCATGCTTCCCTCCATGGACAACAGGGGGCAGCAGTAGAGTGGGGCACACATCCCTTCCCCTCCCCGGAGGCTGGGGGCTTTAATAACTTTCTAATGACTGATGATTGTTGGCACAACAGACCTTGACTCTGGCTAGCCTTGACACCTTGGTAACTGAACAGCACTGCTTATACTCATCTCATGGAATTAAGACACTGCAGTAATGTGGAATTTTGACTGGTAATGTGTTGGGATCCTGTCTGAGCCAGACAGTGTCATGCCTCTCAACTGCCCCTGATTTTTTGCTTTTGAATCGAACAAACTGAAGGTGGACTAGACCTCAGATAGTCTGCTGAAATGCCTGAGATACTGAGCAATTAACATATTTCTACTTCCCGGTCTCTCTCTCGCTCTCGCTCTCATGCTTTCTGTTTCAGGAGAGCCTACGGCTGGAGCTGATGGTAGAGAAGCAGGAGGCAGCCCGGCACCTGGAGCAGGAGCGAGAGGAACTGCTGCAGAAGTTTGAGTCTGAGAAGATGGAGCTGAACCAGGAACTTATCGCCCTGCAGCAGGAGAGGGATGAGAGCCTTCTGCTGGCGGAGAACGAGAAGCAGCACGTACGTGAGCTGGACTATACCTTTTCTCTCAGTTCGGAGTTGTTCTGGCCTGAGAAGATGACAATCACATTGGATTGTGCTTCGTATCTTCACAGCTCATTCTTTCATGGTTCTCCTATGCCATACTCTTTAGTGAAGTTAGTCTTAATAAAGCTAAGCCTAAAGGGAGCGACAGTTTTTCTCTAAAACTATTTTTCCTTAAACTGTACTGTCTTTTACTTAAGACACATCCTTCTTCAACCTGTAGTGGACAGTTGCATAAACAGTGGCCTTATGCTTTGCTCTGTACTCTCTCAAGTCACCTGAACATGTCACAATCCCCTATAATTTATAAGAGCAGCAGCTTTCTCTGCAGCTTTTCTTGTCACTCCGTTTACTGTCTGGTACCTCAGGTAGGTCACGCTGTGCCCCTCGCAATATACAGGGATCAGCAGCTCTCTCTGCAGCTTTTCCCTTCACTCTGTGTACTGTCTGGTACCTCAGGAGATCACATCCTCCCAGAGTGCAGCAGTATAAGCAGCTCTCTGCGGCTTTTCTCTCTCACGCTATGCACTGTCTGATACCTCAGGAGATCACTTCCTCCCAGAGTACACAGGTATAAGCAGCTCTCTGCAGCTTTTCCCTTCACTCTGTGTACTGTCTGGTACCTCAGGGGTCAGTTCCTCCCACAATATACAGGGATCAGCAGCTCCCTCTGGCTTTCTCTTCACTCTGTGTACTGATACCTTAGGGGTCCCTTCCTCCCACTATATACAGAGATCAGCAGCCTCTGCAGCTTTTCTCTTCACTCTCTGTGTACTGTCTGGTACCTCAGGGGATCACTTCCTCCACATGTCGGAGATCAGCAGCTCTCTGTGGCTTTCTCTTCACTCTGTGCACTGTCTGATACCTCGGGATCACTTCCTCCCCAGTATACAGGGATCAGTAGCTCTCTCTACAGCTTTTCTTCACTCTGTGTACTGTCTGGTACCTCAGGGGGTCACTTCCTCCTACAGTATCCAGGTATCAGCAGCTTTCTCTGCTGCTTTTCTTTTTTTTTTTAACTCAGCTTTATTCAAATTGTCATAAACCTTCAGTCACATACAGCATTATGGCTGCAACATTTGACCTCTTAGTTATACATATCTAATGATGAGTTCATACTATTTCCGCACCCTTCACACATTTGAACTGACCAGATTCCTATCCCTTGTTGTCTCCTTATATTTAAGGGAGACTTGTCTTCCTATGTTATCTCCTTAGTCTGAACTCATCCTTGTTATTTATGCCACAATGTAACTTTAACATTAAAATAGAACCTTTTAAGTGTAAAACTGTACATTACCATTAATAAGGCTTTATAAACTTTGTAAACATTAGACTCTTAAAGACTCTCAGAAAGAAAAGCAAAAGAGAAAAGAGAAACCACCACACCTAGATTTGTCATTTGGCATTACTTACATGGCTCGTCTAGCAATCATCCATGTTTGGGAATAATTCCAGGTCCTAATACCAGTATAAAAAGAGGTTACCTGCACCTGTCTGTTGGCCTGGGTTGGGGAAAGTGGATAAAGAAAAAGAAGAGTAGGTATGTGGAGCCTGATTCTGTGCCTGTGGACCCTTCAAGGCGGTGATCGAGGATGGTACCCCCTTCGGTTTCATGCTCCTGCTCCTACAATAGAATACAGTAGAATAAGTTATGTATGAATATCAGCTTGTTTCAGAGACATCTGGAGGCCTTGATGAGTTCTTTGGAGGTCACTGGGCCCATTTGGCCCTCATACCACAGGTCTCATCCTCTATCTTTCCGTGTTTCTCTTCTGACAGGCGTAACTTGGCTGTAATGAATTCCATTTCTTTTACATTAATTATTCTGCCTAGCCAATCTTCCCTGGATGGCGGGTTTGCACTGAGGCCATGTGAGGTGAGACATTTCTGTGCCATCAACATACACACCAGGACCACCTGTCTGGTGTCTGGAGGCAGCTTGGTTACACCAGGTAGTCCCAGGATCCACTGTGTGAATTCCAGTGGGATATCTATACCCGTGATCTCCTGCGTTGTCTTTTGTACCATTTCCCAAAACGGGACTATGATAGGGCATTGCCAAAAGATGTGCTAGTGGGTATCTTTTCCACCACACTGCCTCTAGCACCTATCTGTATTAGTGGCTTGGTAGTGCCTATTAATTGTTGGTGTTCTGAAAAAGCAGGTCAGAATCTTTCAATAGAATTCCCTCCACAGGGGCCCAAAGTAACCCTCCAGTTCTTCTGCAACCTAAGTGTCTGTCATTCTCTTGGATGGTTACACCTGTTTCTTTCTCCCAGCCTTCTTTAATTCTTAAAAGAGTGATTCACTGACTCTTTTGTAGTAATCTGTAAATGCCCGCTATGTATAATCGAGGGTCCCTTAGTTTCACCATCCAATAGGTGTACTCCTCCCAATCTGTTGTGGGTCTGTTTGATTTTTCTAAGTTTCCGGGGGTATTGATAAGGTGTCTAGTTTGTAGGTACCTCAGAAATTCCGAATTCCCCACCCAAAGTTTTTTTTCACCCTGCTAAATGTTATACATTGTCCTTGTTCTAGGAACTGTGTAAATCTAGTTACACCATACTTTCCCACTTTGCATATCCTTTATCTAGTTTCGGTGGTATAAAGTCAGGATCATATCTGATGAGGGACGTAGGGCCCAGCCCATTTGAGGAGTGGGTGGCATGATGTATTTTTTGCAACCTTCTTGTACTTTGCCTCACCCATTGGTTTCTAACTGGGTTTACTATTTCTTGGGGGATTGTTGCAAGTGCTAGGGTGAATAGTGGCTGTCCCCCTACTGCTGCATCCTCCATTTCATACCACCCTTAGTCTGATCTTTGTTTTGCTCAGCAAACTGCTGCAAGTTGTGCTGCCAGGTAAGTACTTTTCGAAGTCTGGGAGGGCAAGGCTGCTCTGATCCCTTGGGAGGTTTAATATATATCAAGCTGTCCTGGGGTGTTTCCCAGTCCATACAAATTTTGGGATCCTAATGGTGACCTTACTCCAGAATCTCTGTGGGATTGCTGTGGGGATCGTTTGGAAGAGGAGAATACTTGGCAGCACATTCATTTTCACTGTATCGATTCTGCCCACCATGGATAGGCGTAACAAACGCCATCTCGCCAGGTCTGCTTCTACCACTTCTGAAAGCCTCTCATAATTTAGTTGAAACAACTTCTTTAGATTGGAAATGTGTATGCCCAAGTAGTTAATTCCTCTCTTGCCCAGCTAAAAGGGAAAGTATCTTAGAAGCCCTTTGGTGGTTGCCCACTAACTATGAGTGTTTCGATTTCGTATAATATATTTTATATTCGATATTTGGCCAGACTGTGTCAGATGGTTCACCATTCTTGGACTGTTTGATCTGGGTGGCTTAAGAAAAATATAGAGTCAGTCGGTATATAGCAAGACTTTCTGTTCTGACCCCTCCCCACCATGATCCCTTCCATTTGGGAATCTTGTCTTATTTTAAGGGCTAGCAGTTCAAGGCAGATGGCAAATAAAAGCGAGGGACAGGGTGCACCTGACTGGCCAACTCTGGACAGGCTGAATGGTGAGAATTAATGCCATTAACCCTGACCTCACATTCGGATTATTATATAGGGACCTGATATTGTCTACAAATTTAGGGTTGAATTGCATCCTTTCTGTGATTATTAACAGAAATTGGCTGGCAAGTAACCCTATCGAACGCTTTCTCTGCATCCATGGAGATAGCTATTAGAAAGGGTCCATGTTTCTCCTGGCCAGTTAGTATATTTAGGAGTCTCCTTATATTATATTGTAGGTATCTTCCTGCTATGAATCCCGTTTGGTCTTTATGTATTATTTTGTGTATTATCTTTTGCATTCTGTTGGCCAGGATACCTGTGAACACCTTCAAATCTGTGTTTAATATCAATTAATCAAAATCTTTATTTACCCAGGTGATCACCATTGAGCAAGCTCATTTACAAGGTGGACCTGAAGTTTGCAAGGATGAGGGTACAGAATAGAGTAAAAGTAAAATATACATAAAACAGTAGCAAGGTATGCAACAAAATATATACAGTATAAAATAAAGGTAAATAATATATACAGAGATGCCTTTATAATCCTATCCATCAATAACACGTTCATAACCTGTAAAGGAGTCCCTGGGATATGGAAAAGCGCACGCATAGGAGGCAGGGACGCTGGCAGAAAGATTCTGGGATACTAAGCAGATGGTATCAGGGCATTAGAGTGGGCGATGGGGGGGGTGTTGCAGTGAGTACGTAGTACCAGTAGGACTGGAATGGACTGGGATGAACCAATAGTACCGGTGGGACTAGAATGGACTGAGGGAGGGGGGAGTAATATGGATATTGGCCTGTAGGAACTGGGTTCTGTGGGTTCTTTGCCTCATTTGGGGAGCAGTGATAGAGCACCAAGATAGAGTAGTCGATAGAGAGAAGGACGGGGTAAATGGAGAAAAAGACAAAGGCAGTAGGGACAGGGATGGGGCAAAAAGAAATAAAGCCATAAAAAATGGAAGGTAATGAGTACCAATGCCCATAGTCTAGGTAAAAAGCTCCCTGAAATGGTGGCTTTGATGGAAGAGGATGCTGGATATTGTGGCAGTCACAGAAACATGGTACACAGAGAACCATGACTGAGATGTCAACATACCAGGTACACAATTCCACGGAGGGACAGGGAGGGAAGAAGAGGAGGAGGAGTAGCTCTCTATGTAAGGGAAGGATCAAAGCAACAGAGTTAAAGGGTAGCAGGGAGAGAGGAGGCACTGTGGGTCACCCTGGAGACTGGAAATGGTCTAATAACCTAATAGGTTGTATACAGACCCCTGCCTTAGGAAGGAAATGGACAAGGAAATGATAGAAGGCATTCTTGGGATGGCAGAGAAAGGGGAGATATTGCTGATGGGGACCTGAATATGCCAGATGTTGACTGGAGCACCTTTACTGCAGTCACATCAAGAGCAGGGCAACTCTTAAAACTGAAGGTGGATAAAGCAATGGGGCCTGATGGGATTCACCCCAGAATTCTAAAAGAACTAAGGGAAGAACTAGTAACACCACTGACTACCCTTTTAATAAATCATGGGAGGATGGTGTGGTACCTGAGGACTGGAGGAAGGCGGATGTGATTCCCCTTCACAAAAGTGGGAGGCCAAGACAGAGGCCGGAACTACAGATCTGTCAGTTTGACCTCAGTGGTAGGGAAAATGATGGAATCACTTCTGAAGGAAAGAATTGTTGAGTACCTAGAGGCCAGTGGGGCACAGGACCCAAGGCAGCGTGGATTCACTGCTGGAAAGGCACGTCAGACAAATCTAATTGATTTATTTGACTGGGTGACCAAAGCAGTAGACAGGAGGGGCTGTGGACGGCCTACCTAGACTTTAGCAAGGCATTTGACACAGTCCCGTACAAAAGATTAATAAACAAATTAGCCAGCCTGGGAGTGGGTCCAAGGGTTGTAGCCTGGGTGAAACACTGGTTGGACAACAGGACACAGCGGGTAATAGTAAATGGAGTGCACAGTGAAGAAAGGAGGGTTACTAGTGGGGTACAGCAGGGTTCAGTACTGGGGCCGGTCCTTTTTAATGGTTTTGTAAGTGACATTGCAGAGGGACTAGAAGGGAAAGTATGTCTCTTTGCAGATGACACAAAGATCTGCAACAGGGTTGATACACAAGGTGAAGTGGAAAGGATGAAAAGGGACTTGGCAAGGTTGGAGGAATGGTCAAATGTATGGCAGCTTAGATTCAGTGCAAAGAAGTGCAAAGTAATGCACCTGGGAAACAAAACCCAAGGGAAGAATATGCAATGCAGGGTAAGATACTGACAACTACAAAAATGGAAAGGGACTTGGGAGTAGTCATATCAGATGACCTAAAGGTGGGCCAGCAGCGTGGAGAAGGCAGTAAGGAGGGCTGAGCGGATACTGGGATGCATAGGAGAGGCATCACCAGTAGAAAACAGGAAGTTGTTGGCCCTTTGTACAGACAGTTGGTAAGACCACATCTGGAGTACTGTGTACAGTTCTGGAGACCCCATCTCCGCAAAGGCATGGACAGGGTGGATGCTGTCCAGAGGAGGGCAACCAAAATGATGCAGGGTCTGCATCAGAAGTCATATGAAGAAAGACTAAAGGAACTAAAGAAGTATAGCCTCGAGGAAAGGAGGGAGCGGGGGGGACATGATAGAAACTTTCAAATACCTCAAAGGAATCAGCAAAGTCCAAGAGGGTAGCATCTTTCAGAAAAAGAGATGTGCAAAAACAAGGAGGCACAATTTGAAGGTGGGGGGGACGGCTCAGAGATAATATGAGGAAGTATTTCTTCACAGAAAGGGCTGTGGATACATGGAACAGTCTTCCTGAGGAGGTCGTAGAGTCAAAAACAGTGGGGGAATTCAAGAGTGCATGGGACAGACATAAGGCAATTCTAGTGGGGGGTAGGAGGAAGTAGGCTGTTGGTTAACTAGGATCTGCAGCTTGTCCGTTAGGTAGGGAAATGGGCAGACGTGGTGGGCCAAGCGATCCTTATCTGCCGTCAAATTCTATGTTTCAGTGAGATCTGTGCCTAACGCCACAAATCTGGGATGCTCTCACCTGCTTGAATTTCTCCATAGGCCTGCTGCAGTAGGGGAGCTAGACTGGTGGCAAACATTTGTAAAACTCTGCCTGGAAACCATCTAGTCCGGTTTGCTGTTTTCAGTTGTTTTAGTTTACCTATAATTTCCTGCAGTTCTACTCCTTCCTCTAGATTTTTTGCATGAGGTTCCGCTAGGCCCGGGACAGCCAGATCTGCGTAAAAGGTCTGTACTTGCTGTAGCAAGAGAAGGCCATACCTTATCATGTTGGGCATGTTTTATATATTTTTTGTATGTGAGAAATGCATCAGATGCCAGGGCAGCCCAATGTAAGTGAAAGGGATCATGGGTACAGACCGTGGGCCCTGTAGACTGATGTGATTTTCTTGTTACTACAGAAAAAAACTGTTTTCTGCTAGCAGAGGCTAGAGTTAATCAAACTATCTAAAAGGAGACAAAAGACTAATTAAGCAGAGCTGGCTGGCAGGCAGGTCCATTTGTGTCTCAGTGGACCACAGCATCATCTGGTGCCTCTTCTCTGCTCATCTTTCCTTTGTTTTCAGAGGTCTACCTCAGCTAATTTTGTTACCAATAAATGGGCTACTATTTAAGTAAACAACTGTATTGGGTACAGTTTAATTTCAGCTATCTCCCAGCAGGAAGGCTGGAATGTTCCCCAAGAAATCTGGTTTGAGCTAGCTGACCCGAGTCTTTTTTTTTTTCTTATATTAAGAAACTCATATCTGTGATATTGTAATGAAATGCTAAACTCGGATTGGTTAGATAACCACAGAAACAGAATGCTAGCCAGTCACAGGGCAGCCATTATCCAATGGACCTGCCCTTTGGAAAACCCTTAAAACCAGGAGGCAAAGAGGTATCTGAGCCTTTTTTAGTTTTTGCCTTGTAGCTTGAGGCCTTGCCACTGTTGCATCTGGGCCTTTTTTCAGTTTTCAAGCTTGTAGCCTTTTGCATTTTGGGACCCTGCCTGTCTGTCTGCTTAGCAGAGCAGAGACAAGTTCTTTCAAGAACATTTCCTGGACTACCAAGAAACAAGATCTTCATCTGCCACTTCTAAGGACTTTTGCACTTAAAATTCAACCACTAAGGACTTGAGGTAGACTTTACATCTTAGAGTTTTAAAGTGTAGGTTTTTATGTATATTTTCCATTTTATTTCCAATATATTTGTCTTTATGTTATTTATTGCATTCATTAATTTAACTAGTAAAGCTTTTGACTTATTTTAAAAATAATTCTGTGTATGTCTGTTGTGTGGGTTGCCTTGGTAAGAGTTGTTCAAACGATACCACGCCTGTGTGACTGTTTTAAGGCCTAACACTACCAAAAGTGAAGTGTCACTAGGGACTTCTTGATGAAGGGAGAGGAGGAAATACTTAGGATCTCAAGAGGAGCCTGTGGGGGTTTGAACCAAGCACTGCATTTCTGAGGAAAGACACAGTAATAGGGTGTATAGGGCCCCCCAAAGCCTATACACACACACACACCTGTGGCTTCCTGGTTTGTGGTGCAGTGGCCGAGAGAGTACTACCCCAGGAACACAGACTCGAGACTGTATTTGTATCCCCCGCGCCCGGAGAGGAATCTCTGACCCCAACCTCTCTCCCCACCACGTGCTAAGAGGGATTCAGCTGTGACAGAGAATCCCACCCTCGGGAGTGGACTTGTGACACTTGTGTCTCAAATGTATCATTTGTGTCTTGAGGTACAAGTCTTGATCGTATTGAGCAGAAATATTAACTGTTTCTCCCGGATTTCCTGTGTTCTGCTCCCTTGTGGATGTTTCAGACTAAGGACTGCTCTGTTGCATTGCTGCTTCTAAGTGTAATGCGCTTCTTGAATGCCCTGCCCTGTTCCCCCTTCATACATACATTGCTGTACCCTCCTGTAGTTCCCTTCTATCTACAGTGTCAGCAGGGTCATTAATTCCCCGAGTTTCTTTTTTAGCTGATCTTTGATCCCCGAGTCTTGCGATATCTTATGATGGAATTCTAGGTCCACTATGGCATGGTCAAATGCCTGTTGTTGTGCTGCCCTTTGTTTTTGTTTTGTCAAGGCATATTCTATGATTACTTCCCTTAGTACCCCTTTTAAGGCATCCCACCTTACTGCATGAGAAGTAGATCCTTCTGGGTTCTCCTGCAGGAATGTTCATATAATTTCCTCTACTAGTTTCTTAAATTCCTCAGTGTTAAGCAGACCTACGTTAAGTCTCCAGTTGGAGTTGCGGATAGATGGCATGAGGGTCAGTTTTAGCAACACCGGCGAGCGATCCGAGATGGTGCGTGGTAAAATTACACAGTCATCTACCACTTGGACCCATTCTGAAGCTATAAAAACATGTCTATCCTTGAGTAGTTGTCATGTCTATCTGAAAAATGTGTGTAATCCTTGGAGCTGCCATTTACCTGCATCCATACGTCTGTGATGCACAATTCTGTAGCTAGTCTCTTAAGTAGTTTGACTGACCGATCCTCTCTTCCTGCATTTCTTCCCTTCTATCTTGCCTCCAGATCACCGTATTAAAATACCCCTCTATCACACGTAAACTGTCTGGGTCTGTAATTGTATCTAATAGCACTCTTAAGGAAAATGGACCACTCTTTTTCTTCGTTACGGGCATTTAAGTTCAAAAAGGTGCACCTACTGTCTTCATGCCTTACCTGAAGCCTCATGTATCTGCCCTCTGGATCTAATTCTACCTTATTAATTAATATTGGGCTATCCCTCCAGATTAAAACAGCTGTCCCTCTTCTATATGGGTGCATTTCCCACAGTGCCGCATAAACCTCACCCACCCATTTGTGTTGCAGCTTATTGTGCTGAGATGTGTTTAGGTGGGTTTCCTGTAAGAACACCAGAGTTGCCCTATTTCCCAATTCTTGTAGGAGTTTGTCCGCTTTATTTGGGCTATTTACCAAATGTTGTAAGTGATTAGCTTACGGTCTGCTATCCTGTCTTTTCATTTACAGTATCAAGCTTATCCTTGTACCAATGCCTTTTCTGAAACCTTGGCTCCTTATCCTCAGTACCGTCTTCTCAATGTGCCCTTTTCTGCAGGTATGCTGGACCCCCCCATGCCCTTTCAGGCTTCAAACCAGCAACCTTCATTCCCTTGTTTCTTGCCCCTTTTCAAGAGTCTTTCTGTGCCCAAATGAAAAACATTGTAATATAACAACCACATAACTCATGAACAGTAACTGTAAACTTGTACTTTGTATAGTAACTGTTTCACTATCTTCTCCTCCCTCCTCCCTTCCATCAGTGGCACTTCCCCCTGTTACCACTATGATCTGGTTTGGTGACAGGTAGTACAGCAAGAATCGCTGTACTATCCCACTGTAAAGATTTATTTCTCCTGGCAGTAGTGCTTGCCAACCTTTGCTATAAGGAAACTTACAGATTTCCCCCTTCTGGAAACCGACTCTGTTTCATTTTTATCTACAGGCACTGCGTGTTAACCTTAAATGACAGCTTGGCACTTTGTTCTCCTCCTTCCCTTTCCCTCCCTCTTCATTTGTTGCCAACTGCCATTTCTCAATCCCGTCTCCTGTATTCCATGACTTTCTCTGTGCCCTTAATTAATCCACCACCCTCTTATTTTCGTGCCTTTCCCTCTCTGATAAGTATTCCATGTCTCTTATTTATAACACTAGCATTGTTTCTCCTACTTTACACACCCGCACAGAAAACAGGCGTTTCCATGTAGGTACCTTTGTATCGCCTCCCTTCCTTTTTGGCCTGCACCTCCATGAGGACGATGTCAAACTAGATGCAGCGTTAAAGGGAACAATATGTTTGGAACCCCCGTGTCTCTTGAGTCCCATATTAACAAGGTTATGTCAGGTTACTGGCATACAGTTCAGTGGTTCGGTCTCCTCGAAGTCCCTGGCGTTTCTTCTTCTATCCGCTGCTCTGTTGCACACTGTTGGTGTTGTTCTGGATTCGTGGATCTGAGCGCTGCATATTTATTCTTATGCTCCATCTCAATTTGGACCACGTGTTATCTTCCATATTATGGCCTGAGTTCTTCCCCGATCCTTTAGTCCACCACCTCCTCTTCTCGCGCTCTTTCAACTGCTTCATAGATCCTTTTCCACCACCTTTATGTCCAGCGTCTGCAGGTAAGCTCGCGTGTCCTGGAGATTTTCAAATACTGTGGAGCCCTTGTCTGATGTAATTCTCAACTTTGCAGGGTATTCCACATGTGTTTTTAAGCTCTTTGCACTAATTTCCTTCAGGACCAGAAAAATCAGCTTTTGTTTGTCCATTGTAAGAGGCGCGTAGTCCTGCTTGAAGTAAAGATGCTTATCTCCGAACAGTATTTCCAACTGGCCCCAAGCCTTTTTAAGAATTAGCTCTTTTGTGTGGTAGTCTAAGAAGGTGACGATAATTGATTGGGGCTGAGCTTTTGGATCTGTGGGTGGAGCCGACAGAGCTCTGTGCACCCTTATGATATTGAGTGGTAAGTCCTTTTCAAGATGGAGCACTTCCCTGATGGGTTGGAGGTTAGAGTGCTGCTGGAGAAAGTCCGGCCTGGAGGGGGACAGACTGGCCCTGTGTATGCATTATAGTGCATACCAGAGGGCAATTAACCATAAGAAGGCAGTGTTCCTGTCCAGGGAGATTGCTGCCAGGAAGAATCGACCAGCTATACTTTTTCGGACTGTGGACTGGCTACTACGTCCTGCCTGTCTACAGCCGAAGAAGTTTTTTTCTGATGCTGAATGCGAAGAGTTTGCTCGATTCTTCTTGGACAGAGTGTCCAGTATCCGGCAGGGCGTTTCTCCAGTCAGCAATGTCATAGCTGGCAGTGATCGCCTGAAGTGTTCTAAGAGCACTCCGCCTGGTTCAGGGAGTTTAGACCAGTGGAGGTTAGTGAGGTCGTTGAGGTGGCGACCAATCTGAAGCACACATTTTGCGAACTGGATTAGGTGCCGACGTGTTTCTTGATGAGATGCATTGACACCACTGGCCCGGTGTTTGCTCCGGTTGTCCAGTGTTCCTTATCTGAGGGTGTTTTCCCTGATGCCTTGAAGGAGGCATTGGTGAGACCACTCTTAAAGAAACCATCTTTGTACCCAGAGGTCAGGGCAAATTACCGATCTATCTCTAATCTTTCCTTTTTGGTGAAGGTAGTGGAGAAGGTAGTGGCACTTCAGTTAGAGGAGCACCTCATGATCCACGAGTTACATGAACCTTTTCAGTCGGGATTTCAAGCGAGGCATGGCACAGAAACCGCACTTGTTCGGGTGCTGAATGATGTCCTCAGGGCAAGAGATCAAAGAGATAAGACAATTCTTGTTCTCTTTGATCTCTCCTCAGCATTTGACACTATGGGCCATTTTGTGTTTCTTGACCGCCTTAGGGATCTCTGTGGACTCACCGGCACCGTCATCTGCTGGTTTGAGTCCTTTCTAACTAATAGAAAGCAAAGGGTTGTGATGGGAATTTCTCCTCCACCCTAGCCTCCTATCTTGCAGTCCTCAGGATCGGTATTAGCCCCAATGTTGTTCACAGTGTACATGCTACCCTGGGAGGCTCCATTAGGAAGTGCAACTTGGGTTTTCATTGCTATGCTGATGATTCCCAGCTGTATCTTTCCTTTGCCCCAGGAACATCCAACTGGTAGATGTGCTAAATGACTACCTTGCTAAGATTAACGACTGGATAGCCTCCAGCTGGTTGTGACTAAACCCGATAAGAGCGGAGGTATTGGTGGTGGAGTCGAACAGAGTGCGTGATAGGATGGCCTCTGAATCAGAGCCTGGACTTGTTTTAGGATCTGCTTCATTGAAGACCTCCTGTAGGGTGCGAAATCTTGGTGTCATTCTGGATAGGAGTTTGACTATGGAGGCACAGATATCCTCCACTGTCAGCTCCTGTTTTTTCCATCTTAGAAATGTCGCACGGATAAAGCCCTTGTTCCCCTCCCGGACCTCCCACTTTGATGCATGCCTTGGTTACATCAAGGCTTGACTACTACAATGTGCTCTACCTCGGGGTGGTGGGAGGATCTCTTCGCGAGCTGCAGCTAAGCGCAAACGCGGCTATGACTATTAACCGGGCAATCAAAATTCTGCCATATTACACCAGCGTTCGTGAGCTGCATTGGCTGCCAGTGAGGTGGAGGATCCTCTTTAAGGTGGGTCTTCTCACCTATAAGCCCTACATGGCCAGGACCCTGATTACCTGTCTGACCTTCTTGTTCCTATTCTATCTGGCTGCCCTCCTTTCCTCTTGTGGAGACCCCTTATGATTCTGAGGACGAGGTTGAAATCTGCTGGTGACAGGGCTTTTAGTTCACCGCTCCCATCTTTTGAATTCACTGCCCCTTAGGGTTAAGGGGCCTCTACTCTGGAGGTATTCAAGGCCTACTTAAGGCCCTCCCTATTTGCTCAGGCATTTTGGACTAGATTGTTATTTATTGATCTGATTGAATATTAATTTTATATATGATGTTGTATTATGCTGCTGTTAACTATTTTGTATTTAAATGATTCTATTTTCTGAAGCTGTGTTTTACTGTTTTGTGGCGCTTAGAGCCTCTGGGATTAGGCGTTTTTAAATAAATTGCATTGCCTTGCCTGATGATAAAACTTTCTATGAAGGTGACCATATTGCTTGATTCTATGGCTCTGGCGCTCCTTGGATCCTCAGATTTATTCTTCTGGATTGATTCTCGAAGTCTTCTAGCTTCTGGTATAGTAGGACCTCCCAGTCATGCAATTGGAGTATCACCCCATTGTGTAAATATGTGGTTTTGGCCATCTTGGGCATGTGCGTTTCCAAATCAGCCATTTTCTTTTCTTGCTGTTTTACTTTTTTTGTGTTCTCCCTCACCTCTCCTTGAATGCTATCGAGGGTGTCTCCCAAGTGGCACAGTTCTGTGACAAACTGGTGGGATATGATCATGAATTGTTCTTCATTTTCTTCTGATTCACTGTCCCCAAGCTGGTTGGGAGAATTGGGCCTTGTGAGGTGAACACCTACTCCTCACTCTGTCCAGAATCAGTAAGTCCTTTATTTTGCCTTTTTGCTGCAAATGCTTTGAGTTTCTGTCACGTAGCCATCACAACCTCCGCTAGCTTATGTTCCGACAGCCTATTTGTCGTGGCAAAGGGTGTAAAATACACTTTATTCAGGCTGGTTTCCCAGAGCTCGTCTCAGTCAACTCCTCATAGCCTGGTGATGTTACCGGTAGTCCCCACTCTCTGCAGCTTTTCTATTCACTCTGTGTACTGTCTGATAGTTCAGGGGGTCACTTCCTCCCACAATATACAGGGAGCAGTAGCTCTCTGCAGCTTTTCTCTCCTTTCTGTATATTGTCTGGTACCTCGGGATCACTTTCTCCTCTAATATACAGGGATCTGCATCTCTCTGTAGCTTTTCTCTTCAGTCTGTGTACTGTCTGGTACCTCAGGGATCACTTCATCCCACAACATACAGAGATCAGCAGTTCTCGCTGCAGCTTTTCCCTTCACTCTGTGTACTGTCTGGTACCTCAGGGGGTCACTTCCTCCCACAATATACAGAGATCAGCAGTTGTCTCTGCAGCTTTTCTGTTCACTTTCTGTATTGTCTGGTACCTCAGGGGGTCACTTCCTCCCACAATATAGAGGGATCAGCAGCTCTCTCTGCAGCTTTTCTGTTCACTGTCTGTATTGTCTGGTACCTCAGTGGATCACTTCATCCCACAATATACAGGTATCAGCAGATATTACTTGAGTGTGAGTTCTTGCAGCAGGCAGAGCAACTATTAGAACCAGAGCACCAGGTCCCAATGGAACCCTCAGCTAGCAGTCTTCGGCGGGGGACCACCCCTGGCATCGACCCGCCCCGACGTCAGCCAGTGGTAGAAAAGGGGTGGTCCCCGGCCCCACTTCGGTTCTTTTCCTGCCATTGACCTGCAAGCATCGGCTCTTCGGACACCAGATACCTTCAGTTTGACTGCCAGTTTCACATTTACAGTGTTTATTCTTTATTTTCCATAAAAAATATCAGTTTCTTTTCTGCATGTCGTCTTCTCCAGCTTCCTCCATTTCTTCAGTGGAAAGGAGAGATCGATGTATGCCTGTGGCAAACAGCTGCCGTCAAAAGACAGCCATGAGGACTGCCTTTTAGGCCTGAACCTAACACCACCAACTGTGAGCACTGTCGTGCTTCAATTCCTGGACTCTGATCCACCGCCAGAAGGCCCTTAAGGCTCACCTCATTGAGCAGCAGCTTGCCGCCATGCAGGCCCAGCCAGCTGGGAAAAGACCCTCTTCATCCTCGACTTGTCTTCATGGCTTCCACCTCAGAGACCCACAAGGACAAGAAGAAGGACTCAGGAAAGCATCGGTCTCAGGTCAAGGATTGAGAAAAGTCCCGGGGATGCTCCCGCTCCAGGTCCCCGCTGCATAAAAAGTCCTCCTCCTTTGCTTATTCTCACGGGAGATCAGACCATACTTCCAGGCCTACCGTCCCTCCTTCGGGGCAGGCTCCAGCAAAGCCCTCCACCCTTCCCTCAGCATTGGGCGGAGATATGTCGTGGTTGGGGACTCGGCCTCCTCCCTGGTGT
Source organism: Neoceratodus forsteri (assembly GCA_016271365.2). Lineage (NCBI taxonomy): Eukaryota > Metazoa > Chordata > Ceratodontiformes > Ceratodontidae > Neoceratodus > Neoceratodus forsteri. The sequence goes on from CM028137.1 coordinate 361,081,541, forward strand.
CCCTGAAGGTGCAGGCAAAACCTCCTGCGTCGTCCTCCACCTCAGGGACCAGAACCGGTCACAAACAGGGTGGTGATGCCCGGCTCCCGTCTGTTCCAGTTCGGACGTGTTGGCGTGAAGCTGGACCAGTCCACCATCAGGCAGGCATCAGGCCCGTCGAATGCCTGACACCTCCACCCCGGTCTGCGGCTACTTCACTCCAGACACCTTCTAGGCTTATGGCCTCTTCCTCATCGAAGCTGCTGTTGGCCACAGGGACATCCTCTTGGACATTGGCCTGGGTGTCACCATCCTCATCGCTGGCTCACTCTGTGTCCCCTGTAGAGGTGGACTCTCCTCAAGGGAGATCTCAGCCAGCCAACCACGGACATCAGGTGACCCCCTCTCGTCCGGCCCAGTTGCCTACTGTTCCACCACCCCAGTCACCGGTCTCCCTGACCAAGGCTACTCCGATGCCAGGTAAGCCGATGCCGGACCCTCAGCCCCCGGCTGGTCCATCAGCGCCACGGTTTACTAAGGATGAAATACAGGAGTTGTTCTTGTTCTGGTGGAGTCAGGTCCTGCACCCAACAAAACAACCAGTTACGGTGGAGCAGGATCTGACCAAAGACCCCGAGGAGGAATCTGGAACCCAAGCCACCGATGTCACCACTGAAAAGCGTACACCCAGCCCAGAGGACTTCTGTAGCAGGCCCCTCGCAGAGGCCGCGGCATCACCGCGAGGTCTTTGCACTCCTTGAGCCACTGCTGTCATTGGTCCTTCCAGCCGACGTCAAGTTGAAGGGTCGCTTCGGTCACTTAGCCGTCGTTGGTCCCGGACTGACGCCACTCAGGCTCTTCCTTATCGGCCTCTTCGGTGGACCCTAGTGAGAACCTGGAGTCCTCGAGCTCAGAAAGTTCTCACCCCAAGGGTCGCCCTTTGTCTCCTGACAATAGAGACACTCCCAGGTTGCCTCCTGATGATCCATCATTCATGGATGTCATGAGGCATATCCAGGCCACCAGTGAATGGGAGACGGAGGACTTGGATCCTGAGTGGCAGAGACTGGCTACAAACCTGAGACAAAAGGAGCCAAAGCCTCTAGTGGTCCCTCCTTTGGTGGATATGTTCCAGGACTTAACAAGGTTCACCTGGAAACATCTGTCCTACACCTCTGCCATCTCAAAGAAATCAGATAGGCTGTACAGAGCCCATAGGGAGGAGCCTTTTTTGGAGGAACACCCTACCGTGGACTCTATAGTCATTACGGCAGCTCATGATAGATCAAAGAAGCCAAAACACCTTAGTACACAGCCTCCCAATCAGGAGTCCAGATACATTGACCAGATGGGCAAGAAAGTCTATTCTTCGTCTACTTGCTCCATCCGGTCACTAAACTTTCACACACATATGGTTCAGTACCAGAACGCCTTGTGGGAGAAAGGGATGGAAATAGCCCAGGCCCTTTCAGATTCGATGCAGAAGTCTGAGCTCCTGGACTTTTTGAAATCAAAGTCAGATGTAGGCACTCATGAATTGAGGGCCACAATACGGCAGCTGAAGCAGCGGCTTCCGGCATTTGCCTCAGGTGCCACGCCTGGCTTAGAGTCTCAGGATTCTCCCAGGATCCGCAGTCGGGCATCCTTTAAGGGTTCGGTTCTCTTCGGAGACAAGATTGAAAAGCCCATTGCTCATCTCCAAGAATCTGGGAAGTTCATTTGGTCCATCCCAAAAATGTATAAGGAGGACCAAAAACCCTTTAGGAAATGGCCCTTTTGGAAGACCTTAGGTCAGCAACCCTGAAATCAGCCTCAGCAGAGGGGAGGCTGTAAAAGAAAGGCAACCTCCCAGACGTCTGGTAGCTATACCTCTCATGCCACAAAGTCCTCCCAGGCCCCTCAGCCCACTCCCGGAACCATGCAATGACTCCTTGCCCGACCCCCCTCCTCCGGCAAGAGTCAATGGGGAAGTCAATAGAAGTCGCTTCTCCCTCTACCTAGAGGGATGGAGAAGCATAACATCAGACAATTGGGTGTTGCAGCTCATAGAGAGAGGCCATACTCTGGAGTTCATGCAGATGCCTCTGGAAACTCCACTAGTGTCCTCCCATCCTTCTTCTCACATTCCCTGATCAGAGGGAAGTTCAGGCCCTCCTTCAAAATGAGCTATAGAGCCAGTCCCCCATCCCAGCATGGAAGAGGTACTATTCGCACCTTTTCCTAGTGGCAAAAGGATAAGAGAGCTTAGTCCCATCCTGGACTAGCTCTGAACCAGTTGTAGAATACAAGAGGTTCAGGATGGTGGCCTTCAGGTCTCATCCCCTCTATATCGAGGGGACTAGCTCCGTTCCCTAGACATGCAGGACACATACCTGCACATTCTAGTCTTTGCACCCCACAGGAGGTTCTTGCACTTCCTCTTTCAGGGTCACCACTACTAGTTTCGAACCCTGCCTTTCGGCCTGTCCTCCGCTTCCAGAATCTTCACTAAGTGCCTCGCAGTGGTGGCTGTGGCTCTATGATGCAGGGGCCATTACGTCTTCCCCTACCTAGATGACTGGCTTCTAATGGCTCCCACAAGGAATCAGCTGGTTTGCACTCTCGGAGACACTTTTATGCTTTTCCGAGAGCTGGGGGTTACCCTGAACCTTCCCAAGTTGTCCCCAGAGCCCAGTCAAAGACTCCAGTTCATAGGAGCGGTTCCTGGATACCGTTCAGGGCAGGGCCTTCCTACCCTCGGACAGGGTGGATTGCCTTAGAGATCAGACACATCTGGTGTCTTCGGCTCCTCAGGTACCAGCTCAGATCCTCCCGAGACTCCTCAGCCACATGGCAGCAGCCATCTCTATGGTTCCCATGGCTTTCCTGCACTTGAGGGTCCCTCAGTAGATGCTCAGGGTACAATGGGACCAGAGGTCCGACAACCTCGACCAGTCAGTTTGAGTGTTGGACCCAGTTTGCAGGACACTTTCCTGGTGGCTCAACCCTCCAATCTCTTGGCAGGGGTTCATTTCTGGCAGGAGCCCCTAGGTGGGTTCTCACCATGGGCGCCCTCAGGTTTAGGATGGGGAGCTCATCTGAGAACAGGCAGACCCAGGGGTCTGGTCTAGAGAACAGTCACTCCATATCAGTGTCCTGGAGATCGGGCAGTTCTGAATGCCTTGCAGGCCTTTCAAGTGGACCTTTTTCAGGGTCCTTTTGATTCAGTTGGACAATATGTTGGTAGTGTTTACATCAACAAGCAGGAGGGAACTCATTCGTATCCCTTTGCAGGGAGACAATGAGGTGCTGGAACACCACCTAGAACTCACCACTGTTCGTGTTCCAGGCATCCAAAATGTCTTGGCCGACAGCCCTAAACCAGTCTCAGTCCAGGGCTCACAAGTAGGAACTCCATCAGTCAAGTCGCAGACCTGCTCTTCAACAGATGGGGCCATCCAGAGTTGGACCTGTTTTTGTCCCCACGCAACACCAAACTACCCAATTTTTGCTTGCTAAATCGAGGACCTGGAGTTTTCTGGCGAGATGCATTGCCCCTCTGCTGTACAGGGAGGTTCCTTTACACCTTTCCTCTTCTGCAGAGGGTTCTTCTCAAGCTTCAGGCGGAGGGGGCAGAGATAATTCTTAGTGCCCATAAGTGTCTCATTGGCATAAGGGAATTCTGGAGGTTGGGGTAAGGTGCAACAGACTTCAAGAAAAAAGTAAAGGGAACTTACAAGTTCAAATGGGCAGACTGGGTGGGCCATAGGCCCTTATCTGCCAAGCAGTGTCTATGTAGCTGTGCTCCTCTTTAGCCTCGGCAGATTTTGTTCCCACTACTGCAGCAGTTGGCAGTGGAGCCTCCGCGTCCTCTGCTTCTCAGCTCACACTTGCTTTTCCAGGATCAGGGCACATTGGTCCATCTTCATTTGTGGCTCCTGCAGACTTAGCTATGGATGGGTATGGGGTTTCTCAAATGGTGGCAGATGTCCTAGTGACCGCCAGAAAGCCCTCCACTACATCTACTTCTACGCTATGAAGTGGAAGAGATTTTGCTTGGCCTCACACGCCCAACTTAATCCCCTTTCCTGCCCTCTGAACTCTGTGCTCGAAGTACATCCTCTCGCTATGAGCAGGGCCTGTGCTATTCCTCTATTAAGGTGCATTTATCTGCCGTTTTGGCATATCATGCCCGATAGAGGAAAAACCATCACTCAGCTGGACGTATCCTGTACCTTCAGGGCATTTCTACACTAATATCCCATCAGAGATCCCATTCCCTTGGATCTCCTTTTTTATGTTGGAGTAACTCACGCCCCCCGTTTGAACCAACCGCGGATTGTGAGCTCTGCTTTCTGTCATGGAAAGAGGTATTTTAGTTGCCATTACTTCCGCTCAAAGAATTTCAGAGCTCCAGGCTCTAATGTTTAAAAGCCTTATTTGTTTTTTTCATAAGGACAGGGTATCCTTACGCACGAATCCTAAGTCCTTGCCTAAGGTGGTGTCCGAGTTTACTCTTAACCAGGACATCAACCTCTCAGTTTATTATCCTGAGTATTCCAATCGGGGGAGAAGCGTTTTGTTGCATACCCTTGATGTGCACAGAACACTTTGTTAATATTTGACCCGTACTGCTCCTTTTCAATCTACGTATCAGTTGTTTGTCTCATTTTTCCCCCAGATCTCTGGGCACCCCAGTCACCAAGCAAACGCTTTCTAAATGGTTGGTGAACTGTATTGTTTTTTGCTACAAGTACAGCAAACCCCTACCGGAACCGATAAGGGGTCACTCCACCATGGGGATAGCGACCTCTTTCGCCTCTCTCCTGAATGTTTCCGCAACAGACATCTGTGCAGCAGCTACCTGGAGCTTGGTTCACACCTTTATCAAGCACTACATCTTGGACATTGCTTCTAGACGCAGAGCTGGGTTCAGACTGGCAGTCCTTCAGGGCCTCCTGTCCTAAACCCTTAGTTGGCAGACAATTATAGCCTCCTCCCGCACTTTTCCTGTGCCTTGTCTCCTTACTGCTTGGGACTCCGTCCTAATGGTTATTGCCTGCTTGAAGTAAGATAGTACAGTTATGTAAGAACTTACCGTAACAGTAAATCTTCGAGAGGAGCTTTTGCAGCAGGCTTTCCTTTCACTCCCTCCCTCCTTCCTCCTTGGCTTGTGATCTGCCTTTTCTTTTGGCGAGAACCTATGCGGTTCTCCTTCTGCTCCAGACTTCGAGACTGAGGTGGGGCTAGGGACCGCCCCTTTATACCATTGACTGACGGGGTGGGCTGATGTTGGGGGCGGTCCTCCGCTGAAGACTGCTAGCTAGAAGGTTTCTGTGGGGTCCTGGTGGCTTAGTCCTAATGGTTATTGCCTGCTGCAAGAGCTCCTCCCGAATATCTACTGTTATGGTAAGTTCTTACATAACTGTACTCTCTCTCTGCAGCTGTTCTCGTCACTCTGTGTACCGTCTAGTACCTCAGGGGATCACTTCCTCCCATGGGATTGTCGTCATGGCACAGGTCAGGAAGCATAGGAAAAACCAGGAGCAGTTGTAGAATTTCGCAAAAAGTGTTTATTAGTACTAGCAGTAACATAAAAAATAAACTTGTTCAGTATAACTATTTACAAAGGCAGAATAAATAGAGAAGATCCATCTGAGTTTTCCTTCAATCTCCATGTGTCTCTGTGTCTCTCTTGCAAGAAATTGCAGCTTTGTTTTTTATAAGTCCTTTGTAGACCCCCTTCTTAACAAGCATCCTGTTTTTTTTCTAAAATGTTCTTGTAAATTTCAGGCAGATGCGACCAGAAGACAGTGTCACAGAACTGAGGCCTCTTCTCCATAGTGTCACTGGGCGTGTGTTCAGGATAACACAATTTCAAGCAGACCACAAATCAGGTGCATAAAAAACGCATGGTTGCATTTATCATTTTATTTTCCTCAAGTAAAAATGACAGAAAATAGGAAAAATTGGTTAGACAAAATAAATCAGATGACAACTGCTTTGCTTCAGCAGTGTCTAAGGCTCTTTCTTCAGGCTAACAGTGTGATAGCACTCACTACCAGGAGGTCTTTCACCTTCCTCAGTCTCAATCTAAAAGAACACTAACCCCCTCTCAACTTTTTATAGTCTCTCTGGGAATTAGGAAAATTACATTAATCAGATAACATAAATTTAGCCACTAGGGGCCACTGTTGCTCCGTAGAGAACAGTTCAAATGGCAGCTGCAGGCTTGTTTACAGCATTAGGAAAGGTCAGACCTGAGGTCAGAGCATTCTGTACTTTCCTGCAGGGACATTCTGTCTGCTGTAAAGACATCCTAGCAGTTTAATACATAATAATATGGTGCAGCAGGGAAACTTCTTAAAAACACAGACACAAACTTCAGCTATGCATATCAAAAGTTTTGTTTCAGCTAGCCAAGCAGCATGTTGGACATTATAAAAACATATTAACTGCTTGGGACATGGTTCCAACTTATCCAGGGTGTCCACTATGACAGGGGCACCCTGTCACACACAACTTCTGAAAAGGGCTTGAAAACTGCTCTCAGGTTAACCCCTTGAGCTCCCAATAGCTTTTTGCAATAATCTCAAACTCTAATACATTTCAACAGTAGCACTATATAATTTCTAAACAAATCATCAATATCAGTTACATTTCCACATAATAATTTGCATGTAGTTTTATACCAGCAGATATGCAAGGGAGGAAAAGACAGAAACAGCAAGGGAAGACTGAGAAACAGTGAGAGGCAGAGAATTGCGAGACTTTCGTGGCGATCAAATACTAGATCTCACAGGAAAATTTGGTTGCGCAACCAGACAGACAAGAGACAGGAAAGGAAAGAAAATAACAGATTCCTGCATTCAAACTCTCCATAACAACTGGGACAGGTCCTATTCAACCCTGTCACATACACCCCCTACTTAAGAGGGAACCTGTTTCATCAAACAGGTTTCCAAAACTTTCTATTAATTCTCTACTAACATTAGCTTCTGACTTTCAGAAATTAAGCACATGTGCAGTATCCTTTTTTCTACAACAGTACAACAAACAGTAAAGTTTAAACTCATACATTTGTTTTTCAACCTTCAGAACCCTCAATTCCTGATCCATATCTTGATAGAAAATCAGCATCGCTATTCTCTTTACCAGATTTGTGTATCACCTTGAATTTAAATGGCTGTAGTGCCAGGTACCACCTTGTGATTCTGGAATTTGTATCTTTCATTTGGTTAAGCCAACAGAGAGGATTGTGATCTGTTGTAAGTACAAAGTCAGTTACTAGCAAATAAAACTTAAGGGACTCCATGGCCCACTTTGCTGCTAAACATTCCTTTTCAATGGTGGAGTACCTTTTCTCTCTGTCATGCAACTTCCTACTTATGTACAGAATAGGATGTTCTTTCCCATCTATATTTTGACTCAGGACTGCACCTAGGCCTACCTCTGATGCATCTGTTTGTAACAAAAATGGTTTCTCAAAGTCGGGGCTTCTTAAAACAGGGCTGAACATAATGCAGCCTTAATGGCTTGAAAAGCTTCATCACACTCTGGGGTCCATTTCACATTATTTGGGTACTGTTTTTTTGTGAGTTCTGTGAGGGGAGTAGCTAACTCTGCAAAGTTGGGAACAAATCTCCGATAATAGCCAGCCAGCCCTTAAAATGACCGGACATGTTTCTTGGTTTTAGGGACAGGGCTGTTAGCTACAGCTTCTGCCTTAGAAACCTCAGGCTTGACTTCTCCATTTCCCAAAACATAGCCCAAATATGTGGTTTCCTGCATGCCCAATGCACACTTGGTAGGATTAATTGTCAGACCTGCCTTTTTGATCGATTAGATAACTGCTTGTAGATGTTCCAGGTGGCTTTTCCAGTCTGGACTGTACACCACCACATCATCCAGGTACGCAGCACAATAACCAGTATGAGGGGATAAAATGACATCCATGTGCCACTGGAATGTAGCTGGCGCACCATGTAAACCAAATGGCATGGTGGTGAACTGATAGAATCCAACAGGTGTGGCAAATGCTGTTTTGTCTCTGTACTCTTTAGCTAAAGAGATTTGCCAGTAACCCTTGTGAGATCTAGGGTACTAATATACTTTGCACTCCCCAGTCTGTCCACCAAATCATCTTATTCTGGGCAGAGGATAACTGTCAAATTCTGACACTTGATTAAGTTTCCTAAAATCAAGGCAGATTCTAACACCCCCTTCTTTTTTGTTTACAATTACCATTGGAGATGACCAAGCACTCCTCGACACTCTTATGATATCCAGTTCTTTCATTTTTTTGTAGTTCTAGTTCCTTAACCACGTCAGCTCTTAACTGCTGTGGCAACCTGTATGTCTTTTGTCTAATAGGGAGAGCATTCCTTATCACTGTTACATGCTTGGCCCCTTTTGCTCGGCCTGGTACTGTGGTAAAAGTACTGTTAAATGTCTTTAGCACATTATGAATGTCTGCAGTTTGTTTGGAGGTTAAGGAAACATTCACCTTTACAGCATCAGCAGTTAGAGTTTGTTCCAGTCTATCACAAGCTACATCAATATCTTCCTTACCAGTTTCTGGTAAAATTAGCAAAGCAGCTCTTGGCATTTTTTCAACCCATTTCTTGAGGAGGTTAGCATGGTATATCTTAGTAGGATTTTTCCTGTCAGGGGTCTCAATCTCATAGTTAATGGTGCCAGTGTGTCTAAGCACTCTATAAGGCCCTTGCCACTTCATTAACAGTTTATTTTCTGTTGTGGACAACCGTAGTAAAACCTTTTCACCTGGCTCAGAAACGTTTTCTTTTACCTCATGGTCATAATATACCTTCTGCTGGTTTTGAGCCTCTTCCTGATTACTATGGGCAATTTCAACATATTTTGCCAGCTTCATTCTTAGGGCACACATATAAGATGGTACAGATTGTTTCTGAGTGGAGTTATCTTCCCACATTTCTTTTATCACATCCAGTGGCCCTCTTGGCTGCTTACCATACAGCACTTCAAATGGTAAAAACCCTGTTGATACCTGTGGCACTTCTCTGTAAGCAAAAAGTGTGTAAGACAAGTATTGGTCCCAATCTTTCCCTTCCCCTTTTACAAACCTTTTTAACATGCGTTTTAGGGTTTGGTTAAAGCGTTCAACAGGACCATCTGTCTGAGGGTGATAAGGGAGGTTCTTATGGCAGTGATACTTAGTAGTCTGTACAGCTCCTTAAATAATACAGCACCAAAATTACAGCCATGATCAGTAATAATTTCTTAGGTATGCCCACTCTGCTAAAATTTTAGCAAGCTCTGCTGCACGTTTGGGGCTGTAACAGAACGCATTTGAACAGCCTCTGGTATCGGTAGCATAGTCGCATACTATCAAGATAAATCTATTACCCTTCTTACGTTTGTTTGAAGGGCCAACCACATCCTTTGTAATTTTCTCAAAAGGCATATCTATCAAGGGTTGGGGCACCAGGGGCACCTTGTCTTTTTTAGGCACTGGGGCTACTTTCTGACACTCCGCACAAGAACTGCAATAGGTGGCAACATCTTCATGAATTCCAGGTCAGTAAAATCTATACAGCAATCTGGCAGGGTGCAATCCCTCCCTGACTGACGAGCCATAGGACTTTCCTGTGCTATCTGTAACAACTCTGTTCTATACTTCTGTGGTATAACCAGTTGTTCTGTATGTTCCTGTGTCTGAAGTTTAACCCAAATGCTGTACAGTGACCCATTACATTTTTAAACATTGGTCCACCCTGTTTTGGTTTCACCCCAGCTGCTTAAAATAACCCTTAGAGAGAAACATTGCTAGCTTGTTCTGAAAGAAAATCACAATCAGTGATCAGTTTAGTTTCACATTTTCATATGTTAACCCCTTATGTCCATCAGTCATTTGATGCCATAGTTTCTTCAGGCATCGTCTTTCTCTCCTGGATTTCCAGGTCTTGAGCTATGCTCAAACAAGTCCTAATCAAAGTCACTGAAAGTGTCCCCACTGTTGGAGATTTTCTTACCTGAGCTCTTGTTACCACTTCTGCTGAAACTGCAGGGTTTAGTTCTTCTGAGATTAACTCAGTAAATCCTGGACAGTCATTTCCAGTAGTCACGGATGCAGGTGACTTAGGTACTACCCACTTTCATTTGGTGGGACACACTTAATTGTCAGAGTCACTTGGGTGATGGGATAATATTGAGTGTCCCCGTGGATGCAGATGACACAGTACCTGGTCCTTTTGCACAGTGTTTTCCCAGCATCTCAACATGCTCTATGGTCTGTCTGCTTCCTGAATCAGTGAGCCCCTTCACAGTCTTATCTCCCACCTTCACATCTGTTAAGTACTTGCCCCAATTTGCAAAGTACAGATCTGCTCCAGTGTCACTCTTCTTACGGCAATTTCTTGTAATATGACCTGGCTTATTTCAGTTATAGCAAATAATGGCTTTGAGCACAGATTTGTTACCCCCACCAGAGTTCTTATCAGACTTGGAGTTTAAATGGGAAAAAGGGTGTCTTACCAGTGCTTGGCTGTTACCTCGCTGCTGTGGCATCTCTTTGGTCATGTGGTAGTCCTCGGCAAAGGAACAGCCTTTTCCCCACTTTCTGGTCGCTGTTCCTTTACCCAAAACTGCACATCTGTAGGCAGAATGTTGATGAATTGCTCCATTGCAAATGTGTCGATGATCTGTGGGACTGTTTTGCCCTCTGGTTGGAGCTATTTTATCAGGAGTTCTCTGAGCCGGGTGAAGGCTTCTCGAGGACTTTCAATTGAGTTGTACTTCAGAGATTGAAATCTCTGCCTGTAGGTCTCTCCTGAGATGTCATATCTTTTCAGGATTTCTCATTTCACCAGGTCATAGCTTTTTGACTGTGCAGTGTCCATATTGCTGTAGGCAAGTTGGGCTTTCCCTGTCAGGTAGGGTACCAGTCTGATTGTCCATTGCTGCTTTGGCCATTGGCAGGCTGTGGCAACTCTTTAAAAAGTTGTCAGGTATGCCTTGATATCATCCGAAGGACACAACTTTGTAAGTTTAATGGCTTTTAAGTTGCTTGTGTTTTGTTGCTCATCTGGATCTGTGCCAGATCCCCTGCCTCTGATAGCTTGCAAGGCATCCAGCCATCGTTGCTCCTGTCACTGCATCTCTTCTCTCATCCGCAGCTGCTTTTCTCTCCTCTGCTTCTCCGTCTCTTTTTGTTGTATAGCCCACCATTTGGAAAAGGCAGTCAGGCATTCAGGTTCTGTCACTGCTTGTTCTTTTCCATAACTTGTGCTGGGCTACAATCTCAGCATGGACTTCTGTCTCTGCTAGTTTGGCTACCATTCTCATGGTAACCACTCCTGGACTTGCTGCTGTAGAATCCATACCTTTGTCTGTGCTTCCCTGGTACTAGGTCCAGTACCCATGCACAAAAGTCCTGGCTTAGAGTATGCACAGCATAAATCCCACTTAGGCCAACACCATCTGTCATCGAGGCACAGGTCAGGAAGCACAGGAAAACCAGAAGCAGTTGTAGAATTTGCAAAAAACTGTTTATTAGTACTAGCAGTAACATAAAAAAATAAACTTGTTCGGTATAACTATTCACAAGGCAGCATAAAACAGAGAAGATCCATTTGAGTTTTCCTTCAATCTCTGTGTGTCTGGTGTCTCTCTTGCAAGAAATTGCAGTTTTGTTTTTATAAGTCCTTGCAACCCCCTTCATAACAAGCATCCTGTTTTTTTAAAATGTTCTTGTAAATTTCAGACCGGTGCAGCCAGATCACAATGTCCCAGAACTGAGGCCCCTTTTCCACAGCTTCTGAAAAAGGCTTAAAACTGCTCTTGGGTTAACGGCTTGAGTTCCCAATAGCTTTTTGCCATCATCTCAAACTATAATTATATACATTTCAACAGTAACACTGTCTAATTTCTAAACAAAGGGATCCCAATATCCGTTACATTTCCACGTAATGATTTGCATATATTTTTATACCAGCTGATATGCAAGGGAGGAAAAGACAGAGACAGTAAGAGGCAGAGAATTTTGAGACTGTCGGAGTGATCAAATCCTAGGTCTCACAGGAAAATTTGGTTGCGCAACCAGACAGAGACAGGAAAGAACAGAACAGATCCCTGCATTCAAACTCTCCATAGCAACTGGAACAGGGTCCTATTCAACCCTGTCAGAAATATACAGCGATCATCATCTCTCTGCAGCTTTTCTGTTCCTCTGTGTACTGTCTGGTATCTCAGGAGGCCACTTCTTCCCACAATTTACAGCATCTCTCTCTCTGCAGCTTTTGGCCAAGTGGACCCACAACACAATAAAGAGACCACATCCATTTTTTGGTGACAACAAGGCGCAGCTTTTACTAGTTCAACAACAGGATTATACCATCAACATTCTCACAGTAAAACATATTTATATACAGTTATCAGAAAATAAGACCCTTGGGTCAGCAAATTCATGTGGCAAGGCCAAAGAACCATAGGCATCCATCAGAAAATCGGGGGAACTCCGGTCTGCAAGTTGGGCAGACCCGCCTCAGGGTCATGCCTTCCCCTTTGAACAATTCCCCCAACCCTTTTTTCAATTCTGGGAGAAACATGACCCTTAGTGAGGAAGGTGCCCACCCAGGGACATGCCCCCAGCCTTGTAATCATGCCCATCCAACTGTATTTTAGGTGCAAACCTTAATCATGGGTGACCACCAGTCCCATGAAGCATACCCGCCCCATGGTCGCGCCTCCAGCCCTCGGTCACTTATTGCCATATTCTTCTGCACCGGCCCACTTTGTTTTATAAACCAGCCATGACTTTTCGCCCCCACACACACATCTACATTAAAGCCGTGACTAGTTTGTCTGAACCATATTGACACAGCCTGATGGGTGGGTGGGAGATTTGCTCGTGGACGGTCAAAGAGGGTGAAACCCTTTCCATCCCAGCTTATGTACCCCTGCTGGTCACTCCCATTGGTGATAACTTGCACAGTCCATACCAGGCACCTCAAGTGGCTTATAGGTCAGATGCCACAGGTCTGCCTACGAGTCAGAAGGCCTGCCCTTGTTTGCAGAGCCATGTGCAAATGACCGCCCCAGTTATAGGCCGATGGGGTCCATTCTGTGCACTCTGTACTGGTGCTGCCTCAGGGCCACTGCCTCCCCCAGTATACAGGGATCAGCAGCTGTCTCTGTAGCTTTTCTCTTTACTCTGTGTACTGTCTGGTACCTCATGAGGTCACTTCCTTTCACAGTATACAGAGATCAGCAGCTCTCTCTGCAGCTTTTCCCTTTACTCTGTGTACTGTCTGGTACCTCATCGGGTCACTTCCTCCCACAGTATACGGAGCTCAGCAGCTCTCTGCAGCTTTTCTCTTCATTCTGTGTTCTGTCTGGTCTCTCAGGGTCACTTCCACAATAAACAGGGATCAACTGGTCTCTCTACAGCTTTTCTATTCACTGTTTACTGTCTGATACCTTAGGAGGTCACTTTCTTCCACAGTATACAGAGATCAGCATCTCTCTCTCTCTCTCTCTCTCTGAAGCTTTTCTCGTCACTCTGTTTACTGTCTGGTACCTCAGTAGGTCTCGCCCCACCCCCCCATCAGCAACTCTCTCAGTCTCTCTGCAGCTTTTCTCTCTATGTAATGTCTAGTGGCTCATGGGATCACTTCCTCCCTCAGTATACAGGAATTAGCAGCGCTCTCTGCAGCTTATCTCTTCACTCTGTGTACTGTCCGGTACTTCTGGAGGTCACTTCCTCCCACAATACACAGGGATCAGCAGCTCTCTGCAGCTTTTCACTCTCTGTACTGTCAGGTACCATGGGATGTCACTTACATACACCTCACAAGGGAGCGGCAGTTCTCTCTGCAGCTCTTCTGTCTAACCGTAGTATTTATTGTATTGTACCTCACATTGCCACTTTCTCTTGTGGCCCAGACAAGGCAGCAGCTGTATGTATTACAGCTTTTACTTTCTCTAACAGCCTTAAGCGACCCAGAGGCTCCATCCTTCATAAAATTAATATCACACAAAAGTGTCACTAATTCCAACTAAGAATACGTCAGTTTCTGTAATTTCTTTCTGTTTACAATTTTCAAAATACAGTGCTTGAAAGTGATGAGCAGTTCAAGCTGACATCTGTGCCCTATTATGTTGAGTAGATAGAACGAGTCACAAACGGGCCACAGGAGATGATGTCACAGTTGTGTACTTGAAAGACAAGCACATGCAATTGATTAATAACATATTGTACAATTGTTTTATCTTCTCTCACTGAGTGGTGGTAGAATGTTCCTCCAGTTAGTTTTTCTTTCCCCTGCGGATCATGCTTGGGCCAGTAAATTTACAGGCATATCTGAAATGTTTGGCAGGATGATGGTGGATGGTAAGAATGGCAGATTTCTTGAATTGCCTAGGCTTCATTAAAATATATACTGGTAGAAGAAGATTCTGCAATTTATTTTGGGTAATGGTGTAACTTTAACTTTATGTAATGGCTGGTTAGGTGTCATTGCACACTGGAAACCATCACATTTGTCAATTCTTGTTATACAGGAGTGTAAGTATCATTCATATAACAGGATTTTAGAATGTCTATGTTTTATATACGGGCATAGGCTGAAGTTCTATAGAGTGCAAGCGATCAGCTAAGCTAAGACAAAAAGTTAGAGTAATGGCAGGATCAATCAGATAAGTTATTTATTTAATAAAATGGTCATACAGCAGTGGTTGTTTCTGTATTAGGTTACATCTTTGGGAGAAACAAGCATCTGTAGAACTGGAGGGGGCATGGTTAAACTAGCAGCTATTAAAAATAACAAAATATGGGCATAAGTACTTTTTTTTTTTTTTACACACCTCATGTGTGTGATTCCAGTATAGACTAATCCAGCTTTGCTCTCATAGTTTATGTGGAATGATATATCTCAGGCTGCATATTGCAGGCACTCACAAACACAAGCCCAGACTGGAGATAGCACTAACAAATAGTGTATCACAGGAAGATGGGGTATATTAAATGCGGCCAGAAAGGTATCATTGCAAGTGCAACAGTATCATTACCAAAGGCACTAGTGTCATTAGGAGCACAGAAGCTGTTTGAATATATCCCCCGGCACAACAGGAGAATTACAGTTGCAGACAGCAGGTCCAGTCACAAAGCAGCCATGTGTCCACGCACACAAATGAGCTGACCCCACTGTGAGCAACAATAGACGGAGGACACAAACACTCTCTCTGATAAATTCAAAACTGCCACCCCCCCCCAAAAAAAAAACTGCAAGCATACCTGCACAAGTAAAACACTTGTTAAATGTGATTGACTGAAGTGATGGAAGAATGAGTTAAAAAGCCCAGTCATAAGGCAAAGTGACATCCACTCAAGCCCGATGAGCACAGTTGAAAGGCATCACATGTTTGTATCTTACACAACGGTTTGTACCTTACAAAGTGGCATTCTCCCATAGACCCTGCACTGCCTACATGGCTGCTTGCTACGATATCTGGGTAAAAATCTTCTTGGACCAGCCGGCACAGTGGCACAGAGGGCTGAGGTGCTTGCACGTCACCTGCTGCCATGCTAGCAACTCAGGTTTGGAAACAGACGAGGGTCACTCGCCAGTCAGCCAGGGTAAGAAGGACCGAACATCCCATGGACAGGTGTTCTCCTTCGGGGAGGGGGCAGTGTGTCTTGCTACACTTACACCAGCTAGCCAAGGCCAGGTGGTGCAACAGGTGAGAGCGGTGGAAAGGGTCCTGACGCAGATGCATGTAACATGTGCATGCATCAGCATGTGTATCATTGCATGCAACTTAGCCCCAGTGGGGAACGTGGAAGAGGAAAATGGGAGAAAAAATGTATGTGCACTGACTGCCATGGATGGTGGCACTGGTGCACCCTGGTCCCATGCCATGAGGATTCCCATCAGTGTGATGGCAGGGGGAGTAGCAGGTGAGACTGGGGGTGCCAAGCATAGAGCCTGAACCAGGTGGAGGTGGTGGCCAGGGGCCAAACAGATATATATAAAAAATAAAACCTCTTCTCAGGCCTGGGAACACCAAGGGGCTCCACAGCGGGAGGTAACTGTGGGGCACTGCAGTGCGCCCGATGCGTAAACCTCAGAGACAGCAAATGATATGGGGGGGGGATTCTAGGGGCTAAGTAGAGGAAAGGGAGCTGTGACAGGTTGAATAAGGCCATTTGTTATGCAGAAAGAGTTAAATGCAAGGCTCTGTTCTATCCTCTCCTTTTCTGTCTCTTGTCTGTCTGGTTGTGCAACAAAATGTTCTTGAGAGACTTAGGAAATTATTACTCTGACGGTCTTGCGATTCTCCGCCTCTTGCTACTGTATCTCACTACCTTCATTTGCTGTTTCTGTCTTTTCTTCCCCCTTGTATAGCTGTGGTTATAAAAATGTATAAGAATCTTTATGTGAAACTGGGATTCCTTGGTTAGAAATGTATACAGTTACACTGTTGAAATGATTGCAAAAAGCTATTTGGAACTCAAGGAGTTAACCTTGATATGCAGCACAAACCTTTGCAGAGCTGTCTACAGGAGGTCAGTTCTGGGACCATATGTTCTGTTTTTTTTCACGTGCAAGGAAATTGGCTAAGGTCTAATACATTTTATGAGAAACAGGATGTCTCCTTAATGAGCTCAGGATAAAGAAGTTAATTACCAACCAAAGACTTATTATAAAAAGAGGAGCAATCTTTGCTGGTGAGAGACTGAAACTTGGAATTAGAGATACCCTCAGATGAAGGACTTTGTTTTCTCTGTTTGTACTGCCTTTGTAAATAGTTATAGTGAACATTTTTTAATTTTTATTTTACTGTTATTGATAATAAAACGCTAATTGCAAATTTTATAACTGCTCCTGGTTTTCCTATGCTTCCTGACCTGTGCCTAGACGACAGGAGCAAAACAAAAATCCCCATATCACACAGTAGAATACAGATTAACCTTCTAATCAAGCAAGGCGTGAACAGGGCTAGTCTCACAACTATAATCAGAACAGCTGGTCCAACTCTTGTATCATCTCCAGGTGTGGTGCTCCAGAACGAATGCTTGCAACAGTGGTCTCACATGCATTCCTAGGGTATGGGGACTGCAAAAATGAATGTATAGCACATAAACCAATAAGGAAGTTCCTCTGTACTTTACATTTGTAACCATGAGTTAATGTATGAATATTTGTACCAACCTACAAAAATTAATAAGAAAGACAAGCCTTTGGGTCCATTGAGTTCATTCCCTAGTAAACTTGGTGGACAATATTGCTTTACAGAGTTTCACCTAGATTTAGGATTTGTACCGTGTTGCATCCACATAACTGTAAGAATCGTGTATTTAGGCTGTCCCAGTGGCACAGGGGTTGAGGCACTGAACGCCATACTTCTGCCCATGCTGACGGCCTGGGCTCAGAAGCAGAACTCAGGCTGCTGGGGGTCAGCCGGTGGGGGAGAGATTGCGCCCAATGGATGCTCTACTTTCCCAGGGAGTGGCAGTGTGCCATGCCAATACAGTGCTGTCACCGCATGGAGGCATAGTGGCAGGACAAAGCGTCAGTGACATCACCGTGGGCATTCGATGGCTTGGTGTGTATATTCCACATGCGTGTTGCATTGAATGCCACCAATCACTGGAAAAAGCGGAAAAAAGCCGGTGGATGGCACCAGCTTGTCCCTGACCTGCACCCCCACCCGGGGCTGTCTGCCAAACCAGATTGTGCTCCGAGGGGGGGGGGGTATGGACCTCCCTCCTTGCCACACCACGGGGAGGAGGGCGGTAATCTATGGAGGAACATGACAGGTAGGTGTTGGAGGGGCTGGCAGTCAGTTGGGGGTGGGCTGTGGCAGAGTGGGGCTGACTGGCTGGGAGAAAAACCTTGATAAAAACAGAAACAAGCATTTACTGAAGAGGCAGTTTGCAAGAAGTGGACTGCATATGATCTGAAAAATGAAGCTAGAAGAGAAACAATGTCCAGTTCTGACAACGTGGATACAGTTCACTATCCACACTGCAGTTTTGCAGGAGACAGCTGAGTCATTGAAAGTCTGTAAGCCAAGCTTCTCCCACCACCTGGGTAGTATATCCCCTGGCTCTGCCACGTGATGTCAGATCTTTCTTTCCGCAGGAAGGGACATGTCTCCTCCTTTGCAGCTGTGCAGCATTGTAGGATTTCAAGTTTTCAAAGTGCTTTTCAGGTGAATCTTTGACTGTTTCAGTCTGCATTCAGCATTAAAGTTGCTCCTGAGTCTTCTGAGTCTGCTTCATGATCACATTTGACTATGGGAGGCAAGAAACTGGGGTTAAGTTCTACACCTGGTGTAGACAGAAAATGTTGGCCATGGATCCACATGACACATGTTTGTACTGCCTCGACGATCAACATGATGTCACAGGATGTATTCTTTGCCGGGTTGTGCTGCCAATGACCATCACAGACTGGAAGGCCAAATTGACCCTAAAATGGTCTAAGGACTACAAAAAGGCCTTGACAGCTGCTGGCTCTGCTGCTTAGCTTGCGATCATAGTAGAAGAGGTGGTGGTTGTTGCTGGTTCCTCTTGGGTCTCAGTGTGTTCTTGACTGGGGCCAGCATTGGAGGGTCATTCTCCGTTGATTTCAGACAGATGTGCATGGCCCTCCAGATCTATGGAGAGAGCCCTTCTCACCATAGCAAGAAGCATAAAAAGCAGTGCCGTCACTGGTTGTAGGATTGGGAAAGATCATGCTCTCCTTGATGTAACGACTCCCTGGACCACTTGACCTTGGTTGAGCTTCTTCTAGTTGAGGGGATGGTCAGTGGCTTCACAGTAACCCTGTTGGACCAGTTGGCGTTGACTGCAGTCGAGCATGCAGTTGAACTCTTCCTTGAACTGGTCAGCCAGTTTTTGGAAGAGCTTGACTGGGAGTTGATCTCTCAGAACCCAGTATACTCTGTCCTCCATCTGGAGGAAGAGACCTGGTTGGAGCCCCTGACTAAGTTGCCTCAGGAGCTGCCTGCATCAGTGATTGTGCCTCCGAAACCGATTGTGGTTACCCTGCTGAAGCAGTTGGTGTATAGAGACCCTCCAGAGGACTCCTGTCGATGTTGGCTTTTGGGGCGACAGTCACAGTCGGGTTCGAGGTGTAGATGCTGTTCGTACTCTCGGTCTCATTCCACTGGAAGGCATTGCCATCAACACATTTGGACCACCTCATCCTTGGGTAGAGGAGAGGCATAGTTGCAAGCTGCGTGAAGCCAAATAGTAAAGTTGCTGTTGGGTGGAGCAAAAGTCTCTCAATGCAGACTGCATTTATAACCTCCCCAATATCCTTTTTAAGGTGCTCGGTGAGCTACCCCTTGGAGAATTAATACTCCCTGAGGACTTTAATATTAACTGGACCCCTGAGTTGGCGGGGTCATAAAATTGGCCTTAGTCGAAGCCCAACTCACCCAAATTATCATGGAACCCACCTAACATAACCATAAAACAGATAATCATGCCCTACTTGACTGGGTTCTGGCTTCAGTTCCAGATAGAATCAGAGCTGCTGGGGTCTTCGTGGACTCCCTGAGTGATCATGCCCCGATTTTCTGTACTTGGAAAATAATTATCCCAAACCCCTGCTAGGGTTTTTGGGCCAGGACTTCTCCAACTTTATCGCTGATGCCTTTCTCCACATTATTTGAAGGGCATTGATCTGTGATCAAGGAACTCCGTAGAGCTCCCCATGAGAGAGCTTTTAGTGTCGCAGCCACGTCCCTGTGTAGTTTGCTACCTCCAGCGGTAAGGGAGGCCCTTCAGTAGAGGTGTTCTGGCCTGCCTCAAGGCCTTCTTATTCAGTCAAGCTTTTCCTGACCGTGTCTTTAAATACTGCCTTGGCACTGACACACTACGAAACAGCTTTTGTCCCAGGCTTTGTATTTATTTATTTATGTATTTTTCTATTTTATCATAGCTGTATATTTAATACTGTTTTATCCATTGGTGTGTTGTTTTTTTATGTTTTCTGTTTTTTTCTTGTGGACGGTGCCCAGAGCCCCAGGGATTGGGCGTCTTTAAATAAAATTTGCCTTGCCTTGCCTATAGATGATGCCCTGATTTTTTATAAATAACTTCTCTCAGCAGCCAATAAACATGCCCGTCTTAAGCAGGCGCAGAGTCAAGGCAACACTCTAAATGGACGAATAGCAGGCTAAAGAGCTCATGAAGCAGAGAGACAGGGCATGAGGCACTTTAAAACCACTGGTCTCAAGGTGATTGGCAATGGTACTGGGAACTAATACATACAAGTAAAAAAGACCTCAAAGCAGCAAAGAAGAAACACATTAGAACACTCCAAGATAGGAATTTTTCTTACCCTAAAAATTTTGGGTGTTGATAAATACTCTCCTAAGGGGCAGTTCCACCTCCCCTGGGTGATATTGTTGCACAGGACAGTGCTAATGTGACCAACTAGCATTTGCCAGTGCACTAAATGCTTTTTTCACTGACTTGCACATATTCAAAATACTACTCACCTGGATCCCTGCAGCCCCCTACCCCTACCAGCCCCCGAGCAATAATCCCAGAATTCCATTTTAGGCTGGTAACTTGTAAATAAGTGTTCAAACTTCTGAATCAACTCAAAGCAGAAGGCTCAGCTGGGTATTATAAGCTTGAACCAAAACTACTGCCCCTGTTATTGCATCCCCACTTGTAATGTTTTTCAATAGATCCCTTTTAGAAGGGAAAATCCTCTCAAGATGAAAGGTGGCCCTGGTGGTACCAGTACACATGGGTGGCCCTAAAGAACTGTGTGAAGGTTACTGACCTATCTCTCTCTCCTTTGCTCACTCACCAGCGTTCAGGAGATTAGTATACAACCAGATTCAAGACTATGCTAAGCAGCGAGGTCTACTCACGGACAGTCAACATGGGTTCAGAAAGAACCCTGGAACAGACACAACCTTGGACAGACTGACTGCAGATATATTAACTGCCATGGATAGGGGGCAGATAACTGGTGCGGTCTTCATAGACCTCACCAAAGCCTTTGACCCTGTCAGTCATAGCCTTCTCCTAAGTAAGCTGAAACAACTGGGCCTAGATGGCTTGTCCCATTGGTGGGTATCCGATTATCTGTCTAACAGGATGCAGTTAGTAAAATGGATGGGAGCCCAGCCAGGGCTGCATCCAATTACTGATAATGTCCCACAAGGATCCATCCTTGGTCTCTTTCTCTTTTCCTCTTGTTAATGCTATGCCGCAAACCATGGAGGGGCAAACCTATTGCTCACGCTGATGACGCTGTACTTTATAGAAGTCTCAAAGACATAAACAGTGTTAACTGTCAGCTCTCAAATGATTTCTGAGAACTGGAAGCATGGTTCACAACTAAAAAAATCGGTTCTAAATACTAAAATATTAAGGCTATCCTGTTTGACTCCAGACATGTGGGTTTGGCCTGTCAACACTTGCTATCCATTAATATGCTGCTTAGGTCTCCTATCAAAATAGTTGTCTATAGAATACTTAGAGAACACCTGGACCAAGAATTTACACTAAAACCCCATGTAGAACAGTTAACAAAGTCCTTGCTCTTCCTGCTCCAAAAAAATTGGGCTCCTTGACCGCCTCAATGACTTCCTCACTAAAGAGTCTGAGCTAGCAATTGGTAATTGCATGCTGCTCTCTGTCCTGTCATATGGTGCCCCAACCTCAGAGCTGTCAGGATCTCTGAAATGGAGGTTCAAAAGGACTCCAGTCCTCTAACAATATACTCCTAGAAGTTCCTATGATGAGGACTAATAAGGGGCAAAGGTCACTATTGCTCCATCCTTATGGAACAACCTCCCACCCTCCCTTCAAGACTGCTTCTCCCTTGGATGCCTCAAGAAAGGACTACAGACCTTATCACTGGAGTGCAATCAAGGTACCTGCCTTCACTGATATGGTTTCATCATCTGGAGTACTGTGTTCAGTTCTGGAGACCACATCTCCGTAAGTACATAGACAGGGTAGAGGCAGTCCAGAGGAGGGCAACAAAAAATGGTGCAGGGACTATGCCAGAAACTTTATGAGAGGCTGAAGGACCTCAATGTGTATACCCTGGAGGAAAGGAGGGAGAGGGGGATATGACAGAGACATTCAAGTACCTCAAGGGGATAAACAAAGTTCAGGAGGGCAGCACCCTTCAAAAAAAGAGATGTGCAAGAACAGGGTCAGAATATGAGGCTGGGGGGAGACTCAGGGGCAACGTGAGGAAGTATTTGTTCATGGAAAGGGTGGTAGATGCATGGAACAGCCTCCCTGAGAGGGTCATGGGGGCAAAAATGATAGGTGAATTCAAGAATGCATGTGATAGGCAGAAGGCAACCCTAGTGGTAGGAAGGAGAAGGTAAGCTGCAGATCAAATAGGATCTGGAGTTCATGCGGTAGGTAGGGAAATGGGCAGACTAGGTGGGTCAAGTGGTCCTTATCTGCCATCAAATGATATGTTTCTATGTTTCTCCCCTTAAACACGGTCTACTATTGCAAATGTCTGCACTTTTTTACCAACTACTACTCTTTGTACCTGGCTTACTCAGTCAGCTGCTTACATGATTTATCAGGCCACTGTTGAGCTTATCTACTCAACACTGAATATATGTCACTTTGCTTTTGAGTCATGAATGTATATAACCCATTGTAATTTCAATGATGTCTAAATGTATAAAGTTTGTTCTGATATGCCTCTAATTAAACCTGGGTTGCCCCTGAAAAAGGGACAAATAGTCTCAGAGGGCCTACCTGGTCAACAAAATTCAATACATTAATAAATAAATAATGATTTTCATTCATAGTCTTGACTGTTTTTGAACACCTGGGGCCAGATTCACAACCAATTGCTCCCACGCAAAATTTGCACCGTGTAACAGAATGCGATTGTGCAGCAGCTGGGCAGCCCTATTCAGAAAGATGTAATAATATAATAATAATATACTTTATTTATAGCGTGCCTTTCTAAAAATCAAGGTGCCTTGACAATAAGATAAAATGAAATAAAACAGGATGCAGTAAAAACAATAAATACAGGGTTTCATTAAATTCAGGATAAAATACCATCATACAGAGTACACTCGATGCCACAAATGGGTCTTTAGGGCCTGTTTAAATCCCTCCATGGTCACGTAATCCCACAGCTAATGGGGTAAAGAATTCCAAAGGGCTGGGGCCACGTATATAAATGCACGGGCCCCCAAAGATTTTAAAGAAACCCTTGGAATCTCTAGCAACCTGTCAGCTGAGCGGAGTGATCGCCTGGGGTAGTATGGCACCAGAAGCTCTTTCAGGTAGTCCGGGCCCAGTCCGTGTAGGGCTTTGTAAGTCAGAAGTCTGACTTTTAAGGTGATCCGCCACTGCACCGGCAGCCAGTGCAGTTCACGCAGCACCGGAGAGATGTGACAAGTCCGGGGAGTTCCCGACAATAGCCGGGCTGCAGCGTTCTGCACTAGCTGCAAGCGACGTATATCAACCCCAGGTAGCCCTAGATAAAGGGAGTTACAATAATCAAGGCGCAAGGTCACAAAGGCGTGGACCAATGTAGGCAGATCACCAGACAGAACTAGGTGTTTAACCCTGGAGATGTTCCTCAGAGGATAAAAGGAAGATTTGACGACTGCCGACATCTGCGATCGCAGTGTCAGCCCATTGTCAAAAATCACCCCCAGGTTTCGCACCCGTTCAGAGGTAAGGAGCTGGGAGCCACCAAGAAAAATTTCTGATGGTAAACCCGCACCCAACCCCTCTATCTGGCGACCCAGGTCCACAACCATCACCTCAGTCTTCTCCAAGTTCAACCTCAGCCAGTTCTAATTCATCCAATCCTGGATTTCAGCGAGGCAGTTGTTAAGTTCCGAGAGAGCTCTATTCTGGTCGGGTACAAAAGATAGGTGGATCTGGGTATCATCAGCATAGCAGTGAAACCTCAGCCCATACCTTCTTACAATGGCAGGGGTAGCATGTACACTGTGAACAACATGGGGGACAACACTGAACCCTGAGGAACCCCACATGACAGAGAGACTGGGTCGGAAGAATAAATCCTGGCACCACCCTCTGAGTTCTGCCAGTGAGGAAAAATTTAAACCACCTGAGGACTGTACTAGACCGACCACAAATGAACCTCGGGCATTTGAGAGGAACACCATGGTCCACAGTGTCAATCGCTGATGAGCAATCTAGAAGAACCAAGATGGAATGGCTCTTCGCCATCAAGAGATCATTGAGCACCCGAACCAGCACAGTCTCGGTACTATGCCTCTTTCGGAAACCGGATTGCAGAGGTTCATAGATGTCTTGGATGGTCAAATGGTTCTCCAGTTGTAGGGCCACTACTTTCTCAATGACCTTCCCCACAAAGGGAAGGTTAGAGATCGGTCTGTAATTGGCAGGGCAGTCTGGGTCCAGAGAAGCTTTCTTCAGGAGGAGTGTTACCACTGCCTCCTTCAGGGAGCTAGGAAACTCACCCGTCTCAAGGGCGTACCAGACTATCCATGCTACTTGTACATTGTGTGACCAGAGCAAGTCACTTAACCTATCTGTGCTTTCAAAACACACCCAGGAACAAGCTGTAGCTGGACAAAAACAGTAAAACAATCTGAGCATGTGTTATGATTCTGAAAATATTATGCCGTTTCTATCAAGATTTGACTTAAAAAGGAAAAATAGGACACCATTACTTGTTTATTAATTGCAAAAACACATAGATGGACAAAACAGTTAAAACATGCATAACATGAAATGCATTATTAAAAAAGTATTTTACATCTTTTGATAAAGTTAAAAGTATAACAGTTTCTTACTGAAATGCTTTGGATGGAATGGGATTTCTACCGTAAGGAAAACAAATCAATCGGGTTGATCCTGCCACCCGTACCCTTCGGGCGTGTCATACACTCCGCAGCTATGCTGATATACCACAACTTTCCAGAATGCCATTCCCACTGTAATGTGAAAAAAAAAACAAACAAAGGAGAAACAGGCTGTGTGTGTGGTGCATGCGTGTAGTGTGTGTGCATGCAAAGTGTGTGTGTGCGAAGTGTATGCGTGTGTGTGTGTGTGAAGTGCATGTGTGTGTGTGTGAAGTATGAGCGTGTGTGTGAAGCGTGTGTGTGTGTGTATCTCTGACATAAGTGCTGCACTGACTGAACTGTGCTGAAAAGGAAAAAATTATCACAATTAAATAAAATAGTATATGGGTGGGTGGGTGTAAAAACCAGAATTTTGCACACACTCCTCAGTGTGGGATGTTTTTATAAACCACTCAGACTTTGTCATCAAGGTTAATGTACCATCCCACGCCTCAGGTGTGTGTAAAATTTTGGTTACACACACACCCATATCTTATTCTATATTTTAATAATGCAGTTCAGATTATGTTTTTTTTAAACAATGTTGTCCATCTATGTGTTTTTGCAATTAATAAACAATTAATAGTGTCCTATTTCTTTTTCTTTTCAAGTCAAATCTGGATAGAAAGAACATAATATTTTCAGAATCATAACACATGCTCAGATTGTTTTTGCTGTCTTTATCCAGGGAAGACACACAGCTACAGCTTATTTCTGGGTGTGTTTTGGGAGCACAGGGAGGTTAAGTGACTTACTCTGGTCACACAGTATACAAGTAGAGCATGTTGGAATCAAGTCCCATTCTGCTGGGTGAATGAAGCTTGTTCACAGCTCTTTGCTTTAACCTCTAGGTTGTACTGCCAGCTGTTAGTCCAAAACTACACATTTCAAGGCTGGCCCCATGATACCAGGCCAGTAGGTACGTAGCCACATTTGCATCTTGTAAATCTGAGTTCACACCCGAAATTGTAAGAGAAAAGGCTGCAAGAGCGGGAATGGAATAAGGCAGAAGTTAGTGCTGTGGCAGCCCCAGAAATCTGCACTGACATGAGCAGAGTCAGGGTTTAGAAATCCTGATACAATATGGGATCCCAATACCTGTTGGCACCACAGAGTCAGCCTTGAGATGTGTAGTTTTTAATGATCAGCTGGCAGCATAGCCTAGTGGTTAAAGCAATCCTAAAGATGGATTATTTTTACTAACAGTTTGAAATGCAAGAGTGATAACTCACTAGTTTCAATGCACATACAAAACAATTATTATAAATGTAGGAAGTGTTGTAATAATACCTTAAAACACACCTAATAAAACAGATGATTTCCTATTTAACCTACAGTCAATGGAGGGCCAAGATCCTCAGTGACATCATTTCCTGTCAGGAGCTTGAAACAAATGCCTGCCCCCAGCCCTTACATACAGACTGATTTACATATGAATAACTCTGGACTGCAAAGACTCACAGATAAACATAATGTCTCGCTCAAATTAGCTTTTTATGGTCTTTCAGACATTAAGAAACCCTATTGATGACAGTTCCCCTTTAAACCACAGGCAAAAAACACACATACTGGTGCACATCAAAGGCAGTGCTATTGCGAAATGAGAGTGCAGGCTTAGCCTTCTGGCGACCCTAACGGTTTTGCTTCTAGCTTTTGTAAGAGTCCCCTTAACCAGTACAGGGTTCACATTTATTCCATGGGATTCTTAAAGGTACAGCACACCATTTCAATGTCAGCGTAAAACACTTGTGTACACACAAAATATGCATACCCCTTAATAACTATGGGGTCAGTACCCACTTACTGACTTCAAGGATAATGCTGAGGCTTACCTTTACACTGTTTTATCATAGGTCAGCCCAGTGGCCCACAGGGTTGAGGCACTGGCCGACACACCTCGTGCCACGCCGGCGACCTGGGTTCAGGAATGGGGTTGGGTCCTCAAGGATTGGCCAGGGGAGAGGTGGGAGTGGGACTGAGTAACCATGAGGCAGCTTTCAGAGAGATGTTGCTGCCCTGCCATATGACTGCTACCAGGTGGTGGCCCGGCTGTAGTGTCGGACAGAGGACGGTAGGTAGAGTGTTGCAGAAATGCAGCACGCGTGTACGCTTCCATGCACGCATGTGCATCCACAACAGGGGAAGTGAGAAAATGGAGCTGGCAGGCTCCATGACAGTCCCCGCTGGAATCACAATGATTGGGACACAGACTAGGCTGGATGTGAGAGTCTGGGGGTGAGCCTTACCAGCTCCTGAAAATCAGGGATAAAAAGCTATATGAAAAAAAAACTGTTTCCACAAAACATATATTTCTCAATCTCCTGTGTAGCTACAGTTCTATTGTCAGCTAATAGTGTAGACTTGACAATTTATTGCTCTAAAACAATCCAAGTGAGAGCAGTCCTGCTCTGAGTGGCAACAATTGAGTCAAGTAGAATGGTGCTCCACCCACGTGATGGCCAGGCCAACCTTTTGTTTTCTTCTTTTGGATATCTGTCCCTGTTGGAAATTTGAGTCATTGAGCAAGCATAAGGAGGTCTGACTGGCCATCACATGGGTGGGGTACCATGCCCCCTGACTCAATTGTTGCCACTCAGAGCAGGACTGGTCTCACTTGGTTTGATTTTAACAAATACATTGTCAAGCCTATACCACCAACTGATAATAGGACTATAGATATATAGGAGCTAAAAACGGTATTTGCTGCTTAAACAGTTTACATGTCTACCTCTGCATTAATTTTGAAGTCCATAAGTGGATGATGGTCCATAAGGGTGATGCATCTTTTTGGTCTACACACATTTTTTTACATTACTTTCTCATGATACACTGTACCTTCACGACTCCCATAGTATAATCAAGAACCATTGACTGATTTGGGGGACCCTTGAAACAGGTAGAAACGACACCTGTTAAGTTGCCAGAAGGCTAACTCTGCACTCTCTGTTAGCAGTAGCACTGCCTATGACATACACTAGTAGTAGGTGTGTTTTTTTGCTTCATGTTTACTTACAGTATATAACCATTTCCGTATCTGTGGCAGTGAGAGGACCATGCTTTGGACTTATCTTTCGGACAAGGGGTTGGTGAGAGCTACCTTTTGCTGCATTAAGTTTTAAAGGATTTGGCAAGTTCTTGGAAACAGCTTCACATAAGAAGATACTTGACAATGAAATTATATTGGACAATAATTAATGACTTAATTTAGTGCTGTAACTGTCCTAACCGTCTTTTTGATAGTCATGTTTTGTGGGTTATTATTTGGGGTAGGTTGGGTTTGATTGTGGAATTATTGAGTTTTTGTTTTATTATTGTGTTGTTATTTTGATTATTTGTTATAGTTTAGGGTTTACGAAGACTGTTGTCATTCAGATAAGAGTTGTTGAGTTTTATTGTTTTGGGGAGGGCCGCTGGATCTCTGAGTGTTGTGATTTTGCGTTTATTGTCTTGTGGTTATTTTTATTATGTGTTGGGGAGGTTTAGTGATGGTCCGACATTACTCCCCCACTAGGGTCAGGGAATTACATCCCTTTGAGTGTCCCCTGTTATCATCTGACACCTATTTTAGGTGTCATGCTTTGGAGATATTTAGGAAGCGTAGAAGAAGGGGGAGAGGTGGGCCTGGTGAGGGAGGGGAAAGGGGAGAGCGGATAGGGGTTGTGGGGTCCAGGAGGTGCCCTGGGGCGAAAAGGAGTCAGGACAGAGGTTTTTCCCTGTCTTGTCCTAATACCCAAGGGCTCTGAAGTTAATGGGCAGGTGCTGAGGTCTTTCCCGACAACTCATCCTACCTGGGTGGTGTTATGCAATGCCAGATCTATTATTTATTTTATTTATTTAGTTTTTGTTAACCTGGTTAGGTGCACTAGCCAAAGTTGACTATTTTCAGGCATGACCCGGGAGAATACATACATAAAATGAGATGACATTATACAATACCTAGTATATAATACAGGTACATAGTATATAGTACAGGTAGGTTAGAATACAGATCAAGTCAGACAGTACTCGAGATAATACATATAGCTATGCAGAGATGACAAAAGTGACATTAGTACATGCAAATAACTGAAAGTGGGCTAAGTGGCAGCTATAAAGACATTTTACAGCAAAGCTTGTTTAGAAGTGCAGCAGTGTCTTGGGTGAAATAGGGTGGTTAGCTGTGAGGCATTAAGTGGGATCAAAGCATTGCAGGGGTCCCGGACAGGTGGTGATATAGTTCTTTTGAAGATTGGTGGGAGTTAGCCTGCCGGAGGCAGGAGGGAGGAGGAGGAGTTCCAGGTGGCTGGGGCGTGCAGTGAATGCTCTAGAGCCTTTTGAAGTAAGACATCTGGGTATGGTGAGTAGAAATTTGTTTGCCGAGCGTAGTCCATGGGCAGGTGTGACAGCTATTATAGCTGATCTTGTTGGAACAACAGATCTGGCTTGCATCACTGAGACCTGGCTGGATGAAAATGCAAGCCCTGTATTGGCTTCTGCTGTTTCAGATGGGTTCTTGGTGATACATTGCCCAAGGTTGCATTGTAGGGGCGGGGGTGTGTGGCCATTATATTTAAGACGGAGCTGGGCCTTGTGGATGTGCCATTAGGATTTACCAGATCCTTCGAGTATATCCTGAGAGAGGGTGTAGGCTGTGGGATACTCCTTATCTACCATCCACCAGGAGATGGTGGAGAATTCCTGCAGGAGATAGCGGACTTCATCATCGGCATGGTGTTGAGGTCCCCCAGATGGATAATCCTGGGGTACTTCAATGCCTGGGTTGATGATGAACTCTCACATTTTGGTTAAAATCTCCTCTAGCTGATGACAACGCTGGGCCTCACACAGGTAGTTACCTCCTCTACCCATATAGGGGGTCACTCATTGGATCTGGTCTTTCTTCTGGGTATGGAGATAACTGATTTGGGGGTGGAACCAGTCAGTTGGTCTGACCATCACACCATAAGATTCAGCTTCAGGGTCCCCCTAATAGGTCTGCCCCTACGGAGATGATTCAGTACCACCCTTTAAGGGGAGTTACCCCTGGTGACCTAGCGGCAGTGCTGGACCTATTGGGTTTGTTGGGTTAATGCATGAATCCAAGTGATCCTGTATTGGCCTATAATAAGGCTGTGGGAGATGCCCTGGACAAGACTGCTCCTGTTCATGTTCGACCCCTCACTCTTCACACAAGGAACCCTTGGTTTGATTGTTCCTTGAAGGAGCTGAGGCGAATAGGTTGAAGGATGGAGAAAGCCTGGCGGAAGTCCGGCCTTGATGCTGACAAGCTTAGGTTGATGGCACATTATGATGGCTATCAGTCAGAAATCAACCATAAGAAGGCAGAATTCTTGTCCAGGGAGATTTCTGCTGCGAAAAATCGACTGGCTCAGCTTTTCTGGACCATTGACAGATTGTGCAATCCAATCTGTCTCCAGCCCAGAGAAGCTTTTTCTCAGCTGAAATGCGAGGAGCTCACTTGATTCTTCGCAGATAGGGTTGCCAGCATCAGGTCTGGCATCGGTCCAGCCTCTCCTATGAGGGATTGCAGAGATCAGCAAGAGGTGGCATGCCCTCAGTCTATCTGGTCAGATTTCTGCCGGATGGAATGCATGGACATTGTGAAGATCGTCCACATATTGCGCCCAACCAGTTGTAGTTTGGCTCCGGGCCCTACAGCCCTTTCAGTGGGATGTGTAGATGTTATCTGCCCAAGCCTTACTGAAATTGTCTGGAGCTCCCTGGAGATGGGGGGGTCTTTCCAGAACCCCTCAAGGAGGCAGTCATTTGACCACTCCTTAAGAAAGCCTCCTTAGATCCAGACTGTCTAGCCAACTACTGGCCTATCTCTAACCTGCCGTTTGTCCGTAAGGTTATTGGGAAGGTGGTTGCACTGCAACTGAATGATCACCTTGTAATTCACAATGTCTATGAGACTCTTCAGTCCGGATTTAGGAAGAAACATAGCACTGAGACTGCACTCGTCCAAGTATCGAATGACCTCCTAATGGCAAGAGATCGAAAGGCATGTACCATTCTGGTTCTTCTTGATCTCTCTGCAGCATTTGACACTGTAGACCATGGTGTGCTGTTGGAATGCCAACGGCTTCTTTGTGGGCTGCCAGGTACAGTCCTCAAATGGTTTTGATCATTCCTTGTGGACAGGTCTCAGAGAGTTGCCACTGGAATTTATTCCTCTGGCACTCACTCTCTGCCCTGTGGGGTGCCGCAGGGCTCTGTTATGGCCCCCATGTTGTTTGCAGTGTACATGCTGCCATTGGGAAATATCATCAGGTGACACCGTTTGAGTTTTCACTGCTACGCAGATGATACTCAACTGCATACGTCTTTTCTACAGTCTCTGTGCTAAATAATTGCCTTACCGAGATCAGAACCTGGATGAGTACCAGCTGGCTGAGACTGAATCCAGATAAGACTGAAGAGTTGGTAGTGGACCCTGGACATCCAGGGGTGGGTTTGGAGGCTTGACAAGCATCAGGTTCATTGATCGATGGCATACAGCTCACTACCTTAGACCGAGTGCATAACCTGGGCGTTATTTTTGATGACGGTCAGACACTGAAATCTCAGGTGTCGGCTGTCGTCAAATCCTCCTTTTACCATCTGAGGAATATCACCCAGGTGAAACACTTGGTTCCTCCGGATGATCTCCCAACACTGGTCCATGCCTTTGTCACTACTCACCTTGATTACTGCAATGCCCTCTACTTAGGGCTTCTAGGAGTTGATATCCGCTGCTTGCAGCTGGTGTAGAATGCAACGGCCAGGCTTTTGACTGGAACATCTAGGTCCAGTCATATCACATCTGTGCTGTGTGAGCTGCACTGGCTGCCTCTTCAGTGGCAGATCACCTTTAGGGTTGGCTTGCTAACCTTTAAAGCCCTACATGATCAGGGACCTGGTTACCTGCAAGACCTCCTGCTACCCTACTGCCCCCTCCGTCCTCTCCAATCCGCCAACGAGGGATTGCTAGACATTCCCAGAGTGCGATTAAAAACATCTAGTGCCCGTGCTGTTTCTTGCTTGGCTCCAACCCTGTGGAATTCTCTACCTCATCGGTTAAGTGAATGCCTGACCGTTGATAGGTTTAAAACTGAGTTAAAAACATATTTATTTAATTTAGCTTTCCTTGATAATGATTAATTTTGTTATTTATTGTTCTTGTCTTTTATCTGATATTTATACTTGATTTTATGTGCAGCGCCTTGGTTTCGAAAGGCGCTATAAAAATAAAGAGGATTTGATTTTAACAGCTACCCAGTGACAGTCCTATTTTGGTCTGACTTATCACTTTTGTACCAGGCACAGGTGCTTAAGTGGAGCCACAGTTGCTGCTTGGTTCCCAGTTCTAGTAGGCCTAGTACATGCCTCACACACGGGGTCACGCCTGTGACTCTGATGTCATGCTGGCCCCAACTGTCCCTGGACAATGTGTGGTGTGCCCCCTCCTAGCAGCATGGGCAGTTCTGGCCATGGGGTACTCCCCTTGCAACATGCCTGCTGTCTCCACCAGCACTGTATGGTGTGCAGTAATACAACACCGGGGGAGGGCACCTGTGGCAATGTATGCTGCATGCACCTTTCTGATGAACGGGCCTCTATCATGAATGTTGCAGGTCATTATGATGTACTGTCAATGTTCAGTGGCATGGTTGCTCATGTACTGAGCCAGAGACATGCAGCTACATGTCATAATCCAAAGGAGTGCCGCCTTTGGCCATCTGGGGATGGTTGGGTGTCTCCACTCATTCTGCTGTTCGTCACCAAGGCTGTGTGTACACTGTGGCCATTGTCCCATTCCAAGCACTGATATGGGATCAGCCACACTCTGCACACATGCAGAGCACGTGCCGCTGACCTGTCACTTTGCACTCTCCCCAGCAGGTGCTGTGCCCGAGAAGAAGAGGAGGATCAGGGCACATCATTTCAGCCAAGATGAGCTGAATGCCCTCATGCAGACATACAAGTTCCATGAGTGTACCATCACATGCTACCGCAGCACCAATGCCACTGTCCATCAGGCATGGGAAGAGATCAAGGGTGAGGTCAACGCTGTGGGTGGTCGGAGCAGGACAGTTGAGGCAGTGAGGAAATGCTTCAGCGACCTCCGTCATCAGGCCAAGGCATCTGAGGCCATGCGATGAAGGTAAAATGCATGCCACTGAGGGTGGCTGACCTGCGCCCACAGTGACACGCCCCCTACACCTGGCAGAGGAGGCAGTGGTGTCATTGCTGCATGCAGTGGAGGTGATCGGGGTGCCTGATGGGGGCTATGAGACACAACTGCCACCTACACTCCCACGTAAGTACTACGATGATGCCAGTGTTGTGTTAGCATGTGGCACATCTCTGGGTGAACATATTTGGGTACCACATGGCACAGATACAGGCCACACATACAGCAACATTTAGGCCCTTTTACGGGGGCTCACTTGGGTGGACTCAAGGACTGGCACACCCATGTGTCCCATGGGCAGCCCTGGATTCACATGCCCGCATGTGAGGATCCTACTGCGGACACACGTGCATTCTGTCTTGGGTGTGCACTGCTTCATTTCACACACTTTGTTGCTGTGCCTTACTGTGGTGTCCTCCACCATTGTCAGACATTACTGTAGTTGCTTTGCTACACGGTGCGTTTTGACTTTTGTTGTTGTACCTATGTTGTGCTGTATGATTGTGGCTGGTATGCATGTGCATCTCTGTATGCATACATATCACAGTCTGTGTGACACGGCGGCAGGTTACACTTTCATCTGCAACAGTAGTGTAACCCCTAGGTGGCGCTATCCCAAGGGCTACTACCCCCTGCCTGCTTGGCTAGTAGCAGGTTAAGGGACCTGGGTAATGAAACAGGTGCCTCCACCCGAAGGTCAGGGTTGTTAGTGGTCAAGCTAACCTGGGCACAGCCCAAGGGACACTGTAACCCCCTCTTTCCCTTCTAGTGGCCTGAACAATATACAACAATTACTTTCACAATGACCCTTATTCACCAGGCAATTACCCTCACTGTTTGCACTTACCACCAGGGCTAGTTCCTCTAGCTTGACCCTGGAGACCCCTGTAAAACAAGGCTAAGCACAGCAAATAGCAACAGTACAATACTTTTGGCACAAACTGGAACCACAGTCAGGTTAAATGCAAACAAAGTTAAATCTGATTTATTCAGGGACTTGAACGAGGGAGGCATAATCAGGTTGGATTTGCTTAAAAGCTATATTAATCAGACAGTTATGCATGCAGTTTAGCGTCCCTACACAGTCACACACTCTGGGTACCCAGGTAGGAAAACGGTGAGCTAGCCAGGAATGTTGCAGATGGTTGGGGTCCTGTGATGGAAGAAAGCAACATGCACAACACACACTATTTGTAATCTGGAGCCGGAGGGCTCAGTTTGTGAAAGAAAAGGCAACAAGACAATCAGATGACAATACTTTTAGATTTAGCTGTTGTTTCAGGGAGCTACCCTGATGTTTACTCATGATACCCAATACTAGACACAGGCAGGACGAAATCGAGACTGCAGGCTGTTGAGCTGGAGTGCCTGGAGAAGCAGGGCCCACACGGATCACCGAGGCTTCGTTCCTGTTGTCAATGACTTTCTCTGCATAGCAGGTATTCTGGCTGGGCCAGTGTAGCAGGGCCCAGGCAAATGGAAATGGATATGGGATTCAGTCTGTGAAGCTGGATACAGCCTCCAGCAAGCAAAATACAGTTCAACACACAATGGGGAACCAAATCACGACCTACTATAAGCACACAGTACATTCACATGTGAGGAAATTCCACTGTACCAGGCAAATGGCTCTCTGGTCGCAATTACAGAGTCTCTGCACAATCCGGGATTTCAGAGGTAGCTGGAAGTCCTGACAGGCCAATCGCATTCAACAAATCTTCGGTCTTCTTCGGGTTAAAGCCTGGTCATAATTCAGTGGCTTAATTCACTCTCCAAATTAAGATTCAGTCCGAAAAAAACACAAGTTCCCTCTCAAGAACAGCAGACAGACATGCAGTCCAAACTCATGCCTTTCCATAGTTCTCCCACGCGAATCCACTATAGATTGCTGCTCGAACTATCTCGAGCTGTTACTTCTTCACTTCCCAACTCAGATCTAACTGAAACTGCAAGCAGTGTGGGACTTTCCCCAAGATCCAAAAGGTTTGGTTGACTGATCTGTCTGTCAGTCACAGCAAGGGCTGTCCCTCCAGGTTATTTTAGGCGCCAAAAGCCCAAAACTACAATTCCTACAAGTTTTGGCCCCACCAAGCCCCTGTAGGCAGGCTCCATTTTAGAGTCCCAAATGTACTGATTAGCCCATTCTGCAGTCCAGGACCAAGATGATGGAAACAAACAGAACTGTCCATGCTGCAAAGAAGGCAGGTTAGAACAAACTGCAATATTATCACTACTCTAACAAATGATCAGCAAACAAGTACATCTTCCAACAGAGCTCCCTCTCAGATTAATTATGACTGCAATCCAGGCAGCTCTTAAAGAGACAGTACACAGAGGCTATACAGGCACTCTCTGGCAATACATTTAAACTGCTAAAACGTAGAACACCAGCCTGGCAGTGAGCATTTAGGAAGCTCAAGGAAGACTTTTTGGGAACCCCATTTGTAGGGGTTACACCAGCATGCTCACACTGTGCACCTGTACACTTTACTTTCAGGCTCCTGGTGCACCAACATCCTGTTGCTTGTCCCTGCCATGCATCACAGGCATTCAGGCATTCCCTGAACTACATACTGATAGATGACTGTTCTTTCAATTGTTTCACTTGCATACATTTTCAATATTCATTTTTTCTGGTACTGGCTACTGGTCCTTTTAAGGTTTTCTACCCACTACCGATTTTGATTGTAGTTTGAATGTTCTATTCGTTTGTAATATTATGGACATTCAGGGATATGATTTTTTACAGTATCATAATAATTTTTATAATGTTCAGAGTAGTTTATCGTTAGGAATTACTGTGTTCGGAGTAAGAGTGCAGGCATTAGAACTGTATTCTATAACGCCACTCCTTCATTGACTTTGTCCCTTTTTCTTGTTTCTTTTTTCGAGTCCCCCGCCCCCGGTCTTTTTTATTTTTAGATGCCTTAGCATTCTGTTGGCTGGACAGGTTGAGTGGTGAAAACCTAAAAGTGTACTTTTGTGTATTGAGTGTAACTAATTACAACTTTATCATGAATTCTGCTTGGTTACTAAATAATAACTGTTGCTTTATGACAAAGATTTAACAGCTGACTTTTCACCACGTTAGCCACTCCCAGAGAAAGCCCACGGTCTGGTGGGTGAAACAGTTGGCAGCTGCTGGTTGGGTGTTCACATTCTTTTTATGGACTAATAAAATACCCTTTAAACTACGGATCTAGAACGCCGGTGTGACAACAAAAACACCGACGTCCTCAACTGTACCAGAAACCTCGTCGACACCCTGACTGCGATGTGACCCCAAACTGACCGATGCACAATGTGGGGGGGCTGCACCCCCTGCACCTCCCCCACTAAAGATATCTAACTCCACGTCACACAGACAGTGAAGTTAGATATTTACCCCCCGTCGCCATACAGTGTCTTGATGCAAAATCCCTGTCACTGTCGATATAGGTACACTGGGGGTTTTGCTGCGGGGGGGGGTTCAATGTACCGGTGTCACTGTAGTGATGGTATACCTTAAAGGACAAACCAAGCCATGGGTTTGAATTTTTAGATATGCACTACTGCCTGTTTGCCACTTTGTTCCAATTTACCCTGGCCTACATGTTCATGTCCCTGCAGCTGAAGATACGGTCCACCCAACAACCATAGCTGTTGTGTCAGGGCCATCAAGAGGCATATGGAATGCACCAACTGCCTGTCCAGACCTGCTGGAGGAGAGCAGTGAGGAGCCCACTGTGGCAGATGACTTTGAAACATTTGCTGCAAGCCTGGAGTTGATTTCCTCTCTTTCTCAAATGGAGCTGGATTTGATAACCACCACCACAGAAATGGGGGTTGCAATACAGCCTGGTGCAGCAACCAGTAGTACCACCATCACCACTTTACGGGCCCTCACACAGGACCTGACTCTGTCATCCCACTCCTCCACCCCATCTCCTCTTCTTCAATCACACAGCCCCCCCACCCATGACCCCCACCCAGTAGTGGTCCCCACACCAGACAGAGGCCAAGGTGTCTGCCCAACCTCGTGACAGCATGGTCCAGGGGGCACAGAGTGGCATACATCCACCACCTCCACCTAGGCTGCCACTGTCTATCGTCGGTGTCCCTGGCACACACAAGGTTACTCAGCCACTATGTCTGCCAGCACCTCCTCAGGCAGAATAGGGCTCCCATGACATGTTGTGCACTGCCATGGACACCCAGGCCACATGCTTCAGGGTCCTTGAGCCAATCCAGGACATGCTGCAACAGGACCTTAACCTCCACTGGTAACAACACCACCTGGACATGCAGTATGCCCAGAAGCATGAGGACTGGCTCCTAGCTGCTATTGTGTGGATGTTCGGGGACTTTACGAGGGCAGTGGAGAACTTGGGTAGTGTGCTTTATGGCACTTGGTGCCATTCTCTCAGCATGTCTGCACACAGTGGGCATAATCCTGTGCCCCAGAGGGGGTGGTGGCGCATGTCCACACAACAGCATGTCACATCTGACAGTGGTTGCACACCTGCATCCCTTGGCAGACCACCCACCTCTGGCCGTGAATCATCCACGCGGGCATCCAGTACCCCATGCAGCTGTGCCAGCTCTCTTCAGATGCCCCAGGCCCATGTGTCCTGATGCTCAGTGACACCCTACTCTGGGGTCACTTCACCCTCTCCAGGTATTATGCACCATCACACCATCAGAACACATGGTGGCCGCAGGGGGACCCCTCCCCGGTCCTGTGCGTGGGCACCACTATACCTGGCTGTTTGTGCTGTATATACTCCTCGTGCAAGAGTTTTGACAGACCTGGGCATTGAACCTGGACATTGTCTATCTTTTGTTTCCTTTATGAGTTAACACTTTTACCTGTGTTGTGCTGTTTGTTGCGGTTTTCAGTTTTGGGGTATTTTACTTTTGGTGTGGTCCAGTGGTTCCGCTGTGGTTCATTTCACCTGTATGCTGGTTTTGCCATTGCTCCTAATGACAGCTGAACTGGCTGAGACTTTACGTATATATTTTTTTGTGATATTCATTGGTACGTTACACATAGATATTTATTTTTTTACTTTCTGTTTGTTGTTCTGTAAGTTCAATAAACTCGTCATATTTGCCAACATATTTTGTGTTATTGCTACTCACCGTCTGCTGGCTTCCAGCTGTTGTATGATGTTGTTTCTGTGCTCCTGGGCCCTCTGTGCCACATGCAGATCTCTGTTCTGTATCCTCTGTGCAATCTTCTGCTCTTCTGGCTCTGTGTCTGGTGTTGTCTGTTCCTCTTGGACTGGCAGCACTATTCCAAGGGAGTGTGCCACGTTGTGTAGCATACAACAGGCAATGAATATGCCACAGGCCTTCTAAGGTGTGTATCGTAGGGCACCACTGGAGCGATCAAGGCAACAGAAATGCATTTTAAGCATGCCAAAGACCCGCTCAATGATGTTATGTGTGGCGGTGTGTGCCGCATTGCATCTCTCCTCTGCCTCGGATGTAGAATGGAGGACAGGGGTGAGGAGCCAGGGGCGCAGGAGATAGGCACTGTCACCTGTAATAGACACATACATATGTGAGATGTGACATGTTCTTGGTACTGTACTTCAACCCATGTTCTGGAACCTTCTTGTATGTTCCACCACCTCCCCCCACCCTGGGATGCATACCCGTGTATCCCACAGGGGTTTGGCATCCTGTGCTGCAGCATGTTCTCACATCCTAAATGGAACCTGTGCCAGACACTTCTGTATGCAGTCTTTGCATTATTCTTGGCAACTGATGTCTGCTCACATTCCAGAACCTTCTTGGGGTTCCCAACCCCTCCCCCACCCTAGGATACAGTCCTGTGTAGCCCACAGGGGATCGCTGTCCTGTCCCACAGAGTTTACTCACCCACTAGGTGTCCAATGGGTATATCGCCACCTTCAAATCTCTGTCACAGGATGGATTTGTGCCAGATGAAGGAGTCATGAGTGCTCCTGGAGTAACACACCAATACGTTGGTGATGTGCCCTGTGGCATCTCACGCCACCTGGCAGTTTATGGAGTGGTAGCCTTTCCTGTTAAAGTATGCATTCAACTCTGGGTCAGGTGGTGTACGGATGGACACATGAGTGCAGTCAATTGCACCAAGTGCTCATGGCAGGCACGCTACCCAGAAAAACTGCTGCATTGTTCTTAATCGCTCCTCTGCAGTGCTAGGGAATACTATGAATTCACTAGTGTGTTGCAGCAGAGCATCTATGAATTCGGCCAGCAGGCGCGAGGTGGATGGCTGAAACACTCCAGTTGTATTCCAAACAGGGGTCTGGAAGGTGCCTGTTGCCAAGAGGCACATGGCAACAGTCACCTTCACCTCCACTATCAGGGCATGGCTGCGCTGGGTGGTGCTGTGCTGGTCTCCATTCAGGAGTTCACACAGCTGCCTGAGCATGGCCCAGTTGAGACAGTACCAGCCGACCAGCTGATCATCGGTCAATGTCTCAAAGGAGTCTTGTGGCCGGAACTGTCTGTGCACAGCAGGGCACCTCTGCTGGCCCAGGATACCCCTGTTGCTGCTCTTCCTGGAGGGCCTCCTCCAACATGTACAGAAGCTGTGCAGTCATGTCAGCCATTGTACTCCTTCCTACAGTTCCTGCTTCTGCCTCTGGATTTTGCCTGGATTAAGAGGACCTTTTTATAGGTGGTAATTAATGCCGTGCACTGTGCCATACAAGGCACTTTGTGCGGTGCTAATGCTTTGTGAATAGCACTGTGCCTGTTTGCAAGGCCACTTCCTTCACTTTGCATTGCGCACACATTATGTTTTTGTGATTGTGCTAACTGCTTTTACTCAAGCAAACTGGCCTTTTGTGAATAGTGGTTCGGCGCAGCAAACACTTTGCACAGTTTGCAAAGTTTTGTGAATCTGGTTCCTGGAGACCAATATTCAAAACTTTGCCCAGTGGGCAAACAGGTTGCTGTTGCTTTGCATGCCATTTGCACACTTGCACTTTACTGCACTTTATTCAAAAGCCCAATTAGCAAACAAAATGAATCGCGCCGTGCAAACAGATAATGTATGTTCCAGGCAAAGAGAGGGGCATGGACTTGAATACATGTGGTAATGCTATATTCAGCATGTTAGCGTGGTGCATAGTAAGTTTGCGCAACATCATTGCATGGTGAAAATACCACCTATAAAAAGGCTGACCGAAAGGTGGGTTGTGACACTGCAGCCAGAGCAGAAATGGCTGTATTCAACACTTGCATGCTGTTTCTAATGGAACAGGCAATGGGAGAGGAGGAGAGGGCAGAAGGCCACCCTGGGCCACTCTATAAGCTGTGGATGTGATATGCTGCACACAGATGGTGCCGGCCACGAGTCTCCTTCAAGACTCTCACTGGGGCCATGCTACGGCAGCTATGAGAGCTCCTGCATGAGCAGCTGTGCAGTGACACCCAGCAAGTCATGCCATAATAGTCCAACAGAAGGTAATGGCTGCAATGTGCTTCCTAGCCACCGGGTCATTTCAGACACCAGTGAGTGATACCATCAGTGTGTTGCAGTCCACCACCTTGTGCCTGCTGGCCCAAGTTCTAGATACTCTGCTGCCACATGCTGGCGAGTTCATCCTATTCTCCAGCACAGCAGCAGAGCACACAGAAACCATGTAGCAGTTCTATTGGGTTGCGCACCTACCTGCAGTACCTGATGCCATTGGCTGCACCCATGTTGCCATTCAAGCACCCACTGGTGATGGGGTGGATGCCTACCTCAATAGGAAGGGATACCACTCCATTACTTGCCAGGTGGCATGCAATGCTGCTGGGCGCATCACCAATATCCTGGCACGGTACTCCGGCTGTGCCCACAATGCCATCATATGGTACAATTCGAGAATATGTCAGGCATTTAAAGGCAGCCAGATACCCAGTGGACACCTTGTCAGTGAGTACACGTCGCATGCCCCCCAACTCCCCCATAGGGGTACACTGCCATAACGCAGCACAGTCATACCTCACTGAGGAATGGGTGAGTGGGTAGGAGAGGGTGGACAGGTGCACAGGATGCACCACAGACCATGGGCTGTGTTGTGGATGTGAGCAGCTACACAGTGAACAGCTGCTGACATATGTTATCTACCTTACAGGGGACTGTGCCTATCTCTTGTGCCCCCGGCTCCTCACACCAGTCCTCCAGCCCTCAAATGTGGCCGAGGACAGATACAATATGGCACACACTGACACACACAACATCATTGAGTGCGTCTTTGACATGCTGAAAATGCGATTCCAGTGCCTGGACCATTCAATGTGGTGCCCTACAGTATACCCCTCACAAGGCATGTAGCATATTCCTAGCCTGTTGCACGTTACACAACATGGCGCACACCCATGGAATAGGAATGCTGGTACCTGAGAAACACAGTGGCAGTGACACAGAGCCAGAGGTGCAGGGGATACTGGAGCAGCTCAACAGTCGAGACCCCACATGGCCAGGAGGGCCCGAAACACAGAGTCCACATCATAAGAGGACTTACACAAAGGAACAGGTGGACGCCAAAATAAAAGGAAGTTGTAGATTTCAAAACTGTAATGTAAACACAAAATGCAAAGTGACAGTGCATAAAAAGTGC
Source organism: Neoceratodus forsteri (assembly GCA_016271365.2). Taxonomy (NCBI): domain Eukaryota; kingdom Metazoa; phylum Chordata; order Ceratodontiformes; family Ceratodontidae; genus Neoceratodus; species Neoceratodus forsteri. The sequence goes on from CM028137.1 coordinate 361,123,115, forward strand.
AAAATAGAGCAGGAAAAAGTGTGTGCAACAGGTGGGATGGGGCTAGGGGTGGTGGGGATGCCTGTGAAAACAAAACCATGACATGGGAAGGGGGCAGGGGATGAGTGGGAAAGGCAGAGGTGGCCTCCAAATTCAAACTGTCCATCTGCTGCAGGTGCACATGGACTTGTGTCGGTGATCCCTTTATGTAGGGGTCATGGGCCATGGGGAGGGGAAGGATGATGTCCGTGTGGATGGGATCACCTTGTCCCATGCATGCCCATAACTCTGGCTGGATGAAGGAATGTTCAGGTCATGCCAAAGGGTTTGGGGAGTATTCATGGAAGACGGTGTTGCTGGTGTGCTGCCTCACCCCTACCTGCCACTCTGTGGGGTTGTTGTACACTGTGGGGTTGCCACTGCTCATGCTGTGCCACTGACTGCAACCCTATGACAGACTGCAGCAGTTGCAAGAGTCAGAAGGAGCCTGCCTCTGGGTACACTGTTTTGTGGGACAGTACATGCTGTTTGGCATGGGCGCTGGGCACTGAGGGGAGTGCATGCACCACATCCAGGGTGGTGGAGGAGGTGGTGGGCCTAGGAATGGTGCACACACAGGGTGGGTGTGGGATGGTGGGTTTTCCTGATGACTGCCCATGTCCACCCATTGTGCAGCGCAGGTGGCATGGGAGTTGGAGGATGTGGAGGCCACCCCAGTGGTGTGGTGGTGGTGAAGGTGGTGGTTGTCCATTGGAACATTGCTGTCCCCAGCAACACAGTCCCACTTCCACGGGTGTGGCTGTCAGTAGGTGCATCTGTATTGTAGGGCATCACTGGCTGGACAGGGAGGTGGGGGGTGTTAGGGCTAGTGAAACCCCCTTCCCAGGCAGCTATAGCGTCCATGTATTGATGTGTTGGCACATATGTGTCCTCATTGCTGTCCTCCATTTCCTCCACAGACAAGTTCAATGGGCCCTCCACCTCCTCCTCTGGCATCGTCTCTGGGTGGTGCACCTCGGAGGATAGCCAGCCTCTTCCTCCTCCCAGGATGAAGTATCCTGCACTGTAGAGATTAAAGTGCACTGTCAGTATGTCACTCATTACACATTATTCAAGTCCTAGTGATGTCGTATGCATGGCCCAAGGGTTCAGTCTCTGTCACTCATGGTCATCATGCACTTGGTGACTAAAGCACAAACCATACTGCACCTATGCTGGCCACACAGCTACCCATGGATGTCGGCTGTTACATACATAACAGTACACACTAACAATGTATCCCACACATGCCACACACATGCACACCGCCACCCACAGTGAATGCCAAAACCCCCCAAACAATGACACACACAGCACATGTGGCAGCATGCACCAGCATACATGGCAATCACCTTGGCAGATGTGACACACACCCTATGTACATGGGCAAATGCCATGGTATCTTTGTGCAGAGAAGAACCCGTCGGGTTGTCTGTGGCAAAAGCTGCTGTGCTGGACACCTGGCAAACACAGCAGAAGCCCATGTTACAGAGCACACTCAGCCCGAAAAAAGCACATGAGTGCTATGACCATGGCTGCAGTGTACCCCAACACCTGTGGGACCTATATGTGTACCCATGCACACAAGGATGTGCCCCAGCCATCTATGTACATGTCTGGAAGGACACAACCTGGGACTCAAAGCCACCCCCTGGGACCCTGCTACTTCTACCGGCTGCAACATTGAAGCCACCATCTCCTCTGCAGGGTCAAGTGGTCTTGCAACCACTGATGGCCAGTGTCCACCACCGGTTACATGTTGCACATGGCACCATGCAGCCATATTTTCTTTGACATGGTGCCAGAGGTCTCTGAAGTGCCTGTGCACTGCGTCCAGTGGTCAACCCTGGAGACTGACAGCATTGACTGCTGCAGCGATCTCCTCCCACACTTGCATGACAGTGGCATCAACGGCACAGCTTCGTGTCAACAGGGACTCCCCAGCTTTGTAAACCTCGGCCATCACTTTAAGCTCCTCACAGGAGAGTTTGTGTGCCTGCAGTCTCTCTCCTTGACCACAGGCACCTGTTGGAGAAGGTTATGAGACAGTGGTCAGTGCCTGGTGTGTATGTGTGTGTGTGTGTTTCCCCAATCTGAGCCACTGTTGCAGCATTGTTGTGTAGCATGTACCTGTGCTGATGGGGTGAGAAAATGCCCACTGCCAAAGTACCCTCATAGATGTTGGGTCAACACGTGAGTGTCATACAGGCCTGTTCAGTTGCAGCCACTGTCGTGCATGATGTCCTGCACTACACGTATAAGATGGACAAAAAGGCCAATGCAGGGACAGTACCTGATATCATGGTGCCTATGAGTGCTGGTTGTGCCGTGCAAGTGCATGTGGCATTAATGTGGTTCCCCCCACCAAACATGGTCGCATATAGCACACATGTACAGGGACCTTGTTGTCCATGTCTGCAATGTGTATGTTGTCAGTTGACACATGGGTTTATGTGGACAGACAGTGTAACAGTGATGCACACTGTCGTGACACACCTGACAGCTGGGGCTGGGTACTCTGTGACAGCAGCATCCTAGGTTAGGTAACACACACTGTTGTAATATATTTTCTGCCACACTACTGGCAACCCACGTTCCTGCATCATGATGTACCCCCCCAACCATTTTTATTATGTGCATGGCATGCAGAGCACCTACCTGTGTTTGTGGCTGTTGTTTCCTGTGAAACATTTTTTCTCCTGCAGTGTCCTGGTTGCAGTTCCAGTGTGCTGTGTAGGTGGGGCACTGGTCCCCTTTAAAATAGCCCGGGCAATTTACACATGTAACTGTATGCATATCCAGCTATAATAACATGCTAATGTGTTGTTTTGCCTGCTGACTGCCCAGTGAGGCTTATTTACATAGCCTAGTTGAATTTAACAGATTTGCCTGCTGTGTTAAATGGTTCTGTGCTTGCACATCGTGCAATGCACCGTGCAATGCAGTTTGTGCATTTGCGCAGTGCAAAACATGCACTTGCAATGATGTAGCTGTTTGCAGCACTGCCCTTTTGCTATATTCAGAGCTGTCTTCAGTGCTGGGCAATCTTTGCACTGCACTCTGGGCTATGCTTTGCACACCTTCATTTGCATGCTATATTCAGCAGTGTTTGCCCATGGGCTAATCCTTTGAATATTGCGTGCGAGATAATGGTAACTGCCGGGCAGTGCAAACTCTGCCTGTGGCCAATTATTTGAATATCTGACCCCTGTTGTTCTACATCCCTTTTCTTGTGACTAAAATGAACTAGCATGCTGCAGACACTGCTCCCTGCCCTTATGCGACAGTAGGTGTACAACAACCGCTGACACTACTGATAAAAGCTGGTCTGAACTATGTTAGAAGGAGGTCTCCTTTTATTATTTCAAAAGAAAAAGTGCTAAAACTGACTCAAAATGGGGAAAGCGGGGTATCGTACAAGACAGGAGGTAAGGGGCAATCTAAAATGGAATAAAAAACGTTTTAGTGTAACGTGCACTGTTGCTTTAACTTCAGCCTGAGCAGCCATCAGAAATGGACTAAATAGAGTCCAGTTTAACATCCCATTTGAAGGAGGGGGAATTATTCTACTCACAGTGGGGCTTCAGGAAACATAAACCGTCTATTTTAACATTTTAATATAATTAAAAGTTTGGGCATGTGTCAAGTCTCTTCAATACATTCAGTATACTGTTCCATGTGTTTGCTGCGAGATAGTCTTCTGTTTTTTTTTCTTATTTAGGGTCCACTGATAATGCTGCTTTTTTCCTGCCCAGTACCCAGTTTTATGTTGTCTTGTGCACATGCAAGCAACCTATTGAGGTGGCTTGGAATAGCAGGTTTTGGAGGCGTGGTCGTGTTGTGGCCAGTGGCGCCACTGCTTTTTTGGGCTGGGCTCCATGGCACGAATTAGATTGCAGGCTGTCTAGGACAGCAGTGCAAAAGCATGTCACCAACTTTATTTATTTATTGAAATGTTTAGTTAGGAGGGCACACTGAACAACAAGTTGCTCATCTCACAGTGCGACCTGGGGGGAGGGGTTACATAGGGTTGTGAAGGATGATCAGTTACAACAGTATGGGGGTAGTACAAACAATACAACACTGTAAGATTGTGCAACAGTTGGAACACAAGGTATTGTACAATAAACAGTAGAGGGACACTGGGTAAATTACAATACATGTCCAAAATCATACAAAAGAACCTGTGAACATACAAAACCTATAGAACCATTTATAGTGCATGAGAGTACCAGGAGCAGGCTCGAGGTAGTACGTAAGTGCTGTTGGAGTAAAAAGGATGGGGTTAGGTTGTGCACACTGGTGACCCAGAAGAGCAGGTGGAGAAGAGAGAAGGGAGAGGCAAGAACTGAATATGAGGAGAAGGGGTAGCCATTTTCTGATTTCCCCCTTCAGGATGTTGAGAACCCTGCCGGGGAGGGGGTCATGGTAGAAAGGCAGAAATTGGGGATAGGTATTAAGGTAGGTTAAAGCAGGAACAACTGAGGGAAAGGTAATTGTGTAGGGCAGAGGTCAGGGAGTAGTTGGAAGAGGAGTGTCATATTTCGGGGGGAGGGAATTCCAGATTTTAGGGAAACGATGGGCCAAACCAGTCTGACCGATGATGGTGGAGCCGCGAGGGACCGTCAAGGTGCTGGCGTCATTTGATCTGAGAGAGTGGATGGGGGGAGGAGGAGTGGACAGAGAGGTTGAGAGATAGGAGGGGAGCCCCCCAAACCAGAATTTGGAGGTTAGTTTGGCACAGTGAGAGATGCGTCTGTGAGATAGTGGAAGGAAGGTTAGAGAGCGATAGAGTTCACAGTGGGGGGAGTGGGAAGGGGAGTCAATAGCAAAGTGGCAGAAGGAGTTAAACAGAGTGTCCAACTTGGTCAGGGAAGATTTGGGAGCAGTACCATAGACTACGTTGCAGTAGTCAAAGATGGGGAGTATCACCTTCTGGACAGTTTCACGCCTCGCAGTCAGCGGGATGCAACTATGATTCCTGTACAGAGCACCAAGCTTGGGGTGCAGTTTCTTCAGGATAGCATCGATATGCACAGAGAAGTTGAAGTGCTGGTCCAGCCAAACTCTCAGATAATGAAATGAGGAGGTGTCCTCCATGATGGTCCCATCAAGGGTGTGGAAGGTGAGTAGGGCTGGGAGCCTAGAGAGTCTCCGCCTGGTACCAAAGGTCATTGAGACTGTCTCCTTGGCATTTAGAAAAAGCTGGTGAGATGCAAACCAGAGCTGAACTTGGTTGAAGTCATGCTGTAAGCTGGTTTGCACAGCTGCAGGGTTTTTGCCGGAACTGTACAAAACAGTATCATCAGCATACATGTGGATAGAAGAGGATGAGCAGGTTGTGGGAAGATCATTAAGGAAAATGGAGAAGAGTAGGGGACCAAGCACTGAGCCCTGAGGGACACCAGTGTTGCCGGGGAGTGGAGGGGAGATGGAATCAAGGATTCTTACTGACTGGGTCCTGCCAATGAGGTAGGATTTAAACCAGTTGGTGGCTGATGTAGCAAGGCCAGATGAGAAGAGTGAATCAAGAAGCAGGGGATGGGAAACAGTGTCGAAAGCTTTGGCTAGGTCGCCAAAGATGGCCAAGGTAATCAGGCCATCATCCATCCCTGAAAGGATGGAGTTAGTAAGCCTACGGAGGGAGGTGGTTGTTGAGTGGTTCTTCCAAAAACCAGATTGGAAGGGGGTGAAGAAAGAGGAATCAGAGAGGAATGGTGATAGCTTAGACAGAACTAAATGTTCTTGAAATCTGGCAAGGGTAGGAAGGAGGGAAATGAGGCGATAGTTGCCAGGAGTGGATGTGTCACCACCCTTGGGGAGAGGAAGGACTGCAGCATGTTTCCAGGATGAGGGTACTTGGGCAGAAATAAAGGACAGGTTAAGGATTAAGGAGATAGAATAAGCAATTGCAGGAGCAGAAAGGTATAGAAGTTTAGGATCTAGCTCATCTGATGAGGAGCCTTTAGAGGGGGTTGAGGAATAGGAGAGCAATAAGAACTTCGTCAGGGGAGATAGTAGAAAAGGAAAATGGGAGCGGGGCAGGCATTGGCTGAGGTGAAGGGCTGAAGTTAGTAGGTGGCAATGGGGACAGGGAATTTAGATAAGATGTGGCGCACAAGGTGTAGTAGGCATTAAATTCATTGCACATGGAACCAGGGTCAGAAACTAGGAAGTTATTTACTTTGAGAACTGGAGGGGGATGGTGGGGGAGGGGGAGAACAGAGCATGAACTACCCCTCCAGAATTTAGATGGAGAGTTAGTGTTAGTCAGGAATGAGGAGTTGAAATAATCAGACTTAGCCAGTCTAGTAGCTTTAGTACATGAATTGCGTAGCGTTCTATACTTGGCATAGCCGTTTGGATGTTTAGTAGATTTGTGTTTTCTCCAGGCCTGGTCAAGCTCCCTGAAGCAGGCCAGTAGTTCGGGGGTGATCCAGGGTAGGTGAAGCCCATGGACTCTGGTCCATCTGAAAGGAGCAAAGGCATTCCAGGTGGCAATGAATTTATCCTTAAAATAGTCAAGTGCTTGGTCAACAGAAATGGCAGTGGAGGGGGGGGCCCAGTAGGTGGAAGTGAGTGCAGAGCTGATTGGGGTAAGGTCTAAGTATTTAAAGGACCGGAGCTGTATGAACTTGAAACAATTTAGCCACTGCAATGAGCAAGCTCCCCCTCATTGCAGGGCATGCCTTGTCTGGTGTAACATTTCAATAAAACATGGCGGTGGCTGTTGCCATCCACCTCACAGTCTCAATCAAGTCAACATCAGGGGTGCCCAATCTCCCCCTGTCGGCATGCCGCCTTCCCAGTTCAGTTTGCCAATGGGAGCCAAATCCCAGTTGGCATAATACCTATCATTTAATTTGTGTGCGAGGGTGCCCAATCCCCTCAACATCATGCGCCCTCCCAGACATGTTTCTGTGCCAACAGGGGCCTAATCCCCGCTGGCTTCGGTCCCCTCCCCTAAATACAGATGGCACACTGGGAGCCCACCCCAGTGTGCCAAAATACACCTGCAAAATAAGAAAAACAACTCACATTGTCTTTATGTTTTTTTTTCGTTGTTTTTATTTTTACCTGAAAAATGAGAAAACAGTCCTTCGATGTGTCCGGTGCCCCTCCTACAACCCGTGCCCACCCTCTATGTACCTCACTTCCCCACACCCCCATCACCCCATACTTACCTCTGGAGCCTGGTGTGATGATCTTCGGTTGACCGGGAACACATCTGCACTCTTCAAAGCCGACTCGAACTGAAGAAATGCCGGTAAGCTGCATAATGGCATAAATTTTGTTTCTTTTCAACTTTGGTGCATATCTCGCCATTTCTGGATTTTGGCACCAAATTTTCAGCATGGGTTCTTGAGACCCCACCATGATTCAGTCACTGTCATCTCAAGATTAGTCCTGAAAGGTGATTTTGCGGTCACTGCATAGAATCACCTTTCGGGACTGATTAATGAAATGACAGTGTCACTGTTCATGAGGTGGGCTCCCAAAAAGCCTATGTTGCAAATTTGGTGAAAAAATTCCAAAAAATGACTGTGTTACCAGCGTAGGTTGCACAGTTTCCTTCCACGCATGCTCATAACTTTGAGAATTATTTATATTTTTACTCCAGATTTTCAACATTGCCATTTTTTCACACTTCCCTATGAACAGTACAGGTGTTATTTTCCACATCCTGCCCAAAATGTGTTTTCATACATCTGGCGCACAATGGTGCAGTCGCTGTAGGAAAACAATATTTGGGACAGAGTAAGAAAATCACAGTAACACTGTTCATGAGCAGAGGTCTCAAAATGCCTATGTTAAAAATCTGGTGAAAGAATTCAAAAGAATGTCTGTGTTGCGAGCGTGCGTTGTGCAGTTTTCATGTAAGCTAGTAATTCCAAGAATTTTTAATATTTACACTCCAGATTTTCAAAATTGCCATCTCTTCACACCTCCTTATGAATGGTACAGCTGTCATGTTTCACATCCTGTCTGAACTGTGTTTTCACAGGTGGCGCAGAATGACATGGTCGCTGTGGGGAAATCAACATTCCAGACAGGTTAACAAAATCACAGCACCGCTGTTCATGAAAAGAGGTCCCAAATGCTTTCATGAGGTGGGGTCACAAAAAGGCCATGTTGAAAATTTGGAGTGCAAATACCAACAAACACCTGGGATGTTAGGGTTTCTAACCATGTCCCACCCTGTACAGATTAACAGGCGTCAGGGGAGTGCCTTTGGATAGTCAGATGTAATGCTCATGCCATTGCACCCCCATCCCCATACTGCAGCCACTGACAGGCATCAAGGTGTGTCTTGGATCCTTCGGCCCCAAAGTTCACCCCATTCTCCTATACTGCACCCATCTCAATGTACTTCCTTATTGACTGGGTTGAGCGTAAGGCCCGATGACCCCAAGGCACAACATGACACTTATCAGAGTCTGCAAAGTAGGGTGAGGTGAAATGGCATGGGCGTAATGGCCAACAATGCAAAGGCACACCTCAATGTCTATCACTCTCTGCAGGTGGGGTGGGGTTGATGTTGGTTCCATACTTCACTGCCATTCCCATTATGCATCTCTCTAACTCCTGCACTACCAATGCCAACACCAGCAAGACAATATTTGACATTGAAAAATGCTTGTTTAAATTACTTAATGAGTTGAGAACCTGGTGACATCAGTTAAGTACAAGCTCTATATAAGAAGCTCTGCTGCGGGCTTCCAAAGTCACTGGGTTCCTGAACTCATAAGTAATTAAAATAAGAATACTGGGGCTGGAAAACAGCAGCCATTATCAACGGTCCTAAATGAGGAAAGAAACAAGACTACAGCCTTTCAAAATAAACATATGAAACAGTACACTGGGGAACAAAACAAACTTACACATAAACAAATGTTCAATAACATTAAAATACGTAGAAACAAGGTTAATGTACTCCTTAGAAGAGCATTGTTCAAACAGGTACTGAAGGCACAACTTGAAAAGGCTGAATCTGGGATTGCGGCACCGTCTGGCAGATTCTTCACTGACATATCTGGAGCTTTTCTCACTCTCTTACCGGACATTCGCTCACTGAGCTTTTCCTGGCACACCCACTCAGAACATGCTTCAGCTTGCAGGTGACTTATCTGGTCAAGACTGCAGAAGCAGAGCAAGCCCCACAGAAACTTTCAACATGATGTGCTCTACTAGTGTACCGGAATGCATTTTGCTCTTTATGTATCATATCTGAGACTTATGTTTGGCCTTTGTGTTTTGTGACTTATATTTCAGTCTGTTGTCTGGCCTGTGACTATGTATTTTTGACCTGCATGCTGGCCTTCTTTGACACCTTGTATTCTTATGCAATTGTACTTTATGTAAACACCCCTTATTCTGTAATTTCCTGCACCTCATGTTGAGGCCTGCATTTACTGGTGTTCTCCACACCTGTATTGCTTAATCAATCAATCAAAATCTTTATTTATCCAGGCAGACATCATTGAACAAGGCTCATTTGCAAGATGGACCTGAGTATTACAAGGTCAGGTACAGCAAGGGAAACATCATAGATAGAGATATATACATATATATCACAAACAATAATAATTCATATGGAATATTGTGCAATAAATGAATGCCATACACAGGAGAACATGTTACAGGAGAACCATATACAAGTTGCAGTCCCCATGTGCAGTTATAGCACTGGAGCTTAACCTGGAGGAGCCATTTTCTAAATATTGCCAAAACACAAGTACATCAGAGAGCAGGGCAGGGAAGAACCAAAGGGGAGGGTAAGAACCCAGATTAAGTGTATAGTGTTGAGTCCCAGGGATCTCTTTTATGGAGACCAGGGTAAGGAAGCAAAAGGGTGGTAAGGGAGCTGGGATGAAGACAGGCTTGCAGAAGAAAGACTACAGAGGGAGGGACACTAAAGGGATACTAAGGGAATTTGAGAGGTAGGAGTAAGGACAAGAGGATGGCATAGAGTCATGAAGACAGGAATGAAGGCAGAAGACAGGAGTGAATTTCACATGATGAATGAGTTTACCGAAGATTGTGGGTTAGAATAGAGTAGGAAAAGGGAAACTAACATTGTGGGGAAGGCAAAAGAAGATGTAGCAGGCAAATACAAGACTAGGATCATGGTAAACAGTTGCAAGGCTCCTTAATGAGACGAGAGTAAAGGGTCTTGAAGGTAGTGACACTGACAGGAGTGCTCAACTTCAGTGTTTTCTGGAGATTGTTCCATAGAAAGGGCAGCGCAATGCTTACTGCTGCTCTACCAAAGCGAGATTTGACTTTGGGGACTATCAAAGAGATGGATGTGAGGTTTCTCAGGGCATACTTGCCTATCTAGTTTAAAGGGAGGCAGTCAGCGATGTATTGTGGAAGTTTTTTGGAAATTGCTCAGAGAGTCCATAAAGCTGCATTTCTATTCCACCTACACTGGAGGGAAGTCCAGCGCACGGCTGCATATAGGGAGCAGTGGTGTGTAGTAAAAGGGAGTCCTGTAATGAATCTCAGAGCTCTGTGCCAAGTTAATATGCCATGCTGTAGCTCGGGTCATGCCTGAAAACAATCCTTTGGATTAGTGCACCCACCCAGTTATCGAAGACATAAATAAAAAAGGAGGTGTGTATGTTTTGGCTGACAGTACAGGTTAGAGCACCAGGCTGTGAACCTGAAGTCCCCTGGGGTTGTATCCCATAACCTCTACTTGCATACTGTGTGACCCTGAGCAAGTCACTTAACCTCCGGGGATGCACCTAGAAATGAGATTTGGCATAATGTGCCTTTCCCAGCAAAACAATTTTTAAAGCTGTATACAAGGCAACTCTAGCCACGAATACACAGTTGTACATTTGGAACAAAATTAGGACTGGTAGTCTTCTGTGCTCAGAATGCAAACCCGGGGCCCAACACACAGGTGCAAAGCCAGTAGTACGACATTGGATGCAAACTGGCTGTCCATGCACCACCATCAATTTCTGCTGTACATAAACATTAGACTTAGTAATTGGGGGGGAAGAGTCTTCCCAATGACTAAGTCACAATGCAAATGAGGAAGCCAGGTGTCAGTGGGGACAGAAAGAGTTTGCACCAGCTAGCATGCTGTATAGCATAGATAGATACATGGAGGGTTAAGGACGGGGGCAGACACAGGAGCAGAATCCACCCTTGTCTGTGGGGAGAGGAGGCACCCGCACCACCTGAAGCCATTTTCCAAGGCTGCAGGGGGTTTATGAGAATACATAGCAATTAGCGCCATCTTGTGTCAATAAACGATGCAGATTTGGCTTTGTAGCTCCTTTTGTGCTATCATTTATTGATGCAAGTGCAAGAAAACGATGTGTCCATGGCAGATCCACTTTGAAAATCCTACCCAATGAGTCTATTGACCCTGTCTTGTTGTTGCTAAATTTTCCTCTGGTCTTTCAGAACTCTCCCCATCCCCTGCTTTCCTTTTTTCTTACTTGCCCCCCTTGCAAATGTCCCATAGGGTTCTGAATCCCACGTCAGTCCCAGAGTTGAGCACATTACTGGGTAGGCTGTTCCACCTATCCACCAACTGTTCAGAGACTAAATACCTTCTGACAGCCCTCCTGAATCCACCCCCACTTCCAGTTTAAGATTTTGCCCCTGGTGGTTGTGCTGGTCCTTCACTTAAATAATTCTGTGACTTCCATCCTATAATAATCCTACTTGTATTGGTATTGTATTTATCTGTCATATCGCCCCTTTACCTATGGTACTCGAGACACTATATATTTAGACTGTCCAATTTTTCTTCATAGGTCTTACCCTGTTGCCCCTAGATCACTTTTGAAGCCCTCTGCTGGATAGTCTTTAACTTCGCTCGGTTCTTCTTCCGATATGTGTTTCATAACTTCATGTAATACTATCCAGGTCTGGTGTAACCGGTGACTTGTATAATGTTACTAACAACAGTCTGGCAATGGCAGCGTGACAGTTATATGGCACTGTACCATGACCAGGGCTCCAGGGAACTGGCAGTACCCCCACAGTAATCCCCCACATGCCGACATGTACCTTTATGCCCACGTGTTAGCCGCCATGGATTTCATTTTTTTTTTTCCATTTAAGTTTTTGTCCTCCCTGCTGGGTGCCACACATTGGGCTTTCCTTCAGTGACCACACTACACCACCAACTTTTACCTGCTCAAATTGCATCCCCACAGCTTCCTCCCCATAGGAGAGTCCCCCAGGGAGGTGCTTCACCTCACCCACAGGGATTAGTATCCAGTATCTTGGTGTGGCAGGGAGCCCGGGGTCTGAGTGTGTTGGTGTTGTCACATTAATTGACCACATTTTTCATCCTGGTATGATCCTTGACCCCCCCTAGCACCATACACAGCTCTTTAGTGACCTCACACGTACACATCATGCCCCTGGAGGGACACCATGCTCCCTCGCCCTCAACTGGGGGTTGCAGCAGAGGCAGATCATGGTGCTGGCCCTCCTCGAGCTGAGAAGTGCTGCCAATGGCAGTGGATTTCCCCAGCTGGCCACCTGTCTGATTCCACTCCCAAACCTGGGGCAGGTACAGCATCATAACACACTGTAGCTGAGCCCTCAGGGGCACATGGATTTCAATTTCTAATTGTTGCCGATCCATCCATGGTAGTCCAGTGCCCCACCGCTGCTGGCACTGCTTCTGCTAAGGGGCTGCTGCACTGTTGAGGGGCTGTTCTTGAGAGAAAACATTAAACCAAGCTCCCATGTGCCCATTGCTGGTGGGTGTCTCAGTGAAAGTTAAAGATCCCATGACACTTATCATAAGTGATGGGGATTTTCCCTGTGTCCTGGCCAACATATCCCCTGTCAATAAAACAGGTCCTTGTAATCACCTCCCAGGATGCAACTGAAAAGAAGTTGTCACATCTTAGTTTGCCATTCCTAGTCAAATGTTACAAATAAATAAACAACAAATGATAAAGTTCATAGTGCCTCATTAAGGCAACTCCAACAGCCAAGACCTAACAGTGTCTGGCAGGACATGGCTTAGAACCCCAGCAGCTAAGATCTAACTGTATCTGGGAGGACATGGCATAGCACCCCCTCCAGCCAAAACCTAACTGTATCTGCCATAACATGGCTTAGAACCTCACCAGCCAAGACCTAACAGTATCTGGCAGGACATGGCTTAGAACTCAAGCAGTACAGACCTATCAGTATCTATTAGGACATAGCTTAGACCTCCAGCAGACAATACTTGCCAGTACCTGCCAGGAAATAGTATACAACCCCAGTAGCCAAGTCTTAACTGTATCTGGCAGGACACTGATTACAACTCCAGTAGCCAAGACCTAACAGTGTCTGCCAGGGGCAAGTCTTAGAACCACAGCAGTCAAGACCTAAATGTGCATGGTAGGACATGACTTAAGATTCCCATCAGCAAACACCTATCAGTATTTATCAGGACATGGCTTAGACCTCCAGCAGCCAAGACCTAACAGTATCTAGCAGGATATGGCTTAGACCCCCAGCAGCTAAAGCCTAATGATATCTGGCAGGACATGGCTTAAAACTCCATCATCCAAGACTTAGCTATAGGTGCTAAGACATGGCTTAGAACTCCAGCCGCCCAGACCTAACAGTATCTGCCAAGACAAGGGATAGAACACCAGCAGCCAAGACCTAACAGTATCTGGCAGGACATGCCTTAGAATTCCAGCAGCCAAGGCCTAACTGTATCTGACAGGAAGTGGCTCAGACCCCAGCAGCCCAGACCTTGCAGTATCTGCCAGGAGATGGCTTAGACCTTCAGCTGCCAAGACCTAACTATATCTGACAGAACATAGTTTAGAACTCCATCATCCAAGACCTAACAGTATCTGCTAGGCTATGGCTCAGAACCCCAGCAGATAAGACCTAACAGTATCTGCCAGGACATGTCTTAATAACCCCAGTATCCAAGAGGCTTCACTTCTCAGTTTAAATTGTTGCCATCCCCCATCCAAGTAAAACTCCACCCCAAACTTTATGCCCTTTACTGCAGTAAGGTTTGCCTCTTTCCACTGGTCCACCAGGAGCTAGTCACCAAAATGGTTCTCCCAGTCTTCAGCTATGTGCCTGTGGTCTATGGTACTGCCCCATCTACTTCCCTAGTCAGACTGGACACCCTCTGTGACACCTTCTGTTGTTTCGCCACTAACTCTTCCTCTCGCACTCACCACTGCTCCTTCTACTCCTCCCTATCCATCCTCCCGTTCCCCACATCACCAACTCAACTGTGCCTCCCTCATATCTAAATTCTGGTTTTGACACCTCCCATCCTACCTTTCCAATGTCATCTCTCCCATCCCCTCCTCCTCCTCCTGCTCCTTGCTTCCAGGGACCCACACACTTTCTCCAGTCCCCACCCACACTATTCAGCTGGAAAATCTGCCTTCTCATACCATCTCCCCTCTCTGTGAAATCAACTACCATCCTCTATCCGTTTCTCTCCTTCCCTCCCTCAGGCTCCTGTTCCCCTTTGTTCCTGCATACCCTCTTCCTGAACACTTCCAAACCTGAAACTGTGCACTGATTCATCGTTCCAATGACTGGGTTCCACAACATTTTTATTTTGAATTTAGTTATTATCTTGTGTTAATTTTTATTTTATATATTCTTTGGTAACCGGGTAAGGCCCACTAGGCACAAGTGCCTATTTTCATGGGTGACCTGGGAGCACGGGGGAGGTTAAGTGACTTGCTCAGAGTCCCACGGTATGCACGTGGAGGTTGTGAGAATCAAACCCAGGTCTGCTGGATGTACCAAGCTCATTTACAGGTCATTACTGTAACCTCTAAACTATACTGCCAGCCCCAACTGATGAATATGATTCTGAATACTGTTTATTTATTGAACAACCTGTTGTAATTTTGACATTACTGTCTATACTGCTTTTTGATTTATGCACTTCATGTCACTATGTATGCAGTTAACGTTAATTGTGTAACTGTGCTATCCCCATGATCCCCCTGGAATTTTTTTTTCCCGCTCTGTTTATCCACCTTGCTAACTCCATCCTCCACTCATTCAGATCCCCTCATGCCTCTCTACATCTCCCCTTAATGCCCCAGGAGTCTGCCCCTAGAGTGCAACCAGTTGCTTGTGAGATCCTTAATGCCCCGGATAACCCCTTGGGTAGGTCGAGGGAAGGCTTCACCCCCTTACCTTCCTCTAGTCATGGTGGAGCGGATGGTGCACATTGGAGTCTGCCCCTGAAGACAACTGGAGGATGCGCCTGTCAGCTTCTGGAGAGGGCATCACCTAAGAGTGATGGAGTTGATTTTTCCCATTTTTCTTGTGCCCCTTCAGTCACCGGCACTCAAGGAGAGACACTTGGGAGCATGCGTTGAGATGCAACTCCTCCCAGGGCTCTTGGCTGACGTCTGCCCCATTCGTTGCTTGTCCCCGACTGCACTGCCAATCCCAGGTTCACCCGGGAGATGGCAGTATAACAGTGGGACTAACACAGAACCCTCCCCAGAGAGGGACAGCTGCCTCTGGGTGCTCAATCCCTCTCTCACCCTGCCGACCCCTGGCAGCCTGAGTCGGTCCCGAACCTGGGTCACCGGCATGGAACGAGGTGTGGCGTCCTGTGCCTCAACCCTATGTGCCACTGGGCCAGCCATCCTCCTGAAATTTAGAAGGTTATGAGACCCTAGGACTGAAAAGATGCATACCAAATTTGACATTCTTAGGGTCTAAGATGGCAGAGATATGACCCTCTGAAAATGGCCATTTTTAATTTAACGCCAACTTAACTCTATTGTGCTTCTGTAGTGGTGACCTGGGTTCATGGGCGAGCTTGGGAACTACTGCAAGCCAGCCCAGAGATGGAGGCATCCAATGTCTGGTGCTGCAGCTGCCTCTCATGATGGGTCAATGAGCTTGCTCCTCCGTGAGGCGTGGCATATTCCCAAGATGCACTGTGGCAGCCAAGGCCACCAGAGGCTGCGTCAATGTCAGTGAGGTGGGACGGCTTACAGGGAAAGAGGGGTGTAAATATGTAAACATGCTATGTGCCCTGACATGCCTACATGACAGCAATGGTGCTCAGGGTCCTGCCATTTGTGGGTCCCCACCGGCATGCCAGCTCGGGGAATGGTGGTTGGGACTGGAGCCTGGAGGAATGCCCGATAGCTGGCGTAAGGAGGCCAATCAAGGCCAAATGGTTAAGTAAGAAAACTGATAAAAACCCAAAATGTTCTAGAAGGTTCTTTTTTTCTTAACCTCTGGGTTATTTGCATATTAATAATGCACTAAGTACATGTGAAATATGTTACTGCATTTCAAACCTCTGCAACTTTTTTTCTTTATACGGATGTTCATTTTGGTTCTGTATTTTAGATTCAGGCTGGTGCGAGGGAGTGCATTTTATCTACAACTGGTACTGCCCTTCCTAATCTCTACACCAGACATTTTAACCTTGTGTCGCTTTGGTTTCAGAAAGTATTCTTTGACTTTTTTTTAACTTAGCCCAGTGGAGATGCAAAATCTTGTTTTCAGTGTGCGTGTGTGTGTTGGGGGGCAGAGATTCTGCTGCTACTAAGTTGTACAGGAGAAATACTACGATGCACAGCCTTTAAGGTGGGGGTCTTCTCCAACCTCCCCATAAACACACACACACACACTCCCACACATTTATATTAAAAAAAAAAATGGTAGTTGCCACTGCAGCCACTGGCATGATGCTCACCTTTATTCCACTGGTGGGCACCCAATATGGCCTCAGGAACAGCCATTACAATACTTTATGATGCTACAGCAAAATGAAATATTGCAAAAGTAAAGGGACTGCTTTCAGTACTTTTCTGAGCTTCTAGATCCACGTTTGAGAATGTATCCATTATTATAATGGCCAGCGTCCTACATTTAGAAACACAGAAACAAAGACTTTATCAGCAGAAAAGGACTGCTTGGCCCACTCAGTCTGCCTAGATGGTCCCTGCTTAATCTTTCTCCACAGACCCTAACTGGTCTCCAGTGACCCTCCCTCCTCCCTGCCTATTTACTAATGTTCCTCTATGTCTATTCCAGTGATGCTTGATGCCCCCTATTGTTTTCACTGGCAGTCTGTTCCAGGCGTCTACTACTCTTTCAGTGAAGCAGTACTTCCTCACATCCCTCTTAACTCGTTATCACCTGGGCGCTTCACTCTTTCAAGTGTTTCTTTTTTTTTTTTCAGTGTCAGTGTCCTGTATTTAGTGACAAAAGGTTGACAGGTTCAAAAGGCACATCCTATATTGACACACCAATGGGGAATACAGAATATGTTTGTGTGTGCGTGTGACTGTGTCTGTGTGTATCCAGAGGGCTTTTTCTCCTTTCAGAAGGCCTGCGTGTGAGCCCACCATCCTGTCTATTTCCTAAGGGTTAACGATCCTGTAACAGCTAAGGTGTGAGCCTCAGTTTCCTGGCCCCTATTGCCAGCTGGAAGGAAGTTTCTCTGCCTCTCTGCTGGAAATATTTGAACATGCTTTCTTTTTAGTAGGTTGCCATGTAGACATCAAAAGGAAGCAAATTCCCATGTGTATTTTATTTTCACAGAGTTACATCCTTAACCAACTAGTTTTAAAACATCATAATTTGTGACATCATTCTTAGCCATTCAGGATTATTTCTAATCATTGCAGGTACAGCGGGTGTTTCATTCTAATAGTTTCAAAGGCCTGTGGTTCACTTAGCATTGTCCTTTTCCCACACTGGGGTTTTCTCTAATTTTCTGCAGAGTAATGCATTTTGATTGTACATTTCAAACAGAAATATTCAATGTGATTTACAATATTTCTATATGCACAATTCCTGTGTGTCTCCTATAGTTCTGATTGTTTCTTGTCAAGTCTGTTGTGTGGCTTGCTCAAAGACTACATATACAGCATAAGGTTTAAAGTGCTAAATGATATGAGTCCTTTTATCTGCTCTCACTGCCCTTTACCACCAGACCTCCTAATCACATTTTCTTCCCCCCACTCTCCTAACCCCTAGCCATCCCTGCTTTCTTTTAATCTTCAACCCTGCCTGCCTACTTATCCTTTCTCTTCCGTCCTTGCACACTAACCATTTTTACTGCCTTTATCTGAGTTATGTGTACAAATCTTCCCTTGTATTGCCATAACATAAAGAAGCAAATTCTTCTAACAGGACCTTGCTCTACTAGGTTGGATCTTATGAAATGCATTATGTGAACTTTGTATGCACTTTGTTCAATTATAGTCAATGATACCTTTTATGTAATGTCCCCATGTCTGTGTAAATGCTTCAGGACCTCCTTGTGAATGAGCTTGCTATATGGAGTTTTCCTGCAATAAACTTGAACTTGAACTAAGAACTCAAGAATGAACTCATAACCATTATAGAGCAAGGCATGGCTTTGATTACTTGTAAGCAAATTAGTAAGCATCAAAACACATCCCTGAAGGATGATAACCAACCAGGGGTGTAGCCAGGGATTTCAGATCTGCACACCAAGTGGACTCACTGCTACTACCCCCCCCCCCGGGTGGTGTAGCCAGACAGTACACAAATGTACACCAGGACCATGTTTGTTGCCTCATTTGGCACAATAAACACAACTTTTGTATCTCATGACAGTGGTTGTTGCCAAGCATGGGTAAATACAAATGCCATGCATTGTTCTCTAAGACAACCACATACCAGCCCAGAGCCTATAAAGAGAGTATTAGTGACCAGTTCTTCTAGTTTTGACTCCTATGAATAAAATTACAGAAAGGTTCAGTATTTTCTTCGTTAGTTTTCATGGAAAAAGGAAGCAGTTCAGAGCCTATATGCTAACCCCCTTAAATAAAATTGCACACCATGGAGTGCTTGGAGTATGCGTGTCTACACCCATGCCAACCAAGACTTTATTTTAAAATTTTATCTGTACAGGAAGTAGCAAAATATCTTAAGAAAATGAATCTGAGCCACGAGGTAGGCAATGATGGCATAGAGGCTGGTGTGGTGTAACTGGTTGGTGGCAGTGCTGCTGTACCTCTATACAAACTGCACCGTCTGTCTCTCTCTCTCTCTCTCTCTCTCTGCACCAGCACTATACCTTCTGCCTGGAAATAGGTTAATATTTCCCCTTTTTCAAATCCAGTGTTCCATCTAATGTAAATAATTATTGAATCATTGCCCTATTGTGTCCCCAAAAGCAAAGGTCCTGGAAAGGATTATTTTCTATCAATTGTGTAATTACTCTGATCAAGGCAACACATTTGCAGAAGCCCAGCAGGGGCTCAAGCCCAAACAGAGCTGTGACAGCCTTGGTGAGGTTCACACAAGATGTGCAGAATGCAGTAAATTTATTTATTGAAATGTTTTACCAGGAAGGCATGCTGAGCGACAAGTTGCTCATCTCCCAGTGCAGCCTGGGGGAAAAGGGTACAATAGAAGTGAAACATTAAACATTCAAGTTACAAAATCAACATTAACATACAGTTCTAAGGCAGGTGTTACAAGCAGGGGTGCAACAGTGTTGTGCATAATAGGTAGAAAGAGTGGATAATGATAAGTGCCGGGTTAATAAGTAAACAAGTGCTTACGGAAAGAAAAGGGGGGGTGAGAGGGGAAAGGAGGAAGGGTGAGGTGGGGAGGGGAAGATTCGTGTCTACGTTACATTCAAGTTACAAGATCAACATTAACATACAGTTGTAAGGCAGGTGTTACAAACAGTGTTAAAACAGAGTTGTGCATAATATGTAGAAAAGTGAACAATAATAAGTGCCAGGTTAATAAGTAAACAAGTGCTTATGTGAAAGAAAAAGGAGAAAGGAGAGGGAGGGGCAAAGTGAAGAGATGGGGGGAAGGGAGTAGATGAGGGATGCAAGTCCCTGGGGGGGGTAGTAGAGGGAGCCATGGAGAACATTTGGTGTCCCTTACATTCTGTGAGAGATCAATGAAGGCCAGTAAGGGGGAGCAATTTGGGGGAAGAGGAGGAGAGCTAGAAATTTGGGAATGGGGTGCACAGGGTAAAATGAAGGTGACGGTAGAGGGGTGAGATTTATCTGGGGCTTAGAGGAAGGAATTAGGGAGGGATATGGCAGGAGCAGCCAGGCAAAAGGTAATTTTTGAGGGCAGAGCTGATGGAGTAGGCAGAGGATGAGTGTCGGATTTGAGGGGGGAGTGAATTCCAAATTTTTGAGAGGCAGGGAGAGTAAGCGGATTGGCTGATTAGGGTGGATCTGCGGGGGACCACCAGGGTGCGGGAGTCGGTTGATCTAAGGGAATGGGAGGATGGGGGTTGTTATAAAGTAGGAGGTTAGGTAGGAAGGGAGCTCACCCAACCAGTGCTTGGAGGTGAATTTAGCACGGTTGGAGAGTCAACTGTTTGTAAGAGAGGGGAAGGATAGGGCACGATAAAGATCACAGTGGTGGGTGCGAGGGGGGGAATCCAGGGAAAGCGGCAGAAGGAATTGAAGAGGATGTCTAGTCTGGCCAGGGAGGACTTAGGGGCAACACCATAGACTACGTCACCATAGACTACGTAAATGCAGGAAAGATGCCGGCAGCAATCTTTGTGGCCCTCACCAAGGCCTTCAGTTTAGTACATCATTTTTTATTATTGGAGGCTGTACAGGGACTTGGGGGTTTTGACAGATGTTTGTGAGTTGTTCAGATATTACCTCACCTCTTGACAACAAAGGGTACAAACAGGGGATAGTTACTCCTCATTCTTAACAAATGACTTTGGTGTTCCCCAAGGGCCAGTCCTAGGGCCCCTTCTTATCAGTCTTTTTTTTAAACTCCCTTCCCTCCTATAAACATGATTCTATACACCAATGATGCAGTTCTTTATTGTGAAGGGAAGGATTAAATGCACTTAAAAATTGGGTTGCAAGCAATATTTGATGCCATCCAGTCTTGGCTCATTGACCATCATTTAATTTTGAATGCTAAGAAAATGAAAACCATGGTCTTCAGGGTTTTGTTATAAGTATTATATATGGAAGTAAACTGGAGCTGGTGAAGAAATGTTCATACGTAAGTGTAATCTTCATTTCTTTTTCTTTGTCATATGAACCATGGGCTCTTTTCACAAACACAGCCATATATGCAAGAGTGGAGTGTAGCGGCGAGTGCTCTATTGCACACCTGTGGAAGTGCGCAGAATAGAGTGGATGGAGATGTGGGCAGGGGTGCGCTGAAGGGTGTAACGCAGGGCATAGGAGGAAGTCTGCCAGAGGCAGGCACACACCTGACCCCCATCATATAAGGTGATTTACACTGCCATGGACACGTGAAACTCCGATGCCCAGGCACGCTTGTGCATATGGAGTGGTGGACATTGGAAACAATTATGTAGACCATACAGGGCTACAGCCATGGGTACCAGCCCCGAGATGTGACATCCATGCTACAGGCCCATTCCCTGCCGGTGTACGATACATGTTGGAACAAACTATCCATGCATTATTACTGACACCTGTCTGATGTGTGCACATTAAGTGTGTAGGGACATTATGTAAATGACATGGGACCAGAGTGCAGTACTGTCCTGTGTGTTGCCCATATACCATGGCCCACGGCATGGTGTCTGTGCTGCAGTGCACGCCGCAGCCCAAGGCCTCTGCCCCATACGTGAGTGAGATTGACACTACCACGTGAATCACCCTGATGGGGAAATCTGTGATTGGGTGTGATCGGGAATCATGCCTGGGAGCATGCTGTGCTCCATCAGTATGCAGAGATTGTCACCACCCACCCCAGGTCCCTGCCTGTGATAGAACCACTGATCCAAGGAGGGGTGTGGCAAACATGGAGACCCAGCTGGCTCGTGTGATTGGGCAGACATCTTGGGTGTGAGTAGGGTGCTGAACGGAGTCCAGGTTCAACAGCGGGAGAGTCACCCCTGCACATCATACCAACCCCTCTAATGGCCCCTCTGGTCAGTAGTATGAGAACCTCAGGGTGGACCTAAAACTGTGAGTGTGTTGGACATGTGAGACCGACCTGTGCCTGCAGTGGAGAACTGTGGATGAGTACCTATTTCACCATATGAATGGTCAGGACAGTAAGGGATAGAGCTTACAGTAACGTGTCCAGTAAAGTGGCTATATGACATGTAGGGAAGGGATACAGCTGGCAAGGGAAACAGAGGGGATGTTGTATGCTCCATACCCAGCATGCCACACAGAGGTGACCTAAGGATAGGTTAGACTGGTAATACCATCTACCTGGTGGTCACAAGGCAGATACAAAGTATACTGAACAATGGAAAGAATGCGTTTCCCAACAGACAGATACATAAGATGATGCACAGCAACAGCAGTCCTGTCTGGCTAACCATGAGGTATAGGGGCGAATGTTGCATAGGTGTGGAAAAACAGACTAAAGTATATGATGAGCTGGACACTAATCTGTGTAACTTGTTCACAGGGTGTTAGAATGGCTGGGAGTGGTGATCCACCAGAAGTGATGGTACCCCCTAGGTACACTGAAATGGCTGCTGAAGAGACAGCCAAGCATGGACCCTGCCCAACAGGTGCTTGACCGCTGCTAACACATGTGGCCACAGGGGCTCTGATGCCAAAACATTATACCTATGCAAGGGGTG
Organism: Neoceratodus forsteri; assembly: GCA_016271365.2. Classification (NCBI taxonomy): domain Eukaryota; kingdom Metazoa; phylum Chordata; order Ceratodontiformes; family Ceratodontidae; genus Neoceratodus; species Neoceratodus forsteri. The sequence continues at coordinate 361,145,688 of CM028137.1, forward strand.
CCAAGTACCTTTCAGAACTGCACCATTGACACCAACAGTGTCAAGGGCTCTTCCCATTTGGGGTATGGGGCAGTGGAGATTGAGGACTGGGGCAGGTGGCTCCTTGTGAGACAGGGACTGGCCCCATTACCGCTGCCCACACCTGGGACACCCAAACCACTGAGTGCCGATGGAGGGGTGGTGGATAGCAGGGACGGGTAGACCTGGGGTCCACAGAACAGACCTAGAGTGTTGGGTCATGCCACAAAGTGGCCCACCCATGAAACCAGCCTCCCAAGGACAACACAACAGCAGGAAGCCCACCTGGACACCCTTGTGACCCCGCAAGACTCGGCCGAGATATCTCACCCCATGGCTGCTGGGACTGTTACGATGATACTGCCTCCTATGAGGCCATCAGGGTGGCCACAGGCCAGGAAACACAGTGCATCGAAAGCAGGAAAATGTGACACTGCAGGTACACCAAGGGAAATTACCACCACTGGGGGGGGGCTACAGAAAAGGACACATCCCACCTCCTCCAGCATCACAAGGGACAGTGGCTGCAGCCAGGACAGACCCTGCGGGGCCACGTATGACTGATACCTGAGTAGTCCGAGGGAGAGAGGATATGCACCATTGGGTGAAAATGGAGTACCTCACACACACACCTATCCCGATGTCCTGGAGGTGCTCTGGGATGAGACTGAATGGAACCGGGAGGACTGGGTGTATGAGGTGGCCTTACAAAAGATCCATGTGAAGCATTGACTGGGGAAGGGCATTACACTATCGCATCTCCTGGAAGCTTGGGTGCATGTCAAGTCCCTCATGGACACAGTTTAAGGGGGGCTGACCATCGTGAAACATTATGTATAATTCCAGGACATAGAAGGCAAGAAAACAGAATGTATGGTGGATGCCATGGACATGGTCAGCCAGCTCTGCCCCAAGCCAGACCCCAGTACTATTTCTAACTGGCCACGGGGGTACTGGCACACCCCATCGAATGTGACCTATGTCACCAGTGATGTCCAGGACACAGACAGATTTGCCAGGATGATTTGTTATTGGCCCATAGTAAGGCAAGGGGATTCCCATCCACATTCGAGACATTTGTTTATTCTTTTCCCCTAGATGAACCATTAGGGAACGTCCCCTGTTGTGACAATACCAGTGCACAACACTGCCATGTTCTTACGATTGGCATGTCTCAGTCGCATATATTGCTGCACTGTTTATGTTTTGTCCTGCCATTGGTAAGGCCCCGCATGTGCCTTTTGTTGCCATACAAATGTTGCGCTATTCTGCAGCCTAATATGTTGACTGGTTTCTTACATGGGTCTGAGGTTGGTCGGGCCCTATGGGCATTGACATATAGAGGCACCCCATTTGGGGGAATGGGTGATAGGGTAGGGGTGGGAACTATATAGTACGCACACTAGCATGGGGAATTTCATTGGGTGCCATGTCCTGAGTGGGTTACCCATGTGCCACACCTTCACTGTGTACGGTGTGGTATGACATGGTTGCTGCCTGGTTCTTCAGGGGCCCTATGTTGTGCTCTGGATCATACAGTATGCATGTGGGGTGTGGGACCCATTCCCAGGTCCATTTTATGCCCCTAGCATGTACATGGCCCACCACTACACACCCAGGTTGCACCACAGATCACTAGGGACACATGGCCTGCATTTGAGGATGCTGCATACTGTGTGGTATGGAGAGTGGTCGCCACTGCTACATTGGGTTGCATATCCCTCTGGGCATTCTTACAGGGGACAACAAACATGGTACTATATCATCTGGACCATTGTCTGATATGGGTCTATCCCTCACATCCCTACACCTCTTGGCGTTTGTGCCATGTAGGAGGGCAGGGTACAGCTGCAGTCCATGTTCAGGTATGTCCCTGTGGGATGGCTGCTGATGGGACATGCCCCATCGTTTATGGAAGGGGTCTGTCTGGCATATCTATGCCATGGCCTGTGCATGTTCCTTAACGGCAGTAATGGCATTGTACAGACTACAGACACATTGTACAGGGGCAGACTAGGTGGGTCACATGGTCCTTATCTGCCGTCATCTTCTGTGTATCTGTGTACTACATGTGCAGCTTGTGTCCATCCGACACACCTTCATGTGCAGCTTCCTGGGTGGATGCACCCCATTCCACGCATGCTGGGTAGCCCGCCTGTGCATCTCACATAGGCAGGTTATGCACATGATTCACATATACAGCTGTCTGTGGGGTGGTTACTTGGTGTATAATGCTCTATGTATGTTGGTGACTAGAGGCCCATATGTTGACCGGTTAACCAGAGCCATTTACACACGTCTGGGTCTTCTGTATGGGATGAATGCATTCCTTCTTCCAAAAACTTGTAAGCTCCTTGCACAGAGGAACAGTCAGCACCAAGAGTTCCACACCCAAGTGTGACACTGGTCTCAGTTTGCACTTCATGTGCAAAAGCATTTTTTTGTTCACTTAATGTTTACTGTAGTATAGATTTTATCAGGCTAACTTTGCTTACTTCCAGGCTGACATTTTCTGCAACCACAAATCCCAGAATCCCCCACTGCTGACATCATTGCAGGACTGCAGCAGTTCAAGATTCAATAGCCTGACCATCTGTGATTGTACTTAGCCCTGGGACTATAATGGGTCCATCAAGCAAAAGATCAGCACTTATAAAACCTAACATGCACTACAGGCTATTGTTCAATGTTTGGGTGAATAGAGTATGGGGTTAGTAGTGTTTATGTAATTAGTTTACTTTTGGCTTTTCTCTATTCCCACCCTTGGTAGGTAAGCTGGATAGTGAGTAGGAAATAGAAAGCCCAGCACCAAGGGTGAGTAGAGTGCCAGAGAAGGAGGAGGCAAGGGTGGATGGTAGGTGTTTCACAATGTGCTAAGCGAAGAACTGCCATGGGAGGCTGACCTTTGTAGGGATGTGGGAGGAGCTATTCCCCCACATTGAACCTCAGGCTATAGCCCTCTGAATCAGTGTTCGGGTGAATAGAGTATGGGGTTAGTAGTGCTTATGTAACTGTAGTTTACTTCTGGCTTTTCTCTATTCCTGCTACTTGGTAGGTAAACTGGGTAGTGAGTCACGAACAGAAAACCCAAAAGAATTACCAATGAATGTTCAATAGTGTATGATTACCTCCTCCAACTCATGGAGAGTATGACCAGTACCACACAGGACAGGAAACCCCCCAGGAGGAGGAAACATCTCAGGATCCATGGCTACTGACCCGCCCATCCTATGGGCAGACTAAGAGGAGATGAACCTAGGTTCTAGCAACCATAAGCTAATTTCCAATGAAGGCGAATTGCATGGGAGATGATGGTCCCTCTTCGAATCCACGGATGATGTATTCCGGAAGGACAATTCTGAGGTTGAACAGGTAGGTCTGTTTCTGAAGGAGCATCTGAATTCTCACAGTGGAGTAGGTCCAGTTGAAAAAGGGGTAAATGTAGCCCAGGTTTCCAAGGTGATGATGGATGAAGTCCAATGGGATTACAGAGAATGATGAGCAGGAAGCAGGATTTGATAAATCTGCAGCCAGACTTTGAACGGTAGGAAATATGATGGGTTATGAAGTCATAAGGTAAACAATCCGACGCTGTGGAAGGTTTGACATTCAGGTTAGAGTCTGGAGGTTTGGAGTTAAGCAGTGAGTGATAAGTTGCAATATAGGCATCCATGAAGAAGATGAAGGAGTCAGGCAGAATCCTTATGTGCCTGGTAGGAGTAGTGACGTTGACGATTTTAGACCAATGAAGGAAGGTTGGTATGCAGTAGCGATGGTAACTGAATGTATATGGAATAACTGGAAGTTCAGTATGAGGAATTTGAGAGTTGATTTGATGCTGTGAGAATACTTGTATAAGCTCTTGCTGGTCTGCTGGTAGAAAAGGTAGATATGGGTATTTCTGTGGCATAATTGCCCATAGCATGAGTTGAGGTGGCCATGACTGTTTTGCCTTATGGGTGATCCAATGCCTAAATGCTGTAGGAGGCTTGGAAAAGGGTATTTGAAAGAGTCTATAGACTGATGTGGCAATGGGAAGTCGAGAGTGGTGTAGAATACTGGGGGTGCCTAGCTTTTTAGTTGGATATAGATCAGCTGAGAGGCATTTTTGGGATAGTGGTTGTGGACGAGCAGATTGAAAATTAATGGAAGACTGCTCTTGGTGAAAATCTTTACTGGAGGGAGTATGGGAGGTGAATCATGAAGGATGAGCCAGAAGGACTGCTGGATGGGCAGCTGACTTGACTGATGGTAATATGATGAAATAATATAGATGATTGTATGAAGTATGGTGACATCTGGGGCTAGAAAATGGTGGTTTGGATAGAATAACTTTAGTAAGGCAGCTAGGCACTAGAGCTCCAACGATGGGAGTTCTGGGAAGATAGCTGGGAAGGTCTTAGGACATCCAATGCCTATTAAGGAAGTAGGAGTCGAGTAACATGATCGACAGATTCAGAGCTTGTAGGAGAAACTATGGAAAGGTAAAACTGGTGATATCAGTACTGCTATGAGGTATGTTTTGGCTCCCGTTATCCATAACAGTGATGATTACAGAGTCAGTTCATGACAGAAGAAATTAGGTCATTTTTCCATGCAAAGATAGGAGTGGAGGAGGCTCTACTAAATCTTATATTTTATGAGACATGGGAGACTGGGAAGCCATAGTGCTTGAAATGACAGGATGCGAAGGAGCATCTAATAGAGTCGGATGAGGGATGAGAACTTTCAATAGTCCAGTTGAATGGGACTCTGTAACTAATCCTGAGGAGACGATTGAGCAGTATAGATAACAGCTTAATCTGGTTCAAGGTCAGTTGGCATTCATCTGTATCCCTTCCCGGTCATGCCTGGAAATAGGCAGGATTTGTCTAGTGCACTTACCTGGTCAACAAAACTAAAACTAAAAAAAAAACTCTATGGTGATGTAAGAATCTATGAAGCATGTTGTCCAAGGGATATTTGCTAGAATACGTTTTCCACAGGTGAAATGAACAAGTGCTCTGATGAGTGGTGGATGGGAGCTGTTAGGATGGCCAGGGTAGGAGTATGAGATAGATGAACGGGGGGCATGGTTGACCTGGTAGGAATGCTAGCCAGAGATAGGTGTCAACTGCCCAAAAAGAGTGACAGTAAACAGGAAGGAGCTCCAAGCCACCAGAGTGGCAAGGAGAAGGCAGCTGTCCAAGGATGAAGAGGAAAGTCTGGAGTGGATGTCCACAGATTGGAGGAAGGAGTCCAAGAAGACAACAGCATAGGCCAAGTATATTGGCTGCAACAGACGCAGACAGGAAAGAACCTGAGTCAGTGCCACATCAAACTAAATCAAAATGGGCATGACTGCTGCAAGCCACGAGGTGGATCCATGGAAGATAAATAAGTGAATCTAGGTACCAAGTGCTACAATGCTGAGATACGAGAGTCCCACTTCTGTAGACCATGGTGAACAATGGGTGCAGAGAACAGAAGACACTGCAGCGATGAAGCACAAGGATCCCACTTCCGAAGGAGAAAGAGATCTCACATGGTTGTCGGGAAAGGGCTAACAGCAGTAAGGAAGTCCAGAAGGTGGTTGAACAGAATGGAGACAGAGATGGAACAAGCTGGCAGAGTCCAAATCCAGAGCATGAGGAGGTCAAGGTGGGGACAAGTATGATGAGTCCATGGAAATGCAGGCTATAGATTGGTGAGGAAGGTCTTGGAAGGCAAATAGAGTACAGGGGCCCCGTGCTCGAAGGGACTCAACAGTCGTTTATCAGGTAGAATATGCAGGAGGTTGGAACAGGATTGCAAAAACAAGCTCCCATCCTTGATATCAGAGGCGGGATGATCTTCACTTGATGCCACCAGGCAAGGTAGGATGGGAAAGGCAGATGGGGTAAAGTGGTCTTGTTCCCGAAGGGAAGCAGTAACTGGGCATTCAGGTGGAGAATGCATAAGGGTGAAACAGTGGAGTACAGACACAGGTTCTTATCCCAAGTAGTTGAGGCGAGATGACAGGCACTCGAAGCGGTCAGGCAGAGGATTTTGAAGGCAAATGGGGTAAAGTGGTCCCATTCATGAAGGGAAATAGCAACCAGTTATCAGGTAGAAAATGCATAAGGTTGAAACAGTCGAATGTAGACTCAGGCTCCCATCCCTGGTTGCGAGGCGAGACGATCTAGACACGAGGCCGCAAGGCAGAGATAGGATGTTGAAGGCACATGGGGTTAAGAGGTCCCATTCCCAAAGGGAATGCAGCAACAAGGTATCAGGTAGAGAATGCACAAGGTTAAAATAGTAGACTGCAGACATGGCTCCCATCCCTGGTAGTTGGGGCATGCTAACCTGCACTCGATGCTGCCAGGCAGAGTTAGGGATGGAGGATGTCCGGCCTGTAAGTAGTAGGTAGTAGTGAATGTAACGCAATCTCATCCCTGGTAGACAGAGCAAGCCTACTTTCACTCAGTGCCTCAGAAGATATGAGTTAGGGACAGAGTCTGGAAAAACTGCTGGTATGGGCTGAGCAAGGAAAGGACAGCTGACTGCAGAGTCACAGGCAGGTAGGCAAGATACAGGAGGGGAGGCAGCAAATCAGAGTGGGAGAACGTGAGGAGGAGTTGTCAGGAAATGCCAGTAAGGGGGAGGTAGAGTAATCCAGGAAGGAGCATGCTAGCAACTACGGAATGCAGTGAAAGACTGAAAGCTGAGGAGGCCGCAAGGGAAATGATCCATGCGATAGCAGTGGGGGCCTTCAAGGCTGAAAGGCAGGGAATATCAGGAACCTGAGAGATGTTCAGTAAATAGGCAGGGGCCTAAGGAAGGAGAAGTCATGGCGATTCGGTGAACAGAAGCAAACAGTGCTGTGGTGACAGAGAATGGATAATGCCTCAGGAGTGGATGCATGAGAAGAGCCAATGACATGGGCTTAGGGAACTGCAAGAGGGGTGGAAAAGGAAGTATGTGTGAACAGTGCAAGTAACTGGCAAGTTAGAAGGTGGAAAGCACCGGGAGTAGAACAAGAAAACATAATTCATAAAGCTGAGTAGGATATAGGCATCAGGGCAGAATCGTAGGGTGCAATTGCCTGACTAGGATAGAGGTAGCATGGCCTGGAAGGTAGAAGGGATGGAAATGGAGATGGAATATAGGTGTGAGGAGTGAAAGGCCCAAAAAGGAGAACCAGGGGAGAGCAGGACAAGGGCAGGAACAGGGGAGGGGGGAAGCAGAGGGAAGGGGGGGCCTAGCAAGAAACAGCAGGGGCAGACGAAGAGCCAGGGGAAAAAGGAAGGGCAAGGCTGGGAAAGGGAGAGGTCAACATTTGGTAGAAAGTCAGGTCACCGGACTTACTCCGTCGAATGAGGCAGTAAAGGAGGGAGGAGAAACATGGACATCCATGCACAAGGAAGTCAAGGGGAAGGAATGTGTCTGAAATCTGGGAGGGGAGCCTGAGCCAGAAGAAGGCAGAGGCATCTGCAATGCACAGCAGTAAAGAGGCCGCAAAGCAAGTAATGACAGACCACACATGAGATAGTCCAGAGAAACCAGAATACTGAAAGAAGAGAAACAGGGCAACGCAAAGCACCAACAAGTTTGTAAAGCAGTAAAGCAGCATGGCAACAAGATGGAGGAGCAGGCTGTTTGCAAAATCAATAACAGGGGTCTGGCTGATTCAATACCAATAGTTACTGTGTGCTATATGAGCCCCCACCCACTGGAGAGGCAGCAAGTCTGAACCAAATAATGAAAGGTACGGGCTGAGGGTAGTGCTGCATGGTATAGCAGTGAGCAGCACTAAATTAGATAATATCACATGGACGTATAGGCACCAAGTCTGTACTTCTGCTGCAACAGGACCATCGTATCCATTGGAGAGACAGGAAAATTAATTTAGCAGTTCCCCTCACGGATGTAACAAAGAAGGAGGAGGAGGAGTAGCAGAAGCCATCATGACCGTGAACATGTAGTGATGCCAAAAGAAAAAGGAGTATGCAACGGGCTCAATACAGAATACAACATAGGCCTAATACAGTCGGAGTACGGTGGTGGCATAGAAGTAGAGCCGTAAGACAGATACAGCTCACTACCCAGGCATGAACAATACTGACAGTTACAGAGTATGGACAAGGCAGCACAGTTTATGTGCAAGTCGAGGCAGTGCAGAAAGTCTCTTAATATGGCAACTCACCCGATGCATAAAAGAAGTGCTTCAGTCCGACTGGGAACAATGTCGGAATTGCTGAAAATGGTGGTGGTGGTTCAATGTGACAGTGTTCTTCAGGATGAGCTGAGAACAGAGAGGGTGGGATGTGGAGAGAGAGCCAGAGGCAGTCCACAGGCGAATCTCCAGGCAGCGAGCAGAAACAGGCAGAGGAGTGGTCCAGAGCAGGGCAGTGTTGGGTGCCAGGAGAAGGGCTTACGGGAAATACGGCCTGCAGAGGAGGTGAACTTGGCATTCTGGATCCCAGGGGTGCAGTGGCCAGCCAGAAGCAGGCGGATGGGGGAGATGCAATGGCCGAGCAGGCGCAGGGGAATGGTGACACACCCTGGGGAGAAAATATGGAGCAGCTGGCAAAAAAGGCATGGAGAGGGGAGGAAGGAAAACAAAGGCAAACGGGAAGGGGAGTGCACCAGATGGGAGAAAGGTGAGAGAGAGGGGGGAACAGGAGAAAAATGAGGGACAGGAGAGGAAAGAGGAGAATGGGAGGGAGCAGGGGGAAGACAACAAGGAGCAGGGAGCAGAATGGGAAAGGAAGAAGGCTCAGCACACGAGCCACACAGGAGCTCAAGTGCCGCAGCGTTTCACAAAGCACTAAACTAAGAACTGCCATGGGAGGCTGGCCTTTGTAGGGATATGGGAGGAGCTATTCTCCCACACTGAACCTTGGGCTATCGTCCTCCCAAATCTCCCACTGCTGCAGCCCAGCTCTGATGTCAGCTGCAGGGGATTTAGGGATTTGTAATTACAGAAACCGTCAGCTTGGAAGTAAGCAAAATATGCCTGAAACCATTTATACCACAAGTAGTATATAAGGAGTCTATGCCCCAGAGGACACTATTCTTTGAAAAAGCCAGATTGGTGAAACGCCACAAATTGCTGGTCACCACTGTTGGGACTCTCTGTCTTTGTTTGTCTGTTGGATTTGCAAATAAAATGAGGTGGAGTACATCTGGACTGGATCTGTATATTTTCTTTGGCGATTGTGTGAGTCTGAGTGCCATAACTTTAATCCCCCTGAAACAATCTACTATACTGAAAGCCCCCTCAAAGAAGGGGATTATGCTCCCAATTGAGGCATCCCTTTCCCCCTCCTACCCCCTCCCAGAGCTAGGTAATTTTTCAGTGCTCTGGGGGATATTGGGTGCTGGGCACCTCAAGGTGGCAACAGAGAGTAGGTTTAGGGAGTATATAAGGGAGCACACAGGAAGTCTTGGGGCCTTTCCAGCCCGGCGCAGGCGGGCGGTGGCTGGAGGAGCAGAGATGGTGTGGCGGTGGCCCCCCTCATGTAGACAGGATGGTTCCTCAGCATCGTGGTGATGAGGAGCTGGGGGAATGGGGCTCTGTGGGGGAAGTATGGTTAGCCAGGTCCTGCGTCATTGGGGGCAGGGAATGTAGGTGCCAATGTGGGGCCAAGAAAGGTAGGAGTCCTTAGAGACCCCTGTAAAGTGTGTTTTCCTGGACTGCCAGGGCTGTGGGGGTAGTGGCAATGCCTTCACAGGAGGGGAGCCGGTGACAGTGGTTTTCCCTCGCACCTGGTGTGTCAGGACAGCCTGAGTGTGCAGAGGGAGCCGGGGGGGGGGGCCTTACCCCAATATAGGGTCTGCTTGGAGGGGCAGGTCCCAGGGCGCCGGTACATGCAGGCTGGGTGGGTCACAGGTTGAAAGACAGGCCTTGGAGGGTAGCTCTCTGCCAGAGCTTAATGCAAGCCCAGGATGTGCTAAGAGGATGTGGGCCTGGCAGGGATTCCCCATAGAAGGAACAGCAGGAATCGGAGCAGCTTTGGGTCACTAGTTTGTGAAGGCAGGTTGTTCAGAGGGTCCTGGGTGGTGGTAGTACCCAGGAACTCTCCAGTGGCAGCACAGCCAGTTGTAAGGGGTTAGAGTACTGGAGCAGGACCGGGTCTTGGGGCCGCTGCACCAGTGGCGTTGTTAAGGTGAGAGGCTGAGCGACATCAGTGAGTAGGTGCAGTGAGGGCAGCACCAGTACAGAACCAGGTTCTAGTGGGTTACGGGGCCTAGGTTGTAGGAAAAAATCCTGGGACCCCTTGTGGCTTGGGCCAGCACCCAGGGGCCCAGGTTCCCATGCCAGAGTTGGGGATATGACCAGTGCCATTGAGAGGGTAACCCAGCAGTAAAGAGAAAAAGGTTTGGCTTACCAGATTGAGAGAGCCAGGAGACTGAGGGTTCTGAGTTGAGAAGTCCTTGGGTAAAGCATCCAAGTAGAGAGAGGGAAATAGATTAAGAGAATCCTTGCTTGTACTGCCTTTAAATTCATCATTTTGCTGCTCTAAATGTCCAGCCAGGATGTCTTGAAAAGTTTAGTTAGCCCCATGGAGCTGCTTTTATTTATTTTAGCAATGTATGACTCGTGCTTTGTTGGAATCATTTGAGATGCAGGAGCTGAATAAAGAAGCTGGTTGGGAGTAGAATGGCAGTGATGTGCTTTGTTTAAACTGAAGGCGGGAGTTGAAGAAATGAAAACCCTTCCCCCCCCCAGCTAAATTAATTCTTCATAAGTTTTGATTCCAGATTAACTTTTCCATCCTGCTTAAGCAGGACCAAGGGGCTCTGGGGGCTCAAGAGACTCAGGAGGTATGCAGCATGGAGTTCCTGGTCTGGTGCCAGGATTCGGGGAGAAATCCAGATTCGATGGGTGAAATTGAGAGTGCACAGGTGAAAGAAGATACCAGTAAGGTAGGCCACATCTTTTCTCCCTTGGATGGGAGTGCATTTTCACAGTGACCTAACACTTGAGGTGGCCCCTTCCCAATACCCCCGGAAGATCTGCGATGTATGTGCGCCTAGATGGGGTGGGGGTGGGTTACAATACTACAGTAAACAGTAAATGGAACAAAGAAAAAGTTTTGCACACAAAGTGCAAAATGGAACCAGCCCCACACTTGAGTGCAGGGTTCTTAGTGCTGACCTTTCCCCTTTAAACAAAATACTGTTTTGTTACACAGCTTCCTAGAAGTACCCATCACCATCAACTACTAAATATTGGGCAGTGTGTTTGTCCATGAGGTGGAGGCGTAGCTATCAGATGGCTATTGTCATCTGTTTAAAGCTTATTTCAGCTTGTTGCCTGGGACTGTCATTATAAATCAGTAACATGAAGTTAGCCAATCAGTGCACAGAGCAACCATACATAATATCTTGTGTACAGTGTGCTCTCTTGCAGGAGTGTTAGGGGAGAGCACTCCACTTCAGCACCAGGAGAGAGGACGGCAAGAAAAAACAAAAACCAAAAAAATTCTGGTCAGAACCCCAATGGCTGCTACTGCAATGGTATTGACGTAATCTGGACGCACTTGCTCATAAGCCCCCCTCCCACTTGTTAGTGTAGTATCATCTACGTGCTTTCAGAGCAGTATTCTTATGATCACATGTAGTTCCAAATAATATTTTTATTCAGGTAACCCAATTGGCATGAACCAATGCTGTGTATGGAGCAGGTGGGAATTAAACAAGCTATATGTATTGCCTGTGCGTCCTTCCTGAGATTCACATATTGCACCTGCATCCCATTTAATAGCGCTAAGGTAGATATTACCATATGTGCATTACCAGCTGGATTGCCTGTGTATTTATTTATTTGTTTTTGGTAACCGGGTAGGTGCACTAGGCAGGACCTGCCTATTTTCAGGCACGACCCGGGAGAGAACAAAACAAGTACAGAGATCAGATCAACAGCTACAAGGACAACGTCAAACTGATAGTACAAAGGAGTTGCAGGTACAATGGTGCAGGTACAGTAGTAAGTATGACACTAAGCTAAGCACCAATCAGTAAGACAAAACATGAAATAACAAAATAGGTGCAGTAGTTAGGAGCAAGCAACCAAAAACAGTAACGGTAGTTTCAGTCAGGAGCTGGTGGCTGCATTCAGACTGCCATGACAGCATGAAAACATAGGAGGTGCTAAAAGCTACCCAAGTTGTAGGGTTCTTTATTAGCGGACCCCTCTATTTGTTTGGGATTGATAGCAAGTGGCGTATGAGGGTCAAGCAAACTCCTTTACTTTCCCTCATAAGGCATCTAGTCCTTCTTTGCTTAACCATACACAGCATATTTACCCAATGTACAGACTAGGTCTTCATGTTCTAAAGAATGAGTATGTCAGTTCCGTCTGACAGCTGTTATTCGCAGGTTTGGGGGCTGTCCTCCTAGATCCATAGTGATAAGGCATCACTTACTGAGCTTAGTGGTATGTCCACGCAAAAGTTCTTGTGTGTGCTGCATATGTAAACCAAGGTGCAGATTAGGTCTTCATGTTCTAGCCCTATGCATGTTCTCAGGAGTATTTATAAACAAAATTATAGTAATTAAAAGCACACGTACTAAATTGAGTTTGAACTATCTCCACCAGACCCCCTCATTGCTTATTCGCTATGCACAGTGACTTTTTTAAAATTATGTAACCTCTGTACTGGTTAAGTCAGATTTTCCAACAAGCAGACTATTGTATAATTTCTTACGTATAGTAGATCTAAATAACATATTGAATCAAAAATTAGGGAAGGAAATCAGAATAGAAAATCAGTTCACAAATCACAGTACATGTGCTATTATCCTGTATAGAATAATTTAAGACTATAAACTCAGAGTCTCTGGGATTAAGAGATTTTATCAACAGCCAGTAATCATTATGTTGGTGCACTTGTACAGCCAACATCTTGCAGCAGTGGGGATTTGGAGGTGCGGTCGTTGTTGGGTGAAAGCAGGGCATGCATCAGTAGGTGCGTCCCTCATTCCCCAATCTGCCTGCATGCCGGTGCCACACCATGTATACTAATGTGGCGAGCACATCTAAGGAAAGGGCCGCTGCAATCCGAGCAAAGCTCGTCAGATGCAGCAGACCCTTCCTACGTGCTCGCCACATTGTCAGCATGGCGGGTGGCCGCCCAACTGCCGACTTCAGGGGTGCCCAATCCCCTGCCGGCCACTCTGGCTGAAGTATTGCCAACCAGGGAGCCCACCCTGTTGGCATAAAGCACCCCCTGCTGGTATAGTGCCGAGGGGCACCCACCCCTCGCTCTGCCTCCCTCCACTTTCCTCAGTGTGCCAAACGAGGGTGCCCAACTCCGCTCAGCTGCAACAACTCCCCAAACAGTTAGATGGCACACTGGGGAGCCCACCCCAGCGCGTTAAGTCCCTGAAAAAAAACTGTCCGCTGCTTTTTTTTCTTTTCACCTGTAACACAAAAATGTCTCGTAGTCTCCCTACCCACCACCCGCACCCACCCACTGTGCACCCTGCCTCCCCACACACACCCCTCACCCCATACTTACCTCCGGAGTCCAGCACGACAATCTTCAGTGGACCGGGAACACGTCTGCACTCTTCAAAGCCAACCGCAAACTGAGAAAATGCCGGTAAGCTGTATAATGGAATAAGTAGGGTTTTTTTCAACTTTGATGCATATCTTGGGCCTTTTTGGAATTTTTGCACCAAATTTTCAACATGGGGTTTTTGGGACCCCTCCTCGCGAATTCTGTTACAGTTATGACGTTAATCGGTCCCGAAGGTGATTTTGCAGTCACTGCATAGAATCACCTTTGGGACCGATATCTGAGACAGTGGCAGTGTTCATGAGGTGGGCTGTCACAAAAGCCTATGTTGCAAATTTGGTGGAAAAATCCTGTAATGGTTGTTTTATTTAGCGCATATAGTTGCTACGCACTGTGAACTTCAATGAATTAATATTTTCGATGCCAGATTTTCAACATTACCATTTTTCTATCGCCTCCTTGTCAACAGTACAGCTGTCATTTTTCACATCCTGGCGGAAATGTGTTTCCGCTTCGGTGCACAATACACAGTCGCTGTGGAAATCAGTGTTCGAGGTAGAAAATGAAAATGACAGTTACACTGTTCATGAGCAGAGATCCTACAATACCTATGCTGAAAATTTGGTGACAATACTCCATAACATGACTGTATTAGGCGTGCATGCGCAGTTGTACACATATACTTCATCGGATGGCCCGAATTTATAATATTTTCACTCCAGATTTTCAACATTACCATTGTTCTGCATCTCCTTATGAACAGTACAGCTGTCATTTTCACATCCTGACCAAAATGTGTTTTCGCAGTTCTGGCACAGAATAGCGCAGTCGCTGTGGAACGTCCATGTTTGAGACACATTATGGAAATGACAGTGACACTGTTCATTAGCAGAGGTCCTAAAATGCCTATGTTGAAAATTTGGGGCTGACAGTCCATACAATTAGTGATTTACGAGTGTGTGTTGCGCAGTTTGCACGCACGCTTGTGACTTCGTGCATTTGTAATATTTTCACTCCACATGTTCAAAATTGGTATTTTGCCACACCTCCTTATGAACAGTACAGCTGTCATTTTACATATCCTGCCTGAAATGTGTTTTCGCATATCCGGCGCAGAATCGCACGGTTGCTGTGCGAAATCAGATTTCGGGGCAGTTTGAGGAAATGACAAAGACACTGTTCATGAGCAGAAGTCCCTAAAATGCCTATGTTGAAATTTGGTGCCGAACGTCCAGAAAATGACTGTGCTATAAGCGTGCATTGCGCAGTTTCCACCCAACCTTGTAAATTCGTACATTTGCAATATTTTCGTGCCACATTTTCACCACTGGCATTTGTGCGCAGCTCCTTATCAAAAGTACAGCTGCCATTTTTCACAGCCTTCCCAAAACGCATTCCCGCAACTGTGGTGCACAATGGTGTGCTCGCTGTGGGAAATCACCTTTCCGGACACATTAACAAAATCACAGTGCCACTGTTCATGAGGGGAGGTCCCAAAATACCTATGTTGAAAATGTGCCTAAAAATCTCCCACAAATGATTGGTTGCGGACGTCTGTCATGCAGTTTGTATGCATGTTCATTGCTTCACCAATATTTCATATTGCCACTCCAGATTTTCAACGTTGCCATTTTTCACGCCTCCTCATGAACAATACAGTTACTCTCCACATCCTGCCCAAAACTGTGTTTTTGGCCCTCTGTCACCAAATGCCACAGCCGCTGTGCAAAACCACCTTTCAGCTAACAAAGTGATTGTGCCGCTTTTCATGAGGTGGCCTGACAAGCAGCCCATGTTGAACATGTAGAGTGAAACTACCACTACATGCCTACGGTGTTAGGGTTTCCAACTGGAGCACCCAACCCAGTACGGGCTGACAGGCATCAGGGCTGTGACTTGGGATCATCGGATGTAATGCTCACGCCATTCCACCCCCCCACGCCCACCCTGCAGCCACTGGCAGACATCGTGGTGTGTCTTGCACTGTTCGGCCACAAACTTTACCCCACGCTCCTATACAGCACCCACGTCAGCGTATTTCCTTATGGAATGGGGTAAGTATAATGCCCAAAGACCCTCAGTACAGCATGACACTTGTCAGTGTCTACAGGGTAGGGTGCAGTACAATGGCATGAGCATTATACCTGATGACCCAAAGGCACACCCACTGCCTGTCACTCTCTACAAGGTGGGGGTGGGGTTGGCGCCACTTCAATACTTCACTGCCATTCCTATTATGCGCCTCTAGCTCCGTCACTGCCAATGCCAGCGCGACAACATTCAGCATTGACAAATATTTGTTTTTTAAGTGGAATAGAACAGATAATTATAATGTGTGCCTTGTCTAGCCCATTTAGGCTTCTGCTTTAACAAATGCAAATCAAAAAGTAGCAGAAATAAAGACTGACTGTGCCTTTAAGAGTTGAGCTTCCAAAAGGAGACAGAAAAGGGATATGCCATCCAGTAGCGTCATTTCACCATAATCACAGAGGTTACAAAAGCCCATTTCAGCAGAATTATAGGGGATGCATAAGCCCATTTCACCAGAATCATAGGGGTTGCAAAAGCCCATTTCACCAGAATCATAGGGATTGCGAAGTTCCTCCACCCATAACATTTTATATAAGAAAACGCTAGGAAGACCTTATTTTAGGGGTTGTGGTAGAAATCATAGGGGTTGCAAAGAAATCATAGGGGTTTCGACCGCAACCTCTGGCTACCCCTAAATGATGCCCCTGATGCCATCATACTTCACTGTAACTGCAGTGACTTCAAATTAGACAGGATTGTTTTTTTCAACCCAGCTAATCTGCATGCAGGATTTTCTGGAACACCGTACGCCATCTTTTATAAGCAGGGGTCTTGTTTCTGGCACCAGAGGCTTTTGTTTGAGCTTGTGCTGTGGCTGAGCATAGCGTAGTGGCTAAGGGCACTGAACTGCAAACCTGGAGACCTGAGTTTGAATCCCATCAGCCCCCACTTGCATACTGTGTGACTCTGAGCAAGTCACTTAACTTTCTTGTGCTCCCAGGTCACACCTGGAGACAAGCTCCAGCTGTCTCGAATAGCCCCCTAAGTCTTCACTGGGTTCCACGGACGACTGGGCAACGGTACAACTGAACAACTTTAACAACTGTGTTTATATAATGATGCATGTAACTCAACGTATGTATGTATGTATCTCACCTGTATGTAACCTCTGTCTAAAACCACACTTAATTGTTGTCTCCCCGAGACGAGGTACCTTTGTAAACGAGTCTCTGATTCAAAGGTTGTAAAACTGATTATTTCAATAAATAAATAAATAAATAGTGTGCCTTTCCTGGTTACCCCCCAAGTTCTTGTCAAGAACTCACTGCTGCATCAAAGTATAAAATCAGAGTCTCAAGGATTAAGAGATTATATTGACAGTCAATAATAAATTATCAAGTAGAACAGAACAGGTGATGTGATTAAAACTTGTGGTTTGTTTAACCCATTTACGCTTCTGCTTTAACAAATGCAAATCACAAAGTAGCAGAAATAAAGAACTTCAAGGGGATATGCCATGATGCTTCTTTGTAGCTGCCTGCAGATTAGACAGGATCGTTTTTCAACCCAGCTAATTTGCATGCAGGATTTTCTGGAACTCTGAGGTAGCCAGGGTTTCCTTTCTGGCACCAGAGGCTTTTGTTTGAGCTTGTGCTGTAGCTGAGTTTGTGTCAAGAACTCCCTGTTTAGCAATGTTACATCAAAGCAGGCAAGAACATAGTGCTGTGCGGAAGGGAGGAAGCAGCTGTAATGCTCGGAATGGAAAAGCCCCAGAGGCTGGAGAGATGTGACTGAAGTCCACTCAGTGACAGCAGGCAGACTGTGCTGTGTCAGAAAACATTCCAAACATTCCACAGCCCCCTTTTTGTGTTCGCCCATGCACGCAAGCGAACGCGCTGGTATGAGAGTGTCCTTTGAGGGGTGTGACACTGTCTGCCCAATGCAGAGCAGTGTTGCAGGGGCACGACAGTGGCACACCAAACAGCACCCAGGCTGACAATGATGGAGTTTCTGGCTTGCTGGGAGGGGACGGCACCAACTTCAAAAGAAGTTGCCGTCCCTTTGGTCTGTGCCGCACAGCATGCCTGGCTGATCTGTCATGGTCTGCCTGGAATGTGTGCCTGCGACAAAGAAAACTGTCCATCAATGTCTGCTGCTGGCGGCCCTAATGTCCCCCAATCTGACCCTCCCAATCAGCTCCCCTTCCTCCCATACGCACACAGTAGTAACAATGGGGGTGCTCAATCCACCAGTGTCTAAAACTGTCCCTCGTCATTTTTTCTCCCTGAAAAGAAGAAAACCATCCATTGACATCTGTTGTGCCCTCCCCAAACATAAGTCAGTGACACCAGGGATGCCCAATCCCCCAGTGTCCTCAATTGTTGCAATACTGTCCCCTAGTGACACTGGGGGTGCCTAATCCCCCAGTGTCCTCAATTGTTGCAATACTGTCCCCTAGTGACACTGGGGGTGCCCAATCCCCCAGTGTCCTCAATTGTTGCAATACTGTCCCCTAGTGACACTGGGGATGCCCAATCCCCCAGTGTCCTCAATTGTTGCAATACTGTCCCCTAGTGACACTGGGGATGCCCAATCCCCCAGTGTCCTCAATTGTTGCAATACTGTCCCCTAGTGACACTGGGGATGCCCAATCCCCAGTGTCCTCAACTGTGCAATATGTCCTAGTGACACTGGGGATGCCCAATCCCCGTGTCCTGTCCCTGAAATAAAGAAAACTGTCCCTTGTTTTTCTTTACCTGAAAAAAGAAACCATCCATCGTTGTCTGCTGCGCCATTACCCACCCCACCCGACTCTCCACTCCAGAACCCACCACCCCACCCCATACTTGCCCACGAATCCGTCCCCATTATCTTCCTTGGACTGCAGACCACTTCACTCTTCTAAGTCCAACAGCGAACTGAGGCAAGCGCTCAATGTATTTCAATGGGGTGTTTCAATGCAAGTGATGTTAGTTAATTCGTCCCAAAAGGTGATTTCATGGGTCGCTGTGTGAAATCACCTTCGGCAGGAGTTGACAATTTTCCACCATTGTTCATGAGGTGGGTCATAAGAAGGCTATGTTGAAAATTTGGGTAAAAATATTAAAAAACAATGAAGTTATGGGCCTGCTTTGACATTCGTGAATGCAGATTCATAACTGGCAATTTTCAATATTTTGACCCCAAATTTTCCATATAGCCATTTCTTCATAGCACCTCATGAATGTGACAGTTGTCATTTTTCAGATCCTGGCCAAAATGTTTTTTTGCATCCCAAAAGGTGATTTTGCAGTTGCTGCGCGTAATCACCTTTTGGGCAGGAGTTTAAATTTTTCTCTGCCTTTGTTCATGAGGTGGGGTCATAAGAAGGCTATGTTGACAATTTGGTGTAAAATATTAAAACAATGAAGTTATGAACCTACATTGAAATTTGCAAACGAAGGCTCATAACTTGGCAATTTTCAATATTTTGACCCAAATGTTCCATATAGCCATTTCTTCACAGCACCTCATGAATGTGACAGTTGTCTTTTTCAGATCCTAGCCAAAATGTTTTTGCATCCCAAAAGGTGATTTTGCAGTTGCTAGTGAAATCACCTTTCGGGCAGGAGTTGACATTTTTTCTGCCTTTGTTCATGAGGTGGGCTCATAAGAAGGCTATGTTGAACATCTGGGGTACAAATATTAAAAAACAACGAAGTTATGAGCCTGTGTAGAAATTTGCAAACACATGCTCGTAACTTTGGCAATTTTTGAATATTTTGACCTCAAATTTTCAATATAGCCAAATTTCTTCACAGCATCTCATGAATGTGACAGCTGTCATTTTTCAGATCCTGGCCAAAATGTTTTTTTACATTCCGAAAGTTGATTTTGCAGTCACTGAGCAAAATCACCTTTCAGGCAGGAGTTGAATATTTTCTCTGCACTTGTTCATGAGGTGGGGTCATAAGAAGGGTATGTTGAAAATTTGGGGCACAGATATTAACCAACAAGGCAGTTACACTACCCAACCTCATCACTTCTACTTTGCATTCTTAACTGTTAATAAAATGATTGCTTCACTGAAGCAATTTTTAATGTCACTTTCAGTGGTATCAGCACCACACACCCCCTATGACATGAGTGCACGTGGCGAACACTCGGCATTGACAAATGCTTGTTCTACTACGTCATAGCAATATGTCAGAATAGCTCTAGGTATGCAGCTGTAAAGGCTCTAAAGTTTCTAAACCTATTATAAATTATTCAAGCCAAACTCAAGTGATTTCTAATACATTAGTAGGGCCTCCGAGGGGTGTCTCTTATGGTAGGAGAGATACCTCTCAGTAAGATTTAGGCTGACAGAATTGTTCAGCTCGCTGTATGGTCTTCATGCCCAAACCTCACGCCCGTGTCCTCTGTACCATAAAAGACACCTCGGAGACCCTATTAACTTATAGTGGCCTGTTTCCTTAGCTTGGTCTTCTGTAGTGACCTGTTTCTTAAAGGAGAACTGCACTGAATCTGTAAGTCATTTTTCCCAGTGGAAGCTGTTTTTTAAATACTGCTGTTATTGCTGTACCTATTCAGGCCATTTAGTTATGCTAATGGGTGTTTATGATTTACATGCTGCTGGTAAGGACCATTTTAGAATTGAATGTGACGTAGACAGCCCGTTCTGAGTGCTGTTTAATATTTTTTTTTATATATAAAATGTATTAATGACTGTCTCTGCTGAAAATCAAGTGTTCTAGGAATGACCTCACTCATCCCCCCCAGATTTCAGCTCACAGCTGCAGGCCAAGAGAACTGCTGAGAGCATGTGTCACACACTCAGTTTTTAGAGACAATGTGTTACCTGGAAGACTTTAATCAAGGATCCTGTTTCTCTGAGTTAATTACAGAGTTGTTTTGGGTTAACTTTGTTAAGAGGGAAAATCATAAAAAAGGTTTATGATGTTGAAGAGAAAACACAGGTAAATACACAGAGGTGAGAGGTTGTAAATGCTCATATGAAGCCTGTGTGAGGAGGGTACAGCATGAGATCAAAAGAGGTGTCATTGAAACTGAGTTATGCTAAGGTTGCAGAACTAATACTTGAAATTACATCCTGTGGTTGTATAGAAATACATATTTTTCAGATATTTTGACAGAGTAGGAACTGGATGACCTCATCCAAAAGGGGTTGGGAGATACAGCTTGTAAAGATTATTCTGTTTCACTACAGAGACACTTTTATCTGACTCTGACCAAGATAACATCTGAGCGCTGAAAACAGGTATTTAGAAAGCTAGACAAAATCTAAATATTGTTGTAGGAGTTGCACTGTTTTAAACCTTGTTTTGTTTAAAGATATGTATGTCTTGTGATATAAGAGTTCTGTATTGTATGCTTGACGTATTATTATATATTTTTAGTAAAACTCTAATTTTAGAAAACCTGGTCTGTCTTTGAATTGCTTTTTTTTGCTAAGAAATATTTATGGTTATAGCAGACAGGAGACATAAGCTTGTATGGTGGTACCAAACTGGAAAGAGAATCGTTTTAAATCTGAGGTCTTTATTAACGTTTTAAAGGGTTCTTTTCTGCATGCCTGGTTAGGTGCCCGTAGGCAAAGATATCTGGCTCCCCGAAGACAGATACATCTGAGCCTGTGCATTGGGTTTGCTAGCAAGAGGTTAAGAGTTTGAATCCCTCCAGAACTGAGACCAAAGGTTGATCCGAAGTCACAAAAACAGACAAGAGGGTTACCTTGTCTGTTACACTGTTCACAAGACTGCGCTCAGTGGTTGTCACTTTGGGAGTAGAGGGCTGACCTGCTGAGTGAATCTGTGACAGATTGGTTGGCAGTGGTGGCATTAATTTTGGTATCACAAGCTAATTGTTCTGTGTCAGCTGAGACCATAGGCTCTCTTACAAAGAAAGAAAAAGGCAGAGTTTTATTTTAAAAAGGAAACAGAACTATATATCACTTAGCTTACAGCTGAGTTCCTACCCATTTTATTTTTTTTCTAAAGTGCAAAGTCAGAGTAGCAGTAGTTAGAAAGATGGCGTCCTACTACAGCAGGCACACTGTACAACAGTTAGAAACAGTTGTGCGAGGACAGAGGAGTCCTGTTCAGGTGAAAGCCAGTAAGCAGAATCCTCATAGAGGCCCTGACAGTAGCAGATACCCAGAGCAGTGAGTCACCAACCATGACTGAAAGGGACCAGACCTCGAGTGTAGCAGAACTAGTGGCCAGTGAGGGGTCCTGAGCTGATGAGGTGGACAGCAGGGCCACTGTCAGTGAAGGGCCACAGCAGCAGGAGAAGGTCACCAGTATCCTGAATCCAGAGGTACTCAAGCTGCAAATTGAGCTGCGGAGGATAGAACTGGAGGCAGAGCGACAACAGAGGAAAGCAGACCATGAGGCAGAGCGACAACAGAGGGAGGCAGACCATGAGGAACGTGAGTGCCAGGCAGAGGAGAAGAGAGAGTGAGAACAACAGAGAGGGAGAGAGAGGAGAGAGGAGCACCAGTGGCAACATGAACTGGAGAAGCTACGACTCCAACCAGCGGCACCAGGGCAGGTAAGTGGCTTGGGTTTAACTGGGACTGCAGGACTGTGTTACAAATTGAACTCTAAATTAACAGCTGAGTTTAAGGACAGTGAAGATATGAACACTTTTTTAAATTCTTTTGAAAAAGTTTGTATTCAGGCTAAAATTCCTAGGGAGTCCTGGAGCTTCCAGCTATCCCCGCTACTTACCGGAAAAGCTTGGTATGCATTGGGTCAAATGAACAATGAAGACAGTGATGATTACAGCAAGTTAAAAGCTGCACTACTAAAAAAGTTTGAATTAACTGCTGAATCATACAGAGCTAAATTCCGTAAGCTCAGGAGAAGCCCTGATATGAGCTGAGGAGCTAGCCACGAAACAAAGTCAGTTTTTACAATGTTGGTGGGAAGGATTGAGGCAAACACTGTTGATAAAATTGAAAATGTGATTTTATTAGAACAGTTTTATTGGGCATGCCCAGCAGAGCTAAAAACCTGGCTAGAGGACTGAGATCCAAAAACAGTGCAAGAGGCTGCTGAACTCTCTATGCCAAGAGCAGACCTGCTCTGAGAATGAATGGGGCGGGCATGGCAGCGCAGAAAGGGAAAAGTGCGCCTTCAGGGCAGCTAAAACCCTCACTGCCTCCACCGAAATCAGTTAGCCACAGGTTTCAAAGAAAAGATTTCTCTGAAGTAAGAAATGTTTGTTGGTTATGTAAAAAACTGGGCACATTGCTAGACAGTGGCCAAGAAGGGCAAACAATAATACACAGAGTAGTACCAGAAAGGAAGTGGGTTGTTTGTGTGTCCCTGGAAGCATGCCAGTTAAGAGGGAACACATGCACCCAGTCATGGTAAATGGCATACAGACGCAGGGGTTAAGATACACAGGAGCATCCCTGACATTGGCAAAGGGGGATCTGATACAGCCTGGTCAGCTTATCCCACACAAATACGTCACTGTACAGGACTTTGTGGGTGAAGAGAAAACATTGCCACTTGCTAGTGTTCTCCTAGATTGGGGTGAAACAGGGGGAACTGTGCAACAGGTGGCTGTAGCTAACACATTAGCAGTGGATGTGACCCCGGGTAACAATCTCCAGCAGGGGGTGGTATGTGCAGTTACCACGTAGCCAAGCGCCAGGGAAAATTGTAATTCCCTGAGCCCCCCAGAAGCCATTGGGGAAGATACTGAGAGGCTGGTTCCCCAGCCTGTGTCTCCAGAGGAGGAGACTGATAAAAAGGGGGTAGAAATTTCCCCAGTAGCAAGTAACCACCCAGCTACAGAGGGTTACTCCAAAGAGGGAGGGGTGATCCCTTGTCAGAGGGTAGGGATTGATAGTGATTCTGACGGCCCTGACACTAGTGCTAGGGACCCTAGTTTAATGACTGAAGGGGACCTGTCCCATGCCTTGGGAAGGTGTGAGGGGTTCGCAGCTGCTCAGAGAAGTGACCCTAGTTTAGAGAAGCTGAGGGCTTGGGCAGACTCGAATGGAGCACAGGGAGGTGACAGAAGACATAGGATTTATTGGGAAAATGGACTTATGTATACACAGGCAGTACAGACAGAGGGAGGGATGCTAGGAAGGCAGCTTGTCATTCCCCAGGGGTATCGTGAGCAGTTGCTCAAGATTGCACATGATATTCCCTTGTCTGGTCATCTGGAAATCACGCGCACAATGCAGCGGTTGGCCCAGAATTTCTACTGGCCTAACTTCACCCAGCAGGTGAAGGAGTATTGCAGGTCTTGTCACCAGTGCCAAGAAATAGGGAAGGCGAGCAAGAAAACCCAAGCTGCCCTGATCCCCCTGCCCCTAGTGGAGGAGCCATTCCAGAGGGTGGGAATGGATATTGTGGGGCCTTTAAATACCCCCAGCTCCTCAGGGAAGAGATTCATTCTGACTGTGGTGGATTATGCCACCCAGTACCCAGAGGCAGTCGCCCTATCCTCACTGAGGATGGACAAAGTGGCAGATGCCTTACTTGGGATTTTCTCCGTGTTGGGTTTCCACAGGAGGTAATCACCGATTGAGGGGGTTTCTTCATGTCGGACCTGATGAAATGTTTATGAAAGAAGTGTGAAGTGGTGCAGAGATGCACAACACCATATCACCCACCCGCTTGTGGACTGCTTCAATGGTACCCTAAAGTCAATGCTCCAGGCGTTTGCTGAACAGCATGGGAGGGACTGGGAGACATATCTTCCCCACCTGTTGTTCGCATACAAGGAGGTGCCCCAAGAGTTGACAAGATTTTCCCCCTTCGAACTCTTGTATGGACGCTGGGTACGTGGGCCCCTAGACTTGATCCGGGAGGACTGGGAAGGCAAGCACGCCACCCAGAGAACTCCCACTGTGGATTACGTCCTAAGGTTTAGGGAAAGGCTGAAGAAGCTTATGGGAACAGAGCAACCTGGCAGCTGCCCAACAGAAACAAAAGGTATGGTATGACTGCAGAGCCAGAGCTCGCTCTTACATGGTGGGTCAGGAAGTCATGGTCCTTATTCCGGTCCAGAAAGACAAGCTGCAAGCCGAGTGGGCAGGACCGTACAAAGTGGTTAGGAAGGTAAATGACGTAAACCACATTGTGTAGTTACCTGACTGTAGGCAGACAGCAAGGATGTACCATGTCAGCATAATGAAGCCATATGCAAACAGGGCTGACATGGTGTTCACAGTGTGTAGTCATGGGGAGGGGAAGGGATGGACAAAGGAGACCCCCTTCTGGACTTGCTGGAAGAGAGTAAGTGGGAGTCCTCTGTGGAGGCATTAAAATTGTCTCCCCAGCTGACCCCGGACCAGATCCAGAAAGTGAGGGAGGTTTTAGCAGACTTTGCCCCCTTGTTTAGCACCAAACCTGGACTAACCCCCTTAGCAGAACATGATGTGGAGACAGGGACACAGACGCCCATACGGCGGACAGCATATCGGGTGTCAGAGGCTGTCCAAAAGGACATTAGGAGGGAAGCGGAGGAGATGCTGGATTTAGGGGTAATCCAGAGATCCCACAGCCCCTGGGCCTCACCCATAGTCCCTGTGCCCAAGTCAGATGGCTCAACTCGTTTCTGTGTGGACTATTGTGGACTGAATGCAGTCACAAAGTTTGAGACCCACCCGATGCTATGGACAGATGAACTCCTGGACAAGTTGGGAGGGGCGACCTACCTTACGACTATTGACCTGACTAAGGGGTATTGGCAGGTAGAATTGACAGACAGAGCTAGGGAGAGGTCGGCCTTCATCACTCCAATAGGCTTATTTGAGTTTAAAGTAATGCCTTTGGAATGAAGAACACCCTGGCCACTTTCCAAAGGTTGGTGAACCAGGTGTTAAATGGTGCTGAGGAGTATGCCGTAGCATACCTGGATGACATTGCCATCTTCAGTACCAGCTGGGAGGAACACCTTTCCCACCTTAGGGAAGTGCTGGGCAGGATACAGAGGGCCGGGCTGACTGTCAAAGCCGAGAAGTGCTAGGTGGCCATGAAGGAAGTGGCATACCTCAGGCATGTGGTAGGCCGGGACAGCTCCGTCTTAACCAAATAAAGATAGAGGTGAGTCAGGCATGGCCCAGACCAGAAACCCAGAAGCAGGTCAGGAGCTTTCTAGGGACAGCAGGGTACTACAGGAAATTTGTACCCAATTACAGTGCCCTGGCTGCTCCCCTATCTGACCTGACAAAGAAAAAAATGCCAAAGAAAATTACCTGGGGCCCAGCCTGTGAGGAAGCCTTTACCAGACTGAAGGAGGCACTGTGCAGTGCTCCTGTTTTGACAAGTCTGGACTATAGCAAAACCTTTATAGTTCAGACGGACGCCTCAGACGTGGGTATTGGGGCAGTACTTAGCCAGACTTCTAGCCAAGGAACAGACCACCAGGTAGCATTCCTGAGTCAGAAGCTGCTCCCCAAGGAGCAAGCGTACTCCACGGTGGAAAAGGAGTGTCTTGCCATAGTGTGGGCCCTGAAGAAATTAGAGCCATACTTGTATGGGCAGCATTTTGTGGTGCAGACTGACCACAACCCCCTGGTTTGGCTGACACAGATGGGAAAGAGCAATGGGAGACTGCTAAGATGGAGTCTTGCTTTGCAAGGATATGATCTGACAATCATACATAGGGCAGGCATTAAGAATCAGAATGCTGACGGGCTGTCTAGGGTCTATGAGGAGTGAACTGAATTGGGAAGCTCATCCCATGCAGAGGATAGATCCCCCAAATTCAGTCTAGGTGGGGAGGAGTGTGGCGTAGACAGCTCATTCTGAGTGCTGTATAATATTTTGTATATAAAATGTAGTAATGACTGTCTCTGCTGAAAACTCAAATGCTCTAGGAATGACCTCACTCACCCCTCCCCCCCCCGATTTCAGCTCACAGCTGCAGGCCAAGAGAACTGCTGACAGCATGTGTCACACACTCAGTTTTTAGAGACAATGTGTTACCTGGAAGACTTTAATCAAGGGTCCTGTTTCTCTGAGTTTATTACAGAGTTGTTTTGGGTTAACATTGTCAAGAGAGAAAATCATAAAAAAGGTTTATGACATTGAAGAGAAAACACAGGTTATTACACAGAGGTGAGAGGTTGTTAATGCTCATATGAAGCCTGTGTGAGGAGGGTACAGCATGAGATCAAAAGAGGTGTCATTGAAACTGAGTTATGCTAGGGTTGCAGAATTAATACTTGATATTACATCCTGTGGTTGTATAGAAATATATATTTTTTAGATATTTTGACAGAGGAGGAGCTGGATGACCTCAACCAAAAGGGGTTGGCAGATACAGCTTGTAAAGATTATTCTGTTTCACTACAGAGACACTTTTATCTGACTCTGACCAAGATAACATCTGAGCACTGAAAACAGGTATTTAGAAAGCTAGACACAATCTAAATATTGTTGTAGGAATTGCACTGTTTTAAACCTTGTTTTGTTTAAAGATATTTATGTCTTGTGATATAAGAGTTCTGTATTGTATGCTTGACGTATTATTATATTTTAGTAAAAACTCTAATTTTAGAGAAAACCTGGTCTGTCTTTGAATTGCTTTCTTTTGCTAAGAAGTATATATGGTTATAGCAGATAGCAGACGTAAGCTTGTATGGTGGTACCAAACTGGAAAGAGAATCGTTTTAAATCAGAGGTCTTTATTAAAGTTTTAAAGGGTTCATTTCTGCACGCCTGGTTAGGTGCCCGTAGGCAAAGATATCTGGCCCCCCGAAGGCAGATATATCTAAGCCTGTGCATTGGGTATGCTAGCAAGAGGTTAACAGTTTGAATCCCTCCAGAACTGAGACCAAAAGTTGATCTGAACTCACAAAAACAGACAAGAGGGTTACCTTGTCTGTTACACTGTTCACAGGATTGCGCTCAGAGGTTGGCACTTTGGGAGTAGAGGGCCTGACATGCTGAGTGAATCTGTGACACTGTATGATGTAGTTTAGACCCCTGTTCTACTCTTCTGTTGTTGGGACAATGCAGCCATGTTCTACTATAGAAGAACTCTGTGGCTGAGAGGGTCATAAACTACGTATGACACTTCTAAAATGTTACCACCAGGCAGTAAAGCAGAACACCAGTTAAGGTTACTAAAAGACCTATATAGATGGAACAATAACAGAACCGTAACCAGTACTGAAAAAAAATACAACTTCTGCTCAAAACAAGCATTTATCAATGCTGAACGTTCGCTTGCAGGTATTTGCATTGGTGTCTGCCATTTATGCAGCCCCCCCCACCCCCAAGTTGTATCCATGTCCCTTTAGCATTCATATCACAACAGAATACCTCTCTGCAACTCCTCTTGATTCTGATCAACATTTCACCCTCATACTTCTTAAGTGACTGTCTTAGGAACCCTAATGCCCTGGGCGTGCTCAAGGGTACAAGCCTGCGTGGAAACTGCGCAACCCGCACTTGTAACACATTCATTCAGTAGAATTATTTCACCAAATTTTGCACATAGGCATTTTGTCACCTCTGGTCATGAACATTGTCACTATGAATTTCTTACTGTGTACCGAACACTGATTTCCCACAGCAACCTCGCTATTCTGTGCCGCAAGTGTGAAAACACATTTCAGCCAGGATGTGAAAAATGACAGCTGTACTGTTCATAAGGAGGTGTGGGAAAATGCAAATGCTGGAAATCTGGAGTGAAAAATAAGACAAATTTGTGAGGATTCTGGTCATGGCGTGGAAACTCTGGCAACACACTCGTAAAACTGTCATTTTTTTTGAATTTTTGCACTGAATTTTCAACATAGGCATTTTAGGATGTCTGCTTATGAACAGTGTCACTGTGATTTTGTTACTATGTACCGAACATGATTTCCCATTTTGCATTTTAGGATGTCTGCTTATGAACAGTGTCACTGTGATTTTGTTACTATGTACCGAACATGATTTCCCAAAGCTACTGCGCTATTCTATGCCAGAAGTGCAAAAACACATTGCGGCCAGAATGTGAAAAATGACAGCTGTACTGGTCATAAGGAGAGGTGGGAAAATAGCAATGTTGAAAATCTGTAGGGAAATATTATAAATCACGAACGTATTGAGTAGGTGTAGAAACTGCCCAACGCACGCTCGTAACACTGCCATTTTATGGACTTTTGTCACCAAATTTTCAAAGTAGGCATTTTAGGACCTCTGCACATGAATAGTGTCACCCTGATTGTCTTACTCTGTAGCAAACACTGATTTCCAACAGCGACCACACTATTTTGCACTGGAAGCGTGAAAACACATTTCTGCCAGGATGTGAAAAATGACAGCTGCACTGTTCATAAGGAAGTGTGGAGATATGCCTATGTTGAAAATTTGAAGTGAAAATATTACAAATTCATGAACTTATGAATGTGCATGGAAACTGCCAACGCACGCTCATAAAACAGTCATTTTTTGGAATTTTTTCCCAAATTTGTAACATAGGCTTTTTGAGAGCCCACCTCATGAACACCAACACTGCGTTTGGTTAATCAGTGCGCAAAGGTGATTCTTGCAGTGACCGAAATCACTTTTCACTAAATAACACCATGACAGTGACTGAATTAAGTGAGAAGGGTGTCAAGAACCCCATGTTGAAAATTTGGTGCCAAAAGTCAAAAAAATGGCCAAGATATGCACCAAAGTTGAAAAAACTAATTTATGCCATTATACAGCTTACTGCCATTTCTTCAGTTGCGGTCGGCTTTGAAGAGTGGAGATGTGTTCCCAGTCAACCAAAGATCATCGTGCGGGCTCCGGAGGTAAGTATGGGGTTGGGGTGTGTGGGGAGGTGGGTGGTGCGGGTTGGGAGGGGGGGGGCAGGGACTCATTAGGGACCATTTTCTGTTTCACAGGAGTTAAACAAAAACAAAATGGACGCTTTTGGCATGCTGGGTGGGCTCCAGCGTGCCACCTACATGAGGGGTGGGGTGGGGGAGGTGGAGTGCGCAGAGGGTGGGCGTGGGTTGGCGGGGGCAGGACAGGAATAAAAAAAACAATGGATTCTTTTTGGTATGCTGGGGTGGGCTCCCAGCGTGCCACCTACATGTTGTTGGGGGAGTGGAGCCAGTGGGGGTTGAGCACCCTGCCCGTCCATACAGCGTTTGTGTTGGGGGCCATGAGCACGCTGGGTGGGATCTAGCGTGCCAACTGGTTTGTTTTTATTGGGGGCTGCAGCCGGCGGGATTGGGCACCCCCCACGGCCACACAGTGTGCTGGGGCGCATGAGCTGAGGGGACTGGCACCGCACGGCACAGAGGTGGGGGCCGGGGAGAGTAGTAAGGACGGAGGGGGAGGACATTAGCAGAAGGAGGAAGCGGGAGGGATTTCATGCTGAGCTGTGCATGACAGCAGTTCAGCTGACGTCATATGCTAATTGCATACACGCTATCACCGCTGATCGCAGCGGACCTTTTCTTAGAAGTGAAGACCAACACAGCCAAACTGCTGTCATACACAGATCGGCATGTATTGGTCCAGTAGGGTCGCACCTGCTACACTGAGCACTGTATTGGGGAGGAGGCTCACACACCTCCAAAAGTCATACTGTTGCAAGACGTTCCTTGCGCATGCATGCAAGCGAACGTAAAAAGACTCCACTGTTGAGTGCAGTTCTCCTTTAACTAGACCACTCTTTGAAATACCATTGATGCATACTGATCAGGGACAGAGATCTTCAAGTTTTTCAGCCCCTTCCACTGTCAGTGCATTTCTTACGATTCATTTAATTACATAGAAACATAGCACTTGACAGCAGATAAGGACCACTTGGCTCACCCAGTCTGCCCATTTCCTTACCTGATGGATAAGCTGCAGATTCTAGTTAATCAACAACTTACTTCCTCCTAACCCCCACTAGAATTGCCTTATGACTGTCCCAAGCATTCTTGAATTCTCCCACTGTTCATGACTCCACAACCTCCTCAGGAAGGCTGTTCCATACATCCACAACCCTCTTTGTGAAAAAATACTTTCTAACATTACCTCTGAGCCGTCCACCCCATCTTCAAATTGTGCCCCCTTGTTCTTGCACATCTCTTCTTCTGAAAGATGCCACCCTCTTGTACTTTGTTAATTCCATTGAGATACTTGAAAGTTTCTATCATGTTTCCTCTCCCTCCTTTCCTCAAGGGTATACATATTAAGCTGCTTTAGTCTCTCCTCGTATGTCTTCTGGTGCAGAGCCAGCACCATTTTGGTTGCCCTCCTCTGAACAGCCTCCACCCTGTCTATGTCTTTGCGGAGGTGGGGTCTCCAGAATTGCATGCAGTACTCCAAATGGGGTGTCACCAACTGTCTGTACAGAGGGATAACAACTTCCTGTTTTCTACTGTTGATGCCTCTCCCTATGCATCCCAGTATCCCCCCAGCCCTCCTTACTGTCTTCTCACAATGCTTGCCCACCTTTAGGTCATCTGATATAATTACTCCTACGTCTCTTTCAATTTTGTTGTTGTTATTAACTCAACCCCATTGTGTACTCTTCCCTGGGTTTTGTTTCCCAGATGCATTACCTTGCACTTCTTTGCATTGAATCGGAGCTGCCACATATTTGACCATTCTCTCCAACCTTGCCAAGTCCCTTTGATCCTTTCCAATCCATCTTGTGTATCAACCCTGTTGCAGATCTTTGTGGCATCTGCAAAGAGACATACCTTTTCCTTCCAGGTGCTCTCCAATGTCACTTATAAAGACATTAAAGAGGACGGTCCCAGTCTGAACCCTCGGTAGCCTAGTTACCCTCCTTTTCTTCACTGTGGACTCAGTTTACTATTACCCTTTTCGTCCTGTTGTCCAGCCAGTTTTTTATCCAGGCTACCACCTTGGGACCCACTCTAAGGCTGGCTAATTTGTATATTAATCTTTTTTGTGAGTCTGTGTCCAATGCCTTGCTAAAATCTAGGTAGACCATATCCACAGCCCCTCCCTGGTCCACTACTTTGATCACCCAGTCAAAGAAATCTATTATGTTTTTCTGACATTACCTTCCTGCTGTGAAACCATGCTGCCTTGAGTCCTGTGCCCCACTGGCCTCTAGGTACTCAACAATTGAGAACACATTTCTTAGCAAGTGAAATCTGTCAAATGCTTTGTTTAATGACTGGGTTTGTTAATGTTTTGCATTGTGGTATGTTTGTGCTCATGCTTTTTATCTCGTTTGTATTTTCCTCCCTGGCTGTTCTTGAAAATGGCCAGGTGTCTGCTCATGGGCTAACCAGGTCATTTAATAAATAATATCAGAATTGGAGCATGTCTTTCTCCTACACGAGACACTCTTATTCTGTAAAGAGTGTTGGAAAACATTAATAAAAATAGCTGCAAAGAAAAAGAAAGACTGTCTCACCCTGGAAATGGGCTTGTTCAAGGGGGAAGATTTTAACATTTTAAGATATTATTGATAGACCTCCATCAATCATGTATTAATACTGCCACAGAACATTGTTTTTTAGCAGTTAGTGTTATTTCTCCCCCGGCCCCAAACAGCCCACCAGATGCCAGCCACCCCAGCCCCATCACCCTGCTCTTCCTTCAGGGCTTACCTTTGTGCAGTGCAGCATGGCCTGGGTATTCGTCGGTGCAGGGCTAGCAGGATGCTGGATGTCAGCAGCTGCTCAGCAGTCCACTATTTTCCCATTTTCCTGTGGACCCCCGAGGAGTGCATGCAGCGCTGCCTAGATGGTCCCACATGCTTCCATATGTGGGATGTTGGCAGCCACCACTCCTCCCCTGTCTGAACAGTCTTGGCTCCCATACTCCCAGCCAATGCAAGGGCCAGGCAAAGGCTGGACACTGTAACACTTCCTCTCTGGGAGAGGAGAGCAGTTTCTGAATCCACTACCCTCTCCAGCCCCGGCCGACCCCCGACGACCCATGTCTGCATCCGATCCCAGGTCGCCAGTATGGTGAGAGGTGTGGCGTCCAGCACCTCAACCCTCAGTGCCACCAGTCCGGCATCATAGAACATTCTTAGGGTATCAGAACGGCAGTGCAAACCAAACTGTGGCAGTGCTAAAATACAGTAAGTACATGAGACGCTGTAAAGTCTGCAGTTGCCTGGCTCCGACCCTGTCCCTTCTTGAATAGTAGAACATTTGTTGTGTTCTAGCCATCTGACTCTTTACCTGCATGGAGTCCTGAAAGATATTAACACAGGACTCTGCCAGAGTTCATTTTAACTCCATTACCATCAGGTGAAGAAATAAAGTGGATAAACTATGACTTGAAACGAGGTCCCCAAAATATCATCCTGGTTCTCTGCCAGCTGAGGTAGTGTAGCTAGCATCCCAGGCCTCCAATAGGATAAAAGGCAAATACTTCCCTCTGCTGCCAGGTTCACTATAGCAAAGGCAAATGCCTTCTCATAGAGCAAAACATAAAATGCCCCACTCCCCATCCAGCTCCATGGTGACAGGCATCCTGGGGCTACCTGGCATGCTAGCAGCCTAGGTTTTTGTCCCTTTGTCCCATCGATCGGCTGCCATCATTGTTTGATGTATGACCAGCTTAACTGGACAAGTCCCTCAAGCAGGCATGACTACGACTGGCTTATTAGTTGTAAAACTGCGCACAAGGAAAAGCCCCTGATTATTTCCTAGCCCACCTCACACAGTCAAGCAGTTCCTATTCACTCCATTCAACAGCAATGCTCACGTTCTCAGATCCCAGGATGAAACAAGAATCTGGTAGAAAGGCCTTTGCATTTGCAGCACCAGATACCCAGAACAAACTCCCTCTCCGGCTGAGGAATGCTTCTAGCTTCCATGTAATCAAGTCCAATCTTTCCAGCCTCCTTAGATCACCTTGTATTTATTTTCAGTCAGAATCCCTCTCTCCCCAACCATGATCACATTGTATAACAATGCTTATGCTTTAAATTTTTTTCCCACCTTCCCACGGCTTTCCACGACCCCACTCCTTTAGGCTCTCATGCTGGTCTCCATCTGTCCGCCCAGGTGACTCCAACTCTTCTGCATATCGCCCATCAGACCCACTCAGGTCTAACCCATCAGGCACACTCGATTTAGTCAACTGGTCCCCAGCAGGGGCAGATCCAGGGATGTTGGTCAGAAGGGGCAGGAACGATCCAGAGCTGTGCGACCTGGGGCATAGGAAGCCTACCCGAGGCCATCATCTGGGGCCATGGTCAGCCATTTTATCATTTTCTGGAGCCCCACCTACCACCCTGTGATGTGACCACAACAGCGTCCCTGGTGATGGGGTGGTTGGCATGCAGTTACTCATGTGCAGATTCTTCCTCCTAGTCCCACCACTGGGGAAATCCATGGGGCAGAACAAGGGTTGGACTGCATATGTTCTGGGAGGTGGTTGCCAGGGGACATAGCAGATGGGAGCCTAGCCTGCCTCAGCCGGTACCATGTAATAACAACACCACCAAAAGAGCACCAAAGTAAACAGCGACTACATATTGCTGATGGCAATAACAGCGTTGAACACAACAGCATCCTACAATGTCAGTAATTGGAACTTAATTTTTTTTTCCATATGTATTTAGTAGGTATTTTTGTTTTTATCCCGACCCTTGCGTCCCTGCAGTGTGGCGTGTGAGGCACATGCATGTCACGCATTACAGGTACCCACCCTATCAATCAGCTCTGTGACCGCCTGTGCTGCACACGGACCTCCACCCGGTCACAGCAGGACTGCGGATGGGCGACCCCCTCCCGGAGAGGAAAGCAGTGCTTAATCCTGCTCCCACCTCCCCATGCCAGTACCCTGACAAACCGAGGTCATTCCGAATCCGGGTTGCCAACTTAACGCATGAGTAAGGCATCCAACGCCTCAGCACCACCGGGCCAGCAGAACTTAATTTTAACATAAAGAACAATCAGGTATCATTCTATGTGGGGGCTATGCCCCCACACTCCCTTTATGGAGGGGCTTTTGCCCCTGCACTCCATTACTAATATAATCAATTCGGGGTGAACAGGGGACAGAGGGAAATCACGGGGGCTACACCATGGAGGGCTACCTGTGTACAAGGGGAGAATGTTGGGGGAACAAAGTCAGGGAAAAAGGATGTCTGTAAAAGTAAAAAAAAATCAAACTCATAACACCGAAAACCAACAAAATCAGAAGCACCACTCCACTCCCGAACTCCGGTCCACCAGCTTCGCAGACCATCACCTAACCCACTATGCCAGATGGCCAGCTGGAAGCAATCTTCCCAAACAAACCCTGTAACCTTCACACGCTACCTCTGTCTCGCTATTCAGTATGTAGCCATCCTATACATTTGCTCTAATCCCGTAGCTATCTATTTATTCATGTTCGCTGTCCCCACAGGCGCTCAAATTGAGTTGCTCATATTGAGTCACTCAATTCGAGTAGCCCATATCACGGATTAATCCTCAGCCCAGAAGTATAAAAACCATGGTTAAACATTTTTTTTACAATTCCCATTTTACTCATGCTTACATGCTGAATAGCCAGAGTCAGACCTGAAAACCCCCTTGGTTTCCTTCCAACTATCCTTATCCATGAACCTATAATACACGTGAGAGTTGTGATGTCACAACCATGTATTATGAAATTTGAAGGGTGCTGGTTTTAGGTTGATATAGGGGGTTACCAGTAATTAGATACATTTAAATGCCGGGCGAGTCATTTTTTTTACATACCGGTCATAATGTAAATAAATCGAAAATGTTTCATAAGATTCTACTTGGAGTGTTTGATTTCCCTTACAAATGTAGTAATTTGCATATGTCTGGCCATCAAGGGTTGAGCTGGTTTCCTGCCTCACTCCTTGGCTCAATAGAGACTCCCCCCCCCCAGCTCTGGCATACTGAAAGGGAGCTGCCTTTCCAAGTCTCCACAAGCTGAGAGGGTAAATAAGTCCCACAAAGGTGATGACAGGTATGGTGGAACACGCTTGGCTGCCAGCCCAGGAGAGGACAGTATAAACAACATCAGATGGAGGCGAGAGGAAGTATGTCTGCCAGGACACAACCACGCCTAGGGGCAACCGAGATGGAGTAGTTATCTTGGTATGCCCCAATTTGTAACGCATTGAATGGGGGCACCTTGCTTAGCTTCGGTCAGAAGGTGAGGGAATACAGGATAAAAGAAGTGACATCAAAACAAAATTAAACTTGGCCTGTCCCACTGCTATGTAATTTCAGGACTGGAAGCCCGGCCGTCAAACCGTTACTATTTCTTAATTTTGCAAGTATGTGGAATTCATAATGGTTGCAGTGGAATAACATGTTTTTCTCCACTAGTGAGTAATAAGACCCATAACTCACTGGCAAATTACAGTATATGTCATATGTGGAACACATATGCCACACTATTTTGTACTTTTGTAGTACCTTGTTTTAGCTTAAAGAGTAGATGTACTGCTTAAAATTAATAATAACTTTCAAAAGTAGTGAACTACTACACTTGTACTGCATGCATTGTTTACTTTCTCTTTTGCTAAGAAGATTTTCTACCTGACAATACTTGGTATGGCGTGTGGCTACCTGAAGGCTGACATGGCTAGATCTAGCTCTCCTCATATACCATCAGCCCTATGACCTCAGTGTCTGTGACAACACAGCTATCCACAAACAGACAATCAGCTGTTGCAAAACCGGACACTTTAGAAGCTGCAGTCAGTGAGGTCACAATGCTGATGAGGTATGAAGAAGAATTTATTGATTTTATTTATTTGATAAGCTGGTAGGTACACTGGTCCGAGGGACCATTTTCAGGTACAACCCGGACCATCTAGATAGTACATACAGTACAGTAGACAACATACAAGTCGGGGGTACACACATTATGGTCAAGCATAGCAAAAAACTATTCATACAGACAGAAACAAAACAGTCAAACACGGAATGCATTTGGTTAGGAACACATACAGGACCCAAAGCAGGTGGCGTGATTAAACAACAAATAGGGAGTCCAAATTACTATAAACAGTGGCACAGCTGAAATAAAACAAACAATGGGCCTATTAATTGAATAAACTGCTTCAAGACATGAGCGGATTGAGTCAGGAATGAGAAAATTACCCCATCTTGAATTGAACTAGATACTGTATGTCAGCCTCCAGTTAAGTACAGCTCTTCATCTCACCTAATACTATCAGGCAAAACTGTCTAAGGAGCAAGTGGAAAATGAAAACATACTTTGACTATTTTGGGTGGCACTAGCTCTTTGAAGTTCGAACCTGCTTTTCTTTCATTGTGAACTCTCAGGCCGTTGTTCACTGTACATGCTCTATGTCCAGATTCTAGGTGGAACTAACAAGCTCTGAGTGGAAATAATGTGGTCAAAGTCAAAATATAAACATTTGTTCAAAAACAATTGGATTTATTTACCCTATTTAGTTTCCACTGCTGTAGTATATACAGTAAAGTCAACAGCAGAACAAATATTGACACTGGTTACCTACCCCAGAGCTCATTACCTCAGGGCAAAGCAAGGTCGAGCTAAGGCTTGTTGGTGTCATGGTAACAAGTGACATGCGGCAGGCAGGCAGTGTATCTGTGTGTAATAAGAGAACTGCCCCCCCCCACACACACACACACAGAGCATACCACCTGGCCAGCCACCACCCCCTTCCAACTGCTATCACAGACACACAGCCTAGGCATAGAGCCCATAGGCAAATAAGGCCCCTCCCATCCATCTGCATCTTTAAATAAGACAGAGTGGCTTTAGGTCACACTCTGTTTGTCTGTGTACTTTACAACAGTTGAAGTGTAAGTCTTCCTGTGCAAGTGCATTTTGCAGCTTTCAGTATTTCGTGTCCTTAAGACAGCACATGGGGCACTTAGCTCAAGATTAAGTGATTTTTTTTTTCAGGTGCTGGAAAGGATGGTGCTGTGGACTGAACTGGAGTGTGGGGTCTGTTACCTCTCTTACACTCGGAGCAGCAGGTCACCCAGGATGCTGCACTGTGGGCACACATTCTGCGAACAGTGTCTGGGGAAGCTAGTGCGATCAGAGACTGGGCGTGCCAATTTATGCTGCCCCCTCTGCAGGCAGCCAACCAGCTTCGGGCAGGGTCAGACAGTGGTGAAGGCACTCCATCTGGACATGGAGATGTGGTGGAAGATTCCTGAGGAAGACGAGCTGACGGAAGAAAGCAGGTCCCAGGCTGTGGTGTTCTTAGCACCACCATCCAAGTGGTAAGGAAAAGTTAAATGAATTAAACAGCAACTCGGCACTTCAGCATGTGCTTTCATCAACAAGATGTTTTAGCAGTTACTAATTCACTAAAGAATACATTTTGTTAATTTTCAATGTTCTTTTCCAAGATTTACAGCACATCTTAGAAGTCCACCTAAAGAGTTTTATAGAAAACATTTGAAAACTTTTGCCTCTCCCCTGTTAACCTCACCTTGCCTTTGTTTATGCCATCATAGTGCTCACCATGACAAGAGACTATGATGTCACAAACTGCAACTGTGTGGTTAACAGAGGAGAGTCAGGTACATTTTGAAAGACTGAAATAATTTCCTGCATTGTCTATAGTATTTAGTAGACCAAAATGAGAGGAAAGCAAAAAAAAAAAAAAACATGAAACAATAAAGTTAAGACGTAATTGGTGTAAATGTTGTGCTTTTTAGGTTTTTATTATAAGAGAGAGTTGCTCTTTAACTTTGTTTTGCTTTTAAGTTGGTCCGTTGGCGCAGCAGTAGTATTGTCACTTGAGACACCAGTCTCAGGTTCTATGACCCGGGTTTGGAAGCAAGCCTAAGTCATCAGGGGCTGGCCAGTGAAGGGGGATCAAGTTTCTCAGACGATGCTCTCCTTCTCAGGGGAGGGAGGTCAACGTGTTCCGCTGCAGTACTTCCCCCTGGCTGACCACAGGTGGCACTGCAAGCGGGGCCTGGATGGGTGGGTGGGCATCTCCTGGCTGAGATGTCAGCATGCTTGTGTGCAGACTTCTACTTCCATCCTTGCCCATGAGATACCCAGGGGAAGGGAGTGGGAAAACAGGAAAATTCCCCTAGCCTGCAGAATGATGCCTTCTCTCCTCACAGGACCTGCATCGCCCACTGGGCTCCTGACCCACACCTGAGCTAAAACTCCTCCCAGGCATGGGGAACCGGGGCTCCACTACAAGGGACAAACAGAGAGGCAATGCAGGGTCAAAGATAAGTCCCAGGAACAGTGGGTGATGTGTTGGGGGGGGGAGAGAAAGGCTGACAGGGCAGGTTAGGTATTAAAGGGGCATCTGGGATAAAGCAAAGTATATAAAAAAATGTGTGTTGCATTTATGATACACCGAATGTAACCCAATCATGTGCATTTACGTCACTGCCTACAGTAACTCCCAAGACAATAAGATTCATGGGCACAGAGATGTTAATATTTCTGTTATCTCTGGGACAGGACAATCAGATGTTCCTGGGCTCAAGTCCTTCACCAGGAACTTGGGAGGCTGTTGGACTGGATGAGACATTAAACCTCAGAGAATGTATAGAGACACTTGTTATATTTGCCCATTAAAATTGCAGGCAAAGAAGTCTTTCTTTCTTTATTTATTTATTTATTTATTTTGTTTGTTTGTTTTTATAAATTACTTTTTCTCCTCTGGCTAATTTGGCAGCTCCTTCATACCACCCCTCCCCCAGTATCATCACCCACCATCCCCAGGTACTTACCCTAACCTCTGTTGTGCCTCAATGGCTTAACCCCCATGGCACGGGGTCCCTGAGGAGACCCATTCCCCAAGGGATGCAGGATCCAGGCTGGGAGGTGGGTACCTGGT
Source organism: Neoceratodus forsteri (assembly GCA_016271365.2). NCBI lineage: Eukaryota > Metazoa > Chordata > Ceratodontiformes > Ceratodontidae > Neoceratodus > Neoceratodus forsteri. The sequence goes on from CM028137.1 coordinate 361,184,960, forward strand.
TGGTAACGGGCTAGTTGCCATTCTGCCATTTCAGTAGGTTTTCCAATAGTTTTTCCATGGTGCTGCCAGTTGCAGTGTCACTGTGTACACATGTGTAGCTGTACATGAGCACACATTGGCATCTGCGGTAGCCCCCAGTCATGAGACAGCCTAAGTATGTGCTGCCTCCCAGACTCCACTGGGTGGTAGTCAGACAGCTGAGGATTAGAGCACCTGTGCTGAAGAAGGAGACCTTCCCATCACTACTTCTACGAGCCACCCACACGCATGGCACAAAGCCACTCCTGCATCTGGGTCACCCTCACCAGAGTAACAAATGTATACCCTCAAGAAGCCCTTGTTTTAAAAATTTGGCAACAGCTGACCCATCGGTGCAGTCATAGGGCTACTGTTCATGATGCTGGTGACCCAAGTACATGAACGAGCTTGATCCATCATGAGCCAGTCAGTGGAAAGAAGATCAAGCATCCCAGAAGATCTCTTTTCCTCTTGGGATGGAGCATATTCGCCACTGCGACAACACTGTCAGATGTGTGACCACAGATGGTAATGAAGTGGCGGAGCAGTGCGGACGTCAGCTGAGTTCCACTTGGGAACGCTCTGCATGTACAAACCTAGAGCCCCTGGAGTGCAGGTATCCCAGCTGGTTGGGAGTGGGGACACAGCAGAAGATGCCTGACTTGTGCAGGATGATTTGATCGTTCTCAGGTCCTGAACCTGGCCACTGTTGGCTCATGCTCAACCTCAGAAACTCCTGTCTCCCCCCTCATTAGAGGAGGCAGGTGGTTGGGTCTGGCACAACTGGACTGCACGGGGGGGGGTGGCAAGACCATGGGTTTGAAAACAGCAGATGGTCTCCAGGCTGTGGGGCTGGGTCCATTCTGAGGAGAAGGGGGCCGAGTTAAGTGGGAGCATAAACAATAAATTTGAAAAAAAAATTAGCAACATCTGTCGGCACAGTGATAGTGTTGTCGTTCAAGATGCCAACAATCTGGAATCTTTTTTTTTTTCCATCAGTATTTTATCCCCTATTGCCTCTGGCCTGACCCCTTCTGTCCAGTCCCCCCTGCCTGGTCACCCACCTTAGAAACTTAGAAACATAGAATTTGACAGCAGATAAGGACCACTTGGCCCACCTAGTCTGCCCATTTTCCTACCTAACAGATAAGCTGCAGATCCTAGTTAACCAACAGCTTACTTCCTCCTACCCCCACTAGGACTGCCTTATGTCTGTACCATGCATTCTTGAATTCCCCCACTGTTCTTGACTCCCCTGACCTTCCCCAAGACTTACCTTCTACCCTAGCATCCACCAGTTGCAGGACTTATGGCAGGATGCCCAGTTGCTGTGCAGGGCCTGTGAAAGCCCAGATGCCATCCTATGGCCAGAGAGGTTTTTCCTGCATGTTTTTTTGCCCTTAAGCCACCCACATGCAATGGTATATGACAAGCTCCCTCTCCATGAAGACATCCACAAATGCCCATGACTGACTTGTCTGCATGTGTGCCCAGACTGTGCTACCACCTAGACATCTCCAGGTGGCATGCAAGCAGCGGGTCGCACAGATCCCCTCCCCTGAGGGAGGAGAGCAGTTCTAGGGACACTCGAGCCTCCCTCCCCGGCCAGCCCCCAAATGACCTCGGTCCATTCCCTAACCTGGGTTGCTGGTGAGGCAGGAGGTAAGGTGCTGAGCACCTCAGCTCTCTCCATGCCACTGGGCCAGCGGCAATCTGGAATCTTAAATGAGCCCAGGGCATCAGTGGCCAACTTGGGAAGAAGAATCAAGCATTCCAGAGGACACCCTCCTTTTCAAGGGGTGATTCAATGCTGCCACTCTGCTACTGCTACCAGGGGTATGACCGGTGGTGCATGGTATTGAGGAAGCATTGGATGCGATGGCATTGATGGGTTCAGCGTAGGTACGCCTTGTCTCTGTGCATACCTGGGGCCAAGATCAATGTCCCATGGAAAGGAAGGGGATCGGAGGGAACAGATAGCAAAATAGCATGAAGTTGTATGGCACTCTGGGGCCAAGTGTTGCTACTGCCTGGGGATCCCGTATGCAAGCCTTCCATCAGACTCCACCCAATGACCCCACCAAAGAGTAAGCTAAGCCCTGAAACCAAGGCAACCCCAAGGTTAGGTAAATGGTAGAGCTGTGAGGTCCCCCCTACCCCCACCACAGTACCAAAGCTAAGGAGGGCAACTGGATAGGAGGAGAAACTGGTAAAAATAAATATTTGGCAGCTAGATGGGGCGAGTCTATTCCATATTAAAAGAGCACCTAGCAAAACAATGCTCTAACATCCAGTCTTAATATAATTATTGCCGTATGAAGGGTTCCTGCACTCTGTGAGTGCTGAGGGTATGAGCTCAATGTTGGCTTTGAAAAAATGCTGTTGGGCTGGCCCATCGGTGCAGTGGTGGCACTACCACCCATGAAGCGAACAACCTGGGTTCGAGAACAATCCTGAGTTGTTTGCAGGCCAGCTGAGGAGGAGGAGGATTGAGCATTCTGGAGGACGTTTTTCTCCTCAGAGAGGAAGGGTTCATAGATTTAGGTGCACCACCACCAGCTGGGTAACCACGAGTGGTGGTGCCACTGAGTACACTGACAGGCTCCAACGGGTGCTGACACACATCTGTAAGCCTGCATTACTGGAGCCCACTGTCAGTATCCTACTAGGAATGGAAGAGCAGAGGACAAACCCTGGGCATGGCAGCATGAAGCTACACCCACTCCACAGGCCCTGTAATGCCAGCTGAGACAGCAGCACTGCATCAAGCTCAAGTTCCGGGGGACCATCCCACCCCTGGGAGGTTCCACCTGTGGGTAAGCCAGGGAGGATCAGGAGGTGGGGTAAGTCTGGTAGAAGGGAGGGATGGGGCTGGGAGTGGAGGTGTGGTTGAAATAGGGCCAGGTGGGTGAAACAGGAGAGAAAATACAGTAAAATACAACCAAAAATGTTTAGTAGTACTATTTTCTCATGTTAATAGGGTGCCGGAATGGTCTCATACATCTGTAAGAGGGTCTCCTCGTGTGCTCTTAGAAAAAGACATCCACAAAAGGGAGCAGTTCTGGCACACTAAGCACACAAGAGGTGTGTAAGATGGCCCTGGCTCCTCATTATCATATTATAACTAAATAAATAAATAAATAATTGATGACTTACTGTATAATATGTTTAAAGTGTAAGTGTGTTTTTTAAAATATAAAAGAAATGGACAGCCACATTTCAAAACTGGAACATTCCACCTTGTTAAAAGCTTCGTGTCAGTCCCTCTTATGGTTTTAAGAGGTCCTCGCACACAGGGTAATCCCTAGTGTTGTTTGGTTGTAATAGCAAGGTTGATTTATTATATAGATAATAATACATGGGTTGGTGTATGTAACTAGAATTTTAAACACACCTGGGGTGTGGGATGCTATAAAAGATTCGAGAGTGAAGCTCTAGGGGTTTATAAAGCATTCCACACAGAGGGTGTGTGTGAAATTCTTTTTTTTCACCAATTATTTGTTTATTCATTTTTCCCCCTTTTCACCCACCCTCATTTCCTTGACATGAGCACCTGTGTGTGGAGACACGCGCATGTCACGCACTGCAGGATGCCCCATCCTACTGGTCACCTATTACCTGCCTGCGCCACCACCAGACCTCCACCCAGAGACGGCAGGACTGCAGGAGTGTGACCCCCCTCCCCGGGAGAGGAGAGCCGCTGTTAGGTACTCGATCCTGCTTCCACCCTCCTCCCATGCTGGCTCCCAGATGACCCAAGTCTGTTCCTGAACTGGGTTGCCGGGGTGGCATGAAGTAAGGCATCCAGCACCTCAGCCCTCTGTGCCACCAGGCTGGCACGTGTGTGTGAAATTCTGAGTTACACACCCACCTCATGGGTTTTTTTATAGTTATTACTGCAGTGGAGCATTTTTAATTGGGGAGGATTTTTTGGTTACTGGCAGCAGTTGTGTGTTTTCTCGCACTCAATCTTAGCACCAGCTTGATTGACAGTCACCGATTACAACCAGGAGGTCATAACATGATTTGAAGAACTTGTTATCCAGATATTAAGAATGCTCCCTAGTAATTATATGAAACATTACGAAATGGGTATTAAGAATGCCAGCTCCTGATTGGTCGATAGCTGCTTTCAGCCCGACCATTATCCCAGCACAACAGCCAGGGTGAAAGTAGCTCCTGGAAAAATGGATTCTGCACCTCACAAATACCCCTATGCTCAACTGCCCACAAAAAGCACAACAGATACTTCAAATACCAATCTCCCATCACACACATCCTCTGGTTCCCGGGGCACTTCCGCTCTCAGCAATAGCTCTCCGTTTGTTTGTTTGTTTGGTTTTTTTGATTGTCTTGACTGCGAGCGTTATCATTTCCACTTTGGACACTTTCTCCTTTCCATGCTGACACAACAGACTTACCGGAAACCGGTGCCAAGCAACATTTTATAAAATCCTCCTGTGATGACCTCTGCAGTCGCCGAACAGCATGCTCTCATAACTATGGCAAAATGTGGCTTAGAAGAAGTAACCACTCACGGCCCTTGCATATTACTTCCCTCTCTTGCTGGCCACTCACACTTAGCCGCTCTCTCTCTCCCGGTCAAAGAAACCACGCAGCGGTAAACCTGCCACCAATTGAAAACCTGGAAACCTCAATAATGGACAAACGGGAGCTGAAGGAAGCCATGGCTCACAACATTGCCCTTATTATCCTCAGTGTTCCTGCCCATACTTTTATTGGCCCCACCAACTGGAGTGAAAGCTACACAACAAGAACATTATACAGGACAAAAGGACACTACTTTTATCTTTTTTGCAACTTATTGCTAATTTTTGTAGTTTTTTTATCAATTTAAGAACACAGATACTGTTTATTTTTTAAATTTTAATTTAATACTGATGGACCCATTTCATAATCACAATAAGGCACTCCAGGGGCTGTGTTATGGTGGGATAACAGTCCTTCTCTGTGGTGGAAGCACTCGGCTCACCTCCTGCTTCAACCCACCCAAAGGCGAGGCCATTATCCACCATAGCGTTACCCTTCAATGCCTTATTGCAGTTATACTACAAGCCAGCCCAGTGAAGCAATGGTAGTATTACCATTTGCTACATCAGCACCTGGGTTCAGGAGGCGGACTCGAGTCGCTCAGGGACTGGATGGGAGGGAAGATTGTGCACCCCTTAGACAGCCCTCCTCCCTCAGGGAGGAAAGTGAAGCATCCACTGGTCATTTGCCACCTTGGAATCTGGGTGTCAGTGCAGTGAGATAACACACTGGATGCCGGGTTGTCTCCACAGAGGAAGAGCAAACATATCACAACCTTGCTTGTGTGTGGCTCTATGGAGCAGAAAATAGCAAAAACACAGATCACGGCTAGATGGCGGCCAGGTCCCCCACAGGAAACTGGGCACCTCCAATGCATCCTGTGGCAAGAAATGGAGTAAGGTGAGAGCCAGAGATGTTAGGTGATGGGGCTGGTGGGACCAGTGCAGATGACGGCCAGTCAGCAACAAAAATAATTATACTGCATGTGAGGAACTCCTCCAATCAGAAGGCAGTTACAAACAGTGGCTCCTACAGTAAACTCCCATCTGTCAGTTTATTCTCAATAGAATGCGAGTAATGACATCATTTCACCTTGCATTCCAGTTCTGGAGGGGGCCAGAACAAACATAGAAACATAGACTTTGACATCAGATAAGGACTGCTTGGCCCTCCCAATCTACCCATTTCCTTATCTATTTGATAAGCTGCAGATCCTAGTTAACCAATAGCCTACTACTTCCTACCCCCCACCACAATTGCCTTATGTCTGTCCCATGCATTCTTGAATTCCCTCACTGTTTCTGACCCCACGACCTCCTCAGGAAGGCAATTCCATGCGTCTACCACCCTCTCCATGAAAACATACTTCCTCACGTTACCGCTGAGCCGTCCCCCCTCTATCTTCAAATTGTGCCCCCTTGTTCTTGCATATCTCATTTTCTGAAAGATGCAGCCCTCTTGGCCTTTGTTGATTCCCTTGAGGTACTTGAAATTTTCTATCATGTCCCCCTCACCCTCCTTTCCTCGAAGGTATACATATTAAGCTCTTTTAGTCTCTCTTCATATGGCTTCTGGTGCAAACCCTGCACCATTTGGGTTGCCCTCCTCTGGACTGCCTTAATCCTGTCTATATCTTTGTGGAGATGAGGTCTCCAGAACTGCACGTAGTACTCCAGATGGAGTCTCGCCAACTGTCTGTCACAGAGGATAACAACTTCCTATTTTCTACTGGTGATGCCTCCCTATGCATCCCAGTATCCCCAGCCCTCCTTACTGCCGCCACATTGCTTGCTTACCTTTAGGTCATCTGATATAACTACCCCAGGTCCCTTTCCATTTTTGTTGTTGTTAGTACCCCTTCCCCCACTGTGTACTCTTCCCCTGGGTTTTTGTTTCCCAAGTTCATTACTTTGCACTTCTTTGCATTGAATCTAAGCTGCCATACTTTTGACCATTCCTCCAGCCTTGCCATGTCCCTTCTCATCCTTTCCACCCCCCTTGTGTATTAACCCTGTTGCAGATCTTTGTGTCGTCTGCAAAGAGGCATATTTTTCCTTCTAGTCTCATAAAGACATTAAAAAGGACCGGTCCCAGTACTGAACCCTGTGGTACCCACTAGCAACCCCCTTTTTTCGGAGTGGACTCCGTTTACTATTACCATCTGTATCCTGTTGTTCAGCCAAGTTTTTGCCCAGGCTACCACCCTGGGACTCACTTCCAGGCTGGCTAACTTGTTTATTAATCTTTTTTGTGGGACTATGTCAAATGCCTTGCTAAAGTCAAGGTAGGCCATGTCTACCAATTATCCTTCCTTAAAGACATGAAGCATCACAGCAATAGTATAATGGTGGCTTCACTATTAGAGTTGCTCAGCATCCGCCAAACAGAATTGGATTTGTCAGACTCTGGCCCAATTTTTGGAATTAGGATTTTCGAAATTCCAGTCTGAAAATCCTAATTCCTAATGTAACCCCCCTACAAATGGGGGTTCCCAAAAAGTCTTCCTTGAGCTTGCCTAAATGCTCACTACCAAGCTGGTGTCTGTAGAAATTTTAGTTTGGAGCTTTTTTTGTGCCTTTTTTGCAACTGAAGGGGGAGCTCTTGCTTTGACTGACAGCCAAATCAGCCAACCAAATCTTTTGGATGTTGGGGAAGTGCCGGGCTGCTTGTAGTTTTTCAGTTTGAACTAAGCTGGAAGCTGAGCAAGAAGGAGCTGAAGTGTTTCTGAGCAGCTATCCTGAGTGGATTCGCATGGGAGAGCTCTGAAAAGGTTAAGTTTTTGGCCTGCATGCTGGTGTGCTGCTCCTGAGAGGGAGAGAAGAGAATTATTTTGGACTAAATCCAAGTTTGTGTGACTAAAGTAAGCTACTGAAGTGGGCCAGGCTTAGCCTGAAGAAGACCGAATATTTTTGCTGAATGCGATCGGCCTGTCAGGAGTTCCAGCTACCCCTAAGCTCCCGGTGTGTGCAGAGACTTTGCGATTGTGCCCGGGGAGCACTTTGCCTGGTACAGCAGAATTCCCATACATGTAAATGTGCTATGAGCTGCTAGTGGGTTGTGAGTTAGTTCCCCACTGTGTTCTGCTTGCTGGAAGCTGTATCCAGGCCAAAAGCGGACTGCTTCCAAACTTGTCTCCATGCGGTCTGGGCTTTTGCCGACTGGCCCAGCCAGACTACCCAATGCACAGAAGCCATCGACGAAGCCTGCCTGGGGATCAGCCCCTGCTCTACGCTTGAACAGGAACGACGCCTCTGCGACTTGTGTGGGCCCCGCTTCTCCTGGCATTCCAGATCAACCACCTGCAGTCTCGATTTTCGTCCAGCCTGTGTCCAGTCTTGGGTATCGTGAGTAAATACCATTGTAGCTCCCTACAACAACAGCTTAATCTGAGTGTGTCATCTGATTGTCTTGTTGTTTCGTTTCCTTTATGAACTGAGCCCTCTGGCTCCGGATTACAAATATTGTGTACTGTGCGTGTTGTGTTTTCCATCACAGGGCCCCAACCAGCTGCAACCCTGGGCAACTGTCCTGACTAGCCCATCCATAGCTCTCAACTGCTCCGGATTTGGCATGATGTCCCGTTTTCAGCCTGTCCCGATGAGCCTGTTCCGCTGCCCCGCATTGCACGGTTTATTTCCACACAACTGCTGCCTAAACGCCAAAAACACGCACTCGCCGCCATTGTTTCTGTCTTGAACACTGAAATACTTACTGGTTCTCCTTTGTTCGACGACGTACCCTTCGCTGACCAATAGGAATGCTCGCCCCCCCCCAGGCTCCCATCATTCCATCAGCCTCCACTCTAGGAGTGCCCACCCTGGCCCAGATTAACTGTTGACTGACTGGTCCCTCCCTCAGTTCTGCTGCCCTACAATAAAGCAGCTAGGTGGCTGGAGGAGGGAACCATAGCTTAGGTGAACATTTTCCACGGAGGACAGGAGGAGTCAGTCAGGAGTTGGACACACGGCGAGATTCGAGAGGAGACAGGAACAGCAACAGCGGTGGCTGCATTACTGTGAGAGGCGAGCGCAAGCAAGCAGAGCAGACCAGTGGGACAAATTTGAGCAGCCTGTTAGCCGCCGCACCACAGAGGAGTCACACTCTGGACTAGGAGCAACTTAGCAAGAAGAAAACAGCCCGAGAAGACATGCTGCCGGCTGCCAGTCACCAGTGCCACACAAGGTGAGACTGAGAAAGCAATTTTCTCAGTGTGTGGGGGCAGGGGGGGTTGGTAGCTGGGCCTGAAGGACGTGCGGATGGAGGAGCCTCAGCTCAGAGGACTTTGGTCTGTCCCCCCCCCAATTCCTGGCCGCAGTGGCAGTGACCGGGCTGGGGAGACGGGAGTCAGTCAAGTCAACTCACTGGTGGTGACTTGTAGCAGAAGAGACTGCTCTGCTGCTGGGAAGTGGCCAGTATGTGTGTGCAGTTTGCTCTTGTTAGAAGCTTGTTTTTGTAGTTTTTTTGTTAGCTTCAGAACTTTAATGTATTGTATGCTGCTAATTGTAACGCAGAAACCAAGAGGCACTCCGTCTGAGTTAAGGTAGTTTAGTAGTATATCATTAGTTTGGGTTAAACCACACAGCTTGTTGCTGCTAGTGCTTCCCCATGTGAGGTGGCAGTTGTGTTTCTCTGTAACTAAGAGCAGCATGGGGTTTGCCGAGTTGCTGACTGTGTATTTCTTGAGAGAAGGTTTGGTGAAACTTGTTACTTTCCTAAATCTTTTCTTTGTGCAGGGATTGGGCTAACAACTGTTTAGTTACAGAGCTGAACCCTGGTGTATTTATGTCTCCAGGAGTTGGCCTGGAGTGAGGCTGGTGATCAATGTTGGACACAGATTACCTTTGATCAATCAGAGCGTGATTGCATTGTGTTGGAGTTGGGCTGTGGTTGCAGTAACTAAAAGCTTTGCATTGTTCAGGTTGTTTGAATAATGTTTTACTTACTGTGTGGCATTTACTGTTTAGCACAGCAATGTAGAAAGTGTAGCACAGCAATGTAGAAAGTGTAGCACAGCAATGTAGAAAGTGTAGGCTGCATAACTTAGAAATGCAGGAAGTGTAGGCTGTGTAGCATAGAAATGTAGGAACTGTAGCATGGGACATACTGTGTAGAAAGTGTGGATGTGTAGCGTGGCTGTGTGGCGTAGCAGGTGTATTGTGTTTGCCTGATTTTAATATGTGCAAAATAAAGTGCTTCTTAATCTAATCTTGTGTGTATTGTGTTATTCATGAGTGTAGCATTAAAATAAAGTACGGACAACACATTGGTATAGTAAGTTTTTATTACAAAAACACACAACACCACACATGGTTAAAATAACTTGATTGGTGCAAAATCAGATGGCCGCGCTACTCGCGCGCTACAAAAAATAGGGTGTTCCACATTTGGGTCATTTGTCACACAGTGCCATGGTCTCTGTTCCACACTGGCAGGTTTACAGGTTGAGAGGTATGAGCCCATCTCTCCTCTACCGGGGTACCCAGAGGTGGACTGTGTGGGGGGACTCAAAGCGCATGCATAACTGCTTGATTGATATAAGCTTTAAGCTAATTAACCTGATTTTGCCCCTCCCTTGTTCAAGTCCCCTGAATAAATCAGATCTAACTTTTTCTGCATGTAATCTGACTGTGGTTCCAGTTTGTGCTCAAAGTACTGTACTGTTGTTATTTGCTGTGCTTAACCTTGTTTTACAGGGGTCCCCAGGGTCGAGCCAGAGGAACCATCCCTGGTGGTAAGTGCAAACAGTGTGGTTACTTGTGTGGTGTACCAGGGGTATTGTGAAAGTGATTATTGTACAGTGCTTAGGTCACTAGAGGGAAAGAGGGGTTAAGTGTCCCAGGCTGTGCCCAGGTTAGCTTGACCACTACCAACCCTGACCTCTGGGTGGAGGCACCCATTTCAGAACTCAGGCCCCTTAACCTGCTACTAGCCAAGCAGATAGGGGTAGTAGCCCGTGGGATGGCGCCACCTAGGGGTTACACTAATATGAATTCTAAAACCTATTTTATATAGGAATTAAGGACTGCAATTCAAAATCCGATTCCGATTTTGAGGTGCTTTTAGGATCTGAATCAAAATTGGATTAATACTCAGAACTTCCTAAATTCCTAAACAGTCATCCGAATCGGAATCAGAGATTCCAAGCAACCCTATTCACGTCTTTGGGGCAAAATCTGATTGCCTCCAGATTAAATTCCTCAGTTTTCGTATTATTGCCTTGTTTAGTGAATTCACTGTTATAAAAGGAATCAACTAGTAAAACAATGCAATCTAACTTACATAGCACTTTTTATACACACACTATCCCAAAACATTTTACAGTCTAGAGAGGGAGGGGAGAAAAGTTGCTGTGGTTTTCAGCATACTGGGAGACTCCAACGAGCACCAAGATAGATGACAGAGACATTAGAGAGGGAGGTTAAGGACTTGCTCAAAGTCCCACAGTATGTGGCAGTTGTGGGGTTTAGACCCAGGTCTTCCAGTTCACAGTTCTGTGCTCTAATCACAAGGCCAAACTGCCTCATTACTAGCCAAGCATCTGGCCGGGAGGGGTGTGTGTGTGGAGATTAATTTTACTTCAATGCATGGAGGCTCCCAGTATAAGCTATTGAGCTCTACTTTAATTGCTAGTGTAACAAACCCCTCCTTCCAGTTCTTCTTGCTGTAGTCTCAACTGCACCATTTGGGTACTCCAGCTAATTCCCCTGGCAACCCGCATCCCCAGAGCTTTCCAGCTCCTGTTTTCCCATGGGGTGCCTCCATGATGAGACTGTCCATAGTGACCTAATCCACAACTGGAGCAGAACGTGGTTGGTGGGATGCTGGAATTATCCTGTGTTCTAACTAGCTTTTTACAACATGATTTTGTCCTCCCATGAGTCAACAATGTGAACACATGCATGCATGCAACAGGCGTGCACACACAAGCAAGCTGACACCCCACCTATTTGCTGGCCACACAAACTGCACCCCCCGTACTACCCCAGGAGGCAGTTGTGCAGAGGTTCAGACTACCGCCCTCCCCTAGATAGGGCAAGTGTCCACTGGGACACTCAAGCCTTCTCCCTTCTGCTGGCCCTCCAGGGACCAGGCTGTGTTCCAGAACCTGGGTCACCAGTATCGTGAGCGGTAACTCCATCACTGCGCCAATGGAGTGGCAATGCCATCCATAGATTCCAATGACAACTAAAACTTTTTATTTCTGACATGATTACAATATCAGCTGTGTCCTATGAGCCAGCTTATGAAGATGAGGCTCTTGACTCTAGGGAATGTGGGCACAGGCCACATGGCATTTGCTCACACCCTATGCTGGACAACCAAGAAGTCGCACTGTCTCTGAAAGTTGCCTTTTGTCAGTCTGCCCTCACAGCCAGAGGAAATGGCATGTGCAGTCTTCACAGAGGATGGGGTGGGGAGTGGACAGAATTATTTAAAAAACAAAAAGGCCCTGCATGACACTCTGAAGGATTTGGAAAAAAATTCCCCATCTAGCACTCAGTGCTAACCATTAGGCAGAGGAATGGTGCAGTAGCTGCAGAGTGAACGTAAATGGGAGGAACGGAATAGGGGAAAACATGGCATTGCCAAAGTCCCCACAGAAGTTTTAACACCCAAAGCTAGAGTGGTCCCACTGCTACTGTGGCAGACCCCATAATGCTATATGCCCAGGCTACTCACGTGGCACTGACAGCTTCTTTGATAAACCAGAAAGGTCTGGTATGAATGGGTACAAGGGCAAGTACTGGAGGCACTGCAATCAGCTGAGCCACAGGGGCCTTGACTCTAGGTGGGCGGGGTAAGGAAAGCACTCAATGCACAACACACAGTGATGTGATTACACACAGTGATGTGATTAAAATGCAGTTCTATGTGGTTCATAGCTCAGTGCTTGTGCTACGTACAGCAGAGCTGAATGATGTAGGTTAAGCTTGGATACATAGGCAAGACCTTTAAGTAGGACAATGCGTGCAATGTATATGAGTTATATGAAATGGTTAATGCTTAGATACTTCAGCTTAGGTATGAAAAAGTCAGTGATTGTAGTACATATGAACTGGATTGATTATGCATAGTACTTTGGTGCTTGAACTGATGAATAACAACTTGTTAGGACTTGATGTTTTGGCCTTTCTCTGTATCCCACCTTAGGAAGGATGCTTAGTTGAGTAGGACTGAGACCCTCCAAAAAACAAAATTATGATTACAGGTATGATTATCTCCTCCAACTCCAGAGAGTGTGGCCAGTAGCATGCAGGAAAGAAAAATAAACCTTGGGGGAGAACCTCTTAGGACCCATGGCTACTGACCTGCCCATCCTTCTGGGCATACTAAAGGAGAGTAATCCTAAATGAACAAATGTTAAGTTGTCAGCTAGTCCGAAACCCTGTCGATGAAGATCTTAAGGTCGATAAAGAGCAAATGGAATCCAGTACTGAAGTTGAATGTCCAGTGAAAAGATGGTAGCATATCCTTAGCAAATTCCCAGTCCAAGATATCAATGTCCAGGGCAAATATTGATAGAAGGTCATTCTGAATCCAGCTGAATGCATAGTCAGTCTTGAAGTGGTGGCCCAAGTTCCGATATACGAGGTTATGGACTGCATAGAGTCTTTGAAGGCGAGGAGATAGGCTGGATGCAAGCTGTGAAGCTGAAGAAAGTGGAGCAAATGAACCCCCAGTCTTGAATGGGAGAAGCAGTAATTGGACATTAGGCTAGAAAGTCTGGACAACCTCCAGCCCATCCAGAAGCAGGTACGGTAAGAACAGAACTTCCATGCACCGAGCTAGGCGGGCAGGTCACAGGTGTTATGAGAACTTCCACACTGAGCTGAGCGAGGCAGGTGTAGAGTAGAAATAGTCAAACCTCCAGGCCCCGATGCTGGGTGAGGCAGGCATAGAGTAGAAGTCAAACCTCCAGCCCTAATTGGGCAAGGCAGGTGGAGAGGCTAAAAGGTAGACTTATGAGAGGAGTAAGATGATCCTGTAGAAAACGTCTGGTTCTGATGATGAAGGAAGACAGAAGAATGCATGGAGTGAACCGAGTTGGAGGAGTTGGCAACTCGAACAGATTTAATAAGTCTCATGGCACTGAAGTAGGTTAATGTCTGAGGCCTTAGCCATGAAATAGGAATGGTACTATGGAATAGAGCTTGGCCAGAGTCCTGGCAGGAAATGGTAGTAGCAATAAATCTAAACGAACTGAAGCAGCATGGCAAGAAACATCCAAGGAACTGATTGCAAATGTCCTGAGATGTAGTCTAGATTAAGTCCATGGTGGAGCAAGAAGGATATCCTGGCGACTGCAAGTAGGTGCGAGCAAGTGAGGGTGAGAGGTGCAGCTTTCAGAATTCGGGAGTAGTACTCCACTGGGAAGGCTAGACATCCTGGCAGTGCATCCAATCCTTGGATGGAAAAGTCAGAGATGAGTAAGTGACATGGCATGAAAGCTTCTGGCAGACGGAGATCCAAATGAAAATGCCCAAAAGGATGAAAACAATCTGAAATAGGCAGGCATAGAAGCAGCAGGAGCAGACTGGGTCCAGGCCAGGAGAAGGAGACACTGCAGAGGCACTGGGACAAGGCAGGAAGATGAATGAAGGACCAGACAGTCCAGATCCAGAGAGCAGGCGAACAGCAGGGAGACATGACTGAAGCAGATGGTCCGCAGAAGGAGATCCAACATGCTGCAAGGACCGGAAGGAATGAACTAGCTGATCCGGGTTGGAAAAACTGCAGGAGAGGGAAGCTGGCACGGAGCCGACATCCAGTGCTCAGGGAAAGCACAAGGCAGGAGAAATAATCATCTGGTGCCAGGAACGGAGAACCACAGAAATGTCTCAGCAGAGACCAACACTGGAGGGACACTGGAAAGCAGGAACGAAGGATGTAGTAGATAAGCCCAGAAGATGGCCAGCAGGAAGGATCCGGAGCATGGCACTGAATGCCATGATAGAGCACACGGCTGAAGTGCATGCCAGGGTCCAAAGGACTGAGGCAAAAGTAACCAGCTAGGCCCCTAGCGTGGGGTGAGGAAGGCAGCTGGACCTCTCGGGTCAGCTGGAGGAAGAAGTGAGAGGCGACAGCTGGGCCTCATGAGCTAGCAGAACCACAAAACCCTCACGCAGGGCTGAAAAGGAGTAGTGAAAGCTTGTCAGGCTAGGCCACCGTGAGGCTAGCGGGAATGGCTGGACCCCACATAGGCCAGGCGGGAAGGGGAGAGAGAGAGTCAAGCTAGACCTCTAGAAAGGCTAGGCAGAATGGGAATGCCACCATGGAGGGCCACCCAGCGCTGCAGACATCCCAGAGGCTGAAGCCGAGGGGATGGCAGGAGGCATGCAACAGAGCATGCAAGCAAGGGGAAACCTGCTCATAAGCAGTACCAGTATAGCAATAATGGGACCCATACATAGGTCCACCAGCAGGTGGCAGTAATTTATTTATTTATTTATTTATTTAAGAATCAGTTTACAACACTTTGAGCCAGAGGCTCGTTTCAAAAGTACCGTCACATAGAACATACATTGCGTTTCGGTTACATAGCAAAGATTTGCAAAAATCAATAGGCATTCACCAGAGGTGCTGACGTCTACATGGTCAGACAAATACAATTGGGTGCAGGGTACATCGCAATTGATAACAGTGTATTACACACAAGTCGGTATCAAAGTGAGCATTCTGGTAGATAAACATTGAAAACAGCTGGCACTGGCCAGGTTAAACCTAGGCATGGTGTGCAGAGTGGTGGAGAGGGATGGTAGGGTGGAGGCTGCCGGGGCATTGTCAAAAGAAGAGGTGGAGGCTATGTTCAGAGACAGGAGCAGTTCACGAGTGCTGAAGATGTGGTTCGAAGGTGGTTTGAATGTGGAGATGGTGATGGTGGCAGGAGAGAGTTAAACCAGGTTGGGGCTCTATAGCTGAAGGACCTCTGGCCACGGCTGGTTCTCGTTCTGGGGACCTTTAGAGTGGTCTTGTAGGAAGACCGTGTTGCAATGGTGGGAGGGCTCTGGTGGATGGATGCCGTTACCCCAGAGAGGAGCCCAGTAGGGTTTTGGTGAGGAGACAGGTCTGGTATCGGAGCCGTTCATCCAGGGTAAGCAGGTTAGCATCGACATATAGCTGACAGGTGTGTGTGAGCCTGGGGGCACCAGTAAATCAATCTGCACGCTTTATTCAGGGTTAGGTGAATTTTGTTGAGTGCAGTGGTGTCGGCGACACCGTATACTGATGAACCATAGTCTACAAGGGACAGAGCAGACGATGTAACAGCTAGCCGGAGAGCATTTGGTGGAAGGCAGGTTTTATGGCGGAATAGGATGCCAAGCCGTGTGTTGGTGGCGGATGTTAGGGCATCGATGTGGTTGTGAAATGTGAGGGCTGAATAGAAGGTAACCCCAAGGTATTTGTAGGAGCAGACTTGTTCCAGTGGTTGGTTGGTGCTTGGAAGGATATAGAGTGGGTGGTTGCTAGCTTTGTTTTGGCTGTGTGAAAAGAGCATAGTTTTGGTTTTCTTAAGATTGATGGCGTCTCGGCTCCTTAAACCAAACCTGGCACTGTTGAAGACTGCTGTAAAGAGTCCTGTAGGGAGATGGGATTACGGTGGTGGCAAAAAGGACAGCGTCGCTCTGCCACAGCAGAAATTTTGCCAGAGCATGCACTGGGCAGGGTGTTCAGAATACAGCGAGAAGAAGGGGCCCAGGATGGAGCCTTGGGGACCCAGAGAGAGAATGGGACGGGTGTCGGGAGAGTGTGCTATTAATCTTGACACACTGGGATAGAGTGTCAAGATAGCTAGCTTTACACCATGCCAGGGGGCCAGCGAGAGACCAGTGGGGCAGTGCATTCAGCAGCAGTGGATGGGAGACAGTGTCAAAAGCCTTTGAGAGGTCAATGAACACTGCACCAGCTAGGAGCTGGTATCAAGGGAGGTGTAGGAAGTTGGAGAATTCAATAAGGGCAGTGCTGGTACTGTGACCCATAAGGAAGCCATGTTGCTCTGGGCATAAGATGTTATGCTTAGCCAGATAATCAAGTGATTTGAATGGCCACCACTTTCTCAGGGCTTTAGAGAGGAGGGAGGATGGAGATTGGCGGTAGTTGTTGGCCGATGACCTGTCACCTCCTTTATGAATAGGTGTGATAATGGCTGTTTTCCAGGCTGTGAGAATTGTCCAGGCAGAGTGACTGGTTAATGAAGGCATGAGAGGGTGCAAGGACTTCATCTAGCACCAGCCTGAGGATGCTGGGGTCAGTGAGTCACTGCGGGATTGTTGCCATTGAGAGCTTTGATTAGGATGGGTCTGGCTTCCGGGTGGAAATCTTTCGGGAGGAAGCTGGGGTGCTGGAGGACAGGGGAGTTTGGCGGGGGGAGGTCAAAGAAATTACTAGGGAGGACTGAGCTAAGGTCAGTGAAAGTAGTGTTGAACCAGTTAGCTATGGTGGCAGGCTCGGTGGAGGTTGTGCCATTTCTAGTGAGCTGGGATGGGGCAGGGAGCAAGCTTTACCATTGAGTTGCTTAATATTATCCCAGAAGGTCAGGGCTGAGCCCAGGAGGAGGTAAAGGAGGCCTGGTAATGGTCTGCTTGGCTTTCCTGATGCCATGAGCATTGTTCGCTGCATTGTATGCTTGCCTATCAGACAGGCGACCTGTTTCAGTGGCAAGGTGCAGAGGTTATCCCGGTTTCTAAGTAATTGAGGAGGGCAGGGCTAACCCAGGGACGTTCTGTTTTGGACTGGGTTTTGGTTAAGGGTGCAAAGAGATCACAGGCCATGTTGAAGGGTGTGGGTGAAAAGGTGAGGGCAGTATCAATGTTGGTTGCCTGCTGAATGGGGACCAGTCTATCTGGGTGAGTGCCTTAAATAATGCCGGCAGGCAGAGCAGACAAGCAGGAGCAAAGCCAGGTATGAGGCAGCCTGGGGAGGATCAAGGTGGAAGCAGGTGAGGTGAACCACAGGACAATAAAATCCTGGGCAGTGCAAGCTGCAAGGCAGCATTAGGCAGGACCCAACAAGGAGTAGCATGGGGAATGACTGCTGTACTCTGGAACTGCAAGGGCAGCAGCATGGAGTTACATACGTGTGAGAACTGCAGAGTCTTATTCGGAATGCCACTGATCAGAAAAGGTCCTCATACCCTTCACACTCCAAGGAACTCTCCGTCCAAGTTAGGGATAGGATATCCGATGTAGACGGTGCAAGAATATAGTAGCATCAGAATGTTCCGAGTCACTTGAGACACCATAGAGCTCAACCAGTGGCATAGTCAAATAGTATGCTGTAGTAAGTCCAATTACATTGACCAGGGCTAGTGACAGGACATATGTAGAGTCTATGACCTTAGCATTAGGGTTGTCAGGACTATGAGGTAATTCAGGGTTGTGTAGGCGCTGCAGAACCAACAAACCAGGTACCTGGAGCTGCCGGCACCAGCAGGAAGTCACAAGGAATGATCATGGAGCATGAAGCATAGCACAACTGAAATAGACAGGAGGGAACCATAGCGAGTAGAGCAGTTGAGTCCAAGAGTAGGAGAGCACAACCAGGAGGTCCTGGGGGTAGTGAAAAGTTCCAGTCACCATAGGACGAGCACTGAGGACCGGTTGAAGCCTGAGGCAGGAAGCAAGTGATAACTGTCGAGGGACTGAGCAGGCTGGAGTACACAGGGATGCCTACCACAGAGTAACATGGGGAGAAAGCAGGTCATGGTTTTGCATCAACAAGGCTACGAGGAAGCATTGAGCAGCAGTGAAATAGAGCACTTGCAATCCGGAGCAGGCAGACTGCAATGCTGAGATCCCAGGTGGCGTGCAAACGAACTGGTGCTCAGAAGGGTGGCTGCCCAAAGGAAGACAGAGAGAAAGAACAAATGCAGAGGCAGAAACGAATGCAGGTAAGAAGCAGATAGTGGTGGAAACAGGAAGGGAGAGTGTAGAACGAGGAGTTGTAGAGCATGGGGTGCAGTGACAGGAGTGAGCCACAGATGAAATCCCCAAAGGAAACAGACTGGGATGAAAAAAAAAAGAACACGGAGAGCAGAACAGAGACAAACAGCACACAGACAGGTCAGATGGTCTAGTTCACTCAATGATTCTACCAATTAAGCTAGCAGTTGCAATGGATAGGTGTGCTGTAGTGACAGTTCCGTAGTCCAGTGGGATCTCCCTCCGAGCACAGGGTGAAGTGGTGCAGCAGCAGCGAGTACCTCCTCTGGCTGGTTTGGCTACTCTCTCACATGGTTCTGTGGCTGCATACGAAACCGCTCTCTGCATACAGCAGATGATCTCTCTCTCTCTCTCGCTCTGTCATGTCACAGGAGTAGTTTCAGCTTGTGAAGCCCAGCCATGTCCTGGTATCCAGTTTGTAGGCACTGCAGTACCTGGCAGTTGTGCTGACTGGGTGGCTCCCTAGAAACAGGGCTGCTCTCTGATACCAAAATGTGCTGCAGTGCAGCAGAAGTCTCTCTCTGAGCACTGGGACAGTGACTGCAGGTTGGTTTACCCTTGCTAGCACTTATACTTGGTTCTATATTTGGAGATAAGACAGAAAAAGGCTGAAGCCCATCTAGTCTCAATTAATCAATCAAAATCTTTATTTATCCAGACGGCACCATTGAGCAAGGCTCATTTGCAAGGTGGACCTGGTCATGAATACATCAAAGTACAGTACTGAAGCAGGTATACATAAAGCAATAATATACAAGGAAGAAAAGTATATACAGTGTATACAATACAGTACAAGGTTGAAATAAATAATAAAAAAGCATTATTTTACAATTGAAGAAATCAGCAGATGTACAATCAACCATAGGCATGCAGGGGTTATAAGCTGAGATCTTTGAGGAGAAAGCGCAACTACACATACAGGAGGGATATATTACCGACGACTGGGGAAAAATTGGGCTAAAACCACAGAAAATGATGATGGCTGTCATGTACTTGTTTATTATGATAATGACGGAGGAGGGGTAGATATTTGGGACACTACTATGGATGGGGTGGGACTTTAGCCAGGCTGGAGTGGACAGGGAAGGGTGGGTGCAGCAGGAAGAGTTAATAGGAAAAAGTGAGAACCAGGGGTAGAAACATGGCGATCAGGATGGAAGGAGGAGTTGCAGAACTAGTGGGCTAGCGGGTGAGAAAACATCTGCAAGGTGCTTTCATGGAGCGATCGTAGAGTGCCTTGAAGATATTCAGACTAACAGGGTGGCTCAGCTTCAAGTTCCTTTGTAAACCGTTCCACAATGTGGGTAAAGAGAAGCTTAGAGCAGCTTTGCCGAAACGAGTGTTGACCCTTGGAACTTGGAGGGTAATTAGGGAATAGCTCCTTAGAGCGAAGGTGCCTAACACACTCCAGGGAATACAATCTGAGACATATGAGGGGAGCTTGTTGGTCACTGCTCTGAAGGCCCATAGGGTGGCATTTCTATTCCTTCTATAGTGAAGGGAAATCCAGCCTAACGATGAGTACAGGGAGCAGTGGTGTGTGGAAAGTGGAAGGCCAGTAATAAACCTGATAGCTCTGTAGTAGAGGGTGTCCAACTTAGCCAGTGCAGAGGCAGTGCAGTGGCTGTAGAGCAGGTCTATGTAATCTATTAAAGATAGGAAGGTAGCTTGAACCAGTTGAATCTTGGCCTCCTTTGTGAGCAGGTGGTTAATTCTGTAGAATAGTCCTAATCTTTGCCTTGGTTTCTTCTGTAGTTCTTCAAGATGGTCGGCGAAGGAAAGTTTATGATCGAGCCAAACTCCTAGATATTTGAATTTAGCTACATACTCTAGTGTTTCTCCAAAAACAGTGGTAATTTGTGGGATAGCCCCCCCTCCAGCAGGAACTGCCGCATGCGAGGAGGGGGAGAAGAGCATGGCTTTTGTCTTTTTTGCATTGAGCAAAAGCTTTTTGTTTATGAGCTGGTATTGTAGAAGTCTAAATTCAGCTTGGAGGTCTTCACAGGCTGCTTCTGGCGTGGGACGACTCAAGCACAGTACAGTGTCATCCAGCTGGATAAGTGGATATTGGCTTTTGATGGGGTCATTGATGTCATTAATGTGACTGCAAAGAGGAGGGACCAAGGATAGAGCCCTGGGGCACACCCTCAGCATAGGTTTTAGTGGAGAGAGAGATCACCTTCAACTTTAACCTGCTGTTTCCGGTTCTCTGAGGTAGTCTGCAAACCAGCACATAGATTTATGGTCCAGGCCTAAGGTGCTTAGGGAGGAAAGAAGCAGGCTGTGATAGACTGTGTTAATGCCTTACTAAGATCCAAGAAAACAGCACAGACATGCTTCTTGTTGTCAAGGTCTAGGAGCCAGTCATTGGTCACCTTAGCTAGGGCTGTTATGGTCCTGTGCTTTGCTCTGAATCCAGACTGAACCAGGTTTAATGGGCTTCTGGATTCTGATTATACCCCTAGCTGGCCACACACTATTTTTTCTAGTAATTTTGACAGGATGGGGAGGAGGGAGATCAGTCTGTAATTATATAGATTGCAGGGGTCACCTGCTTTTAATAGAGGGATGACATGGGCTATTTTCCATTGAGGGGGGAGGCTACCCTGGGAGAGTGACATGTTGAATAGGTGGGTGATTGGCACTGCAAGCACATGGTAGGCACATTTCAGATAGTATGGTTCAATGAAATCAAGCCTGCTCCTTCCTGGTGTCCAGTTGCAGCAGTAGGTCTTCCACCTCTTTACAGAGACAGGCAGGAGGAGAAGGCCCCCTCAGTAGAGGGGGACTGATGGGTTGGTGGGCCCTGAGCTGTGCAGAGGTCATTGGCAGGGGAAGTATCAAATGCTAGCCCAGCCGTTGCAAAATGGTTATTGAGGGCTTCCAATATCTCCGATCGGTTAGAGATAACGCTGCCACGGACTTAATTTGTGCTGGAATGGAATTACCAGGTGTATGTCAGACATGTCTTTTAATGTTTTCCAGAGCTTTGAAGGATTTCTTGAGGCAGAGGCTAGCTCCGAACGATGGTAGGCAGCCTTAGGTGCTCTGACCAACTTGGTGCACTTGTTCGTGCTCTAAAAAGACACCAATCCGAGGTCGTTCTTGCTTCTTCAGGCTTTTTCATAAAGTATCCCTTTCTAACAGGGAAGCTTTGAGCTTAGGCGAGAACCAACGGCAGGTGCTGCTCCTGACCCTCACCTTAACAAAGGGTGCATGCTTATGTAACCCCTAGATGGCGCTATCCCAGGGGCTACTACCCCTGCCTGATTTGCCACTAACAGGTTGAGGGGCCTGGATCCAATGGCGGGTGCCTCCACCCAGAGGTCAGGGTTTGCAATAGTTAAACTAACTTGGTCACAGCCCTCTGGGACACTGCAACCCCCCTTTCTTCCCACTAGTGGCCCACACAATATATCAGAATTACCTTCACAGTATACACTTACCCCCAGGTCTGGTTCCGCACTGGGACCTCCTGTGAAATGAGATACAGTGCAACAATCACAGTACAGTACTTTAACATAGACAAATACCTCAGGCAGTATAACTTTGCTGAAACAAGCAGCTCTGATTTATTTAGGGGATATAACAAGGACAGGGGAAATCAGGTTAATTAGCTTATCACTCTAATAATCTACCTATGGCTCTGTGCACAGGCCTATCCCTATCAGTTACTGTCCCTGGGTACCCAAGCCCTAGTGGCTAGTCCAAACCGTGGCAGCTGGTAGGGGCCCTTTCACACAGAGAAAGGAGAATTAAACAGTCAGCAGTACAGTAATTCCATTTGGATTTAATGTGGCAATTCAACAGGAGCAACCCTGAATTAGTACTCACGACTCCAAATAAGATAGGGTCCTTCAATGTCAGCAGGGCTCACTTGAGGTACACAAACCTCTTCACACATCCATATAAAAGAAAGTACTATACCAGGCAGGCTGCATCTGTATCCCGATGCAATTACTGCACAATACCCGGGAGAACACACAGCAGATTCAGTTCCTGACAGACCGAAGTGCAATTTTCAGCAATTCTTCCAGTCTTCTACAGGCCAGCCTGGTTCTACCTTCAGAGATCCTTTGATTTTTCACAGGACAGGTTCAGTCCTAACAAGCTGTTACACAAGCTGCAGACCGGAACTCTGGGCCTTCACACGTTTTGACTAAAACTGCACACTGAAAAAGCACAGGGCTCCTTCCTTCTTCACTGCCAAAGCTCAACTGAACCCAACTGACGAAAACGGCACTTCCTTTGAGTTCCTCCCAGTTCTTGACTGGATTGGCTGTCACTCACAATAGACTGCTGCTGTTGGTCCAAAAAGGCACTGAAGTCTAAACTACATCTCCCAGAGTCACTGCCCTTACAATCCTCTTGTGGCTGGCTCAGATTATGAGTCAAGTTCTGATTCGTCAAGGCATCATTTTAGAGCTAGCTTACCCCACACTGATTGGTCCAGTTCAGCAGTTCAAAACTAGAATGGGAACTAGCAGACACAGTTCTGACTGCAAAGAAAGCAGGTTAGACAAACTGTAATTTCATTATTACTCTAAATATTTCTGGCAAACAGTTACATCTTTCAGATAGGTTCCCTTTGCACTCCTAGTGACTGCAAAATGAAGTGAATTGGCAGCAGTTTCAGTGGTACTCAAACACACAGTCCCCATGCAAACTAATTATGTCTGCAAGCAGACAGCTCTTAAAGACAGTACCAGAGGCTCTAAAAACACTCACTGATAAATGGCTTAAATGCCAAACACCATTCAGGCTTGGAGCATTCAAGCAAGCTCCTGAAGTCTTTTAGAGAACCCCCATTTGCAGGTTACACCCTTCCTGGCCTGGGAAAGCTTGGCGTCAGCGTGAAAGCAAATTATAAGTTTCAACTGCAACCATATACATTTGCATTAGGCTTTCGCGACATGTAATCATCGATCAATATATCATTTTACCAAGAACTACATTTCTGAAACATTGCAGTCACGTCACTCTTTACACAGTATTACATACACATTGTACCATAACTCAAGTTATTACCTCTTGTACATGAAACCTGAAGAGAGGGCCCTTCCCTATCAGTTACCTTGGGGCTTGGATGGGGCAAGGGCACCATACTAGAGGGCAAACACAAGTAACCTTGGAGTTAGCACTGATGCTCAGTTTGGGCAATGAGCAAGGGACACATACACTCCTTTGGACAACATTGAGAGGCAAGTCCACAGGCCTCCCAAGTGAATCATAACTGAGGTGCACCACAGGCATCTTACAGCCAATCAGTCTTTCTAGGGGAACTGTTATAGTCTCTGCACTCTGAGCCTCATTTTCAGCATTGTCCTCACTTGTCGGGAGTCTCCACAGGGGTGAGAGGCTAGAACTTGGGCACTTTCAGCTCCAGGAGTTACAGTTTCTGAGTCCACAACATTTGGCTCGCATGGAAGCTTTCGGACACTGGCAGTGGACTGTCAGGGCACTCAAAATACTCTTCTTGTTCAGGGTGTATCACCAGTCTGCCCCAATCTATCATTTTCCTCCCCTGAAAGCTCAAACAGTTCAACCATGCACAATGATTCCATTTCATCTGATCTGATGCTTTGCACTTCACTTTCTGGGAGCATTGGCTCCAGGGATGAAGCTGGGGGCTTAGACAGTCCAGAAGGCCCAGCTTTGTCTCCAGTATTGACTAGGGATTGCCTCAAACAATTGACTCAGTTCCACGTAAGGATAGTATTCAAAGTCACTCTCACTTTCTTCCGATATGGACGTGACAGTCATGCTCAACTGGGACTTGTGGAGGGAACACTTTAACTTTACTTCTGTAGGTGCAGACTTTCTTGATCTTTTCTTAGCAGCAGCTCTAGTCACTGGTCCAGAGGGGGCATCTTCTAGGGGCTCAGACTCAATTAAGATTTGTCCAATGGGCAGTAAATGATTTCTATGCATTGTTTTTACATCTTTGAATTATTCTCAGGCCTTACTTTGTACACTGGCAGATCATCTAGTTTGCCCACTACAATGTGAGGAGATGGTAGCCATCTGTCAGCAATCTTGTGCTTGCCATGCAGTCCCAGATTTCTTAGCAATACCGATCTCCTCCTGGAGTTCCTGTGCTTTCACCTTTTATCATACCTTTCTTTGTTGGTCAGATTTCTTTTGGCAGCCATGGTTTAGACAGTTAGTACGCATGAGTTAGCTGGGCCTTTAACTTGCACATACTGTAAATAGTTGTCAGCTTGAACCCATCAGGAGAGACCCCAAAACACACATCTACTGGTAGTCGAACCTCTTCCAAACATCAGGCGGTAGGGGAGAATCCAGTGGCATCACTTTACAGTGCAGTTATAAGCATGTACCAGGGTGCTAGTTGTTGGCTCCATCTAGCTTGTCCTTTGGGTGCAGGGTGCCTAGCATATCTCTAGCAAAGTGCTGGCTGAAACGACTCAGGCTGTGGGTCCCTGGGGGTGGGCAGGAGTGGTTCTGGACTTTCGCACTCCCCAGCACAGAGAAATCTCTTTGATCAGGCGACTCTCAAAGTCTCTCCTTGATCAGAATGGATTCTTTGTGGAGCCCCAAAGTGAACAAAAATTTTCTACAAGTACTTTGGCTACAGTGGATGCTTTCTGGTCTTTAGGTGGGAAAGCTTGGGCATATCTCGTGAAATGGTCAGTGACCACCAGCACATTACTGATATTTCTTTGATCTGACTCCAAACTTAGAAAATCAATACTGGACCAGCTCCATGGGTGCACTGGTGGTTATGTTAACAAGGGGCAGCCCTCTGGGGAAAAACTTTCCTCTGTAAGCAACGCGACTACAAGTTCGAATGTGTTGCTCCACATCAGCCCCATCTTAGGCCAATAGAGATCTGAATCTCACCAAGTCAAGTGTTCTGTCTATACCAAGGTGCCCCATGTGGTTGTAGCAAGGACCTCAATACTAGTCTCGAAGGCAGTGGGCAGCACTAGTTGTTGTTTGTCTACTTGTCCCCTCTGTCTACTGTTTCTCTGTATAACAGTTTATTGATCAGTTTCAACTTAGGACCTTCTTTATATAACAGTGCAGTTCTCAAATCAGTGGGCGTAATTTGGACACATCTTTTCCTGCATAGGGGCTTCTAAAGCTGCTTTGATCATGGGATCGCTGGAGTTGAGCCCGCCGAATACTGTCATTGTCCAGCTGAGGCAGTGCTCCAATGTCTATTGCAGAAAAGTGGCTTATAAGCAGCAGGTATGCAATTCTCAGAGCTCCCAAGCAATCCACCATACGAGTCCACTGGTCCGTGGACATTTGTTCACCCTGTCAAACTTCCGAGCAGAGTGCCGAATGTCCAGGTTCTGCCAGTGGGACCCAATCAGCTCTGGGAACAGGCCTCCGGAGAGAGCATCAGCATCTATGTGGTTCAGACCTGCTTCGGTGACTCGAGAGCATAGTCATATGTAGATAATGCTGAAAGCCACCCTATGGCCAGTGGCATCCAACTTAGCTGAGGGGTCAGCACATAGGTCAAAAGGATTATTGTCAGTTTTTACTAGTATTTTAGCCCCATACAGGCACTCATGGAATTGGTCAACAATAGCCCACTTCAAAGCTAGAACTCCTAACTTATGTACAGGATAGTTCTTTTCGGATGGGGTCAGGCTTCTACTGGCAAAGGCCACTGGTAAGAGCCATTCTATAAGTGCTCTTGTGATGCAACACAGCCCCCAACCACTAAGCTAGCATCCAGTGTGCAGGGCCGTAAGGTTTTCTTGGATCGGCATGAGGCCAGCACTGGAGCATGGAAGTTGATATATGATCTCATGAAAAGCAGTCTCACAATCAAGGTCAAAGCGGGCCCCAAATACTTCTTTCGGATGAAAATACACACTCTTTCAGATGCTTGAGGGATGCTGACACCATTTTTGTGGAATTGGGGGGATACCCTTGGTAAGGAGGTTAAGTAAAAAAGCGGATCTATCTTGAATAGTCCTTGATGAAGCCCGATAATAACCACAGAATCCCAGGAATCTTTGCAGTTCTTTTTTTAGATTTTGGGCTGTGGCCAGGTGATCAAGGCCTCAACTACTTGGGTCAGGTCTCTATTCCCTCGGTGGATACCATGTGTCCCACATACTTTACTGATGTTTGAAAAAATTGACATATCAATGGACAGTTTAGACCAAAGAGTCCTCCAGTCGGTCCAATACCTTAAATAATCTGCTCTCATAGTGTTCCTCCAGTGAGCTGCCAAACACAACATCATCTAGGTATACCAGGCACTCTAGTAAGTTCATTAACTCCCCACTGCACTCCATCAATGGGTGAAAAGTGGCTGGGGCACCTGAAATCCATGAGGCATCCTCAGCGAATTCATAGAAGCCAAAGCGGACAGATAAAGGCTGTCTTTTCACGGTCCTCTGGGGCCACCGGGATCCGATAGTACCCACTAGGAGATCCAGCACAGAGAACCACTTCTCCCGTTTAGGCAGTCAAGCATCCTGAATGCAGGGGCATTGTGTACTGATCAGGGATAGTCCGCTTGGTTTAAGTGCGATAATCCACACACATCATACTGTTCCATTCTTTTCTACTACCACAATGGGGGAAAGCATAGGCTTCTGGATTCTTGTAATACACCAGCAGCTAACACACATCTCTTGCAGATGCCGTCTCCATCATCTAATGCCAGCAGGTGCCAGGCGTCGAGACCTCTCAATGAAATGGTCTTTAGATCATGCAACCCGGGATATTGTGCTCAGCTCCTTGCCACGATCCTACATCCCATTCCTTTAAAGAAAACACCCTGGTCTCTCTGGGCAAGCTTCTCACTGATCTCTCACTTTCCATTCAGCTGGCAGCGGGAGTCACTTTTCAAATCAAACAAGTTGTATACTCTGTCATTCTTCCTTGAACTCTTGCTGCTGGGTAGCACTGCAGTGCACAATGCACAATAACAGAGATGCAACCTCTGTTTACTCAAATGTCTCTTTCAGACACATTATGAACTTGGACCATTACCCTTCTGGCATAAGCATGGGCTCTAGCGGCAATATACTAGGCTTGACCAGCAGTCCCTCTGGCAATTTTCCATGCGCCTGGTGCATCCAACATTAATATTTTATTCTTAACATCCTTTCTGATCTGTCCCTGGCAAGGTACACTGGGCATTTAGCGCCAGGATCAGAGACTCAGGAATCCTTCTTCCCATACAATTCCGACCCGGTTCCTCTGGTTCCTGTTTTTTTCAAGCATCTATACATAGGCCTTCTTAATTAAAAGCCCGAACTCTTAAAGCTCTACTAGTCTTTGACCCTGTTTTTCATAACACAATGCCAGCCTTCGACATATGAGCATTTGTTTCCAATCAACAAAGGGACACCATCATACAGTCCAGTGGGGGACACACTAAGGCTAGGGTCTCTACTTGTTAGAGCCACTCTCAGCCCGGAGGTGGGAAAGACAACAAGTCAGGATATACCCGGAATAAGGGGTAAGGCCTTCTCCTGTAACCCCCATACATACAGTCCTTCTAATGGTTTGTAAAGGGGTACGTCTGACAAAATGCTTCTGATACCAATCTTGGAACATAATTAGTCACTTGGGAGCCACTGTCTAATATAGCTCTTGTAGACACTCCATTCACCTTCACAGTGGTCTCCATGGAGGGACCCACTATTCTGGACCAGTCTGGAGAGGCAGTGGTGGGCCTGGGCAACTGACCTTGCCACAAGGGCAATGAATTAGCATTTTTGGTGCCCTCACTGGGATCATATCGTGCACCTCTTAACCACTGATTTCTTCTCGGACTCTCCTTGTAGCTATATGCAACTTTGTCAGTGTCTTTGGGACTGGCATTCCCTTTTCATGTGCCCATCTTTCCCACAATTATGTAAAACATACTTCCTGGGAGTTTGAGCTGGCGGGCGCCACACTGGGAGCCAGGGCGAGGGAATACTAACTGGAAACCTTGGTGCCATCTCTGTCTCTGCAGTGATAAGCATTTGGAGACATCTCGTCAGTTTCTCCTTCCATGGTCAAGGAATCGAAGTTGGAGCTGTTATCAGCAGGAATACATGGTGGGTACCCCCACCCCATAGAAATGCAGTCAGGATATAGGGCGTTTTCAAGGCCTTGATCACATATCCTCCGTGCAGAGAACCTCCACCTCCATGGGATCTACTGCTGGTATTGACTAAGCTCATGGACAAGCCATTCGAACCGATGCACAGGTGTGACATCTCTCACCTGTCATGGAAGACTGCCTTCTTGGTGGCTATCACGTCAGCCAGAAGGATGGGAGAGCTCCAGGCGCTTTCCATCGAGTCTCCTTATCTGGTCTTCCACAGGGACAAGATTGTCCTGCACCCCCACCTGAAGTTCCTTCCAAAGGTGGTGTTGGAGTTTCACCTTAATCAGGTGTTGACTCTGCCGGTGTTCTACCCCAGTCACACCTCAGAGGCCGAATATAGGCTCCATACTCTGGACCCTAGAAGAGCGCTCTCTTATTATAAGGAGCGGACGGTTGAAGTTCGGGGAGAGGTTTGCCAGCTGTTTGTCACCTGCGCTGAAGCTGCACCTGGCAGACCTGCAGCCAAGTGGATGATAGGCAGGTAGGTCACCTCCTGCATAGATCTCTGCTATAGGTTGGCGGGCATGGAGCCTCCCAGAGAGATAAGAGCTCATTCTACCCACCATACCGCTACATCGGTGGCTGCTTCCAAGGATGTCCCTATCCAGGAAATCTGCAGGGCTGCTACCTGGAAGTCGGCACACACCTTCATTACCCATTACCACATCGACCTTGAGTTATGCCGAGATGCTGGTTTTGGGGCCTCGGTTCTCCAGTCATTATTCCCTAAGTAGGGGGTGTGCGCCTTGCCTCCCTCCTCCCGGAGAACTGCTAGGAGTCTGCCAGACAGTGTGGATGAACAACATATCCATGTCCCTAGAAATACAGGTTGCTCACCTGTAACAGGAGTTCTAGGAATGGTATATGTTGTTCATCCACACGACCCACCCGGCCTTCCCGGCTTCAGCGCACAACCTGGCTTCCAGCAGGCTTGATCTGGCGTCATGAGGCGGAGCTGAGAGTTTTACCACCCGGGTGGGTGGGAGGAGCCAGCTTGAAGATCTTCTGGCAAGATTTAAAGTGGCAAGGAACCTGCCAGACAGTGTGGATGAACAACATATACCATTCCTAGAACTCTTGTTACAGGTGAGTAACCTACATTTTCCTGTAGTTGTGAAAAAGGAACCCCTCCCCCACCAAGCTTCTAGGAATTAGAAAATAAAAGATAAGCCACTTTGGTACCACCTCTGAACAGTCTGGTCCATCCGGGCTGGTAAAAATTCAGCCTCTGACTTAATCTTAGGAAGTATAGCAGAGGAGCCAGTTCCGGGGTAGCCCTTATTTTATACCAAATTTGTAAGTTATGTTGGGCCCCTATGCAATAGTCCCCCAGATGCGGAAGAGACAACATAGGTGCAAATACTACTCGGGAGGCATCATGCAGGTCATTAAGTGAGATCTCTATGAGCTTCCAGGGGGCTTTGCAGTATGGATTAAGCCAGTCCAGAATTTGACTCAGCATGACTGCGTACACCTAGGCCCAGATATTCAAACTGCGCCAGGCTGTGGCGCAAGACTGGGCGCAAGCGCAACCTGCTGCGCGGGGGCGTGGACTGGGCGATATTCAACGGAGCTGCACCATGGCTCAGCAGCGTTGAATATCACACCCTGGCCACCCCCAGTGTGCATGGCGCAGTGGTCAGAATGGAGCATGGGGATGTGCTAGTGCAAGTTCCATTACGCAAGGTGCAGCAACTGCGATATTCAAAAGTTGACATGCAAATGGGGCCATAATGCATGCAAGGTGCACATGGGGCCATTTGCATGTCATTATGGCTCCATTTGCATGCAGGTGTGCCGATCCCCGATGACTTGAACCTGGCGCCCTGCCAGGCAGCAGCCGTCGGGGATCAACGCCCCCTGCAGTGCGGCAATGTGCCCCACAGCCCAATCGCGGGCTGAATTCAAATAAAATAAACCGCTATCCCTGGTGGTCCAGTGGATCTGACTGCCCAATCGCGGGCTGTAGTAAAAATAAATAAAGCGCTATCCCTGGTGGTCCAGTGGATCTGACTGCCCGATCGCGGGCTGTAGTAAAAATAAGCGCTATCCCTGGTGGTCCAGTGGACCGCTGCCCGCCTGATTGCAGGCTTCAGTGAATAAAAGATAATTCCAAATTTACCTGGTGGTCCAGGGACGCTGCCTCATCGCTGGCTGAAGTAGAATTAAAAGAAACCCATCATCCCTGGTGGTCCAGTGGACCTCCCTCCCCACCCGCCTAGTGATCCCCTGCCCCCGTCAGCGGTGGGCTGTGGCACCACTCGCCTGCCGCCCGCGCCCCACCGACTGATAGTGACAGTTGGTCCAGTTGGGAGCAGCCAGCCAGGCAGCCTATACCATATTACACATTCAGTCCCATTCACATATCTGGAATGTGTAGTAGGGTATGGCTGCACACCATTGGCTTACGCTGTGGACCAATGGGCGACAGCTCACTGAGGTGTCAGGCGGCAGGCGGGTGGGTGCCGCCGCTGACCGGGGCGGGCGGTGGGGATCAGTGGGCGGTGGGATGGGTCCACTGCATCACCAGGGGTGATGGGTTTTTAATTCTACTTCAATCCGCGATCAGGCAGTGGTCCACTGAACCACCAGGGATACTGGAATTATCTTTTATTCACTGATGCCAGCGATCGAGAGGGCAGTGGTCCACTGGACCACCAGGGATATTGGAATAATCTTTTATTCACTGAAGTCCCGCGATCTGGCGGGCAGCGGTTCACTGGACCACCAGGGAAAGCGCTTTATTTTTACTACAGCCCGCGGTCGGGCAGTCGGGTCCACTGGATCACCAGGGATAGCGCTTTATTTATTTTTACTACAGCCCGCGATTGGGCAGTCGGGTCCACTGGACCACCAGGGATTTAGGGTTTATCATTTTATACTGATGCCTGCAATCGTTCATGGGGGGGTGGGCGCCATCATGGAGGTGCAGCCGGAGCTCGGGTGGCCACCCACAGGTGGCAGCTGCCGTGTTGCGCCCTGCAGTACAGCAGCTCACCTGTGGGTGGCCAGCCCTTTTCTTTTTTTTGCTTAACTTTGTGCTGGTGCAGGTAGGGCATGCATGGCTCCGCACATCCCGGGCTGAATATCGGGCTGTGTAGAGTATGCATAGGCACGCCCCCACCACCAGCGCCTGCATACATTACTGATGCACTCCGGGCGTCGGAGATTTGTGCCGCACTTTCCCTTTGAATATTGCGCGGCAGCACATCAGTGGTTGCGCATGGCACAACACTGTCGTGCCATGGGCATCCCTTGGAATATCTGGGCCCCTAGTGTACTAGATTAAGGAGGTTCAGCCCCCAATCTTTTGGGAGCTGAAGTAGACCATCTAATACAGGGTTTACGCCTGCCCAAATGAATATAGCTAAACCTTTGTTCCAGGATGAGAGAAGGATAGGGATTGTCTGGAATAAATAGAGCAATCTAGGTAAAATGTTCATCTTTATAAATTCTGTTCTAGTACAGGAGGGGAGATGCAACTGTGCCCACCGATGAAGATCTGCCTCCAGCGTCTGTATAAGGGGTTTGTAATTTATGAGGCACACATTTTGAAGGCATTGGGGTAGGTAAACGCCCAGGTATTTTATTTTGTGCCTTGCAATTTAAAAGGGAGAAGTGCCTGCAAAGTTGGGGGAGGAGAAAAATTCGGCGTCCAGACCTCCGTCTTGGCCAGATTTACCTCATAACCTGAGACCAGTGCAAATTCCTTAGTATCTCCCAGATTGCTGGGAGCACCCTTTCAGGTTCCAAAGTGAGAGCAGAATATCATCTGCATATAATGCAATTTTATAGCTCTCCTCCCACCGAATTCCCTGCACATCCCTTGAGCTTCTGATGGCTGTCGCCAATGGCTCAATATAAATTGCAAACAAAGGGGGAGAGGGGACACCCTGACGGTGCCCCTCCAAGAGCAAAGGGGTAGAGACGTTGCCATTTATTCTAATGTAGACCCTGGGGGCAGCATATATATTACCTAACCAGGCAATACACTCCTCTGGAAAACCAAAGGAGGCCAGTACCTTCCATAAAAAATGTTCTCACCCTATCAAAGGCCTTAAAGGCATAAAGACTAAGAAAGGAAGCTGAGTGGGAGCGTCTGGAAATATGGTCCATAAGAAGTCCTCAGTGTTATCAGAGTGTCTGCCTCAGCTTAAGAAAACCTGCTTGGGCCGTGTGAATCAGACCCGGAAGGATATTTTCTAAGCGATGGGCCCACACGGCCATGTAAAGTTTATAATCGCAATTTAAAATGAAAATGGGCCTGTATGATTCTGGGAGTTGGGGATCTTTCCCTGCTTTGGAATAGCGGATATCACTGCATAAGCCCAAGAAACCGGGAGGGGGTCACCCTGCTGGACCTCCTGAAAAGTCCGTCTTGTGAGAGGTAAAAGATAGGGCAGGAAGGTTTTATACCATCCCATTGGGAACCCGTCTGGGCTAGGCACTTCAGTGTTTAGCATTAGTTAGTATTGCCTTAATCTCTTACTCTGGGATTGAACGGAGTAAAGATTTTTCTTGAAGCTGGGAAAGTTTAGATATAGTAAGGGGAGATAAAAAGGCTTGTATCAGGGGATCAGAAGGGGGAGATGGGTCCACATGCAAGTCTTTATAAAACTGCTGGAAAATCTGCAGTATGTCTGCAGTAGTCTGAGCTATTCCACTTGTCCTAGGGTTTTTAATCTTAGTAAGACAAACCATCTGCTGGAACCCCCAATCTGCTTAGCTAAGGCTCTGGTCCCTCTGGGACCCCCTTCGTAATGGAATTTTTTAATGTACAAAAGGGCCGCCTGGACCTTTGAGTCCAGTATGCCCTGTAGTTCTGATTTAAGCCTTAGTATCTCTGCATCTGAGACATTTCCTACCCTGACTTCTTGATTGTTGTAGATCCCTTAGCCGGGTCTGCAGCGGAGTATGTCTGACCTCACATTGTTTACGCTTCCGAGAAGCATAAGCTGTAATTTCCCCCTTGGCCACTGTCTTAAGAGTATCCCAAATTAGTACTGATGGGTCATCAGGGGAAAGATTATCTTGTATAATTTGAGGAATTCAGCAGTCCATTATAGTACAGAACTCTTCAAGTAGGGAGAGATTTAGGTGTCACAGTGTAGATTTATGTAATTTACCTAAATTCACTTTAAGCGGAAGGGGAGTGTGGTTCGACATAATGCGAGCCCCCAGTGACAGATCTTGCATCCTGTCAGCATGTTCAATGGACACAAAGAAATAGTCGTTACAAGAGGAGGTTTTATATCTGGGTGAAAAGTAGGTATGACCCCCACGGTGAGGAAAAGTGCCACACATCCCAGCAGCCCAAGCGCTGGAAAGCTGTGTCTGGTAATCTCTGAGAGGCTGTTACCGGTGCCTCTGGGAGGGGACGTGTTCTAAAGTAGGTGATATCGTCACACTAAAGTCTCCCCAAGAATCAGGACTCCCTCCCTTGTATTTCCACCAATTTATTAAAGAAGTTTCAAAGCGGGCTGGATGTGACCTCTGTTACTTATCTTAATTTGTTGATTACTATTTATAAAATGGCAAGCAAAATTGTAGAAATTTCTTTGGTCAAGAGATGTGACCATGCATTAAATCTATTGAAATGCTTGGTCAGCTGCCAGATCTCATTTACATCTTTAAAAACAAACAAAAAAAACTCATAACACATATCAGTAAGCCAGTTTAAAAAAAAAAAAAAAAAAAAAGCCAGCAGTTGCCATGTTATTCTCTGCCTTTACTACTACTAAATTTAAACATACTTTAGATATTATGTTGACATTATAAGAATAAGGAAACAACAATGTCTAATTCAGCACATATTCTGAAAGAATTCCCTGCCATTTACATAAACTAAAGCACTTTCCTGCACCTCAAATTTAACTTTTTGGCCTCTGTTTTAAAAGAATAGTTTTCTCTCAATCCCCCCGCTAGGCAGCACTGCCTTATCCAGTCATCCTTGATCAGTCTTGTTACCCTACTCCTCGCTCAGTCTTACTGGAAATGCAGTCCCATCCTCTCCCAATGAAAAAACAAACAAAAAAAAACTCTGTTTACCTCACTATACTGCTTCAAAATGAATATACATTCGTTGTAGCCCACCAGCTGTCTCCTTCTTCGAGGGGCGGAACAGCAACAGGAGAGCTTCCTCAGTGTGAGAACAGCTGAAGACATCTTGACAACCAGTTGACTTGTTATATTTAACTGACACAAGTTTCTACTGTACTGCTGTGAGGGGAGCATGATGGACATGCTGGGAGATGTGATGGACATGGCAGAGTCAGCATGAGTAAACTGAACATGGATGGAGGCGGCAGACCACAATGACATGCGCCATCTCTGCCTTACATAACTTTCTCACAGCACTGCTGTGGCAGAGAACACACATTGACATGAATAAGCTACCTGCCTCAGTTCTGGTCCTGCTGTTCAGGGGTGGGGGTGGGGTGGGAGGGTGGATGGGACACTGATTGCAATGCCTACTCCACTTGTATCCACAGTCACTTGTAGTGACCGTCAGTTAAAACAGGAAGTGGACCATCGGTTCAAACAGGGCGCTGCTCAGCAGCAGTGTCTGTAAATGGGAAGTAAAAATGAAGGAGCAGACAACAAACACAAACAAAATGGACTCCTCTACACAGCATAAATCGGACTCACAGCGCCTCCTGCTGCTCTAATGTAGTACAGTTGCAGTACAGAACAGGAACTGTTTATTCAACATTACTTTTTTTGTGTACTTTGTCATTTCAGAGAATAACAATACATGATACAAAATCTCATGCAGGAATTCTACAATTATTAGTGGGTACAAACCCATGCAGATTAAAGGGAGAAAACAAATGAATCAAAGCCCTGCACTCTGGTACAGTAGGAGATGGAGGAATTCCTATAAATCTATGTAATGTCCATTAATGCCAGCCGCTTCAATGGCATGGGTAGTATCCTCTAGGGAGAAATAAAAGAGAGCTAAAATGCACTAGCTAGAGTGCTATAACCCTTTCTTACACATAATAAACAGTCGGGGATAATTAGGCTTCTGAGAGGTTCCCCACCAAGTATAGTAATTTAACTAATATATAGTGTATGGTGGAATGCTGTTGTGCATGGAATTTCATGTCTGGAATATGTTTATTTTGCTTCAGTAGCGACATCATTATGTTGTTCTGCTGTAGTAGTGATGTCACTACTGCAGCAGAACAACTTGGAATGGGTGCCACATAGTTGATTGCCCCTATCCAATTAAGCTGGAATATTTTTTTTTATTTGAACTTGCAGAAACATCTGCAGCAGTTAAAATTTCTATTCTCCGTTTTCTTTACAAGCTGGTTTTGTGTGATTTTCTATGCTGTGATTGCCCATAACTCTATAAAAGTTGTATATGAGCAGTCTCACTCTTGAGATCATCTGTTGCCAAGAAACCCTCGATACAAGAATACCCTTGTTGCATTATTACTGCTCGTACACAATCCTCTATATATACATATAATAGCAAGCTAACACATTATAATAACATAAATCAGCCAGAACCACTTTGCCTCCTATATACAGTAAGTGCTGGCATACATCCTAGGGAAGAGAGATGCCATATTATAACTATATAAACTTAATGAATGTTCCAAGAATAGGTAATGCAAACATCCCAAAGTTCAAGAACAGTCAGAAACTCTATGCCATTTTATAACATGGCTCCCAATATAACAAGTTCAACATTATGATAGCGAACTTTCCCCTTGTGCCCCCGGATTATATCACCAGCCAGATCTTAACATACACTTAGCAGATTAGTAAAGGAGGACTTAACAAAGTAAATATAACTTGTGGTTAGAATAGAACCAGTACCTCAACTTTCATCTTCATCCAAGTCGTCTTCTTCATGCTTGATTCTGGATTTGGCTGCGAATTCCTTGATGTGATCCGTCCACTGACCACTGTGACGCTGGCCTGCTGGTTATGATTGTTCTTTGATGTTTGTAATATAAAATGTAGTGTGTGAATCGTCTCCATAAGGCAGCTGTGCCATGGTTCAGGTTTTAATGCAAATACTGGATGTATTAACCTGAAACCAGGAGGTAATTAGAAAGATTAGAGAGCCTTAATTAAGGTCTCCTGTTTATCTGACTTAATTGGAGCTGACCAACTGCCAGGATATAGGGATTGTAAACTTTTATGGCGTTTTAGAGGAAGAAAACATGTCATATCACTATGGTGCTAAAAGTTATAAGATCCTTGGAGCAGGAAACCACACAAGGTCAAAGGAAAGTTTGATTAAAAGTGTCTTATTGGGAATCAGTTTTGCTGATGTCACCTTATTTAATATACCTCCTGATAGGACATCCTGTTTTGTATAATTTTTATATTCTAAAAGGAGGAGCAAGATGGCGTCAGAGAAGGAGGAGACAGAGTTGAAACTGTGTTCTGTATTTCCACTGACACATTTCTTTGTGGGCTCTTAGAAACAAGAACTAACTATAATCATTGTAAGAAGGTAAATACATTAGATAGAAAAGTCTAATTGCATTGTGGTAGGAGTTTGTTTGTACTTTAACCTTGCTCTTTTTAGAGATTGTATGCTTTGTGATATGTGGTTCTGTGTTTACAATTTACGTATTTTTTTCCATTTTTAAGTAAATCTCTTATATTTAAAAAGACTGCCTGAGCGTGTGTTCGAAGTTCAGCGATCAGTGTTTCATTGCTGGTGTAAGATCAGTCCACAAACATCTGTCTTCTTCGAAATTCTCTGTTAAAAGATCAAAGTGGAACTTTGACCCAGTTGCCTACATGGAAGCCCTAAAATACTCCATATGATGTTAGGATTTTTATCTGGCAAAGACAGTACAGTCTGCTTATAACATCCTCAATGATATAATCCTAGGGCTTTAAATAAATGTACTCCTTAGTAAAAGTCCGTGAAAAACAAAACATGACGATGGGTCTCATCCGAACTAAAATCTGCCCTTCTTAGAGAGGGCTAGTCTGGAAAAAGCACAAAGATCTAAGACCCCATCGGACTGGCATGCATTTAGAAAGGCCAGAAAGCTCTGTACCAGGATGACGAGAGATGCCAAAGCTGCTTATTGTGCCGAACTCAACTCTGCCACTAAGCACCCTGCAAAATTCTGGAACACTGTCAAGGACCGCCTGGTCACACACCAGCTAACTCTCTCGTCCACCTAAGATCATATCTGGCAATAACATCATCACCAACCAAGGGAAATCCTGGACTCCTTTAACAACCATTTTACAACTGCTGGGTTTGCCTTCGATAACTCTCCTGCGAACCTGCTACGCTCCCAGCTGGATACTCCTCATACTGAAGCCCGAGTCATGGATACTACATTTTCTGTACAACCTGCCACCCTGAAACAGGTCGAAGATCTCCTGTGTCAGCTGGACATTAAGAAAAGTGCTGGTGCAGACTCCATGGACCCTTACTTTCTGAAGATTGCTTACCACATACTAGCTGCACCTATAACGCACCTATTCGACTTATCTTTGACCCAAGGAATCCTCCCATCCATCTGGAAAACGGCGCATGTGATACGTCAGTTTAAATCAGGGAATTCCTGTGACCTCAACAATTACAGGCCAATTTCCCCTACTCCCTGTCCTGTCAGAACTATTGGAAAAAATTGTAAGTACACAACTGAGATTATACTTAGAATCAACAAATCTTCTAAACACTGCCAATCCGGATTCAGAGCTAAACATAGCACTATTACAGCCCTTTCAAAGTGACCAATGACTGGCAGCAAGAACTGGACAAAAAACTTAATCTGCGCCATATTCTTAGACTTGAGCAAGGCTTTCGACATTGTTGACCATTGCCTGCTCCTTTCATCCCTTCAGTCTATAGGTCTTGACTCGCTTTCCCTTTGGTGGTTCACCAATTATCTCACTAACCATCTACAGCAAGTCAAGGCCGAAGGCGAACTCTCACCTATCAAACCCCTACTTAGGGGGGTGCCACAGGGATCTATTCTTGGTCCCATACTGTTTGCAATTTACATCAATAACATTGATGACAATATAGCTAAGGCTAACATTCACCTATTCGCGGATGACACGGTGTTGTATCTGAGCCGCCCATCTCCAGAAACCACATGTAGTGACCTACAAACCGAATTCAACCTGCTACAAAACCAGCTTCTACACAAAAAACTATTACTTGTCGCTAAAAAAAACAAAGCGACGCTTCTCTCTCCTTTAATACACATGGCTAACCCGGTCATTTCAGGATCTACACCACAGATCTCTACAATTCTAGGGGAAAACCTAGAATTTGTTACAAAGTTTAAGTACCTGGGAGTTTGGTTAGATCATAAACTCTCCATTGAGCACTTAAAGGGCTTGCTAAAAAGACTGTGTCATAGACTTGAACTCTAATTTAGGATTAGCTACCTTCTTGCAAGTGATGCCAAAGCAAGGCTGGTTCAAGCAACATTCCTTTCACTAATAGACTACGTGGACTTCCTATATAGTCAGTGTCCTACTTCTCGGCTCTCAAAACTGGATACGGTCTACCACAGAGCCTTGAGATTTATTACCAACCTTCCCTTCAACACACACCATTGTTCACTATATGCAGCCGTAGGTTGGTCCTCCCTCCAGTTTAGACGAGAAAAAAAATGCCACCATATAGACCTACAGAGCTATTTCAAAAAAACATCCACAATATATTATGGATTGCCTCCCACTAAACCCATTAGGCATCTGTACCCTGAGAAGTTACTCCTATATCCTATTGAAAATACCCAAAGTCCACTGCCGTCTGGGCAGAGCAAGCATTAGCTTTGTGCTGCCAACATTATGGAACAATCTGCAGAAAACTTTAAAATTGAGCTCAGTTATCAGCATTGCTTCATTCAAGACCCTTTATTCCGGCGTCTTCTGAAGGAACAATGCAAAGTATCTAGCCACTAAGTTGGAATTAACTCCCACAGCATCTCCATATTATCTGTCTACTAACCTGCTCTATTATCCAGTTATTTCCATCCTCTACTGCTTTCTACTGCATTCCACTTCTTGTTCTCAGCTCTTAATTCACCTACACTACCGTTATCAGTTTTATCTAGCACCATCTTGGGATCAAATTTGTCTTGTTCAGCTGGTGTCCTCTCCCTCACGTACTGTCCCTGCACCCGTAGGCCCACAGTACTGCCCCACTATTTACCCTCCTGAACACAAACTTTGCCCACCTGCTTAGTTAAGCTGATACCACTGCAGTATCATTTGTACATATGTCACATTTGTAAATAATGTATCTGTATGCCTATCCATGATGTTGTATACTGCCTTGTAAATTTTCATGCTATACCTTGGCTGGATATATATATATATATATATATACACACACACACACACACATGTAACAACCTACCCTAACCAGGTCCATCTTGCAGAGGACCACACTCGTGGAGCAACTTGATAGACCCTCCGCAGTTGAGCCCAGTAAAAGTCCTCCGAAGTTTCCAAATTAGCAGCGAGCCACTCTTTTAGGAATTTTAACAAGTTGGTGCTCTTTGCACCTTCAGGGATGCCGACCAGGTGCAAGTTACCTGCTTGCAACTCGTTCTCCAGGCTCTAAAGTCTGCTCCTCATTGCCGAGTTTTCCTTTGTTACAGCTGCCATTGTAGCTTGAGTGGTGAGACTGTTTCTCAGTCTCTAACACTAAAGAGCGGATCTCTATCAAAGCTGCATCATGCATCTCTAATTTTGACAGTGTCTTTTCTATTTTAGTGTCCATAGCCTTGACGGTCTCCAGAATGGTTTGCCATGGAGGAGTCGAGGTAGAAGTAGATTGATCACTTCCCGTCTGGCTACTATTACCTCTGTTCTGAACAGGCCCTGATGCAGTAGGCTTAGGCTGGCCAGAAAACTGATTTTTCTGTCATCCCATTGTAATATTTGGTATCCTCCAGTTACTCTGATTCTCAGGAGATCGAAGATGGCTCTCAAAAAATATAGCTTGATGTATAATCAATTTAAATGTAAAATAAATAAGTTGCTGTGCAGGAGCTCCCTCAAAAGCATCCTATCCAGAAGCTGGCTCCCTGTGCCCCCTCAACATTACTTTTTTCTTTCCAAACATATTTAAAACATTTTTCTACTTACAAAACCAACTTCAAATTAAAAAAAAATCCTTACAGGAAACGCCATTTTATAAGTGTATGAAGCCACTCCAGGGTGTGCATTAAAGGATTTTAATGGATTTCTCAGAGCGTAAGACACTCTGCCTTCAGCCTCATGCCTTAGATGCTTTTGGGGTGTGTATTAAAATCCTTTAATGCACACCCTATCGTGGCTTATTACTTATTTGTTCTTTTGCCACTTCCACAATTTCCTGCATGTAACTTACTGTCAATGTTTATACTTAATCATTATTGTCTTGTTTATTTTGATTTACTTATTTCCATTCTATGTATTTTATACTCTGCATTTTGTTTCTGTTCTAACCTCTCCCTTCCCCAGGACGCATCTGAAATAAGCTGATGCCAGCTGAGCGGCCTTTCATGGTAAAACCTTTGAAACAAACCAACCCCATTCTCAACCATAGTTAGTTCTCCACCAGCACTGGATAGGGTAACAGGGGGCAGTAAAACTGAATTTGGGGGTGGGAGGTCCCTTGGAGTGATTGCAAAAAACATTAGAGGAGACACAGGAGCTCTTTGAACCAGCAGTTGAGTACCTGCTGTGTCTGTTCAAGCAGGAGCAGGCCTTCTCTGTAGGAATCCAGCAGTGAAATCATAGCCCATCAGCTGCAGTTGGTGTTGCTATGGCTACAGGTGAGCAATAGCTTTAATTCCATGGGTATCCGAAATACAGCCGTAGGACCCCTACTGAGTGAAAGCGTGCTGCGGTATTCTGCTGCTGAATTCCTGAAGATCAGCTTTGTATCACTGCTCAGACACCTCATGGCAGTATCTTTGTTGCATTGTAACAGGGTAGCCCAGCCACAGTCCTAGTGCTAAGAGTGATTAAAGTTGTGCAGTATCAGCAGACTCCTAGGGTCTCACCACTGCTGCTATCAAATGAAAATTCTTCTACTGCAGCAACCTTTTTTTCCCAAAGCAGGGAAATCTGAATTCAGACTTGCATATGAACATGGCAGTGAAGGCTGAAGGAGGCCTTTAACCCATCGAGAGTCTCCTATTTCTTACTAGTTAAAGCCCTGCATGTTACCTTCCCTCATATAGTGTCTGTTTACCCAGAAGAGGACAGGACATTGAGCCCCATATTCAGAGCCAGACGGATGCATGCACATAACGGGGTGCCGCACAAATAAGTTGGCCTGGACAGCTCTGGTGCGATATTCAAACAGAATGCGCAATTGGAACAGACCATGCATTCTGTTTGAATATCAGACCCTGGATACACGGGGCACAACAAGCGGCTGCTATGCATGGTGCGGCACATCCAGGGTGCAGGGCTGAAGACCGCCTGTAGTGGAATGCGTGGCTCATACCTGTATGCGCCACAGCCCCCA
Organism: Neoceratodus forsteri; assembly: GCA_016271365.2. Classification (NCBI taxonomy): domain Eukaryota; kingdom Metazoa; phylum Chordata; order Ceratodontiformes; family Ceratodontidae; genus Neoceratodus; species Neoceratodus forsteri. The sequence goes on from CM028137.1 coordinate 361,227,039, forward strand.
AGGGCGATATTCAGCCCAAACATGCAAATGAGCCCATTGGGCATGCATGGCGAAAAGGGGCCATTTGCACACCCATTATGGGCTCATTTGCATGGCTGCACCCCTAACCTCAGTCTCCATAAAAATAACGAAACCAGACCAATCACCATGGTAGTCTGGTGTCCCCCTAGCCCTGAGCACTACTGTATATTAAAATAACCCCGATCCCCATTCCCTGGTGGCTAGTGGTCCCCTGTCCCCAGCCCCATATACTTTCACGAGAAATGGATAGGCTCCATAGGGTTAAGCACCTGCATAAATTAAGATATCCCGATCTCTCTTCCACAGTGTAGTGGCCCCCTTCCCATGCCCTGATCACCTGTATAAATTATAAGATATCCCCATCCCCCTTTTCCATAGTGTAGCAGCCCCCACTTCTCAGCCGTGATCACTGCTATATATTAAAATAAGCTTGATCCCCATTCCCTGGTGGATAGTAGTTCCCCACCTCAGTAGGCAGTAACCGACCACCATGCATCCCCCCATCCTGACCTGTGCCGGCAACTGGCACATCCTTCCTCACCCTGTCACTGCCAGCTGCCAACTGAGCTGTACCAGAGCGGGTACAGTAAATAGTATGCCCTCATTGGTTGACATATTTTAATATGTCGTAGTCCTCAGGGCTGGGGGGTACTACACTATGTAAAGGGGATCGGATATATTTATACATGTGATCGGGGCTGGGGTGGGAGGGATGTGCCTGCCCTAGACTGTGCGTGGGGCACCAACCTGCCCTGTACATAGTTAAAGTAGGGTTTCAAAAGTGTAACTATGCACCGGCACAGAAAGCCATAGTTGTGCTTTTGGGGGAGGGGGGTCCTCAGTATTCTGATGCATGAGAGACCCCTCATTTGCATAGGCGCATCACAATATTCTGTGCAGCGGCACAGTCAGGGGTGCATGGCGCATCGCTGGCCTTTGAATATGGCCACTCAAATGTCGGCCCGCGCAAGTCCAGAGATGCCTGGGCATCTAGGGATGCGCCATGCATCTCGTCTGAATATGTGGGCCATTATTCATTCTCTCTGGCCTTTTACAATGTTCATATTTTTAGAAATGAGATTTATACTCCTAAACCATCCATGTGTAACTGCACCTGAATAAAAAGTAATGTGAAAAACTGTAGTTTTCGTTGTTTTGTGTTTTTATGGGCAGCATTTTGTTTCCGTTCTCTTCATGCAACCAGTAATGTGGAGTTTTAACTATGTCATGGCTTGAGTATGGAACTCTGAGCATGGCTCTGATAGGTCAACAGCTCATTCTTGACTTCGCATTTTATACACAAACCACATGAGTACAAGTGATTTATATTACAGATGTGAATGTCTTAACAGGAATGTTTGAACACATATTCAGGGAATGTCCAAAGGAGAAACCACTGTGGGACAAGATTAAAGAAAAGGTTGAAGTCTAATTGAACTTGGGAGATGTCTTCAACTCTGATGTTTGCTTAAAGGAGAACAGTACTGAACCTACAAGTCATTTTCCCAATAGAAACTGCTTGTTCTGTGATTTACACTCTGGTAGTAAATATCATTTTAGAGTTGTATGATGTGGTTTATGTCCCTTGATTAGCTCTTCCATTGTTGGCACAATGCACCCATGTTCCTCTGTAGAACTCTGTGATTGAGAGGGACATAAACTAAATTACACAGCCCGGTGGCACTGAGGGTTGAGGCGCTGGATGCCTTACCTTGCGCTATGCTGGTGACCTGGGTTTGAGAATGACGTCTGGCATCGGGGTGCCCGGCCTGGGGGCCAGCGGGATTGAGAGAGCCTTGGGCTGCTCTCCTCTCCCGGGGGTGGGTTGTCACCCCTTCCATAGTTACGTCCCCACCAGGTGGAGGTCTGGTGGGGTAACTTAGGTGGACGGGGGCGGCAGTATGGTTGGGCAGATGGCGCTGAGCTGGCTTCTGGTTTGTGTGCGTGCACCTCCATGCACATATACAGCCATGTTTCGGGGCCCAGGGGGTGGGGGATGTGGGAGAAACCTACACAAAAAGCATATAAAAAGCTATATTAAAAAATTAAAAACGAAATTACGCAGTTCTAAAATGGTACTGAGCACCTAAGTGTGAAACAGAAACACTTACTGAGGTTACTAATAAGCTAGTATAGGTCATAAAATAAAATAATTGGAATGAGAGGCAGGCCGGTGGTGCAGAGGGCTGGCGCTGAATTTGTATACCTGCGTGCTATGCCCGACGACCGATTCGCGAAACACTGTGGTCACTCGGGGTCGGCTGGGCGAAAGGATTGAGCATCCGATGACAGCTCTCCTTCCTTGGGGGGTTGGGGGACTCAGTGCCACGGTGGCAGCATAAGCGCAGTGCTGGAGTGGGGCGGACCCACGCACAGGGTGTAAGACTGCCTCCGCAGAGGTGGAGACAGTCACACCGCCCATTGCACATGCATGCGTCCGGGGAGAAAACGGAAAAGGTCAGAGCTGGCATGCTCCTTGATGGTGGGCTGTGTCTGCGTGCCCCCCCCCCCCCAGTAATCTAGATGTTTGCTTCGGGGTGGGGGAGGCTGGCACCTAGCCACCCGGCCTTGTCACGAGGGTAACCCGTGGGCAATGGCGGTTGGGGCAGTGCAGGAAAGCCCACCAGAGATGCAAGTCCCTCCGAGGAAGGACCAGAACTGCTTGCCAGCTTCAACAGAGGAGTAGAAAATGCATGTGGAAAAAAATTTAATAAAAATAGTTGGAATGAGTTTTAGTAAAGCAGCTTGTTCAGCTGGGTAAAATGACTTAAAGATTCAGCCCAGTTCTTTAATTGGAAAGGTTCCTCTCGACATGGATAGGACAATGAAACACCAGATATTCATGATGGCAATGTGTGTGTGTAACACCTGGGCTCCCTGGGTTACTAGAACCCATTTTTCAGTGCAGTCTAGGTAGGACCTTGGCAGCACAAGGTAAAATCTATAGGGCTCCTTTATAAGCCTTCGGTCAGCTCTGCTGAGCAGGGGGTTCTAAATAACATTAATCACCGACAGAGGGGCTCTACCAGTGGATTAATGTCTGCTGGGGGGGGGGGTTGGTGCACGAGGGCGAAGTCCGAGGGTTCCAACCACCCAGCGGGCATTAATCCCTGGTAGAGCCAGACGCTGGAGGTGATTAATGCGCTTGTAACATGGCAAGCGCGATGGGGACATTGTGCGAGCCGTAGATCGCTCACAAATACAGAACAGTTGCCGAAGTCATACTGCTGCCTCCTACAATATCCTACTTTTGCTTGCATTGCAGTCAGTGTGATGATGTGCCTGGATGCGTGTTCCCGAGGCACGCTGCACATTCTTTTACATTGTGGAGCCTATTTCACACCCAACAGCAAGAGAGGATAACTGTCTGACAGAGACAAGAACGGGACATTTTTTGTGTTCGGAGCGAGGTGTTGTATCATTTCTCCTTAGACGGTATATGCTGATCGCCGCTGGAAGCAGTGCAGTATGGGAAAGGTATTTAGTGCAAGTACCAAATATTGACACGGTTATTATGCTTGTACTGGGGTACTCTACCTTGTGTGTTTGTGTGCCACCATACGTCTCGTGTTCAGCATTTGTTTTCGTTCATCCTGTGGTGTGTCTCGCATCCTCCGACTCGGCGGGGGACACTACGCCGCAACTCCGCCGGCCACCTCATTGCTGCTGACTGACTGCTGCCATCTACCGGCTTCTGCTGATAGCTACTACTGCTGTCTGTGTCTGCCGCTGCTCCCCCGTGCGCTCCTGATGGCATCTCCACGCTGTGTATTCCCATCTCAGTGCTGCACCCTGTGGCTCATGGACAATCTGGGTACTAACCCAGCAGGCTCTAATGAGTGCTGCTGTCTGTGGCCACAGGTGGTACTAACCGAGCGGGAATCACCTGTGGGTTAATCACCGCTTGGTTAGTGTCACTTGTGCCATTTCAGCCAATGCCGCTGCTGGCTTTCATTGATGTCTGGAGTGCCATGTTACAAATGGTATTTAGAACTCTTGCAGCAGCATGACCCATGACAGGAGTGTCCCAGTTGAGATTTTTGATGTCAGTCAGATAACAGTAGTTGAGAGAGCAGTTCAGAGTTCAGTTTGAGTGAGTTGGTCAGTCTCCTGCCTGTGGGTACAGTGAGTGCCAGAGGGAAGCCTCCCTCTTTTCCTTCTTGCCCTAGTACAGTAATGCAACAGTCCAGATGCCGAGTTGTGGTGGCTGCCATTTCCTGTAATGCCCTGAGGGGGTAAATCCTTCAGAAATTGTCTTGGGACTGGTAACAGTGAGTAGCAGCTGGGGCCATCCCCATCTTTAAGGATTTGAGTAAAAGTGCCACCCAGAACTGGACTGGTCAGATCCACCCTTCAGTCATGGAGAAGCATTGTGTTAAAATTTGTCCCTTCAGGACTATAAAGCAGGTTTACCCTTCAGCTTTGAGTGCCTAAAAGTCTGGGGGCAGTGTCCTTTTCAAAGCTGTTACTTTAACACTAAGCCAATACCTTCACAGGACTGAGATGCAAAGTGTTTTGTCAGAGCTAACATGGGACTGCTAAAAGCAACTGGTGCCTTCACAGTTTGTGACTATGTAGTGGATATAGTGTTGTCTGGCCTTTGACTGAAGCCGAGCTCACGCCTCGGTCCAGTTCAGGAGACGAAACCTGTTTAACACTTTATTTAGGGAGTTAGGCGCTGCCCTTCCTGTCTGGGATTGTATGCCTGTATGATAACTCTCCCACTAGAATTCTGCTTTGGTATAAAGCCATACTGCATGACTTCACTTCTACTTGAGGACATTCGATGTGTGTGTGACCTGTGTAACTTACTGGGGCCCCCTCAGACTGTGTAGAAACCCATCATTGCCAAGGTATCTCCCCTGGGACTTGGAAAAATAGACAGGTATCTCCCCTGGGACTCGGAAAAATAGACATGTTGTACTCCCCACCTCCTCTGGATAATGAGTCGGGTAATCGCACTCCAGCAACTGTCGCCATGTTACCGGGTAGGGTGCTATGCATGATAAAAACTGGAAAAAAGATTACATATGCTAAATGGTATGGCTTTATGCTAAACACACTACACTGAAAAAACATCCACAAGTTTACGTAACAGTTATGGTTTATTTCTTGAATGATGGAGATATTATATAATCTACTATTAGATAATAAAGATCCTAAATAATACTTGTTGTAGGCACATTGCCATCCCATTTAATAAATCTGTTGTATGTTGTCCTGTACACTTACTACCTAGTGGGGGGGGGCGTGGCCTAGGAGCTGAATGGAGATGTATTAGCGGAGCTCCAACTGAATCTACTCAAAACCTGAACCATCCCGCACTATATCGCCCAGAAAACCATCATTTGCATAGATCCTGTAGCCTCAATGCCAACTACATCAAAATCTGCAAAAAACAGGCAAATGACGCTTTAATCAGCCTCCTAACTTGAACACTACACTGAGGCCTGATGATCCAACGAGGGCCTTATCTTTCAGACCCAAAACCCACTTGACTCGAGGGAAACGCTGCAAACACAATGATGGATGCCAACTATCAAAATCTGGAAAGACGCTCCGTGATCTGATATATGAGCTGGGCACACAGATGCAGTCGAGTTTTGACAATGACTGCTAGATACAACACTTACAGCAAATGGTAAATCGACCTCTGAGACAGTGGAGGCTCATGCGAACCGAATAGCAGAAACGGAATCCAGAAATAGTGCCCAGAGCATACTACAGCCCAAGTGTTCGCAGATTTACAGCAAGCCCTTAAGGACAAAGAATTTGTAAAGCAAGTGGTGGACGACCATGAAAATCGGGAGAGGCGATGCAGTATTCATCTCATGGGCCTCCCAGAAGGTATGGAAGGAAGGACTGTTTAACTTTTATGAAGAGTGGTTGCAAAAGACCTTGATGCTCCCTCCAACAATTTCCCTTGAAATGGGTGTCCATTGCTGACCTGGTCAAAAGCCAACACCAGACCAAAAGCCACGGGCACATTTTGGTGAAGTTCCTCTGATTCCAAGACCACCAAGCAGTCCTTGCCGCTACTTGAAAAAGCGACCCCATCATAGTGCAAGGATCTCGAGTCAGCATCTTCCCAGACTTTTCTAGGCCATTGCAGACTTGGCAGCAAGCATTTGTGGAAGTTAAGTGCAAACTGCATGAAATAAACTGTCCCTCCATTCTGGCCTTCCCGGCGCGGCTGATTATTCGATACCTTGGCAGTCGACAATGAGCGTTCACTGAACCGGAAGCTACAGTGCAGTATGTGCAGGGCTTGTGACGATGCGAGCAGGATGATCGGGCAAGAGACACCGAAGGCTGAAACTGACAATTTAGTACTAATTTGTATTGACAATACACCAGGTAATCTCAGGGATGGGGTCTTAGGGAGGGTTCCTCTGGATCCGTAATTCCAGGGTTGGAGGCCCATCAGGGCAGGACTTAGGAGGCTCCCCAGTCTTCACTCACCCTGTCCCACAAAGGTAAAGCCTCAAGGCACTCTGATTCTGCTATCTCTTGGGCTACAATACTACGTGCTACTTAAAACTCTGAACATTGACTCTTTGCCCAGAGAACTCTATTACTGCTGTTTTGCATGTTAAATTTGGAAATATTATGCTAAACCCATATTTGGTTTATTTGAGGAGAATTCTGTGTTGGTGGTGGGGGGAAGGCACCTAAACCTGTAAATACAAGTTGCTCGGCCCAACACGCACCCGCTTACTACGGGCTTAATCGCACTTTGCACATCTAGGCGGGGGCACCTTTTATAATATTGGAAGAGCAATAGAGGCAAACTGGATTAAGCATATTTGTAACATGGCACTGCAGAGACCAGGCAAAGCGAGGAACGGCATTGGCTGAAATGGCCCAGGTGACACCAACCGAGCAATGATTAACCCACAGGTAACGCCTGCTCGGTTAGTACCACCTGTGGCCAACGCAGCAGTAGAGGGACCCGCCCGCCCTGTCACCACCCCTCACTACCCGCGCGTCAGGAGTTGCAACCTGGGCTCACCTGCCAGCTACCGTGCCATCACCAGAGGGTGACAGAAGCTACCCGGGATACCGCAAGTCACCACAACACCAGTCGAAGCACAGTGAGGAGAAAGCGAGTGCTCAAACATGGACCGATGCCCGCTACGCTCGGGTCTCTGTGGAGTCAGAGGCATCCCGCGATGGTGGAGGAGGAGTTCGCGCCGCTGCCACCGAGTGCTGCAGCAAGGCAAGTGCAACTCCCATGACAGAAAACCCCAAACCAGCAGCCAGCAGGTCAGTGGAGCCACGCCCCTGGGTCAAGGAGATCCTATGCAAGCCGATGATCTCGCGGGCCGCTCAGACTGTAGTGTTGTTTCCAGTTGCAGAAGTCTGCTCACCAGACAGTGCTGCTAGGCACACCAGAGCTGTGGAGGAGACCTGCGGGCAGCGCACCACAGTCCCTGGAGACAGCAGAATGCCGACAGGCACAGGTAGGAGCACTGAGCAACCATTGTGTAACCAGGACAGTAGTGCCACCGCAGGGAGAGGGCCCCCGGAGGGAAACACACACCTGGGAACCCCCAGGCAGACAGCAGACCCTGAAAGCCCTGCATCCAGCAGCACCTGCAGCACTCCTTGGGCAGCGACCACCAGCTGGGGGGCATGCAGCACACAGGACACACGCCATGCCATTGTGAGTGAGGAGCAGCTGGACAGCCTGGAGAGCTGAAGGGTGGAGGCAAACACCCACAAAAATACTGCGTGGGCCTCGCAACGTTTTCACAGACTGGCTGAGAGACACAGGACAGCAGATGGACCTCAAAACTGTCTCCCCAGCTAAGCTGGCAGCCATGCTACGCCAGTTCTACGCCTCTGTCTGGATGGAGCAGAGGGAGCAATACAGCCTCGGCTCCTTTGTTGGACTGCGTGCCGGACTGCAGCGCTACCTGACCGGCCCCCAAAATAAAAGGGTCCTGAACATTATCATGGACTGGGAGTTCGTGGCAGCGAACAATGTGTTTGTTGCGTCCTGAAGGACTACCGGCGTGCTGGGCAGGACACCGCCACCCACCACCCCAGCATCAGCCTCAGCGACCTGGCAAAAATCCACAGCTGCGAGAGGCTGAGCCCCGAGACCCCGTACGGCCTGGTTCACAGGCTGTGGTTCGAAATTCAGCTGGGTCTTGCTCAGAGGGGGAGAGAGGGGCAGAGAGAGTTGCACCAGAACTCCTTCACAGTCCAGGCTGATGACGAGTGCAATGAGTTCCTGGCGCTGTCCTTCAACGAGCAGACCAAGAACCATGGGCAGCTGGGGGACACCACGCGCCAGACTCTGAGGGGAGTACTGTACAGCACCCCTGGCAGCAGAGACTATGTAGTGGGAATGTACCGCAAGTACATACAGCGCTGCCCACACAACGCTCCTGCCTTGTACCTGCACCCTCGGAGAGTGGACCAGCTGGGCCCCAGGGAGCGGGACTGCTGGTACAGCCGCCAACTGATGGGCAAGAACTACTTGGGTGCCCTCATGCCCCAAATATCAGATGACGCCCAGCTCTCCATCCAGTACACCAACCACAGCATCCGGAGCACAGCGGTCACCATGCTGTCCCAGGCTGGTCTGGCGAGCAGAGAGATCATGTCTGTAACCAGCCATCGCTGGAAGACCAGTCTACGCAGCTGCTGGTCTCCCTCAGCAACCGACCGGAACAGGTGGTCGTCCGTGCTGTCCAGTGCCAAGAAACCACTGTCAGCCCCCACCCCTACCCCTGGAGTCCAGCAACCCATCCACAGAGCAGCCGGAGCCCTCAGCCTGTGCCGCACTCCAAGACAGCACTGGGGGGTCAGCAGGCAGCGTGGAACAGCCCCCCCGGACCAGCAACCTGCCATCACCCCGCAGCAGACAGTAGCTCCCGCAGACCTCCCAGGCACAGCCCCCACGAGCACACACCTCGAGAATGCGGCCACCCGACCTGCAAGAGCGGAAGCAGAGGACGCCGAGATCCAGCCCGGCAGCGCACCATGGGTCACCCGGCAGCCCCCTGCTTCCCAGAGCTTTCACATCCACAGCGTGACGGTGCACGGGCCGGTAACGTTCTCCTGTCTCCCGCAGGACAGCCGCCTCTGTAAGGAACTGTACATGATGACGTCATCACCAGAGCAACGCACGGCCCTGACCCCCCCCACCACCAACAAATCTGCATGCCACGCATCGACAGCTGCAAGCGCCGCGGATCTTTCACTACACAGCCGTCCTCCGCCCTGCACCTTTTGATCGCCCGATGGCACTGGACCCCCGCACCGCAATCATTGATGGATGCTGGACTGAACCCTGTAACCGATTTTGGTAACTGCTGTCACTGTAAGTTTAATAAACCGTTGTCATTCAGCAAACTGTCTCTGTGTCCCTGTGTCCTAGGGTCGCCGCAGCAAGGTGCACACATCAACATAGGCTCGCCGCCGCTGCAACGAGCCTATTGAGATAGCAGCGCATAATCACTTCCAGCGCCGCAGGTTTGCCAGTGATTAATGCCTGCTGGGTGGTTGGACCCTTGGCACCAACCCCCAGCGGCATTAATCCACTGGCAGAGCCGCCCTCTGTCTGTGATTAATGCTTACTGAAGCAACAGGGGACTATCACGCGGCACCACTGTGGGTGTAGAGCTGGTCCTACTGTCTGCTACCCTGACTACACTACTGTGCAGATGTCTCATGAAGGTTGAGTGGTGGGCTTTCGCTTCAGCAGGTGCCACCTGGGGTTGGCAGTCCAGGCCTCCTGCACCACAAAATCACGCTTATCAGCACAGGATGTTCCCATTTAAAATATTTTCCTTCTTCTGTAGTGGTAGATTTAGCGGCTCACTCCACGATAAGTAGAGGGTGAGAGATACAGTGTACAAGTATTGCAATTTGGGGGTTGAAGGAGAATCTGGTTAGAGAGTATGGGGGGGTAGATGTTCGGGAGGGGTTCTGAGTAGGAAAGCAACAGTTTGGGTACAGGGAGATTTTGTTTGTGGGAGGGGGTAGGGGGAGTTTTTGTGTTTGATATAAAGGGTGTTAAAGTTAAAAATTGTGAATGCAACAGACAATATTTACACAGAATGGACACTATTCAAGGGTACTACAAATCAGAAGTGGCTATATTATGTTTTTTCTAAGATGGCAGACTTAAATGTATTGTCATGGAATGTTAATGGACTGAAGACAGTGGTAAAAAGGAAGAGGATATGGTCATACATAAAGAAGGAAAGAAGAGATGTGGTATTGCTGCAAGAGATTCATCTCAGTAAAGACGAGGCAAACAGGCTGGCTCAGTCATGGGGAGGGGTTCTCTTGGTGGCACCATTCACCTCCAGGGCATAAGGAATGGCAATCTGGCTCCGTCCGGGCCTGCCCCATAAATTACGCAAATGAGTAGCAGATCCACAGGGAAGATTTGTAATAGCTGAGCTAGACCTTTGGGGGCGGCGGTTTACATTTGTATCCATCTATGGGCCCAACTTTAATTCCCCAGATTTTTTCACCTACTTAGGGGTGACCCTGGCTCCCTTCCCAGATAGCATAGTGATGGTGGGAGACTTTAACACCTACCTAGATCCGTCCTGGATCATTACGGAAACAAATCAAAACCCTACCCAAGAGCGTTGCAGCGCTGAAGGAGTTGATCGCAGGGAGGGCCCTGGTGGAATCTTGAGATACACACACCGGGACAAAGAATACTCTTTTTATTCTCATGCCCACGACTATACGTGACTAGACTACATCTTTGTCCCCACTCCTATGGTAACAGCAGGCTAGATATGGACCCATACTTATCTCGGACCATGCTCCACTTCTACTGAAGGTGCAGGCTACACCACAGGCTCCTCCAAACTTCCTGGAGAATGGACCCAACCATTTTTGCAGACCCCCAATATGTCCACTACACAACTAAGATTAATGGATTTATTGTCTTAAACAAGGATAAGGGGACCCACATACACTGTTTGGGACGCACTAAAGGCTTTCTTAAGAGGGGAGACTTTGGGGTGTTGGTGGGGAGAAATCTATGTAACTATCTGTACAAAATCGATGTTAGATGGGGCAATTTACCCTTATTTCTTAGGAGCACGATATTGTTAACCTTGAATTGGTGCCCTGCTCATGGCTGTTTAAGGCTTTCTTATGAAAAAAGGGCGTTATTTTTTCATTTATAAGGATGTGCTTTTGACACAATTGTGCAGTTGGCATAGATTTTATTTTCTTTGGATGTTACTTAAGATTACATTATTTGGTAACCCTCATGTGTAGTAACGATGTATAGGGCATTAATCTTCTAGTTACTGTAAAAATGTGGATTTATATCAACTCAATATATGCCTGCCTCGTGTGTTCAAATGTAATGTTGATTGTTGCATACAAAACAATAAAATATGATTTAAAAAAAGAGGGAGACTATCTCATATGCAGCCTACCGAAAAAGCAGTCCCTTAAAGAAGGCCTTCTTTCCCAAGATATTCATAAGCTAGAAAAGGTGATCATGGCAGACCCCAAACCATGCTTACTCAGAGAACTTAAAATATTGAAGGGTACCCTGAACCAACTAGAATCCAGGAAACTGGAGCGGACCTCCTAATTTATAAGTCATATACACACTTTGAGGGCTACAAAGCGGGCAAATAGCTGGGTTAATAAACGTAAAAGCGGAAAGGGCCATTCTTAAATGACCAGGGCAGGCGCCTCATACCTGTGACCAGAAAGAAAAAAATGATACTTTTAGGGGCTCTCGCCTCTTTATACACCTCTCAATTCCACGGGTGGAGCCCTGAGACCTTCCGGCAGAGAAGTTAACTCACCTTCCTGAGCGTTAATTCGAGAAGCAATTTAAATATGCCCATTAACTCCGAGGAGGTCAAAGAGGCCATTTGGCAGATTAACAAGGGGAAATCGCTCGGGCTCGGATGGGATCCCGCTGAATTCTACAGACACACTTGGGACACCCTGGGAATGCTCTTAACAGAAGTCCTCTGCCTGTCCCTCAAGGAGGGTGTTTTACCTCCTTCCCCGGGATGGCCACTATTGTTGTACTTCCCAAACTGGGAAAGGATCCCACAAATGCCTCTACCACCCCATATCCCTTCTTAATGCTGACTATAAAATATTAGCCAAAATATTTGCGGGGAGGTTAGAGGGTACCCTCCCAGATCTCATTCACTCGGACCAGGGGGGATTTAATAGGGGCCGTCAGGCCAAGCATAACCTCAGGCATTCCATCAACATAATACACTGGTGGACTGGGGGGAAGGGGGTCCCAACAGAGGCCTCCTTTCATGTTCACAGTACTCCATAGATTTGGTTTGGGTAGACCCTTCCTTACCTGGCTTGGAGCCCTATACAATAACCCCCAAGCCCAGATACTTACTAACAACACCATCTTGGCGCCATTCATCCTGTCCAGGGGGATGAGACAGGGTTGTCCCTTGTCACCCCTGCTTTATGTCCTTACCATGGAAGCCTTGGCATCCACAATATGAAACACCCCAGCTATACAGGGTTACAAGACAGGAGGGACAAATCAGGTAATTTCATTATTCGCCGATGATGTCCTTTTGTTCCTAGATAACCCTGAAGAGGCCTTACCGCCCTTAACAAAATATTTTGGGAAGATGGGCCATTATCAGGACACAAGATTAACTGGGACAAAAGCGAGTGGCTCCCACTAGGAAGGTAGAAAACATCTGTGTGATCGCAGGCACCTCCATAGCTCCCACTAAGCAAATCAAATACCTAGGAATTCTTCTTCCCAGTAAACTCTCCCAAATTGTTGAAATCAACTATATACCCCTCATACAAAAAAATCAGGGAGGATTGCACCAATTGGAAAGCCCTGCCCTTGACCCTTCTGGGAAGAGTTAATCTAATTTAAAAAGTACATTCTTCCACATGCCCTGTATCTTTTCCAAACCATTCCTATTGATATCCCTATAAAATACCTTTGGACACTGGAGGGGACGTGCTAACTGCTACTGTAGCAGGGCAGGAAACCTAGAATTTGGAAGGAAATACTATGGAACCCAGAACACTTGGGAGGCTTAGGACTACCTAACATGCACTTATACTACCTGGTGGCACAACTAGCTCATATACTAGACCTTTGTCAGAAAGTAGAGATGCCCTCCTGGCGGATATGGAGTCCAGACCAGACTCAGACTTGTACTACTCCCTGTTGGTCAGTTCACTAAGGGATAAAGACCGCTTAAAATTAAAAACCCCTGCACCAGAGCAACCTGGAGAGCATGGGCTGCAGCCGTCCCATGCTGGGGGTCCCTCCATGCTTCTCACAGGATATGACTTAGAAGTCGGTGATTTTTTGGGGGGGCTCTCCGAGCATGACAGCAGGAGATTTGCAAAATGGAGAGCATGAGGGTTATTTAGACTGGGTTAAGTCCTAGAGGAGGGGAAGGTACGCCAGTTCTTGACTCTCAAGTGGGAATTCCAGCTCTCCACAACATATTACTTCCTCTTCTTTAGGCTTAAAGCCAAGATAGAAGCGAGGTTGCTGACAGGACCGAATCCCCAAAATGTACAACGCTCCCCCTTAGAGGAGCTCTTTGCAAAATATTTTTAAATCCAGGATTCAAACCACTAATCAGATGATATAGGATGTTACTAAATTGCCTTCCAAACCCTCTGAAAAGAATAAGGAAATCTTGGGAAGAGAACTTATACCCAGATGCTTTCACAGAAGGGGACTGGAATCTAATTTTCAAAAACATTTTGAAATGCTCTGTAAATGATCACCTGAGAATTATCCAATATAACTTCTTTATACAGCTATACCACAGTCCCAGACTAGCCCATAAAATTGACCCAGGGTCCTCCCTCTATTGCTATAAATGTCAAACACAAGAAGGCACCTTTTACTATATGGCTTGTGACTGCCCAAAGGTCCAGAAATTCTGGGAAGGAGTGGTAAGCATTTTGTCTAGAACCCTGAATTTAACTCCTCGATTAGATCCAGCTGAAATTATTGTAGGGCTTTCGAATCAGGGGTCCTGGAAACCTATGAGGGGACATGAGTTGTGGAGGTTGGGCCTAGTGGTGGGGATGCAGGAACTGACATCACATTGGAGGCTCCAGCAGGCTCCTCTGTGGCCACCTGGTTACCCTCTCTTTTCAGATAATGAAACTGAGAGAACTCCGTATTTAGTCAGAAGCTAATTAGAAAATATGAGGAGATCTGGGGCCCCTTGGAGCAGGCACTCCCGCTGGATTGGTTCTGCCTTCTGAAAATGACGTACAGATCCATTGACATTCCTCATCTATCTATTCCCAATGTGCCTTTATTAGGTGGAGTACTGTTTTCTCGTTTTATGTTGGGAAGGAAGAAGGGTAAGCACCATTGCAGCTTACAGCCACAAAATGTTTACTACTGTGACAAGCTTGGATAGCAGTATTAATTTAATATGGAACTAATTTCTACTTATTTTGTATGCATCCAATCATTAGTTTCTAACTACATCAGTAGAGGTGGTTTAGCTCCTGTATCCAAGTTTTTTTTTGTTTTAATGTAACGCTACCTTCCCAAAATGGGGGACGGTAGATTGTCTGTAATTTAATCCAACTTAAATAAAGTTTACAAAATAATAAAATATGATTCCTAGCTGTATACTATGTAAGTAATCTTAGATTTATATCCTGTGATAGCATTGCACCTTTGTCTATGCAATGTTATTGTCTTTGTTTTATGTATTTGCTTGCAAATATTTAATAAAATGTTTTAAACAAAAACAAATACTCCAGATTATTGGTTCCATGAATAAAATTGTACAGAATGTTGTCTATGAAAAGAAAACAATTGAAAATGTAGTATTTACATCAGAGTTTATTCAGGTACAGCTAACTATGGATAATTTGAAAGTATGCATTTCATTTCTATTAATAGGAACATTACTAACTGCTGCCAGTTAGCTACAAATTTCCTGTCCCCTTAAAATACCCCATTGTGTCACAGTTAATTACAGAGGACTCCACCAACCTCTGTGTAAAAACATACATTTCTTCTTTGTTCACTCCTAAACTGCACCCCTGCCAGTTACCTGCTATGTTCCTTGGTTACAGTATGTAACATGGATTACAGTTATGTGTACTGGTTGTATGGAGAGCCTCTTGAAGATCTGTTACATAAGAAATGATCCAAGCTTGGTAGTGTGGCAGTAGTACAATAACCGCATGGGTGGGTTGTGAGGCACGGCCGAGGGCCATCATCCACTCAGGAAAAGTAGTAACTAGCTTTGACACACACCCAGAGTGGATCGTTCCATGTATAACATTTGGAAAAAGGTCAGAAATGTTGTATAATGGCAAGTAACAAATCCCTCCCCCACACCCGTAAAGCTGAACTCTGACTAAGAATCCAGAGCAGCAGACTGACTTTTCTGTGCTGTCATTCTGGAGATCCTTGTCTCTGATGAATGCCTTAAAGAGCAACAGTTCTCACAGTTTACAAATTAATCCCCAATCTCCCCACTGTTAGCTTACCTACAGAGGACTTTGTACTTGTTTCAGAATTATTCCCTTCATGGTTTTAATAGGGGAAGGGATTGTAAATCCTATCGAGGAGCAGGTAGCCAGATCCCTTCCCCTTCCGGGTACACTAAAGTAAATGTTCCAGCCCTGCATGCATACATTTTTTTTTTAAATTAAGTAGTATTAAGGTTACAGGCATACATGCAGAATTTATTTTTTCAGATGCTTTACATTTCTCTTATTTCAAGTGACCGCTATTTCAGTTAATACATAGAATTTTACTTAGTTTATACTTTAACATAACTTCTTACAAATTCTTCATTAAATATGAGGAGTCCTTTAGCACAGTCCTTTCTACCCTTCTGATTTCTTATAAGTGCAGGTTGGTAAGGTGAGTTTACTATATCTTGTATTAGGAGATTCCTCAAGTCAGACTCTCTCCCTACCCTCCCCATCTTAGTGGGCCCCCATTCTTGTGGTATCCCCTTCAGTGCCTTCTGCCACATTATCCATCTCGTCCATCTATTTAGAAAGACTGAGAGTCTAGAGTTAATTTTGTGGGTCAGTTCCTCCATATCTTGGATCTCTTTGACCACCTTACTCCAGTGTTCTAGTAGGGTGGGGCTGGCTGTAGCCATTTTCTTGTGATGGCTTTGTGGGCAGCAGTCACCAGGATATTCCACAGATATATCTGGTCTTTACTCTTCACTCCTGGGAACCAGCCCAACACCAGATCGTTGGTATTAAGAGGCTCTTCTAAAGGAAATATACAGTATTTTCTAGGGCCCCAGTAACTTCTCTCGAGAATTGGGTCAGATTCGGCAGAGCCCCAGGATGTGCAGGTGGTTAGTTGTCCCTTCCCACAGTTTCTCCAGCAAGCTGGGTTGTGTCCCCTGTCCTATTTATTCTTCATCACCGGAGTGATGAAGAAACGTGATCTGATTTTCCAAGCAAACTCTTTCCATCTCTGGGAGTAAGTTGTGTGTGTGCCTGAGTGAAAACAGTGTCCCACTCTTTCTCTAGTAGTTGCTCGCCAGCTCAGTCTCCCACCTACTCTATTTCTGAATGCCCCACAGATAGCAGAGATGTGACGTTACTTATTTGTGAGGTCATATTCTCATTCATAATGACCTGCAGTCCCTGTTGTTCCACATAGGGCCATGTTGCTTTTGAAGGTTCTGAATGTGGGTACTGAGCTGAAGGTACTCAAATGGTCTGAATTCCTCAGCTGAAACTGTATTTTAATATCTGAAAATTCCCTAATTGTATTACCATCCAGAAATTGTCCAAGGGAGTTCAGACCCAGCCTGCTCTGGCTTCCTAAAAGTAAGATCTTGTCTTGCCAGCTCGACGTCGCCATCCCACGCAGATCTTCTCAGTGGCCACAGTTCCCCAAGGCATTTGTTTTACCCAAAGTCTGTGCACTGCTACCAGGGTATTCCTGAGTATAATGAGGGGCCTGGGTCCTGTACCAATAATTTGGAAGTGAATATTCTCACTTATAGAGGGGTACCCTCTGTTATCTTCCCCTCCATAATCTTCCAGAATGCCTGGTAACCTGGTGTTGACCAGAGAAGGGCACACTGGAGGTGGGAGGCCAGAAAGTAATCCTCCAGGTTGGGACTGCCCTTCCCCGTAATATTTATTTATTTATTTATTTGTAACAATCGGATTTACAACCTTGAGTCAGAGACTCGCTTTACAAAGGCACCTGTCACAGTGAAGACAAAACAGTAATACAGCATTCTAAATAGACATTGAATACATAACATACATAGATCACAGTGAGAAAGCATTCTTACAGTGATGCAGAGCCTTGTACAGTCAGTTTCCATAGGTAGCGTGACACAACTGGGAGACACAAGTCCCGACAATGTTGTGACAATGAGGGTGGCAAAAGTATGTTCAGATCGGAGCAACTAAGGGATAAGGGGGGGGGTGAGCAGTCCAGAGGACTTTGTCGAGGTGGGAGAGAGCAGGATGGCATGAGTCTTCGGAGGCCCGAGGAGGGCGCAGGGATTTAGTTAGTTGCATTTACAGCAGCGCGAGTTAAAAAGGCGGTCACGAAGGGCAGTTTTAAATGGACCAATTTTGAGCATATTGGTGATGTCTTCTGTGAGGGAGTTGAACCAGGAGGGGGCCCTGTAGCAGAAGGATCACTGGGCTAGGGAGGCCCTGGTCCTGGACACCAGTAGGGTGGCCTTATCTGAGCTGCGGGTGGACACTGTTGGGGTGGCCTGTTGAAGGATGCAGCTACCCCTGGGGGAGAGCCCGAGAAGAATTTTCTTGGATAGTAGGCAGGTTTGTAGTGGAGTCTTTCTTCAAAATTGAGGAGGTTTATGTGGCATAGAGTAGGCAGGTATGGGTAAGTCTGGGTGCCCCGGTCTGGAGCCTGCAGGCCTTTTACAGAGATTTGGATTTTACTGACAACACTGCTGTCCGCAGTACCATATATTGGCAGGCCATAATCCACAAAGGACAGGATGTGATGGTCAGCCGGAGCGCATGGGGAGGAGGCAGTCCTTGTGCCGGTAGAAAAGGCCTAACTGAGAGTTGGTGGCTGCTGAGAGGGCATTTATGTGGTGGTGAAAAGTGAGCCGTGTCAAAGGTAATCCCTAGGTATTTATATGTGGACACTTGCTCTAGGGTGCTGAGGGAAGGTTTAGAAGGGAGGCATTTTTGGACTTGTTTTGGTGGTGGATGAATAGCATAGACTTGGTCTTTTTTAGGTTTATAACAAGCCTATGATCTTTGAACCATTTTTCAGCTTGGTTAAAGGTGAGCTGGAGAGAGTCCTGGAGTGAGCCAGATTTATAGCGAGAGGCAACGAGAATGGCATCATCTGTGTAAAGAAGAATTTTGCCAGAGCAGGCACTGGGCAGGGTGTTGCGGTAGAGACTGAACAAGAGGGTCCCCAGTATAGAGCCCTGGGGGACCCCGGAGCGAACATGTCCGGTGCTGGATAAGGTCCCATTGATTTTTATGCACTGGGAACGAGCTGAGAGGCAGCTGGAGCACTAGGCGAGAAGACCAGTAGAGAAATCGATTTGGTAGAGGGAGTCAAGCAGGAGGAGATGGCAAACGGTGTGAAGGCCTTGGAGAGGAGGTCAATGAACACTGCACCAGCAAGATTGCCAGAGTCAAGGGAGGAGTGCAGATAGTTGGAGAATTCAAGGAGGGCTGTGTTGGTACTGTGTCCTGTGCAAAAACCATGCTGCTCAGGGCATAGTATGTTATATTTGGTCAGGTACTCAGTGATCTGAGTGGCCACCAATTTTTCGATGGCTTTGGAAAGAGGGGGGAATATGGAGGGTGGCTTATAGTATTTTGGGGAGGACTTATCACCACTTTTGTATATGGGTGTGATGATAGCCATTTTCCAGACACTGAGGAATTGTCCCAGACAGAGGGATCGATTTAGTAAGCCAGTCGGTGGGACAAGGACATTGTCAGGTACTTGGTGCAGGATCCTGGTGTCCAGAGTGTCGCTAGGGCTCTTGCTGCCCAGGGCTTTTGCAGGAATGGTCTGGCTTCTTGGGTGGAAATCTTGCGTGGGAGGAAGTCGGGCATTGTAGGACAGGTGGTTGAGACTCGCCTGTTTTCAAGAAAACTACTGGTGAGGGCAGAACTTAGATCAGTGAAGGTGGTATTAAGGCAGTTAGCTATGGTGAGGGGGCCGTGGTAATAGAGCCGACAACAGAAAGCTGGGATGGGGAAGGGGACATGTTTTCCCATTTAGCTCTTTTATATTATGCCAGAAGGTCCGGGCTGAGCCCCAGGAGGAGGTGAGGGTGGTCTGATAGTTCTCCGCTTTGCCTTGCAGATGGCCCATGTGCACTGATTGCACACAGCATTGTAGGCTTTGCTATCTGACACTGGCCAGATTCTGCAGCAACATACACAAGGTCATCCTCTTATGGAGTTTTGGAGCAGCGATGGGGTGACTCAGGGCGATTTTTTTTTTTTTTTTTGAGCAGTGTCTGGTGAGTGGTGCATAGAGATCACAGACCTTGTTGAAAGGCTCCTGTGAGAGGTAGAGTGCGGTGTCAGTGCTTGAGACATGGTTAATGGGGGATCAGTCAATCTGGATGAGATAGTGCCTTAGTTTTTTAAGGCCGCCTGGGCGGAGGCGCC
Organism: Neoceratodus forsteri; assembly: GCA_016271365.2. NCBI lineage: Eukaryota > Metazoa > Chordata > Ceratodontiformes > Ceratodontidae > Neoceratodus > Neoceratodus forsteri. Next base: position 361,246,674 of record CM028137.1, read on the forward strand.
TACGAAGAGAGGATTGAGTTACTGGTTTGGGGATGGCAGAGGACCAGAGGAAGAAGATGGGGGAGTGGTCACTTAAGGAGTCCGAAAGGATTTTAATTTCCTGGACTTTTTGGGGGCGGTTGGAGACTATGACGTCCAGGAGGGTGCTGGTTCCTCTGGTGGGGTTGAGTCTTGTGGGCTGGGAGACTAATTGGATCATGTCAAGAGCAGCAAAGGAATCCCTTGTGAGACTGAGGAGCCAAGCCAATTGACATTAAGGTCCCCTAATAAGACTTGTTCAGCTTTGTGAGGGAGGGTTGAGGGATACTCTGCTAGTGACTGGATAGCTGGGTTTTGGTTCCTAGGAGGCACATAGGAGACTGTGATGTAGAGTGGACCTCTGGTAGGATCAGGGATGATTTTGAGGGTGAGGGCTGGGCTCCATTGTCAAGCTTGGGAGCGGAGAGTGCATGACCAATAATGGTGTCACGTAAGTAACAGCACATCCGCTCCCTCGCTTGCCTAATCGATCTTCCCTATAGAGGGTGTATCCAGGAGTGAGACGGGGATTTGGAGAGCCATGTCTCCACTAGAGCAATAATGCCGGGTTGGTGTTGGATGACCCAGCATTGGAGCCAGCAGATTTTTTAGCAAGCTGCAGATATTCAGGAAGGCAGTGAGGAGCCCAGAGGAAAAGGTCTTGGGTGGCCATGTGGGAGTTGGGCCCAGATTGGGGTGGACAATTCTGAAGAGTAGCAGTAATAAAGTGATAATTCTAACCAATGGTCAGCAGTAACAGGTGTCCTTTTTTGGTCTTCGGGCTGAGGGTCAACCTCTGGGGTGCATGGAATGGAGTAGAGCATGAAGGGTGGGACTAGCCGTGAGGGAGTTGGGTCACAAGGGGTTCCAGAAAGGCAGGGGCCTGGCAAGTGGAGGGGAGGTGTATGCTGTGGCCCCAGGTTCGTGTCCAGTGTGGGTGGCAGTTGAGAGACCAAGGTATGGTTGGGGGGTGCAGCAGCATGAGTGTAGGGAGTGTGGTCTGGTAGGAGAGAGAGACCAGTATCAGGAGGGCTGGGATGGCCAGGCGAAGCACTGGGGAGTTGGCACCCATGGTCTCTCTTGCTGATGGGTGGTAGAGAAGTATAAGGGTCTAGGCTGTGCTTTCTGTTGTGTGACTGCCACAGTGGTGTAGTGGTAGGGCTGTGGACTTTGGTGCACAGGGTACATCATTCAGACACCCTGGGCAGGGGGGCAGGTGTTCTTAAGGCCGGGGAAAGATGGTAAACCAGGCATTTGGGAGGCTAGAGCGTACTGGGTCAGGCCCCGGACAGAGGGATGAAATAGCAACTCCTAGTGACCGCGGAGGGAATGGAAGATGGTTGCGGGGTGCACAGCAACGGGTGGGGAGGCTTGGAAGGCAGCGAGTAGGAGGGGATAGGCAGTGAATAGACTAAATAGGAATGGAGAGAAGCAGCGAAGAAGCCAATGTAGGTAGAGTGGTAGAAGAGCAGAAAAGAGTATGTTGGTAAAGAGTGGATAGGGAGGTTGTGCAAGGAGTACCTCTATGAGGCAGTCGAGTATAACTTGCTAATGGAGAAGTGGGGACTTACAAAATGTGGCAACAGGAAGTCATGTGATGTGGAGGGCCTATAAATTGAGTGTCGGGGTCGGGCTTGGGTTGGAGGGTGGCTGGGGCAGTCAATGCACAGTGTCGACGTGCTAACACCCTCAAGAAAGTATGCTGGCAGGAGGAGGCAGTCTTTATCTCTTCAAGGCGCTCTCGGTGCGCCCTGCCCCTGTCGGAGCGTTTGTGTGTTGCTGTGGGGTCCCTCCCCTTTCTTGTTAGATTGAAGTAGCTGGGTTTTTATTCTAGGTTTTTTGTTAGTGCAAATGAATGCCATAATTATTCTTTGCCATATCTTAAATTGTGCCGGAGAAATCTTGACTGGGAGACATTGAAAGAGGTATAGGAACCTATGTAAGACGTTCATAGATATTGTTTCAATTCGGGAGTGTAAGGGCAGGTTCAGGAGTTCCCATTTTTTTGTCTTGTTTGATCTGTGTAAAGAGGGGGTTGAAGTTATTAGCAGAGAGTTGATTTAAGTTCTTGGGGATATAGGTACCCAAATATTTAATTTTGGGGAGCTCCACCGAAGGGGGAGGATATTGTTCATTTCAGGGGAAGGGGTGTAATAAAATGTTAAGATTTCAGTTTTATTTTTATTTAGGGCATATCCCGAGAGTGTACCAAACTTATTCAGTAAGTCCCAGACCTTAGGCAGGGACTCTTCTGGATTTGTTTTGTAGAGCAGCACATTGTCCGCATATAATGCGATTTTGTGCTCCTTGTCCCCCATGAGAAATCCCCTTACGTTAGGGTCCTCCCTAATTGCCTGTGCCAGGGGTTCAACGTAAATGGCAAACAGTAATAGGGACATCGGGCAACCTTGACGGGTACCTCTACCCAGGGCAGACCTTTGCAAGATGCCCCCATTAACTCTTACACAGGCCTGTGGGGCAGCATAGAGGGACTTCACCGCAGCTAGGAAAGGCCGGAAAGCCTAACCTCTCCAGGACTGCGAACAGAAAGTTTCAATCTAATCATTCTAATGCTTTCTCTCGTGCCTAGGCCGAGAAGGCAAGCCGGGGGGGGTGGGGTAGTGTTTATCAGGTCTAGAAGATTGTTCTTCTGACCCCCTCTTGGGCTTGTCTCCCTCAATAAACCCAGTCTGATCAGCTTTTATGATTTGTGTCAGGAGTGGGTTTATTCTGTTTGTCAGAATGGTTGTAAATATTTTATAATCTACATTTAGGAGGGAGATAGGCCTATAGGAACTACATTCTTTAAGATCCTTTTCCTCTTTGGGAATTACTGTGGTGGTGGTGTAATTCCAAGATGGTGGGACTGTTTCTCCCCTCCAGCCAAATCAAGTTATAGACCCTTTTCAAGACGGTTGTAACCTCTGGGACAAAGACCTGGGAACAGAAGTAGGAGGTTGTTCAGGAAAGAGGTTTGGTTTATCTTCTGTTTTAACTGAAATATTTGAATAGTTTTGTACTTGAAACTAGTTCTGTGTGTTAAAAAATTACTACTTTGAGTTAGAACTGTTACTTGGGCTGTGATACTGTAACTATTGGGGCTTGTGTGCTGGTTGTGGGAACACTTGTTTGGCAGTGATAATTTGAGTGAAATTTAAATGTGATGTTTGCCTAGTGGTGGTAGAGCCCTCCCACCCACGCTGTTTTGTAGGCTTTCTTAAATACTGAAAAGCCACTGGGGGTTGGGATTGAAGGGCTGTGCATTTCTGTTGTGACTGAAATTTGAAGCAACAGGAACTGGTGGGCCTGTGACATCATACGGTACCTGTTGTCTACATATACACACTGGGCTGTATGTGTTTGTGAGACTTGGGAACATTATTGGTGGGGTTGAAATTGGGTTTGTAAACAACTACAGTCAGTATAGAGATAGACTGTATTCAGGGGAAAGGACTGAGAAAAGGGTGTATTTGTATTTGCTGGCACCTCCTCCCTTTTGTTTGGGTGCTTATTTTTATTATTGTTGTTTTTTGAGTACATTGAGTTTCGTTTTTGGGTTTCCTGACTTGAGTCTTCCTTGGGAATCCAAAACTTTTCAGCCAGTTGACTAGTAGAATTTTTACAATTTCCACATAGAATTTTTAGTTTAGTTGGGCTCGTAAGAATCTGACAGTTTGAGTTCAAAACACTCCAGACAGAGACTTCAACCGACTCGAAGCTCATGCTCCATGCCTTGTATGGAAAGTTAACCCTTAGTTCTCCGGGCAGTTCAAAGGTTGGGAATCACTGTAATTGTCAGAATACAGCAAGACTCCATTAGAAGAAATATAATTACTAAGGTGAGTAATTTTTCTTCAGGCCCTTCCCCTGCAGGAATCCACTATGTGTCTAGCTGTGGCAGATGTTCTTGTGTCTGTGTCCTCCCCTGGTCTGGAGGCCTGTAGACAACCCCAGTTCGTATGGCAGTCCCATTTCCTGTTTCCAGGGTCACCCATAGTTCTTCTGGCTCCTTGTGTGTATTCTGAATTTATGTAGGTTTGATACTTTCATGACATAAGGGCCACTCCACCACCCCATGCTGTGAACCTCGGTCTCTTCTGAACAGTACATAGCCAGGTACTGAAGTCTCCCAAGTGTGGTTACTGGTGAACCATGTCTTGCTAATGGTTGCTATGTCCAGTTTAGCCTCTATCATTGTTGCCTGCAGGTCTGGGATCTTGTTTCCCAGACTGGGCATTGTGCACATCATTTTCCATTGGCCAGATTTGAGTATTAGTTGTTGGGTGAGGTCCGGCGTTTCCCCTGTGCGTCATATAGGGAGCCGGACTTTTTTCCTTACCTGGTGATGCAAATGAACTACAAACAAGCTGAACTCCTGGTTTGATCACTAGCTGAATTAATTTCACAGGCCCTCCCCTTGTCTTCCTGTTATCATTTTTGTACCTAAAAAAGGTCTCTTCCTCCTTAGTTACGACTTTGGCTATCCTTGCCTCAGTTTGTGCCTTTGCACCCCTCACCACCTTCCCTTCGCTTTTCCTGGTACACCTTTCTATGCTCTTTCCTCTCGCCTGTTTGTACCTCCTGAATGCTACCCTTGTAGCTTTTACCTTTGCATCTGCTTCCTTGAACAGTAGTGGTTTCTTTTTTTTTTTTTCCTCTCCTTTTCTTGCTCACTTCTTTCGTGCAGAGGTTTGTTGCCTTTGCTATGCCATCCCTTAGTTTGCCTCACTGTTCCTCAACCCCACCCAAGAAAGCCACCTCTGCTAGGTAGTCTTTAAGGCATTCACCCATTTTTAAAAGAAATCTGCCAGCCTGAAGTCCAGGGCCCCCATCCTTGTATGGTTTGCCTTTGTTGCTGTTATGTTAAACCACACTGTACAGTGATCACTGGTCCCCAGGAATACTGTGTGTTTTTTGTCCAGAGGTTGGGTGTACAGTATCTTTAAGAAGTTGTGGTGTTATTTTGGCATGAGGGAGTGTGAACAATGGAATGTTGGTAAGCGGCTAGTCCTCAGTCTCTCTTCAGCCTGTATCTGACCTCTGTTTTAGCTAGACCACCGGAGCCGACTGTGCCGCTGTATAATATAATTTCTAGGGGACGTGGATATGTTGTTCATCCACACTTCTTGGCATGTCCCTTTCCCCTTTAATTCTTGCCGGAAAGTCTTCAACCTGGCTCCTCCCACCCACCTGGGTGGTATAACCCTCGGCTTCGCCCCATGACACCAGATCTTCCTTTCCCGCTGGATGATTCAGGTTTCCTCCTCTCCACTACTGCATTTTGTAGGCCCTGGCTTCGATTTCTTCAGACCCTCTGAATATTAAGCTCGTTTAAGTAAGCTATTGCAGTATTTGCTATTCGATAATGGAAGATAAATCTTCCCCCGGTTTTCGCCGGTGCCGATGCAGCCAGAAAATGTCACGCACAAACCCACATACTGTGTGCGTCTACTGCTTGGGTGTCGGCAATGACACCCAGGCATGTGAGATGTCTCTCTTTCCACTCGAACGTCCACGATGATCGTCTCACACGGCTCTAGTTGGGCAGACCCGAGAAACTGAATCCACAGGTGAAATCCAAAGAGGCTCGGTGGGCAGTCTCCGCAGCTGCAGTATCTGCCAAGCAGTTAGAACATATGCAGGCCTCGAGGAACAGGCAGCATGGCCACGGAGCTCTCCTCTCGGCCGATTTTCATTCCACTAAACCTGGGCTCCACATTCTCGGGTTCCTTTAGGAGATGTGCTATCTCTCCTCACCAGGGCGAGGGACCTTCGGCTCACATACCTCCCAGTCCCGAAAAAGGACAAGGAACCAAGAGATTCTTCATCTCGGTGAAGACATTCTTGGGATCGAGAGCAATCTCTGTCACAGGAATCTCCAGTCTTGGCTTCGGTCGAGACTGCTTCTTCGGCCACCGGCTTCTCAGCTTTGCTGACTAGTCAGCTGGCTGAGGTCTCGATTGACATTGAGGTGGAGATCACTCTCGACTCTGTCGATCTATTGCCCGACGAGGCTAACAACTCATTTACCAGGACCCCGGTTCTAACCTTTCCTGATGAGGAAACCCAGTCTGCTGGCAAATCCATCAAGGAACCGGTCCCTGCTCCAGATAAATCACTGGTTCCCCCGGTGTCCCCCAGATGACCCACTTGGCCAGTCCAATCGAGGTCGAGATCTCGGACCCCCTTGACTGAGAGGCCGAGGAAGGCACATAAGAGCTCTAAAAAGAGGTGACGCCACCATTCATCTTCATCCTCTTCGGATGAGGAGAGGCTTCATTGGAAACTCCATCAATGCTACAAAGATCGACTGTGCCAGCAGCTCATTCTGTCCGGGCAGAAGCCTTCTGCGGTTTCCACCCTGGCCATTACCTGGCTTTTGCTTCCCAGGCTGAAGCCGACTCCATTGGAACCGGTAAAATCAGTTCCTCCGCCACGGGACCAGTAAAACCTGCCCTGTTTCGGCCCAAATCTGTGTCTCCACCGATAGTGGTGGAACCGCCACTAAACAGTCTTCGGGAGGGGCTCCTATGAAGGAATCTCACAGTTCCAGGTCTTCCTCGCAGGTTATTGGTCACCCTCATGCCTGACCACCCCAGGCGTGTACAAGGGGACCTTGGTGGCTGACCAATTTATCTGTATACCTCGGATTCTGATGACAGTGACTTCCACTGTCACCGCTGGATGATGAGTCGGGTGGGTAGTCTGTCGACTGAGGAGGGCTCTTCATCATTTTTGGTAATTCTCTGCCTTATCTCCAAATCCACGGGGATGCCCCTGGAACCTGTCCAGAAACAGGCGGAGTACCCTCTTACAGATATTCTTAAGAGGGGATACCGCTACGGAAACCTTCCCAGTGGCCCAGCCTTGGAGCTTTGGCAACATCCTGCCTCCTGACCAGCGCCGTCTGCTCAGATGGCCAGCAAGTATGTGGAGCCCATTGGGTCCCTCTCTGGGTTCACGGAACATCCCTCGGCGGAGGGGTTAGTGACTGCTGCTGTGTTAATATGCACAGGCAGCTCTGCTGACACTGATAGACCTCCAGACAAGGAGTCCAAAAGACTGGACCACTCTGCCAGGAAGGTCTATGCAGCCTCCTCTCTAGACCTCCATCAGGCAAGCTCGGACGTCGTCATGGCACACTTCTTCCATGTCCTCCTGGGCTCCTTGGACAAAGTTCTCCTGCACCTCCCATGGACCTTCAGACTAAGGTCAGGTCAGAGACCAGGGCCAGCCGCGCTAACAGCAATTTCAGACGGCCTTGGACCATGGGGACTCTCGCACCCGTCGTGGTAGCCATGGTTGCCATGTGCTGCAAGGCTTGGCTGAGGCTTTCCACCTTTATGGCAGATACCCAGCACAAACTCACTGATGTTCCTTTCCTGGGTACTGATCTCTTCGACCCAGGTGTGGATGGTAATCTTCAGCGAATCGAGCAGTCCAGTGCCACCTTGGACTCTGCTATTTCTGCTCAAAAGGACACCCCTGGCTCCAAGAAACAGCAGAAGGAAAAGCCTTTTCGGCACCCTGCTCCTGCAGCCAAGCAGCCTTCCTTCCAGGGTGGGCAGCAACAGCAGGCACAAGCTTGGCACCTTGGCCCAAGTCTGGGCCTCCAGCACCCACAAACAGGAAGGTCGGGGTTCAGGTGGGTTCCAGTCTGGACCCTCTTCCTCCAAGCCTGCCCAGTGATGGGATAGTGGCTGCCACACCTATTCCTGTCATGCCAGCTCTGGGTCCTCCCATGGTAGGCAGGCTCGCCACTTTCTTTCCACCTGGTCCACTGTTACCACGGACAGGTGGTTCTTAGAAGTGTTTGGCCAGGGTCTGCCTCTAGAGTTCGAGCAGTACCCTTCCTGCCAAGCCCATGCCCCACGTGAGGAGAGAGTATCAGCTCACACTCGATTGGCTCTAAGAGACGACATGGCCCAACCTCCTCAAGGAGGCAGTGGTTCGTAGGGCAGATCCTCCAGTCAGTCCAGGGTTCATTTCCAGGTACTTCCTGGTCCCGGTGTGATGGGGAGCTGGCATCCCATTCTAGAGCTGCATGATCTGAATCAGTTTCTCAGGCATACACCTTCAGGATGGTAACTCTGTCCCAGATTATACCATCCCTTCAGCAAAACATGTGGTTCTGCTCACTGGATCTCCAGGATGCATTTTTTTCACGTCTCGATCTGTCCGTCTCACCAGTGCTTCCTCCACTTCAGAGCAGAGGGAACCCTGTATGAGTTCCAAGCCATGCCATTCGGCCTGTCATCAGCCCCATGGGTCTTCACCAAAGGCATCGCAGTGATGGCAGCCCATCTCGGGCATTGAGGGGTCAGAGTATACCATTACCTCAACGATTGGCTCTTAGCAGATTCCACCCAGCAAGAAGTGGAGAGGTCCATGGACCTGGCCCTCCAGACTTGCTCTTAACTTGGCCTCCTGATCAGTGAGGCCAAGTTGGAGTTCGGCCATCACAGGTGATGCTGTCATTAGGCAGAGTTTCGACTTTGCCGAGCCAGGCACGGCTCCCCAGCAGACACGGCAGAGGTTCCCTCCTCCTTGCCCAATCATTTCTGGTTGGGCACTGTGCCTGCCCAGGACATTCTGCGCCTTCTGGGGTATATAGCAGCCTGCACCACTGTGATCTGATGGGCCCGGTGGCATATACTTCACCTTCAATGGGAGCTGGCTGCCCAGTGGATTCAGCACCACAGTTAATCTGACCAGCTGATCACTGTGACCCAGAGGATGTGGGACGCCTCCAATGGTGGACCATCCTAGAGCATCTGCAGGAAGGGATCCTGTTTTTCCACCCGAGCCAGCGATCGTCCTCACAACCAATGCCTCTCCTCATGGGCTGGGAGCCCACATAGGGAATAACGGGCCCATGGGTTCTGGACCCTGAGGAATCCTTATCATATCAACCTGTTGGAGCTCAGAGCAGTCAGACTGGCGTTGTCAGCATTCGTCATCAGCTTGGGGTCAAGTGGTTCAAGTCCAGATGGCAATACCACCACCATGTACTTACTTCAACAAACAGGGTGGCACGACTCCGGCTGCTGTGCAGGGAAGTGCTCCACAGCTGGACACTCATGAGCTGACTAGAGGTAGATCTCCTAGCCATTCATGTGCAGGAGTCTCAAACCAACTGGCAGATGCTCTCAGACGATAGGCGAGACATCCCACGAGTGGTTCTCCATCCAGAGGTAGCTCACAGCCTGTTCTCCCCACTGGCAAACCAATGGTGGACATGTTTGCCTCCAGGGAAAACACCAAGCTGAGGCTGTTTCTCCCCCCAGCGGGGCTTGCTGCAGGGGATGCTCTCGAGGCCGTGAACCCCAGGCCTCTTCTACACCTTCCTCCATTTCCTTGATCCACAAGGTGCTTCTCAAGGTGAGGAGGGACAGGGCATGGGTAATCATGGTAGCCCCAGACTGGCCCTCCAGTTCTGGTATCCAGATCTCCTCAGCCTCAGCAACGGGCTCCCAAGGTGTCTTCAAGCATGCCCCGACCTGATCTCAGTCAATCAGGGAAGGTATTCCATCCGGACTTTCAATCCTGCACCTGACAGCCTGGTACCTGAGCAGCTAGAGTTCCAGGCTTTGGGTCTTTCCAAGGATATACTCACAGTAGTGGAAGCATCCAGAAAGGAGTTGACCAGGAAGTGCTACGCCTTCAAATGGAAAAGGTTTTACATTTGGTGTCAGGGCCAGGGCCTGGACCCTCTGTCCTGTGGCTAGCATTTTAGACCCCCCTTTGGTCTCTGTCCAAAGGGGGTTTTCGGTCTTCGACCCTTATGGTGCACCTGGCAGCCATCTCTGCTTACCAGGCGTGGGCCATTCAGCAGACGGTGGCACAGGAGAAGGTGGTCTGGTGCCTTTTCAAGGGCCTAGATCACATATCCCCTCCAGAGCGTGAGCCTCCACCTCCATGGGATTTACTGCTGGTTTTGGCAAAACTCATGGGCAAGCCACTCGAACCAGTGCAGAAGTGTGAGATATCACACTTGTGGAAGACTGCCTTTCTGGTGGCTATCACGTCAGCCAGAATCATTGGGGAGCTCCAGGTGCTTTCGGTGGAGCCTCCTTATCTTGTCTTCCACAGAGACAAGGTTGTCCTGCGCCCCCCACCCAAAATTCCTCCTGAAAGTGGTGTCAGAGTTCCATCTTAATCCGGTATTGACTCTGCCTATGTTCTACCTGAACTATACACTCAGATGCCGATTACAGGCTCCATATCTTGGACCTGAGACAAGCTCTCTCCTATTACAAGGAGAGAATGGCGGAAATTCGGGGAGAGGTTCACCAGCTGTTTGTCACCTACACTGAAGCTGCTTCTGGCAGACCTGCAGCAAAGCGGACAATTGGCAGATGGATTACATCTTGCATTAATCTCTGCTATAGGCTGGCGGGTAGGGAGCCTCCCGTAGGGCTAAGGGTTCATTCCTCCCATCATACATCTGTGTCAGTGGCTGCTTCCAGGGACATCCCTATCCAGGAAATCTGCAAGGCTGCTACCTGGAAGACAGCAAACACCTTCATCACCCACCACCACATCGACCTTGAGTCATGCTGGGATGCTGGTTTTGGGGCCTCAGTTCTCCAGACTCTTTTCCCTAAGTAGGGGGTGTGCGCCATGCCTCCCTCTTCCCGGAGAACTGCTAGGAGTCTGCCAGGAAGTGTGGATGAACAACATATCCATGTCCCTAGAAAAACAGGTTACTCACCTGTAACAGTAGTTCTAGGAGTGGTATATGTTGTTCATCCACACTGACCCACCCGACCTCCCCAGCTGCGACACACAAACCTGGCTTCCAGCAGGCTAAGATATGGCATCATGGGGTGCAGCCGAGGATTATGCTACCCAGGTGGGTGGGTGGGAGGAGCCAGCTGAAGACCTTCTTCTGGCAAGAATTAAAGGGAAAGGGACATGTCAAGAAGTGTGGATGAACAACATATACCACTCCTGAGGTTTCGCCCAGGGAAACATTACTAGTTTTGAGCTCACCATTCGCCGCTCCTCCAGTCTTCACCAAATGTCTAGCGGTGGTGGCTACGGCTTCTCAGATGCCAGAACCATTACGCTTTCCCTACCTAGACGACTGGTTCGGCAGCTCCATCCAGAGCTCAACTTCTTCGCACTTCCGGAGACATCTTTACTCTCTTCCGAGCTGGGGATCACCCTGAATCTCTGTCATCTCCAGAGCCCAGCCAACAACTCCTCTTATTGGAGCGTCCTGTATACAATTCAGGGCGGGCCTTTTCCCTCAGGAAAGGGGAATCATCTAAGGAGCGAGCCAGAGTGGTAGACATGGCTGCTTAGGTCTCAGCCAGGACCTTCCTCAGACTTAGAGTACATGAGGACGGCCATTCCCACAGTTCCTCTGGCGCCTGCATAGAGAGTCCCACAACGGATGCTCAGGTGCAGTGGGACCAAGGGTCAAATGACCTAGACCAACTGGTCAGGGTCTCTGACCCAGTCAGAAGGACCCTTTCTAACCCCAGTAATACTCAAGTATTCAATTCTACAGTGTCCCTTTAAGTCTGAACTGCAGGGAGAGAATTTGGAATGGTATGCGAATGATGGAATCTTTGTCCATGCTATTTTCAAATGCTGCCTTAGACTATCTGCCTAGGTTCTAAACCCTCAGATTTCACTCTCCGCCTGTCAAGACCAGAAGCTTGAAAATCCTCTCCTCATCTACTTGTTCGTACGCGAGAAAACTTATAAAAATACATAAGTATTTTTCTCCTTTTCATTTGCTGCCTTTTGCTGTTTGTTAATATTAGCTAAACCGTTGTTTTTGTATTTAAAATACATTTTGCTCTGGTTCTCCCGCTTCGATATAACCGGTGGGGAACCGTGGTTTATTCTGTATTTAATCAGAGTTCCCTGACTAAGGAACTCCATTAGTTTCATCTAAATTTGTTTTAAAATATTTATTTTGTGAACCACTAATCACGGTTCTTGAACTGCTAGTTCCGATTCATTTTTCTGCTCGGTTCCCAGTTCCGATTTGGTTTCTCATTGGTTCAGAAACCGACCACAAGCGCTAAATAAGTTTCAAAAACCTTTCTTATTTAGCGGTTGTCTATTTTGGGTATTTTACCCACAGAATGTCTCAAAACCTAAAAGAAGAACCAGTGAACCCGTTTCAAACCTTGTACCGATTGTGGTTAGATTTTGCCAAGGCAGACTCGCATAATTTATGTCTTGTCTGCCTAGGCTATGAACATTTAAAAGCAGATTGCGATATTTGTAACACTTTTCTGGATAAAACTGTTGAGAAAAGCCTTGAAAGGCTTAAGAAAAAGCTTTCTGCTCCTAAGGGTCCCTCAAACTCTGACCAGCCGAAACCTTCTGTTTCTGTGGGTGAAACCACAACAATAACAACAGCTGTAACTGCCACCCCTGAGACGGGTATACAAGCAGTTCAAAAGAGGCTTGCTGAACGGGCTGACTGCCTGGTTCCCTCTAAAAATCCAAGAAAACAAAGCACACAGAACCCCCTGCTGAGCAGCATTTGGGGACTTCAGTGCCTGCAATAAAATGCCAACTGCTGATGAGATTACACAGGCCTTCGAGAGTTATTCAGGCATTACAGGGGCTGACTGCCCTCTGCCTCAGACTCCTGCCAAGCAGACTGGCACTTTCCTCAGTCCTCCCTTTTGAACAAGAAGAGTATGTTGATATTGATGTGGAGGACGACGGGACCTCATTGAACCATAGGTTTACCCTGAACAAGATTTTGGTTCTCTTCCTAGGCATCAGAACATTTTTCCTCACACTTTACTTTTGTAAGATGGATGGTGGATGCTTTAGACATCCCCACAAGTGAAGTGATTGAGGATGAAGAAGAAGCTGAGAACATGGAAATGATTGGGCTGACACCCATTAAAAGCTTCTTCTTCCTGTTAACAAGTTCTTTAAAAGGATGCCTTAAAGATTTTGCAAACAACTAATACTGCCCCTCTGGATAAGAGGTTGGATAAAAGTATCAGTTGGAAGACAAGGTGCTGAATTCTTGTTCACACCTGACCACCAGGGTGGTGCAAGGCAGCCTGTGACAAGGCAAAGGTTCCACTAGCCTATAGTACACGGTGTTATTACCCAACGCCGGGTTTCCCCGCCATTGGGGTATGATATGCAGTACAGATATGCCCAATATCCGTACTCCACCTCTGCCTCTGCCTCCACCTGCCCCTCAGCCACCAGTGGATTTGAAGGAGAGTTAACCTCCTGGTGGGCCGATGCCAATGATCAGCTCACCAGGGTTGTAGAAAGCCATCTCGATGACTATACGGTTCTGGTCCCCCTACATCAGAGATGAGACCCCCCAAAGATACCAGAGGCGAGCCCTCCAGTTCCAGGGCAGGGCTGGATACGCTTCCCAGAGTGCTTCCCAAGGGGTCCGTTCATCCCCTGCACCAGGAGGAGGAGTCTTCTTCCATTTCATCCTCCTCAGACACCTCGGACGATTCCGATGGCTGTTCCGACCTGGACGACGAGCCACGCTCTCTGGACAAGCCCAGGCTGAGGACTCCTCCGAAGTCATAACATAGAAGTTGACGGCAGATAAGGACCGCAAGGCCCATCCAGTCTGCCCATTTGTTTTTCGACCTTATAAATGTGCCATCGGCCTTTGCTCTGTCAGTGGCCTATCTATTCATAGTCATTTGTATTGCTCCCTTATGCCTATCCCATGCCTGTTTGAAGCCCTGCACTGTATTCATAGCCACCACTTCTTGTGGTAAGCCATTCCATGCATCCACCACCCTTTCTGTGAAAAGAATTTTCCTCACATTCCCCTTAATGGCCCTCCCTCTAATCTCATGCTGTGTCCTCTTGTCCTGCTATTTTTCTTATATTTAAACATGTTAGACTCTTTCACCTTGTATATGCCCTTAAGGTGTTTGAATGCCTCGATCATATCACCTCTCTCCTCCTTTGCTCAAGGGTATACATATTGAGCTGCGTAATCTGTCCTCATATGTCTTTGATGCAGTCCCTGCACCATTTGGATTGCCCTTCTCTGGACTGCCTCAATTTGGTTAATGTCCTTGTGAGGTGTGGCCTCAATACTGTAGTACTCCAGATGGGGCCCTAACCAGTGTCTTGTCCACAGAGGATTATTACCTCCCTCTTACACGACTTGTGATACCCCTACTAATACACCCTAACACCCCGCCTAGCCTTACCTACTGCTTTAGGGGTCTGCTTGATGATTTTAGGTCATCAGTGATGATGATGCCCAAGTCTCTTTCTTCCTTGTGACTGCTAGCAACTCCCTCCCAGCCTATAGGTGGCTTCAGGTTTTCTCTTCCTATGTGCATGATTTTGCATCTTTGCATTAAATCCCAGTTGCCACTGTTCTGACCATTCTGCTAGTTTATCCAGATCTCTCTCATTCTGCCCACCCATCTGGATCATCTACTCTGTTGCAGATCTTGGTGTCATCTGCAAACAGACAAGCCTTTACCCTCTAGTCCATCTGCAAGGTCACTAATGAAGATGTTGAAGAGGACTGGCCCAGGACTGATCCCTGAGGTACCCCACTTGTGACTTTGCATCTCTTCTGACTCTATACCATTTACCACCACTCTGTAGTTTTCTGCCACAACCAGTTTGCCACCCAGTTGACCAAACTTCTGACCCACCCCAGCCTACCCAGCTTATTTATCAATCTTCTATCTGGAACAGTGTCGAAAGCTTTGCTGAAGTCAAGGTAGGCGACATCAACTGCTCCCTCTTGGTCCACCACTTTGCTACCCAGTCAAAGAAATCTATGAGATTAGTTTGACAGGACCTTCCTTTGTAAACCCATGCTGTCTTGGATCCTGTGCCCCTATGGATTCCAGGTGTTGCACTATCCTTTCCTTAAGGAGTGTCCATAATCTTGCCCACTACTGAGGTAAGACTGACCAGTCTGTAGTTCCCCGCCTCCTCCCTGCTACCACCTTTGGGGCGGATCACATGAGCCCTCTCCAGTCTTCTGGGACCTCTCCTGTGCTCAGAGACTCACTAAACAATTCTGCTAATGGCTCTGCTAGTTCTCCTTTAGCTCCTTAAGTACCCTGGGATGTATGCCATCAGGTCCCATTGCCTTTATCCACCCTGAGCTTAGCAAGCTCTTGTAGGACCTTTCTTTTGTGAAGGGAGAGTGCTCACCTCCTCCCCGTGTCCATGATGTTGAGCTGTGGGCCCTGCCCTACCTTCTCTTCAGTAAATACTGAGCAAAAGTATCTATTTAGGATAGATGCCTTTACAGGATCCTCCTCACATGCTCCCTTTTCTCCATTGGCTTAGCAATCTTCTCTGGACTTTCTCCTTTCACTAATGTATCTATAGAAAGTCTTGTCACCTTCTTTTACTGTTCGTGCTAGTGTTTCCTCAGTTTGGGACTTTGCCTGCCTTACTGCCTTACCTGCTTCCCTAGGGCAGTTTGGTATGCCTCCTCATCTTCATCCTGCTGTGTTCCCTTTATATTTCCTGGAAGGCCAGCCTTTGGCTCTGACCTTTCTGCTACTGTATTTGAGAACCAAAGTGGTTTCCTTCTTCTTTGCACTTCCTTTTCTGTCTAATACAATGGGATGTTGCTTCAAGTATTGCATCCTTAATGCTTGCCCACTTTGCCTGTACCCCTCACCTGTGTTTCTTTTGCCAGGGCTAGCTTAACTCTGTTGGCCATCTTATCAAAGTCAGCTCCTCTGAAGTCCCATATTTTGCCTTGGAATGGGATGATTTAGAGGTAGTAACCAAATTGAACCATACCATGTGATGGTCACTGGCCCCAAGTGACCTTCTACCTGGAGATCTGTGATCCCTTCTTGTTAGTCAGTACTAGATCTAGGATAGCCCTGTCTCTTGTGGGTTGCTGTACCAGTTGTTTGAGGCCCTCCTGCAGGGAATCCACTATGAGTCTAGTTCTGCAGATGTTCCTGCTGGTATTGACCAATCTGTATCCGCATGTTGAAGTCTTCCATTATCAGAACCTCCAGAGGATCCTCTTTCACAGAGTTGTGGTGTAAAATCCAGGAGGTTCATCAGTGGCATTCCTTGGAGCCGTATCCACAGTGTAAGAAACTCGCTGCGCACCTGGATCTGCCCGAGACCGCTCCGACCCTGGTTCCACCCTAGATTGAGCCTCATGTCGACCTTGTCTCCACTATTTGGAAGCAACTGCTGGCTCTAGCCCTCTTCCCAGGAAGTCAGATAGGTTTATCAGGCTACCGAGGGTGTTGACTCCTTAAATTCTCACCCTCGAGCTGATTTGGTTGTGATTAGTGCCGCTCATGGCCAGACAGCTAATCCAAACCATTTGAGCTCATTGCCACCTGACAAAGAATCTCGCCTTCTGGACAAGTACGGAAAGATCTACACTTCTTCCACTCTGGGTATAAGGGCCCTGAATTATGTCTGTCATATGGGAGATTACCAGAAGGTGATTCTTAGTGAGGTGGAATCTAAGTTGAACTCCCTTCCTGACTCTCAGACGAAGCAGGAAGTGGTGGGTCTCGTCCGATCTGCACGTTCAGCCAGTTGGCACATCCTTCGTGCCACATACGATGCAGTGGACATGGCTGGTAGGAGCTTGGCTTTCGCTGTGGGTTTGCGACGTCATGCCTGGCTCCGTGAGTCAGGATTGGTCCTGGAGGTGCAGTCTGCTATCCAGGACGCGCCCTTCAGGGGTTCAGTGCTGTTCGGTGGCTATGTCAAGGACATCATCACCGATCTGCAGGAGAAGGGTACTGCACTGAAGTCTGTCGACCCATGTACAAACCCCCAGGCTCAGCGCTGTCCCTTCGCAGACGAATCACAAAAGCTAAACCTCAGGGAAAGCGGCCAATAAACGCTGGGCCCTCTCTACACATGCCTCCCGCCCCAAAAAGTGGCGGGACTTCAATGGCGATGCTGCCTCACACCACTTGACTCCTTTCCTCTCCCACAGCCTCTGGGCTTTCCAGAGGAACCGGTAGGAGGGAGGTTCTCCTCCATCTACCGGGTGTGGAGAGGATCACTTCAGACTCTTGGGTGCTCCAGCTGATCACAGAAGGACACTCAATAGAGTTTCTTCGAAACCTCCTTGAAACCCCCCAAGGTCATCATACTCCAAGAACACCTTCTGGTTCAGGAAGAAATATCCGCCTCCTCTTGAAGGAGGTGCGATAGAGCTCCGCCTCCTTAGGGGGACGGGTACTATTCCCATTTCTTCCTGGTCCTGAAGAAGTCAGGAGACGTGGGCCAATTTTACCAGCTCCCTGAACCTGTTCAGAGTACAAAAGGTTCAAGATGCCTCTCTGCTGGGTCTTCTGCCCTCCTTCGGCCGGGACAGTGGCTGTGCGCTCTGGATATGCAGGATGCTTACCTGCATATCCCTATCCTCCCTTCCCACCACAAATACCTACATTTTGTGTTCCAGGGGGACCACTACCAGTTCAAGGCCCTCCCATTTGGTCTCTCCTCTGCGCCCCGAGTATTCACCAAATGTCTTTCAGTGGTAGCGCTCACCATGCACTCCAGGGGTACAGGTTTTTCTGTACCTGGACGCATTGGCTCCTGGTGGCCCCATCCAGGAGGAACTCTGTGCTTCCTTTCCTTATCCTGCAGGTGTTTGTCTGCCTGGGTATTACCACAACCAGACCAAGTCCCACTTGATTTCGTCCCAGAGGCTCCAGTTTATCGGGGCGATTCTGGACACGATCTCCGGCATGGCTTTTCTACCACTGGACAGGGTGGCCTCACTCCAGGCTCAGGTCAGCCTGTTGTCCAGCCACAGGTGGGTCAGCGCAAGGTCGGTCCTTTGCCTCCTCAGGCTCATGGCGGCTGCGATTCTGACAGTCCCTCGCGATTGGCTCCACATGAGAATTTCTCAGTGGACACTTTGGTCTCAGTGGGATCAGCTGGTGGACGACGTAAATCAACTTGTTCTGGTCTCCACTCATATGGCTCGGGACTTGCAATGGTGGATGGTTCAGGAGAACCTTTTCCGGGGAGTTCCCTTCTGCCTTTCTCCCCCCACCTCCCAGACACTGACTACGGACACCTCGGGCGAGGGTTGGGGTGCCCATCTCTGGCCTCACAGGACCCAGGGCCCCTGGTCCAAGCTCGAGAACTCTCTCCACATCAATGTGCTCGAGCTTTGGGCTGTGCTGTACGCTCTTCAGGCTCTGCATCTGCTTCCCGGGCATCTGGCTGTCCAGATGGACAACGTGTGTGGTCTGCTACATCAACAAACAGGAGGAACTCGTTCTACCTCTTTGCAGGAGGCGCTGTAAGTTTGGGATTGGGCAGTAGCACAGCCTTCACCTCACGGCTGTTTACATCCCGGTGTCGAACACATTGCAGACCACCTCAGTGGGTCATCTGCTCCACAAGTGGTAACTGGATCAGTGGGTAGCAGACGATGATCTTCCTACGCTGGGGAGCACCACAGGTAGACCTGTTCGCATCCCCTCACGATGCAAAATTTCCCACTTCTGCTCGCTTGCTCCAGGGCACGGGCATTTTGGGAGAGACGCCTGTCTCCAGACTGGAAGGGCAGATTCGCTCATACTTCCCCACCCCCAAATTCCCCTTGATTCCGAGGGTCTTACAGAAACTCTGCTCAGAAGGAGCTTGAATGATTCTGATCGCTCCTTTCTAGCCCAGGCAAGTTTGGTTCTCTCTTCTGCAACAGTATTCAGAGGAACTTCCTCTTTCTCTTCCTCTGTAGCAACTTTTGCTGATCCAGGATCAAGGGACCCTGGTCCATCCAGGCCTCAAGTCCCTTCAGTTGCACATGTGGCTCCTGCAGATGTAGCTCAAGGCCGATTTCGGGGTTTCCACCCGAGTGGCTGAGATTCTGGTGGAGGCCAGGAAACCTCCACTAGATCTACCTATGCCATGAAATGGAAACTGTCCATTATGTGGGCTGCTTCTAAAGATCTCTAGCCTTTCTTGTGCTCTGTTGGGCGGCTTCTGGATTACTTGCGACACCTCTTTGATCTGGGTCTCAGTCATTCATCTTTGAAGGTTCACATGGCGGCCATTTCGGCCTACCATGTCCCTTTTGCAGATAGGACATTTGCTCAGCTGGAGTTCTCTAAGACCTTCCTTAGAGGAGTCCTCCACTTGAGACCCCCTATCCGGGTTCCTGCCCCTCCTTGGGATCTGAATTTTATTCTTGAGAAGCTTACTCTGCCTCCTTTCGAGCCGGCAGCCTCAGCAGACCTGAAGTTCCTCTCGTGGAAGACTCTTCCTCGTGGCCATTACTTCTGCTTGAAGGATTTCCATGCTCCAGGGCCTGATGTGCAAAATCCTGTGTTTGATTTTTCATAAGGAACGTGTGGCTCTGCGTACCAACCCTAACTTTCTCCCCCAAGGTGGTAGCGGAATCTACACTGAATCAATCCATAGAGTTTCCTGCTTTCTTTATGCAATACTCCAATCAAGGGGAGTACCTCTTGCATACTCTGGATGTGCACCAGATTCTGAGATACTACACCACCAGGACGAAGGATCTCAGAAAGACTGATCAACTGTTTGTCTCTTTTGCTCGTAAAAGAGAAGGCAGTGCTGTTTCCAAGCAATGCCTGTCAAAATGGTTGGCTCATTGCATCACTTTCTGTTATGACAAGTACAACAAGACCCTGCAGGGTCAAGTTAGAGGTCACTCCACCAGAGGGGTTGCTGCCTCTGTGGCTTGTTTCAGGAATGTGTCAGCGGCAGACATTTGTGCAGCCACTACTTGGACTACTGTCCATACCTTTACGAAACATTACAGTTTGGACATTGCCTGTCGCAGTAGAGCGGGCTTCGGGTTGACTGTTCTGCAAGGTCTCCTCTCCTAAGACCATCACAGCCAGAGGATCTACTCCTGAGTAGTTTTCCTCCTCCCATTGCTTCTTCTTGTTCCAGACTGCTTGGGACTCAGTTCTATATGTAATTACCTACTGCAAGAGCCCTCTCGAAGTAAGATAGTACAGTTACGTAAGAACTTACCATAACAGTAGATCTTCGAGAGAGACTCTTGCAGTAGGTAATACCTTCCCACCCTCTATCCCGCTAAGCTTTTTCAGCTCCTTTTCCAGGATGGGAAGTATCTGCTTCTCTCTCATATTGCCTTTTGGCCTTTGGCGGAAAGAACTGAAGGCAGGCATGGGGATCACCCTTTATACTGACGCTGCATGACATCGGGTCACCTGACGTGGGGCGGTCCCCGCCAGACACTGCTAGTTAGAAACTTTTCCATGGGGTCCTGCCACCTGCCGGCATCAGTCCTATATGTAATTACATCATTTGCATACCATTCCAGATTTTCTCTGGGCAGTTCAGTCTTAAAGGGACACTGCTGAAGTTCTGAATACCTGACTATCACTGGGGAGAAACAAGATTATTACGGTAAGTAATTTTTTCTTCTAAGGACATGGATATGTTTTTCAATCCACACTTATTGTCTGGTTCCTTGCTGCTTTAAATCTTGCCGGAATATCTTCAAGCTGGCTCCTCCCACCACACCTGGGTGGTAAAACTCGGCTCTGCCCCATGACGCCAGATCTTCCTTACCGCTAGCTCAGGTTCCCTCCTTAGCACTCTGCGTTTTAGGCCTGGACTTATTCTTAAATTCAAAAGACTTCGGTCTTCTCTTTCCCTCGTGGCTGCGATGGACAAATAGACTCCCGGATTTTGTCGGTGCCCCTGTGGGCAGAAGATGTCCCGGATCGATCCGCACTCCACGTGTGTGTTATTGCCTTGGACTCAACCATGACTCACAGGCTTGTGAGTTGTGCAAATCCTTTTCGGCTTCAGTCTTGGAGGACCGCGCTGCCCGTCTGCTGTTGGGGCGACCCGAGATATGTTACCCTCCGGTCAAGTCGAAGGAGGCCCTTTGGGCAGTGTCTGTGGCTGCTGGCTCGGCTGAACAGCTCGAACAGATGATTGCCCTCAAGGAGGAGGCTGCCCAGGCCGCATCATCATCATCATCATCATCTTCGGTCGCGGCATTTATCCTGCTCTCCTTGGGCTCCTCCTACACAGCTTCTTTCAAGGAGCTTTGCCAGTCCCTCTCCACCAAGGGAGAAGGGCCTTCGGGACATTCCTCTCGGTCTAAAAAGGACTCTAAAGGTAAGTTCCACCATCGGCGTTCATGGGGCGGAGGTCCCTTCCCAGAGAGTCGACACACTACTTCGGTCGAGGTTGCGGCTAAGGCCGCTGGCTTCACCGTGTCCCCGTCAGGTCAGCCGGCCGAGACACCCATCGATGCAGTCGAGATTTTTCTCGACCTGTTGGACGGTCTGTCGACTGGAGAAGCCAACAACCTTTCTTCACCGGTTCCCCTGGTGGAAACCGAGGACTTGCCTGTGCCAGAGTCCCTGGTTAAGGTCCCTGAACCGAGGGAGGAGCGGGTTTCCCCCACCCCCTCTCTGACCCACCTCGGAATCCCCAAAGGTCTCGGTCTCGGACCTCTTCCAAGTCCAGCCGGTCCCACCGACATCGGCGGTCTCGTAGTTGGCACCATGGAAAGCGGTGGTGCCGCTCATCCTCGTTGTCCTCTTCGGAGGATAGGCTTAGGCGCAAATTGCGTCGGCGCTATGAGGATCTAATGTGGTAGCAGCTCTTATTGTCTGGGAACAAACCGGAGCGGCCGAAATAACCCCTCATAGTAGTCGAGGAGCCGAAGCCGGCACCGGTTGTTCGGCCGAACCCGGCTGCGCTACTCATTGTGGTGGAACCCCCGTCTTCACAACCTAAAACTGGGGCCCTGACCAAGGATTCTCGGTCGGGTCAGGGCTTGCCCCACCGGTTGTCGGTCACTCTCCCTCCCGATCGACCTCGGCAGGTGGAGGGTGGCTCAGGCGTTCGGCAGCTGTTTGCAGACTCCTCGGAGTCTGACAACGACTTCTCCTCCTTGTTCTCCAGGCTGCTTGACTTGGAGTCCACTGGGGGTCAGTCGGTGGATGAGAGCACATCCTTGTTCCTTGGAATGCTTCGACTCATCTCAGAGTCCACTGGGATGAAGCTCGAACCCGTTTCAAAACGGGCGAAGTATCCCCTCACGGAGATACTGGACCGAGGGGATTCCCCTACAGAGGCCTTCCTGGTGGCCGAAGCTATTGTTGGCCCGGCCCTGGAGCTTTGGCAGTGGCCAGCTTCTTGTCCAGCACGGCTCGGAAGTATGCTGTTCCCACCGGTTCACTCTCTGGTTTCTCGGAGCACCCCTCTGCAGAGGGGCTAGTGACCGACAGCATTTTCCGTGCTCTGGGAACGCCTCGGATGTGGACAAGCCACCCGATAAGGAGTCCAAGAAATTGACTACTCCGGCAGAAAGTATGTGCTGCTTCCTCCCTAGGCCTTCGCCAGGCCAGCTCAGCCATCCTGATGCCACACTTTTCACATGCCCTTTGGGCTACCTGGATGAGGTGATTCCTCATCTCCGCTGACCTTCAAACGACGGTCAAGCAGGTGCAGGATCAGGAAGGTGGTGGCCAAACGGTAGCTCAAACTTCCTTGGACATCACTGACTTCGTGTGCCCGGTCAGTAGCGGCCGAGTGGCTATCGCGCCGCAGAGTTTGGCTCTGATTCTCACCTTACGATGGATACACAGCACAAGCTGGCAGACATTCTTCTTGGGTACCGACTTGTTTGGTCCCGGTGGAGGGTCATCTGCAACGGAGCGAGAAGTCCAACACCACCTTGACTCAGTCACGTCTGCCCAGAAGGACAAAGGCAGCCAGCAGCAGCATAAGCCGTTTCATCCTTCAGCCCCTGCGGCATGTCCGGCCCTGCAACACCAGCATCAGGGCCAGCAGACTCGCACTTGGCACCCCAAAGCTAAGCCTGCTTCTTCTTCCAGCAGGAAGCCAGAAGGAAAAGGTCCAGGCAGCTCATTGGCCGGCCCTTCCTCCAAGCCTGCCCAGTGACGGGTTGAGGGGTGTCGCCTCCAACTTCGTCACTCCTCCCCGGGTTCCCCCCATGGGGGGACGACTCCGCCACTTCCTTTTCCACCTGGTCCGATATCACCACGGACCACTGGGTGTTGGAAGTGGTAGGAAAGGGTCTGCCTCTGAATTCGAGCAGTCCCACACACTATCGAGTCGCGCCCACGGGGCTACGGGTTCTGCTGCCCTCTGTCAGCTCGCTAAGCCGACATTGCCCTGCTCCTCCAGAAGGAGGTGATCAGGGAGGTGGCAGATCCTCCACCAGACCCAGGGTTTGTGTCCAGGTACTTCCTGGTCCCAAAACAGATGGGGGGCTGGCGCCCCATTCTAGACCTACATGACCCGAACAAGTTCCTAAGGTCTCGGACCTTCAGGATGGTCACTCTGGCTCAGATCATTCCATCCTTGGAACGAGGCCTGTGGTTCTGTTCTCTGGACCTCCAGGACGCGTTCTTTCATGTCCCAATCCATCCGTCTCACCAGCGATTCCTCCGCTTCAGGGCAGAGGGATCCCTTTACGAGTTCCGGGCCATGCCCTTCGGCCTTCTCCATCTCACTGGGTCTTCACCAAATGCATGGCAGTGGTGACAGCATTCTCCTGGTCTCAAGGGTCTAGGTGTACCTTACCTGGGCGATTGATTGATTGCAGCCCCTCCGTTGGAGGTGGAGCAGTCCAAGGATCTGGCCTTCCAGGTCTGCTCTCAGATTGGCCTCCTCATCAACGAGGCCAAATCAGAACTCATGCCAACGCAGGTGATTCAGTTCATTAGGGCAGAGCTCGACTCTCTTCGAGCCAGAGCATGGCTCCCGGTTGACAGGGCTGAGGTCCTTTCCTCCTTTGCCCAATCATTTCTGGTTGGGCAATTGTGCCCTGCCCAGGACTTCCTGCACCTCCTGGGCCTCATAGCGGTCTGCACCAGCATGGTCCGTTGGGCCCGCTGGCACATGTGTCCCATGCATTGGAGGCTGGCCCGCCAATGGTCACAGCGCTCAGGTCCTCTGGACCAGCCAGTAACAGTGACACAGGAGATGTGGAATGGCTCCAGTGGTGGTTCGCTCCAGCTTATCTGCAGGAGGGTATCCTGCTTGTCCGCCTTGGAGCCAACGGTCACCTGACGACCGACGCCTCTCTGATGGGTTGGGGTGCCCATCTGTGGGAGCTCAGAGCGCACGGCCTCTGGTCCCCTCAGGAGTCTCGATGCCACATCAACCTGCTGGAGCTTCAAGCGGTCCGACTAGCCCTCACCGCCTTCGCTCTGTTTGTATCGGTCAAGTGGTCCAGGTCCAGACGGACAACACCACGACCATGTACTACCTAAACCGCTGGTGGGACGCACTCCTGCCTTGTGCAAGGAGGTTCTCCGACTTGGTCTCTCATGAGCAGACTGGAGGCAGATCTCCTAGCCATCCATGTGGCAGAAGCCTCCAACACTCTGGCCGATGCCCTCAGTCGGATAGGTGCTGCATCTCACGAGTGGTCTCTCCTGCTGGAGGTAGTACAAGATCTGTTCTCCCACTGGGGCACTTCTCAGGTGGACCTATTTGCCTCCAGGAAGAATGCAAAGCTGAGACTGTTTCATACCCGCCCCCCTCAGCAGGGCTCGCTGCAGGGGGTTGCCTTCTCGAGGCTGTGGACCCCGGGCCTCTTCTATGCCTTCCCTCCATGTCCCTTGATCCACAAGGTGCTTCTCAAGGTGAAGAGGGACAAGGCGGTGATTCTGGTAGCCCCAGACTGGCCCCGTCAGTTCTGGTATCCAGATCTCCTCCGCCTCAGCTCCAGGCTCCCGAGGTGGCTTCCAGCCCACCTGGACCTGATCTCAGTCAACAAGGGGAAGGTACTCCACCCGGACCTTCAATCCCTGCACTTGATGGCCTGGTTCCTGAGCGGCTAGAGTTCCAGGCCTTGGGTCTTTCCAACGAGGTCCTCAGCGTTGTTGAGGCATCCCATAAGGAGTCGACCAGAAAATGCTATGCCTTCAAATGGAAGAAATTCTCCATTTGGTGTCAGGATAAGGGGTTGGACCCTTCCACCTGTTCTTTGGCTAGCATTCTGGACTACCTGTGGTCCCTTTCTCAGCTAGGGCTTCGGTCGATGACCCTTAAGGTGCACCTGGCAGCCATCTCTGCTTACCGGGCACGGAACGGAAAGCAGTCAGTGGCGCAGGAGAAGGTGGTTGGGCGCTTTTTCAAAGGCCTTGATCGCATATCCCCTCCGGTGCGAGAACCTCCACCTCCGTGGGATTTACTGCTGGTATTGGCCAAGCTCATGGGCAAGCCATTTGAACTATTGCACAGGTGTGACATCTCTCACCTGTCATGGAAGACCGCCTTCTTGGTGGCTATTACATCAACCAGAAGGATGGGAGAGCTCCAGGTGCTTTCCATTGAGTCTCCTTATCTGGTCTTCCATAGGGACAAGGTTGTCTCGCCCCCACCCGAAATTCCTTCCGAAGGTGGTGTCAGAGTTTCACCTTAACCAGATGTTGACTTTACCGGTGTTCTACCCCAATCGCACCTCAGAGGCCAAATATAGGCTCAATACTTTGGACCCTAGAATAGCGCTCTCTTATTATAAGGAGCAGATGGCTGAAGTTCAGGGAGAGGTTCGCCAGCTGTTTGTCACGCACTGAAGCCGCACTCGGCAGACTTGCAGCCAAGCAGACAATAGGCAGGTGGGTCACCTCCTGCATAGATCTCTGCTATAGGTTGGCGGGCATGGAGCCTCCCAAAGGGATAAGAGCTCATTCTACCCTCCATACCGCTGCTTCGGTGGCTGCTTCCAGGGATGTCCCTATCCAGGAAATCTGCAGGGCTGCTACCTGGAAGTCAGCACACACCTTCATTACCCACTACCACATCGACCTTGAGTCACGCCGGGATGCTGGTTTTGGGACCTCGGTTCTCCAGTCCTTATTTCCTAAGTAGGGGGTGTGCACCTTGCCTCCCTCCTCCTGGAGAACTGCTAGGAGTCTGCCAATAAGTGTGGATTGAACAACTTAATCACGTCCCTAGAAGTACAGGTTACTCACCTGTAACAGGAGTTCTAGGAGTGGTATGTTGTTCATCCACATAACCCACCCGACCTCCCAGCTTCGACACGCAGCCTGGCTTCCAGCGGGCTAGATCTGGCATCATGGGGCGGAGCCGAGAGTTTTACCACCCAAGTGGGTGGGAGGAGCTGGCTTCAAGACCTTCCGGCAAGATTTAAAGCGGGAAGGAACCTACCAATAAGTGTGGATGAACAACATATACCACTCCTAGAACTCCTGTTACAAGTGAGTAACCTGTATTTCCTGGTGGTTAGATCCCTCCAACCTGGTACGAGTCGTCCCTTTCCAGCAGGAGCCACCGAGACGGATTCTCACTACGGACGCCTCTGGTTTCAGACGGACCTTTCACCAGGCTTTCTTCTTATCCAGGCAGACAACACCGTGGTGTTTACATCAACAAGCAAGGACACACACTTATACCCTCTTTGCAGGGAGGTGATGAGGGTCTGGTATTGGGCACTGAACACCTCTTAGACCTCACTGCTGTTCATGTTCCAGGCATCCAAAACGCCTTGGCCGACAGCCTAAGCCAGTGTCTGACCAAGGTTCACAAGTGGGAGCTCTTCCATTCGGTAGCAGATCAGCTTTTGACAGGTGGGGCCGCCAAGAGTTGGACCTCTCTGCATCTCCATTCAGCGCCTAACTGCCCAGTTTCTGCTCGCTAGAGCCCACGCCTGGTGTTTTCTGGCCAGACGCTTTGTCCCTCTTTGTTAGACAGGGAGGTTTCTGTACACCTTCCTCCTTTTTCCATTCTTCAGAGGGTCCTGGTGAAACTTCAGGCAGAAGGAGCAGAGATGATCCTCATCGCTTTTGTGGCCTCGCAGATTTGTTTCCCACTACTTAGCAGCTGGCAGTGAGCTCCAATACAGCTGCCGCTGAGCCTCACACTTGCTGTCTTAGGATCAGGGACGCTGGTCCATCCAGACCTCAGATCCCTACATCTTCATCCCTGGCTCCTGTAGTCTTTACCAGAACTAGGTATGGCGCTCCCAGGAAGTGGTGGACATTCTCGTGGCAGCAAGAAAGCCTCAACCAGATCACTTATGCCATGAAGTGGAAAAGGTTTTGCTTATGGGCTTCATCCCATCACCTGGACCACTTATCTGTCCAGTGAACTCGATTCTAGAGCATCTCCTCCTTATCGAATCAATGCCTGAGCTACCCTTCTGTAAAGGTACATCTTTCTGCAGTATCTACTTATCACATACCTGTGGAAGGAAAACCCTCACAAGAAGTTGAATGTGTCCTGCATCTTCTTGTAGGCATATTGCATATCAAGCCTCCCATTAGAGATCCGGTTCCAACCTGGGGTCTTTTATTTATGCTGGAGAAGTTGACTGTTCCCCCAATTTGAGCCTGCGCAGAATGCAAGCTGCGCCTTGGAAAGCGTTGTTTTTAGTTGAGTTACTTCAGCCTGGAGTTTCTGAACTTCAGGCCCTGATGTAAGGAACCTTATTTAATTTTTCATAAGGACAGGGTGTCCTTGAGAATGAATCCTAAGTTTTTGCCAAAGGTGGTGTCTGAACTAACATTAAACCAGGACATCAACCTTCCAGTTTTATTTATTTATTAAACTCAAGGATTACAAATACCTTTGAGCAAGAACTACTGCTTACAAAGGTTCCATGTCAAAGGATGGAAAGTTAACATACAAACAAAGGTAAATATTAATACAGAGTCTCAAAAACAAAATACCGTATTTCAAGCGGAGAGACAGCAAAAGGACAGTAAGGCCAGATGAGCAACCAGTAGGGGAGGGTGGGTGGGGTCAGGAAGGAGTGGGCAGGCTGAAGGGCCATTGTCTGGGAGGGTTGGTATGAGAAGTGCAAGGTAGAGGGGACAGAAGTCTGAAGTACTAAAACATGGGAAGGTGTGGGTGAGGTAGAGGAGGAATGGGGGGGAGGGGTAAGGTGAGAGGGATGAAAGTGGAGGACAAGGATAATTGGCCAGAGGGACTTTAGGGCCACACAATGCCAGGCGTGAGTGTAGAGGTTAACCAATTAGGAGAAGCAGTCACATTGGCTGGTAGTAGAGAGGTGAAGTCATAGTTACTTTTAAATGGGCCGAGCATAGTAGCTGAGAGGGATTCCTTGTTGAATGAGCTAAACCACTAGGGGGCTTTGTGGGCGAATGACCTCTGGCGCATAGTGGTCTGGCATCTGGGAAGCTGGAAGGTTTGACTTGGCATACTTCCGGGTGAGTTGGGTGCTACAGTGGGCAGTCAGAAGCTTTTCAACCCCAGGTGGCATGAGCCCAAGCAGAACCTTTTTGGTTAAGAGGCAGGCCTAGTATTTGATCCTGCTGATGAGAGTGAGCCACCCAGACTGAGCGCCAGAGATATCCTGTGGAGGGCTGTAGGAGAAGCGGAGCCATAGATGACGAGCCTGTAGTCTATGATGGAGGTGCCAGAACTTTAGATGGCCAGTCCAAGGGCCTCTGTGGTCATACAGTGTTTGTGCCTGTGGAGCAGGCCCATACGTATGTTAGCAGCCTTTGCAATATTGTCAGTGTGCCGAGCGAGGAGAGGAACAGTCCAGAGTAATGCCAAGGTATTTGAACTGAGGAACCTGCTCCAGTGTAACCCCAGAATGGTTAGTGATGATGAAGGATAGAGAGTTATGTTTGTTCCATCCGTTGCAAAAGTCATAACATTTGTTTTGTTGTAGTTCATGACAAGTTTGTGCGAGCTGAACCATTCCTCAGCAGCGTTTGAAGTCCATTTTCATAGCTGCCCTTCTAGATGCTTGGTGTCACGATGGCTAGAAAACAGAACTGCGCTATCCACGAGAGAAGTATTTTCTAATGGCAGATGCTAGGAGGCCATTCAGGAAAGACTAAAGAGTAGGAGTCCAAGGATGGTCTCCTGAGAGGACTGGTTTCTTATCAGATGTGACATCAGCAATCTTAACTCGCTGGACCCTTCCCTCAAGGTAGCTTGCTGTCCAGAGCAGGGCATTCTTGGAGAGCCGATAGTTGACAGTTGCCTGAGTAGGAGTGGATGATTGTCGGTATCAGCTGCCTTTGTAAAGGCAATGAATATTGCACCAACACAGTTTCCTTGGTCAGGGGTGGTGTGGATGAATCCCGTAAATTCCGTTAGTACAGTGGTAGTGGTGTGCCTTTTTCTAAATCCATGTTGTTCAGGACACTGGATATCATATTTTACCAGATACTCAATTAGCTGGTCCCATACAATTCATTCTAGGGCTTTAGATTGGGGGTGGGGGGAGAGGATGGAGATGGGTCTGTAGATGGTATGCAGTGACCTATCGCCGCTTTTGTGTACAGGTGTAATGGTTGCCTGTTTCCAGAGAGATGGGAATTGGGCCAGCCTTAAAGAGAGGTTGAAGATCTTTGTCAGGTGTTAAAGGATTTCATCTTGGACAAGTGCAATCGGCTACAGGTCAAGAGAGTCTCCGCTGTACCCGGAGTTGTGGATGGCTTTGCCAATATATGTATAGGCTATGTGCATTGAGATCACTTTGAAGTAGAATTTTGGGAGTGAGCAGTTGTTGCCAGCAGTGTCATGGTGAGTGCTGGTGGAAGGGGGTCAAAAATCCGGAGGTGGTACACTGTCCAGGTTTGAAAATGCATTGTGGAAGGTGTTGGTGATAGTACCATGGCCAAGCCGTAGGAGTTCCGCTTGATGTTTAATATGGTGGGTGGAGATTTAGGGTCTTTCATGTTACTCCAGAATCCCAATGTGTTGGAGAGTCGCCCTGAAATATTTGCTTTTTGCGTTCCGCATGGCATGTGTACATTCATTTCGAGCTGTTTTACAATTCATTATTTCCCCAGGCATAGATGTGGGTCGAGCATGGAGCCCAAGGTGGTCCCTATGTTTGAGACTTACAGGAGTGCGCAGGCCAAGGAAAGGCAAGTCACTCCTCAGAGGCAGCAGTCTAGAGGGAGGGGCAGATCTTTTCACAAGCCTTTCTACCAAGCCAAGGCCTCCTCTCCTTTCCCACAGAGGGGGGTTCTTCTGAGGGCGAGGCAGGAGGGGGATGAGCGGGGATGAGCAGGGCTGCATCCTCTTCCCATTCTAAGGCTTCCCAGTCTACAGCAAGACTTCATATTGTTTGAAGGAAAAATTACTTACCTTAGTAATTGTGTTTCTTCTAATGGAGTCTTGCTGTATTCTGACCTCCCCCCTGCCTCCCCTCTCAGAACCTAGTTTTTGGGGTGTGGGCTGGCAGGTACAGTACTGCACCTCAGGGGTGTACCTTACACCCCTCCTCTTTTGGGTGGGGTGGTGATTGTTCTATTTTAAATTTATATATTATATATCTTGTTCACGACCTGTTTTTTTTATCGTGGGTTCTCAACTTGAGTCTTTTGGGACCCAAGTATTTGCCTGTTGATTTATTTGTTTACAGTTTCCACACTGGAAGTGTAGTTAGTTGCTTGTAAGAATCAGACGGTTACACTCTGAAGCACCACAGACAGAGGTTTGAAATCCAAGCTTGAGCTCAGCATTCTATGCTTCTGCATAAAGTTAACTCTTTCATCACCGGGGCAGTTCAAGTGCTGGGGCTAACTGCATATGTCAGAATACAGCAAGACTCATAGAAGAAACACAGTTACTAAGGTGAGTAATTTTTCCTTGTCTACCATTACATCCTTACACATATTAGTGCCCTTGGCCTACACTGCTCCAAAGGTATGTCTTTTATCTTTACATACTACTCCCAGAGTCTCAACCACAGTCCTCTCTCTAGTTTAAGAGGTGTGAGAGGGGACAGTTTGGGAGGGATGCCCATTTCAGCAGGGGTGCAAGTACACATTTTGGGAGGGGAGCAAGTACACATTTCAGGTGGCATGCTGGGGCATACAGGCACAAATCAGGGAGGGGTGCAGGTGTACAACTAAAAATTTTAAGAAGATATGTAGGAGTACAGATTTTGGGAGGGTGCAAGTACAAATTTTGGGAGGGATGCAGGGGTGAAAATACGCATTTTGGGAGGGGTGCAGGGGTACAAGTACACATTTTGGGAATGGATGCAGGGGTAGAAGTACAAATTTTGGGAGTGTTGCAGGTATAAATTTTGGGAAGGGTACAGGGGTTCAAGTACAAATTTTAGGGGTGCAGGGGAACAAGTACAGATTTTGGGAGGGGTGCAAGTACAGATTTTGGGAGGGGTGGAGGGGTGCAGGTACAAATTTCAAGAGGGTTTCAAGGGCATAAGTACAAATTTCGGGAGGGATGCGGAGTAGAAGTACAAATTTCAGAAGCGGTGCAGTGGTACAAATACACATTTTGGGACGGATGCAGGGGAACAAGCACACATTTTGGGAGGGTTGCAAGGGAACAAGTACAAATTTTGGGAGGGGTGCAAGGGAACAATACAAATTCTGGCAGGGGTGTGGGAACAAGTACAACTTGGGAGGGATGCAGGGAACAAGTACAGATGTTTAGCTGGGTGCAGGTACAAGTACAAATGTTAGGGGTGCAGAGTTGCAAGTACAAATGTGAGGGGTTCAGAGGTGCAAGTACAAATGTTGGGAGGGGTGCAATTACAAACATTGGGAGGGGTGTAAGTACAGATGTTGGGAGGGGTGCAAGTACAAACTTTGCGAGGGATGCAGGGGTACAAGTACATATTTTTGAGAGGAGTGCAGTGGAACAATTACAATTTTTGGGAGGGGTTCAGGGGTGCAAGTACAAGTTTTGGAAGGGGTACAAGTAGAAATTTCCGGGAGTGTAGGGGTACAGGTACACATTTCAGGAGGGATAAAAGTACAAATTTGGGAGGTGTGCAGGGGTAATTTTGGGAGGGGTACAGGGGAACAAGTACACATTTTGGTAGTGGTGCAGGGTACATGGGAACAAGTACATTCTTGGAGGGTGTAGGGTGCAAGTACAAATTTTTGGGAGGTAGGTAGATAGGGGTACAAGTACACATTTTGAAGGGGTGAAGTGGTATAAGTACAAATTTTTAGCAGGGGTATAGGGGGTACAAGTATGCATTTTTAGAGGGGTGCAGGGGCACAAGTACAAGCATAAATTTAGCAGGTTGCAGTGGTAAAAGTACAAATTTTTGGAGGGGTACATAGGTACAAATTTTTAGTGGAGTATAAGTACAAATTTTGGGAGGATGCCAGTACAAGTATAAATTTTTAGCAGGGTGCAGGGATAAAAGTAAAAATTTTGCGAGAGTGCAGGGGTACAAGTTAAAATTTTTAGCAGTGTGCAGGGGTACAAGTACAAATTTTGCGAGGGTGCAGGGGTACAAGTATAATTTTTTTTTTTTTTTTAGCTCGGGTTTGATGGAATAAAAAGAAAGACGCAGTATCAAGCGCACATAAGTTATTACTGTATAGGCAGGTAGAAAGAACAGTTTTACATGTTTGTAATGGTAAGCTTCTACATTCTACTCTTTTTTAGCATGTCATACTGTGCTCTTACCTTTAACACCCTCTCTTTTATTCGCCCTAGACTTACTGACATTCATCATGCCCCCCCCCTCCCCATAGCCAGAAGCGCAGGTAATTCCAAAAAATGACTCCCTTCTTTCGAAATATATAATCTTTCAAGAATTTATAACCTTAAAAGCGGCTCAGCTGTAGCCAGCTGAGTCAGATTGAGGAGACCGTGGTTCTAGCCCATGCACCCAGCCCCTTACTGCGGAGGGTATCCCTTTCAAGTACAAAATTTTTAGCGGGGTACAAGTATAAATTTTGGGAGGTAGGGGTTAAGTACAAATTTTGGGAGGGCGCACGATAAAAGTACAAATTGTAGGGGGGCAAGGGTATAAGTACAAATTCAGGAGGGGTGCAAGTATAATTTTTCTGAGGAGTACTGGGGTAGAAGTACAAATTTTGGGAGGGTGCACATGTACAGTTACACATTTTGGAAGGTGTGGTGGAATGCAGGGGTACAACTACAAATTTTGGGAGGGGTGCTAAGGGCAAGTACAATTTGGGGGAGTGATTCAGTGGTATTTGTACAAATTTCAGGATGGGTCCAGGGGTACGAGTGCAAACTTTGGGTGTACAAATTCAAAGTTCAGAAGGGTTGCACGGGTGCAAGTGCAAATTTTAGGAGTGTTGTTAATTTGGAGAGGGGTGCAAGTGGTGTATATTTATGGGAGTGCAGGGGTAGATGCACACATGTGGTGGTGTGGGCTAAAGTACTGATTTTGAGAGGGGACATAGAAGATGGTTCATATTTGGATGGATGGATGCAGGAATAAAAGTGCAAAGTTTGAGTGGATGGATAAATGTAAAAATATCATGAGGGTACAGTAAAAGAGGTGCACATTTTGAGAAAGATGAATAAAGGTCTTACATTAGCAAAGGACAGGGTAGAATACTGATTACGAAGAGGTGCAGGATGGAAGTAAATACTTAGAAAGGGTTACAAGGGCGGCGGTACAAATTCTGGGAGAAGAAGAACCCAGTACATTGAAAATGCATAATATTGAGAGTGTTTTAGAATCTCATCAAATGGGGTGAAGCAAAATACAACTACATTTAGTTTAGTAAGGACGATAGGAGGAAATTACATGACCTGAGAATGTTTGGACACCCCTTTTCTTGTTTGATGCTGTCGCCATATTTTTACTGATTAGCCTCTGAAAGTTACTAGATATTTAATATCTTATAGTACATTTAATGCTGTTTGAAGTGACAACTGATTTTTGCCATTTCATAATCTGATGTACTGTGTGTATACTAAGCTGCCAGGACCTGATGAAAATGATGTAATTCTTGCTTAAATTACATCACTGCTCACCCAAGATTCTGCCAGTTGGTCTGAAAAGTCCAAGGGCCTTTTGTAAAGTCATCAAGTAGCAGAGGCAATAAAATAGCATTTATTCATACAATATTGCAATTCCTGCAGTTTATCTGTAATATGTAAGGCCTGATTGTCCCTGTACTAGCTTTTTAAAATACATTTGCAATTGATCTTTAAAGAGCACGTTTTTATCTATCTAACCTCTCTCCATCCTTGTTAGTAGAGTGCTGGCCTTCTTTTCTCAAAAAAAGTATTTAGAAAAGCATGTCAAAACCAGTCCCATTATAGCCTGTGGAACTTGCCCCTGCACTATTCCAGTACTGACATCACCAGACATGCCAGCTGCAAGCATGCCTCTAACTTAGAAGTACCAGTGTTTTGGCTGTGGGTCCGGGATCGGTTTTACAAGTGTTTTCACGAAATTTATTAATAAGAAAATTACACCTCACAGAAGGATCCTTGAACTGAGAGGTAAGCTTATCAAACCAGTTTTGGGGCGTTAGATAGATAGAAACCTGCTCTTTAGGTTTGTGCACTCATGTGTGATGTGGAACCTTTGTAAACAAGCTACTTGGGCTCAAAGGTATTGTATCCGAATTTGTAATAAATAAAATAAAATAATGCTCGTTAGAAGGCGTTAAGCCTCTGACAGCTTCACCCTCCAGTAACACACCTGATTCACAGAGCTTTCTGAATCTGCTCAGTCCCGTGATTAATCTCCCGCGCTAGGTTCCCCACACTACCTGTTACAAGGTCAAAAGGCTCTTGTTTGTTGAGCAGCAGCATTAATTTAAACCCAGTGGCACTCTAAAAATATTTAAGAAAAAAACTGTTAACAATCTCCCTCCCCCCCTCCATTTGAAAACAATAGAGTGCACCCCTGTGCCCTACAGACTCAATGCATCACAAAACGTATGAGCTCGGTTGGGTGGAGCTTTCCCCTAGTCGCGGCTCCTCAGAAATGGAATAATCTCCCACCGGATCTACTTTCCTACACATCTCTTACTCATTTCAAAAGATTATACAAGGCAAAATTCTTTTCACCTCCCGTCTGTGACTGTAATCAATAAAGTGTTACTCTTTAGTCTCTCCTTGAAACATATATAAAGTGTTCAGTTTCCAAAATTGTGTGACTGTGAACTGCCTCTACTAGACCTACCAGGCAATCTAAGCTGCATAATATGTTCTGCACTCCTGGTCCTGTCCATTCATAGTATGATGTTTATGTATATCCACAAAGTACTTTGCCTTCCGTACATTATATAGAAACATAGAAGTTGATGGCAGATATGACCAAGGCCCATCCAGTCTGCCCATTTTTTTTTCTACCTTATGAATGTGCCATAGGCCTTTGCTCTGTCAATGGCCCATCTATTCATACTCGTCTGTATTGGTCTCTTATGCCTATCCCATGCCTGTTTGAAGCCCTGCACTGTATTCATATCCACCACTTCCTGAGGTAAGGTGTTCCATGCATCCACCACCCTTTCTGTGAAAAAGAACTTCCTCACATTCCCCCTTGATCGGCCTCCCTCTAATCTCATGCTGTGTCCTCTTGTCCTGCTGTTTTTCTTATATTGAAACTTGTTAGACTCTTTCACCATGTTAATGCCCTTACGGTGTTTGAATGTTTCAATCATATCACCTCTCTCCTCCTTTGCTCTAGGGTATACATATTGAGTTCAGTTAATCTGTCCTCATATGTTTTCTGATGCAGTCCCTGCATCATTTTGATTGCCCTTCTCTGGACTGCCTCAATTTGGTTAATGTCTTTGTGAAGTTGTGGCTCCAGTACTGCACTATACTCCAGATGGGCCTAACCAGTGTCTTGTAAAGAGGATTACCCCTTTTCCGACTTGTGATACCTTACTATACACCCAAACATCCCTCTAGCCTTACCTACTGCTTTAAAGGTCTGCTTGATGATTTCAGGTCATCTGTGAGATGACGCCCAAGTCTGTTTCCTTCCCTTGTGACTGCCAGCAACTCCTCCCAGCCTATAGGTGGCTTCAGGGTTTCTTCCTTATGTGCATGATCTTGCATTTCTTTTGTTAAACCCCAGTTACCACTCTTCCAACCATTTTGCTAGTTTATCCAGATCTCTTCTCATTCTGCCCACCCCATCTGGATTATCTACTCTGTTGCAGATCTTGGTGTCATCTGCAAACAGACAAACCTTACCCTCCAGTCCATCTGCAATGTCACTGATGAAGATATTGAAGAGGACTGGCCCCAGGACTGATAACTGAGGTACCCCACTTGTGACTTGCATCTCTTCTGACTGTATACCATTTACCACCACTCTCTGTTTTCTGCCCGTCAACCAGTTTGCCACCCAGTTGACCAACATTTGACCCACCCCGAGCCTACCCAGCTTACTAATCAATCTTCTATCTGGAACAGTATCGAAAGCTTTGCTGAAGTCAAGGTAGGCGACATCAACTGCTCCCCCTTGGTCCACCACTTTGCAAATTGTTGCCACCACTGTATGACAATGTTTTCTTTGTATGGAATGCTTATATTCCAGGGATCATCACTGAAAAAGGGACAGTTCTGTCTCAGTGGGCCTACCCGGTCAACAAAATTCAAATAACTAAATATTGTACCAGAAAGGGGAAGGGATCTGGCTGTCAGTCCCTCGATACGAGGGTTTATGATCCCTTCCCCTACTAAAACTATGAAAGGATTAATTCGGAAACTAGGACTGTAAAGTCCTGTAGGTAGGCTAACGTTGGGGTTTGAGGGTTGCACCAAGTGGTACCTTTAACCCAGTGTTGTCACAGTTGCTTTCAGAAGGACCAGGGTAGGTAAGGCAACACTCTTAAAGGGGTTTGTGCCTGTGGATATGACTTGTCAATTTGTGTCATTAAGCCTCGTGTAAGAGAGTCTGTTTTATGCTGCAGACCAATAAAGGTAAATGGCAGTTTACTGTGAAGTCGGTGGGACCACATACTGGGGCAGCCTGAGAACCTAAACAGAGAGAGAGAAAGAGATTGCTGTACATAAAAATTGCACCAGATATGAAAACTGCTTAAATGCATGGCACTGCTCATGTCAGCTTCCCCCAAAAGTAATTTGTTGTGAATACAGTCAGCTTTGTTGTTTGTTTTTTGGGGCTGGTACTCAAAGAGAAGTTTGGCAAGTAGGTGGGATTTTGCTGTTTGCCCTGCTGCTGTAGTTTCTGTAGAACAACACATGGTGCTCCCCCATAAGCTGTTGCCTAGTATGATGGAACTTTCTGTGCTCTTTTTCAGGAGAGGCGCACACCCCGGTTGACATGGAAACATTCATCTTGGATCCAGAAGCAGAGGTAAAGCATCTGACTGAAGAGGACCCTGCTACCAGTGGATGGTCTGGAGGAGGGTTTTCATACTTTAATAATTTTATATTTATGCAGTGGTTGTGGGTATATCAGATCAAAATTCTGTGTTTTTTTTTTTTTTTTTTCTTGTCACGTAACCTACAATGTTCTCACTATAGATCTTTCAGAATAAAACAATGGCATAATTTTATCTCAGGACTTGATTGTTCTGTCATGGAGTCGCAGACCACTTGTAAAATATCAGTTGTATTTTATTAGGCCTGTGCCATATCGTTATTGTGTGTCTTGGCATGCACATAATCATATATGGGCTCGGGTGGAGTACATGATTAGCATGAGGTACAGTTGAATTTGTTGACCTTAAGAGAGGCAGAGCGTAGCCACCAAGTTCAGCTGTACACAGGTGCTTATAAATCATGTATTCCACCCGACTGACCATTGCATATTCGATTTATGCAGTAGGCACTAGACAAGTGGTGTACTTTTTTTTTTTTTTTTTTTTTTTTTTAAAGCTTGAGTTTAGGCCGGCCTGCCGGCGCAGCAGCAAGGCGTCCACTTGCAGCGCCGACATCCCGGGTTTGGATTTGGGAGTCGGAGGGCCAGCCAGGGGGAGAAGGATTGAGGGTTCCAGGACTGCCTCCTTCCTCCGGGAGGGAGTACAGTGTCTGGCACAATGTGGACCTCTGGCAGAGGCTGGGGGTAGTGCCACTGTCGGCGCCACACGCTAGGGGGGTGGGGCAGACACAGGCATCATTGCACGTCCCCTCCCCAGGGGAATCTCCACATACCAAAAAAATCCCAAGGCCTATTCATGATGGCCTCTGCTGCCACTGAGTGTGTCCTGTTCCGTGGCCCTGCCTTTGGGGGAGGCGGAGCAAGCCAAGATACAAGACTGTGTTCCTTAGGGAGGGCACCACCTGAAGGGGGCAAGCCGGGCATGATGGGTGGCGAAGGGGCGGTGAGCTGATCCTGATACCGGGGAGGGAGGCGACTGGGGACAAAAAAAATTAATTTAAATTTTATTTTTAATTTGTTTCCTGAATTTTGTCTGTCAACTTTATTCTGCCACATAGTGAACTTGGAGTCATGAATTAGGGAGTGCCAAGTGACCTGATTGGATCACATAGTGTGTGGGAAAATACTTGCTATTGGTCCATTCTGGAAGTGGGAGGAGCTTAGCAGTGTTTGTATGCCTGTATAAGTTCAGTCGACTGGGTGGCCTGTAAGGGTATGAACCTGCATTTTTCTTAGAGCCTGCTAGTATGTGGAAGGCCTCAGATGGAGTAGCGATGTCTTTGTCAGGAACAGACCTGGAGGCAAGAGACTCTAATGAATGGACTCTCATAGTATGCTTTGGTGAGCAAGCCAGCATCATAGGTCATCAGGACATCGTGGAGAGGTGGCATGGAGTTTTCAAATGGAGGGGAGCGCTAATGGTAAAATTCATCTTAATTAAAGGAATACTAATAAAGGGTCACTGAAACAGGTCTTTTGAGGTGGGAGGGCGGGCGTCTGATGATCACGAGTCATTTCAGATGCTGTTTGTGTTGTATACATGCTGCAAAAATGAAGAGCATTTCATTTCCTTTTTTAAGCTATGTGCCTTAAAAGCATGCTGGTTCTTGAGAGGCACATTAAGAAAAGAGACTATATGTAGTCCCGGTCAGTGCGAGGGTTAGTACGGGGGGAGGGGGGTAGAATCCTGTATGACAAGGTAACTGTACAGATACATGTTATTGTTGTGATAAATCCATTTATCTCACTGTACATTGCGGCTGCAGTGAAATAAACAATTTATCTGAAAAGATTAATGTCCGTGCTTATTGAATAAATATTATACACGCGCGGGAGTGCCAGTGTAGTTGGGGTGAAACTGTGCTTCTATGTTAAAATACAAACTTTGAACCTTAATAACTTTAGAACCATTCAATGGATTTGCATGAGAGTAGGCCTGCATAATCTCTAGGCATAGGTCTCGTGTGGAAATCCATTGTGTGGTTTCTGAGATATAAAGTGTTTTTTTTTTTTTAGCATTTCTTTGTGATCCTGGATATCAGAAATGGCTTTAGGTTTTGGTCTGAAATTTTTAAGGAAGAAAGCCTTTGGGTCACAGATGTGCCTTTTGAAGGTTTGGTGAAAAAGTATGAATCTGTTCAAAAGTTGACATTTTAAAATTTCCCATTATTTCCTATGGGAAAATTTATATGTCTGGCACAAAAGGGTATATTTTTCGCACAATAGGAGTACTTTGCGCAAAATACCAGCTTCTTTTCGCAAAGAAGGCTGGTATTTTGCGCAAAGTTCAAAGTCGTTCAGTCGGTTGAGCTGTGTTGTATCTGCCATCTTGTTTGCCGCTTAGCGAGGATCTTGGAAGTACAAAAGGTTTAAAAAAGAAAAAAAACCATCAGAACACAGCTTAAGGGGACTTCCGATGACATCAGCTTCTATATGGCAGCTTAGTACGGAGCTTTTCTCAGCCCTACACATAATCCGAAGATATCCACCATTCTACAAGAATGCAGTCACCTGCTAAGACGACGAGATCCAGAGCAATTTTATCAAGGAACTCCCAATCCCCGGCTCAGAAGCTGCAGATGTTACAGGAGGAAAACAACTCTACCTAATGGGCCCACAGAAGAAGAACCTAACATGGCGCCCGACGCTGAACAAGAGGAAGACTATACAAATTTAGTTTCCTCCATTATTCAAACAGCTAAAACCGTGTCGAAGATAGATGCAACACTAACAGAGCTTCGGGCGGATATTGGCAGAATCGAGCACAGAACAGACAAACTTGAGATGGGGCTTACCAATGTAATAGAGCAGTCAGACCGTCATGACCGTCTGCTGTTATTTCTGATGGCTATAGAGAGAGAGAGAGAGAGAGATGAGAGCCAAACTCGATGACCTGGAGGGCAGGAGCAGGCGTCAGAACCTCCACATATATGGTATTCCCGAGGGCGCCGAAGGGGGAGCATCAGACCCGATTACATTTATAC
This sequence comes from Neoceratodus forsteri, assembly GCA_016271365.2. Lineage (NCBI taxonomy): Eukaryota > Metazoa > Chordata > Ceratodontiformes > Ceratodontidae > Neoceratodus > Neoceratodus forsteri. The sequence continues at coordinate 361,286,706 of CM028137.1, forward strand.
AGAAGGTCCTGAGAGAAGCAATGAAGTTGCCAGAAGACATGGATCTCACGATGGCTCAGGCACACTGTGCCCTGACTCAGCAACCCACAGGCCCTGATGCACGCCTGAAATCCTTTGTAGTAAAAATGACAAGCTACAGCACAAAGGAAGAGGTTCTAAGGAGAGCATGAAGAATGGGAGTATTGATGCACGGTCTCACAGAATCTCAATAGACCATGACTACACGTTGGGGGTCCAGGAAGCAAGGAGATCCATGTGGCCTATCCTGAAGCAGCTTAGGGCCAAGAATTCTCAAGACGAGATGCTCTTTCCTGCATGGCTGTGAGTTGAAACAAAACAAGGCACAAATGTGTTTGAGGATCTGCTGGCGGCTCAAGATTCCTGGAAGATCAGGAATTCTGGTCCCTGGGATGGAGAAAGAACGTTGGAGAGGAGCTGAGAAGATCTGCATACATAGTCTGTGGCTTGTAAAGAATCACCCCATAACCATCAATTTAGCCAGTCAACCTCTACAACCCTAAAAGAGGACATCACGGCACTATTAAGGCCCTATGCTCCTCTAATGCAGCAGCCAGGAAGTGCTTTGCAGGCAGAGCGGGAGACTGGGGGGGGAGGAGAAACGCCGGCCTGCTCGAGGATTGAATCTCCTTGAAGATATGCTGGTAAGGTAGGAACCTATATGGGTCTCTCCTGAGGTGGGAGCAATGTTGGGACTACCCCGAGGAACTCAGTCAAGGTAATGATTATTAGCGCCCCACCGGATGGAGGCCTGTTGTTTTTTTTGGGGGGGGGATGACACACGCTGGAGAAAGGGTGACTTTTGAAGACTACAACTAAAGACTTGGAAATAGGGACGTCGTTCCCCACTTCAAACAGTGTACCCGCTGAAACGGGGGTCTCTTCCTGCCCCTTGGGGCTGTGGAGACTCTTTGATATTGAAAGGGGGGACAAGAAAAGAAATGGCAAATAAAATGTGAATGTGACCAGCAGATAGATAAGGTAGAATATCAATTGGGTGAAGAAACGGGGAGGGATTTTTTGAAAGAAACAACAGGATGAATGGAGGGGGGGAGATAATTATATGTATAATGAGAGGTATTAGCGAACTTGATCTGACAAATACTTTGTCTAGCAGGCCTGGAAGGAGGGTCTATACTCTCCCAAGTGGGAACTGGGGATGCCTAACTATCTGAGGGAAATAATTATAGATAGGGGCTGGAAAGAGGAAGGAGAAGGGAATCTAAATTTAAATGTACACCATACAGGCATTGCTGCTGCTGACGTTAGTACTGCCTCTGAGAATTGGTCTGAGTCCTGAAACTAGTTCTCAAAGGAGGCGTAGCCCATACCATCATAATGGGCACAGTGTCACAAATGAGACACAAACCAGTCCACAAATTGGAGAGTGGACTGACCTTGGAAGTTCAGAAAATTAACAAATACTCCTGCAATTATCTCCTTTGGAGAATTATAACATGCTTTGTTGGGGATACAGAGGAGGAGATATATGTGAAATGTGTTCAGGGTAATTGTATTCCCAGTATTATAGTTCAATCTGTATATGTTTTAGTACAGATTAATTTTCAGTTGTATGTTGAATGGATGGTTATACTCCCACCTAGTGGTGGAACATTGCAACAGGTTTTACTTAATGTTGATGCTGGACCAGGGTTGAGAGCCAGCAAAGCAGGGGCGTAGCTACAAGGGTGCAGGGGGTGCAGTCGCACCCGGGCCCACGAGGTTTGAGGAGCCCAAATCATTATTCTGATGTTTATTCAAAACTGGGGGGCCCTATAACATAGCCTTGCACCCAGGCCCTCTGGGAATTTGCTATGCTACTGCAGCAAAGTTTATTAGAATTGCAAGCACAAAGTTTGGCACAGTAAGCAAATCAACCAACTGCAGACTAAGATTGGGAAAGAGGGGTAGATGGTGGCAACCTGTGAGGGAAGAGGAACAGGAAATAAGGAACAGATTAAGTGGGGGGGGGGGTCAGGAGAGGATATCGGATGGAACAATCTATTACATGAGCTCTTTGTGATTCAGAGTGATCCAGACTATATCTAAAATCATGTCCTACAATGTAAACGGTATAAACCACCCGATCAAGAGAAAACAGCTTTAGAAGATTCTTAAAAAACCAAAATGTGAGATAAATTTCCTACAGGAAACCCACTTATCCCCAAATGAAGCCCTCAAACTGAAAAAGAGGCTTCCCAAAAATAAATTGATTAGGCATCCTTGGCAAAGGGGGAAAAAGGGGCGTGGTCATTTTCTTATCTGCCTCATTATCTTTTGAAGATGAGGGGGCACGATATGTGTTGATAGTGGGAAGGATCCAGGATATGTGGGTTACCCTACTAAATGCCTGCCCCTCCAGGCTGTCCCATTAATTTCTTTGCAGATCTGTTCACAACACTAGCGGAGAAGGCGGGGGTGATTGGAAGGTAACTCTGAACAGAACCCTAGATACTACCTCGAACATTAGGGCACCCAATGGCAGGATTTCAAAGACACTCAGAAAACTTATGGGGACACTGGATTAGTAGATATTTGATGAGAGAAGTACCCACAGCAAAGGACTTCACATTTTACTCCCGAAATATAAAATTTATTCTAGGTTGATATGTTTCTCACCTATACCAGGGATCTCAGGTGTTTGAATCCATGTGGGTGGGCATGAAGTCCTTATTCAGACCACCAATCTATCTATGCAGAGATAAACTGCAACTACCCCCAAAAACCCACGCAGTGGAGGTTGAATGTTAGCCTCCTGAAAGATAAAGAAGTGAAGGAGGAAATTAGAGAGATGATGAGACGCACTATCCAACCAGTGGAGGTCCAGATATTACCCTCAAATTTTGTGGGATACAGTTAAGACAATGGTAAGAGGTAAACTTATTTCAGTAGCCACCTATAGGAAAAAAGAAAGGATCAAACAAGTAAATAACCTGACAAGTCAACTTAGACTTCTAGTGAATTTTAGATTTTGCTGACCTTCTAGAAGTGTAGAAAAGGAAATAAAAGAAGTTGGATCCAGACTCCAAAAAATTCAAACAAATGAGATAGAGAAAGCCCTTTCTTACACAAAACCATTCTATTATGAGGGAGGCTTGAGAGCCACGCGGGCACTGGCCTATAGACTGAGACAACAGGCGGCACGAGCTCAGGTCACGACCCTCAGGCACCCAGTCACAGGAAATATTTTGCGTAAATGGGAACAAATATCTGATGCCCTGGTCTCCTACTACAAACAACTGTATCATCCACAACAGAATTCACACCAAGAGAAAGCCTGAAAATTCTTAAATACCCTGGGGTTGCCACAGCTCTTGGAAGCCCAGCGGCAATCCTTGGTATTGCCAGTTTCCCCACAGGAGATACTCTCCACCCTGAAGGTAGGTAAGTGCCCAGGCCCAAATAGGTTTAACAGTAAACTATACAAAACGTTTGTGGGGGAGATGGCACCCCTCCTAAAAGATACATATAATCGGGTATGGCTGGAGGGAAAGATGGTTCCCCCCTTGTGTAACTATACCGCCATAACTGTGATCCCGAAGAAGGAAAGACCCAAGGAATGCGGATCACATAAACTGATAATCCTCCTCAATGTGGATTATAAAATCTTACGGCCATAATAGCCTCCAGACTCAAACCACTCCTCATGCTTAATACACCCTGACCAGATGGGATTCATGGAGGGCAGACAAGCTCCTGAGGGAGTCCGCTGGACCATAGACCTAATAGATGTCATAAACAACATATCCCCACTTGTGTTATGAGCTTGGATGCCGAAAAGGCATTCAACAGGGTCACCTGAGTTTCCTACTGTTGGTACTCCAAAGAATGGGCTTCCACCATTATTCTTGGAAGTGATCAAGGCCTTGTATGCTCTCCGCAGGCGTTTGTGAGGGTGAATGGAGGGATCTTTCAAAGATTCGATCAGGGTAGGGGCACCAGACAGGGCTGCCCGTTGTCACCACTCCTCTTTATATATATAGAGCCCTTGGCCCAAGCTGTGAGGAGGAGAAGGAGGTGGAGGAATAGTAAAGGGGAGGAACATAAAATCTCTTTGTATGTGGACAATGTCCTACTGTATCTAAAGAAACAGGAAAAATCTATTCCCAAAATTTGGTCGATAATAGAAGAGTTTGGACAATTTTCCTGATACTCCCTTAATAAGCATAAACAGAAGTTCCAACATTTTACTACAATCCTAGTCCAAATATAGTACAATTATTACCCCTGACCTGGAACAGGTGCAAACTGAAATATTTGGGGATCCATGTCACCAAGAATCTCACAATGCTGTACTCACCAATTTTGATTTACTTACACAGATCAGATAAGATATTAAAAGGTGGGAAATGTTTAACTTGCCTCTGTACTCAAGAATTCAGTCTGTCACCATGAATATCTTGCCCAGATATCTGTATTTCTTTCAGTGTCTCCATTGAAAATACACAAGAACCAATTTCGGGTTTGGCAAGGATGGATTAAAAATTTATTTGGAACCATAGAAGGCCCAGAATTAAGAGCCAATAATGCAAATCAGCAAAAATATGGGGAAGGAACATATCTATTCTGAAGGATTATTATTTTGCCACTCAACTGCGATGGGCACTTCTGTGGTCCACAAAAGAATACAAGGCTCGGGGGAAATCAATAGAATTGACACATACTGAGGGGACCCTCGGAGGCTATGGATGACAGTGCCAGGAACTACATATAGGAGGGTAAAACATTATTGTTGGCCAATGAGAAACACCCTGGAAGTTTCATGCCTTTTGAATAAATATAAACTCCAAGAGGAGATTTTGCCCTTTAGATGGATGGCATGGGACCAGGGTTTCTTCTGGCCAAACAAGAGCTCACCTTTATGAGATGGGGTAGACTTGCCTGTACTGTTTGAGTCAGTTTCTGGAGGGGAACATAATTCTGGAGTTTAAACAGATTAAAGATAGATTTTCCTTAAGGCAGGTAGATTATTTTCATTACTTGCAGGTAAGAGCACACCTACAGACACAATTTAAACAGATCCTGATAGCGCCCTTTTGGCCCAGACAGATCTGGTTTCCGCTGCTTCACCAGCTGGCTCAGGAGCCTCCCTTACCCTTACCAGTCAGCTCTCATTTGCTGTCCCAGGAGGCCGGCTCCCTAGTCCATTCAAACCTCAAATCCCTGAACCTGCACACCTGGCTCCTAAAGACTTAGCCATTCTTAGGCACGGGGTTTCGCAAGGCATTGCCGATGTCCTGGTGGCAGCTAAGAAACCTTCGACTCATGCCCCGTATGCTCTGAAATGGTGGACATTTTGTGTATGGTCTCAGGCCCACGATATCGATCCTCTTCAGTGCCCTGAGAAGTCCATTTTAGACTACCTCCTATCCCTTTCCAGTCGGGATTGGCATATTCTCTGAAGGTACACCTCTGTGCCATATCAGTGTACCACACACCAGTTGGTCAGCAATCGTTAGCCCAGTTAGGGGCTTCCTGCGCTTTTCTGCGCGGTGTCTTCCATCTCAGGCCCCTGATTTAAGGATCCGATTCCTCCTTGGGACCTTCTTTTTGTTTTAGAACAGCTTGCGCTGCCTCTCTTTGAACCAGCCGCGGATTGCGAGCTTCGCCTTCTCTCCTGGAAGACGTCATTTTTAGTTGCCGTTACTTTGGCACGGAGGATTTCTGAGCTTCGGGTGCTCATGTGTAAAGAACCTTATTTGATTTTTCCATAAGGACAGGGTGTCCTTAAGGACCAGTCCTACGTTCCTTCCCAAGGTGGTTTCAGCCTTAACCTTAAACCAAGACATTGACCTTCCGGTATACTTCCCCAACTACGCAAACAGAGGGGAAGCTCTCTTGCGCACACTAGATGTGCACATGATTTTGAGGTTCTGCTTGGCCAGAACCCGTTCGCACAGACAATCTGACCGACTGTTTTTATCTTTCGCTCGAAGGATGTTGGGTGCACCAGTATCGAAACAAACTCTCTCCAAATGGCTTGTTAACTGCATTGTCTTCTGTTACCAGAAATGCAGTAAACCCCTTGCCGGGACTGGTAAAGGCCATTCTGCAAGGGGTGGCTACCTTCCTCTGCCTTGAAAATGTAGTGACATCCGCCATTTGTACAGCTACTATTTGGAGTTCAGTGCACACTCGTGAGACACTACAGTTTGACATCGACTCCAGGCGAGAGCAGGCTTTGGCCTGGCAGTCCTCCAGGAACTTCTGTCCTGAAAGGTTCCTTTCTTCCTCGATCTCTCCTATCCTCCTCCCGACTTGGTTACTATTACTCCCTTACTGCTTGGGAATCAGTCCTTATGAGTAGCTTGCTGCAAGAGCTGTATCTCTAAGTAAGATAGTACAGTTACATAAGAACTTACTGTAATAGTAGATCTTCGAGAACAGCTCTTGCAGCAGGTAGTTCCTCCCACCTTCCCTCAGGAGGTTTGGTTCTATTTCACAGCGCCTCCGATGCATCAGAATTGTTAGTCTTCCTCTGGAAGTGGATCCTCAGTCTCCCCTTCTGAATCGCATCTTGTGCCGGGAGTCTCCGCGGGAGAACTGAGGTATGCTGGGTGACCGCCCTTTTCTGATGTGTCTGATGTCGGGGCAGGCGAGCATCGGGAGGCCACTCGCTTGGTATAGCTAGCTAGACGTTTTCCTTGGGGTCCTGCTGCCTGCCAGCTTCGGTCCTTATGGTGTAACCTGCTGCAAAGAGCTGTTCTCAAAGATCTACTGTTACGGTAAGTTCTTATGTAACTGTACTTTCTGATAGCAAAACTCAGTACTTCTGTTAATAGGGACGGCTGCTTAATTTGGGATGAAAAGCCTGCCACAAGGCCATCCTGATAAAGCAGTTTCTGCTGTATTTAATGCAAAAAAAAATATGGGCTTAGAATTCTTAAAAAAAAAAATAGGATTAGTCATTTGCTTGACTTTGCTGCACTACTGTTTAAAATGTGAATTTATTCATGTGTCCACATGATACTATTAGACTGCACCAGTTCAGTGGTGCTGGGATTAGAACATGAGTCTGGGGGATAACTCTTTGAATATTTACTGAGGGTAGAAGCAAGGGTTTTGGAGCAGCTTACCTACACTAGCACAGCCTCTCATGGTTGCTAGTTGGAATAAAGTCCGCTGCTACAGGGAGCCCTTTGGTGGTATTTTGGCCTTTATTTAGCCATGACTATCACCTGGATATCCGAATGAGCTAATATGATTAGGAAGTGCAGGTATGATCATGAAGGGCTGGGATAAAGGAAGCAGTTTACAAAGATGGGGGAGACAAACTCGCATGTAGCCAGGCAGGACTGATTTTGGGGGGCTATGCAGAAGTACAAAGTGACAAGTGGGGAACTTGATTAGACCAAACCGCACATGCAGCAAAATGGGCTCTTTTGCACTTTAAACCTTGCTTGTGTGCTCCTGAAACTGATGGAGACTTTCTTTTCCTGTCTAGGATGTTGACCTGAACCATATGCGGATTGCAAAATTGAAGGGTTTGAGGTACCTGAAGAAAGTGAAGGTCAGTCTTTATGCTTGTCCTTGTGCTTATGTAGCTTTTTTTTTTTTTTTTTTTTTTAGTGGTCTTTTCTTTGTTTCACATCACTGAACTAGTCATTTACTGCTGGGTCGTACGTGTTTGAAAAAGGAAAAGTAGATCGCCCTAATACCAAGCCGTGTGTTAAGGGGTAAAAAACAAACATCAAAGAAAGCAGAACCCCGCACTGGCTCACCACACCAAAAGGTGGCGATCACTCCAATATGGAGATAAAAATATACATCTCTAATTATAATAGAAAAAATAGTGCATTGTCTCCTGGAGGGAAAATGCCCTGTTTTTAAAAAAAAAAAAACCTGAAACCCCAACAGCTGTTTTGCACTCGTCAATAACTCCCCAACAGCTGTTTCGCACCCCAGCGATGTGAAACAGCTGTTGGTAGGTTTGTTTTTACCACAGGGCATTTTCCTCCAGGAGATAATGCATTGTATTTTATATTAGGATCAAATAAAGATGTTTATTTTATCTCCGCATTGGAGTGACCTCTGCCTTTTGGTGTTGTGAGCTAGTGTGGGTTTCTGCTTTCTTGTCATACATGTTCACCTACTAGGGGCCAACACACTTAAAGGTATAATATCATATAGAACCGCTGGCTTCACCTCATTCCTTGTCAGTTGCTTAGAATGTTTAGTCTTTAGTGTTGGCCAAGAGGCAGGCAGCATAGCTAGGAGCGCTTGTGCTTAAGACTTTCTTTGAAACCTTTGTGGTTGTTCTTTTTTGTTTTATTTTTACTGTAGTAACCCTCAGAAGGGAATCCTGTATGTTACAATTTTTAAATTTAAACTTTTCCTGTTGTTTATTTGCTGAATTTTCTTCTGCTTTAACGTCAAATTCTTGTTGGTGGCTGGGTGTTTTGCCATTCTGCCTGAATTCTGCTCAGCATGCTTCAAGGGTGCAAGATAAGTATTAATGAGCTGCTGACATGTTCTTATGAGTCGAGGAGGCACAGTTCAGGAAGCATAGGAAACACCAGGAGCAGTTGTAGAATTAATCAAAATAGTTATTTACTGTAGCAGAAACGTAAAATAAACTTGAGTATAACTATTTACAAAGGCAAAATAAAAATTAAGTTTTCTTTCGGTCTCAGTGTCCATTGTTCTCCAGATCTTTTTTGCAGTTGCAGCTTAGCTCATTTATAAGTCTTTTCAACCCCATCCTTGGCAAACATTCTGTCCTTGTATGTTTCCGGAGCTGCTAGAATACAGTGTGCTTGCTGAGGCCCCTACAGCTTTTGCAAAAACTTAACAGTTTGCACTCAAGTAACCTTCTGAGTTTACAACAGCTTTCTGTAGTCATCTCAAATTATAACTGTATACCTTTCAACAGTAACACTATATATTTTCTAAACAAGAGAGATCCCAATATCAGTTACATTTCCATACAATGATTTGCATATATATTTTTATCAGCAGATATTGATGTGCAAGGGAGATAAACAGAAAGCAAGAGAAAACTAAGAGCAATGAGAGCCAAAGAATTGCGAGATTGTCGGGGTGATCAAATCCGAAGTCTCACTGGAAAATTGGGTTGCGCAAACAGACAGAGAAGAGACAGAAAAGGACAGATCCTTGCATTTAAACACTTTCTCCATAGCAACTGGGACAGGGTCCTATTCCACCCTGTCACACACACCCCCCTTAAGAGAGAACCTGTTTTATTGAACAGGTTTCTTAAACTTTTTATTCTCTACCAACACTTACTGCTTTCAGAAATTAAGCACATGCACATCATCTGTTTTTCTGTAACAGTACAATTTAAACTCATACATTTGTTTTTCAACCTTCAGAACCCTCAATTCCTGATCCATACACACACACACACATATTTATCTATCTATCTATATATATATATATATATATATATATTTTTAAAGTTGTTTTTAACCAGGATTAGCACACTAAGCTGAAAGCTTTTTACAGGCGTGACCTGGGATCACAGGGAAGTTAAGTGACTTGCTCAGGGTCACGCAGTATGTAAGTGGAAGCTGTGGGATTCAAACTCCGTCTGGTCTGCTAGATGTCACCAGATTTGCAGCTCAGAGCCTTAAACCACTGCGCTTATACTGCTCTGTCTTGACAGAAAATCAGCATTGCTATTCTCTTTACCAGATTTGTGTATCCATTGAATTTAAATGGTCTGTACTGCAAGGTACCACCTTGTGATTGTGGAATTTTTATCTTTCATTTGGTTAAGCCAGCAGAGGTTTGTGATATGTTACAAGAACAAAATCGGTTCCCAGCAAATAAAACTTAGGGACTCCATGGCCCACTTTGCTGCTGAACATTCTTTTGATAGTGGAATACCTTTTCTATCATGCAACCTCCTACTTGTGTACAGAATAGGATGTTCTGTCCCATCTATATTTTGACTCAGTACTGCACCTAGGCCTACCTCTGATGAATCTGTTTGTAGCAAAATGGTTTCTCAAGGTCTGGGCTCCTTAAAACAGGGCTGAACATAATGCAGCCTTTATGGCTTGAAAAGTTCATCACACTTTGAGGTCCATTTCACGTTATTTGGGTACCGTCATGAGTTCAGTGAGGGAGTAGCTAACTCAGCAAAGTTGGGAATAAATCTCCAAAATAACCAGCCAGACCTAAAATGACCTGACATGTTTCTTTGTTTTAGGGACAGGCTGTTAGCTACAGCTTCTATCTTAGAAACCTCTGGCTTGACTTCTTCATTTCCCAACACATAGCCCAAATATCTGGTTTTCTGCATGCCCAGTGCACATTTGGTAGGCTTAATAGTCAGACCTGCATTTTTGTTGGCTTGGATAACTGCTCATAGGTGTTCCAGGTGGCTTTTCCAGTATGGACTGTACACAACAACATCATCCAGGTATGTAGCACAATAACCAGCATGAGAGGATAAAATGGCAGCCATGTAACGTTGGAATGTAGCTGGCGCACCATGTAGACCAACTGGCATGGTGGTGAACTGATAGAATCCTATTGGGATGACAGATGCAGTTTTTTCTCTAGATTCTTTAGCTAAAGGTATTTGCCAGTAACCCTTGGTGAGAGCGAGGGTACTGATATACTTTGCACTCCCAGTCTGTCCACCAAATCATCTATTCCAGGCATAGGATAACTGTCAGATTCTGGCACTTGATTAAGTTTCCTGAAATCAAGGCAGATTCTAACAGCCCCTTCTTTTTTGTTTACAATTACCATTGGAGATGACCAAGCACTCCTCGACTCCTCTATGATACCCAGTTCTTTCATGTTTTGTATTTCCTTAACCACATCAGCTTTTTTTTTTTTACAATTCTTTTTCTAGCACCGAGGCATCTCTCAGAGGTGCCTACTCGACTCTCGGCCCCTGCTGTTTCCCACCGTGATGCTCCACCACGGACCCCCCCCCAGAGATTTCCCAGTGCTCCGGATCACCCCCTGAGGCAGGGCCTGCCTCTCCTACCTGGCGGCGTCTATCTGAAATTAGAGTGTCCTCCTCCTCCTTCCGGGGGTCAGCCATGGGTCGTCTGTGTGGGGATGTGAGGGAGGTCCTTGAGGCCCTCATTGTCTCTTCAGTGCACCGAGGTGTTTTTTCTTGTAGTTATGCCCCCTCCTTCCTGCAGAGCCTGAGTGTGCAATGTCACCAGGAACATTCGTCGCAGGTCTGTGTCCCCTCTAATGTAGCTCTGGGCATTGCAGTGCCTCTGGTCTCCACCGGGGCCACTGCGGTGCCGGACAGCCCTGCCCCACCCCCGAGAGTAGAGCAGTCCTCTGGACGCTCAATCTTCTGTCTCTACCCTGCCGACCCCCAATGGCCCGGGCTCGTTCCCAAACCCGGGTCACCGGCTTGGCGCGAGGTGTGGTGTCCAGTGCCTCAACCCTCAGTGCCACCGGGCTGGCTAACCACATCAGCTCTTAACCGCTCTGGCAACCTGTTTGTATTTTGCCTAATAGGACGAGCATTCCACGTCACTATTACATACTCAACCCTTTGCTCGGCCTGGTACCATGGTAAAAGTGCTGTTGAATGTCTTTAGCACATTACGAATGTCTGCAGTTTGTTCTGAGGTTAAGGAAACATTCACCTTTACAGCATCAGCATTTACAGTTTGTTCCAGACTATCATAAGCTACATCAGCATCTTCCTTATCAGTTTCTGGTAAAACTAGCACAGCAGCTTTAGGCATTTTTCAACCCATTTCTTGAGGAGGTTAGCATGGTATATTTTAGCAGGATTTTTTCTGTCAAGGGTCTCGGTCTCATGGTTAACAGTGCCAGTATGTCTAAGAACCTTATATGGCCCTTGCCACTTCCTTAATGGTTTATTTTCTGTTGTGGGCAACAGTAGTAAAACCTTTTCACCTGGCTTGAAAACTTTTTCTTTTGCCCCTCGGTCATAATATGCCTTCTGCTGATTTTGGGCTTCTTCCCGATTACTGTGGGCAATTTCAATGTATTTTGCCAGCTTCTTTCTTAAGGTACACATATAAAGTTATAGATTGTTTCTGAGTGGGGTTATCTTCCACGTTTCTTTATCACATCCAGTGGCCCTCTTGGCTGCCTACCATGCAGCATTTCAAATGGTGAAAACTGTGCCATGTTGGCACTTCTCTGTAGGCAAAAGTAGGTAAGGCAGTATTGGTCCCAGTCTTTCCTTCCCTTTACAAACCTTTTTAACATTTGTTTTAGGGTTTGGTTAAAGCGCTCAACAAAACCATCTGTCTGAGGGTAATAGGGAGGTTCTTATGACAGTGATACCTAGCAGTCTGTACAGCTCCTTAAGTAATGCAGCACCAAAATTGCTACCCTGATCAGTAATAATTTCTTTAAATATGCCCACTTGCTGAAAATGTTGGCAAGCTCTGCTGCAACTTTTGGGGCTGTAACAGTACGCATTGGAACTGCTTCTGGGTATCGAGTAGCATAGTCACATACTACCAGGATAAATCTATTACCCTTTTTACTTTTGTTTAAAGGACCAACCGCATCCACTGCAATTCTCTCAAAAGGCACATCTATTAAGGGTAGGGGCACCTTGTCTTTCCTAGTGACTGGGGCTACTTTCTGACTCTCTGCACAGGAATTACAATAGGTAGCAACATCTTCATGAATTCCAGGCCAGTAAAATCTATACAGCAATCTGGCAAGGGTGTGATCCCTCCCTGAGTGACTAGCCATAGAACTGTCATGTGCTATTTGTAACAACTCTGTTCTATACTTCTGTGGTATAACCAGTTGTTCTGTCTGTTCCTGTGTCTGAGGTTTAACCCAAACTAAGTACAGTAACCTATTACATTTTTAAACATTGGTCCACCCTGTATTTGTTTCACCCCCAGCTGCTTGAAATAACCCTGGAGAGAAACATCGTTGGCTTGCTCTGAAAGAAAATCATAATCCGGTAACGATTTTGTTTCAGCATTTTCATATTTTAACCCTTTATGTCCATCAGTCATTTGCTGCCACAGTTTCTTCAGGCATCGTCTTTCTTTCCTGATTAACACATCTTGGAGCTGTGCTCAAACAAGTCCGAATCAAAATCACTGAAAGGAAGAGTGTCCCCGCCATCTGAAATTTTCTTTGATTGAGCTCCTGTCACCACAGCTGCTGAAACATCAGTATTTACTCCTTCGTTGATCAACTCGGTAAATCCTGGAAAGTAATTTCCAATAATCACAGGTACAGGTAACTTGGGTACTACCCCCACTTTCATTGGGTGCGAGTTGTGCGACACACCCTTAATGGTCAGTCTCATGGGTGGTGGGATAGTATCGAGTGTCCCCGTGGATGCAGATCACACCAGTACCTGGTTCCTTTGCACAGTGTTTTGCCAGCACTTTAACATGCACTAGGGTCTGTCTGCTTCCTGAATCAATGAGTCCCTTCACAGTCTTATCCCCCACCTTCACATCTGTTAAGTACTTTTCCCAATTTTCCAAGGAAAAATCTGCTCCAGTGCCACCCTCCTTACTACGGCAGTTTCTTGCAAAATGTCCTGTCTTATTAAGTTGTAGCAGATAACACTTTCAGAAAGATGCAAGCCTGCATATTCTAGGTTCCAGAGCCTGCTTGAGCCTGAGTGACTTGGGGTTGGGCAGGGCCTTGGTTGAGGTTAGTAACTGTGCCCCAGGAAGGTGTGGCCCGCACAGACATGGGGAATATGAGTACCATGGCTGCCTGGTCCAGTCTGGTGCTATCAAGATCTTCGATCTGACTGGGACCTGATCTGGCATGTTTGTATACCAGAGGAAGGAAGAAAGACAGGTGCTTCCTTGACCAATTCAGCCAGAGCATCCTAAGGACTGTTCCATGATCTGTGGTCTGCAATACTAGGTGGGTGGTGGTTCTTTTCTGGGATGCTAAAAGTTCCTCTGTGGTGCCCCACCACCTGAAGATCACTGTCCACCACCAGACTGTTCAAGGCCCATTTGTGGTGGGCCTGGTTGATTTGACTCAGGTATCTGCCAAGGTATTGTCCTGCTCTGTACATGAATAGCATGGAGGAAACCCCATGGAGTAGCTAGACTCCATATCGACTTCCATGCTTAGAGGCTTGACCTTGTCCCTCCTGCGTTGTTTATGTAGTACATTGTGGTGGTATTTTCTGTTCTGACTCCATACCACATTTCACTGCACTGTTGTGTGAAAGTCTTAGCCAGTAACAATGCTCTTTTAGCTCCAGCAGGTTTAAGGCAGGAGTGACTCTGCACTTGACCATGTGCTGCAGTGTGAACCCCAGATGAGTGCCCCACCTAGTAGAGATGCATCTGCTGTCGCAAACAACTGATGGGGACTCTTATTGAAAGGAACCCCTTCTGTTGATTTCTCTTCACTGTTGGAGGGCCTGTAACAATGCTTTTGTTACTGGAATTAGTTTTGATAGAGAGGATACTTTCTGACACCAGTGTGCCCTGAGGAAATTGAATGTCCTCATCTGGAAACTGGATTCAGGACTGTGCCAGTGGCAGCTGCTGGTGACCAGTAGCTGAAGAAACTGTTGCAGTTCTGGATTTATTCAGGCTGAATGAGCCCGATATCAGTGGGAATACTTTGCCCTGTATGAAGCAGGAGGCCCTGCCTTGCAGAGTATTTAGTTGTGCTCCCATGAACTGCAATGTCTGAGCAGGCTGAAGGACAGACTTTTTAGATTTATCAGGAACCCTAGAGACTCCAAGAGCCCCTGGGTGAAAGTTGCAGATGTTTCACTCTGCTGGGTGATTTTCCAACCACCAGCCATCGACTAGGTATGGAAAACTGACACCTGTGTTCAAAGGTGTGCCATAACCACTGCCAAGCACTTTGTTAACACTTGAGTTGAAGTGAGACCTAAGAAAAAATTACTCACCTAGTAATTATGTTTCTTCTAATGGAGTCCTGCTGTATTCTGACAATTGCAGTGATTCCCAACCTTGAACTGCCCCGAGAACAAAGAGTTAACTTTCTATGCAGGGCATAGAATGATGAGCTCATGCTCGGTTGAAGTCTCTGTCTGGAGTGTTTCCAACTTAAACCCAGATTCTTACGAGCCCAACTAACTAAAAATTCTATGTGGGAATTGTAAAATTCCTACTAGCCAACTGGCTGAAAAAGTTTTGGATTCCCAGGAAGACTCAAGTCAGGAAACCCAAAACCAAAAACAAAAAAACCTTGATACAAATAATAATAATAAATCAGCACCCAAACAAAAAGGAGGAGGGTGTAAGCAAAACACCCCTGGGTGCACACTGCACCTGCCCACCCACTTCCCCAAAACATGTTCTGAGAGGAGAGAGCAGAGGAGGAAGTCAGAATACAGCAAGACTCCAATAGAAGAAAACATAATTACTATGGTGAGTAATTTTTCTTCAAACGACATGAAGCCTTGCTGTATTCTGACAATTGCAGACTACCATGCTGTACCCCTCCAAAGAGGAGGGACATAACCTACTTTGGGGTAAGCTCTGCTAATTGTTAGCAAAACCGGAAAGCATCACCCTAGCCTGGATATCCAGAGAGTAATGCCTCGCAAAGGTATGGACTGTTTTCCAGGTGGCTGCTTTACAAATTTCTAAGAGGGATATCCCTGGCAGCAGCCAGAGAAGCAGCTGTATCTCTTAGGGAATGAGCCTCAGGCCTGAGGGTGGAGTTTTTCCAGTTTTCATAGCAGAATTGTATACAAAGACACAATCCACCTGGCAATAGATCTTTGGTGGCAGGTTTGCCCTTTCCCACTTTTCCATAAGTGAGGAACAACTGGAGGAGTCAAACCCAGACCCTGGTACGCCTATGTAGTAACTAAGGGCTCTTTAACATCTAAACTGTAGCCTCCTCTCTCCTGAGGAAGAATGATCAGTGAAGAAAACAGAAAGACATAGATTGGTTTAAATGGAAGTCTGAAACCACTTTGGGCAAGAACCTTCTATTGGTTCTAAGGACCACTTTATCCCTGTGGAAGTGAGATAAATCAGGTTCCACTGACAGGGCTTGCAATTCACTGACACGCCTGGCAGAGGTAATGGCTACCAAAACACAGTTTTCAAGTCAAGTACTTAAGCTCTGCTGAAGACATAGGCTCAAAAGGGTTGTATGTTGAGCAATGCAAACATTTAAATCCCAGGTGGGGCAGGTCTCTAAAAGGAGGATTGATTGAAGCAATCCTTTAAAAATTTACAGAACACAGGATGAGAAGATAGTGGAAGACTTCCCCACAGACAAAAACGCAGAAACAGCTGACAAGTACCTTGAGAGAGCTGGTCTGAGGCCTAGGCCATTAAAATGGACCATATAATCCAGAACCTGTAGGCAATCCAGCAGTGTCTGAGAAATATACTTAGAACACCAAATGCTGAATCTCTTCTATTTGGAGTTATAAGTATTTCTGGTGGAGGGTTTTCGAAAGCCTTGAGGATATCCAGAACCCTTGGGAAGATGCAGATCTGCAGATTCTAACTCTTCAAGAGCATGCCTTGAGATTGAGAGACTGAAGATTGGGGTACCAAATCCTCCGCTGAGAGAATGTTAACAGGTTGTAATTCCTGAAGAGACAGGGAAGATGGACTGCTAGGGACAGCAACAGGGGTACCAGGGCTGTCTGGCCCAATCTAGAGCAATCAGAATCTATCTTGCAAGGCTGAGACCTTATTTTGACTAAAACTTTGAACAGGAGTGGGAGGTGGGAAAGGCAACAGACACTTCCCTCCCAATTCAGAATCAGGGGCTCCAGGGGACTGAGCCCAAGACTGAGGTCTGCAACAAAGAGAGGGAGTTGGTGATTGTCTGGGGCTGCAAAGAGATCTCTGGAGTGCCCCACCTTGAAAAAATCACTTTCAACACCTGAGGGTCCAGGGACCATTCGTGATGGCCCTGAGAGATCCTGCTCAGTGCATCTGCTAGCACATTGTCCTTCCCTGGAAGGTGAACTGCTACCCGAGAGGTTTGCAGGGAATAAGCCAGGGACCACAATTTCATGGCTTCTGTGCACACAAGGCCGTGGACCGAGTGCCTCCCTGCTTGTTGATGTACCACATGGTGGTGGTGTTCTCCGTTCTGACTTGAACCACCTTGTTCTGTACTGACAGAGAAAGCTTTTAGGACCAGAAAAACTGCCCTGAGCTCTAGGAGATTGAAATGGAGAAGGACTTGGGGAACCACAGCCCTGGCAGTGAGGGACCTCAGATGGGCTCCCAGCACAGAAGAGAAGCGCCCGTGGTAAGGACCACTGAACAAGGCTATAGCAAAGGAACACCTTGTCTTAAATTGTCCTCGGATCCTGCCACCATTGGAGGGCTTGGATCAAGGTCAGAGTCACTGGGATCAGTTTGTAAGGGAATCTTCTCTGAGACCAAAAAGCTCAAGTGGAACTGAATATCCTCATCTGGAATCTTGCCCCTTGGACCACTGCTGTTGAAGCTGCCATGTGACTCAAGAGCTGGAGGAAATGCCTTGCTGGACGAGATACTTGAAGGCTGAAAGAAGAGGCTAGTTCCATAAGAACCCTTGCCCTTTCTAGAGGAAGAAAGGCTTTTGCTCTGAGTGTGTCCATTTCTGCTCCTATAAAAGTAAGAAGCTGGACTGTTTCGAGAACTGACTTGGGAAGGCTGAGAAGAAATCCTAGAGAAGTGAGCACTTGCTGGGTCACTTGCAGGTGAGACCTGACTTGGTCTGGAGACTGACCCACTATTAGCCAATCGTCCAGATATGGAAAAATGGAAATCTTTTTAATTCTTAGAAAGGCAACTACTACTGCCAGACACTTTGTGAAACCCTTGGGGCTGAGGTTAGCGAAGGGGCATTGCTCTGAACTGATAGTGGCCCGAGGGCAACTCGAACCTGAGGTATTTTCTGTGGGAGCACCTGATGGGAATGTGAAAGTAGGCATCTTTGAGGTCCAGGGAGGCTAGCCAGTCCCCTGGTCTTAGAGAGGGAAGGATTATTCCCAGAGTTACCATCTTGAACTTTGGTTTTAGAAGATGTTTGTTTAGATATCTTAGGTCTAAGATGGGTCACCACTCCCCTGTCTTTTTGGGGGTCAGGAAGTACCTGAGTACAGTCCTTTGCCCCAGTGTAGGTAGGTACTCTCTATGGCTCTGTAGAAGAGAAGAAACCTCTGCCTCTGGCAAGGGTTTCCAAGAGATTTGCAGGTGGAAAAGATCTGGCTTCTCATCTTGGAAATTTCTGAAGCTGAGAATCAGTCCCTGGCTTACTACTCCAGGACCCACTTGTCTGATGTAATAGACATCCAGTCCTGGACAAAGTAAGCCAGCCTGCCCCTACTGGAATAGAGAGCGACCCGGCAGGCCCATCAGGGTGTCTGCTTGGCAGGGGCTTTAGGCTGAGGAGTTGATGCAGCCCTCTCACCTTCTGCCTCTCCTCTGAAGAACCCTCTGAGAAAAGGAAGAAGAGCTGTGCTTGGTAAAACGCCTTTGAAAAGGCCTGCCCTGCCCCTAGACTGCTGCCTTTGAGGGAGTTGCCTGCCTCTCCTGGCCTGAGCACCCTGTAAGTGGTCCTGTACTCATCCATTTTCTTCATGTAATCTCTGTCTGCTCCCCAAACAGAGAATTACCCCACAGGAAAATCCATGGCCTTAGCCTGGGTGTCCTGCAAGTAGAGCTAGTATATCTGAGCCTAAGCCATCCTCCAAGAGCCACAGATGTAGCCATGACTTGATGACACATCATTAGAGTCCGGCAGCATGAAACTGAACCCTAGATGCTTCAATCCCATCTGCAGCCACCGCCTCCAGCTCCTTGGCTAGCTGGGGGGAGGCCTGTTTAGCCAGTGCCAGTACAGTGTCCCACCTGGACTTCTGGTACCTGGCTGTATAGGCCATGTAATTCGCCTGCCTGAGTCCCAAAGAAGATGCCATGTACTGTTTCTTTGCCATGGCATCAATCTTCCTGGAGTCCTTGTCTGGGGGGTGTGAAGCCAAGGGAATATTTGTCTCATCACAGGCAGCAGCCTGCACTACCCCAACATGGCTGCATTGCTGATATAAGAACTCCGTGTCTGAGCCTGAATGTATATACATCTTGTCCATTCTTCTATCCACAGGAGGTATAGTGTTAGGAGACTTTAGGATTTTTTGTGTCCATTTCCCAAAATATTTGTGGAGAGGAACAAACAGTCTCCTGGACTCTGGGATGTCCATCATCTCTACATAATCAGGCTCCTCTTGATCTTCCACAGCCTCCTCCATAGGAAGCTGGAGGGTTTCAGCCACCTTTCTGTAGAACATAAAGTGAGAAGGGGACTCAGAAAGCCTAGGAGGGGAAACACCTGAAGGTCTGTCTGGGGAGATGTCCGGTTCCACAGGCACATCCAGGCCCTCACTTTCACCATCATCATCCTCAAATTCCCCTTCCGCTTCAAATTCCAGTTCATAAAAATCTTCGAGGGTATAATCTTGAACTGGGGGAACCTACCAAACCGAACCCCTGCCAGAAGGAGCTGGATCGGTAGGAACCAGACAGAGCGATTCCACAATCTGAATCGCTCTATCTCTTCGGCGGTCGGAACATGAACCTCTGGATCCGAACCGGTCGATTTGTCTTTGCGTTTTCTTTTTGTTGGAACCAATCCCTCGGAATCTGCTCTCCTTTTGCCCGAAGAAGTATCGCCCTGGTCAGAGGGCACTCCTTCTGGTTCGGTCGGAACCAAACCGGGCTGGCCATCCGGGTCAGCGGACTTCTAGGTTTCCTTTTCCCCTCAGTCTCCCTAATCTCTTCTCAAGGGTAGATCTGGGAAAGCTTTTACATATTTGGCAGTCTGAGTCGAGGTGGTTAAACCCCAGACAATAAACACAGGTGGTTTGGGGATTGGCCTTAGCAAAGACCTCCCCACACTCACTGCAGTGTTGAAACCCAGTGGGCCCGGTTTTTTTCTTGGGTTTCTCAGACATGGCCAACCTAACCAACTTACCCTTTTTATGGCAACTGCCAGGTAAGACTCCCTATCGGTTCCTAACCGTGTCATTAGTATTGGAAAAAAACGTACTAGAACACGTTTTTTTTTAGAACTGATAAGAACTGGTAACCAGACACTAAGTAAAACACAAAACACAAGATTTCACTATCAAATGGCCGGTTCAGCCAAACCGAGCCGCACTTTTACAAGTTCCACACAGAAAAACAGAACAATTCCTATCTAGTACTCACGGCACCACAGACAGAGACTGAACCAACTATGTGGATAACTTTTTCGCTTTAAAAAACTGACAAAAACTTAAACTTTAACTGACTGTCGAACCGAGCTGAAGGAGAAATCTCCGGAGCGACCGTTCAGTGAGGCGGAGTAAAGAATCTGACGGTTTAAGTTTGAAACACTCCAGACAGAGACTTCAACCGAGCTCGAGCTCAGCATTCTATGCCCTGCATAGAAAGTTAACTCTTTGTTCTCCGGGGCAGTTCAAAGGCTGGGAATCACTGCAATTGTTAGAATACAGCAAGACTTCATGTTGTTTGAAGGCAGCATTGAAAACTGGCAGTGACCTGATAGGAGTCTAAACCTGAGGTATTTTCTGTGAGACTCTCCTATGGGGATGCGGAAATAGGCGTCTTTTAGGTCCAGTGATGCCAACCAGTCCCCTTTTTGGAGAGTTGGCAGAATCAATGCCAAAGTCACCATTTTGAACTTTGGTTTTGTCATATGTCTGTTTAGTACCCTGAAGTCTAATATAGGCCGCCACTTCCCATTTTTCTTTGTGGTAAGAAGTATCTTTTTCCAGGAGTTTTCTCTCTACATTTGTAGATGGTTTGAACATTTCTGCCGCTGGAAGGAATCTGAAACTCAGAGACAATCCCTGACTCACTACATCCAGGACTCACTTATCTGTGGTGATTTTTTGCCAAGACTGGAAAACATGAGTCAGCCTGCCTCCTACAGGTAGTGAGGAGGCAGCCTGGGGAGACACATTAGGGTGTCTGCTTTATTTGAGGCTGGGCCTGGGACTGGGAACGATGCCTGGAACCCCTTATGCCCCTGTTTCTGAAGTACTCCTGCTGTGGGTATTGCTGCTACTGAGACGTAGCCATGGCCTGATCAAAAAGGCTTGCTGTGAAATGATCTGCCTCTGCCTCCCCTTCCAAAGGTTTTAGTGGATGGGGAAGCCCTTTCTTTTGCAGAATTACTTCTGTAGGTAGTTTTGTATTCATCCACCTTTTTCACCTTGGTTTGGGTATCCTGAGCGAGGTTTGTGGCTCGGAGCCAGGCAAACCTCCTCAGTACCACTGTATTTCCCATCCATCTGGCAGCAGTGTCAGAGTGAGCCGCCATTTTAAACTGCTATTTGGCTGCTTCCAAACCAAATTTAAATGTTTCAGCTATATTATCTGACAGGGGAGTCTGCGCTTTGACTGTCATAGCAAGGCCAGACTGCCATAGTGACTTTTGGTATTGAGCAGCACAGGCTTAAAAAAGTTTGCCTGCCTGATGGCCAAGGAAGCTGATAAAAATATTTTTTTTTGGCCATGCTGTCAATTTTCCTGGAATCCTTGTCAGGAGGATAGGATGCCAGGGGTACCTTTGCCTTGTCACAGGCTGTCACTCCCTGGTGGACAGGGTGGGAGAATAAAAATTCAGCTCCCTCCCTGTCCAGCTGATATTTCTTATCCAGCCTCCTAACAAGAGAGGGAACAGAGCTTGGAGTTTGTAAAATCTTTAAAGTATCTTTCTTGAATTTATTTACAGGAAGGAGCAGCTTTTTAGTGGGTGTCAGCCCCATCATTTCCAAGTATTCAGCTTCCTCCTCATCCTCAATCACTTCACTGGTGGTGATGTCTAATGCATCCACCATTCTTCTCACAAATGTGAAGTGTGAGGAATAAACCTCAGCTGCTCTGTGGGGACAGCCAAACTCCTGTTCAGGGAACACATCAGGTTCAATAGGTTCCACTTCCTCCATTTCATCATAATCATCATATTCTTCCTCTTAAATAATAGGAAGACTGAGCAGAGGAGACCAACTGCTTTGCAGGGGTCTGCTACTGAGAGGCAGACAGCCTTTGTAAGTCTGAATGACCTTAAAGTCCTGTGCAATTTCTTCAGGAGTTGGCAGGCTTTACAGCAGGCACAGAAGTCCCCAAATGCTGTCCAGCAGGGGGTTCTGTGTACTTAGTTTTCTTTGATTTCTTTGAGGGAACCGGGGAGTCAGTCGGTTCAGCAAGTCTCTTAGAAACTGCTTGTATACCCGTCTCAGGGGTAGCAGAGTAGTTGTGGTGTCACCTACAGTAATTTAGGGTGTCAGCTGGTCAAAGCCCGAGGGACCCTTAGGTGGTAATACTTTTCTCTTTTAGCCTTATCCAGGCATTTTTCAATAGGTTTCTCAAGACATGTATACAGATTTCACTGTGCTTTTAATGTTCATGTCTTAGCAAAATTTCAACACTCAAACACGGTTTGAAACTGGGATCACCAGTTTTCTTTTCATTTTTCTCACATTCTCAATGTAAACCGATAAAAGTTGCAACTGCTAAAAATGTTTTAAATTTGAAGTTTATTTAGCGGTTGCGTCAGTTCTGGAACCGTTGACTGACTGGAAACAGGGAACCGAGGTAAAAGTGAACCGAGGCTATTGGTTCAGGAATCGGTATTAGCGGTTCTAAAAACAAGTTAAATTAATAAAATTAAACATAACTAATGGAGTTGTTTAGTTAGAAAACTCCGATAAATATAAAATAAACCTCGGTTTATCCCCGGTTATACCGAACCAGGAAAAACTGAGAAAACGTACAATTTAAACACTAAAACTACGGTTTACAGCAGCAGTACTAGGTAAAAAAAAACTGTGCTTTTTCGACTGTTTATTCCCTGTGCTCTGCTGAGCACATACCTGGTACTCTTTCCCACCGGCAATGTACTGTTACTGAGTAATTTGCTCCATTATCCTTTGTGTTTGTTTACATTTCTGCCCCCTACTCCACTGACTAGATAGCACTCGCCATATGTTCTGCGCGCACAATATCTGTAATGGTTCACTTCCTTGACAGTAGTACTGCTGTTAACCTAAATTAAAAGTAAAATAGCTAATGAAGTATAAAGAATACTTATGTATATATTTTATAAGTTTTCTTACGTCAGAACAAAGATGATGAGGAGAGGATCTCTGAGACGTCTATATATTATTGACAGAGGCGGAAGTAAAATCCGATGGGGGTTTAGAACTAAGGCAGTTAGTAAAAGACAGCATCTGAAAAAGTGGCATGCGAAAAAAATTCCATCATTCGCATATGTTCCATCTCTCTGGGCAGCTCTATCTTAAAGGGACACTGCAGAAGTTAGGAATACTTGAGTATTACTGGGGTTAGAAAGAACTGAGGTGGGGTTGGGGACCTCCCCGATTTACCACTGGCCGAGGTTGGGGCGGAGCTGGCGTCTGGGGTGGTCCCCGCTGGAGACTGCTAGCTAGAAGGTTTCCGGTGGGTCCTAGTGCCTGGCAGCATAGTCCTAATGGTAACAGCTTGCTGCAAGAGCTCCCACTCGAAGTAAGATCTACAGCACCACGTGAAGTCCACCATAGATCCTGAGTTAGAGAGCCTAAAGCTGCAACTGGAGCTGAAGAAATTGGAGCTTGCTGACAAACAGCATAACAGGGAGCTCGCCATGCAAGAAAAACAGCTCACCCTTAATGAAAAACAGCATTAGGCAGAGCAGCAGGACAGACAGCGCCAGCGGGAGTTTGAACTGGAGAGACAAACTTAAAAAAGCACTGGAGCAGGTAGGTGGTGGGGGAGAAAATGAAACTCCAGGGCTGGGGGTATAAATTAAACTCTAAATTGGCTGCAGAATTTAAAGAGGGAGAGGACATGGATGCATTTTTAATTCATTTGAAAAGGTCTGTATCTGTTTTTGTAAATGGGTGGGTGCACTAGACAACAAATGCCTATTTTCAGGAATGACCGAGACAGTACAAACAGTTGACGGCAGTAGCAATACAATAAGATATAGGAGGTTTACAAAAGTACATATTCAGACCAAGATACCCAAAGAGGCCTGGAGCTTTCAATTATCCCTGCTGCTTACTGGCAAGGGGCGTGAGGCGCGGACTCAAATGGACAATGATGACAATAAAGATTATGAAACTTCTGCACTAAAAAAGTACGATTTAACTCCTGAGATCTACCTGAATGTATTCGTCTGAACCAATTACTGTATCAATGTACCTGTTGTACCCTTTTGTACTCTCCCGGGTCGTTCCTGAAAATAGGCATAAAACTTGTCTAGTGTACTTACCCGTAAACAAAAAACTAAATAAATAAATCTACAGAGTAAAATTTCTAAAGCTCAGGAAGGGCCCTGAAATGAACTTTGAGGAACTCACCATGAAACGTCATTTTTAAAACATTGGATGGAGGGGTAAAAGCTAATTTTGTGCAGGCCATTGAGGAGATTGTAATATTGAAACAGTTCTTTTGGGCATGTCCAGCTGAGCTAAAAACCTGGCTAGAGGACTGAGACCTTCAGACAGCAAAACAAGTTGCTGAGCTCGTTGATCGCTATATCAGGAGCAGCCCTGCTCTGAAGGGAAGTGGGGAGCAGGTACTGCTGGAGCAATAGGGAAAAGCACGCCTCAGGGCAGCTAAAACCCTCATTGTCTCTGCCAGAAGAAGGAACCACAGTGTACCAAAAGGGATTTTGGGGGCAAGAAAATGGTGAATGTGGGTTCTGCAAGCCA
The DNA here is from genome assembly GCA_016271365.2 of Neoceratodus forsteri. NCBI lineage: Eukaryota > Metazoa > Chordata > Ceratodontiformes > Ceratodontidae > Neoceratodus > Neoceratodus forsteri. The sequence continues at coordinate 361,311,370 of CM028137.1, forward strand.
CGGCATACTGCCAGGCAGCGCCCTAAAAGATAAGGTGTGAACGGGTCAATCCAGTTGAACTGGCCCTTAATTGTACAGAAGCTATTCCTGTGAATATGAGAAAGCACACACATCCAGTTACAGTAAATGGGGTGCAGACCTGAGGGTTAAGGGACACTGTGGCATCTTACCCAGGTAAAAGGGGAATTAGTGGGACATGAACAACTCCTGCCAAATCAATTTGTTTCTGTGAAGGGATATACTGGGAAAAAGGAAACCCTGCCATCAACCAGTGTGTTATTCTAGACTGGGGTGATGCAGGAGAAATAATGCAGTAGATGTTAATTTTAGAAAATGATATCCAGCAGGGGGTAGTATGTGCCATTACCCGGAGCCAGACGGCTAGGGCCTCGTGATATACCTCACAGAAGCTGATAAAAGAAAGACTGGGAGGCTGGTCCACCAGCCTGCATCACGCAAGGGGAGAGTGAGAGGAGAGATTGAACTCCCAAGTGGCTGTTCACCAGACAGCTGAGATTGCCTCTGAGGAGGAGGGGAAAAGATAGCCAGAGGGATGGGGGTTGCCATGACTCTCAATCCCCTGATGCCATAGCTAGGGATCCCAATCTGGGAGCTGAAGGGGCCATGTCCCATGTTTTCGGGAAATATGAAAGCTCTGCAGCTGCTCAGAGGACTGACCCTAGTTTAGAGAAGCTGAGGGCCTGTGCAGAATCTGATGGGACACAAGAAGGTGACGGAAAACACAAGGTGTTTTGGGACAAGGGGCTGTCATATACACAGGACATGAGGACAAAGGGAGGGGTGATGGGCAGGCAGCTTGTCATTCCCCAGGAGTATCATGAGAGACTGCTAAAGATAGTTCATGACCATGTCTGGACATCTGGGCATTGCTTGCACTACCCAACTATCAGCCCACAATTTTTTATTGGCCCAACTTCACCAAGCAGGTGAAGGAATACTGCAAATTTTGTCACCCTTGTCAGCAAAAAGGGAAAGCAGGTGGAAAAACAAAAGCTGTTTTAATTCCCTTACCAATTGTAGAGGAGCCATTCCAGAAGGTGGGAATGGACACTGTGGGTCCCTCAATTACCCCACGCTCCTCCGGGAAAACGTATATTCTGATGGTGGTCTACTTTGCTAACCAGAAGCGGTTACCCTCTCCTCAATTAAGGCAGACAAAGTGGGAGGGTACAAGGTACACCCCTGAGGTGCAACACTGTACCTGCCAGCCCACTTCCCAAAAACTAGGTTCTAAGAGGGGAGGCAGGGAGGGAAGTCAGAATACAGCAAGACTCCATTAGAAGAAACAACTTTACTATGGTGAGTAATTTTTCTTCAAACAACATGAAGTCTTGCAGTATTCTGACAATATACAGACTACAAAGCAGTTCCCCCAGGAGGAGGGAATGCAGAACCCCTACTTTGGGAACAGGCGCTGCAGTACTGCTGTACCAAACCTAGCATGACTGCTAGCCTGGATGTCCAGAGAGTAATGCTTAGTGAATGTATGGACTGCTTTCCAGGTGACTGCTTTACAGATTTCTACCAAGGGTATATCTCTGGCAGCAGCCAGAAAGCAGCTGTACCCCTAGTCGAGTGAGCCCTCAGGCCTGAAGGGGTGCTTTGCCTAATTTGTTATAGCAGAACTGTATATAATAGACAATCCACCTGGCAATAGTTCTTAAAGTAGCAGGCTTACCTTTCCCCACTTCACCATAAGTGAGAAATAACTGAAGACAGTCATTTCTGTGTGCCTTAGTATGCTCTATGTAGTAGCTAAGTGCCCTTTTAACATCTAAACTGTGTAATCTTTTTCCTGAAGAAGAGTGGGCAGTGAAAAACACAAGTAGAGACAGACTGGTTCAGACGAAAATCTGACACCACTTTGGGTAAGTACTCATTGTTTCTCAGGACCACCTTATCCCTATGGAAAGAGATAACGCCAGGTTCAACTGACAGGGCCTGTAATTCACTAATCCGCCTGGCAGAAGTAATAGCTACCAGGAACACAGTTTTCCAGGTCAAGTACTTGAAGCTCGGCCGAAGTCAGAGGTTCAAAGGGTGGCTGCATAAACTGAGCAATGCAGACATTTAGATCCCAACTGGAGTAGGCTCTCTAAAGGGAAGATTGCTATGAACCAGACCTTTGAAGAACTTACTGAAAACAGGATGAGATGCCAGGAAAGAGCCCTTCCCTGCTGAAAGGAATGCAGACACAGCTGCTAGGTGAACCTTCAGAGTTGCACGCCTCAGACCTAGGCCATTAAGGTGAACCAGATCATCTAAGGCTGTAGCAATGCCTGCAGTATCCGGCAGAATGCCCTTCTGAGAACACCAAATGCTGAATCTTTTCCATTTGGAATTATAAGTTTTTTTCTGGTGGAAGGTTTCCTGGAGACCTTCAGAATATCTAGAACTCCCTGAGAAAGATGCAGGCCTGCATATTTTAACTCCTCAAGAGTCAGGCCTAGAGACTGAGACACTGGAGATTGGGGTACCAAATTCTCCCCCGACAGGAGGTTAGGAGTTTGTGTCTCTTGGGAAGAGACAGGGGGAGTGACACTGCCAGGGACAACAGCAGAGAATACCAAGATTTGCAGAGCTGACTTGACCTGGTCGGAGGACTGACCTACAATAAGCCAGTCGTCCAGGTAGGGGAAGACAGATATACCCTGCCTTCTGAGGAAGGCAACTACTACTGCAAGACACATTGTAAACACCCTTGGAGCTGATGATAGGCCGAAGGGCATGGCCCTGAACTGATAATGGCCTGAAGGCAACTCGAACCTGAGGTACTTTCTGTGGGAGCACCTGATAGGAAAATGGAAATAGGCATCCTTGAGGTCCAGGGATACTAGCCAATCCCCTGGCCTTAGAGAGGGAAGAATTATTCCCAGAGTCACCATTTTGAATTTTGGTTTTGTGACGTGCTTGTTCAAATACCTTAAGTCTAGGATGGGCTACCACTCCGCTGTCTTTTTCGGGATAAGGAAATACCTGGAGCACAGACCTTTGCCCCTGTGCTGAGCAGGAACTTTCTCTACAGCTGAGAGCCAGCAGAGAAGAAACCTCTGCCTCTAGAGCAATGGTTTCTGAGATGGCTGCAGGTGGAAAGGACCTGACCCTCCTTTTTGGGAACCTTTTGAAACTGAGGGCTAGTCCCTGGCTTACTACCTCCAGGACCCACTTGCCTCGAAGCAGTAAGCCAGCCTGCCTCCACTGAAATAGGGACGACCCGGCTGACACATCAGGATGTCTGTTTGGCAGGAGCCTTGGACTGGGAAGAGGATGCAGCCTTGCTCATTCCCTCCTGCCTCTCCCTCTAAAGAACCCCCTCTGTGGGAAAGAAGAGGAAGCCTGGGCTTGGTAAAAAGGCCTGTGGAAAGGCCTGCCCCTGCCCCTAGACTGCTACTTCCGAGGAGTGGCTTGCCTTTCTTTGGCCTGTGCACTCCTGTGGGTGGTCCTATACTCATCCATTTTCCTCACATAAGCCTCTGTCTGCTCCCGAAACAGAGAGTTACCCACTACAGGGAAATCCATGGCATCAGCCTGGGTATCCTGGGAAAGGCTAGTACATCTGAGCCAAGCATGTCTCCTGAGACACACAGATGTAGCCATGACTCCTGATGCCACATCACTGAAGTCCACAGCAGCATGGAATTGTACTTTGGATGCCTCAGTTCTATTAGCAGCCACCTTCTCCAGCTCTTTGGCTAGCTGGGGGGGGGGGCCCGTTTAGCCAGTTCCAGAACCGTATCCCACCTGGACTTCTGATACCTGGCTGTGTAGGCCATATAGTTAGCCTGCCTGAGTCCCAAAGAGGATGCCAAATATTGTTTTTTGGCCAGGGCATCCACTTTCCTGGAGCCTTTGTCTGGGGGGTGTGAAGGCAAAGGAATATTAACTCTGTCACAGGCTGCAGCCTGCAGTATCCCAACAAGAAATGGTAGGGCAGCACAGAGGGAGGGAGGGGCGACCAAGGGAGGGGGATCTTTGGCAGGGTGGTGGGGCGCATTGGCTGTGGAACGGCTATGATTCTAAACTGGGCTTGGCGGATGGAGGGTTGTATGATGTGTAAGCAGCTCACTTAGCTGAGAGAGGAAGTGGCGGGGTTAAATGGGGGAGGAAGCTGGGAAAAGGGGTAGAGAGACAGGGACGGTATAAGCCAAGGAAGGAGTGGGAAGGGCTGAGTGGATTCACTGGAGGATCAGATACACTGTTCTGAAAGTCCAGGGCTTGGGAGGGAGAGGATGGAAGGGGATCCAGAGGGGATAGACCAGAGATGGTAACAAACAACAGCAAGTCCAGATTTGGGACAGGGACGCCTGAGACAGGAGGAAAGGGGTCAGCGGAAACTGACAGCAGGAAGTCTAGAGGCACAAAATGATGCCTATAGCTAGAGAAAAGGGGCCAGTCAGATCAGAAGGAATGGAAGACAGTAGGCTCAGGAAAAGGCAGACGGATGCCCAGTATGAAGGACAACACAGACACAGGTGAAATGGACCAGAGGGTGGAAGTAACAAATAATTTTGCCCTCCTAGGTATTCTAGTCGAGGACATTGAGGAGGAAGGGTCCGCAGGGCCAGCAGAGAAGGGAGTGCAGAGTGGCTGGGGCGGGGGGAAAGATCTCAGGTACAGTGGAAGGGGAGGAGGGGGTAGGCACATCGCATGCAGGAGAAGGGGTGGAGGAGGGGACGGGCACATTAGGGACACACCAAAAGGTGGCACTAGGGGAACTGTGGCGTAAGAAAAGGGGCAAGAAGGAAGCACTTGAAGAGCAGGAGTTGAGCTCCTGGGAGGCTGAAAATGAACTGGAGGAAACCCTGCAGGGTAGGAGCTGTAGTAGGAAGCTGGGGCATGCGCCAGGCAGGGTGCAGGAGAGGGGAAATATGCAGACAGGGCAGGTGGTAAGGAGCCCTCAAGTCAGCATGAAGGTGCCGTGCAGTCTAGAGCAGAGCTGGGAGAACTCAGTGAAGTTCTGACCCTTATTAAATAAGAACTAGAACACGATGGAGTTCTGATTTGGTCTGATTTATTGACACATATTTGAAAAAATGCAATAAAATACATAAACGTGGACAACGTCGGCCATATTTCACACAGAGGCCCAAAGGAAATAATTGAATGCATTATTTGTATAAGAATTACAACAAAACTGCTAAATAAAAGCAATAACTACTAGCTGCTTCATGGCTGGCCTGTACTGGTGGCATATCCTGCTCACGCCCGTGACATGAGTGTGCTGAGAGAGAGAGAGACAGATGCAAGTAATATTGTACCACAAAGCAATTACATGCACTGCAGGCAGCTACGATATATATATATTTTTTTTATTAATGCGGCTGTGTGGCCGGCCCGGTGGCGCGAAGCGGCTAAAGCACTGTGACGCCACCTCGGGCCACACCAACGCACCCAGGTTGGGAACATAAACCATGGCTGGAGGTCGGCCGGTGGCGGGGAGGGCGTGAGCTGATGGAGCCACCGAAGGCAGCTTCTGTGGGGAGGGAGGGTGGCATCCCTTGGCTCTTTTCTGCCTCATGGTGGAGGCCAGGGTGCAGTACAGACCAGAGGGTGCACAGGTGTCAAGCCAATGGGTAGGCAGAAGGGTCGTCACCGGGGCTGTAGTACGCATGCACGCCTCCACACGCATGCGCCTATTCTTTGGGCCCCGGGGTAAAAAAATGGAGGAGAAAATCAAATCCGGCGGCAGGATGATGCCCAGCCTCATTGCAGGCACTGCTCCCAGGCCAGGCATAAGGTAAGTCCTGGTAATTCCAGTTGTCGGGGCTGCGTGGGTCGATTGGACTGAATGGGGCAAGCCGGCAGGAGTAAACAGTGTTGTGTTAAAAAAAAAAAAAAAATGCTGCTGTGTGGGTATTATTTTGATGGATGTTCCAGTCAGAGGAAACATAGAAACATAGAAACATAGAAACATAGAAGTTGACGGCAGATAAGGACCGAAAGGCCCATCCAGTCTGCCCATTTCTTTTTCTACCTTATAAATGTGCCATCGGCCTTTGCTCTGTCAGTGACCTATCTATTCATAGTCATTTGTATTGCTCCCTATGCCTATCCCATGCCTGTTTGAAGCCCTGCACTGTATTCATAGCCACCACTTCTTGTGGTAAGCCATTCCATGCATCTACCACCCTTTCTGTGAAAAGAATTTCACATTCCCCTTAATCGGCCTCCCTCTAATCTCATGCTGTGTCCTCTTGTCCTGCTATTTTTCTTATATTTAAACATGTTAGACTCTTTCACCTTGTTTATGCCCTTAAGGTGTTTAAATGTCTCGATCATATCACCTCTCCCTCCTTTGCTCAAGGGTATACATATTGAGCTCGTTAATCTGTCCTTATATGTCTTCTGATGCAGTCCCTGCACCATTTTGGTTGCCTTCTCTGGACTGCCTCAATTTGGTTAATGTCCTTGTGAAGGTGTGGCCTCAGTACTGCACGCAGTACTCCAGATGGGAGCCTAACCAATGTCTTGTACAGAGGATTACACTCCCTCTTCGACTTGTGATACCCCTACTAATACACCCTAACACCCCCTAGCCTTACCTACTGCTTTAGAGGTCTGCTTGATGATTTTAGGTCATCAGTGATGATGATGCCCAAGTCTTTTCTTCCTTTGTGACTGCTAGCAACCCTCCCAGCCTATAAGTGGCTTCAGGGTTTCTCTTCCCTATGTGCATGATTTTGCACTTCTTTGCATTAAATCCCAGTTGCCACTCTTCTGACCATTCTGCTAGTTTATCCAGATCTCTTCTCATTCTGCCCACCCCATCTGGATCATCTACTCTGTTGCAGATCTTGGTGTCATCTGCAAACAGACAAGCCTTACCTCTAGTCCATCTGCGAGGTCACTAATGAAGATGTTGAATAGGACTGGCCCCAGGACTGATCCCTGAGGTACCCCACTTGTGACTTGCATCTCTTCTGACTGTATACCATTTACCACCACTCTCTGTTTTCTGCCAGTCAACCAGTTTGCCACCCAGTTGACCAACTTCTGACCCACCCCGAGCCTACCTAGCTTATTTATCAATCTTCTATGTGGAACAGTGTCAAAAGCTTTGCTGAAGTCAAGGTAGGCTACATCAACTGCTCCCCCTTGTCCACCACTCTGGTTACCCAGTCAAAGAAATCTATGAGATTAGTTTGACAGGACCTTCCTTTTGTAAACCCATGCTGTCTTGGATCCTGTGCCCCTATGGATTCCAGGTGTTGCACTATCCTTTCCTTAAGGAGTGCTCCATAATCTTGCCCACTACTGAGGTAAGACTGACCGGTCTGTAGTTCCTCGCCTCCTCCTGCTACCACTCTTGTGGTAGGGATCCATGAGCCTTTCTCCAGTCTTCTGGGACCTCTCCTGTGCTCAGAGACTCACTAAACAATTCTGCTAATGGCTCTGCTAGTTCCTCCTTTAGCTCCTTAAGTACCCTGGGATGTATGCCATCAGGTCCCATTGCCTTATCCACCCTGAGCTTAGCAAGCTCTTGTAGGACCCTTTCTTTGTGAAGGGAGTAGTGCTCACCTCCTCCCCTGTGTCCATGATGCTGAGCTGTGGGCCCTGCCCTACCTTCTCTTCAGTAAATACTGAGCAAAAGTATCTATTTAGGATAGATGCCTTTACAGGGTCCTCCTCCTCACATGCTCCCTTTTCTCCATTAAGCTTAGCAATACCCCCTCTGGACTTTCTCCTTTCACTAATGTATCTATAGAAAGTCTTGTCACCTTTTTTTTACTGTTCGTGCTAGTGTTTCCTCAGTTTGGAAACCAGGATAAAGTTTGGAAACCAGGATAAAGAAATGAATGATCAAAATGAGCAGCAGTTACAGCCCATGCTCTATGGTTCCACTGTAAGTCTCTCTCCTGATGGAACAACAAGAGTATACAGAAGATGTACTGTATATATTTTGTCATTTCTGTGACTGTAATTGTATTTAGCCCACAGTACATGCACGCGCGCGCGTGCGCACACACACACACACACGCTCTCTTTCTCTCTCTGTCTCTGTCTCTCTCCCTCTCTCGTAATTTCTCTGGATGCAACAAGAAAAACGTCAAAGATTTACTTTGTCTGCCTGCCTTGTACAATGTACACACACTGCACAGCCACACTGAGGCCAAAATTATTTTTTTTATTTATGACTTCTGTGACTGTAAAATGTCTCTTTGGCCCCTAGTAGTCTCTCTATGATTCTCCTCTGGATGCAACAAGTCAAAGATTTATTTTGCCAGTCTGCTCTTGCCCTGTACACAGACAGCCACACTGAGATCAAGAATAAACTATTTGTAATTTCTGTGACTATAAATTTTCTCTTTGGCCTCCGGTAGTCTCTCTCTCTCTCTCTCCTCTGAATGGCACAAGTCAATGATTTATTTTGCCAGCCAGCCCTTCCCCTGTACACAACTCTCCTCTCCCCTCTTCCTGGTATTCAATGTTATTTCCAAACCCACATAGGCTAGTAAGGCTACAGGACAGCTATTTGCTGGGGCCCTGTATCACTAAGTTCAAGTCAAAGTGTAGGTAGGTCGGGTATGCCACACTACAGTAGCAAGATAAAGAAGCTTGTATGCATTACCTGTGGTCCATTCCATGTTGTAGTCACAAGTTCCAAGAAGCAATATATTTCTTTTACAGGTTGGCTGAATCTGGGCAGCACACTCTCCCAAAATGTATTTATAATCTCTAGGAAAACTGATTAATACTCCACTAGCCAAAGTGTCACTGTCCCAGACACCCATCAAAAAATTTAAATATTAAACTTCCTGGCTTGTCTGACAATGGGTGCAGAACCTAAGAAAATCCAACCAGCCCTAACCTTAAGACTTAAGGAGCTTAATAGGTATAGCCTCGAGGAAGGGGGGGGGGAGGACATGATAGAAACTTCAAGTACCTCAAGGAATCAACAAAGTCCAAGAGGGTAGCATCTTTCAAAAAAAGAGGTGCAAGAACAAGAGGGCACAATTTGAAGATTGGGGCGGCTCATGAGGTAATTAAGGAAGTATTTTTCACAGAGAGGGTTGTGGATACATGGAACGGCCTTCCGGAGGAGGCTGTGGAGTCAAAATCAGTGGTGGAATTCAAGCATGCATGGGACAGTCATAAGGCAATTCTGGGGTGGGGTAAGAAGAAGTAGGCTGCTGGTTAACTAGGATCTGCAGCTTATCCAGTAGGTAGGGAAATCGGCAGACTGGGTGGGCCACGCGGTCCTTATCTGCCGTCAAATTCTATGTTTCTATGTTTCATCATGACACAAGGATGAGAGAAGGTGGCTTAGGAAGAAAGGTTCAAGTGGGTAACTCAGAGCAGGGGGCTAGGGAAGAGAGGTTTGAGTGGAGCTGAGGGGGAGGTGGGAGGAGCCCTCAGGGTACTAGGAGCATTTTGGGCAGGGAGGGGTGGGGAGGAGTTTGAGGAGTTGCCTAACTGATGAGAGGGGGGAGGTCAGGTGAAGGTCAGAGGAGATATTATTCCAGAGGAGAGGTAGACGGTATGAGAAGGCGGATTGGCCAGCAACTGTGTGAGGACAGGGGATGTGGAAAGTGCACGAGTTCCTGTGTCGAAGAGAGTAGTTAGGGGAATTTGCTGGGGTGAGACTGGAAGTGAGGTGGGGGAAGGAGCCAAGCCAGTATTTTGCTTTGAAGGAGGTACAGTGGATGGCTCTCCTGTAGGAGGGCGGGGCCAGGGAGAGTGGTGTGTAGAGGAGACAGTGATGAGTGAGTGGGGTGGAGGCAGTGGCCAAGTGGCAGAAGGAGTTGAGAAGGATGTCTAGTTTGGAAAGAGAGAAGAGGATGAGGCCATTCCATAGACAATGTCGGCATAGTCCAGCACTGGCAGGATTGTTTTGATTACGAACTCGCATCGGGTTGGGAGAGGGAGTCTGGCTTTGTGTTGACAGAGGATCGTGAGTTTGGGCCAGAGTCTGGTGCAGATGGCCTCAGTGTGAGTGGAGAAGCTGAGGTGGCTGTCCAGCCAGACTCCCAGGTACTTGAAGACTGTGACCAGCTCGGGGTGAGCCGTCCAGGGTGGTGATTGCTAAGGGGCGGGCAGGGAGGAGGTAAGCTTCTGCCTGGATCCAAAGACCATGGTGACAGTTTTTTTTGCATTGAGTTTAAGTTGGTTGTCCAGGAACCAGGACTGAACCCAGTTAAAATCGTGTTGGAGATTGAAGCATAGATGATAGAGTTGTTTGTGTAAAGGTGGACGCTGGAGGAGAGACAGGCAGAGGGGAGGTCATTTATGAAAACAGAGAAGGGGATGAGGCCAAGGATGGAGCCTTGGGGAACCCCTGCTAGAATAGGGAGAGGGGAGGAGAGTGAGTCACCTATTTGGACAGACTGCTGTCTATTATGAAGGTAAGAATGGAACCAGGCGACGGCAGGTTTGGCTATGCCAAAGGAGCTAAGTTTATGGAGAAGCAGGGGGTTGGAGACTGAGTCGAAAGCTTCTGCCAAGTCGATGAAGATGGTGGCAGTAATTATACTATTGTCCACGGCAGAAAGGATGGAGTCAGTGACGCACAGCAGGGTAGAGATGGTGGAGTGTTGTTTTCGAAATCCTGACCGTACGGGTGAAAGGGAGTTGCTTGAGGAGAAAAAGTCTGAGAGCTTGGATATTATTAGTGATTCCTGGACTTTAGCAAGGGAGGGGAGGAGCAAGATGGGCCTGTAGTTCCCTGGTGAGGAGGGATCGCCATCGTTGTGCAGCGGGAGGCCCTTCGCCAGTTTCCAGGCTTTGGGAATGGTGGCTGTGGATAGGGAGAGAATCAGTATGTAAGTTAAGGGGGCAACTATTGCGGGGCGAAGATGTGGAGCAGTTTAGGGTGCATCCCATCGGGGCTGGATTTAGACTGGTTAAGGGAGGTGGGTGCATTGTAGACTTCCAGTGGGATGAAAGGAGGAAAAAGGAAGCCAGATGAAAGGGAGGATGAGTCAGGGGAAAAGACAGAGGGAGGGAGGGTTGGGGGTCGGGCAGGGCACAGAAGATGAAGAAATTACTGAAGACCTCAGCTATAGAAGCAGGGTCCGAGACAGAGCTGCCATCGATGATCTTTAGAACTGGAGATGCTTGTTTGGAAGAGGTGTCAAGAAAACATGGGGGGTTACTAGTGGGGTACTGCCGGGTTCAGTATTAGGACCGGTCCTCTTCAATGTCTTTATAAACGACATTGCAGGGGATGCGGGGTAGTTTTGGTTCTGAGTAATTTGGGCTTTAAAATATGAAGACTTGGACTGCCGGATGGCCTTGGTGCAGTTATTTCTGAGATGCCTGTAAGATTGGAGATCACTTGTAGCTTGGGATGCTTTATATAGCCTCCAGGCCTTGTCCCTGGCAAGACACATGGCAATGAGGTCGGAGGTGGTCCAGGGGGTGATGGTAGCATTTTACCCTGATTTTTCTTAGGGGTGCGTGGAGGTCCCATATACATTTGAAGATGTTGCAGAACTGGGACAGGGCAAGATCTACATTTTACATGGAAAAGACTGGTAGCCAAATCTGTATTAGTGAGATCTTCCTGCAAGGCAGCTTTGTTTAGAAGCTGTAGGGAGCGAGACCAAATGAATTTGGGATGGGTGTGCAAGCAGTAGATTTTGCGAATGCAATAAGTAAAACAGTGGTCGCTAAGGGCATCAGAAAGAATGCCTGAGACAGAGATCCAGTGGGGGATGGGTGAATAGAATCCAGTTCAGGAGGGAGTGGTTTAGGCAGGTTGGTTCATGGATTAGCTGGGAAAGGTTAAGGGCTTCTATCCTTATTATACACAGAGGATGAATTACATTGTAGGGGGTCACAATGGTGTCTAAACATAAATTAGTTGTTCGCTCCTAAAATGTCAATGGGTTAAATAACAGTCAAAAGATATCAAGTTCTCTCCCTACTTAAAAGGCACCAGCCCACCTTTATTTTGTTACAGGAAACACACCTGGGCAAAACAGATCATTAAAAATTGGAAAAACTTGGTTTCTCTCATGTGATAGCATCCTCATTTAGAAAGGGCAAATGTAGGGGTACAGCCATCTTAATACTGCAGTCCACTAAATGTCATGGTTTAACTGCATGCACTGACCCAGAAGGCTGCCTGGCTCTGGTTTACTGGCACATATGAGGGAATCTTAGTCACTTTAGCTAGTTTGTACCTACCCCCAGGTTCTGATGCAGTAGCTGCTTGGACACTGCTTCACAAGGTCACAGAACATCAGAAAGGGGTATTTGATCATTGGAGGGGATCATAATATGGTGTATGATAAACGTGACACTACCAATCCTAGGCCTCCTAAAAAAACAGGTGCTTAATAAGCTGCGCAGGCATATATTAAAGATGTTTGTAACATGGCATCAAACAGAAACAGCAAAGCAATTTCATTGGACCAAATACATCACGTGACCAAAGTTGGAGCGGTAATTAATTCCCCAGTAAGGACCGCTCCAACTATTATTCACTGGGTCACCGGGTCAAGCTCCAGCACCACTAGCTGTCACAGCAACAACCAGAACACACATCGCGGCGACTACAGAACATCCCAATGCGCTGACACAAAGCCGAACAGAACTGTAAGAGCGGACACAACAACGACGCAAGTATTGCTGTGTTACAAACGCATTAATGCCCTCCGGAGTCGGCTTCTACTGGGGAATTAATGCATGGTTGGGTGGTTGTAGGCACTTGGCCAAGGCCTCGCGCCACAACCCCCAACCATGCATTAATTCCCAGTAGCTCTCTTTCGGCCGGACATTAATGCTTACTTGATGCTTGGAGACTTTCACATCCCCATAATAGAGCATACCACTCACTACTCAGCCCCCCATAGAATCTATATCAGAATAGGCCTTTGTCATGTTTTGGGAGAACATTAATAAATGGTTCACAACTGTGAATGGTTTCCTTTTCCTCCTTCAGACCACTCCCTGGTAAATTTAACACTGAACTGGGCTTCAGATAGAAAAATTACCTTATGGAGGTTTAATAACAAGAGTTAGCTAGGGCCCTGTCTGCAGAGCTAAGAGGTCAGCAAGTCAACCTTGAAGTTGATCCGCCACCTCACTGGCAGCCAGTGCAGATCACGCAGAACCGGAGTAATATGGCAGGATTTAGACAGGCCTATCCGCAACCTGGATGCCGCATTCTGCACCAGCTGCAGGTGACGTAGGACACCTCCATTCACCTTGAGTTAGAGAGCACTGCAGTAATCAAGTCTGGAGGTCACAAAAGGGTGCATTGGTGCAGGCAGGTAATCAGGCGGGATAAAAAGTTTGATCCGGGTGATGTTTCTAAGATGGTAAGAACCATTCCACAGCCAACACACCTAAGCCTCTAGTGTCAGAGAGTTATCCAGGATCACACCCAGGATCTTCACCTTGGTAGAGACAGTCACAAGACAGGAACAAAGTATCTTCCCAGTCGCCTCTCCAATCATCTCTACATCTCACGGATGACCAGGCTCAGTCACTGGAACGTCTGTCTTGTCTGGATTAAGCCTTAGCCAGCTAGAGGACATCCAATCTTGGACCTCGGCCAGGGAGAAATTCAGCACAGATACTGCATCTCCCGGGGGCATAGGACAGATACAGCTGGGAGTCATCTGTGTAGCAGTGAAACCCAATGCTGTAGCGCCTAATAAGGTCACCCAGGGGCAGCATGTACACTGTAAACAACATGGATGAGAGAATCGAGCCCTGAAGAACTCCACAAGATAGGGGCTTCAGATGAGAGGAATAATTTCCCATGACAACCCTCTGCGTACTATCTGTGAGAAAGGACTCAAACCATTTGATGACAGTGCTCGTGAGTCTGCAGAACTCCCCAAGACAATCCAACAACACACCATGGTCCACACTGTCAAATGCTGAAGAGAGGCAAAGTAGAATGATAACTGACCGTTCACCTCTATCCCTTGCCCTGACGAGATCATTTAGCACCCTGATGTGGTCTCCATACTGTGCCTAGAGCTAAATCCCAAATGGAGGGGCTAACAGATGTCAAAGACAGAGAGGTGCGTCTCAAGCTGCAAGGTCACAATTTTCTCAGTGGCTTTTCCAAGAAAGAGAAGGTCAAGGATAGGTCTATAGTTCACTAAGCAGTCTGGGTCAAGGGAAGACTTCTTCAGAAGGGACTTCACCAGCGCTTCCTTCAAGGAGCTTAGGAACACCCTTTCTGAAAGTGAGCACACCAAACCTACAGACTACAAAGCCACTAAGAGATGTGTCGGGCCTGGGTCCAGTTCACAGCACATTGGCCGCATCTGTGTAATTACCTACCTTACTTCTTCCATCCCCACCAGCCGGAACTCAGTCCAGGCAGGATGATCTCGACTGTTGACGACCATCCTCCCATCTTGTAAGTTAAATAACTAAATAATCTTTGGACAAAACAAACAAACAAAACAAAAACATATTTTTGGGCTAATTTAGGTCTTGGGGCAAGCAGCTCCTTGCCATAAGCTGCCTTCCCCAAGGACAACAACAATAATAATGGGGAGGGAAGGGAGTGTAATCTGGCACCAGAGAGGTCACCAGTGGGGTCTTGCAGGGCTCAGTGCTGGGGCCGGTGTTGTTCAATGTCTTCATAAAGGACACTGGGGGTGGCCTTATGGGCAAAATGTGCCTATTCTCGGATGACACCAAGCTCTGTGGGAGAGTGGACACAGCTGAAGGGATACAGGACCCTTTATGGTGATCTGGAAAAGCCAGGGAGATCTGGCAGCTTGGCTTCAATGCCAGGAAATGCAAAGTTATGCACAATTCGGCCAACAATCCCAGACAGTGTTCTACATGGGTGAAGTGCAGGTATCTGCATCAGAGAGGAGGAGAAGGACCTGGGAGTGATGATCACTAGTGACCTGAGGCTGAAGCACTCTATGCAGTGAAAGAAAGCAGCAGCAAGAGCAAACAAGATGCTGGGATGCATAGCTAGTAGAATCAGTAGTAGGAGAGAGGAGGTTATACTGCCCTTGTAGAAATCACTGGTGAGGCCACATCTAGAGTATGGAGTTCAGTACTGCTGCCCACACCTCAAAAAGGACAGAAGGTCCAGAGGAGAGCTACAAAGATGATAGTGGGTCAGCAGGGTAGAGCATACGAGGAGAGGTTTAGTGCACTGGACATGTACTCCCTGGAGGACAGGAGCAAGAGAAGGGACATGATTGGAACAAATAAGGTGGATAAGGAGGGTCTCTTTAAGCTGAGTGGCAACCATAACACAAGGGGAGCACAGTCTTAAGATGGGGGGTCAGGTGGGAGGTCAGGAAGCATTTCTTCACAGAGAGGGTGGTGAGCACTTAGAAAGCACTTATGGAAGAGTCTCGTTGAAGAGAGCGGGCAGCTTCAATAGAGGCTGGTAGAGGCATGGGGGAAGGTAAGGATCATGGGTAGGGAGGATAGGAGGAGTTTGGGGGTGCAGGGACAGCAACTCAAGCTGTGGACCCTGCAACACAAGCAGACTAGACGGACCAAATGACTACCTTCTACTGGCTTCTTCGTAAGTTTGCATGTTCATAATGTGACAGGGTAGAATAGGACCCTGTCCCAGTTACTATGGAGAAAGTGTTTAAATGCAAGGCTCTGTCCTTTTCTGTCTCTTTGTCTAGTTGCACAACCCAATTTTCCTGTGAGACTTTGGATTTTATCATCCCGACAATTTCCCAATTCTTTGGCTCTCACTGTCTCTCAATTTTCTTTTGCTTTCTGTTTTTCTCCCTTGTATATCTAGATCTGCTGATAAAAAAATATATATGCAAATCATTATATGGAAATGTAACTGATATTGGGATCTCTTTTGTTTACAAAATAGATAGTGTTAATGTTGAAAGGTATACAATTATAATTTGAGATGACTGCAGAAAGCTATTGTAAACTCCAGAGGTTACATGAGTACAAATGTTTAAGCTTTTTTGCAAAAGCTGTAGGGGCCTCAGCAAGCACACTGTGTTCTAGCAGCTCCTGAAACTTACAAGGACAGGATGTTTGCTAAGGATGGGGGTTGAAAAGACTTACAAAAGAGTTAAGCTGCAACTGCAAAAAAGATTTGTAGAACAAGGGACACAGAAACTGAAAGAAAACTTACATTTTATTTTGCCTTTGTAAATAGTTATACTGAGCAAGTTTATTTTATGTTTCTGCTACTGAAAATAAATATTTTGATGAATTCTACAACTGCTCCAGGTGTTTCCTATGCTTCCTGACCTGTGCCTCGCCGACAGATGGCATCAGCCTAAGTGGGATTTATGCCATGCATACCCTAAGACAGGAGTTTTGTGTGTGGGTACTGGACCTAGTACCAGGGAAGCACAGAGGAAGGTATGGATTCTGCAGCAGCAAGTCCAAGAGTGGTTACCAGAAGAACGGCAGCCAAACTAGCAGAGACAGAAATCCAGTCTGAGATTGTACAGCCAGAACAAGTTATGGAAAAAGAACAGGCAGGGACAAAACCTGAAAGCCTGATGGACTTTTCCAAATGGTGGGCTATACAACAAAAAGAGACAGAGAAGCAGAGAGAAAAAGAGCGTCAACGTTTAGAAGCACAGAGGAGAGAAGAGATGCAGCAACAGGAGCAGCAGAGAGAAGAGATGCAGCAGCAAGAGCAGCAGATGAGAAGAGATGCAGAGACAGGAGCAGCGATGGCTGGATGCTTTGCAAGCCATCAAAGGCAGAGGATCTGGCACACATCCAGACGAGCAACAAAACGCAAGCAACTTAAAAGCCATTAAACTTACAAAGTTGTGTGTTCCTCAGATGATACCGAGACATACCTGACAACTTTTGAAAGAGTTGCCACAGCCTGCCAATGGCCAAAGCAACAATGGACAATCAGACTGATACCCTACCTGACAGGGAAAGCCCAACTTGCCTACAGCAGTATGGACACTGCACAGTCAGAAAACTATGACCTGGTGAAAAGCGAAATCCTGAAAAGGTATGACATCTCCGTAGAGACATAAAGGCAGAGATTTCAATCTCTGAGGCACAACTCGGTCGACAAGCCTTGAGAAGCCTTTACCCATCTCAGAGCACTCCTGATAAAACAGATCCAACCAGACAGTAAAACAGTCCCACAGATCGACACACTTGCCATGGAGCAATTCAACATCTTGCCTACAGATGTGCAGCTATGGGTAAAGGAACACCGACCAGAGAGTGCAGAAAAGGCTGTTTGTTTGGCCGAGGACTACCAAATGGCCAGGCAGATGCCACAGCAGCGAGATAATAGCCAAGCACTGGTAAGACACTTTTTTTCCCCGTTCATATTCCAAGCCTGATAAGAACTCTGGTGGGTATAAGAAATCTGGGCCCAAAGACGTTATCTGCTACAACTTAATAAGACAGGACATTTTGCAAGAAACTGCCGTAGTAAGGAGGGTGGCACTGGAGCAGATTTTTCCTTGGAAAATTGGGAAAAGTACTTAACAGATGTGAAGGTGGGGGGATAAGACTGTGAAGGGACTCATTGATTCAGGAAGCAGACAGACCCTAGTGCATGTTAAAGTGCTGGCAAAACACTGTGCAAAGGAACCAGGTACTGGTGTGATCTGCATCCACGGGGACACTCGATACTATCCCACCACCCATGAGACTGACCATTAAGGGTGTGTCGCACAACTCGCACCCAATGAAAGTGGGGGTAGTACCCAAGTTACCTGTACCTGTGATTATTGGAAATTACTTTCCAGGATTTACCGAGTTGATCAACAGGGAGTAAATACTGATGTTTCAGCAGCTGTGGTGACAGGAGCTCAATCAAAGAAAATTTCAGATGGCGGGACACTCTTCCTTTCAGTGATTTTGATTCGGACTTGTTTGAGCACAGCTCCAAGATGTTAATCAGGAAAGAAAGACGATGCCTGAAGAAACTGTGGCAGCAAATGACTGATGGACATAAAGGGTTAAAATATGAAAATGCTGAAACAAAATCGTTACCGGATTATGATTTTCTTTCAGAGCAAGCCAACGATGTTTCTCTCCAGGGTTATTTCAAGCAGCTGGGGGTGAAACAAATACAGGGTGGACCAATGTTTAAAAAATGTAATAGGTTACTGTACTTAGTTTGGGTTAAACCTCAGACACAGGAACAGACAGAACAACTGGTTATACCACAGAAGTATAGAACAGAGTTGTTACAAATAGCACATGACAGTTCTATGGCTAGTCACTCAGGGAGGGATCACACCCTTGCCAGATTGCTGTATAGATTTTACTGGCCTGGAATTCATGAAGATGTTGCTACCTATTGTAATTCCTGTGCAGAGAGTCAGAAAGTAGCCCCAGTCACTAGGAAAGACAAGGTGCCCCTACCCTTAATAGATGTGCCTTTTGAGAGAATTGCAGTGGATGCGGTTGGTCCTTTAAACAAAAGTAAAAAGGGTAATAGATTTATCCTGGTAGTATGTGACTATGCTACTCGATACCCAGAAGCAGTTCCAATGCGTACTGTTACAGCCCCAAAAGTTGCAGCAGAGCTTGCCAACATTTTCAGCAGAGTGGGCATATTTAAAGAAATTATTACTGATCAGGGTAGCAATTTTGGTGCTGCATTACTTAAGGAGCTGTACAGACTGCTAGGTATCACTGCCATAAGAACCTCCCCTATTACCCTCAGACAGATGGTTTTGTTGAGCGTTTTAACCAAACCCTAAAACAAATGTTAAAAAGGTTTGTAAAAGGGGAAGGGAAAGACTGGGACCAATACTTGCCTTACCTACTTTTTGCCTACAGAGAAGTGCCACAGGCATCAGCACGGTTTTCACCATTTGAAATGCTGCATGGTAGGCAGCCAAGAGGGCCACTGGATGTGATAAAAGAAACGTGGAAAGATAACCCCACTCAGAAACAATCTATAACTTCTTATATGTGTACCTTAAGAAAGAAGCTGGCAAAATACATTGAAATTGCCCACAGTAATCGGGAAGAAGCCCAAAATCAGCAGAAGGCATATTATGACCGAGGGGCAAAAGGAAAAGTTTTCAAGCCAGGTGAAAAGTTTTACTACTGTTGCCCACAACAGAAAATAAACCATTAAGGAAGTGGCAAGGGCCATATAAGGTTCTTAGACATACTGGCACTGTTAACCATGAGACCGAGACCCTTGACAGAAAAAATCCTGCTAAAATATACCATGCTAACCTCCTCAAGAAATGGGTTGAAAAATGCCTAAAGCTGCTGTGCTAGTTTTACCAGAAACTGATAAGGAAGATGCTGATGTAGCTTATGATAGTCTGGAACAAACTGTAAATGCTGATGCTGTAAAGGTGAATGTTTCCTTAACCTCAGAACAAACTGCAGACATTCGTAATGTGCTAAAGACATTCAACAGCACTTTTACCATGGTACCAGGCCGAGCAAAAGGGTTGAGTATGTAATAGTGACGTGGAATGCTCGTCCTATTAGGCAAAATACAAACAGGTTGCCAGAGCGGTTAAGAGCTGATGTGGTTAGCCAGCCGGTGGCACTGAGGTTGAGGCACTGGACACCACACCTCGCGCAAGCCGGTGACCCGGGTTTGGAAGCGAGCCGGGCCATTGAGAATTAGAAAGGAGTAGAGACAGAAGATTGAGGTCCAGAGGACTGCTCTACTCTCGGGGGTGGGGCAGGGCTGTCCGGCACCGCAGTGGCCCCCGTGGAGACCAGAGGCACTGCAATGCCCAGAGCTACATTAGAGGGGACACAGACCATGATTAATGTTCCTGGTGACATTGCACACTCAGGCTCTGCAGGAAGGAGGGGGCATAACTACAAGAAAAAACACCTCGGTGCACTGAAGAGACAATGAGGGCCTCAAGGACCTCCCTCACATCCCCACACAGACGACCCATGGCTGACCCCCGGAAGGAGGAGGAGGACACTCTAATTTCAGATAGACGCCGCCAGGTAGGGGAGGCAGGCCCTGCCTCAGGGGGTGATCCGGAGCACTGGGAAATCTCTGGGGGTCCGTGGTGGAGCATCACGGTGGGAAACAGCAGGGGCTAGAGTCGAGTAGGCACTCCTGAGAGATGCCTCGTGCTAGAAAATTGTAAAAAAGCTGATGTGGTTAAGGAAATACAAAACATGAAAGAACTGGGTATCATAGAGGAGTCGAGAGTGCTTATCATCTCCAATGGTAATTGTAAACAAAAAAGAAGGGCTGTTAGAATCTGCCTTGATTTCAGGAAACTTAATCAAGTGCCAGAATCTGACAGTTATCCTATGCCTGGAATAGATGATTTGGTGGACAGACTGGGGAGTGCAAAGTATATCAGTACCCTCGCTCTCACCAAGGGTTACTGGCAAATACCTTTAGCTAAAGAATCTAGAGAAAAAACTGCATCTGTCATCCCAATAGGATTCTATCAGTTCACCACCATGCCAGTTGGTCTACATGGTGCGCCAGCTACATTCCAACGTTACATGGCTGCCATTTTATCCTCTCATGCTGGTTATTGTGCTACATACCTGGATGATGTTGTTGTGTACAGTCCATACTGGAAAAGCCACCTGGAACACCTATGAGCAGTTATCCAAGCCAACAAAAATGCAGGTCTGACTATTAAGCCTACCAAATGTGCACTGGGCATGCAGAAAACCAGATATTTGGGCTATGTGTTGGGAAATGAAGAAGTCAAGCCAGAGGTTTCTAAGATAGAAGCTGTAGCTAACAGCCCTGTCCCTAAAACAAAGAAACATGTCAGGTCATTTTTAGGTCTGGCTGGTTATTTTCGGAGATTTATTCCCAACTTTGCTGAGTTAGCTACTCCCCTCACTGAACTCATGAAAAAACGGTACCCAAATAACGTGAAATGGACCTCAAAGTGTGATGAAGCTTTTCAAGCCATAAAGGCTGCATTATGTTCAGCCCTGTTTTAAGGAGCCCAGACCTTGAGAAACCATTTTTGCTACAAACAGATTCATCAGAGGTAGGCCTAGGTGCAGTACTGAGTCAAAATATAGATGGGACAGAACATCCTATTCTGTACACAAGTAGGAGGTTGCATGATAGAAAAGGTATTCCACTATCAAAAAGGAATGTTCAGCAGCAAAGTGGGCCATGGAGTCCCTTAAGTTTTATTTGCTGGGAACCGATTTTGTTCTTGTAACATATCACAAACCTCTCTGCTGGCTTAACCAAATGAAAGATAAAAATTCCACAATCACAAGGTGGTACCTTGCAGTACAGCCATTTAAATTCAATGTGATACACAAATCTGGTAAAGAGAATAGCAATGCTGATTTTCTGTCAAGACAGAGGCAGTATAGCGCAGTGGTTTAAGGCTCTGAGCTGCAAATCTGGTGACATCTAGCAGACCAGACCGGAGTTTGAATCCCACAGCTTCCACTTACATACTGCGTGACCCTGAGCAAGTCACTTAACTTCCTGTGATCCCAGGTCACGCCTGTAAAAGCTTTCAGCTTAGTGTGCTAATCCTGGTTAAAACAACTTTAAAATATATATATATATATATATATATAGATAGATAGATAAATATGTGTGTGTGTGTGTATGGATCAGGAATTGAGGGTTCTGAGGTTGAAAAACAAATGTATGAGTTTAAATTGTACTGTTACAGAAAAACAGATGATGTGCATGTGCTTAATTTCTGAAAGCAGTAAGTGTTGGTAGAGAATAAAGTTTAAGAAACCTGTTCAATAAAACAGGTTCTCTTATAGGGTTGTGACAGGGTGGAATAGGACCCTGTCCCAGTTGCTATGGAGAAAGTGTTTAAATGCAAGGATCTGTCCTTTTCTGTCTCTTCTCTGTCTGTTTGCGCAACCCAATTTTCCAGTGAGACTTCGGATTTGATCACCCCGACAATCTCGCAATTCTTTGGCTCTCATTGCTCTTAGTTTTCTCTTGCTTTCTGTTTATCTCCCTTGCACATCAATATCTGCTGATAAAAAAATATATATGCAAATCATTGTATGGAAATGTAACTGATATTGGGATCTCTCTTGTTTAGAAAATATATAGTGTTACTGTTGAAAGGTATACAGTTATAATTTGAGATGACTGCAGAAAGCTGTTGTAAACTCCAGAGGTTACTTGAGTGCAAACTGTTAAGTTTTTTGCAAAAGCTGTAGGGGCCTCAGCAAGCACACTGTATTCTAGCAGCTCCTGAAACATACAAGGACAGAATGTTTGCCAAGGATGGGGGTTGAAAAGACTTATAAATGAGCTAAGCTGCAACTGCAAAAAAGATCTGGAGAACAATGGACACTGAGACCGAAAGAAAACTTAATTTTTATTTTGCCTTTGTAAATAGTTATACTCAAGTTTATTTTACGTTTCTGCTACAGTAAATAACTATTTTGATTAATTCTACAACTGCTCCTGGTGTTTCCTATGCTTCCTGAACTGTGCCTCCTCGACTATAAGAACATGTCAGCAGCTCATTAATACTTATTCTGCACCTTGAAGCATGCTGAGCAGAATTCAGGCAGAATGGCAAAACACCCAGCCACCAACAAGAATTTGACGTTAAAGCAGAAGAAAATTCAGCAAATAAACAACAGGAAAAGTTTAAATTTAAAAATTGTAACATACAGGATTCCCTTCTGAGGGTTACTACAGTAAAAATAAAACAAAAAAGAACAACCACAAAGGTTTCAAAGAAAGTCTTAAGCACAAGCGCTCCTAGCTATGCTGCCTGCCTCTTGGCCAACGCACTAAAGACTAAACATTCTAAGCAACTGACAAGGAATGAGGTGAAGCCAGCGGTTCTATATGATATTATACCTTTAGAGTGTGTTGGCCCCTAGTAGGTGAACATGTATGACAAGAAAGCAGAAACCCCACACTAGCTCACAACACCAAAAAGGCAGAGGTCACTCCAATGCGGAGATAAAAATAAACATCTTTATTTGATCCTAATATAAAAATACAATGCATTATCTCCTGGAGGGAAAATGCCCTGTGGTAAAAAACAAACCTACCAACAGCTGTTTCACATCGCTGGGAGTGCGAAACAGCTGTTGGGGAGTTATTGGGGGTGCAAACAGCTGTTGGGGTTTCAGGTTTTTTTTTTTTAAAAACAGGGCATTTTCCTCCAGGAGACAATGCACTATTTTTTCTATTATAATTAGAGATGTATATTTTTATCTCCATATTGGAGTGATCGCCACCTTTTGGTGTGGTGAGCCAGTGCGGGGTTCTGCTTTCTTGATGCTTGTTTTTTACCCCTTAACACACGGCTTGGTATTAGGCGATCTACTTTTCCTTTTTCAAACACGATGACCCAGCAGTAAATGACTAGTTCAGTGATGTGAAACAAAGAAAAGACCACAAAAAAAAAAAAAAAAAAAAAGCTACATAAGCACAAGGACAAGCATAAAAGACTGACCTTCACTTTCTTCAGTACCTCAAACCCTTCAATTTTTGCAATCCGCATATGGTTCAGGTCAACATCCTAGACAGGAAAAGAAAGTCTCCATCAGTTTCAGGAGCACACACAGCAAGGTTTAAAGTGCAAAAAAGAGCCCATTTTGCTGCATGTGCGGTTTGGTCTAATCAAGTTCCCCACTTGTCACTTTGTACTTCTGCATAGCCCCCCAAAATCAGTCCTGCCTGGCTACATGCGAGTTTGTCTCCCCCATCTTTGTAAACTGCTTCCTTTATCCCAGCCCTTCATGATCATACCTGCACTTCCTAATCATATTAGCTCATTCGGATATCCAGGTGATAGTCATGGCTAAATAAAGGCCAAAATACCACCAAAGGGCTCCCTGTAGCAGCGGACTTTATTCCAACTAGCAACCATGAGAGGCTGTGCTAGTGTAGGTAAGCTGCTCCAAAACCCTTGCTTCTACCCCTCCAGTAAATATTCAAAGAGTTATCCCCAGACTCATGTTCTAATCCCAGCACCACTGAACTGGTGCAGTCTAATAGTATCATGTGGACACATGAATAAATTCACATTTTAAACAGTAGTGCAGCAAAGTCAAGCAAATGACTAATCCTATTTTTTTTTTTTTAAGAATTCTAAGCCCATATTTTTTTTTGCATTAAATACAGCAGAAACTGCTTTATCAGGATGGCCTTGTGGCAGGCTTTTCATCCCAAATTAAGCAGCCGTCCCTATTAACAGAAGTACTGAGTTTTGCTATCAGAAAGTACAGTTACATAAGAACTTACCGTAACAGTAGATCTTTGAGAACAGCTCTTTGCAGCAGGTTACACCATAAGGACCGAAGCTGGCAGGCAGCAGGACCCCAAGGAAAACGTCTAGCTAGCTATACCAAGCGAGTGGCCTCCCCCGATGTCGGCACTGCCCCCGACATCAGACACATCAGAAAAGGGGCGGTCACCCAGCATACCTCAGTTCTCCCGCCGGAGACTCCCGGCACAAAGATGCGATTCAGAAGGGGAGACTGAGGATCCACTTCCAGAGGAAGACTAACAATTCTGATGCATCGGAGACGCTGTGAAATAGAACCAAACCTCCTGAGGGGAAGGTGGGAGGGAAACTACCTGCTGCAAGAGCTGTTCTCGAAGATCTACTGTTACGGTAAGTTCTTATGTAACTGTACTATCTTACTTAGAGATACAGCTCTTGCAGCAGGCTACACCATAAGGACTGATTCCCAAGCAGTAAGGGAGTAATGGTAACCAAGTCGGGAGGAGGATAGGAGAGATCGAGGAAGAAAGGAACCTTTCAGGACAGAAGTTCCTGGAGGACTGCCAGGCCAAAGCCTGCTCTACGCCTGGAGTCGATGTCCAAACTGTAGTGTCTCACGAAAGTGTGCACTGAACTCCAAATAGTAGCTGTACAAATGGCGGATGTCACTACATTTTTCAAGGCAGCGAAGGAGGTAGCCACCCCCCTTGCAGAATGGCCCTTTACCAGTCCCGGCAAGGGTTTACTGCATTTCTGGTAACAGAAGACAATGCAGTTAACAAGCCATTTGGAGAGAGTTTGTTTCGATACTGGTGCACCCAACATCCTTCGAGCGAAAGATAAAAACAGTCGGTCAGATTGTCTGTGCGAACGGGTTCTGGCCAAGCAGAACCTCAAAATCATGTGCACATCTAGTGTGCGCAAGAGAGCTTCCCCTCTGTTTGCGTAGTTGGGGAAGTATACCGGAAGGTCAATGTCTTGGTTTAAGGTTAAGGCTGAAACCACCTTGGGAAGGAACGTAGGACTGGTCCTTAAGGACACCCTGTCCTTATGGAAAAATCAAATAAGGTTCTTTACACATGAGCACCCGGAGCTCAGAAATCCTCCGTGCCAAAGTAACGGCAACTAAAAATTACGTCTTCCAGGAGAGAAGGCAAAGCTCGCAATCCGCGGCTGGTTCAAAGAGAGGCTGCCAAGCTGTTCTAAAACAAAAAGAAGGTCCCAAGGAGGAATCGGATCCTCAAATCAGGGGCCTGAGATGGAAGACACCGCGCAGAAAAGCGCAGGAAGCCCCTAACTGGGCTAACGATTGCTGACCAACTGGTGTGTGGTACACTGATATGGCACAGAGGTGTACCTTCAGAGAGGAATATGCCAATCCCGACTGGAAAAGGGATAGGAGGTAGTCTAAAATGGACTTCTCAGGGCACTGAAGAGGATCGATATCGTGGGCCTGAGACCATACACAAAATGTCCACCATTTCAGAGCATACGGGGCATGAGTCGAAGGTTTCTTAGCTGCCACCAGGACATCGGCAATGCCTTGCGAAACCCCGTGCCTAAGAATGGCTAAGTCTTTAGGAGCCAGGTGTGCAGGTTCAGGGATTTGAGGTTTGAATGGACTAGGAGCCGGCCTCCTGGGACAGCAAATGAGAGCTGACTGGTAAGGTAAGGGAGGCTCCTGAGCCAGCTGGTGAAGTAGCGGAAACCAGATCTGTCTGGGCCAAAAGGGCGCTATCAGGATCTGTTTAAATTGTGTCTGTAGGTGTGCTCTTACCTGCAAGTAATGAAAATAATCTACCTGCCTTAAGGAAAATCTATCTTTAATCTGTTTAAACTCCAGAATTATGTTCCCCTCCAGAAACTGACTCAAACAGTACAGGCCAAGTCTACCCCATCTCATAAAGGTGAGCTCTTGTTTGGCCAGAAGAAACCCTGGGTCCCATGCCATCCATCTAAAGGGCAAAATCTCCTCTTGGAGTTTATATTTATTCCAAAGGCGCCGCAGGGCTTCCAGGGTGTTTCTCATGGCCAACAATAATGTTTTACCCTCCCTATATGTAGTTCCTGGCACTGTCATCCATAGCCTCCGGGGGGTCCCCTCAGTATGTGTCAATTCTATTGATTTCCATCGAGCCTTGTATTCTTTTGTGGACCACAGAAGTGCCCATCGCAGTTGAGTGGCAAAATAATAATCCTTCAGAATAGATATGTTCCTTCCCCCATATTTTTTGCTGATTTGCATTATTGCGCTCTTAATTCTGGGCCTTCTATGGTTCCAAATAAATTTTGTAATCCATCCTTGCCAAACCCGAAATTGGTTCTTGTGTATTTTCAATGGGAGACACTGAAAGAAATACAGATATCTGGGCAAGATATTCATGGTGACAGACTGAATTCTTGAGTACAGGGGCAAGTTAAACATTTCCCACCTTTTAATATCTTATCTGATCTGTGTCGTAAGTAAATCAAAATTGGTCGAGTACAGCATTGTGAGATTCTTGGTGACATGGATCCCCAAATATTTCAGTTTGCACCTGTTCCAGGTCAGGGGTAATAATTGTACTATATTTGGACTAGGATTGTAGTAAAATGTTGGAACTTCTGTTTTATGCTTATTAAGGGAGTATCAGGAAAATTGTCCAAACTCTTCTATTATCGACCAAATTTTGGGAATAGATTTTTCCTGTTTCTTTAGATACAGTAGGACATTGTCCACATACAAAGAGATTTTATGTTCCTCCCCCCTTTACTATTCCCTCCACCTCCTTCTCCTCCCTCACAGCTTGGGCCAAGGGCTCTATATATATAGCAAAGAGGAGTGGTGACAACGGGCAGCCCTGTCTGGTGCCCCTACCCTGATCGAATCTTTGAAAGATCCCTCCATTCACCCTCACAAACGCCTGCGGAGAGGCATACAAGGCCTTGATCACTTCCAAGAATAATGGTGGGAAGCCCATTCTTTGGAGTACCAACAGTAGGAAACTCCAGGTGACCCTGTTGAATGCCTTTTCGGCATCCAAGCTCATAACACAAGTGGGGATATGTTGTTTATGACATCTATTAGGTCTATGGTCCAGCGGACTCCCTCAGGAGCTTGTCTGCCCTCCATGAATCCCATCTGGTCAGGGTGTATTAAGCTTGTAAGGAGTGGTTTGAGTCTGGAGGCTATTATGGCCGTAAAGATTTTATAATCCACATTGAGGAGGGATTATCAGTTTATGTGATCCGCATTCCCTTGGGTCTTTCCCTTCTTTCGGGATCACAGTTATGGCGGTATAGTTACACAAGGGGGGAACCATCTTTCCCTCCAGCCATACCCGATTATATGTATCTTTTAGGAGGGGTGCCATCTCCCCCACAAACGTTTTGTATAGTTTACTGTTAAACCTATTTGGGCCTGGGCACTTACCTACCTTCAGGGTGGAGAGTATCTCCTGTGGGGAAACTGGCAATACCAAGGATTGCCGCTGGGCTTCCAAGAGCTGTGGCAACCCCAGGGTATTTAAGAATTTTCAGGCTTTCTCTTGGTGTGAATTCTGTTGTGGATGATACAGTTGTTTGTAGTAGGAGACCAGGGCATCAGATATTTGTTCCCATTTACGCAAAATATTTCCTGTGACTGGGTGCCTGAGGGTCGTGACCTGAGCTCGTGCCGCCTGTTGTCTCAGTCTATAGGCCAGTGCCCGTGGCTCTCAAGCCTCCTCATAATAGAATTGTTTGTGTAAGAAAGGGCTTTCTCTATCTCATTTGTTTGAATTTTTTGGAGTCTGGATCCAACTTCTTTTATTTCCTTTTCTACACTTCTAGAAGGTCAGCAAAATCTAAAATTCACTAGAAGTCTAAGTTGACTTGTCAGGTTATTTACTTGTTTGATCCTTTCTTTTTTCCTATAGGTGGCTACTGAAATAAGTTTACCTCTTACCATTGTCTTAACTGTATCCCACAAAATTTGAGGGGTAATATCTGGACCTCCACTGGTTGGATAGTACGTCTCATCATCTCTCTAATTTCCTCCTTCACTTCTTTATCTTTCAGGAGGCTAACATTCAACCTCCACTGCGTGGGTTTTTGGGGTAGTTGCAAGTTTATCTCTGCATAGATAGATTGGTGGTCTGATAAGGACTTCATGCCCACCCACATGGATTCAAACACCTGGAGATCCCTGGTATAGGTGAGAAACATATCCAACCTAGAATAAATTTTATATTTCGGGGAGTAAAATGTGAAGTCCTTTGCTGTGGGGTACTTCTCTCATCAAATATCTACTAATCCAGTGTCCCCCATAAGTTTTCTGAGTGTCTTTGAAATCCTGCCATTGGGTGCCCTAATGTTCGAGGTAGTATCTAGGGTTCTGTTCAGAGTTACCTTCCAATCACCCCCCCCCCCGCCTTCTCCGCTAGTGTTGTGAACAGATCTGCAAAGAAATTAATGGGACAGCCTGGAGGGCAGGCATTTAGTAGGGTAACCCACATATCCTGGATCCTTCCACTATCAACACATATCGTGCCCCTCATCTTCAAAAGATAATGAGGCAGATAAGAAATGACCACGCCTTTTTCCCTTGCCAAGGATGCCTAATCAATTTATTTTTGGGAAGCCTCTTTTCAGTTTGAGGGCTTCATTTGGGGATAAGTGGGTTTCCTGTAGGAAATTTATCTCACATTTTTGTTTTTTAAGAATCTTCTAAAGCTGTTTTCTCTTGATCGGGTGGTTTATACCGTTTACATTGTAGGACATGATTTTAGATATAGTCTGGATCACTCTGAATCACAAAGAGCTCATGTAATAGATTGTTCCATCCGATATCCTCTCCTGACCCCCCCCCCACTTAATCTGTTCCTTATTTCCTGTTCCTCTTCCCTCACAGGTTGCCACCATCTACCCCCTCTTTCCCAATCTTAGTCTGCAGTTGGTTGATTTGCTTACTGTGCCAAACTTTGTGCTTGCAATTCTAATAAACTTTGCTGCAGTAGCATAGCAAATTCCCAGAGGGCCTGGGTGCAAGGCTATGTTATAGGGCCCCCAGTTTTGAATAAACATCAGAATAATGATTTGGGCTCCTCAAACCTGTGGGCCGGTGCGACTGCACCCCCCTGCACCCTTGTAGCTCCTGCTTTGCTGGCTCTCAACCCTGGTCCAGCATCAACATTAAGTAAAACCTGTTGCAATGTTCCACCACTAGGTGGGAGTATAACCATCCATTCAACATACAACTGAAAATTAATCTGTACTAAAACATATACAGATTGAACTATAATACTGGGAATACAATTACCCTGAACACATTTCACATATATCTCCTCCTCTGTATCCCCAACAAAGCATGTTATAATTCTCCAAAGGAGATAATTCAGAGGAGTATTTGTTAATTTTTCTGAACTTCCAAGGTCAGTCCACTCTCCAATTTGTGGACTGGTTTGTGTCTCATTTGTGACACTGTGCCCATTATGATGGTATGGGCTACGCCTCCTTTGAGAACTAGTTTCAGGACTCAGACCAATTCTCAGAGGCAGTACTAACGTCAGCAGCAGCAATGCCTGTATGGTGTACATTTAAATTTAGATTCCCTTCTCCCTTCCTCTTTCCAGCCCCCTATCTATAATTATTTCCCTCAGATAGTTAGGCATCCCCCAGTTCCCACTTGGGAGAGTATAGTAAACCCTCCTTCCAGGCCTGCTAGACAAAGTATTTGTCAGATCAAGTTCCGCTTAATACCTCTCATTATACATATAATTATCTCCCCCCCCCCTCCATTCATCCTGTTGTTTCTTTCAAAAAATCCCCTCCCCGTTTCTTCACCCAATTGATATTCTACCTTATCTATCTGCTGGTCACATTCACATTTTATTTGCCATTTCTTTCATGTCCCCCCTTTCAATATCAAGAGTCTCACAGCCCCAAAGGGGCAGGAAGACACCCCGCTTACGTGGCACACTGTTTGAAGTGGGGAACGTCCTATTTCCAAGTCTTTAGTTGTAGTCTCAAAAGTCACCCTTTCTCCAGCGTGTGTCATCCCCCCAAAACAACAGGCCTCCATCCGGTGGGGCGCTAATAATCATTACCTTGACTGAGTTCCTCGGGGTAGTCCCAACATTGCTCCCACCTCAGGAGAGACCCATATAGGTTCCTACCTTACCAGCATATCTTCAAGGAGATTCAATCCTCGAGCAGGCCGTCGTTTCTCCTCCCCCCCCAGTCTCCCGCTCTGCCTGCAAAGCACTTCCTGGCTGCTGCATTAGAGGAGCATAGGGCCTTAATAGTGCCGTGATGTCCTCTTTTAGGGTTGTAGAGGTTGACTGGCTAAATTGATGGTTATGGGGTGATTCTTTACAAGCCACAGACTATGTATGCAGATCTTCTCAGCTCCCTCTCCAAACGTTCTTTCTCCATCCCAGGGACCAGAATTCCCTGATCTTCCAGGAATCTTGAAGCCGCCAGCAGATCCTCAAACACATTTGTGCCTTGTTTTGTTTCAACTCACAGCCATGCAGGAAAGAGCATCTGCGTCTTGAAATTCTTGGCCCTAAGCTGCTTCAGGATAGGCCACATGGATCTCCTTGCTTCCTGGACCCCCAACGTGTAGTCATGGTCTATTGAGATTCTGTGAGGACCGTACATCAATACTCCCATTCTTCATGCTCTCCTTAGAACCTCTTCCTTTGTGCTGTAGCTTGTCATTTTTACTACAAAGGATTTCGGGCGTGCATCAGGGCCTGTGGGTTGCTGAGTCAGGGCACAGTGTGCCTGAGCCATCGTGAGATCCATGTCTTCTGGCAACTTCATTGCTTCTCTCAGGACCTTCTGTATAAATGTAATCGGTCTGATGCTCTCTTCGGCGCCCTCGAATACCATATATGTGGAGGTTCTGGCGCCTGCTCCTGCCCTCCAGGTCATCGAGTTTGGCTCTCATCTCTCTCTCTCTCTCTCTATAGCCATCAGAAATAACAGCAGACGGTCATGAGCGGTCTGACTGCTCTATTACATTGGTAAGCCCCATCTCAAGTTTGTCTGTTCTGTGCTCGATTCTGCCAATATCCACCGAGCTCTGTTAGTGTTGCATCTATCTTCGACACGGTTTTAGCTGTTTGAATAATGGAGGAAACTAAATTTGTATAGTCTTCCTCTTGTTCAGCGTCGGGCGCCATGTTAGGTTCTTCTTCTGTGGGCCCATTAGGTAGAGTTGTTTTTCCTCCCTGTAACATCTGCAGCTTCTGAGCCGGGGATTGGGAGTTCCTTGATAAAATTGCTCTGGATCTCGTCGTCTTAGCAGGTGACTGCATTCTTGTAGAATGGTGGATATCTGTGGATTATGTGTAGGGCTGAGAAAAGCTCCGTACTAAGCTGCCATATAGAAGCTGATGTCATCGGAAGTCCCCTTAAGCTGTGTTCTGATGGTTTTTTTTCTTTTTTAAACCTTTTGTACTTCCAAGATCCTCGCTAAGCGGCAAACAAGATGGCAGATACAACACAGCTCAACCGACTGAGCGACTTTGAACTTTATGCAAAATACCAGCCTTCTTTGCGAAAAGAAGCTGGTATTTTGCAATACCCTACGAAAATATATCTTGTGCCAGACATATAAATTTTCCATAGGAAATAATGGGAAATTTTAAATGTCAACTTTGAACAGATTCATACTTTTTCACCAAACCTTCAAAAGGCACATCTGTGACCCAAAGGCTTTCTTCCTAAAAATTTCAGACCAAAACCTAAAGCCATTTCTGATATCCAGGATCACAAAGAAAAAAAAAAACACTTTATATCTCAGAAACCACACAATGGATTCCACACGAGACCTATGCCTAGAGATTATGCAGGCCTACTCATGCAAATCCATTGAATGGTTCTAAAGTTATTAAGGTTCAAAGTTTGTATTTTAACATGAGCACAGTTTCACCCCAACTACACTGGCACTCCACTCCGTATAATATTTATTCAATAAGCACGGACATTAATCTTTTCAGATAAATTGTTTATTTCACTGCAGCCGCAATGTACAGTGAGATAAATGGATTTATCACAACAACAACATGTATCTGTACAGTTACCTTGTCATACAGGATTCTACCCCGCATTCACCCTCGCACTGACCGACTACATATAGTCTTTTCTTAATGTGCCTCTCAAGAACCAGCATGTTTTTAAGGCATTAGTGCTTAAAAGGAAATGAAATGCTCTTCATTTTGCAGCATGTATACAACACAAACAGCATCTGAAATGACTCGTGATCATCAGCACCGCCCTCCCTCAAAAGACCTGTTTCAGTGACCCTTTATTAGTATTCCTTTAATTAAGATGAATTTTACCATTAGCGCTCCCCTCCATTTGAAAACTCCATGCCACCTCTCCACGATGTCCTGATGACCTATGATGCTGGCTTGCTCACCAAAGCATACTATGAGAGTCCATTCATTAGAGTCTCTTGCCTCCAGGTCTGTTCCTGACAAAGACATCGCTACTCCATCTGAGGCCTTCCACATACTAGCAGGCTCTAAGAAAAATGCAGGTTCATACCCTTACAGGCCACCCAGTCGACTGAACTTATACAGGCATACAAACACTGCTAAGCTCCTCCCACTTCCAGAATGGACCAATAGCAAGTATTTTCCCACACACTATGTGATCCAATCAGGTCACTTGCACTCCCTAATTCATGACTCCAAGTTCACTATGTGGCAGAATAAAGTTGACAGACAAAATTAGGAAACAAATTAAAAATAAAATTTAAATTAATTTTTTTGTCCCCAGTCGCCTCCCTCCCCCTGCATCAGGATCCAGCTCACCGCCCGCTCCGCCACCCCATCATGCCCGGGCTTGCCCCCCTTCAGGTGGTGCCCCCCTCCCTAAGGAACACAGTCTTGTATCTTGGCTTGCTCCGCCCCCAAAGGCAGGGCCACGGGAACAGGACACACTCAGTGGCAGCAGAGGCCATCATGAATAGGCCTTGGGATTTTTTTGGTATGTGGAGATTCCCCTGGGGAGGGGACGTGCAATGATGCCTGTGTCTGCCCCACCCCCCTAGCGTGTGGCGCCGACAGTGGCACTACCCCCAGCCTCTGCCAGAGGTCCACATTGTGCCAGACACTGTACTCCCCTCCCCCGGAGAAGGAGAGCAGTCCCTGGAACCCTCAATCCTTCTCCCCCTGGCTGGCCCTCCGACTCCCAAATCCAAACCCGGGATGTCGGCGCTGCAAGTGGACGCCTTGCTGCTGCGCCGGCAGGCCGGCCTAAACTCAAGCTTTAAAAAAAAAAAAAAAAAAAAAAAGTACACCACTTGTCTAGTGCCTACTGCATAAATCGAATATGCAATGGTCAGTCGGGTGGAATACATGATTTATAAGCACCTGTGTACAGCTGAACTTGGTGGCTACGCTCTGCCTCTCTTAAGGTCAACAAATTCAACTGTACACTCATGCTGAAAATCATGTACTCCACCCGAGCCCATATATGACTATGCATGCGCGCGCGCACACACACACGATATGGCACAGGCCTAATAAAAATACAACTGATATTTTACAAGTGGTCTGCGACTCCATGACAGAACAATCAAGTCCTGAGATAAAATTATGCCATTGTTTTATTCTGAAAGATCTATAGTGAGAACATTGTAGGTTACGTGACAAAAAAAAAAAAAAACACAGAATTTTGATCTGATATACCCACAACCACTGCATAAATATAAAATTATTAAAGTATGAAAACCCTCCTCCAGACCATCCACTGGTAGCAGGGTCCTCTTCAGTCAGATGCTTTACCTCTGCTTCTGGATCCAAGATGAATGTTTCCATGTCAACGGGTGTCGCCTCTCTGAAAAAGAGCACAGAAAGTTCCATCATACTAGGCAACAGCTTATGGGGAGCACCATGTGTTGTTCTACAGAAACTACAGCAGCAGGGCAAACAGCAAAATCCCACCTACTTGCCAAACTTCTCTTTGAGTACCAGCCCCAAAAAACAAACAACAAAGCTGACTGTATTCACAACAAATTACTTTTGGGGAAGCTGACATGAGCAGTGCCATGCATTTAAGCAGTTTTCATATCTGGTGCAATTTTATGTACAGCAATCTCTTTCTCTCTCTGTTTAGGTTCTCAGGCTGCCCCAGTATGTGGTCCCACCGACTTCACAGTAAACTGCCATTTACCTTTATTGGTCTGCAGCATAAAACAGACTCTCTTACACGAGGCTTAATGACACAAATTGACAAGTCATATCCACAGGCACAAACCCCTTTAAGAGTGTTGCCTTACCTACCCTGGTCCTTTCAAGCTTAACTGTGACAACACTGGGTTAAAGGTACCACTTTGGTGCAACCCTCAAACCCCAACGTTCTCTACCTACAGGACTTTACAGTCCTAGTTTCCGAATTAATCCTTTCATAGTTTTAGTAGGGAAGGATCATAAACCTCGATCGAGGGACTGACAGCCAGATCCCTTCCCTTTCTGGTACAATATTTAGTTATTTGAATTTTGTTGACTGGTAGGCCCACTGAGACAGAACTGTCCCTTTTCAGTGATGATCCCTGGAATATAAGCATTCCATACAAAGAAAACATTGTCATACAGTGGTGGCAACAATTTGCAAAGTGGTGGACCAGGGAGCAGTTGATGTCGCTACCTTGACTTCAGCAAAGCTTTCGATACTGTTCCAGATAGAAGATTGATTAGTAAGCTGGGTAGGCTGGGGTGGGTCAAATGTTGGTCAACTGGGTGGCAAACTGGTTGACGGGCAGAAAACAGAGAGTGGTGGTAAATGGTATACAGTCAG
The DNA here is from genome assembly GCA_016271365.2 of Neoceratodus forsteri. Lineage (NCBI taxonomy): Eukaryota > Metazoa > Chordata > Ceratodontiformes > Ceratodontidae > Neoceratodus > Neoceratodus forsteri. Next base: position 361,346,226 of record CM028137.1, read on the forward strand.
AAGAGATGCAAGTCACAAGTGGGGTACCTCAGTTATCAGTCCTGGGGCCAGTCCTCTTCAATATCTTCATCAGTGACATTGCAGATGGACTGGAGGGTAAGGTTTGTCTGTTTGCAGATGACACCAAGATCTGCAACAGAGTAGATAATCCAGATGGGGTGGGCAGAATGAGAAGAGATCTGGATAAACTAGCAAAATGGTTGGAAGAGTGGTAACTGGGGTTTAACGCAAAGAAATGCAAGATCATGCACATAAGGAAGAGAAACCCTGAAGCCACCTATAGGCTGGGAGGGGAGTTGCTGGCAGTCACAAGGGAAGAAACAGACTTGGGCGTCATCATCACAGATGACCTGAAATCATCCAAGCAGACCTTTAAAGCAGTAGGTAAGGCTAGAGGGATGTTTGGGTGTATTAGTAGGGGTATCACAAGTCGGAAAAGGGAGGTAATCCCTCTTTACAAGACACTGGTTAGGCCCCATCTGGAGTACTGTGTGCAGTACTGGAGGCCACAACTTCACAAAGACATTAACCAAATTGAGGCAGTCCAGAGAAGGGCAATCAAAATGATGCAGGGACTGCATCAGAAAACATATGAGGACAGATTAACTGAACTCAATATGTATACCCTAGAGCAAAGGAGGGAGAGAGGTGATATGATTGAAACATTCAAACACCGTAAGGGCATTAACATGGTGAAAGAGTCTAACAAGTTTCAATATAAGAAAAACAGCAGGACAAGAGGACACAGCATGAGATTAGAGGGAGGCCGATCAAGGGGGAATGTGAGGAAGTTCTTTTTCACAGAAAGGGTGGTGGATGCATGGAACACCTTACCTCAGGAAGTGGTGGATATGAATACAGTGCAGGGCTTCAAACAGGCATGGGATAGGCATAAGAGACCAATACAGACGAGTATGAATAGATGGGCCATTGACAGAGCAAAGGCCTATGGCACATTCATAAGGTAGAAAAAAAAAATGGGCAGACTGGATGGGCCTTGGTCCTTATCTGCCATCAACTTCTATGTTTCTATATAATGTACGGAAAGGCAAAGTACTTTGTGGATATACATAAACATCATACTATGAATGGACAGGACCAGGAGTGCAGAACATATTATGCAGCTTAGATTGCCTGGTAGGTCTAGTAGAGGCAGTTCACAGTCACACAATTTTGGAAACTGAACACTTTATATATGTTTCAAGGAGAGACTAAAGAGTAACACTTTATTGATTACAGTCACAGACGGGAGGTGAAAAGAATTTTGCCTTGTATAATCTTTTGAAATGAGTAAGAGATGTGTAGGAAAGTAGATCCGGTGGGAGATTATTCCATTTCTGAGGAGCCGCGACTAAGGGAAAGCTCCACCCCACCGAGCTCATACGTTTTGTGATGCATTGAGTCTGAAGGCAAGGGTGCACTCTATTGTTTTCAAATGGAGGGGGGAGGAGATTGTTAACAGTTTTTTCTTAAATATTTTAGAGTGCCACTGGGTTTAAATTAATGCTGCTGCTCAACAAACAAGAGCCTTTTGACCTTGTAACAGGTAGTGTGGGAACCTAGCGGGAGATTAATCCACGGGACTGAGCAGATTCAGAAAGCTCTGTGAATCAGGTGTGTTACTGGAGGGTGAAGCTGTCAGAGGCTTAACGCCTTCTAACGAGCATTATTTTATTTTATTTATTACAAATTCGGATACAATACCTTTGAGCCCAAGTAGCTTGTTTACAAAGGTTCCACATCACACATGAGTGCACAAACCTAAAGAGCAGGTTTCTATCTATCTAACCGCCCCCCCCCCAAAACTGGTTTGATAGCTTACCTCTCAGTTCAAGGATCCTTCTGTGAGGTGTAATTTTCTTATTAATAAATTTCGTGAGAAAACACTTGTAAAAACCGATCCCCGGACCCACAGCCAAAACACTGGTACTTCCTAAGTTAGAGGCATGCCCCCACGCTGGCATGTCTGGTGATGTCAGTACTGGAATAGTGCAGGGGCAAGTTCCACAGGCTATAATGGGACTGGTTTTGACATGCTTTTCTAAATACTTTTTTTTTTTGGAGAAAAGAAGGCCAGCACTCTACTAACAAGGATGGAGAGAGGTTAGATAGATAAAAACGTGCTCTTTAAAGATCAATTGCAAATGTATTTTAAAAAGCTAGTACAGGGACAATCAGGCCTTACATATTACAGATAAACTGCAGGAATTGCAATATTGTATGAATAAATGCTATTTTATTGCCTCTGCTACTTGATGACTTTACAGAAAGGCCCTTGGACTTTTTCAGACCAACTGGCAGAATCTTGGGTGAGCAGTGATGTAATTTAAGCAAGAATTACATCATTTTCATCAGGTCCTGGCAGCTTAGTATACACACAGTACATCAGATTATGAAATGGCAAAAATCAGTTGTCACTTCAAACAGCATTAAATGTACTATAAGATATTAAATATCTAGTAACTTTCAGAGGCTAATCAGTAAAAATATGGCGACAGCATCAAACAAGAAAAGGGGTGTCCAAACATTCTCAGGTCATGTAATTTCCTCCTATCGTCCTTACTAAACTAAATGTAGTTGTATTTTGCTTCACCCCATTTGATGAGATTCTAAAACACTCTCAATATTATGCATTTTCAATGTACTGGGTTCTTTTTCTCCCAGAATTTGTACCGACGCCCTTGTAACCCTTTCTAAGTATTTACTTCCATCCTGCACCTCTTCGTAATCTGTATTCTACCCTGTCCTTTGCTAATGTAAGACCTTTATTCATCTTTCTCAAAATGTGCACCTCTTTTACTGTACCCTCATGATATTTTACATTTATCCATCCACTCAAACTTTGCACTTTTATTCCTGCATCCATCCATCCAAATATGAACCATCTTCTATGTCCCCTCTCAAAATCAGTACTTAGCCCACACCACCACATGTGCATCTACCTGCTCCATAAATATACACCACTTGCACCCCTCTCCAAATTAACAACACTCTCTAAATTTGCACTTGCACCTGTGCAACCCTTCTGAACTTTGAATTTGTACACCCAAAGTTTGCACTGTAACCCTGGACCCATCCTGAAATTTGTACAAATACACTGAATCACTCCCAAATTGTACTTGCCCTTAGCACCCCTCCCAAAATTTGTAGTTGTACCCCTGCATTCCACCACACCTTCCAAAATGTGTAACTGTACATGTGCACCCTCCCAAAATTTGTACTTCTACCCCAGTACTCCTCAGAAAAATTATACTTGCACCCCTCCTGAATTTGTACTTATACCCTTGCCCCCTACAATTTGTACTTTTATCGTGACGCCTCCCAAAATTTGTACTTAACCCCTACCTCCCAAAATTTATACTTGTACCCGCTAAAAATTTTGTACTTGAAAGGATACCCTCCATGATAAGGGGCTGGGTGCATGGGCTAGAACCCCACGGTCTCCTCAATCTGACTCAGCTGGCTACAGCTGAGCCGCTTTTAAGGTTATAAATTCTTGAAAGATTATATATTTCGAAAGAAGGGAGTCATTTTTTGGAATTACCTGCCGCCCCTGGCTATGGGGAGGGGGGGGGCATGATGAATGTCAGTAAGTCTAGGGCGAATAAAAGAGAGGGCTGTTAAAGGTAAGAGCACAGTATGACATGCTAAAAAGAGTAGAATGTAGGCTTACCCATTACAAACATGTAAAACTGTTCTTTCTACCTGCCTATGCAATGTGCTTATGTGCGCTTGATGCTGCGTCTTTCTTTTTATTCCATCAAACCCGAGCTAAAAAAAAAATTATACTTGTACCCCTGCACCCTCGCAAAATTTGTACTTGTACCCCTGCACACTGCTAAAAATTTTAACTTGTACCCCTTCACTCTCGCAAAATTTTTACTTTTATCCCTGCACCCTGCTAAAAATTTATACTTGTACTGGCATCCTCCCAAAATTTGTACTTATACTCCACTAAAAATTTGTACCTATGTACCCCTCCAAAAATTTGTACTTTTACCACTGCAACCTGCTAAAAATTTATGCTTGTACTTGTACCCCTGCACCCCTCTAAAAATGCATACTTGTACCCCCTATACCCTGCTAAAAATTTGTACTTATACCACTTCACCCCTTCAAAAATGTGTACTTGTACCCCTATCTACCTACCTCCCAAAAATTTGTACTTGCACCCTTACACCCCTCCAAGAATGTGTACTTGTTCCCATGTACCCTGCACCACTACCAAAATGTGTACTTGTTCCCCTGTACCCCTCCCAAAATTACCCCTGCACACCTCCCAAATTTGTACTTTTATCCCTCCTGAAATGTGTACCTGTACCCCACACTCCCGAAATTTCTACTTGTACCCTTCCAAAACTTGTACTTGCACCCTGAACCCTCCCAAAATTGTAATTGTTCCACTGCACTCCTCTCAAAAATATGTACTTGTACCCCTGCATCCCTCGCAAAGTTTGTACTTGCACCCCTCCCAACATCTGTACTTACACCCCTCCCAATGTTTGTAATTGCACCCCTCCCAACATTTGTACTTGCACCTCTGAACCCCTCACATTTGTACTTGCAACTCTGCACCCCTAACATTTGTACTTGTACCCCTGCACCCTGCTAAACATCTGTACTTGTTCCCCTGCATCCCTCCCAAGTTGTACTTGTTCCCCTACACCCCTGCCAGAATTTGTATTGTTCCCTTGCACCCCTCCCAAAATTTGTACTTGTTCCCTTGCAACCCTCCCAAAATGTGTGCTTGTTCCCCTGCATCCGTCCCAAAATGTGTATTTGTACCACTGCACCGCTTCTGAAATTTGTACTTCTACTCCGCATCCCTCCCGAAATTTGTACTTATGCCCTTGAAACCCTCTTGAAATTTGTACCTGCCCCCTCCACCCCTCCCAAAATCTGTACTTGCACCCTCCCAAAATCTGTACTTGTTCCCTGCACCCTAAAATTTGTACTTGAACCCTGTACCCTTCCCAAAATTTATACCTGCAACACTCCCAAAATTTGTACTTCTACCCCTGCATCCATTCCCAAAATGTGTACTTGTACCCCTGCACCCCTCCCAAAATGCGTATTTTCACCTGCATCCCTCCCAAAATTTGTACTTGCACCTCCCAAAATCTGTACTCCTACATATCTTCTTAAAATTTTAGTTGTACACCTGCACCCTCCCTGATTTGTGCCTGTATGCCCCAGCATGCCACCTGAAATGTGTACTTGCTCCCCTCCCAAAATGTGTACTTGCACCCCTGCTGAAATGGGCATCCCTCCCAAACTGTCCCCTCTCACACCTCTTAAACTAGAGAGAGGACTGTGGTTGAGACTCTGGGAGTAGTATGTAAAGATAAAAGACATACCTTTGGAGCAGTGTAGGCCAAAGGGCACTAATATGTGTAAGGATGTAATGGTAGACAAGGAAAAAATTACTCACCTTAGTAACTGTGTTTCTTCTATGGAGTCTTGCTGTATTCTGACATATGCAGTTAGCCCCAGCACTTGAACTGCCCCGGTGATGAAAGAGTTAACTTTATGCAGAAGCATAGAATGCTGAGCTCAAGCTTGGATTTCAAACCTCTGTCTGTGGTGCTTCAGAGTGTAACCGTCTGATTCTTACAAGCAACTAACTACACTTCCAGTGTGGAAACTGTAAACAAATAAATCAACAGGCAAATACTTGGGTCCCAAAAGACTCAAGTTGAGAACCCATATAAAAAAAACAGGTCGTGAACAAGATATATAATATATAAATTTAAAATAGAACAATCACCACCCCACCCAAAGAGGAGGGTGTAAGGTACACCCTGAGGTGCAGTACTGTACCTAAGCAGCCCATACCCAAAAACTAGGTTCTGAGAGGGAGGCAGGGGAGGTTAGAATACAGCAAGACTCCATTAGAAGAAACACAATTACTAAGGTAAGTAATTTTCCTTCAAACAATATGAAGTCTTGCTGTAGACTGGGAAGCCTTAGAATGGGAAGAGGATGCAGCCCTGCTCATCCCGCTCATCCCTCCTGCCTCGCCTCAGAAGAACCCCTCTGTGGGAAAGGAGGAGGAGGCCTTGGCTTGGTAGAAGGCTTGTGAAAGATCTGCCCCTCCCTCTAGACTGCTGCCTCTGAGGGTGACTTGCCTTTCCTTGGCCTCGCACTCCTGTAAAGTCTCAAACATAGGGACCACCTTGGGCTCCATGCTGACCCATCTATGCCTGGGGAAATAATGAATTGTAAAACAGCTCAAAATGAATGTACACATGCCATGCGGGCATAAGCAAATATTTCAGGGCGGCACTCTCCAACACATTGGGGGGGGGGGGGATTCTGGAGTAACATGAAAGACCCTAAATCTCCACCCACCATATTAAACATCAACGGAACTCCTACGCTTGGCCATGGTACTATCACCAACACCTTCCACAATGCATTTTCAAACCTGGACAGTGTACCACCTCCGGATTTTTTCGACCCCCCCTTCCACCAGCACTCACCATGACACTGCTGGCAACAACTGCTCACTCCCAAAATTCTACTTCAAAGTGATCTCAATGCACATAGCCTATACATATATTGGCAAAGCCATCCACAACTCCGGGTACAGCGGAGACTCTCTTGACCTGTAGCCGATTGCACTTGTCCAAGATGAAATCCTTTAACACCTGACAAAGATCTTCAACCTCTCTTTAAGGCTGGCCCAATTCCCATCTCTCTGGAAACAGGCAACCATTACACCTGTACACAAAAGCGGCGATAGGTCACTGCATACCATCTACAGACCCATCTCCATCCTCTCCCCCCACCCCCAATCTAAAGCCCTAGAATGAATTGTATGGGACCAGCTAATTGAGTATCTGGTAAAATATGATATCCAGTGTCCTGAACAACATGGATTTAGAAAAGGCACACCACTACCACTGTACTAACGGAATTTAGGATTCATCCACACCACCCTGACCAAGGAAACTGTGTTGGTGCAATATTCATTGCCTTTACAAAGGCAGCTGATACCGACAATCATCCACTCCTACTCAGGCAACTGTCAACTATCGGCTCTCCAAGAATGCCCTGCTCTGGACAGCAAGCTACCTTGAGGGAAGGGTCCAGCGAGTTAAGATTGCTGATGTCACATCTGATAAGAAACCAGTCCTCTCAGGAGACCATCCTTGGACTCCTACTCTTTAGTCTTTTCCTGAATGGCCTCCCTAGCATCTGCCATTAGAAAATACTTCTCTACGTGGATGACGCAGTTCTGTTTTCTAGCCATCGTGACACCAAGCATCTAGAAGGGCAGCTACAGTGCGACTTCAAACGCGTTGAGGAATGGTTCAGCTCGCACAAACTTGTCATGAACTACAACAAAACAAATGTTATGACTTTTTGCAACGGACGGAACAAACATAACTCTCTATCCTTCATCATCACTAACCATTCTGGGGTTACACTGGAGCAGGTTCCTCAGTTCAAATACCTTGGCATTACTCTGGACTGTTCCCTCTCCTACGCTCGGCACACTGACAATATTGCAAAGGCTGCTAACATACGTATGGGCCTGCTCCACAGGCACAAACACTGTATGACCACAGAGGCCCTTGGACTGGCCATCTAAAGTTCTGGCACCTCCATCATAGACTACAGGCTCGTCATCTATGGCTCCGCTTCTCCTACAGCCCTCCACAGGATATCTCTGGCGCCAGTCTGGGTGGCTCACTCTCATCAGCAGGATCAAATACTAGGCCTGCCTCTTAACCAAAAGGTTCTGCTTGGCTCATGCCACCTGGGGTTGAAAAGCTTCTGACTGCCCACTGTAGCACCCAACTCACCCAAGTATGCCAAGTCAAACCTTCCAGCTTCCCAGATGCCAGACCACTATGCTAGTAAGGTCATTCCCACAAAGCCCCTAGTGGTTTAGCTCATTCAACAAGGATCCCTCTCAGCTACTATACTCGGCCCATTTAAAAGTAACTATGACTTCACCTCTCTACTACCAGCCAATGTGACTGCTTCTCCTAATTGGTTAACCTCTACACTCACGCCTGGCATTGTGTGGCCCTAAAGTCCCTCTGGCCAATTATCCTTGTCCTCCACTTTCATCCTCTCACCTTACCCTCCCCATTCCTCTCTACCTCACCCACACCTTCCCATGTTTTAGTACTTCAGACTTCTGTCCCCTCTACCTTGCACTTCTCATACCAACCCTCCCAGACAATGGCCCTTCAGCCTGCCCACCTTCCTGACCCCACCCACCCTCCCTACTGGTTGCTCATCTGGCCTTACTGTCCTTTTGCTGTCTCTCCGCTTGAAATCACGGTATTTTGTTTTTTGAGACTCTGTATTAATATTTACCTTTGTTTGTATGTTAACTTTCCATCCTTTGACATGGAACCTTTGTAAACGAGTAGTTCTTGCTCAAAGGTATTTGTAATCCTTGAGTTTAATAAATAAATAAAACTGGAAGGTTGATGTCCTGGTTTAATGTTAGTTCAGACACCACCTTTGGCAAAAACTTAGGATTCATTCTCAAGGACACCCTGTCCTTATGAAAAATTAAATAAGGTTCCTTACACATCAGGGCCTGAAGTTCAGAAACTCCAGGCTGAAGTAACTGCAACTAAAAACAACGCTTTCCAAGGAAGCGCAGCTTGCATTCTGCGGCAGGCTCAAATTGGGGGGGGGGGGGGAACAGTCAACTTCTCCAGCATAAATAAAAGACCCCAGGTTGGAACCGGATCTCTAATGGGAGGCTTGATATGCAATATGCCTCGCAAGAAGGTACGGGACACATTCAGCTGCGCGAGGGTTTTTCCTTCCACAGGTATGTGATAAGTAGATACTGCAGAAAGATGTACCTTTACAGAAGGGTAGCTCAGGCATTGATTCGATAAGGAGAGGAGATACTCTAGAATCGAGTTCACTGGACAGATAAGTGGTCCAGGTGATGGGATGAAGCCCATAAGCAAAACCTTTTCCACTTCATGGCATAAGTGATCTGGTTGAGGGCTTTCTTGCTGCCACGAGAATGTCCACCACTTCCTGGGAGACGCCATACCTAGTTCTGGTAAAGACTACAGGAGCCAGGGATGAAGATGTAGGGATCTGAGGTCTGGATGGACCAACGTCCCCTGATCCTAAGACAGCAAGTGTGAGCTCAACGGCAGCTGTATTGGAGGCTCCACTGCCAGCTGCTAAAGTAGTGGGAAACAAATCTGCCGAGGCCACAAAAAAGCGATGAGGATCATCTCTGCTCCTTCTGCCTGAAGTTTCACCAGGACCCTCTGAAGAATGGAAAAAGGAGGGAAGGTGTACAGAAACCTCCCTGTCTAACAAGAGGGACAAAGCGTCTGGCCAGAAAACACCAGGCGTGGGCTCTAGCGAGCAGAAACTGGGCAGTTAGGCGCTGAATGGAGATGCAGAGAGGTCCAACTCTTGACGGCCCCACCTGTCAAAAAGCTGATCTGCTACCGAATGGAAGAGCTCCCACTTGTGAACCTTGGTCAGACACTGGCTTAGGCTGTCGGCCAAGACGTTTTGGATGCCTGGAACATGAACAGCAGTGAGGTCTAAGAGGTGTTCCAGTGCCCAATACCAGACCCTCATCACCTCCCTGCAAAGAGGGTATAAGTGTGTGTCCCCTTGCTTGTTGATGTAAAACACCACCGGTGTTGTCTGCCTGGATAAGAAGAAAGCCTGGTGAAAGGTCCGTCTGAAACCAGAGGCGTCCGTAGTGAGAATCCGTCTCGGTGGCTCCTGCTGGAAAGGGACGACTCGTACCAGGTTGGAGGGATCTAACCACCAGGAAATACAGGTTACTCACTTGTAACAGGAGTTCTAGGAGTGGTATATGTTGTTCATCCACACTTATTGGTAGGTTCCTTCCGCTTTAAATCTTGCGGAAGGTCTTGAAGCCAGCTCCTCCCACCCACTTGGTGGTAAAACTCTCGGCTCCACTCATGATGCCAGATCTAGCCGCTGGAAGCCAGGCTGCGTGTCGAAGCTGGGGAGGTCGGGTGGGTTATGTGGATGAACAACATACCACTCCTAGAACTCCTGTTACAGGTGAGTAACCTGTACTTCTAGGGACGTGATTAAGTTGTTCAATCCACACTTATTGGCAGACTCCTAGCAGTTCTCCAGGAGGAGGGAGGCAAGGTGCACACCCCCTACTTAGGAAATAAGGACTGGAGAACCGAGGTATCAAAACCAGCATCCCGGCGTGACTCAAGGTCGACGTGGTAGTGGGTAATGAAGGTGTGTGCTGACTTCCAGGAAGCAGCCCTGCAGATTTCCTGGATAGGGACATCCCTGGAAGCAGCCACCGAAGCAGCGGTATGGAGGGTAGAATGAGCTCTTATCCCTTTGGGAGGCTCCATGCCCGCCAACCTATAGCAGAGGTCTATGCAGGAGGTGGCCCACCTGCCTATTGTCTGCTTGGCTGCAAGTCTGCCAGGTACGGCTTCAGCGTACGTGACAAACAGCTGGCGAACCTCTCCCTGAACTTCAGCCATCTGCTCCTTATAATAAGAGAGCGCTATTCTAGGGTCCAAAGTATTGAGCCTATATTTGGCCTCTGAGGTGCGATTGGGGTAGAACACCGGTAAAGTCAACATCTGGTTAAGGTGAAACTCTGACACCACCTTCGGAAGGAATTTCGGTGGGGCGAGACAACTTGTCCCTATGGAAGACCAGATAAGGAGACTCAATGGAAAGCACCTGGAGCTCTCCCATCCTTCTGGTTGATGGCCACCAAGAAGGCGGTCTTCCATGACAGGTGAGATGTCACACCTGTAGCAATAGTTCAAATGGCTTGCCCATGAGCTTGGCCAATACCAGCAGTAAATCCCACGGAGGTGGAGGTTCTCGCACCGGAGGGGATATGCGATCAAGGCCTTTGAAAAAGCGCCCAACCACCTTCTCCTGCGCCACTGACTGCTTTCCGTTCCGTGCCCGGTAAGCAGAGATGGCTGCCAGGTGCACCTTAAGGGTCATCGACCGAAGCCCTAGCTGAGAAAGGGACCACAGGTAGTCCAGAATGCTAGCCAAAGAACAGGTGGAAGGGTCCAACCCCTTATCCTGACACCAAATGGAGAATTTCTTCCATTTGAAGGCATAGCATTTTCTGGTCGACTCCTTATGGGATGCCTCAACAACGCTGAGGACCTCGTTGGAAAGACCCAAGGCCTGGAACTCTAGCCGCTCAGGAACCAGGCCATCAAGTGCAGGGATTGAAGGTCCGGGTGGAGTACCTTCCCCTTGTTGACTGAGATCAGGTCCAGGTGGGCTGGAAGCCACCTCGGGAGCCTGGAGCTGAGGCGGAGGAGATCTGGATACCAGAACTGACGGGGCCAGTCTGGGGCTACCAGAATCACCGCCTTGTCCCTCTTCACCTTGAGAAGCACCTTGTGGATCAAGGGACATGGAGGAAGGCATAGAAGAGGCCGGGGTCCACAGCCTCGAGAAGGCAACCCCTGCAGCGAGCCCTGCTGAGGGCGGGTATGAAACAGTCTCAGCTTTGCATTCTTCCTGAGCAAATAGGTCCACCTGAGAAGTGCCCCAGTGGGAGAACAGATCTTGTACTACCTCCAGCAGGAGAGACCACTCGTGAGATGCAGCACCTATCCGACTGAGGGCATCGGCCAGAGTGTTGGAGGCTTCTGCCACATGGATGGCTAGGAGATCTGCCTCCAGTCTGCTCATGAGAGACCAAGTGCGGAGAACCTCCTTGCACAAAGGCAAGGAGTGCGTCCCACCCTGACGGTTTAGGTAGTACATGGTCGTGGTGTTGTCCGTCTGGACCTGGACCACTTGACCCCGTACAAACAGAGAAGGCGGTGAGGGCTAGTCGGACCGCTTGAAGCTCCAGCAGGTTGATGTGGCATCGAGACTCCTGAGGGGACCAGAGGCCGTGCGCTCTGAGCTCCCACAGATGGGCACCCCAACCCATCAGAGAGGCGTCGGTCGTCAGAGTGACCGTTGGCTCCAGGCGGACAAACGGGATACCCTCCTGCAGATAAGCTGGAACGAACCACCACTGGAGGCCCATTCCACATCTCCTGTGTCACTGTTACTGGCTGGTCCAGAGGACCTGAGCGCTGTGACCATTGGCGGGGCCAGCCTCCAATGCATGGGACACATGTGCCAGCGGGCCCAACGGACCATGCTGGTGCAGACCGCTATGAGGCCCAGGAGGTGCAGGAAGTCCTGGGCAGGGCACAATTGCCCAACCAGAAATGATTGGGCAAAGGAGGAAAGGACCTCAGCCCTGTCCCGGGAGCCATGCTCTGGCTCGAAGAGAGTCGAGCTCTGCCCTAATGAACTGAATCACCTGCGTTGGCATGAGTTCTGATTTGGCCTCGTTGATGAGGAGGCCAATCTGAGAGCAGACCTGGAAGGCCAGATCCTTGGACTGCTCCACCTCCAACTTGGAGGGGGCTGCAATCAGCCAATCGCCCAGGTAAGGGTACACCTAGACCCTTCGGCGCCGCAGGAATGCTGTCACCACTGCCATGCATTTGGTGAAGACCCAGTGAGATGGAGAAAGGCCGAAGGGCATGGCCCGGAACTCGAAAAGGGATCCCTCTGCCCTGAAGCGGAGGAATCGCTGGTGAGACGGATGGATTGGGACATGAAAGAACGCGTCCTGGAGGTCCAGAGAACAGAACCACAGGCCTCGTTCCAAGGATGGAATGATCTGAGCCAGAGTGACCATCCTGAAGGTCCGAGACCTTAGGAACTTGTTCGGGTCATGTAGGTCTAGAATGGGGCGCCAGCCCCCCATCTGTTTTGGGACCAGGAAGTACCTGGACACAAACCCTGGGTCTGGTGGAGGATCTGCCACCTCCCTGATCACCTCCTTCTGGAGGAGCAGGGCAATGTCGGCTTGGCGAGCTGACAGAGAGGCAGCAGAACCCGTAGCCCCCCGTGGGGCGACGACTCGATAGTGTGGGGACTGCTCGAATTCCAGAGGCAGACCCTTTCCTACCACTTCCAACACCCAGTGGTCCGTGGTGATATCGGACCAGGTGGAAAAGGAAGTGGCGGAGTCGTCCCCCCATGGGGGGAACCCGGGGAGGAGTGACGAAGTTGGAGGCGACACCCCTCAACCCGTCACTGGGCAGGCTTGGAGGAAGGGCCGGCCAATGAGCTGCCTGGACCTTTTCCTCTGGCTTCCTGCTGGAAGAAGAAGCAGGCTTAGCTTTGGGGTGCCAAGTGCGAGTCTGCTGGCCCTGATGCTGGTGTTGCAGGGCCGGACATGCCGCAGGGGCTGAAGGATGAAACGGCTTATGCTGCTGCTGGCTGCCTTTGTCCTTCTGGGCAGACGTGACTGAGTCCAAGGTGGTGTTGGACTTCTCGCTCCGTTGCAGATGACCCTCCACCCCGGGACCAAACAAGTCGGTACCCAAGAAGGGAATGTCTGCCAGCTTGTGCTGTGTATCCATCGTAAAGGTGGAGATCCGCAGCCAAACTCTGCGGCGCATAGCCACTGCGGCCGCTACTGACCGGGCACACGAGTCAGTGATGTCCAAGGAAGTTTGGAGCTACCGTTTGGCCACCACCCTTCCCTGATCCTGCACCTGCTTGACCGTCGTTTGAAGGTCAGCCGGGAGATGAGGAATCACCTCATCCAGGTAGCCCAAAAGGGCATGTGAAAAGTGTGGCATCAGGATGGCTGAGCTGGCCTGACGAAGGCCTAGGGAGGAAGCAGCACATACTTTCTGCCCGGAGTAGTCCAATTTCTTGGACTCCTTATCGGGTGGCTTGTCCACATCCCGAGCGTTCCCAGAGCACCGGAAAATGCTGTCGGTCACTAGCCCCTCTGCAGAGGGGTGCTCCGAGAAACCAGAGAGTGAACCGGTGGGAACAGCATACTTCCGAGCCGTGCTGGACAAGAAGCTGGCCACTGCCAAAGCTCCAGGGCCGGGCCAACAATAGCTTCCGCCACCAGGAAGGCCTCTGTGAATCCTCGGTCCAGTATCTCCGTGAGGGGATACTACTGCTTTTGAAACGGGTTCGAGCTTCATCCCAGTGGACTCTGAGATGAGTCGAAGCATTCCAAGGAACAAGGATGTGCTCTCATCCACCGACTGACCCCCAGTGGACTCCAAGTCAAGCAGCCTGGAGAACAAGGAGGAGAAGTCGTTGTCAGACTCCGAGGAGTCTGCAAACAGCTGCCGAACGCCTGAGCCACCCTCCACCTGCCGAGGTCGATCGGGAGGGAGAGTGACCGACAACCGGTGGGGCAAGCCCTGACCCGACCGAGAATCCTTGGTCAGGGCCCCAGTTTTAGGTTGTGAAGGCGGGGGTTCCACCACAATGAGTAGCGCAGCCGGGTTCGGCCGAACAACCGGTGCCGGCTTCGCCTCGACTACTATGAGGGTTATTTCGGCGCTCGGTTTGTTCCCAGACAATAAGAGCTGCTACCACATTAGATCCTCATAAGCGCCCGGCGCAATTTGCGCTAAGCCTATCCTCCGAAGGACAACGAGATGGCCGGCACCACCGCTTTCCATGGTGCCTGACGAGACGCCGATGTCGGTGGGACCGGCTGGACTTGGAAGAGGTCCGAGACCGAAACCTTTGGGGATTCCAGGTGGGCTCGAGAGGGTGGGGAAACCGCGCCTCCCTCGGTTCAGGGACCTTAACCAGGGACTCTGGCACAGGCAAGTCCTCGGTTTCCACCAGGGAACCGTGAAGAAAGGTTGTTGGCTTCTCCAGTCGACAGACCGTCCAACAGGTCGAAAAATCTCGACTGCATCGATGGGTGTCTCGGCGGCTGACCTGGCGGGGACAGGTGAAAGCCCGGCTAGCTAACGCATCGACCAGGTAGTGTGCCGACTCTCTGGGAAGGGACCTCTCCGCCCCATGAACGTCCGATGGTGGAACTTACCTTAGAGTCCTTTTTAGACCGAGAGAATGTCCCAAGGCCCTTCTCCCTTGGTGGAGAGGGACTGGCAAGCTCCTTGAAAGAAGCTGTGTAGGAGGAGCCCAAGGAGAGCAGGATAAATGCCGCGACGATGATGATGATGATGATGATGATGCGGCCTGGGCAGCCTCCTCCTTGAGGGCAATCATCTGTTCGAGCTGTTCAGCCGAGCCAGCAGCCACAGACACTGCCCAAAGAGGCCTTCACTTGACCGGAGGGTAACATATCTCGAGTCGCCCCAACAGCAGCGGGCAGACGTGGTCCTCCAAGACTGAAGCCAAAAGGTTTGCACAACTCACAAGCCTGTGAGTCATGGTTGAGTCCAAGGCAATAACACACACGTGGAGTGCGGATCGATCCGGGACATCTTCTGCCCACAGGGGCACCGACAAAATCCGGGAGTCTATTTGTCCATCGCAGCCACGAGGGAAAGAGAAGACCGAAGTCTTTTGAATTTAAGAATAAGTCCAGGCCTAAAACGCAGAGTGCTAAGGAGGGAACCTGAGCTTCCAAGCGGTAAGGAAGATCTGGCGTCATGGGGCAGAGCCGAGAGTTTTGCCACCCAGGTGTGGGTGGGAGGAGCCAGCTTGAAGATATTCCGGCAAGATTTAAAGCAGCAAGGAACCAGACAATAAGTGTGGATTGAAAAACATATCCATGTCCTTAGAAGAAAAAATTACTTACCGTAATAATCTTGTTTCTCCCCAGTGATAGTCAGGTATTCAGAACTTCAGCAGTGTCCCTTTAAGACTGAACTGCCCAGAGAAAATCTGGAATGGTATGCAAATGATGTAATTACATATAGGACTGATGCCGGCAGGTGGCAGGACCCCATGGAAAAGTTTCTAACTAGCAGTGTCTGGCGGGGGACCGCCCCCCACGTCAGGTGACCGATGTCATGCAACGTCAGTATAAAGGGGTGATCCCCCATGCCTGCCTTCCAGTTCTTTCCCGCCAAAGGCCAAAAGGCAATACGAGAGAGAAGCAGATACTTCCCATCCTGGAAAAGGAGCTGAAAAAGCTTAGCGGGATAGAGGGTGGGAAGGTATTACCTACTGCAAGAGTCTCTCTCGAAGATCTACTGTTATGGTAAGTTCTTACGTAACTGTACTATCTTACTTCGAGAGGGCTCTTGCAGTAGGTAATTACATATAGAACTGAGTCCCAAGCAGTCTGGAACAAGAAGAAGCAATGGAGGAGAAAACTACTCAGGAGTAGATCCTCTGGCTGTGATGGTCTTAGGAGGAGACCTTGCAGAACAGTCAACCCGGCCCGCCTACTGCGAGAGGCAATGTCCAAACTGTAATGTTTCGTAAAAGGTATGGACAGTAGTCCAAGTAGTGGCTGCACAAATGTCTGCCGCTGACACATTCCTGAAACAAGCCACAGAGGCAGCAACCCCTCTGGTGGAGTGAGCTCTAACTTGACCCTGCAGGGTCTTGTTGTACTGTCATAACAGAAAGTGATGCAATGAGCCAACCATTTTGACAGGCATTGCTTGGAAACAGCACTGCCTTCTCTTTTACGAGCAAAAGAGACAAACAGTTGATCAGTCTTTCTGAGATCCTTCGTCCTGGTGGTGTAGTATCTCAGAATCTGGTGCACATCCAGAGTATGCAAGAGGTACTCCCCTTGATTGGAGTATTGCATAAAGAAAGCAGGAAACTCTATGGATTGATTCAGTGTAGATTCCGCTACCACCTTGGGGGAGAAAGTTAGGGTTGGTACGCAGAGCCACACGTTCCTTATGAAAAATCAAACACAGGATTTTGCACATCAGGCCCTGGAGCATGGAAATCCTTCAAGCAGAAGTAATGGCCACGAGGAAGAGTCTTCCACGAGAGGAACTTCAGGTCTGCTGAGGCTGCCGGCTCGAAAGGAGGCAGAGTAAGCTTCTCAAGAATAAAATTCAGATCCCAAGGAGGGGCAGGAACCCGGATAGAGGGTCTCAAGTGGAGGACTCCTCTAAGGAAGGTCTTAGAGAACTCCAGCTGAGCAAATGTCCTATCTGCAAAAGGGACATGGTAGGCCGAAATGGCCGCCATGTGAACCTTCAAAGATGAATGACTGAGACCCAGATCAAAGAGGTGTCGCTAGTAATCCAGAAGCCGCCCAACAGAGCACAAGAAAGGCTAGAGATCTTTAGAAGCAGCCCACATAATGGACAGTTTCCATTTCATGGCATAGGTAGATCTAGTGGAGGGTTTCCTGGCCTCCACCAGAATCTCAGCCACTCGGGTGGAAACCCCGAAATCGGCCTTGAGCTACATCTGCAGGAGCCACATGTGCAACTGAAGGGACTTGAGGCCTGGATGGACCAGGGTCCCTTGATCCTGGATCAGCAAAAGTTGCTACAGAGGAAGAGAAAGAGGAAGTTCCTCTGAATACTGTTGCAGAAGAGAGAACCAAACTTGCCTGGGCTAGAAAGGAGCGATCAGAATCATTCAAGCTCCTTCTGAGCAGAGTTTCTGTAAGACCCTCGGAATCAAGGGAATTTGGGGGTGGGGGAAGTATAGACGAATCTGCCCTTCCAGTCTAGAGACAGAGCGTCTCTCCCAAAAATGCCGTGCCCTGGAGCAAGCGAGCAGAAGTCGGGAAATTTTGCATCGTGAGGGGATGCGAACAGGTCTACCTGTGGTGCTTCCCAACGTAGGAAGATATCGTCTGCTACCCACTGATCCAGTTACCACTTGTGAGCGTGAGCAGATGACCCACTGAGGTGGTCTGCCAATGTGTTCGACACCCGGGATGTAAACAGCCGTGAGGTGAAGGCTGTGCTGCACTGCCCAATCCCAAACTTGCAACGCCTCCCTGCAAAGAGGGTAAGAACGAGTTCCTCCCTGTTTGTTGATGTAGCAGACCACACACGTTGTCCATCTGGACAGCCAGATGCCCGGGAAGCAGATGCAGAGCCTGAAGAGCGTACAGCACAGCCCAAAGCTCGAGCACATTGATGTGGAGAGAGTTCTCGAGCTTGGACCAGGGCCTGGGTCCTGGGGCCAGAGATGGGCACTGACCCTCAGCCGAGGTGTCCGTAGTCAGTGTCTGGGAGGTGGGGAGAAAGGCAGAAGGAACTCCCGGAAAAGGTTCTCCTGAACCATCCACCATTGCAAGTCCCGAGCCATATGAGTGGAGACCAGAACAAGTTGATTTACGTCGTCCACCAGCTGATCCCACTGAGACCAAAGTGTCCACTGAGAAATTCTCATGTGGAATCCTTGAGGACTGTCAGAATCGCAGCCGCCATGAGCCTGAGGAGGCAAAGGACCGACCTTGCGCTGACCCACCTGTGGCTGGACAACAGGCTGACCTGAGCCTGGAGTGAGGCCACCCTGTCCAGTGGTAGAAAAGCCATGCCGGAGATCGTGTCCAGAATCGCCCCGATAAACTGGAGCCTCTGGGACGAAATCAAGTGGGACTTGGTCTGGTTGACTGTAATACCCAGGCAGACAAACACCTGCAGGATAAGGGAAAGGAAGCACAAGAGTTCCTCCCTGGATGGGGCCGCCAGGAGCCAATCGTCCAGGTACAGGAAAACCTGTACCCCCTGGGTGCATGGTGAGCGCATACCGCTGAAAGACATTTGGTGAATACTCGGGCGCAGAGGAGAGACCAAATGGGAGGGCCTTGAACTGGTAGTGGTCCCCTGGAACACAAAATGTAGGATTTGTGGTGGGAAGGAGGATAGGGATATGCAGGTAAGCATCCTGCATATCCAGAAGCGCAGCCACTGTCGGCCGAGAAGGAGGGCAGAAGACCCTGCAGAGAGGCATCTTGAACCTTTTGTACTCTCGAACAGGTTCAGGGAGCTGGTCGAGATTGGCCTGCACGTCTCCTGACTTCTTCAGGACCAGGAAGAAATGGGAATAGTAGCCCGTCCCCTAAGGGGCGAGGCTCTATACCTCCTTCAAGAGGAGGGCGGATATTTCTTCCTGAACCAGAAGGTGTTCTTGGGAGTATGATGACCTTGGGGGGGGGGGTTTCAAGGAGGTTTCCGAAGAAACTCTATTGAGTGTCCTTCTGTGATCAGCTGGAGCACCCAAGAGTCTGAAGTGATCCTCTCCCAACCCGGTAGATAGAGGGAGAACCTCCCTCCTACCGGTTCCTCTGGAAAGCCCAGAGGCTGTGGGAGAGGAAAGGAGTCAAGTGGTGTGAGGCAGCATCGCCATTGAAGTCCCCGCCACTTTTTGGGGCGGGAGGGGGCTTGGTAGCCAGAGGGGCCCAACGTTTATTGGCCCGCTTTCCCTGAGGTTTCGCTTTTTGCTGATTACGTCTGCGAAAGGGACAACGCTGAGCCTGAGGGGGTTTGTACATGGAGTCGACAGACTTCAGTGCAGTACCCTTCTCCTGCAGATCGGTGATGATGTCCTTGACATAGCCACCGAACAGCACTGAACCCCTGAAGGGCGCGTCCTGGATAGCAGACTGCACCTCCAGGACCAATCCTGACACGCGGAGCCAGGGCATGGCGTCGCAAACCCACAGCAAGCCAAGCTCCTACCAGCCATGTCCACTGCATCGTATGTGGCGAAGGATGTGCCAACTGGCTGAGCGTGCAGATCGGACTGAGACCACCACTTCCTGCTTGTCTGAGAGTCAGGAAGGGAGTTCAACTTAGATTCCACCTCACTAAGAATCGCCTTCTGGTAATCTCCCATATGACAGACATAATTCAGGGCCCTTATACCCAGAGTGGAAGAAGTGTAGATCTTTCCGTACTTGTCCAGAAGGCGAGATTCTTTGTCAGGTGGCAATGAGCTCAAATGGTTTGGATTAGCTGTCTGGCCATGAGCGGCACTAATCACAACCAAATCAGCTCGAGGGTGAGAATTTAAGGAGTCAACACCCTCGGTAGCCTGATAAAGCCTATCTGACTTCCTGGGAAGAGGGGCTAGAGCCAACGGTTGCTTCCAAATAGTGGAGACAAGGTCGACATGAGGCTCAATCTAGGGTGGAACCAGGGTCGGAGCGGTCTCGGGCAGATCCAGGTGCGCAGCGAGTTTCTTACACTGTGGATACGGCTCCAAGGAATGCCACTGATGAACCTCCTGGATTTTACACCACAACTCTGTGAAAGAGGGATCCTCTGGAGGTTCTGATAATGGGAGACTTCAACATGCCGGATACAGATTGGTCAATACCAGCAGGAACATCTGCCAGAACTAGACTCATAGTGGATTCCCTGCAGGGGGAGGGCCTCAAACAACTGGTACAGCAACCCACAAGAGACAGGGCTATCCTAGATCTAGTACTGACTAACAAGAAGGGATCACAGATCTCCAGGTAGAAGGTCACTTGGGGCCAGTGACCATCACATGGTATGGTTCAATTTGGTTACTACCTCTAAATCATCCCATTCAAGGCAAAAATATGGGACTTCAGAGGAGCTGACTTTGATAAGATGGCCAACAGAGTTAAGCTAGCCCTGGCAAAAGAAACACAGGTGAGGGGTACAGGCAAAGTGGGCAAGCATTAAGGATGCAATACTTGAAGCAACATCCCATTGTAGTTGAGACAGAAAAGGAAGTGCAAAGAAGAAGGAAACCACTTTGGTTCTCAAATACAGTAGCAGAAAGGTCAGAGCCAAAGGCTGGCCTTCCAGGAAATATAAGGGAACACAGCAGGATGAAGATGGGAGGCATACCAAACTGCCCTGAGGGAAGCAGGTAAGGCAGTAAGGCAGGCAAAGTCCCAAACTGAGGAAACACTAGCACGAACAGTAAAAGAAGGTGACAAGACTTTCTATAGATACATTAGTGAAAGGAGAAAGTCCAGAGGGTATTGCTAGCTTAATGGAGAAAAGGGAGCATGTGAGGAGGAGGACCCTGTAAAGGCATCTATCCTAAATAGATACTTTTGCTCAGTATTTACTGAAGAGAAGGTAGGGCAGGGCCCACAGCTCAGCATCATGGACACGGGGAGGGAGGTGAGCACTCTCCCTTCACAAAGAAAGGGTCCTACAAGAGCTTGCTAAGCTCAGGGTGGATAAGGCAATGGGACCTGATGGCATACATCCCAGGGTACTTAAGGAGCTAAAGGAGGAACTAGCAGAGCCATTAGCAGAATTGTTTAGCGAGTCTCTGAGCACAGGAGAGGTCCCAGAAGACTGGAGAAGGGCTCATGTGATCCCGCCCCACAAGGTGGTAGCAGGGAGGAGGGGAACTACAGACTGGTCAGTCTTACCTCAGTAGTGGGCAAGATTATGGAGGCACTCCTTAAGGAAAGGATAGTGCAACACCTGGAATCCATAGGGGCACAGGATCCAAGACAGCATGGGTTTACAAAGGAAGGTCCTGTCAAACTAATCTCATAGATTTCTTTGACTGGGTAACCAGAGTGGTGGACCAAGAGGGAGCAGTTGATGTCGCCTACCTTGACTTCAGCAAAGCTTTCGACACTGTTCCAGATAGAAGATTGATAAATAAGCTGGGTAGGCTCGGGGTGGGTCAGAAGTTTTGGTCAACTGGGTGGCAAACTGGTTGATGGGCAGAAAACACAGAGTGGTGGTAAATGGTATAGAGTCAGAAGAGATGCAAGTCACAAGTGGGTACCTCAGGGATCAGTCCTGGGCCAGTCCTCTTCAACATCTTCATTAGTGACCTTGCAGATGGACTAGAGGGTAAGGCTTGTCTGTTTGCAGATGACACCAAGATCTGCAACAGAGTAGATGATCCAGATGGGGTGGGCAGAATGAAGAGATCTGGATAAACTAGCAGAATGGTCAGAACAGTGGCAACTGGGATTTAATGCAAAGAAGTGCAAAATCATGCACATAGGGAAGAGAAACCTGAAGCCACCATAGGCTGGGAGGGAGTTGCTAGGCAGTCACAAGGAAGAAAGAGACTTGGGCATCATCATCACTGATGACCTAAAATCATCAAGCAGACCTCTAAAGCAGTAGGTAAGGCTAGGCGGGGTGTTAGGGTGTATTAGTAGGGGTATCACAAGTCGTGTAAGAGGGAGGTAATAATCCTCTGTACCAAGACACTGGTTAGGGCCCCATCTGGAGTACTACAGTATTGAGGCCACACTTCACAAGGACATTAACCAAATTGAGGCAGTCCAGAGAAGGCAACCAAATGGTGCAGGGATCAGCAAGACATATGAGGACAGATTAGCGGACTCAATATGTATACCCTTGAGCAAAGGAGGAGAGAGGTGATATGATCGAGGCATTCAAACACCTTAAGGGCATATACAAGGTGAAAGAGTCTAACATGTTTAAATATAAGAAAAATAGCAGGACAAGAGGACACAGCATGAGATTAGAGGGAGGGCCATTAAGGGGAATGTGAGGAAATTCTTTTCACAGAAAGGGTGGTGGATGCATGGAATGGCTTACCACAAGAAGTGGTGGCTAGAATACAGTGCAGGGCTTCAAACAGGCATGGGATAGGCATAAGGGAGCAATACAAATGACTATGAATAGATAGGCCACTGACAGAGCAAAGGCCGATGGCACATTTATAAGGTCGAAAAACAAATGGGCAGACTGGATGGGCCTTGCGGTCCTTATCTGCCGTCAACTTCTATGTTATGACTTCGGAGGAGTCCTCAGCCTGGGCTTGTCCAGAGAGCGTGGCTCGTCGTCCAGGTCGGAACAGCCATCGGAATCGTCCGAGGTGTCTGAGGAGGATGAAATGGAAGAAGACCTCCTCCTGGTGCAGGGATGAACGGACCCCTTGGGAAGCACTCTGGGAGCGTATCCAGCCCTGCCCTGGAACTGGAGGGCTCGCCTCTGGTATCTTTGGGGGTGTCTCATCTCTGATGTAAGGGGACCAGAACCGGTATAGTCATCGGGAGATGGCTTTCTACAACCCTGGTGAGCTGATCATTGGCATCGGCCCACCAGGAGGTTAGACTCTCCTTCAAATCCACTGGTGGCTGAGGGGCAGGTGGAGGCAGAGGCAGAGGTGGGTACGGATATTGGGCATATCTGTACTGCGCATATCCATACCCCAATGGCGGGAAACCCGGCGTTGGGTAATGAGGCACCGTGTACTGCTATAGGCTAGTGGAACCTTTGCCTTGTCACAGGCTGCCACTTGCACCACCCCTTGGTGGTCAGGGTGTGAACAAGAATTCAGCACCTTGTCTTTCCAACTGATACTTTTTATCCAACCTCTTATCCAGAGGGGGGCAGTATTAGTTGTTTGCAAAATCTTTAAGGCATCCTTTTTAAAGAACTTGTTAACAGGAAGAAGAAGCTTTTTAATGGGTGTCAGCCCAATCATTTCCATGTTCTCAGCTTCTTCTTCATCCTCAATCACTTCACTTGTGGGGATGTCTAAAGCATCCACCATCCATCTTACAAAAGTAAAGTGTGAGGAAAAATGTTCTGATGCCCTAGGAAGAGAACCAAAATCTTGTTCAGGGTAAACCTATGGTTCAATGAGGTCCCCGTCGTCCTCCACATCAATATCAACATACTCTTCTTGTTCAAAAAGGGAGGACTGAGAAGAAGTGCCAGTCTGCTTGGCAGGAGTCTGAGGCAGAGGAGCAGTCAGCCCCTGTAATGCCTGAATAACTCGAAAGGCCTGTGTAATCTCATCAGCAGTTGGCATTTTTATTGCAGGCACTGAAGTCCCCAAATGCTGCTCAGCAGGGGGTTCTGTGTGCTTTGTTTTCTTGGATTTTTAGAGGGAACCAGGCAGTCAGCCCGTTCAGCAAGCCTCTTTTGAACTGCTTGTATACCCGTCTCAGGGGTGGCAGTTACAGCTGTTGTTATTGTTGTGGTTTCACCCACAGAAACAGAAGGTTTCGGCTGGTCAGAGTTTGAGGGACCCTTAGGAGCAGAAAGCTTTTTCTTAAGCCTTTCAAGGCTTTTCTCAACAGTTTTATCCAGAAAAGTGTTACAAATATCGCAATCTGCTTTTAAATGTTCATAGCCTAGGCAGACAAGACATAAATTATGCGAGTCTGCCTTGGCAAAAATCTAACCACAATCGGTACAAGGTTTGAAACCGGGTTCACTGGTTCTTCTTTTAGGTTTTTGAGACATTCTGTGGGTAAAAAATACCCAAAATAGACAACCGCTAAATAAGAAAGGTTTTTGAAACTTATTTAGCGCTTGTGGTCGGTTTCTGAACCAATGAGAAACCAAATCGGAACTGGGAACCGAGCAGAAAAATGAATCGGAACTAGCAGTTCAAGAACCGTGATTAGTGGTTCACAAAATAAATATTTTAAAACAAATTTAGATGAAACTAATGGAGTTCCTTAGTCAGGAACTCTGATTAAATAAGAATAAACCACGGTTCCCACCGGTTATATCGAAGCGGGAGAACCAGAGCAAAATGTATTTTAAATACAAAACAACGGTTTAGCTAATATTAACAAACAGCAAAGGCAGCAAATGAAAAGGAGAAAAATACTTATGTATTTTATAAGTTTTCTCGTGCACGAACAAGTAGATGAGGAGAGGATTTTCAAGCTTCTGGTCTTGACAGGCGGAGAGTGAAATCTGAGGGTTTAGAACCTAGGCAGATCGTCTAAGGCAGCATTTGAAAATAGCATGGACAAAGATTCCATCATTCGCATACCATTCCAAATTCTCTCCCTGCAGTTCAGACTTAAAGGGACACTGTAGAATTGAATACTTGAGTATTACTGGGGTTAGAAAGGGTCCTTCTGACTGGGTCAGAGACCCTGACCAGTTGGTCTAGGTCATTTGACCCTTGGTCTCACTGCACCCTGAGCATCCGTTGTGGGACTCTCATATGCAGGCGGCCAGAGGAACTGTGGGAATGGCCGTCCTCATGTACTCTAGAAGTCTGAGGAAGGTCCTGGCTGAGACCTAAGCAGCCATGTCTACCACTCTGGCTACGCTCCTTAGATGATTCCCCCTTTCCTGAGGGAGAAAGGCCACGCCCTGAATTGTATACAGGACCGCTCCAATAAAGAGGAGTTGTTGGCTGGGCTCTGGAGATGACAGAGATTCAGGGTGATCCCCAGCTCGGAAGAGAGTAAAGATGTCTCCGGAAGTGCGAAGAAGTTGAGCTCTGGATGGAGCTGCCAGGAGCCAGTCGTCTAGGTAGGGAAAGACGTAATGGTTCTGGCATCTGAGAGCCGCAGCCACCACCGCTAGACATTTGGTGAAGACTGGAGGAGCGGCCGAATGGTAAGGCTCAAAACTAGTAATGTTTCCCCTGGAAGCGAAACCTCAGGAGTGGTATATGTTGTTCATCCACACTTCTTGACATGTCCCTTTCCCCTTTAATTCTTGCCAGAAGAAGGTCTTCAAGCTGGCTCCTCCCACCCACCCACCTGGGTAGCATAATCCTCGGCTGCACCCCATGATGCCATATCTTAGCCTGCTGGAAGCCAGGTTTGTGTGTCGCAGCTGGGGAGGTCGGGTGGGTCAGTGTGGATGAACAACATATACCACTCCTAGAACTACTGTTACAGGTGAGTAACCTGTTTTTCTAGGGACATGGATATGTTGTTCATCCACACTTCCTGGCAGACTCCTAGCAGTTCTCCGGGAAGAGGGAGGCATGGCGCACACCCCCTACTTAGGGAAAAGAGTCTGGAGAACTGAGGCCCCAAAACCAGCATCCCAGCATGACTCAAGGTCGATGTGGTGGTGGGTGATGAAGGTGTTTGCTGTCTTCCAGGTAGCAGCCTTGCAGATTTCCTGGATAGGGATGTCCCTGGAAGCAGCCACTGACACAGATGTATGATGGGAGGAATGAACCCTTAGCCCTACGGGAGGCTCCCTACCCGCCAGCCTATAGCAGAGATTAATGCAAGATGTAATCCATCTGCCAATTGTCCGCTTTGCTGCAGGTCTGCCAGAAGCAGCTTCAGTGTAGGTGACAAACAGCTGGTGAACCTCTCCCCGAATTTCCGCCATTCTCTCCTTGTAATAGGAGAGAGCTTGTCTCAGGTCCAAGATATGGAGCCTGTAATCGGCATCTGAGGTATAGTTCAGGTAGAACATAGGCAGAGTCAATACCGGATTAAGATGGAACTCTGACACCACTTTCAGGAGGAATTTTGGGTGGGGGGCGCAGGACAACCTTGTCTCTGTGGAAGACAAGATAAGGAGGCTCCACCGAAAAGCACCTGGAGCTCCCCAATGATTCTGGCTGACGTGATAGCCACCAGAAAGGCCGTCTTCCACAAGTGTGATATCTCACACTTCTGCACTGGTTCGAGTGGCTTGCCCATGAGTTTTGCCAAAACCAGCAGTAAATCCCATGGAGGTGGAGGCTCACGCTCTGGAGGGGATATGTGATCTAGGCCCTTGAAAAGGCACCAGACCACCTTCTCCTGTGCCACCGTCTGCTGAATGGCCCACGCCTGGTAAGCAGAGATGGCTGCCAGGTGCACCATAAGGGTCGAAGACCGAAAACCCCCTTTGGACAGAGACCAAAGGGGGGTCTAAAATGCTAGCCACAGGACAGAGGGTCCAGGCCCTGGCCCTGACACCAAATGTAAAACCTTTTCCATTTGAAGGCGTTAGCACTTCCTGGTCAACTCCTTTCTGGATGCTTCCACTACTGTGAGTATATCCTTGGAAAGACCCAAAGCCTGGAACTCTAGCTGCTCAGGTACCAGGCTGTCAGGTGCAGGGATTGAAAGTCCGGATGGAATACCTTCCCCTGATTGACTGAGATCAGGTCGGGGCATGCTTGAAGACACCTTGGGAGCCCGTTGCTGAGGCTGAGGAGATCTGGATACCAGAACTGGAGGGGCCAGTCTGGGGCTACCATGATTACCTATGCCCTGTCCCTCCTCACCTTGAGAAGCACCTTGTGGATCAAGGGAAATGGAGGGAAGGTGTAGAAGAGGCCTGGGGTTCACGGCCTCGAGAAGGCATCCCCCTGCAGCGAGCCCCGCTGGGGGGGGGGGGAGAAACAGCCTCAGCTTGGTGTTTTCCCTGGAGGCAAACATGTCCACCATTGGTTTGCCCAGTGGGAGAACAGGCTGTGAGCTACCTCTGGATGGAGAAACCACTCGTGGGATGTCTCGCCTATGCGCTGAGAGCATCTGCCAGTTGGTTTGAGACTCCTGCACATGAATGGCTAGGAGATCTACCTCTAGTCAGCTCATGAGTGTCCAGCTGTGGAGCACTTCCCTGCACAGCAGCCGGGAGTGCGTGCCACCCTGTTTGTTGAAGTAAGTACATGGTCGTGGTATTGCCATCTGGACTTGAACCACTTGACCCCGAAGCTGATGAGCGAATGCTGACAACGCCAGTCTGACTGCTCTGAGCTCCAACAGGTTGATATGATAACGGGATTCCTCAGGGGTCCAGAACCCATGGGCCCCGTTATTCCCTATGTGGGCTCCCCAGCCCATGAGAGAGGCATTGGTTGTGAGGACGATCGTTGGCTCGGGGTGGAAAAACAGGATCCCTTCCTGCAGATGCTCTAGGATGGTCCACCATTGGAGAGCGTCCCACATCCTCTGGGTCACAGTGATCAGCTGGTCGAATTAACTGTGGTGCTGAATCCACTGGGCAGCCAGCTCCCATTGAAGGTGAAGTATATGCCACCGGGCCCATCAGATCACAGTGGTGCAGGCTGCTATATACCCCAGAAGGCGCAGAATGTCCTGGGCAGGGCACAAGTGCCCAACCAGAAATGATTGGGCAAAGGAGGAGAGAACCTCTGCCGTGTCTGCTGGGAGCCGTGCCCTGGCTCGGCAAAAGTCGAGCTCTGCCCTGACGAAGCACATCACCTGTGATGGCACTAACTCCAACTTGGCCTCACTGATCAGGAGGCCAAGTTAAGAGCAAGTCTGGAGGGCCAGGTCCATGGACCTCTCCACTTCTTGCTGGGTGGAATCTGCTAAGAGCCAATCGTTGAGAGTAATGGTATACTCTGACCCCTCAATGCCGAGATGGCTGCCATCACTCACGATGCCTTTGGTGAAGACCCATGGGGCTGATGACAGGCCGAATGGCATGGCTTGGAACTCATACAGGGTTCCCTCTGCTCTGAAGTGGAGGAAGCACTGGTGAGACGGACAGATCGAGACGTGAAAAAAATGCATCCTGGAGATCCAGTGAGCAGAACCACATGTTTTGCTGAAGGGATGGTATAATCTGGGACAGAGTTACCATCCTGAAGGTGTATGCCTGAGAAACTGATTCAGATCATGCAGCTCTAGAATGGGATGCCAGCTCCCCCATCCACATCGGGACCAGGAAGTACCTGGAAATGAACCCTGGACTGACTGGAGGATCTGCCCCTCGAACCACTGCCTCCTTGAGGAGGAGTTGGGCCATGTCGTCTCTTAGAGCCAATCGAGTGTGAGCTGATACTCTCTCCTCACGTGGGGCATGGGCTTGGCAGGAAGGGTACTGCTCGAACTCTAGAGGCAGACCCTGGCCAAACACTTCTAAGAACCACCTGTCCGTGGTAACAGTGGACCAGGTGGAAAGAAAGTGGCAGAGCCTGCCTACCATGGGAGGACCCAGAGCTGGCATGACAGGAATAGGTGTGGCAGCCACTATCCCATCACTGGGCAGGCTTGGAGGAAGAGGGTCCAGACTGGAACCCACCTGAACCCGACCTTCCTGTTTGTGGGTGCTGGAGGCCCAGACTTGGGCCAGGTGCCAAGCTTGTGCCTGCTGTTGCTGCCCACCCTGGAAGGAAGGCTGCTTGGCTGCAGGAGCAGGGTGCCGAAAAGGCTTTCCTTCTGCTGTTTCTTGGAGCCAGGGTGTCCTTTGAGCAGAAATAGCAGAGTCCAAGGTGGCACTGGACTGCTCGATTCGCTGAAGATTACCATCCACACCTGGGTCGAAGAGATCAGTACCCAGGAAAGGAACATCAGTGAGTTTGTGCTGGGTATCTGCCATAAAGGTGGAAAGCCTCAGCCAAGCCTTGCAGCACATGGCAACCATGGCTACCACCGAACGGGTGCGAGAGTCCCCATGGTCCAAGGCCGTCTGAAATTGCTGCTTGGCAACGGCTCGGCCCTGGTCTCTGACCTACCTGACCTTAGTCTGAAGGTCCGCGGGGAGGTGCAGGAGAACTTTGTCCAAGGAGCCCAGGAGGACATGGAAGAAGTGTGCCATGACGACGTCCGAGCTTGCCTGATGGAGGTCTAGAGAGGAGGCTGCATAGACCTTCCTGGCAGAGTGGTCCAGTCTTTTGGACTCCTTGTCTGGAGGTCTATCAGTGTCAGCAGAGCTGCCTGTGCATATTAACACAGCAGCAGTCACTAACCCTCCCCGAGGATGTTCCGTGAACCCAGAGAGGGACCCAATGGGCTCCACATACTTGCTGGCCATCTGAGCAGGCGGCGCTGGTCAGGAGGCAGGATGTTGCCAAAGCTCCAAGGCTGGGCCACTGGGAAGGTTTCGAGAGAGTATCCCTCTTAAGAATATCTGTAAGAGGGTACTCCGCCTGTTTCTGGACAGGTTCCAGGGGCATCCCGTGGATTTGGAGATAAGGCAGAGAATTACCAAAAATGATGAAGAGCCCTCCTCAGTCGACAGACTACCCACCGACTCATCATCCAGCGGTGACAGTGGAAGTCACTGTCATCAGAATCCGAGTATACAGATAAATTGGTCAGCCACCAAGGTCCCTTGTACACGCCTGGGGTGGTCAGGCATGAGGGTGACCAATAACCTGCGAGAAGACCTGGAACTGTGAGATTCCTTCTAAGGAGCCTCCGAAGACTGTTTAGTGGCGGTTCCACCACTATCGGTGGAGACACAGATTTGGGCCGAAACAGGGCAGGTTTTACTGGTCCCGTGCTGGAGGAACTGATTTTACGGTTCCAATGGGTCGGCTTCAGCCTGGGAAGCAAAAGCCAGGTAATGGCCAGGGTGGAAACATGAAGGCTTCTGCCGGACAGAATGAGCTGCTGGCACAGTCGATCTTTGTAGCATTGATGGAGTTTCAATGAAGCCTCTCCTCATCCGAAGAGGATGAAGATGAATGGTGGCGTCACCTCTTTTAGAGCTCTTATGTGCCTTCCTCGGCCTCTCAGTCAAGGGGGTCCGAGATCTCGACCTCGATTGGACTGGCCAAGTGGGTCATCTGGGGGACACCGGGGGAACCAGTGATTTATCTGGAGCAGGGACCGGTTCCTTGATGGATTTGCCAGCAGACTGGGTTTCCTCATCAGGAAAGGTTAGAACCGGGGTCCTGGTAAATGAGTTGTTGGCCTCGTCGGGCAATAGATCGACAGGGTCGAGAGTGATCTCCACCTCAATGTCAATCGAGACCTCAGCCAGCTGACTAGTCAGCAAAGCTGAGAAGCCGGTGGCCGAAGAAGCAGTCTCGACCGAAGCCAAGACTGGAGATTCCTGTGACAGAGATTGCTCTCTCGATCCCAAGAATGTCTTCACCGAGATGAAGAATCTCTTGGTTCCTTGTCCTTTTTTCGGGACTGGGAGGTATGTGAGCCCGAAGGTCCCTCGTCCTTGGTGAGGAGAGATAGGCACATCTCCCGAAAGGAACCCGAGAATGTGGAGCCCAGGTTTAGTGGAATGAAAATCGGCCGAGAGGAGAGCTCCGTGGCCCATGCTGCCTGTTCCTCGAAGGCCTGCATATGTTCTAACTGCTTGGCAGATACTGCAGCTGCGGAGACTGCCCACCGAGCCTCTTTGGATTTCACCTGTGGATTCAGTTTCTCGGGTCTGCCCAACTAGAGCCGCATGTGAGAGGCGATCATCGTGGGCGTTCAGTGGAAAGAGAGACATCTCACATGCCTGGGTGTCATTGCCGACACCCAAGCAGTAGACGCACACAGTATGTGGGTTTGTAGCGTGACATTTTCTGGCTGCATCGGCACCGATGAAACCGGGGAAGATTTATCTTCCATTATCGAATAGCAAATACTGCAATAGCTTACTTAAACGAGCTTAATATTCAGAGGGTCTGAAGAAATCAAGCCAGGGCCTACAAAATGCAGTAGTGGAGAGGAGGAAACCTGAATCATCCAGCGGGAAAGGAAGATCTGGTGTCATGGGGCGAAGCCGAGGGTTATACCACCCAGGTGGGTGGGAGGAGCCAGGTTGAAGACTTTCCGGCAAGAATTAAAGGGGAAAGGGACATGCCAAGAAGTGTGGATGAACAACATATCCACGTCCCTAGAAATTATATTATACAGCGGCACAGTCGGCTCCGGTGGTCTCATGGCTAAAACAGAGGTCAGATACAGGCTGAAGAGAGACTGAGGACTAGCCGCTTACCAACATTCCATTGTTCACACTCCCTCATGCCAAAATAACACCACAACTTCTTAAAGATACTGTACACCCAACCTCTGGACAAAAAACACACAGTATTCCTGGGGACCAGTGATCACTGTACAGTGTGGTTTAACATAACAGCAACAAAGGCAAACCATACAAGGATGGGGGCCCTGGACTTCAGGCTGGCAGATTTCTTTTAAAAATGGGTGAATGCCTTAAAGACTACCTAGCAGAGGTGGCTTTCTTGGGTGGGGTTGAGGAACAGTGAGGCAAACTAAGGGATGGCATAGCAAAGGCAACAAACCTCTGCACGAAAGAAGTGAGCAAGAAAAGGAGAGGAAAAAAAAAAAAAAAAAAAGAAACCACTACTGTTCAAGGGAAGCAGATGCAAAGGTAAAAGCTACAAGGGTAGCATTCAGGAGGTACAAACAGACGCAGAGGAAAGAGCATAGAAAGGTGTACCAGGAAAAGCGAAGGGAAGGTGGTGAGGGGTGCAAAGGCACAAACTGAGGCAAGGATAGCCAAAGTCGTAACTAAGGAGGAAGAGACCTTTTTTAGGTACAAAAATGATAACAGGAAGACAAGGGGAGGGCCTGTGAAATTAATTCAGCTAGTGATCAAACCAGGAGTTCAGCTTGTTTGTAGTTCATTTGCATCACCAGGTAGGAAAAGTCCGTGTCTCTCATGACGACAGGGAAACGCCGACCTCACCCAACAACTAATACACCGAAATCTGGCCAATGGAAAATGATGTGCACAAATGCTCGCAGTCTGGGAAACAAGATCCCAGACCTGCAGGCAACAATGATAGAGGCTAAACTGGACATAGCAACCATTAGCAAGACATGGTTCACCAGTAACCACACTTGGGAGACTTCAGTACCTGGCTATGTACTGTTCAGAAGAGACCGAGGTTCACAGCATGGGGTGGTGGAGTGGCCCTTTATGTCAATGAAAGTATCAAACCTACATAAATTCAGAATACACACAAGGAGCCAGAAGAACTATGGGTGACCCTGGAAACAGGAAATGGGACTGCCATACGAACTGGGGTTGTCTACAGGCCTCCAGACCAGGGGGAGGACACAGACACAAGAACATCTGCCACAGCTAGACACATAGTGGATTCCCTGCAGGGGAAGGGCCTGAAGAAAAAATTACTCACCTTAGTAATTATATTTCTTCTAATGGAGTCTTGCTGTATTCTGACAATTGCAGTGATTCCCAACCTTTGAACTGCCCCGGAGAACTAAGGGTTAACTTTCCATGCAAGGCATGGAACGCCGAGCTCGAGGTCGGTTGAAGTCTCTGTCTGGAGTGTTTTGAACTCAAACTGTCAGATTCTTACGAGCCCAACTAAACTAAAAATTCTATGTGGAAATTGTAAAAATTCTACTAGTCAACTGGCTGAAAAGTTTTGGATTCCCAAGGAAGACTCAAGTCAGGAAACCCAAAAACGAAACTCAATGTACTCAAAAAACAACAATAATAAAAATAAGCACCCAAACAAAAGGGAGGAGGGTGCCAGCAAATACAAATACACCCCTTTTCTCAGTCCTTTCCCCCTTGAATACAGTCTATCTCTATACTGACTGTAGTTGTTTACAAACCCAATTTCAACCCCACCAATAATGTTCCCAAGTCTCACAAACACATACAGTCCAGTGTGTGTATGCAGACATCAGGTACCGTATGATGTCACAGGCCCACCAGTTCCTGTTGCTTCAAATTTCAGTCACAAACAGAAATGCACAGCCCTTCAATCCCAACCCCCAGTGGCTTTTCAGTATTTAAGAAAGCCTACAAAACAGCGTGGGTGGGAGGGCTCTACCACCACTAGGCAAACATCACATTTAAATTTCACTCAAATTATCACTGCCAAACAAGTGTTCCCACAACCAGCACACAAGCCCCAATAGTTACAGTATCACAGCCAAGTAACAGTTCTAACTCAAAGTAGTAATTTTAACACACAGAACTAGTTTCAAGTACAAAACTATTCAAATATTTCAGTTAAAACAGAAGATAAACCAAACCTCTTTCCTGAACAACCTCCTACTTCTGTTCCCAGGTCTTTGTCCCAGAGGTTACAACCGTCTTGAAAAGGGTCTATAACTTGATTTGGCTGGAGGGAGAAACAGTCCCACCATCTTGGAATTACACCACCACCACAGTAATTCCCAAAGAGGAAAAGGATCTTAAAGAATGTAGTTCCTATAGGCCTATCTCCCTCCTAAATGTAGATTATAAAATATTTACAACCATTCTGACAAACAGAATAAACCCACTCCTGACACAAATCATAAAAGCTGATCAGACTGGGTTTATTGAGGGAGACAGGCCAAGAGGGGGTCAGAAGAACAATCTTCTAGACCTGATAAACACTGCACCCCCCCGCCCGGCTTGCCTTCTCGGCCTAGACGCAGAGAAAGCATTCAATGATTAGATTGAAACTTTCTGTTCGCAGTCCTGGAGAGGTTAGGCTTTCCGGCCTTTCCTAGCGCGGTGAAGTCCTCTATGCTGCCCCACAGGCCTGTGTAAGAGAATGGGGCATCTTGCAAAGGTCTGCCCTGGTAGAGGTACCCGTCAAGGTTGCCCGATGTCCCTATTACTGTTTGCCATTTACTGCTGAACCCTGGCACAGGCAATTAGGGAGGACCCTAACGTAAGGGGATTTCTCATAGGGGACAAGGAGGACAAAATCGCATTATATGGACAATGTGCTGCTCTACAAAACAAATCCAGAAGAGTCCCTGCCTAAGGTCTGGGACTTACTGAATAAGTTTGGTACACTCGGATATGCCCTAAATAAAATAAAACTGAAATCTTAACATTTTATTACACCCCTCCTGAAATGAATAATATCCTCCCTTCGGTGGAGCTCCCAAAATTAAATATTTGGGAACTATATCCTCAAGAACTTAAATCAACTCTCTGCTAATAACTTCAACCCTCTTACACAGATCAAACAAGACAAAAAATGGGAACTCCTGAACCTGCCCTTACACTCCCGAATTGAAACAATATCTATGAGCTTCTTACATAGGTTCCTATACCTCTTTCAATGTCTCCCAGTCAAGATTTCTCGCACAATTTAAGATATGGCAAAGAATAATTATGGCATTCATTTGCACTAACAAAAACCTAGAATAAAAACCCAGCTACTTAATCTAACAAGAAAGGGAGGGACCCACAGCAACACACAAACGCCCGACAGGGGCAGGGCGCACCGAGAGCGCCTTGAAGAGATAAAGACTGCCTCCTCCTGCCAGCATACTTTCTTGAGGGTGTTAGCACGTCGACACTGTGCATTGACTGCCCCAGCCACCCTCCAACCCAAGCCCGACCCCGACACTCAATTTATAGGCCCTCCACATCACATGACTTCCTGTTGCCACATTTTGTAAGTCCCCACTTCTCCATTAGCAAGTTATACTCGACTGCCTCTAGAGGGTACTCCTTGCACAACCTCCCTATCCACTCTTTACCAACATACTCTTTTCTGCTCTTCTACCACTCTACCTACATTGGCTTCTTCGCTGCTTCTCTCCATTCCTATTTAGTCTATTCACTGCCTATCCCCTCCTACTCGCTGCCTTCCAAGCCTCCCCACCCGTTGCTGTGCACCCCGCAACCATCTTCCATTCCCTCCGCGGTCACTAGGAGTTGCTATTTCATCCCTCTGTCCGGGGCCTGACCCAGTACGCTCTAGCCTCCCAAATGCCTGGTTTACCATCTTTCCCGGCCTTAAGAACACCTGCCCCTGCCCAGGGTGTCTGAATGATGTACCCTGTGCACCAAAGTCCACAGCCCTACCACTACACCACTGTGGCAGTCACACAACAGAAAGCACAGCCTAGACCCTTATACTTCTACCACCCATCAGCAAGAGAGACCATGGGTGCCAACTCCCAATGCTTCGCCTGGGCCATCCCAGCCCTCCTGATACTGGTCTCTCTCTCCTACCAGACCACACTCCCTACACTCATGCTGCTGCACCCCCCAACCATATCTTGGTCTCTCAACTGCCACCCACACTGGACACGAACCTGGGGCCACAGCATACACCTCCCCTCCACTTGCCAGGCCCCCCTGCCTTTCTGGAACCCCCTTGGACCCAACTCCTTACGGCTAGTCCCACCCTTCATGCTCTACCCATTCCATGCACCCCAGAGGTTGACCCCTCAGCCCGAAGACCAAAAAAGGACACCTGTTACTGCTGACCATTGGTTAGAATTATCACTTTATTACTGCTACTCTTCAGAATTGTCCACCCCAATCTGGGCCCCAACTCCCACATGGCCACCCAAGACCTTTTCTCTGGGCTCCTCACTGCCTTCCTGAATATCTGCAGCTTGCTAAAAAATCTGCTGGGCTCCAATGCTGGGTCATCAACACCAACCCGCATTATTGCTCTAGTGGAGACATGGCTCTCCAAATCCCCGTCTCACTCCCTGGATACACCCTCTATAGGGAAGATCGATTAGGCAAACGAGGGAGCGGATGTGCTGTTTACTTATGTGACACCATTATTGGTCATGCACTCTCCGCTCCCAAGCTTGACAATGGAGCCCAGGCCCTCACCCTCAAAATCATCCCTGATCCTACCAGAGGTCCACTCTACATCACAGTCTCCTATGTGCCTCCTAGGAACCAAAACCCAGCTATCCAGTCACTAGCAGAGTATCCCTCAACCCTCCCTCACAAAGCTGAACAAGTCTTATTAGGGGACCTTAATGTCAATTGGCTTGGCTCCTCAGTCTCACAAGGGATTCCTTTGCTGCTCTTGACATGATCCAATTAGTCTCCCAGCCCACAAGACTCAACCCCACCAGAGGAACCAGCACCCTCCTGGACGTCATAGTCTCCAACCGCCCCCAAAAAGTCCAGGAAATTAAAATCCTTTCGGACTCCTTAAGTGACCACTCCCCCATCTTCTTCCTCTGGTCCTCTGCCATCCCCAAACCAGTAACTCAATCCTCTCTTCGTAGGCGCCTCCGCCCAGGCGGCCTTAAAAAACTAAGGCACTATCTCATCCAGATTGACTGATCCCCCATTAACCATGTCTCAAGCACTGACACCGCACTCTACCTCTTCACAGGAGCCTTTCAACAAGGTCTGTGATCTCTATGCACCACTCACCAGACACTGCTCAAAAAAAAAAAAAAAAATGCGCCCTGAGTCACCCCATCGCTGCTCCAAAAACTCCGCAAGAGGGATGACCTTGTGTATGTTGCTGCAGAATCTGGCCGAGTGTCAGATAGCAAGCCTACAATGCTGTGTGCAATCAGTGCACATGGGCCATCTGCAAGGCCAAAGCGGAGAACTATCAGACCACCCTTACCTCCTCCTGGGGCTCAGCCCGGACCTTCTGGCATAATATAAAAGAGCTAAATGGGAAAACATGTCCCCCTTCCCCATCCCAGCTTTCTGTTGTCGGCTCTATTACCACGGCCCCCCTCACCATAGCTAACTGCCTTAATACCACCTTCACTGATCTAAGTTCTGCCCTCACCAGTAGTTTCTTCGAAACCGTGCCGGAGTCTCAACCACCTGTCCTACAATGCCCCGACTTCCTCCTACGCAAGATTTCCACCCAAGAAGCCAGACCATTCCTGCAAAAAGCCCTGGGCAGCAAGAGCCCTAGCAACGACACTCTGGACACCAGGATCCTGCACCAAGTACCTGACAATGTCCTTGTCCCACCGACTGGCTTACTAAATCGATCCCTCTGTCTGGGACAATTCCTCAGTGTCTGGAAAATGGCTATCATCACACCCATATACAAAAGTGGTGATAAGTCCTCCCCAAAATACTATAAGCCACCCTCCATATTCCCCCCTCTTTCCAAAGCCATCGAAAATTGGTGGCCACTCAGATCACTGAGTACCTGACCAAATATACATACTATGCCCTGAGCAGCATGGTTTTTGCACAGGACACAGTACCAACACAGCCCTCCTTGAATTCTCCAACTATCTGCACTCCTCCCTTGACTCTGGCAATCTTGCTGGTGCAGTGTTCATTGACCTCCTCTCCAAGGCCTTCGACACCGTTTGCCATCTCCTCCTGCTTGACTCCCTCTACCAAATCGATTTCTCTACTGGTCTTCTCGCCTAGTGCTCCAGCTGCCTCTCAGCTCGTTCCCAGTGCATAAAAATCATGGGACCTTATCCAGCACCGGACATAGTCTGGTCCGGGTCCCCAGAGGCTCTATACTGGGGACCCTCTTGTTCAGTCTCTACCGCAACACCCTGCCCAGTGCCTGCTCTGGCAAAATTCTTCTTTACACAGATGATGCCATTCTCTTTGCCTCTCGCTATAAATCTGGCTCACTCCAGGACTCTCTCCAGCTCACCTTTAACCAAGCTGAAAAATGGTTCAAAGATCATAGGCTTGTTATAAACCTAAAAAAGACCAAGTCTATGCTATTCATCCACCACCAAAACAAGTCCAAAAATGCCTCCCTTCTAAACCTTCCCAGCACACAGCACCCCTAGAGCAAGTGTCCACATATAAATACCTAGGGATTACCTTTGACACGGCTCACTTTTCACCACCACATAAATGCCCTCTCAGCAGCCACCAACTCTCAGTTAGGCCTTTTCTACCGGCACAAGGACTGCCTCCCTCCCCATGCGCTCCGGCTGACCATCACATCCTGTCCTTTGTGGATTATGGCCTGCCAATATATGGTACTGCGGACAGCAGTGTTGTCAGTAAAATCCAAATCTCTGTAAAAAAGGCCTGCAGGCTCCAGACCGGGGCACCCAGACTTACCCATACCTGCCTACTCTATGCCACCGCAAACCTCCTCAATTTTGAAGAAAGACTCCACTACCAAACCTGCCTACTATCCAAGAAAATTCTTCTCGGGCTCCCCCCCAGGGGTGGCTGCATCCCTTCAACAGGCCACCCCAACAGTGTCCACCCGCAGCTCAGATAAGGCCACCCTACTGGTGTCCAGGACCAGGGCCTCCCTAGCCCAGTGATCCTTCTGCTACAGGGCCCCCTCCTGGTTCAACTCCCTTACAGAAGACATCACCAATATGCTCAAAATTGGTCCATTTAAAACTGCCCTTCGTGACCGCCTTTTTAACTCGCGCTGCTGTAAATGCAACTAACTAAATCCCTGCGCCCTCCTCGGGCCTCCGAAGACTCATGCCATCCTGCTCTCTCCCACCTCGACAAAGTCCTCTGGACTGCTCACCCCCCCCCTTATCCCTTAGTTGCTCCGATCTGAACATACTTTTGCCACCCTCATTGTCACAACATTGTCGGGACTTGTGTCTCCCAGTTGTGTCACACGCTACCTATGGAAACTGACTGTACATAAGGCTCTGCATCACTGTAAGAATGCTTTCTCACTGTGATCTATGTATGTTATGTATTCAATGTCTATTTAGAATGCTGTATTACTGTTTTGTCTTCACTGTGACGAGGTGCCTTTGTAAACGAGTCTCTGACTCAAAGGTTGTAAATCCGATTGTTACAAATAAATAAATAAATAAATATACGGGGGAAGGGCAGTCCCCAACCTGGAGGATTACTTTCTGGCCTCCCACCTCCAGTGTGCCCTTCTCTGGTCAACACCAGGTTACCAGGCATTCTGGAAGATTATGGAGGGGAAGATAACAGAGGGTACCCCTCTATAAGTGAGAATATTCACTTCCAAATTATTGGTACAGGACCCAGGCCCCTCATTATACTCAGGAATACCCTGGTAGCAGTGCACAGACTTTGGGTAAAACAAATGCCTTGGGGAACTGTGGCCACTGAGAAGATCTGCGTGGGATGGAGACGTCGAGCTGGCAAGACAAGATCTTACTTTTAGGAGACGGAGCAGGCTGGGTCTGAACTCCCTTGGACAATTTCTGGATGGTAATACAATTAGGGAATTTTCAGATATTAAAATACAGTTTCAGCTGAGGAATTCAGACCATTTTAGGTACCTTCAGCTCAGTACCCACATTCAGAACCTTCAAAAGCAACATGGCCCTATAGTGGAACAACAGGGACTGCAGGTCATTATGAATGAGAATATGACCTCACAAATAAGTAAACGTCACATCTCTGCTATCTGTGGGGCATTCAGAAATAGAGTAGGTGGGAGACTGAGCTGGCGAGCAACTACTAGAGAAAGAGTGGGACACTGTTTTCACTCAGGCACACCACACAACTTACTCCCAGAGATGGAAAGAGTTTGCTTGGAAAATCAGATCACGTTTCTTCATCACTCCGGTGATGAAGAATAAATAGGACAGGGGACACAACCCAGCTTGCTGGAGAAACTGTGGGAAGGGGACAACTAACCACCTGCACATCCTGGGGCTCTGCCCGAATCTGACCCAATTCTCGAGAGAAGTTACTGGGGCCCTAGAAAATACTGTATATTTCCTTTAGAAGAGCCTCTTAATACCAACGATCTGGTGTTGGGCTGGTTCCCAGGGGAGTGAAGAGTAAAGACCAGATATATCTGTGGAATATCCTGGTGACTGCTGCCCACAAAGCCATCACAAGAAAATGGCTACAGCCAGCCCCACCCCTACTAGAACACTGGAGTAAGGTGGTCAAAGAGATCCAAGATATGGAGGAACTGACCCACAAAATTAACTCTAGACTCTCAGTCTTTCTAAATAGATGGACGAGATGGATAATGTGGCAGAAGGCACTGAAGGGGATACCACAAGAATGGGGGGCCCACTAAGATGGGGGAGGGGTAGGGAGAGTCTGACTTGAGGGAATCTCCTAATACAAGATATAGTAAACTCACCTTACCAACCTGCACTTATAAGAAATCAGAAGGGTAGAAAGGGGACTGTGCTAAAGGACTCCTCATATTTAATGAAGAATTTGTAAGAAGTTATGTTAAAGTATAAACTAAGTAAAATTCTATGTATTAACTGAAATGAGCGGTCACTTGAAATAAGAGAAATGTAAAAGCATCTGAAAAAATAAATTCTGCATGTATGCCTGTAACCTTAATACACTTGAATTTAAAAAAAAAAAATGTATGCGCACGGGGCTGGAACATTTACTTTAGTGTACCCGGAAGGGGAAGGGATCTGGCTACCTGCTCCTCGATAGGATTTACAATCCCTTCCCCTATTAAAACCATGAAGGGAATAATTCTGAAACAAGTACAAAGTCCTCTGTAGGTAAGCTAACAGTGGGGAGATTGGGGATTAATTTGTAAACTGTGAGAACTGTTGCTCTTTAAGGCATTCATCAGAGACAAGGATCTCCAGAATGACAGCACAGAAAGTCAGTCTGCTGCTCTGGATTCTTAGTCAGAGTTCAGCTTTTACGGGTGTGGGGGAGGGATTTGTTACTTGCCATTATACAACATTTCTGACCTTTTCCAAATGTTATACATGGAGCGATCCACTCTGGGTGTGTGTCAAAGCTAGTTACTACTTTTCCTGAGTGGATGATGGCCCTCGGTCAGTGCCTCACAACCCACTCCATGCTGTTATTGTACTACTGCCAACTACCAAGCTTGGATCATTTCTTATGTAACAGATCTTCAAGAGGCTCTCCATACAACCAGTACACATAACTGTAATCCATGTTACATACTGTAACCAAGGAACATAGCAGGTAACTGGCAGGGGTGCAGTTTAGGAGTGAACAAAGAAGAAATGTATGTTTTTACACAGAGGTTGGTGGAGTCCTCTGTAATTAACTGTGACACAATGGGGTATTTTAAGGGGACAGGAAATTTGTAGCTAACTGGCAGCAGTTAGTAATGTTCCTGTTAATAGAAATGAAATGCATACTTTCAAATTATCCATAGTTAGCTGTACCTGAATAAACTCTGATGTAAATAACTACATTTTCAATTGTTTTCTTTTCATAGACAACATTCTGTACAATTTTATTCATGGAACCAATAATCTGGAGTATTTGTTTTTTGTTTAAAACATTTTATTAAATATTTGCAAGCAAATACATAAAACAAAGACAATAACATTGCATAGACAAGGGTGCAATGCTATCACAGGATATAAATCTAAGATTACTTACATAGTATACAGCTAGGAATCATATTTTATTATTTTGTAAACTTTATTTAAGTTGGATTCGTACAGACAATCTACTCGTCCCCCATTTTGGGAAGGTAGCGTTACATTAAAAAAAACAAAAAAAAAACTTGGATACAGGAGCTAAACCACCTCTACTGATGTAGTTAGAAACTAATGATTGGATGCATACAAAAATAAGTAGAAATTAGTTCCATATTAAATTAATACTGCTATCCAAGCTTGTCACAGTAGTAAACATTTTGTGGCTGTAAGCTGCAATGGTGCTTACCCTTCTTCCTTCCCAACATAAAAGAGCAAGAAAACAGTACTCCACCTAATAAAGGCACATTGGGAATAGATAGATGAGGAATGTCAATGGATCTGTACGTCATTTTCAGAAGGCCGGGAACCAATCCAGCGGGAGTGCCTGCTCCAAGGGGGCCCCAGATCTCCTCATATTTTTCTAATTAGCTTCTGACTAAATACGGAGTTCTCTCCAGTTTCATTATCTGGAAAAGAGAGGGTAACCAGGTGGCCACAGAGGGAGCCTGCTGGAGCCTCCAATGTGATGTCAGTTCCTGCATCCCCACCACTAGGCCCAACCTCCACAACTCATGTCCCCTCATAGGTTTCCAGGACCCCTGATTCGAAAGCCCTACAATAATTTCAGCTGGATCTAATCGAGGAGTTAAATTCAGGGTTCTAGACAAAATGCTTACCACTCCTTCCCAGAATTTCTGGACCTTTGGGCAGTCACAAGCCATATAGTAAAAGGTGCCTTCTTGTGTTTGACATTTATAGCAATAGAGGGAGGACCCTGGGTCAATTTTATGGGCTAGTCTGGGACTGTGGTATAGCTGTATAAAGAAGTTATATTGGATAATTCTCAGGTGATCATTTACAGAGCATTTCAAAATGTTTTTGAAAATTAGATTCCAGTCCCCTTCTGTGAAAGCATCTGGGTATAAGTTCTCTTCCCAAGATTTCCTTATTCTTTTCAGAGGGTTTGGAAGGCAATTTAGTAACATCCTATATCATCTGATTAGTGGTTTGAATCCCTGGATTTAAAAATATTTTGCAAAGAGCTCCTCTAAGGGGGAGCGTTGTACATTTTGGGGATTCGGTCCTGTCAGCAACCTCGCTTCTATCTTGGCTTTAAGCCTAAAGAAGAGGAAGTAATATGTTGTGGAGAGCTGGAATTCCCACTTGAGAGTCAAGAACTGGCGTACCTTCCCCTCCTCTAGGACTTAACCCAGTCTAAATAACCCTCATGCTCTCCATTTTGCAAATCTCCTGCTGTCATGCTCGGAGAGCCCCCCCAAAAAATCACCGACTTCTAAGTCATATCCTGTGAGAAGCATGGAGGGACCCCCAGCATGGGACGGCTGCAGCCCATGCTCTCCAGGTTGCTCTGGTGCAGGGGTTTTTAATTTTAAGCGGGTCTTTATCCCTTAGTGAACTGACCAACAGGGAGTAGTACAAGTCTGAGTCTGGTCTGGACTCCATATCCCGCCAGGAGGGGGCATCTCTACTTTCTGACAAAAGGTCTAGTATATGAGCTAGTTGTGCCACCAGGTAGTATAAGTGCATGTTAGGTAGTCCTAAGCCTCCCAAGTGTTCTGGGTTCCATAGTATTTCCTTCCAAATTCTAGGTTTCCTGCCCTGCTACAGTAGCAGTTAGCACGTCCCCTCCAGTGTCCAAAGGTATTTTATAGGGATATCAATAGGAATGGTTTGGAAAGATACAGGGCATGTGGAAGAATGTACTTTTTAAATTAGATTAACTCTTCCCAGAAGGGTCAAGGGCAGGGCTTTCCAATTGGTGCAATCCTCCCTGATTTTTTTGTATGAGGGGTATATAGTTGATTTCAACAATTTGGGAGAGTTTACTGGGAAGAAGAATTCCTAGGTATTTGATTTGCTTAGTGGGAGCTATGGAGGTGCCTGCGATCACAATAGATGTTTTCTACCTTCCTAGTGGGAGCCACTCGCTTTTGTCCCAGTTAATCTTGTGTCCTGATAATGGCCCATCTTCCCAAAATATTTTGTTAAGGGCCGGTAAGGCCTCTTCAGGGTTATCTAGGAACAAAAGGACATCATCGGCGAATAATGAAATTACCTGATTTGTCCCTCCTGTCTTGTAACCCTGTATAGCTGGGGTGTTTCATATTGTGGATGCCAAGGCTTCCATGGTAAGGACATAAAGCAGGGGTGACAAGGGACAACCCTGTCTCATCCCCCTGGACAGGATGAATGGCGCCAAGATGGTGTTGTTAGTAAGTATCTGGGCTTGGGGGTTATTGTATAGGGCTCCAAGCCAGGTAAGGAAGGGTCTACCCAAACCAAATCTATGGAGTACTGTGAACATGAAAGGAGGCCTCTGTTGGGACCCCCTTCCCCCCAGTCCACCAGTGTATTATGTTGATGGAATGCCTGAGGTTATGCTTGGCCTGACGGCCCCTATTAAATCCCCCCTGGTCCGAGTGAATGAGATCTGGGAGGGTACCCTCTAACCTCCCCGCAAATATTTTGGCTAATATTTTATAGTCAGCATTAAGAAGGGATATGGGGTGGTAAGAGACGCATTTTGTGGGATCCTTTCCCAGTTTGGGAAGTACAACAATAGTGGCCA
The DNA here is from genome assembly GCA_016271365.2 of Neoceratodus forsteri. Classification (NCBI taxonomy): domain Eukaryota; kingdom Metazoa; phylum Chordata; order Ceratodontiformes; family Ceratodontidae; genus Neoceratodus; species Neoceratodus forsteri. The sequence goes on from CM028137.1 coordinate 361,389,953, forward strand.
TCCCGAGGGAAGGAGGTAAAACACCCTCCTTGAGGGACAGGCAGAGGACTTCTGTTAAGAGCATTCCCAGGGTGTCCCAAGTGTGTCTGTAGAATTCAGCGGGGATCCCATCCGGGCCCGGCGATTTCCCCTTGTTAATCTGCCAAATGGCCTCTTTGACCTCCTCGGAGTTAATGGGCATATTTAAATTGCTTCTCGAATTAACGCTCAGGGAAGGTAAAGCTAACCCCCCGCCGGAAGGTCTCAGGGGCTCCACCCGGTGGGAATTGAGAGGTGTATAAAGAGGCGTAGAGCTCCCTAAAAGTATCATTTTTTTTTCTTTCTGGTCACAGGTATGAGGGCCGCCTGCCCTGGTCATTTTAAGAATGGCCCTTTCCGCTTTTTTACGTTTTATTAACCCAGCTATTTGCCCGCTTTGTCGCCCTCAAAGTGTGTATATGACTTATAAATTAGGAGGTCCCGCTCCAGTTTCCTGGATTCTAGTTGGTTCAGGGTACCCTTCAATATTTTAAGTTCTCTGAGTAAGCATGGTTTGGGGTCTGCCATGATCACCTTTTCTAGCTTATGAATATCTTGGGAAAGAAGGCCTTCTCTTTTAAGGGACTGCTTTTTTCGGTAGGCTGCATATGAGATAGTCTCCCCTCTTTTTTTTTTAAATCATATTTTATTGTTTTGTATGCAACAATCAACATTACATTTGAACACACGTAGGCAGGCATATATTGAGTTGATATAAATCCACATTTTTACAGTAACTAGAAGATTAATGCCCCTATACATCGTTACTACACATGAGGGTTACCAAATAATGTAATCTTAAGTAACATCCAAAGAAAATAAAATCTATGCCAACTGCACACAATTGTGTCAAAAGCACATCCTTATAAATGAAAAAATAACGCCCTTTTTTCATAAGAAAGGATTAAACAGCCATGAGCAGGGCACCAATTCAAGGTTAACAATATCGTGCTCCTAAGAAATAAGGGTAAATTGCCCCATCTAACATCGATTTTGTACAGATAGTTACATAGATTTCTCCCCACCAACACCCCAAAGTCTCCCCTCTTAAGAAAGCCTTTAGTGCGTCCCAAACAGTGTATGTGGGTCCCCTTATCCTTGTTTAAGACAATAAATCCATTAATCTTAGTTGTGTAGTGGACATATTGGGGGTCTGCAAAAATGGTTGGGTCCATTCTCCAGGAAGTTTCGGAGGGAGCCTGTGGTGTAGCCTGCACCTTCAGTAGAAGTGGAGCATGGTCCGAGATAAGTATGGGTCCATATCTAGCCTGCTGTTACCATAGGAGTGGGGACAAAGATGTAGTCTAGTCACGTATAGTCGTGGGCATGAGAATAAAAAGAGTATTCTTTGTCCCCGTGGTGTGTGTATCTCCAAGATTCCACCAGGGCCCTCCCTGCGATCAACTCCTTCAGCGCTGCAACGCTCTTGGGGTAGGGTTTTGATTTGTTTCCGTAATGATCCAGGACCGGATCTAGGTAGGTGTTAAAGTCTCCCACCATCACTATGCTATCTGGGAAGGGAGCCAGGGTCACCCCTAAGTAGGTGAAAAAATCTGGGGAATTAAAGTTGGGCCCATAGATGGATACAAATGTAAATCACCGCCCCCAAAGGTCTAGCTCAGCTATTACAAATCTTCCTGTGGATCTGCTACTCATTTCGTAATTTATGGGGCAGGCCGGACGGAGCCAGATTGCCATTCCTTATGCCCTGGAGGTGAATGGTGCCACCAAGAGAACCCCTCCCATGACTGAGCCAGCCTGTTTGCCTCGTCTTTACTGAGATGAATCTCTTGCAGCAATACCACATCTCTTCTTTCCTTCTTTATGTATGACCATATCCTTCTTCCTTTTACCACTGTCTTCAGTCCATTAACATTCCATGACAATACATTTAAGTCTGCCATCTTAGAAAAAACATAATATAGCCACTTCTGATTTGTAGTACCCTTGAATAGTGTCCATTCTGTGTAAATATTGTCTGTTGCATTCACAATTTTTAACTTTAACACCCTTTATATCAAACACAAAAACTCCCCCTACCCCCTCCCACAAACAAAATCTCCCTGTACCCAAACTGTTGCTTTCCTACTCAGAACCCCTCCCGAACATCTACCCCCCCATACTCTCTAACCAGATTCTCCCTTCAACCCCCAAATTGCAATACTTGTACACTGTATCTCTCACCCTCTACTTATCGTGGAGTGAGCCGCTAAATCTACCACTACAGAAGAAGGAAAATATTTTAAATGGGAACATCCTGTGCTGATAGCGTGATTTTGTGGTGCAGGAGGCCTGGACTGCCAACCCCAGGTGGGCACCTGCTGAAGCGAAAAGCCCACCACTCAACCTTCGGAGACATCTGCCACGAGTGTAGTCAGGGTAGCAGACAGTAGGACCAGCTCTACACCCACAGTGGTGCACGCAGTGATAGTCCCCTGTTGCTTCAGTAAGCATTAATCACAGACAGAGGACGGCTCTGCCAGTGGATTAATGCCCGCTGGGGGGGTTGGTGCCCAAGGGGTCCAACCACCCAGCAGGCATTAATCACTGGCACAGCACGACGCTGGAAGTGATTAATGCGCTTGTAACATAGGCTCGTTGCAGCGGCGACGAGCCTATGTTACCGGTGTGTGCACCTTGCTGCCGGCGACCCTACGGACACAGGGACACAGAGACAGTTTGCTGAATGACAACGGTTTATTAAACTTACAGTGACAGCAGTTACCAAAATCGGTTACAGGGTTCAGTCCAGCATCCATCAATGATTGCGGTGCGGGGGGGGAGTCCCGGTGCCATCGGAGCGATCAAAAAGGTGCAGGGCGGCAGACGGCTGTGTAGTGCAAAGATCTGCGGCGCTTGCAGCTGTCGAGTGCGTGGCATGCAGATTTGTTGGTGGTGGGTGGGGTCCAGGGCCGTGCGTTGCTCTGGTGATGACGTCATCATGTACAGTTCCTTACAGAGGCCGGCTGTCCTGCGGGAGACAGGAGAACGTTACCGGCCCGTGCACCGTCACGCTGTGGATGTGAAAGCTCTGGGAAGCAGGGGGCTGCCGGGTGACCCATGGTGCGCTGCCGGGCTGGATCTCGGCGTCCTCTGCTTCCGCTCTTGCAGGTCGGGTGGCCGCATTCTCGAGGTGTGTGCTCGTGGGGGCTGTGCCTGGGAGGTCTGCGGGAGCTACTGTCTGCTGCGGGGTGATGGCAGGTTGCTGGTCCGGGGGGGCTGTTCCACGCTGCCTGCTGACCCCCCAGTGCTGTCCTGGAGTGCGGCACAGGCTGAGGGCTCCGGCTGCTCTGTGGATGGGTTGCTGGACTCCAGGGGTAGGGGTGGGGGCTGACAGTGGTTTCTTGGCACTGGACAGCACGGACGACCACCTGTTCCGGTCGGTTGCTGAGGGAGACCAGCAGCTGCGTAGACTGGTCTTCCAGCGATGGCTGGTTACAGACATGATCTCTCTGCTCGCCAGACCAGCCTGGGACAGCATGGTGACCGCTGTGCTCCGGATGCTGTGGTTGGTGTACTGGATGGAGAGCTGGGCGTCATCTGATATTTGGGGCATGAGGGCACCCAAGTAGTTCTTGCTCATCAGTTGGCGGCTGTACCAGCAGTCCCGCTCCCTGGGGCCCAGCTGGTCCACTCTCCGAGGGTGCAGGTACAAGGCAGGAGCGTTGTGTGGGCAGCGCTGTATGTACTTGCGGTACATTCCCACTACATAGTCTCTGCTGCCAGGGGTGCTGTACAGTACTCCCCTCAGAGTCTGGCGCGTGGTGTCCCCCAGCTGCCCATGGTTCTTGGTCTGCTCGTTGAAGGACAGCGCCAGGAACTCATTGCACTCGTCATCAGCCTGGACTGTGAAGGAGTTCTGGTGCAACTCTCTCTGCCCCTCTCTCCCCCTCTGAGCAAGACCCAGCTGAATTTCGAACCACAGCCTGTGAACCAGGCCTGACGGGTCTCGGGCTCAGCCTCTCGCAGCTGTGGATTTTGCCAGGTCGCTGAGGCTGATGCTGGGGTGGTGGGTGGCTGTGTCCTGCCCAGCACGCCGAGTCCTTCAGGACGGCAACAACACATTGTTCGTCCACGAACTCCCAGTCCATGATAATGTTCAGGACCCTTTATTTTGGGGGCCGGTCAGGTAGCCTGCAGTCCGCACGCAGTCCAACAAAGGAGCCGAGGCTGTATTGCTCCTCTGCTCCATCCAGACAGAGGCGAGAACTGGCGTGAGGCATGGCTGCCAGCTTAGCTGGGGAGACAGTTTTGAGGTCCATCTGCTGTCCTGTGTCTCTCAGCCAGTCTGTGAAAACGCTACGAGGCCCACGCAGTATTTTTGTGGGTGTTTGCCTCCACCCTTCAGTCCTCCAGGCTGTCCAGCTGCTCCTCACTCACAATGGCATGGCGTGTGTCCTGTGTGCTGCATGCCCCCCAGCTGGTGGTCGCTGCGCAGGAGCTGCAGGTGCTGCTGGATGCAGGGCTTTCAGGGTCTGCTGTCTGCCTGGGGGTTCCCAGGTGTGTTTCCTGGGGCCTCTCCCTGCGGTGGCACTACTGTCCTGGTTACACAATGGTTGCTCAGTGCTCCTACCTGTGCCTGTCGGCATTCTGCTGTCTCCAGGGACTGTGGTGCGCTGCCCGCAGGTCTCCTCCACAGCTCTGGTGTGCCTAGCAGCACTGTCTGGTGAGCAGACTTCTGCAACTGGAAACAACACTACAGTCTGAGCGGCCCCCGAGATCATCGGCTTGCATAGGATCTCCTTGACCCAGGGGCGTGGCTCCACTGACCTGCTGGCTGCTGGTTTGGGGTTTTCTGTCATGGGAGTTGCACTTGCCTTGCTGCAGCACTCGGTGGCAGCGGCGCCGAACTCCTCCTCCACCCATCGCGGGATGCCTCTGACTCCACAGAGACCGAACGTAGCGAGGCATCGGTCCATGTTTGAGCACTCGCTTTCTCCTCACTGTGCTCGACTGGTGTTGTGGTGACTTGCGGTATCCCGGGGTAAGCTTCTGTCACCCTCTGGTGATGGCACGGTAGCTGGCAGGTGAGCCCAGCGGGTTGCAGCTCACGAGCGCCGCGGGTGGTGTGAAGGGGTGGTGACAGAGCGGGCGGGTCCCCTCTACTGCTGCGTTGGCCACAGGTGGTACTAACCGAGCAGGCGTTACCTGTGGGTTAATCATTGCTCGGTTGGTGTCACCTGGGCCATTTCAGCCAATGCCGTTCCTCGCTTTGCCTGGTCTCTGCAGTGCCATGTTACAAATATGCTTAATCCAGTTTGCCTCTATTGCTCTTCCAATATTATAAAAGGTGCCCCCGCCTAGATGTGCAAAGTGCGATTAAGCCCGTAGTAAGCGGGTGCGTGTTGGGCCGAGCAACTTGTATTTACAGGTTTAGGTGCCTTCCCCCCACCACCAACACAGAATTCTCCTCAAATAAACCAAATATGGGTTTAGCATAATATTTCCAAATTTAACATGCAAAACAGCAGTAATAGAGTTCTCTGGGCAAAGAGTCAATGTTCAGAGTTTTAAGTAGCACGTAGTATTGTAGCCCAAGAGATAGCAGAATCAGAGTGCCTTGAGGCTTTACCTTTTGTGGGACAGGGTGAGTGAAGACTGGGAGCCTCCTAAGTCCTGCCCTGATGGGCCTCCAACCCTGGAATTACGGATCCAGAGGAACCCTCCCCTAAGACCCCATCCCTGAGATTACCTGGTGTATTGTCAATACAAATTAGTACTAAATTGTCAGTTTCAGCCTTCGGTGTCTCTTGCCCGATCATCCTGCTCGCATCGTCACAAGCCCTGCACATACTGCACTGTAGCTTCCGGTTCAGTGAACGCTCATTGTCGACTGCCAAGGTATCGAATAATCAGCCGCGCCGGGAAGGCCAGAATGGAGGGACAGTTTATTTCATGCAGTTTGCACTTAACTTCCACAAATGCTTGCTGCCAAGTCTGCAATGGCCTAGAAAAGTCTGGGAAGATGCTGACTCGAGATCCTTGCACTATGATGGGGTCGCTTTTTCAAGTAGCGGCAAGGACTGCTTGGTGGTCTTGGAATCAGAGGAACTTCACCAAAATGTGCCCGTGGCTTTTGGTCTGGTGTTGGCTTTTGACCAGGTCAGCAATGGACACTTCGTATTTCAAGGGAAATTGTTGGAGGGAGCATCAAGGTCTTTTGCAACCACTCTTTCATAAAAGTTAAACAGTCCTTCCCTTCCATACCTTCTGGGAGGCCCATGAGATGAATACTGCATCGCCTCTCCCGATTTTCATGGTCGTCCACCACTTGCTTTACAAATTCTTTGTCCTTAAGGGCTTGCTGTAAATCTGCAGACACTTGGGCTGTAGTATGCTCCTGGGCACTATTTCTGGATTCCGTTTCTGCTATTCGGGTCGCATGAGCCTCCACTGTCTCAGAGGTCGCATTTACCATTTGCTGTAAGTGTTGTATCTGGGCAGTCATTGTCAAAACCTGACTGCATCTGTGTGCCCAGCTCATATATCAGATCACGGAGCAGTCTTTCCAGATTTTGATAGTTGGCATCCATCATTGTGTTTGCAGCGTTTCCCTCGGAGTCAAGTGGGTTTTGGGTCTGAAAGATAAGGCCCCTCGTTGGATCATCAGGCCTCAGTGTAGTGTTCAAGTTAGGAGGCTGATTAAAGCGTCATTTTGCCTGGTTTTTTTTTGCAGATTTTGATGTAGTTGGCATTGAGGCTACAGGATCTATGCAAATGATGGGTTTTCTGGGCGATATAGTGCGGGATGGTTCAGGTTTTGAGTAGATTCAGTTGGAGCTCCGCTAATACATCTCCATTCAGCTCCTAGGCCACGCCCCCCCCCACTAGGTAGTAAGTGTACAGGACAACATACAACAGATTTATTAAATGGGATGGCAATGTGCCTACAACAAGTATTATTTAGGATCTTTATTATCTAATAGTAGATTATATAATATCTCCATCATTCAAGAAATAAACCATAACTGTTACGTAAACTTGTGGATGTTTTCAGTGTAGTGTGTTTAGCATAAAGCCATACCATTTAGCATATGTAATCTTTTTTCCAGTTTTTAGCATGCATAGCCCCTACCCCGGTAACATGACGACAGTTGCTGGAGTGCGATTACCGACTCATTATCTAGGGAGTCGGGGGGTGGGGGGAGGCGCATAACATGTCTATTTTTCCGAGTCCCAGGGGAGATACCTTGTCTATTTTTCCAAGTCCCAGGGGAGATACCTTGGCAATGATGGGTTTCTACACAGTCTGAGGGGGCCCCAGTAAGTTACACAGGTCACACACACATCGAATGTCCTCAAGTAGAAGTGAAGTCATGCAGTATGGCTTTACACCAAAGCAGAATTCTAGTGGGAGAGTTATCATACAGGCATACAATCCCAGACAGGAAGGGCAGCGCCTAACTCCCTAAATAAAGTGTTAAACAGGTTTCGGTCTCCTGAACTGGACCGAGGCGTGAGCTCGGCTTCAGTCAAAGGCCAGACAACACTATATCCACTACATAGTCACAAACTGTGAAGGCACCAGTTGCTTTTAGCAGTCCCATGTTAGCTCTGACAAAACACTTTGCATCTCAGTCCTGTGAAGGTATTGGCTTAGTGTTAAAGTAACAGCTTTGAAAAGGACACTGCCCCCAGACTTTTAGGCACTCAAAGCTGAAGGGTAAACCTGCTTTATAGTCCTGAAGGGACAAATTTTAACACAATGCTTCTCCATGACTGAAGGGTGGATCTGACCAGTCCAGTTCTGGGTGGCACTTTTACTCAAATCCTTAAAGATGGGGATGGCCCCAGCTGCTACTCACTGTTACCAGTCCCAAGACAATTTCTGAAGGATTTACCCCCTCAGGGCATTACAGGAAATGGCAGCCACCACAACTCGGCATCTGGACTGTTGCATTACTGTACTAGGGCAAGAAGGAAAAGAGGGAGGCTTCCCTCTGGCACTCACTGTACCCACAGGCAGGAGACTGACCAACTCACTCAAACTGAACTCTGAACTGCTCTCTCAACTACTGTTATCTGACTGACATCAAAATCTCAACTGGGACACTCCTGTCATGGGTCATGCTGCTGCAAGAGTTCTAAATACCATTTGTAACATGGCACCCAGACATCAGTGAAAGCCAGCAGCGCATTGGCTGAAATGGCACAAGTGACACTAACCAGCGGTGATTAACCCACAGGTGATTCCCTCGGTTAGTACCACCTGTGTTACAGACAGCAGCACTCATTAGAGCCTGCTGGGTTAGTACCCAGATTGTCCATGAGCCACAGGGTGCAGCACTGAGATGGGAATACACAGCGTGGAGATGCCATCAGGAGCGCACGGGGGAGCAGCGGCAGACACAGACAGCAGTAGTAGCTATCAGCAGAAGCCGGTAGATGGCAGCAGTCAGTCAGCAGCAATGAGGTGGCCGGCGGAGTTGCGCGCAGTGGTCCCCCGCCGAGTCGGAGGATGCGAGACACACCACAGGATGAACGAAAACAAATGCTGAACACGAGACGTATGGTGGCACACAAACACACAAGGTAGAGTACCCCAGTACAAGCATAATAACCGTGTCAATATTTGGTACTTGCACTAAATACCTTTCCCATACTGCACTGCTTCCAGCGGCGATCAGCATATACCGTCTAAGGAGAAATGATACAACACCTCGCTCCGAACACAAAAAATGTCCCGTTCTTGTCTCTGTCAGACAGTTATCCTCTCTTGCTGTTGGGTGTGAAATAGGCTCCACAATGTAAAAGAAATACAGGTTACTCACCTGTAACAGGAGTTCTAGGAATGGTATATGTTGTTCATCCACACTCATTGGCAGTATCCTTGCCGCTAAATCTGCCGGAAGGTCTTCGTTGCTCCTCCCACCCACCCGGTGGTGGTATCTCTCGCCCGCCTCCAGACGCCAGGATTTCTGGCCCGCTGGAAGCTCAGGTTAAAAGGCCGGGTCAGAGGAACAGGAAATAGGGATGAACAACACATACCATTCCTAGAACTCCTGTTACAGGTGAGTAACCTGTATTTAGGGACATGATATGTTGTTCATCCACACCTCATTGGCAGACTCCTGCAGTTCTCCGGGAGGAGGAGGCAAGACGACACCCCATATACTTACTTGGGAAAGAGAGACTGAGGAACTGAGCCCCAAAACCAGCATCCCGGGCGTGACTCAAGGCTCATGTGGTAGTGGGTAATGAAGGTGTTTGTTGACTTCCAGCAGCAGCCCCTGCAGATTTCCTGGATAGGGACGCCCTGAAGCAGCCACTCCAGAGCAGTATGGCCGGTAGAATGAGCCTCATCCTCTGGGAGGCTCCATGCCCGCTAACTTATAGCAGAGATCTATGCAGGAGGTTACCCACCTGCTTATCGTCCGCTTGGCTGCAGGTCTGCCAGATGCGGCTTCAGCGTAGGTGACAAACAGCTGGCGAACTCTCTCCCTAATTTCAGCCGCGCCCTTATAATAAGCGAGCTCCTTCTAGGATCCAGAGTATGGAGCCTATATTCAGCCTCCGAGGTGTGATTGGGGTAGAACACCGCAGAGTCAACACTCTGGTTAAGGTGAACTCCACACCACCTTCGGAAGGAATTTCGGGAAGCAGGGACAACCTTGTCCCTGTGGAAGACCACGGTAAGGAGACTCGATGGAAAGCGCCTGAGCTCTCCCATCCTTCTGGCTGACGGATAGCCACCAAGAAGGCGGTCTTCCCACAGGTGAGAGAGAGCACACCTGTGCATAGGTTCAATGGCTTGCCCATGAGCTTTGCCAGTACCAGCAGTAGATCCCACGGAGGGGGGGTTCCCGCGACTGAGGGAAATGTGATCGAGGCCTGTGCGCCAGACCACCTCTCTCTAAGCGCCATCGACTGCTTCCCGCCCGCGCCTGTAAGCAGAGATGGCTGCCAGGTGCACCCTTAGGGTCGCCGACTAAGCCCTTGACTGAAAGGGACCATAAATAGTCCAAGATGCTTGCCAAGGAACAGGAGGAAGGGTCCAAGCCCTTGTTCTGACACCAAATGGAAAACCTTTCCATTTGAAGGCATAGCATTTTCTGGTCGACTTCACGGACGCCTCAACTACATTGAGGACCTCGTCGGAAAGACCCAAAGCCTGAACCTAGCCGCCAGGAACCAGGCCGCCAGGGTGCAGGATTGAAGGTCCGGATGGAACACCTTCCCTGATTGATTGAGAGCAGGTCCGGGCGAGCTGAAGCTGCTCGCGCTGGAGTCCTGGAGCTGAGACTGAGGAGATCTGGTACCAGAACTGGCGAGGCCAGTCTGGGGCTATCAGAATCACCTGCGCTCTTGTCCCCCTCGCCTTGGAGAAGCACCTTGTGGATCAAGGGAAATGGGGGAAAGGCGAAAGAGGCCCGGGGTCCATTGCCTCGAGAAGGCATCCCCTGCAGCGAGCCCTGCTGAGGGGGCGGGCATGGAACAGACTCAGCTTCCGCTCTCCATGGAGGCAAACAGGTCCACCTGAGTGTGCCCCAAAGGAGAACAGATGCTGTACTACACTCCGCAGGAGAGACCACTTGGGATGCAGCCCCATCCGGCTCAGGGCATCGGCCAGGGTGTTGGAGGCTCCTGCCACGTGAATGGCTAGGAGATCCGCCCAGGCTGCGCACGAGTGGACCAAATGCGAGAGCTTCCTTGCACAGAAGCATGGAGCGCTGGCCCCGCCCTGGCGGTTTAGATAGTACATGGTCGTGGATTGTCCGCCTGACTGGACCACTTGACCCGGAGGAACGGAGCAAAGGCGGTGAGAGCTAGCGGACCCGCCGAGCTCCAGCAGGTTGATGTGGCATCGACTCTGCTGGGACCAGAGGCCATGAGCCCGGCAGCCCCAGATGGGCACCCCAACCCATCAGAGAGGCATCGGTCGACAGAGAGACTGGCTGCTCGGGCGGATTGAACGGATGCCCTCCTGCAAATGATCTGGAACGGTCCACCACTGAGAGCATTCCACATCCCCTGTGTCACCGAGACAAGCTGGTCCAAGGGATCGCAGCTGCCAGGACCACTGGCTGGCCAGTCCCTCACTGGAGGGATGATGTTCCAGCGGCCCAACGGACCACGCTGGTACAGGCCGCCATGAGACCCAGGAGGCGAGGAAGTCCCGGGAAGTAATTGCCCAACCAGAAATGATCGGGCAAAGGAGGAAAGAACTCGCCCTGTCCGCGAGAGCCGCGCCTGGCTCGAAGAGAGTCGAGCTGCGCCTGGATGAATAGAATCACCTGCTTCGCTCGAAGTTCGACTTGGCCTCGTGGATAAGGAGGCCCAGTTGAGAGCAGACCTGAGGGCCAGATCTCTGGACCACTCCGCTCTTCCTGGAGGGAGCTGCATCAGCCAGAGTCGTCCAGGTAAGGGTACACCTGACCTCGCTACCAAGAGGAATGCTGTCACCACTGCCATGCATTTGGTGAAGACCCTGGGAGTTGGAGACAAGTCAAGGGCATGGTTGAACTTAAGAGATCCTTCCGCCGGAAGCGTAAGGAATTCTCTGGTGAGACGGACGGATAGGGACGTGAAAAACGCTGTCCTGCAAGTCCAGAGAGCAGAACCACACGCTGCTCCAAGGATGGTATTATCTGAGCCAGAGTGACCATCCTGAAGGTTCGAGACCTTAGGAACTTGTTTAGGTCGGTAGGTTTCCAGAATGGGCCAGCCCCCGTCTGCTTGAACCAGGAAGTACCTGGACACAACCCTGGGTCTGGAAGGAGGGTCCACCACCTCTCTACCACCTCCTTCTGGAGGAGGAGAGGATGTCGGCTCGACGAGCCGCCAGTGAGGCTGGGGATCCTGCTTCGAGGGCTACGGCCCTGAAGGGTGGTGCCTGCTCGACTCCAGAGGCAGGCCTCTTCCCACCACCTTCAAGACCCACCTGTCCGTGGTAACAGCGACCAGGCGGAACGTGAAGTGCTGAGCTGCCTCACGGGGGCCCCAGGGGTAAGGTGACGGGATGGGGGCGACACCCCTCAGCCCGTCACTGGGCAGGTTTGAGGAGGGACCGCCGAGGGACCTCCGGGCCCTTCTCCCTGCCTCTCTTAGAGGAAGCCGCGGTTTGGGTTTGGGATGCCAAGGTCGAGCCTGCTGGCCCTGACGTTGCTGGGTCGGGGCTGGTGAAGGACGAAAGGGCTTAGGCTGTGGTTTGCGGCCTTATTGTCCTTCTGAGCGAAGAGACCGAGTCCAAGGTGGCATTGGACTTCTCGATCCTTCTGCAGGTGACCTTCCACCCCAGGGTCAAGAGGTCAGTCCTCAAAAGGAACATCCGCCAACTTGTGCTGGGTATCCGAAGCAAAGGTGGATATCTCAGCTAAGCCCGCCGGACGACAGCCACTGCGGCGCCACCGATCTGGCACATGAGTCCCTACATCCAAAGCAGTCTGAGCTGCTGTTTGGCCACTGCCCTGCTCTGGTCCCGCACCTGCTTAACCGTAGTCTGCAGATCGGCGGGAAGATGAGGGATGAACTCATCCAGGGAGCCCAACAGGCATGAGAAAAATGTGCCATGAGGATCGGCCGAACTGGCCTGACTAAGGCTTCAGAGAGGACGAAGGGACTTTTTCGCCCGACATAGTCCAATTTCTGGGACTCCTTGTCAGGAGGTTTGTCCACATCCTGGCGCTACGGGCGCTACTGAAAACGCTGTCGGTAACCAACCCTCAGCAGAGGGGTGTTCCCAAAAACTGACAAGGAACCGGTAGGGACCGCGATACTTTCCTGGCCATCCTGGCCAAGGCGCAGGGCAGGAAGCAGGGGCTGCCAAAGTTCCAGTGCTGGACCCACTCATGGCCTCGCCACCGAAAGGCCTGGCCGGAGAATCCTCGTCCAGAATCTCCGTGGGGGATACCTGGCCTGCTTTGGAACGGGTTCGAGCTCCATCCCGTAGACTCCGAGATGAGCCGGGCAGTCCTAGGAAGGACGACGGGCTATCACCATTGGCTGACCCTCCTGAAGACCCAAGTCCAGTCGCTTGAGAAGAAGGAGGAATCATCTTCGACTCGAAGAGTCCTCGAAGAGCTGCCTCTGGCCTGAGCCACCCTTCACCTGCCGAGGTCGGTCGGGAGTGAGGGTAACTGACAGCCGATGGGTAAACCCTTAGCCGACCGAGAATCTTGGTCGGAGCCCCAATTGTGGCTGTGGAGGCGGAGGTTCCACCGAATCGGTGGAGCAGCTGGTTTGCCGAAACAACCGCCTGGTATAGGCTCCTCGGACAAGTCGAGGGTGTGTCGCCGCTCCGGTGACAGTTACTTAATGGCCGGGAAGGCGCCGGAGTCGGCTTATTCCCGCCAGGGAGGAGTTGTTGCAACATAAGGTCCTCGTATCGGCCGACGTAATTTACACTGGCTTCCTCATCCGAGGAGGAGGATTTGCGACGAGCGGCGACGCCAGCTGCATCATGGGTGTCGTAGGACCGAGACCGCTTCTATGACGGTGGGAACGGGTTGGACCGCCAAGAGGTCCGAGACCGAGACCGAGAGTCCCGGAATTTCCGGGTCGAAAGGGAGGTGTCGCCGGAACTGCACTCCTTCGGCTCGAAGGTCCATCCGAGGGCTCCGAACCAGAGGCACAGGCGAGCCCACGGGATCCTCAACTCTCCGGGGAACCGGGAGAGGGAATCTCGGCTGTTAAAGGCGACAGCTCATCTAATGGGTCGAGAAAATCTCGACTTCATCAGTGGGAGTCTCGATCAACTGACCTGACGGGACACCGTGGAGGCCAGTGGTCAAGCCGAGCGGTCGATCGAAGCCGACTTCGCCGCACGGCCCGGAGAGGGACCTTCCGCTCCCCAAGAGCGCCGGACGAGGGACTTTACCCTTGTCCCTCTTTGGACCGAGAAAAGGTCCAGCAGACGCAGGCCCTTCTCCTTTAGTGGAGAGGGACAGACAAAGCTCCTAAAGGAAGCCGTAGGAAGAACCCAGAGAGAGCGGGATAAATGCCGCGGCCGAGGAAGATACGCCCGCCGCCTCTTCGAGGGGCTTACCATCCGCCGAGCTGATCCGCCGAGCCCGCCGCCACGGACACCGCCAACCGGCCTCCTTGGACTTCACCGAGGGAACGCTTCGACGCCCAGTTGCAATCGGGCAGCACGGTCTTCGAGGACGAGGGCCGAAAGATGAGCACAGGTCGCAAGCCTGCGGGTCGTGCTCAAGGCCTAAGCAGTAGACACACGGAGTGTGGATCCGTCCGAGACATCTTCTGCCCGCATGGGCATCTCCGAAATCCGGGAGTCGATTTATCCATCGCAGCCGCGAGGGATCGAAGACTGAAGTCTTTTTGCAAAATATTATTTTTAAAACCGCAAACGGAGAAATAGGAACCAGTCGCAAACGCAGAGCGTTAAGGAGGGAACCTGAGCTTCCAAGCGGTAAGGAAGATCTGGCGTCATGGGGCGGAGCCGAGAGTTATACCACCCGGGTGGGTGGGAGGAGCAAGCTTGAAGACCTTCCGGCAAGATTTAAAGCGGCAAGGATACTGCCAATGAGTGTGGATGAACAACATATCCATGTCCCTAGAATGTGCAGCGTGCATCGGGAACACGCATCCAGGCACATCATCACACTGACTGCAATGCAAGCAAAAGTAGGATATTGTAGGAGGCAGCAGTATGACTTCGGCAACTGTTCTGTATTTGTGAGCGATCTACGGCTCGCACAATGTCCCCGTCGCGCTTGCCATGTTACAAGAGCATTAATCACCTCAGCGTCTGGCTCTACCAGGGATTAATGCCTGCTGGTGGTTGGAACCCCGGACTTCCCGCTCGCGCACCAACCCCCAGCAGACATTAATCCACTGGTAGAGCCCTCCTCTGTCGGTGATTAATGCTTACTTAGAACCCTCTGCTCAGCAGAGCTGACCAGAAGGCTTAAAGGAGCCCTATAGGGATTTTACCCTTGTGCTGCCAAGGTCCTACCTAGACTGCACTGAAAAATGGGTTCTAGTAACCCAGGGGAGCCCAGGTGTTACACACACACACATTGCCATCATGAATATCTGGTGTTTCATTGTCCTATCCATGTCGAGAGGAACCTTTCCAATTAAAGAACTGGGCTGAATCTTTAAGTCATTTTACCCAGCTGAACGAAGCTGCTTTACTAAAACTCATTCCAACTATTTTTATTAAATTTTTTTCCACATGCATTTTCTACTCCTCTGTTGAAGCTGGCAAGCAGTTCTGGTCCTTCCCTCGGAGGGGACTTGCATCTCTGGTGGGCTTTCCCTGCACCTGCCCCAACCGGCCATTGCCCACGGGTTACCCCCGTGACAAGGCCGGTGGCGAGGGGTGCCAGCCTCCCCCCACCCCGGAAGCAAACATCTAGATTACTGGGGGGGGGGGGCACGCAGACACAGCCCACCATCAAGGAGCATGCCAGCTCTGACCTTTTCCGTTTTCTCCCCGGACGCATGCATGTGCAATGGGCGGTGTGACTGTCTCCACCTCTGCGGAGGCAGTCTACACCCTGTGCGTGGGTCCGCCCCACTCCAGCACCGCGCTTATGCTGCCACCGTGGCACTGAGTCCCCCCACCCCCCAAGGAAGGAGAGCTGTCATCGGATGCTCAATCCTTTCTCGCCCCAGCCGACCCCCGAGTGACCACAGTGTTTCCGGGAATCGGTCGTCGGGCATAGCACGCAGGTATACAAATTCAGCGCCAGCCCTCTGCACCACCGGCCTGCCTCTCATTCCAATTATTTTATTTTATGACCTATACTAGCTTATTAGTAACCTCAGTAAGTGTTTCTGTTTCACACTTAGGTGCTCAGTACCATTTTAGAACTGCGTAATTTCGTTTTTTATTTTTAATATAGCTTTTTATATGCTTTTTGTGTAGGTTTCTCCCACATCCCCCACCCCTGGGCCCCGAAACATGGCTGTATATGTGCATGGAGGTGCACGCACACAAACCAGAAGCCAGCTCAGCGCCATCTGCCCAACCATACTGCCGCCCGTCCACTCCAAGTTACCCCACCAGACCTCCACCTGGTGGGACGTAACTATGGAAGGGGTGACAACCCACCCCGGAGAGGAGAGCAGCCCAAGGCTCTCTCAATCCCGCTGGCCCCCAGGCCGGGCACCCCGATGCCAGACGTCATTCTCAAACCCAGGTCACCAGCATAGCGCAAGGTAAGGCATCCAGCGCCTCAACCCTCAGTGCCACCGGGCTGTGTAATTTAGTTTATGTCCCTCTCAATCACAGAGTTCTACAGAGGAACATGGGTGCATTGTGCCAACAATGGAAGAGCTAATCAAGGGACATAAACCACATCATACAACTCTAAAATGATATTTACTACCAGAGTGTAAATCACAGAACAAGCAGTTTCTATTGGGGAAAATGACTTGTAGGTTCAGTACTGTTCTCCTTTAAGCAAACATCAGAGTTGAAGACATCTCCCAAGTTCAATTAGACTTCAACCTTTTCTTTAATCTTGTCCCACAGTGGTTTCTCCTTTGGACATTCCCTGAATATGTGTTCAAACATTCCTGTTAAGACATTCACATCTGTAATATAAATCACTTGTACTCATGTGGTTTGTGTATAAAATGCAAAGTCAAGAATGAGCTGTTGACCTATCAGAGCCATGCTCAGAGCTGCTCAGAGTTCCATACTCAAGCCATGACATAGTTAAAACTCCACATTACTGGTTGCATGAAGAGAACGGAAACAAAATGCTGCCCATAAAAACACAAAACAACGAAAACTACAGTTTTTCACATTACTTTTTATTCAGGTGCAGTTACACATGGATGGTTTAGGAGTATAAATCTCATTTCTAAAAATATGAACATTGTAAAAGGCCAGAGAGAATGAATAATGGCCCACATATTCAGACGAGATGCATGGCGCATCCCTAGATGCCCAGGCATCTCTGGACTTGCGCGGGCCGACATTTGAGTGGCCATATTCAAAGGCCAGCGATGCGCCATGCACCCCTGACTGTGCCGCTGCACAGAATATTGTGATGCTTTCTATGCAAATGAGGGGTCTCTCATGCATCAGAATACTGAGGACCCCTCTAAAGCACAACTATGGCTTTCTGTGCCGTGCATAGTTACACTTTGAAACCCCTACTTTAACTATGTACAGGGCAGGTTGGTGCCCCACGACAGTCTAGGGCAGGGCATATCCCTCCCACCCCAGCCCCGATCACATGTATAAATATATCCGATCCCCTTTACATAGTGTAGTACCCCCCAGCCCTGAGGACTACGACATATTAAAATATGTCAACCAATGAGGGCATACTATTTACTGTACCCGCTCTGGTACAGCTCAGTTGGCAGCTGGCAGTGACAGGGTGAGGAAGGATGTGCCAGTTGCCGGCACAGGTCAGGATGGGGGGATGCATGGTGGTCGGTTACTGCCTACTGAGGTGGGGAACTACTATCCACCAGGAATGGGGATCAAGCTTATTTTAATATATAGCAGTGATCACGGCTGAGAAGTGGGGCTGCTACACTATGGAAAAGGGGATGGGGATATCTTATAATTTATACAGGTGATCAGGGCATGGGAAGGGGCCACTACACTGTGGAAGAGAGATCGGGATATCTTAATTTATGCAGGTGCTTAACCCTATGGAGCCTATCCATTTCTCGTGAAAGTATATGGGGCTGGGGACAGGGGACCACTAGCCACCAGGGAATGGGGATCGGGTTATTTTAATATACAGTAGTGCTCAGGGTTAGGGGACACCAGACTACCATGGTGATTGGTCTGGTTTCGTTATTTTATGGAGACTGAGGTTAGGGGTGCAGCCATGCAAATGAGCCATAATGGGTGTGCAAATGGCCCCTATGTATGCATGCCCAATGGGTTCATTTGCATGTTTGGCTGAATATCTCTTGGGGGCTGTGGCGCATACAGGTATGAGCCACGCATTCCACTACAGGCGGTCTTCAGCCCTGCACCCTGGATGTGCCGCACCATGCATAGCAGCCGCTTGTTGTGCCCCTGTATCCAGGGTCTGATATTCAAACAGAATGCATGGTCTGTTCCAATTAGCATTCTGTTTGAATATCGCACCAGAGCTGTCCAGGCCAACTTATTTGTGCGGCACCCCGTTATGTGCATGCATCCGTCTGGCTCTGAATATGGGGCTCAATGTCCTGTCCTCTTCTGGGTAAACAGACACATATATGAGGGAAGGTAACATGCAGGGCTTTAACTAGTAAGAAATAGGAGACTCTCGATGGGTTAAAGGCCTCCTTCAGCCTTCACTGCCATGTTCATATGCAAGTCTGAATTCAGATTTCCCTGCTTTGGGAAAAAAAGGTTGCTGCAGTAGAAGAATTTTCATTTGATAGCAGCAGTGGTGAGACCCTAGGAGTCTGCTGATACTGCACAACTTTAATCACTCTTAGCACTAGGACTGTGGCTGGGCTACCCTGTTACAATGCAACAAAGATACTGCCATGAGGTGTCTGAGCAGTGATACAAAGCTGATCTTCAGGAATTCAGCAGCAGAATACCGCAGCACGCTTTCACTCAGTAGGGGTCCTACGGCTGTATTTCGGATACCCATGGAATTAAAGCTATTGCTCACCTGTAGCCATAGCAACACCAACTGCAGCTGATGGGCTATGATTTCACTGCTGGATTCCTACAGAGAAGGCCTGCTCCTGCTGACACAGACACAGCAGGTACTCAACTGCTGGTTCAAGGAGCTCCTGTGTCTCCTCTAATGTTTTTTTGCAATCACCCAAGGGACCTCCCACCCCCAAATTCAGTTTTACTGCCCTGCTACCCTATCCAGTGCTGGTGGAGAACTAACTATGGTTGAGAATGGGGTTGGTTTGTTTCAAAGGTTTTTACCATGAAAGGCACGCTCAGCTGGCATCAGCTTATTTCCAGATGCGTCCTGGGGGAAGGGAGAAGGTTAGAACAGAAACAAAATGCAGAGTATAAAATACATAGAATGGAAATAAGTAAATCAAAATAAACAAGACAATAATGATTAAGTATAAACATTGACAGTAAGTTACATGCAGGAAATTGTGGAAGTGGCAAAAGAACAAATAAGTAATAAGCCACGATAGGGTGTGCATTAAAGGATTTTAATGCACACCCCAGGGGGCATGCTAAGGCATGAGGCTGAAGGCAGAGTGTCTTTACGCCCCTGAGAAATCCATTAAAATCCTTTAATGCACACCCTGGAGTGGCTTCATACACTTATAAAATGGCCGTTTCCTGTAAGGATTTTTTTTTAATTTGAAGTTGGTTTTGTAAGTAGAAAAATGTTTTAAATATGTTTGGAAAGAAAAAAGTAATGTTGAGGGGGCACAGGGAGCCAGCTTCTGGATAGGATGCTTTTGAGGGAGCTCCTGCACAGCAACTTATTTATTTTACATTTAAATTGATTATACATCAAGCTATATTTTTTGAGAGCCATCTTCGATCTCCTGAGAATCAGAGTAACTGGAGGATACCAAATATTACAATGGGATGACAGAAAAATCAGTTTTCTGGCCAGCCTAAGCCTACTGCATCAGGGCCTGTTCAGAACAGAGGTAATAGTAGCCAGGCGGGAAGTGATCAATCTACTTCTACCTCGACTCCTCCATGGCAAACCATTCTGGAGACCGTCAAGGCTATGGACACTAAAATAGAAAAGACACTGTCAAAATTAGAGATGCATGATGCAGCTTTGATAGAGATCCGCTCTTTAGTGTTAGAGACTGAGAAACAGTCTCACCACTCAAGCTACAATGGCAGCTGTAACAAAGGAAAACTCGGCAATGAGGAGCAGACTTTAGAGCCTGAGAACGAGTTGCAAGCAGGTAACTTGCACCTGGTCGGCATCCCTGAAGGTGCAAAGAGCACCAACTTGTTAAAATTCCTAAAAGAGTGGCTCGCTGCTAATTTGGAAACTTCGGAGGACTTTTACTGGGCTCAACTGCGGAGGGTCTATCATGTTGCTCCACGAGTGTGGTCCTCTGCAAGATGGACCTGGTTAGGGTAGGTTAGGTTGTTACATGTGTGTGTGTGTGATATATATATATATATATATATATATATATATCCAGCCAAGGTATAGCATGAAAATTTACAAGGCAGTATACAACATCATGGATAGGCATACAGATACATTATTTACAAATGTGACATATGTACAAATGATACTGCAGTGGTATCAGCTTAACTAAGCAGGTGGGCAAAGTTTGTGTTCAGGAGGGTAAAATAGTGGGGGCAGTACTGTGTGGGCCTACGGGTGCAGGGACAGTACGTGAGGGGAGAGGACACCAGCTGAACAAGACAAATTTGATCCCGAAGATGGTGCTAGATAAAACTGATAACGGTAGTGTAGGTGAATTAAGAGCTGGAGAACAAGAAGTGGAATGCAGTAGAAAGCAGTAGAGGGATGGAAATAACTGGATAATAGAGCAGGTTAGTAGACAGATAATATGGAGATGCTGTGGGAGTTAATTCCAACTTAGTGGCGTAGATAACACTTGCATTGTTCCTTCAGAAGACGCGAATAAAGGGTCTTGAATGAAGCAATGCTGATAACTGAGCTCAATTTTAAAGTTTTCTGCAGATTGTTCCATAATGTTGGCAGCACAAAGCTAATGCTTGCTCTGCCCAGACGGCAGTGGACTTTGGGTATTTTCAATAGGATATAGGAGTAACTTCTCAGGGTACAGATGCCTAATGGGTTTAGTGGGAGGCAATCCATAATATATTGTGGATGTTTTTTTGAAATAGCTCTGTAGGTCTATATGGTGGCATTTTTTTTCTCGTCTAAACTGGAGGGAGGACCAACCTACGGCTGCATATAGTGAACAATGGTGTGTGTTGAAGGGAAGGTTGGTAATAAATCTCAAGGCTCTGTGGTAGACCGTATCCAGTTTTGAGAGGCGAGAAGTAGGACACTGACTATATAGGAAGTCCACGTAGTCTATTAGTGAAAGGAATGTTGCTTGAACCAGCCTTGCTTTGGCATCACTTGCAAGAAGGTAGCTAATCCTAAATTAGAGTTCAAGTCTATGACACAGTCTTTTTAGCAAGCCCTTTAAGTGCTCAATGGAGAGTTTATGATCTAACCAAACTCCCAGGTACTTAACTTTGTAACAAATTCTAGGTTTTCCCTAGAATTGTAGAGATCTGTGGTGTAGATCCTGAAATGACCGGGTTAGCCATGTGTATTAAAGGAGAGAGAAGCGCCGCTTTGTTTTTTTTAGCTATAAGGCAATAGTTTTTTGTGTAGAAGCTGGTTTTGTAGCAGGTTGAATCG
Source organism: Neoceratodus forsteri (assembly GCA_016271365.2). Lineage (NCBI taxonomy): Eukaryota > Metazoa > Chordata > Ceratodontiformes > Ceratodontidae > Neoceratodus > Neoceratodus forsteri. Next base: position 361,411,207 of record CM028137.1, read on the forward strand.
GTTTGTAGGTCACTACATGTGGTTTCTGGAGATGGGCGGCTCAGATACAACACCGTGTCATCCTGCAATAGGTGAATGTTAGCCTTAGCTATATTGTCATCAATGTTATTGATGTAAATTGCAAACAGTATGGGACCAAGAATAGATCCCTGTGGCACCCCCCTAAGTAGGGGTTTGATAGGTGAGAGTTCGCCTTCGGCCTTGACTTGCTGTAGATGGTTAGTGAGATAATTGGTGAACCACCAAAGGGAAAGCGAGTCAAGACCTATAGACTGAAGGGATGAAAGGAGCAGGCAATGGTCAACAATGTCGAAAGCCTTGCTCAAGTCTAAGAATATGGCGCAGATTAAGTTTTTTTGTCCAGTTCTTGCTGCCAGTCATTGGTCACTTTTGAAAGGGCTGTAATAGTGCTATGTTTAGCTCTGAATCCGGATTGGGCAGTGTTTAGAAGATTTGTTGATTCTAAGTATAATCTCAGTTGTGTACTTACAATTTTTTCCAATAGTTCTGACAGGACAGGGAGTAGGGGAAATTGGCCTGTAATTGTTGAGGTCACAGGAATTCCCTGATTTAAACTGACGTATCACATGCTCCGCTTTCCAGATGGATGGGAGGATTCCTTGGGTCAAAGATAAGTTAATAGGTGCGTTATAGGTGCAGCTAGTATGTGGTATGCAATCTTCAGAAAGTAAGGGTCCATGGAGTCTGCACCAGCGCTTTTCTTAATCTCTAGCTGACATAGGAGATCTTCGACCTGTTTCAGGGTGGCAGGTTGTAGAGAAAATGTAGTATCCATGACTCGGGCTTCAGTATGAGGAGTATCCAGCTGTGAGCGTAGCAGGTTCGCAGGAGAGTTATCGAAGGCAAACCCAGCAGTTGTAAAATGGTTGTTAAAGGAGTCCAGGATTTCCCTTGTTGGTGATGATGTTATTGCCAGATATGATCTTAGGTGGACGAGAGTTAGCTGGTGTGTGACCAGAGCGGTCCTTGACAGTGTTCCAGAATTTTGCAGGGTGCTTAGTGGCAGAGTTGAGTTCGGTACAATAATAAGCAGCTTTTGCATCTCTCGTCATCCTGGTACAGAGCTTTCTGGCCTTTCTAAATGCATGCCAGTCCGATGGGGTCTTAGATCTTTGTGCTTTTTTCCAAAGACTAGCCCTCTCTAAGAGGGCAGATTTTAGTTCGGATGAGACCCATCGTCATGTTTTGTTTTTTACACGGACTTTTACTAAGGGCGTACATTTATTTAAAGCCCCTAGGATTATATCATTGAGGATGTTATAAGCAGACTGTACTGTCTTTGCCAGATAAAAATCCTAACATCATATGGAGTATTTTAGGGCTTCCATGTAGGCAACTGGGTCAAAGTTCCACTTTGATCTTTTAACAGAGAATTTCGAAGAAGACAGATGTTTGTGGACTGATCTTACACCAGCAATGAAACACTGATCGCTGAACTTCGAACACACGCTCAGGCAGTCTTTTTAAATATAAGAGATTTACTTAAAAATGGAAAAAAATACGTAAATTGTAAACACAGAACCACATATCACAAAGCATACAATCTCTAAAAAGAGCAAGGTTAAAGTACAAACAAACTCCTACCACAATGCAATTAGACTTTTCTATCTAATGTATTTACCTTCTTACAATGATTATAGTTAGTTCTTGTTTCTAAGAGCCCACAAAGAAATGTGTCAGTGGAAATACAGAACACAGTTTCAACTCTGTCTCCACTCCTTCTACGACGCCATCTTGCTCCTCCTTTTAGAATATAAAAATTATACAAAACAGGATGTCCTATCAGGAGGTATATTAAATAAGGTGACATCAGCAAAACTGATTTCCCAATAAGACACTCTTTAATCAAACCTTTCCTTTGACCTTGTGTGGTTTCCTGCTCCAAGGATCTTATAACTTTTTAGCACCATAGTGATATGACATGTTTTCTTCCTCTAAAACGTCATAAAAGTTTACAATCCCTATATCCTGGCAGTTGGTCAGCTCCAATTAAGTCAGATAAACAGGAGACCCTTAATTAAGGCTCTCTAATCTTTCTAATTACCTCCTGGTTTCAGGTTAATACATCCAGTATTTGCATTAAAACCTGAACCATGGCACAGCTGCCTTATGGAGACGATTCACACACTACATTTTTATATTACAAACATCAAAGAACAATCATAACCAGCAGGCCAAGCGTCACAGTGGGTCAGTGGACGGACCGCACCAAAGTGGAATTCGCAGCCAAATCCAGAATCAAGCATGAAGAAGACGACTTGGATGAAGATGAAAGTTGAGGTACTGGTTCTATTCTAACCACAAGTTATATTTACTTTGTTAAGTCCTCCTTTACTAATCTGCTAAGTGTATGTTAAGATCTGGCTGGTGATATAATCCTGGGGCACAAGGGGAAAGTTCGCTATCATAATGTTGAACTTGTTATATTGGGAGCCATGTTATAAAATGGCATAGAGTTTCTGACTGTTCTTGAACTTTGGGATGTTTGCATTACCTATTCTTGGAACATTCATTAAGTTTATATAGTTATAATATGGCATCTCTCTTCCCTAGGATGTATGCCAGCACTTACTGTATATAGGAGGCAAAGTGGTTCTGGCTGATTTATGTTATTATAATGTGTTAGCTTGCTATTATATGTATATATAGAGGATTGTGTACGAGCAGTAATACGCAACAAGGGTATTCTTGTATCGAGAGGTTTCCTTGGCAACAGATGATCTCAAGAGTGAGACTGCTCATATACAATCTTTTATAGAGTTATGGGCAATCACAGCATAGAAAATCACACAAAACCAGCTTGTAAAGAAAACGGAGAATAGAAATTTTAACTGCTGCAGATGTTTCTGCAAGTTCAAATAAAAAAAAATATTCCAGCTTAATTGGATAGGGGCAATCAACTATGTGGCACCATTCCAAGTTGTTCTGCTGCAGTAGTGACATCACTACTACAGCAGAACAACATAATGATGTCGCTACTGAAGCAAAATAAACATATTCCAGACATGAAATTCCATGCACAACAGCATTCCACCATACACTATATATTAGTTAAATTACTATACTTGGTGGGGAACCTCAGTAGCCTAATTATCTGACTGTTATTATGTGTAAGAAGGGTTATAGCACCTAGCTAGTGCATTTTAGCTCTCTTTTATTTCTCCCTAGAGGATACTACCCATGCCATTGAAGCGGCTGGCATTAATGGACATTACATAGATTTATAGGAATTCCTCCATCTCCTACTGTACCAGAGTGCAGGGCTTTGATTCATTTGTTTTCTCCCTTTAATCTGCATGGGTTTGTACCCACTAATAATTGTAGAATTCCTGCATGAGATTTTGTATCATGTATTGTTATTCTCTGAAATGACAAAGTACACAAAAAAAGTAATGTTGAATAAACAGTTCCTGTTCTGTACTGCAACTGTACTACATTAGAGCAGCAGGAGGCGCTGTGAGTCCGATTTATGCTGTGTAGGCGGAGTCCATTTTGTTTGTGTTTTGTTGTCTGCTCCTTCATTTTTTACTTCCCATTTACAGACACTGCTGCTGAGCAGCGCTCCCTGTTTGAACCGATGGTCCACTTCCTGTTTTAACTGACGGTCACTACAAGTGACTGTTGGATACAAGTGGAGTAGGCATTGCAATCAGTGTCCCATCCACCCTCCCACCCCACCCCACCCCTGAACAGCAGGACCAGAACTGAGGCAGGTAGCTTATTCATGTCAATGTGTGTTCTCTGCCACAGCAGTGCTGTGAGAAAGTTATGTAAGGCAGAGATGACGCATGTCATTGTGGTCTGCCGCCTCCATCCATTGTTCAGTTTACTCATGCTGACTCTGCCATGTCCATCACATCTCCCAGCATGTCCATCATGCTCCCCTCACAGCAGTACAGTAGAAACTTGTGTCAGTTAAATATAACAAGTCAACTGGTTGTCAAGATGTCTTCAGCTGTTCTCACACTGAGGAAGCTCTCCTGTTGCTGTTCCGCCCCTCGAAGAAGGAGACAGCTGGTGGGCTACAACGAATGTATATTCATTTTGAAGCAGTATAGTGAGGTAAACAGAGTTTTTTTTTGTTTGTTTTTTCATTGGGAGAGGATGGGACTGCATTTCCAGTAAGACTGAGCGAGGAGTAGGGTAACAAGACTGATCAAGGATGACTGGATAAGGCAGTGCTGCCTAGCGGGGGGATTGAGAGAAAACTATTCTTTTAAAACAGAGGCCAAAAAGTTAAATTTGAGGTGCAGGAAAGTGCTTTAGTTTATGTAAATGGCAGGGAATTCTTTCAGAATATGTGCTGAATTAGACATTGTTGTTTCCTTATTCTTATAATGTCAACATAATATCTAAAGTATGTTTAAATTTAGTAGTAGTAAAGGCAGAGAATAACATGGCAACTGCTGGCTTTTTTTTTTTTTTTTTTTTTTTAAACTGGCTTACTGATATGTGTTATGAGTTTTTTTTGTTTGTTTTTTAAAGATGTAAATGAGATCTGGCAGCTGACCAAGCATTTCAATAGATTTAATGCATGGTCACATGACATCTCTTGACCAAAGAAATTTCTACAATTTTGCTTGCCATTTTATAAATAGTAATCAACAAATTAAGATAAGTAACAGAGGTCACGTCCGGCCCGCTTTAGAAACTTCTTTAATAAATTGGTGGAAATACAAAGGGAAGGGAGTCCTGATTCTTGGGGGAGACTTTAGTGTGACGATATCACCTACTTTAGACACGTCCCACTCCCAGAGGCACCGGGTAACAGCCTCTCAGAGATTACTTCGTACACAGCTTTCCAGCGCTTGGGCTGCTGGATGTGTGTGACACTTTTTCCTCACCGTGGGGGTCATACCTACTTTCACCCAGATATAAAACCTCCTCTTGTAACGACTATTTCTTTGTGTCCATTGAACATGCTGACAGGATGCAAGATCTGTCACTGGGGGCTCGATTATGTCGAACCACACTCCCCTTCCGCTTAAAGTGAATTTAGGTAAATTACATAAATCTACACTGTGACACCTAAATCTCCTACTTGAAGAGTTCTGTACTATAATGGACTGCTGAATTCCTCAAATTATACAAGATAATCTTTCCTGATGACCCATCAGTACTAATTTGGGATACTCTAAGACAGTGGCCAAGGGGAAATTACAGCTTATGCTTCTCGGAAGGTAAACAATGTGAGGTCAGACATACTCCGCTGCAGACCCGCTAAGGGATCTACAACAATCAAGAAGTCAGGGTAGGAAATGTCTCAGATGCAGAGATACTAAGGCTTAAATCAGAACTACAGGGCATACTGGACTCAAAGGTCCAGGCGGCCCTTTTGTACATTAAAAAATTCCATTACGAAGGGGGGGGGGTCCCAGAGGGACCAGAGCCTTAGCTAAGCGGATTGGGGGTTCCAGCAGATGGTTTGTCTTACTAAGATTAAAAACCCTAGGACAAGTGGAATAGCTCAGACTACTGCAGACATACTGCAGATTTTCCAGCAGTTTTATAAAGACTTGCGTGTGGACCCATCTCCCCCTTCTGATCCCCTGATACAAGCCTTTTTATCTCCCCTTACTATATCTAAACTTTCCCAGCTTCAAGAAAAATCTTTACTCCGTTCAATCCCAGAGTAAGAGATTAAGGCAATACTAACTAATGCTAAACACTGAAGTGCCCTGGCCCAGACGGGTTCCCAATGGGATGGTATAAAACCTTCCTGCCCTATCTTTTACCTCTCACAAGACGGACTTTTCAGGAGGTCCAGGAGGGTGACCCCCCCCCCGTCTCTTGGGCTTATGCAGTGATATCCGCTATTCCAAAGCGGGGAATGATCCCAAACTCCCGGAATCATACAGGCCCAGTTCCATTTTAAATTGCGATTATAAACTTTACATGGCCGTGTGGGCCCATCGCTTAGAAAATATCCTTCCGGGTCTGATTCACACGGCCCAAGCAGGTTTTCTTAAGCTGAGGCAGACACTCTGATAACACTGAGGACTTCTTATGGACCATATTTCCAGACGCTCCCACTCAGCTTCCTTTCTTAGTCTTTATGCCTTTAAGGCCTTTGATAGGGTGAGAACATTTTTTATGGAAGGTACTGGCCTCCTTTGGTTTTCCAGAGGAGTTTATTGCCTGGTTAGGTAATATATATGCTGCCCCCAGGGTCTACATTAGAATAAATGGCAACGTCTCTAACCCTTTGCTCTTGGAGGGGAGCACTCGTCAGGGTGTCCCCTCTCCCCCCCTTTTGTTTGCAATTTATATTGAGCCATTGGCGACAGCCATCAGAAGCTCAAGGGATGTGCAGGGAATTCCGGTGGGAGGCGAGAGCTATAAAATTGCATTATATGCAGATGATATTCTGCTCTCACTTTTGGAACCTGAAAGGGTGCTCCCAGCAATCTGGGAGATACTAAGGGAATTTGCACTGGTCTCAGGTTATGAGGTAAATCTGGCCAAGACGGAGGTCTGGACGCCGAATTTTTCTCCTCCCCCAACTTTGCAGGCACTTCTCCCTTTTAAATTGCAAGGCACAAAATAAAATACCTGGGCGTTTACCTACCCCAATGCCTTCAAAATGTGTGCCTCATAAATTACAAACCCCTTATACAGACGCTGGAGGCAGATCTTCATCGGTGGGCACAGTTGCATCTCCCCTCCTGTACTAGAACAGAATTTATAAAGATGAACATTTTACCTAGATTGCTCTATTTATTCCAGACAATCCCTATCCTTCTCTCATCCTGGAACAAAGGTTTAGCTATATTCATTTGGGCAGGGCGTAAACCCTGTATTAGATGGTCCTTACTTCAGCTCCCAAAAGATTGGGGGGGGGCTGAACCTCCTTAATCTAGTACACTAGGGCCCAGATATTCAAAAGGGATGCCCATGGCACGACAGTGTTGTGCCATGCGCAACCCACTGATGTGCCCCGGCGCAATATTCAAAGGGAAAGTGCGGCACAAATCTCGATCGGCGCGCCGGAGTGCACTGCAATGTATGCAGGCGCTGGTGGTGGGGGCGTGCCTATGCATACTCTACACAGCCCGATATTCAGCCCGGGATGTGCGGAGCCATGCATGCCCAACCCTACCTGCACCAGCACAAAGTTAAGCAAAAAAAGAATAAGGGCTGGCCACCCACAGGTGAGCTGCTGTACTGCAGGGCTAACACGGCAGCTGCCACCTGTGGTGGCCACCGAGTTCGCTGCACCTCCATGATGGCGCCCCACCCCCATGAACGATTGCAGGCATCAGTATAAAATGATAAACCCTAAATCCCTGGTGGTCCAGTGGACCCGACTGCCCAATCGCGGCTGTAGTAAAAATAAATAAAGCGCTATCCCTGGTGATCCAGTGGACCCGACTGCCCGACCGCGGGCTGTAGTAAAAATAAAGCGCTTTCCCTGGTGGTCCAGTGAACCGCTGCCCGCCAGATCGCGGACTTCAGTGAATAAAAGATTATTCCAATATCCCTGGTGGTCCAGTGGACCACTGCCCGTTCGATCGCTGGCATCAGTGAATAAAAGATAATTCCAGTATCCCTGGTGGTTCAGTGGACCACTGCCTGATCGCGGATTGAAGTAGAATTAAAAGAAACCCATCACCCCTGGTGATGCAGTGGACCCATCCCACCGCCACGATCCCCCGCCCGCCCCGGTCAGCGGCGGCACCCTCCCGCCTGCCGCCTGACACCTCAGTAGTTAGACGCCCATTGGTCCACAGCGTAAGCCAATCGGTGTGCAGCTCATCTGCATTGCCACATTCCAGATATGTGAATGGGACTGAATGTGTAGTGGTATGGCTGCACGCCCATTGGCTCACGCCAGGACCAATGGCATACAGCCCTACCAATGGTATCAGTCGGCGGGTGGCGGGGCAGCAGGCGGGAGGGTGCCACCGCCCACCGCTGACCGGGGGGCAGGATCACTACGGTGGGGAGGGGGGTCCACTGGACCACCAGGGATGATGGGTTTCCTTTTAATTCTACTTCAGCCCGCGATCGGGCAGCGGTCCACTGGACCACCAGGTAAATTTGGAATTATCTTTTATTCACTGAAGCCTGCAATCAGGCGGGCAGCGGTCCACTGGACCACCAGGGATAGCGCTTTATTTTTACTACAGCCCGCGATCGGGCAGTCAGATCCACTGGACCACCAGGGATAGCGCTTTATTTATTTTTACTACAGCCCGCGATTGGGCAGTCAGATCCACTGGACCACCAGGGATAGCGGTTTATTTTATTTGAATTCAGCCCGCGATTGGGCTGTAGGGGCTGTCACTTACCACAGCGTTGATCCCCCGCTGCTGCCTGGCAGGCGCCAGGTTCAAGTCATCGAGGGATCGGCACACCTGCATGCAAATGGAGCCATAATGACATGCAAATGGCCCCATGTGCACCTTGCATGCATTATGGCCCCATTTGCATGTCAACTTTTGAATATCGCAGTTGCTGCACCTTGCGTAATGGAACTTGCACTAGCACATCCCCATGCTCCATTCTGACCACTGCGCCATGCACACTGGGGGTGGCCAAGGTGTGATATTCAACGCTGCTGAGCCATGGTGCAGCTCCGTTGAATATCGCCCAGTCCACGCCCCTGCGCAGCCAAGTTGCGCTGCGCCCAGTCTTGCGCCACAGCCTGGCGCAGTTTGAATATCTGGGCCTAGGTGTACGCAGTCATGCTGAGTCAAATTCTGGACTGGCTTAATCCATACTGCAAAGCCCCCTGGAAGCTCATAGAGATCTCACTTAATGACCTGCATGATGCCTCCCGAGTAGTATTTGCACCTATGTTGTCTCTTCCGCATCTGGGGGACTGTGCATAGGGCCCATTATAACTTTCAATTGGTATAAAATAAGGGCTACCCCGGAACTGGCTCCTCTGCTATACTTCCTAAGATTAAGTCAGAGGCTGAATTTTTACCAGCCCGGATGGACCAGACTGTTCAGAGGTGGTACCAAAGTGGCTTATCTTTTATTTTCTAATTCCTAGAAGCTTGGTGGGGGAAGGGTTCCTTTTTCACAACTACAGGAAAATGTAGGTTACTCACCTGTAACAAGAGTTCTAGGAATGGTATATGTTGTTCATCCACACTGTCTGGCAGGTTCCTTGCCACTTTAAATCTTGCCAGAAGATCTTCAAGCTGGCTCCTCCCACCCACCGGTGGTAAAACTCTCAGCTCCGCCTCATGCGCCAAGATCAAGCCTGCTGGAAGCCAGGTTGTGCGCTTGAAGCCGGAAGGTTTAGGAATAATAAGGATGAACAACATATACCATTCCTAGAACTCCTGTTACAGGTGAGCAACCTGTATTTCTAGGGACATGGATATGTTGTTCATCCACACTGTCTGGCAGACTCCTAGCAGTTCTCCGGGAGGAGGGAGGCAAGGCACACATCTACTTAGGGAATAATGACTGGAGAACTGGAGGCCCCAAAACCAGCATCTCGGCATAAACTCAAGGTCGATGTGGTAATGGGTAATGAAGGTGTGTGCCGACTTCCAGGTAGCAGCCCTGCAGATTTCCTGGATAGGGACATCCCTGGAAGCAGCCACCGATGTAGCGGTATGGTGGGTAGAATGAGCTCTTATCTCTCTGGGAGGCTCCATGCCCGCCAACCTATAGCAGAGATCTATGCAGGAGGTGACCTACCTGCCTATCATCCACTTGGCTGCAGGTCTGCCAGGTGCAGCTTCAGCGCAGGTGACAAACAGCTGGCAAACCTCTCCCCGAACTTCAACCGTCCGCTCCTTATAATAAGAGAGCGCTCTTCTAGGGTCCAGAGTATGGAGCCTATATTCGGCCTCTGAGGTGTGACTGGGGTAGAACACCGGCAGAGTCAACACCTGATTAAGGTGAAACTCCAACACCACCTTTGGAAGGAACTTCAGGTGGGGGTGCAGGACAATCTTGTCCCTGTGGAAGACCAGATAAGGAGACTCGATGGAAAGCGCCTGGAGCTCTCCCATCCTTCTGGCTGACGTGATAGCCACCAAGAAAGCAGTCTTCCATGACAGGTGAGAGATGTCACACCTGTGCATCGGTTCGAATGGCTTGTCCATGAGCTTAGCCAATACCAGCAGTAGATCCCATGGAGGTGGAGGTTCTCGCACCGGAGGGGATATGTGATCAAGGCCTTTGAAAAAACGCCGACCACCTTCTCCTGCGCTACCGACTGTTTCCCGGCCCGCGCCTGGTAAGCACAGATGGTTGCCGGGTGCACCTTAAGGGTCGTCAACCAAAGCCCAAGACTGAGAAAGGGACCACAGGTAGTCCAGAATGCTTGCCAAGGAGCAGGAGGAAGGGTCCAGGCCCTTGCCCTGACACCAAATGGAGAATCTCTTCCATTTAAAGGCATAGCATTTCCTGGTCAACTCCTTATGGGAAGCCTCACTAACTTTGAGGACCTCATCGGAAAGACCCAAGGCCTGGAACTCTAACCGCTCAGGAACCAGGCCGTCAGGTGCAGGGATTGAAGGTCCGGATGGAATACCTTCCCCTGATTGACTGAGATCATGTACGGGTGGGCTGGAAGCCACCTCAGGAGCCTGGAGCTGAGGCGGAGGAGATCTGGATACCAGAACAGGCAGGGCCAGTCTGGGGCTACCAGAATCACCTGTGCCTTGTCCCTCCTCGCCTTCAGAAGCACCTTGTGGATCAAGGGAAATGGGGGAAAGGCATAGAAGGCATCCCCCCGCAGCGAGCCCTGATGAGGGGTGCGGGCATGAAACAGCCTCAGCTTCGCATTCTCCCTGGAGGCAAACAGGTCCACCTGAGGCATGCCCCAGTGGGAGAACAGATCTTATACTACCTCCGGCAGGAGAGACCACTCGTGGGACACAGCTCCTATCCGGCTTAGGGCATTGGCCAGAATGTTGGAGGCTCCTGCCACATGGATGGCAAGGAGATCTGCCTCCAGGCTGCGCACGAGGGACCAAATGCGGAGAGCTTCCCTGCACAGGGGCATGGAGCGCATCCCGCCCTGGCGGTTTAGGTAGTACATGGTTGTGGTTTTGTCCATCTGGACCTGGACCACTTGACCCCATACAAACGGAGCAAAGGTGGTGAGGGCTAGATGAACCACTCGTAGCTCCAGCAGGTGGATGTAGCATCGGGACTCCCGAGGGGACCAGAGGCCGTGTGCTCTGTGCTCTCCCAGATGGGCACCCCAACCCACCAGAGAGGCATTGGTCGATAGAGAGACCTTCGGCTCGGGGTGGACAAATGGGATGCCCTCCTGCAGATAAGCTGGAACGGTCAACACTGGAGAGCGTTCCACATCTCCTGGGTCACTGTCACTGGCTGATCCAAAGGATCGAAGTGCTGTGACCATTGGCTGGCCAGTCCCCATTGTAGGGGACGCATGTGCCAATGGGCCCAATGGACCATGCTGGTGCAGGCTGCCATGAGGCCCAGGAGGCACAGGAAGTCCCGGGCAGGGCGCAATTGCCCAACCTGAAATGAATGGGCAAAGGAGGAAAGAACCTTGGCCCTGTCCACTGGGAGCCGAGCTCTGGCTCACGAGAGAGAGTCGAGCTCTGCCCCGATGAATTGGATCACCTGCTTTGGCACAAGTTCCGACTTGGCCTCGTTGATAAGGAGGCCAACTTGAGAGCAAACCTGGAGGGTCAGATCCCTGGACCGCTCCACCTCCATTCTGGAGGAGACCGCAATCAGCCAGTTGTCCACGTAGGGGTACACCCGGACACTTTGGCACCGCAGGAATGCTGTCACCACTACCATGCATTTGGTGAAGACCCTGGGAGCTAGAGAAAGGCTGAAGGGCATGGCCCGGAACTCGTAGAGGGACCCCTCTGCCCTGAAGTGAAGGAATTGCTGGTGGGACGGACGGATTGGGACGTGAAAGAACTCGTCCTGGAGGTCCAGAGAACAGAACCACATGCCTCGTTCCAAGGATGGAATGATCTGAGCCAGAGTGACCATCCTGAAGGTTCGAGACCTTAGGAACCTGTTCAGGTCGTGCAGGTATAGAATGGGGCGCCAACCCCCCCGTCCGTTTCGGGACCAGGAAGTACCCGGACACAAACCCTGGATCTGGTGGAGGATCCGCCACCTTCCTGATCACCTCCTTTCTCGAGGAGCAGGGCAATGTCGGCTTGATGAGCTGACAGAGAGACTGCGGACCCCGTAGCCCCCCGTGGGGCAACGGCTCGGAAGGGCGGGGCCTGCTCGAACTCCAGAGGCAGACCCTTCCTACCACCTCCAACACCCAATGGCCTGTGGTGATAGCGGACCAGGCGGAAAGGAAGTGGCGGAGCTGTCCTCCCACGGGGGGAACCCAGGGGGAAGCGACATGGCAGGGGGCGACACCCCTCAACCCGTCACTGGGCAGGCTTGGAGGAAGGACCAGCAGAGGGACCTTCTATGCCTTTTCCTCCCTGCTTCCTGTTGGAGGAAGCTGCAGGCTTTGCTTTGGGGTGCCAAGTGCGAGCCTGCTGGCCCTGATGCTGGTGTTGCTGTACCGGACGTGCCGCAGGGGCAGAAGGTCGAAAGGACTTATGTTGCCGTCAATGGCCTTTGTCCTTCTGAGCGGACGTGACAGAGTCCAAGGTGGCGTTGGACTTTTTGATCCTCTGGAGATGGCCTTCCACTCCAGGGCCGAACAGGTCAGTCCCCAAGAAGGGGCCATCCGCCAATTTGTGCTGGGTATCCACCGTAAAGGTGGATATCCTGCGGCGCATGGCCACTGTGGCCGCTACTGACCGGGCACAGGAGTCTCCAATATCTAGAGCCGTTTGGAGTTGCTGTTTCGCCACTGCCCTTCCCTGATTCCACACCTGCTTGACCGTAGTCTGCAGGTCAACCGGGAGATGAGGGATCACCTCATCCAGGGAGCGCATGAGGGTGTGGGAGAAGTGCACCATCAGTACGGCCGAGCTGGCCTGACGGAGGCCGAGAGAGGACGCAGCGTATACCTTGCGCCCGGCACAGTCCAGCTTTTTGGATTCCTTGTCAGTGGGCTTATCCACATCCCTAGTGTTCCCGGAGCGCCGGAAAACGCTATTGGTGACTAACCCCTCCGCAGAGGGGTGTTCCAAAAAAAACCGGACAAAGAGTCGGTAGGGACCGCATACTTCCTGGCCATCCTGGCTGAAGGTGCAGGACAGGAAGCCAGCCGCTGTTAAAGCTCCAAGGCTGGGCCAACAATGGCTTCAGCCACCGGAAAGGCCTCCATGGGAGAATCCCCTCTGTCCAGCATCTCCGTGAGGGGCTACTTGGCCTACTTGGATACAGGCTCAAGCTGCATCCCGGTGGACTCCAAGATGAGCCGAAGCAGACCCATGAACGATGATGGGCTCTCGTCCATCGACTGCCCCCGGAGGACTCCAGGTCAAGGGGCCTGGAAAACAGGGAGGAGTCGTCGTCAGACTGAGGAGTCTGCAAAGAGCTGCCTGGGGCCTGAGCCACCCTCCACCTGCCGAGGACGGTCAGGAGTGAGGGTGATCGACAACCGGTTGGGCAGACCCTGACCCGACCAAGAATCCTTGGTCGGAACCCCAGATTTCGGTTGTGGAGGTGGAGGTTCCACCATTATCGGTGGGGCAGCTGGTTTCGGCCGAACAACCGGCTCAGGCTTGGGCACCTCGACCACCGCGAGGGGTTGTTTCAGCCTTTCGGGTGACAGCCACTTAATGGTTGGGGAAGGCGACGGCGTTGGCTTGTTCCCGGACAAAAGGAGCTGCTGCCACATTAAGTCCTCGTAGCGACAACGCAATTTGTGCCGAAGCCTCTCCTCTTCCGAGGAGGAAGACGAGGATGAGCGGCGCCGCCACTTTCCTCGGTGCCGAGACTGAGACCGCCGGTGTCTGCGGGATTGGCTGGACCGAGATGAGGTCCGAGACTAAGACCGAGAACCTCTGTGTTTCCGAGGGTGGGTCTAGGAGGGAGTGGGGGACACCCGCTCCTCCCTCAGTTCGGAAGCCTTGACCGGGGACCGGCACAGGAGGCACAGGCAAGTTCTCGGTTTCCACCGGGGAACCAGTGATGAAGGGTTGTCGGCTTCACCAGTCGACAGCCCGTCCAATGGGTCAAGAAAAATCTCGACCGTGTCGACGGGTGTCTCAGCCGGCTGACCTGACAGGGACACCATGAAGCCAGCAGCCTTAGCCACAATCTCGACCGAAGTCGAGTGTCGACTGTCCGGGGAAGGGGACCTCTCCCGCTCCCACGAACGTCGATGGTGGGACTTACCCTTCGAGTCCTTCTTTTTTGACCGAGAAAAGTATCCCGATGGCCCCTCACCCTTTGTGGAGAGGGACTGGCAAAGCTCCTTAAAAGAAGTTGTGTAGGAGGATCACAAAGAGCGGGATAAATGCCACAACCGAGGAAGATGAGGATGCGGCCTGGGCCGCCTCCTCCTCGAGGGCGATCATCTGCTCGAGTTGCTCAGCCGAGCGAGCCGCCACGGACACTGCCCAATGGGCCTCCTTGGACTTCACTGGTGGATAAAGTTTCTCGGGGCGCCCAAGTTGAAGCCGGGCAGCACGGTCTTCAATGACGTTGGCCAAGAAAGACCTGCACAACTCGCAGGCCTGCGGGTCGTGGTCAAGCCTGAGGCAGTAGACGCACGTGGAGTGCAGATCTGTCCTGGACATCTTCTGCCCGCATGTGCACCGCCGAAAACCGGGAGTCGATTTGTCCATCGCAGCCGTGAAGGAAGAATTTGACCGAAGTCTTGAAAATTTTAAAATTATTTTCGGTGAACTGAAGAGTTAGGATCCAGTCTATATGCAGAGTGTTAAGGAGGGAACCTGAGCTTCCAAGTGGCAAGGAAGATCTGGCGTCATGGGGCGGAGCCGAGAGCTTTACCACCCGGGTGGGTGGGAGGAGGCAGCTTGAAGACCTTCCGGCAAGATTTAAAGTGGCAAGAAACCTGCCAGACAGTGTGGATGAACAACATATCCATGTCCCTAGAATCTATGATTTGACTGACGGAGTATTTCAGATATTTGCAAGTACAAACTTTCCTACTACACAAAGGCCCACAGAGGAGTCATCTTCCTGACCCCCTTCCCCTATTGCTAAATATGTTCATGTCCACCCTACGAGGTAATACATGGCAACATATGATTGGACTCCTCTACAGGGGACTAAGGAAATTTCTGATGGACTCTACTATGGGAATCCTTGAGGTTTGTAATAGGGAATTGCCAGCCCCAGTCCTGGAAGAAGCTTGGATTACACATGCTCGCCCTTCCCTGGGTGTCTCTTTGGCCCCATGTTGGCACAAATTCGCTTGCAAGGTGTGTAGTCGCTATTTTAATACGCCAGCAAAACTGGCAAAATTCCTTTCTGGTCCAGTGGCCAACTGTTGGAGACAATGTGGAGAACCCCTGCCTGGCCACGTCCATGTCTTCTGGTCATGCCCTGCCTTAAGATAGTTTTGGCAGGAGATGGCTGAATCTCTGGTGGACTTAGTGGGTGAGAAGGCGGTCCTCACTCCGGAGTTGGTTCTTCTTTCGGTACCCCCAGAAGGCCTTCGTGTACAAAAGGGCTCTCTTCTCTTTACTTGCTTGTTGGCAGCTAAGAAGATGATTACTCTCTTATGGAAGCAGACCAGATCCCCCACTATTCAAGATTGGTATAAAATAATGGGGGAAATATCTTATGGAACGCTTAATTGCCAGATGCAATAATAGATACGAATAATTTGAAATTCAATGGTGCATTTTTTTTTTTTTTGTTTTGTTTTTAATTTTGAATCGGGGCCCATCTTTTGTCCCGTGGGGGGGGTGGGGGGTGGCGGTGTGGAGGGAGATAGGAGGTGGGAGCTAGAGGAGCCTGGCCCTTGCCCTAGATTGTTTCTGGAGAAGCTTTATATTTTATCTGTCCTAATGCATATTGTAATAGATTGGATTTTATGCCAAGCCACACTAATTAGATGTTATATTATTTGGACAGGTGCCATACAAATGCTGCTTGGTAATGTCCTCCTAATATATATATTTCTAAGTTATTTTTATTGTATCCTAAACAGTTTGTAGTTGTATAATACTTTAATAAACAAAGTTTAAAAAAAAAAAAGATAAGTAAACAGAGGCAATGAATGATGCCAGGGAAAAGGGAAGTGTTGAAATCAATGACTGGGAGTTACAGGTGAAAGAGGACCAAACCAATATCAGAAGCAACTGCAGGAATGAATAGAGAAATCATGAAGGAGAACTTTAAAGTAGTCCAATAAAAATTTGCAAAAAACATGTTGTGCAGTGTGTTTTGATTTGTATGTAAAGTTCTAGTGTGTCCTTCCCTCTGTCTGCTAGTAAGAGTTTTTTCTAAATTAGCCTGCTAGCTTTACGGTAGTTTTACGATCCCTGGGGATCTCCACCTGAGACAGCTTAATTGTATTCATTTGTCCTACAATGCACCCTGTCTCATGCGATAGTGATGTAGCAGAGACCATAAATCCAGCAGAACGCACTGCTTTACAGTCAGTTCACAACAGTAGAGATGGCTATATTTTAAAATCTATAGAGTTCAGCTTAGTGACTACTCTCATCATAAAGGTCTTACTATCCTGAAGAACTTCGCTACTGGTAATTTTTGTTCAGCTTGTAAAGTTTAAGATATTTAGTTTGCTTGGCATGTGTGTGCTGAATCTTGGGTCTCTGCTACATCACTGTCACATGAGACAGGATTCATTGTGGGAACAAGGAATGCAATTAAGCGGTCTCAGATGGAGATCCACAGGGGGGTCGTAAAACTGCCATAAAGCTAGCAGACTAATTTAGGGAAAACTCCTAATAGTAGACAGAGGGAAGGACACACTAGAACTTCACATGTAGATCAAAACACTCTGCACAACATATGTTTTTACAAATTCTGGGTGGACTTCTCCTTTAAGAGCAGGAAAGGAAGGAACACTACAAGAGTAGCTTACTGTTTTATGTTGGGAGCGTGTCTCAACCACTCATGTATACTAAACTATTATTTAAATTAAAAAAAAACAGGTGGGGCAGAGCCCTCCAACATACCAAAGCAAGCAGTAACAATATTTTCACTGTGCTAACTCTAGAGAAGGGTCCTTGGTCCTCCACTAACACTCACTAATGTCGATGCTTAGGGTTATGCATAGTCCTCCACTAATACCCCCCATCCTGATGATCGGATTTGTGCGTACTCCTACACCAAAATCCCCTTTCCCGATGCGTAAGCTGTGTGTACTCCTCCACCAACAACCCTTACTCCAATGTTCCGGTTTGTGTGTAGTTGTCCACTAGTGCCCCCTATCCCGATACTCGGAGTTGTGCATAGTCCTCCACAAACACCCCGTATCCTGATGCTCAGGGTTATGCCTAGTAGTCTACCAACACCCTCTATCTCAATGCTCAGGGTTGT
Source organism: Neoceratodus forsteri (assembly GCA_016271365.2). Lineage (NCBI taxonomy): Eukaryota > Metazoa > Chordata > Ceratodontiformes > Ceratodontidae > Neoceratodus > Neoceratodus forsteri. Next base: position 361,428,592 of record CM028137.1, read on the forward strand.
GCATAGTCCTCCACTTGTACACCCTATCCCAGTGCTAAGGGTTTTGTGTTGTCCTCCATTAATCTCTGTCTTGATGCTCAGGGTTGCATGTAGTCCTCCACTAACTCCCCCAATCCTGATGTTCAGGGCTGCACACAGCCCTCCACTAATGTATCCTATCCCAATGCTACAGGTTGCATGTGGTCCTCCACGAATGCCCCTTATCCTGATGTTGAGGGTTGCGCACAGTCTTCCACTACAGCCCCCATCCCAATGCTCAGGGTTGCACATAGTTAATGTCCTTAATCCCGATGCTCAGGGATGCATACAGTCTTCCTCCATTACCTCCATCCCAATGATCATAGCTGCTCGTAGTCCTACTCTAAGGCCTCCAAGCCCCATGATAGAGGTTGTGCATAGATCCTCGAAGAATCAGTTTTCACCACCAATTCCCACTAGTGGATCTTATCCAAAGGTGCTAGAACCCAGTGGGAACCATAACTTTTACAGAGGGCTGGTGACACAGTAGGTAGAGACAACACAAGTGCCTGCTGGTATACAGTGGCACCAACCCCCAACCAGCTCAGTTCCTTTTCCCACGCCATCAAGTGCGTATCAGTGATGGTATCCCTCACCCCCCTGGCAGTCAGAATTTCATGGTCAATGACAGCGTTCATGTCTCCAGTTTTAGTGTTTTACTAGAGAGTGTTATTTTTGTGCCAGTTTAGATTATTTTCACAAAAAATGATTACAGTTTTTCTCTCAGCCCTACTGTGTGCAAACACTCAACAACCATGAAGGATGGTAGGGAGCCTGAAGAGGCAAGCTGCTCCAGCAGTAGGGCCGTGTCTGGTCGATCCTCTCCTCCCGACAGGGGTTCAGGAAATAGGAGGTCCACTACTCAGGACAGGATAGTACTCTTGTAAGTACAAAAGCAAGCGGTACCGATCCCGCACATGTCTGCATCAGGGTCCAGGCATTGCTCAGCATCAGCCTCCTCCTCTTCTCGTAAGAAGGGAAAGAAATGCACCAGTCAAGGTCACCCTTTTTGTGGTCTGTTGTAAGGCATTTGACTTCCATGGGTTGGAGGTCCCTACCATTGTCTCCGACATGGGGGACCTGTAAGCTTGCAAGGTCACTGTCTCCAACCCAGAGTCCCTCCCCCACATCTTTTAGTGAGGGTTCTGGTGGGCAGTCCTACCGCTGACCAAGCTCTTATGGAGCCATGAGTACAGCATCTGGCCCATGTGACACGGCTTAGAGCACAGGTCCTTGAACCCTCAGAGTCAGCTGAGCTGGTGCTACTGGCAATGCCACTGGGCCCCAATAGTTTGTTCACCTGCAGCAACAGTCTCCAGGTCATAGCCGAAATGGCACCATCAACGTCTGTTCCGCCTGCCCCATCTCCTCCTGTCACCTTAGAGTAAACATATCAGATGACCACAAGGTGGCAAAGCAGTGTGATAGGGCAGTGGATAGGGCTAGTGAGATGCTGGGGTATGTACAGAGGGGTATCACCAGCAGAAGGAGGGAGGTGGTGTTGCCACTGTATAGATCATTGGCGAGAGACACCACATGGCGAACTGTATCCAGTTCTTGAGACATCTCAGGAAGGACATAGACAGGGTGGAGGCTGTCCAACAGGAGGGAAGCTAAAATGATGCAGCAGCTGCATTAGAAACACTATGAGTAGAGACTGAAGGACCTCAGTATGCACACCCTGGATAAGAGAAGGGACACGACAGAGACCCACTACCTCAGAGGACTGAACAAGGTGCTGGAGGGGAGTAGCTTTTAGTGGAAAAGATGCACGAGAACAAGGGGGCTTGCAGTTAAGTTGGAAGAGGAAAAATTTAGGAGAGATGTGAGAAGGTACTTCTTTACTAAGAGTGCTGGATGCCTGGAACAGTCTTCCAGTGGAGGTAGTGCGGGGGAAAAACAGTGATGGGCTTCAAGAATGCATGGAATAGGTACAAGAAAATCTTAGCTGAGAAGTTGGGGGGGCTGGAGATCGAGTAGGGACTGCGATGACAGTACAGGCAGGGACAAATTGGCAGATTGGGTGGGCCAAGTGGTCCTTTTCTGCCAGCAATTTCTATGCTTGTGGTGTCACCTCCATCCTGTCAGGGGATGTGGACAGCCACGGTGCCACCGCAGGGCACTCCAGCATTGACTGTGTCACTGATACCGGGTCCGATGCCATGTCTAATGCCAAGTTCAGATCTGTCAGGACCTAACCCAATATTGGGCATGGTGTCAGGTTCAACGCTGCATGACCTTGCGGCGATGGGAACTCTACCAGTGTCGTCCACTGTGTAGGTTTCAGCACTGCCCCTACCACTGGGCCTTTAGCCACTGAGACTGGTGTCACTGGCACTGCCACAGCTGGTGGTCAGCTGTCAGCTCTATGACCCCACTCTCTCTCTTTTGTCCTCTTATGAGGAGGGTGTACAGAAGAATGAGTCCGATACTGACCTGATTATTTCTGAAGGTGGGGATGATGACTTACAGACAGTTCCTGTGTATGTTCCTTAGGAAGACCTATCTTTCCCAGTTCTGCTCAGAAATATGCACTCAGCACAGGATTTCAAGCTGCAACTAATCTGACCAAACTAGGCACCTCCAGCAGAAGTTTCTGAACATGCCTAATATTCTAGTCAGTTTAATTCCACCTATCCAACTCACTCTGGAGAGTTTGTCTGATGCGGTTTGGCATAGGCATTCTACTGTGGCAGCTGTCCCCATGCAGGGGACAGGAAATACGCTGCTCCTAAAAGACAGCCAGTGTATTTCACACAGTCCATCGCTGATGCTATTGTTACTCTTGTGGAAAATGACAGGGCCATTGAGCGCAGGGAGGTCACCGCACACGCAACTAAAAAGGAGTTGCACAAGCTTGACACAATGGGCAAATGAGCTTATGCTTCAGTTACCCTGGGCATGAAGATAGCTAGCTACCAGCGGCACTTTTTCAAGTATGAATATACCCTCTGGAGCAAGTCTAAGTCTCTGGCAGACTCTGCCAGATTCTGAGGCTAAAAAAGATATACTGCTGTCAAGCAAGGTACTGAATCCAACAGTCACCGCTCCAGGCCACTATTGATGCCTTTAATGCAGCAGCTCGTTCTGCAGCTGCAAACATCTGCATCAGACAGCATTCCTGGCTGTGAACTATGGCTTCACCTAGGATGTCCAACAACAGGCAATGAATGTCCCCTTCAATGGCACTCCTGTTTGGACAGCAGGTGGAGCAGTCTCTTAAGCAGTCTAATGAAACTAGAACAACTCTTAACTAGACCAGTTCCTTTTAACTCCCAGAGAGACAAGGAATGTGGGTCTTCACAACAAGCAGTCCTTTTCTGGAAGAGATAGGGAAGCCAATAATAACAATAAAAAAAAAAACAACCTCCGCTCCCTCAGAAGAAAGCAGAGCCAAAGACAACTACACAGAAAGCACTTAGTGCTGCTATCTGAAACTCCAGCCCTGGTCCTGCCTCAGCTGCATACCCTACTAACAGGGAGTTGTGTAAGCTTGACACCATGGGCAAACAAGCTTATGCTTCAGCTACTCTAATAAGGTGTGCTGTGAGGTGCTGTTAAGAGAAGCTCCTTCAGTCACTTTTTTTATGATGAATTTCTATTTATACAAGGTATGCCACCATTGCCTACTGAGTTTTCATGTATTAAGTTAATATTCATCCTGTGTTGGTGGCCTGTCCTCTGCTTCTAATTGCTCCTAGTTGCAACAGATACTGAGGGAGGGAGAAAACTCAGTGGAGACCTGGTGGAGAGTGTCAGACCAATTTAGATTCCTAACTGGAATTATGGAACCATGGGAAGTATGGAGAAGTGAGGCGAAAGAGTACAGTATGGAGGCAATTAACTGCCAGCACTGTGGGACACTCTTCAACAGGGTTATTGCCCGGAGACTGGGTTGCTGTCCCATTTGCTGGGAAATAAACCACCTCAAAGCTCAGGTCTGAGAAGCTTGGGGTGAGATCAACTACAAGGAAGCACTTATGGGACTACTCCTCCAAGCCACTGTCACCTAGCAAACATGACTCTTCCAAAGAATTTCTAAGCCGGGTGGTTGGGAGAAAGGAGGCAGTCCTCAGGCACAACAGCCAAAGAAACAAAATCTCTTACAAACAGCAATGGTACTCACCTCTTGCATCAGTAACAGTCAGAAATGCAGAGGAGGTAGCAGGCCAGCACAAAGAAACACAACACAGTGACAAACGACCACAGTGTACAAAAAAACAAGGACAGTAGAAAAAAACTGATCATGGGGACTCCATGATTCGAGGTGTGGATCCCCACTTGAGTCAAAATGAGCAGATGGATGTACTGGTCAGACGCCTCCCAGGAGCTTCCGCAAGCAGGGACACTAACTGAATTGTCAACATAATACTAAATGAAGGAATGGGCACAAACATCCTTGTCCACCCAAGGACCAATGACTTTGCTAGCCAGCTGGCAGACAAGGTTAAGGAGCACATAGCACAGCTGGGGGAAAAATCGGTTTCCCTTTCATCCAGCATTGCCCTCTCAGAGATTCTGCCCGTTTGGAAAAAAGGAAGAAACAGGCAGAAAGTCAGAGAAAAAAAACACAGAAGATCTGAACACCTGGCTTAGGAACTGTTGCCAAGCAAAAGGGCATAATTTCATCAGAAATTGGAAGAACTTCTAGGAAAGGGAGTTCTTTAAGTTTGATGGCCTCCACTTGACAAAGGAGGAGGTCAGGGCGCTGGGCTAGAAATTCGATGTCCATGCGGGATATTTAAACTAACTGGTGGGGAGATGACAGTGGCTCTCAGAGCAGCTCTGGTAGAGCCCATTACCTCTCCCCCTCCAGTTAGCACAAATTCTACAGAACACACTGGAATTGGAGCTACACTAGGCAAGAAGCATGCAACTATAAGAGGGTCTACCAAGGAACACAAAAATGGTATGGGGGAAAAACAGGAAAAAACAAGCATTTGTCAATCGCGAATGTTTGCTTGCTGGCATTGGCATTGGTGGGGTGTGCCTTTGGGTCGTCAGGCATAACGGCAAAGCCATTTCACCACACCCTACCCTGCAGACACGACAAGTGTCATGGTGTGCCTTGGGTCTTTGGCCCTTATGCTCACCCCATTCCATCAGGAAATACGGTGAGATGGGTGCAGTATAGGAGAATGGGGTGAACTTTGGGGCCGAAGAGTCCAAGGCACACCTCGATGCCTCTTACTGGCCCGGAGGGTGTGGGTGGGGGGTGGAATAGTATGAGCATTACAGGCGACAATCCCAAGTCACACCCCTGATGCCTGTCAGTCTCTACAGGGTGGGGCATTATGGTCGGAAACCCTAACGCCTCAGGCATTCGTTGATATTTTCACTCCAAATTTTCAACATGGGTTATTTGTGACCCCCACCTTATGAACATTGGCAAGATCAGTTTGTTAGCCAAAAGCTGATTTTGCACAGTGACTACGGCATTTGGCACCACAGGTGTGAAAACGCATTTTGAACAGGATGTGAAAAATGACAGCTGTATTGTTCATGGGGAGATGTAAAAAATGGCAATGTTGAAAATCTGCAGTGAAAGTAGTAAAACAAAAAAAACTGAAGTCACGCGCGTGCGTAGAAACCGCGCAATCTAACACCCTTAATGTAATTTTTTTGTTTGTTTGTTTTTACAGCAGATCAACACAGGCATTTTGGGACCTCTGCTCATGAACAGTGTCACTGTCATTTTCTTAATCTGTCCCGAACAGTGATTTCCCACAGCGCCATGCATTTCTGCGCAGAAAGTGTGAAAAAACATTTCGGCCATGTTGTGAAAAAGTACAGCTGTACTGTTCATAAGGAAGTGTGGAAAAATGCCAGTGGTGAAAATCTGGACTGAAAATATTACAAATTCATGAACTTACGAGGGTGCGTGGAAACAGCGCAATGCTCGCTCGTAACAGTCATTTTATGGACTTTTTCAACATAGCCATTTTAAGACCTCTGCTCATGAATAGTGTCACTGTGATTTTCTTAATCTGTCCCAAACATTGAGTTCGCACATCAACTGCGCCATTGTGTGCTACATGCACAGAAACACATTTTGGGGGAAGATGTCAAAAATGACAGCTATACTGCTCATAAGGAGTTGTTGTAAAATGCCAATGTTGAAAATCTGGAGTGCAAATATTAAAAATTTGCAAACTTACGAGCGCGCATAGGAACTGCGCAACGCACACTCGTAAAAACAGTCATTTTCAGGAATTATTTCCCCAAATTTTCAACATAGGGTTTTTGGGTGCCTACCTTATGAACTGACACACTGTCGTTTCGTACATTGGTCCCGAAAGGTGGTTTCACGTGGTGACCATGAAATCACCTTTCGGGACCGAACAACAAACTGCCAGTGACATAATTCATGAGATGGAGTCCTAAAAACTCCATGTTGAAAATTTGGTGAAAAAATTCCCCAAAATGCCTGAGATATGCATCAAAGTTGAAAAAAACCCTATTTATTCCATTATACAGCTTACCGGCATTTCCTCAGTGCGCAGTCTGCTTTGAAGAGTGCAGATGTGTTCCCAGTCCACCAAGATCGCTGGTACCGGACTGGAGGTAAGTATGGTGGGGGTGGGGAGAGGCAAGGTGCACAGAGGGTGGGCGCGGGTCAGGAAAAGACAGTCAGTGAGGGACCACTCTTTCTTTCTAGGTTTTTTTTTCCATTTAGGACGACGACGCGGGAAGTTTGCCACACTGGGGTGGGCTCCCAGCGTGGCACCTGGAAGACTGTTTGGGGGGGGGCAGTTGAGCCGACAGGGATTGGGCACCGGCCACAGAGAGGTTGGCCACGCTGGGGTGGGCTCCCAGCATGGCACCTGGAAGTGTATTGGGGGGCAGCAGACGGACATTTGTCACACTGGGGTGGGCTCCCAGCGTGGCACCTGGAAGGCTGTTTGGAGGGACAGTTGAGCAGACTGGGATTGGGCACCCCATCTGCCTTACAGATTGTTGCCATGCTGGGGTGGGCTCCCAGCGTGGCACCTAAAACTTTTGGGGGTGGAGCGCAGTGCAGCCGAAGGGGGATTGGGCACCCCGCGGCCATACTGTATGTGGGGAGGTGAGCACGCTGGTGGGCCCCAGCGTGCTACTTGTTGGGAGGGGAGGAGCTGTCTGACAGCTCTTTCACTGCAGTGCCGAGCATGTAGGCACTTTGCATAGTCGATCATGGCAGTATGCAAACTGCCCACACACTGTGGTTCTTTCTGCAACTGCACGTCACAGATTTGGAAATGCTGTCACAGACAGCTGTTACATCTATTGACATGGTGGGGCCAAGGCCTGCAAAAAGGCGGCAGGGCACTGGAAGTAGGAGGCACACCTACAAATTCTCATATGGTGGCACTATGTTTCTTGCACATGTGTGCAAGCAAACATAAAAAGGAATGGACTCGCAAGCACAGGAAAAAAAAAATTCAGGAATGGAAAGCATTTATGCCTCAAAGCGGGCAGTCTGGCAAACAAGACACCAGACCTCACTGCCACAGTAGCGGAGGCAGGACTAGACTGGGTTGCTGTGACTGAAACATGGTTCACAGACCATCACGATTGGGATATAGCTATCCCAGGGTATAACCTGCTCAGAAGGGATCGGGCAGGAAAAGGGGGGGGTGGGGCAGCTATTTATGTCAAGGACACCATCAAAGCAACAGAAATAAAGGGGTCACAAGGGGAAGTGGAGGCCCTGTGGATTATGATTGCGCCAGAAACAAGACACCCATCCAGGTAGGAGTAATCTACAGACCCCCAAATCAGGAGGAAGCCAGGGACAAGGAAGTCCTGGAAACCATTCAGCAGATGTCAGACAAAGGGGACATTGTGCTGGTGGAGGACTTCAATCTACCAGACACTGACTGGAGTTTAAAAACAGCAGCATCAGCGTGAAGTAGGGACTTCCTAGTTGCACTACAGGGGACAGGTTTGAGTCAAACAAGTGACCACATCCAAAAGAGGAGATGCAATCCTAGACCTGGTATTTACAAATAATGAAAGGGTCCTAGGTGTCTAAGTAGGGAGCCACCTGGGAATCAGTGATCATCGCATTGTATGGTTCAGAGTAAACAGGGTTGAGAACTCCAGTCGCTCAAAACTGAAAGTCCTAGATTTCAGAAGGGTGGACTTCTTAAAAATGAGGACATGCCTGAAGGACAACCTTAAACATGTGTCAGGAGAAGCCATGGAAGTGTGTTGGACTAGACTGAAAGATGCAATAGCCTTGGTCACATCACAGTGTACCCGTAAGGTTAGTAAGAATAAAAAGAGGAAGAACCCACTATGGTTCTCCGAGGAGGTGGCACCCAAGGTGAAAGAGAAACACAAAGTGTTCAGACAGTACAAAGAGACAATGAATGAGGGCGACAAAGCAGAGTATAAAGAAAAACTGAAGGAGGCAGGAAAAGAAATAAGAAGTGCAAAGACTGAAACAGAGTTAAGAATAATTCAGGGAGTAAAGAAAGGCGACAAAACCTTCTACAGGTACATACAGGAAAAAAGGAAGACCGGGGAGGAATTGTCAGAATTACAAAAAAGGATGGGCAGCACACGGGGGAAGATGAAGAGAAGGAACAGGCACTCAATGAGTACTTCTGCTCAGTCTTCGCACATGAAACAGACGGCGATGGACCGATGTCAAGTATAAAGGACTGTCCAGTTGGGGGAAATGGGGAATAGACATAAATACCTTCACAAAGGAAAGGGTCCTGGAAGAACTCAGCAAGTTGAGTGTGGAGAAAGCAATGGGGCCAGATGGGATATACCCAAGAATACTGAAAGAACTTAGGAGGGAACTAGCAGCCCCCTATCAAGGCTCTTCAACAAATCGATGAGTGGGGAGGTTCCTAAGGACTGGAAAAGGGTGACGATGGTACTGCTCCATAAGAGCAGGAGCAAGGACTGGCCCAGTGGCACTGGCACCTTACCTTGCGCTATACCAGCAACCCGGGTTCGGGAATGGCCTTGGCTCGCCGGCTGAAGGGGGGGGGGTTGGAGAAGGATGGAGCCACAACCTGTGGCTCTCCTCCAGGGGTGGACGCCACCTCCGCAGTACCACTCCCACTGGGTGGAGGGCCGTGGGAAGTGCAGGTGGCAAGGAGCAGTGACATAGTCAGGGAGAGGCAGAAGGACCACTGCTGATCCTGTGTGTGTGTGTGTGTGCACATGCACATGCACCTCCACACGTACACACGTGTGTACTCTGTGGTCTAGGGGGGAGAAAACTGGAAAAATCCAAAAGACCGGGAGCAAGGAAGAACCTGGTAACTGCCATCCAGTGAGTCTCACCTCAGTCACGGGGAAACAGATGGGAGTCCTTGTTGAAGGAAATGATAGTAGCTTTTTTAGAGCAGAGTGCTCAGCTCAACACAAAACAGCACGGTTTCATGGCAGGGAGGTCCTGCCAGATTAACCTACTGGATTTCTTTGATTAGGTCACCACAACTATATATTTTGGGGGACCTAGATGTGGTATACCTAGACTTCAGTAAGGCCTTTGACTCTGTCCCACACAGGAGACTAGTCAACAAACTGTAAAGCATGGGAGTTGGGCATAAAGTGACATGCTGGGTTTGAAACTGGTTGAATTGGAGAACACAGAGAGTTTTAGTTAATAGCTCACAGTCAGAAGAGGATAGGGTTACTAGCAGGGTGCCATAGGGCTCGGTCCCGGGAACGATCCTTTTCAACATACTCAACAGCAACACCGCTGATGGACTGGTGGCGTGGAAAGTATGTCTGTTTGCAGATTACACCAAAAATCGGCAACAGAGTTGACACACCAGAGGAGCATCAGCGCATGGAATCCAATTTCCGAAAGCTGGAGGAGTGGTCAAAAAACTGGCAACTTGGATTTAATGCAAAAAAAGTGCCATGGTCATGCACCTAGGAAAGTGTAACCCAAGGAAAATGCACACAATGGGAGCAGCTGGCAGCTACTAGGCAGGAGTGCAACCTGCAGGTTATCATCTCAGATGACCTAAAGGTCAGCAAACAATGACAAAGGCAGCACTAAAGGCTAATGGCATCCTGGGATGCATAGGGAGAGGCATCACAAGCAGGAGGCAAGAAGTGATCACGCCTGTGTAGCGGTTCCAGGTGAGGCCTCACATGGAGTACTGCATCCAGTTCTGGAGGCCACACCTCAAGAAGAACATACATAGGGTGGAGACAGTACAGAGAAGAGGAACAAAAACCGTGCAGGGCCTGCATCAAAAACCATACAAGGCTAGACTAAATGAACTCAACTTATACTCCCTAGAACAGCGCAGAAATCAGGGCGCTATGATAAAGACATTTAAATACCTGAAAGGAAAAAACAAGGTGCAGGTGCAAAACCACTTTCAGGTGACTGATTAAAACAAGGGGGCAGGACTTAAAGCTTAAAGGAGGGAGGTTCAGGACCAACATGAGTAAGTTCTTCACTGAGCATGTGGTGGAACCTTGGAACAGCCTACCTGACTAGATGGCGGGGGGCAAAGACAGTGGGTGAGTTCAGGAACATATGAAGAAGCCAGCAGAAGAAGGCCATTTGGTCTATCAAGTCTGCTCATGTTGCAGGGTCCACAACTTGAGCTACTGTCCCTGCCCCCTCTCCCCACTTCTCCCATCCTCCCTTTACATGACCCTTACCCTCCCCCATACCTGTCCCAGCCTCTCTTAAAGCTGCTCACTGTCTTCAATGAGATTACCTCTTCTGGCAGCACATTCCAAGTGTCCAACTCTGTGAAGAAGTGCTTCCTCACCTCCCTCCTAAACCTCCCAACCTCCAGCTTAAGACTGTGCCCCCCCTCGTGTTATGGTTGCCACTCAGCTTAAAGAGACTCTCCTTATCAACCTTATTTATCCCTTTCAAGTACTTGAAGGTCCCAATCATGTCCTCTCCCTCTCCCTCATCTTCCAGGGAGTACATGTTCAGTGCCCTCCACCTCTCCTCGCCACTATCATCTTTGTAGCCAGCCTTACCAGTGACCTGTACAAGAGCAGTATAACCTCCTCTCTCCTACTACTGATCTCCCTAGAAATGCATCCCAGCATCTTGTTTGCCTTTGCTGCTGCTTTCTTGCACTGCATGGAGTGCTTCAGGTCATGAGTGATCATCACACCCAGGTCCTTCTTTCTCCTCCTCCTCCTCTGATGCATATACTTGGACATCACCCAGGTAGTACTCTGTCCTAGGATTCTTGAATCCAATACGTATAACTTTGCATTTCTTGACTTTGAAGCCAAGCTGCCAGATCCTGGACCACCTCCCTAGCTTTTCCAGATCTTACCATAGGTCCTGTATCCCTTCAACTGTGTCCACTCTCCCATAGAGTTTGGTGTCATCTGCGAATGGGCACATTTTCTCCTTAATGCCATCTCCAATGACACAGATTAAGACACTGAACAACACCGGCCCCAGGACCGAGCCCTGCGGGACCCCACTGGTTTCCTGCTTTGTGTCAGACAACTCCCCCAAACCACCCTCTGGGTTCTGTCCTCCAGCCAGTTTTCCAGCCATCTAGCTATCTTTTCCCCAACCCCGAGATCCACCAACTTTCTGATCAACCTTTTGTGGGACACAGAGTCAAAGGCCTTGCTGAAATCAAGAGAGAGGATGTCTACCGCTTGGCCCCTGTCCACTGTCTTAGTGACACAAAGAACTCAATCACATTTGACATGATCTCTCCCCCATGAACCCATGCTGTCGCGCATCCTGGAGACCATACTCCTCTAGATATTCCACCAACCTTTCCTTTAGTATGGTCTCCATGAGCTTCCCTTCAATGGAAGTCAGACTGACTGGTCTGTTATTCCCTGGGTCATCCTTGGGACCAATTTTGTGGAGTGGCACTACATGTGCTGTTCTCCAGTCCTGCAGTACTATGCCTGTCTCTAGTGAACTATTAAATAGGTCTGCCAGTGGCCCTGCCAGCTCCTCAGCCAGTTCCTTTAGTACCCTTTGATGTACTCCATCCGAGCCTGGTGATTTGTCCACCTTCAATGCCAGCAGCTCCTCCCTCACTCTGTCCTCCTCTATCACTACATCTGTGTACCCCTCCCCCTGCTCCTCTTTTCCCTCCTGAAGGCACTGGTCCGTCGCCCTCCCTGGTGAAGACAGAACAGAAGTATTCATTTAGTATCTCTGCTTTTCCCATTATCCTCCACCCACTCCACCCCTTGCTTAAGCCTAACAATCCCTTCCTTCTTGTCCCTTTTCTCACTTATATAGCGAAAGAGCATGTGACAGACATTGCAGGATGCTCAGGCAGTCAACCACTACAGAGAAAGCTGTGGGAGGGGGTAGAAAGCATGGGCAGACTAGATGAATCACATGGTCCCCATCTGCCAACAATTTCTAGGTTTCTGGCCAACCCAGTGGCGCTGAGGGCTGAAGCACTGGACACCTTACCTGGCACCACGTAAAACGAACGATGTTCGGAAGCGAGCATGGGTCGACAGGGGACAGCAGGAGGCGGAGAAAGATGCAGTGTCTCCAAACAGCCTTCCTTCTCCTGAGTGGAGGGGGTGTCCTCCAGTGGTCAGTGTTTGCCTGGCCCTTAGTGGTGGCGGGGGGCTGGCACACCATTGCTGAAATTACATGGGAGGCAGAGGTGCAGCCTTCGGACGTGCTGCGGGCAGATGCACGCGCATTACGTCCCCAACGGCACTGCACGCTCCACTGCTAGTGAGAGTAAAAAAAAAAAAAAAAAAAGATGGCACCCTGATCACGTGGCTCAATGGCCATCCGCACGATCGCCGGCACCGATGCTTCGCCTGGACTGGATCCGTACAGGGTGAAGAGTTGCGGCTCTCTGCCGCCCCCCCCTCCCCGTGGGGGGCAAGCCGCAGGAGTTTAAGGGGGCGAAGTCTGGAGTGCGGTAGAGATGGACGGTGGCTAGACTCCCATAACGATGCCGTGACAAGGGAGCAGATCAGCTAGGGCCGAAGGGAGTAAAAAGTATAGCAAAAACAAAATTTCTATGTTTCAGTGAATGGACAGTGGATGGGTGGAATGGAATTTAAAAACGCCAGTAGAAAACTGGAGTGGTAAGACCACCAGTTGAAAACTGGATTGGTTAAGTGATACAGGGATGGCAAGAAGTGCGATTTTGGTGCTTTATGTATCTCCTTCTGTTTTTTGTATCCCATTTTGCTAGAACTTCGCCAAGGCTAATACTGCGGGTTTGGCTATCTGTAAGGAGACTATTAGGCTTTCTTTTTATCTTAGTGATAGTATTTAGTTTCTTTGGCCTTCTAAATTACAGTATTTTAAAATGTTTAATTTTTTTTTTTTTTTTTTATCATGTGACTGGTTTAGGAGTCCAAGTATGGCTAAGCAAGGGATCTCTCAGACTACCTTGCAATCATGAACTGGAAATGGGGTGGGGGCAGAACCCCACTCCAGAGGGGCTGGACACAGACAGAGGAATACACTGAGTGAATCCCTGGAGTGTAGTCCATTATTGCACACTCCAGTTAAATCATATGATGGAAGTGTACGTGTTAATTAAAAAGATTCCCCTTTTGATTTTCACAATTTGAGTTTTGAAAAAAAAAAACTACCAGAAAAAGACTCTAATAAAAATCAGGAACGTAATCCTGTTCCACTGACCGTTTCTCAGGTTGCTAGAACTAATAAAGGTGAAGAGGGTAACTGTAGAGACAGCCCTTTAATTATAAAGGAGGACTTGTGCACTAAGTTTTCTGCAGACTTCGGCCTTGTGTAATAATAAACAGGTGGAAGCTCAGGAGGATTGTAGAACAGTGCAATACTGTCCTTTTTTAGATAAAAAATATGTTAAACTCTTGGGAGGATTCCTATATAGTCAGTGTACTGCTAATGGAACAATTAGTGATACTTAAGAAAAAATTATTCACCATAGTAATGTTGTTTCTTCTAATGGAGTCTTGCTGTATTCTGACAATATGCAGTTAGCCCCAGCACTTGAACTGTCCCGGAGAGGAAAAGCGTTAACTCTATGCAGACGCATAGAACGTTGAGCTCGGTTTTCAAACCTCTGTCTCTGGTACTTACCAGTGTAACCGTCAGATTCTTACGAGGAAACCAAGTACCAACTATGGTGATCGTCTACCATGTAGCCAAAAGGCAACAATTTGGGTCCCGACAAGTCGAGAACCCAAGAAAAATAAAATAGTGACCATCTATACATACATATAGAGATATATCTATATCTATGTATCTATACCTATATCTGTATTTCTATGCACAGAACAATAAAACACCTACCCCACCCTTGAGAGGGAGGGTACAAGGTACACCCCTGAGGTGCAACACTGTACCTGTCAGCCCAATTCCCAAACACTAGGTTCTGAGAGGGGAGGCAAGGAGGGAGGTCAGAATACAGCAAGACTCCATTAGAATAAACAACATTACTATGGTGAGTAATTTTTTCTTCAAACAACATGAAGTCTTGCTGTATTCTGACAATATGCAGACTACCAAGCAGTTCCCCCAGCAGGAGGGAATGCAGAACCTACTTTGGGAATGTACTGCTGTACCAAACCTAGCATCACTCTTAGCCTGGATGTCCAGAGAGTAATGCTTGGTGAATGTATGGACCGTTTTCTGAGTGGCTGCTTTACAGATTTCTTGCAAGGGTACATCTCTGGCCGCAGCCAGAGTGGCAGCTGTACCCCTAGTTGAGTGAGCCCTCAGGCCTGGAAGGGGGTGTTTTGCCCAATTTGTCATAGCAGAATTGTATACAAGAGACAATCCACCTGGCAACAGTCCTTTTAGTAGCAGGCTTACCTTTCCCCACTTCACCATAAGTGAGAAACAATTGGAGACAGTCATGCATGTGTGCCTTAGTATGCTCTATGTAGTAGCTAAGAGCCCTTTTAACATCCAAACTGTGTAACCTTTTTTCCTCTGAAGAAGAGTGGTCAGTGAAAAACACAGGTAGAGACAGAATGGTTCAGATAAAAATCTGACAACACTTTAGGTAAGAACCTCCTACTGGTTCTTATGACCACCTTATCCCTATGGAAGGAGATTAAGTCAGGTTCAACTGATAGGACCTGTAATTCACTAATCTGCCTGGCAGAAGTAATAGCTACCAGGAATACAGTTTTCCAGGTCAAGTACTTAAGCTCGGCCAAAGCCAAAGGTTCAAAGGGTGGTTGCATAAGTTGAGCAATGCAGACATTAAGATCCCAAGCCAGAGTGGGTTCTCGAAAGGGAGGGATAATACATATTTTTTGTTTTAAATTTTTCCTTCTCTATTTTGGCAGGTCAAACTGTCGAACCTTTGGCCCTGGTCACAGCCCCTGGGGCTTCCACCGCCATCTATCGGCAGCCTCTCCCAGTTACCCCTGGCTTCCCCGCTGGAGGGCAGGGCCACGGCATTGGACCCCCATATCCGAGTCGCAGAACTAGTGACTAGTTAGGAGAGTGGTGGCGATGGCGGCTAATCAAAGCCCCAGGGAGGGCGTCACCTAGACAGTGGACCTACCCGCTTCTTCCTTTTCAGATTTTCCGGAGGCGGACATGCACGATGTTCATGCCCCGCCCCGCCTCCCAAGACGCAGATGAGCCAGCCGTAGCTTGAGCCGGCTCCCAGCTCTCCGCTAGTCCCAAGCGCTGGACACTACCCCACCCCTCCCGTGGAGAAGGAGAGCCATCCATAGCATGCTCCATCCTTCTCCCACCCGGCTGCCTCCAGCAATCTGGGTCCATTCTCGAACCTGTCAGCCAAGGCCGCAAGCGAAATCCAACCGCTGCGCTGACAGGCCGGCCCCCTGGGAGGGATAATATGAACCAGACCTTTGAAGAACTTACTGAAAACAGGATGAGATGCCAGGGAAGAGCCCTTCCCTGCTGAAAGGAATGCAAACACAGCTGCTAGGTGAACCTTCAGAGTTGCAGGTCTAAGGCCTAGATCATTAAGGTGAACCAGATAATCTAAGGCTGTAGCAATGTCGGCAGAATGCCCTTCTGAGAACACCAAATGCTGAATCTTTGCCATTGGGAATTGTATGTTTTCCTAGTGGAAGGTTTCCTGGAAACCTTAAAAACATCCAGAACTCCCTGAGAAAGAAGCAGGCCAGGGCCAGTATATTCTAACTCTTTAAGAGCCAGGCCTTGAGATTGAGAGACTGGAGATTGGGGTACCAAATTCTCCCCTGAGAGGTTAGGAAATTATATCTCTTGGGAAGAGACAGGGGATGTGACATTGCCAGAGACAGCAGCAGAGGATACCAAGGCTGTCTGGCTCAATCTGGAGCCACCAGTACCACTGTGCAGGGTTGAGATCTGATTTTGATCAGGACTCTGAACAACAGAGGGAAGGGAGGGAAGGCATAGAGAAACCTGCCCTTCCAATCCAGAATGAAAGCATCCAGAGGAACAGTTCCCAGGACTGGAGGTCTACAACAAAACAGAGGAAGCTGGTGATGGTCCGGGGCTGCAAAGAGCTCTCTCTCCCTCTGGAGTACCCCATCTGGTGAAGATGACCTGTAGAATGGGAGGATCCAGGGACCATTCGTGATGTCCCTGGGAGATTCTGCTTTGAGCATCTGCCAGTACATTATTCTTTAGTGGGAGATGAATTGCTATCAGGGAAGTCTGAAAGGAATAGGTTAGACCCCACAGTTTCATGGTCTCTGTGCACAAGGCTCTGGACCGAGTGCCTCCCTGCTGGTTGGTGTACCACATTGTGGTGGTGCTGTATGTTCTGACCTGCACCACCTTGCCCCTGACTGAGTCTGAAAAGACCTGAAGGGCCAGGAAGACTGCCCTGAGTTCCAGCAGACTGATATGAAGGAGAGACTCTTGTGGAGACCAAACCCCTTGAGCTGTGAGGGCTCCCAAATGGGTTCCCCAGCCTAGGAGAGAAGCATCTGTGGTTAGAACTACTGAGGGGACTTGAGAGAGAAATGGAACACCTTGTCTGAGATTGTCCTGGTCCAGCCACCACTGGAGAGCTTGGAGAGACAGTCTCCAGCCTGTTGATGTCCTTACAAAAGTGCGGCCTCCAGAACTACACACAGTACTCCATGTGAGGCCTGACCATGGTTTTATATAATGGCATCACTATCTCTATCCTTCTGCTGGTGATGCCCCTGCCTGTGTACCCCAGCATGCCACTGGCCCTCCCAGCTGCCTTAGTACTCTGCTTTGACATATGCAGGTCATCTGAAATAATAACCCGCAGGTCCCTTTCCTCCTTTGTGGCGGTCAGCAACTCCCCCCCCCCAATCTGGTAGCTTCCCCAGGGTTTGTGTGCCCCAGGTACATAACTTTGCACGTTTCTGAATTAAACTTCAGCTGCCAGTCCTCAGACCATTTTTCAAACTTCTCCACGTAACTCCTAATTTTCTCCACCCCATCTGTTACAGATTTTGGTGTCATCTGCAAACAGGCAGACCTTTCCCTTCAGTCCTTCTGCAATGTCGCTAATGAAGACATTGAACATGACTGGCCCCAGGACCGATCCCTGAGGCACCTCACTGGTCACCCCCCTCTCCCCAGACTGCACCCCATTTACCGCCACCCTCTGCCTCCTGTCTGTTAGGCAGTTTCTAACCCAGTTTACCACCCTGTCCCCCATGCCCAGCCTACCCCAGCTTGTTTACCAGACTCCTAAGTGGGACGGCGCCAAAGGCTTTGCTGAAATCAAGGTAAGCGACGTCCACTGCCTCACCCCAATTTACTTCCTTTGTCACCAAGTCGAAGAAATCAACCAGATTTATCTGACATGACCTCCCCACTGTGAATCCATGTTGCCTATGGTCCTGGGCTCTGACGGCTTCTAGATGCCCCACTATCCTTTCTTTAAGCAATGTCTCCATGGTCTTCCCCACTACCGAGGTGAGGCTGACTTGCCTATAGTTCCCCATCTCCTCGCTGCTGCCGGATTTGTGTAGAGGGACCACATGTGCCCTCCTCCAATCCTCTGGTATCTGTGTTGAATGACTCAGCAGAACGTCTGGCAGCCATGTTCACTATCTCCCTTTGCAGTTCTCTTAATATCCTTGGGTGTATGACATCTGGTCCCATTGCTTTGTCCACTTTCAATTCAGTGAGTTCCTGCAGGACTCTTTCCCTTGTGAATGGACTACTGTCCACCTCTTCACCCCCTTGGCAACTGCTGTACTACTGTGGCCCCTGTCCCTCCCCCTCTTCTGTGAATACTGAACAGAAATATTTATTCAATATTTCTGCCTTTTCCATGTCATCCTCCTTGCATTCCCCTCCCTCTCCCTTGAGCCTTGCAATCCCCTTCCTTCCGCTGATGTACCTGAAGAATGTCTTGTCCTCTTTCTTAACTGAATGTGCCAAACCTTCCTCAGTACATGTCTTTGCTCTCCTTACTGCCTTTCCCACTTCCCTTAGACATTCTAGGTACTCCTCCCTGTCCTCCTCCCTTTGGGTCTCCTTATATTTCCTGAACCCTTTCCTTTTTGCCCTGACCTTTACCACCACTTCTCTTGAGAATCACAGTGGCTTTCTCCTTCTCTTGCTTTTGAATACCAATCTGATGCACTGGTTTGTTACTTCCAGTAAGGCTTCCTTTAGACGCTTCCACTGTTCTTCCACTCCCCCTCCTGCCCCCGTTCTCTCCAGGGCTCTTGATACCCCTCCCCATTTCAGCGAAGTCAGCATTTTGAAATCCAAAACCTTTGTCCTAGTATGACTTGCACGAGTCTCTGTCCCTATGCTGAACCATATAATGTTGTGATCACTGGATCCCAGTTGCCCTTCTACCTGGACATCTGCGATTCGATCCCCGTTGATCATTACTAGATCCAGAATTGCCCTGTCTCTGAGATCAAGCACAAGCTCCAGTCTCCTACGTCTGAGATTTGGTTCAATGTGCCAACCAATAATAGTTTAACTCACTGAAGACAGGATAATAATAACATCAATTGATGCCACTCCATTTATATGGAAAATATTACCAAGGATGCGATTTTCTTTTTTAAATTAATGATTTTCATTGAAACATAAGCATACAAAAAGGCATGGGAGTACATACCTCGAAGTTCAGGCAGAGTACAAATGATACTGATATCATACAAACTGACGGATTAAGTACAGCAATACAGATGGATGCATCAATGACACCGCTAAGAATATTGTAGTAACTAAGGTAACAAGAGACATTCTACGATGCTTCAAAGTGTCACAGGGGGTCCCAGGAACACAAAGGGTAACCAGGAATTGGTCAAAGCTGGATCACAGTACAAATTCTGGGGCCGGTTCTATGAGCTAGCTTATCCATTTTTTGCCATCTGGTCCGAAATTGTTCAAAAAGATCATGAAGGAGTTTAGCATGACCCATGTTTGGGATCGGTCTGAGGGTGAGCGGCGTGGGGGGGCTGGCTCTCTGAAGCATCTGCTGGATTAACAGAAATAAGTAATACTGAGATACATGAACTATAATACTGCTTTTAGCTGCATTTATAAGTGCTACATAAGCACAAGGACACAATTGGAATTGCATATTTGTATTGAATGTCTAGGTTATTAGATAACCTTATTTTGATTTTGTCTGTAAATAATCTAGTAATCTGTCCACCAATGATATAATAATGGATGCCGAGTTTGCGATTCTAGTTATTCCAAGTATAACTAACAGATTCCTGTTCTCAAATCCAAGGATAGATTTTCTTGTATGTCTGTACCACGAAAAATAATTAATTAAAAAAAAATAAATAAATAACTCAAGAATGGAGGCTGTAAGTCATTCTACATGATATATTTCTGTTACCACTGCTCTCTAGGCTTCTAAAGACAGCAGCTCCACTTACATCCAACATCCAGTTACTGCCTTTTTTGCTGGCAGGATATAAGAAAAGGTAAGTGTTTTTGCTTCGCTACGGTGCCCCAACGGAGGGATAGACAGAAGGACCATCAATGCACAGATGAGGGCACCTGTAAGGAATAACTGTTCAAACTGCTACACCAGTTCCTGCCAGAAGGGCTGAAGTACTGGACAAGACCACAGGATATGGGAATGACTGGTCTTTAATTGGCCACAATGACGCCAGCACATGCCATATTCAGATGGGAGGAAATGAGACATGAGACTAATGGGGTCTTGAATTATTTTACCTGCACTTCCATGCAAATTCCCTCCATCCCATAAAGGAAATAATTTTCAAAGCAGGCAGGGCATAATGATTCTGTGTTTCATAGGAATCCATCATGTCCATTTCCTCATTCCATTCAGCCAATATACTGCTGCTTGAAGGCCCTAGTAATTCCTGCAATGCACAGTAAAAGTTGCCAGTCAAGTGACCCCAGGTCATACCATGGACAGCCCCAGTCAGTAGGGACAGAAGCAGCACAGCTGGGTCTGGTAAGCGTGCCATCTTTCGTTTTACAAAGCAACTACGTCCAGATCTGCAAGTATTGAAAGTGTTCTTATCGCAGTAACTGGTATTGTGCCTGTAGACACTCAAAAGAGACCACTCTACATGAGCCTAAGAATTGGAATATATGTGCAAGACCCAACCCACACCATTAAGAAAATATGTGGTCTATTTAGATGAGAAGAATTCTATGTCCGACCCTAACATTCTACAGAAAAACAAATAACTAAAGACAGAGGAGGAAACTCCTGCAATTTACTATACTGAAAGGGCATTAGCTGTAACAGAAGTGAAACGAGGATGATGAAAAGAAGAAAAGCAAGACACTCAATGTCATATAAATTATTCAAGGCTAATTCCAACTGCTTACAGGGCAGATGTAATTGAAAATGGAGCCATATGTAAATTGTGTGCAGCTGGCAGGCTCTAGCATAACTGAGAAGGTTAGAAAGATTTATACTGCCGCTTTGAGAAGGCAGCTGTAATAAAGAAAAATTCTTGGGCAATGGCCCCCCTCCCCCCCAAAAAAAAAAAAATTGAGAAACAAGTTTAAAAAAGAGAAAGGGTTTGCAAGAAGAAAGAATTACTCACCTTAGTAATTGTTGTTTCTTCTAATGGAGTCTTGCTGTATTCTGACTATTGCAGTTAGGTCCTGCCTTTCAACTGCCCCGGAGAACAAAGAGTTAAACTTTCCATGGCCAGCATGGAATGTTCACCGCAAGCTCGGTTGAAGCCCCTGTCTGCTACTGTTTAAACTCCAACCATCAGATCTTTACGAGCAATACTCACTAGAAGTTCTGTGTGGAAACTGTAAAACTCACACTAGCCAACAGGCAACTAAATTTATTAAAAAGGGTTTTTTGGTTTCAAAGCAAAGACTCAAGTCAGAAAACCCAAAAAACAAAACACAACAGACACCCAAAGTAAAGGAGGGTGAAAAAGGGACACCCCTAGGGTGTCAACACTGCTCCTGCCCACCCACATCCCAAAAACTAGGTTCTGAGAGGGAAGGCGGGGAGGGGAGTCAGAATACAGCAAGACTCCATTAGAAGAAACAACATTACTAAGATGAGTAATTTTTTCTTCAAACAACATGAAGTCTTGCTGTATTCTGACTATTGCAGACTACCAAGCAGTACCTCCATGGAGGAGGGACAGAACCTACTTTGGGAATAGGCTCTGAAGTTCTGCTTGTACAAACCGAGCATCACTCCTAGCCTGGATATCCAGAGAGTAATGCTTGGTGAATGTATGGACTGTTTTCCAGGTGGCTGCTTGGCAAATTTCCAAGATAGGAATATCCCTAGCAGCAGCCAGGGAAGCAGCTGTACCTCTAGTAGAGTGAGCCCTCAGACCTGAGGGTGGAGTTCTACCCAGTTTTTCATAGCAGAATTGTATACAAGAGACAATCCACCTGGCAATAGATCTCTTAGTGGCAGGTTTGCCCTTACCAACCTCTCCATATGTGAGGAACAATTGGGGGGACTCAAACCTGTGACCCTTGGTGCACTCTATGTAGTAGCTGAGAGCTCTTTTAACATTCCAGTTGTGCAGCCTCCTCTCTCCAGAGGAGGAATGGTCAGTGAAGAAAACAGGGAGAGACATAGACTGGTTAAGGTGGAAATCTGAAACCACCTTAGGCAAAAAACTTCCTGTTAGTTCTTAGGACCACTTTATCTGTATGGAAAAAGATGAAATTGGGCTCCACTGACAGGGCTTGCAATTCACTGATACGCCTGGCAGAGGTAATGGCTACCAAAAACACAGTTTCCAAGTCAAGTGCTTAAGCTCTGCAGGGCAAAGGCTCAAAGGGTGGTTGCATAAGTTGAGCAATGCAAACATTTAGGTCCCAAGCAGGAGCGGGGTCCCTAAAGGGGGGATTGGTGTGCAGCAATCCCTTGAAGAACTTACAAAACACAGGATGGGCTGACAGAGGAGAGGGCTTGCCTACTGACAAGAAGGCAGAAACAGCTGCCAAATGCACTTTAAGTGTAGCTGGCCTAAGGCCTAGGCCATTAAGATGGACCATATAGTCCAGAATTGTAGGCAACCCAGCAGATTCTGGAGAAATATCCTTATTAGAGCACCAAATAGTGAACCTTTTCCATTTGGAGTTGTAAGTCTTTCTGGTGGAAGGCTTCCGAGAAGCCTTAAGGATATCCAGAACCTCTTGAGAAAGCTGCAGATCAGCAAGCTCTAACTCTTCAAGAGCCTTGCCTTGACATTGAGAGACTTGAGGTTCGGGTACCAAATCCTCCCCTGAGAGGGTGTCAACAGGTTGTAATTCCTGTGAAGAGACAGGGGAAGGTGGACTGCTAAGAACAGCGACAGGGGGTACCAGGGCTGCCTGGCCCAGTCTGGAGCAATCAGCATCACTCTGCATGGTTGTGACCTTATCCTGACTAACACCTTGAACAGGAGGGGGGACACATACAGAAATTTCCCTTCCCAATTCAGAATCAGAGCATCCAGAGGGACTGAGCCCAAGACTGGGGGTCTGCAACACAAGGGAGGAAGTTGGTGATTGTCTGGGGCTGCAAAAAGATCTATCTGTGGAGTGCCCCATCTCGAGAAAATCAATTTTAGAACTAGGGGATCTAGGGTCCATTCGTGATGGCCCTGGGATATCCTGCTGAGAGCATCTGCTAGGACATTGTCCTTCCCTGGGAGGTGAACTGCTATCAGAGAGGTTTGCAGGGAATAGGCCAGTGACCACAACTTCATAGCCTCTGTGCACAAGGCCGTAGACCGAGTGCCCCCTTGCTTGTTGATGTGCCACATTGTGGTGGTATTGTCTGTTCTGATCTGGACCATCTTGCTCTGTACAGATTTGGAAAAGGCCTGCAGTGCCAGAAACACTGCTCTGAGTTCCAAGAGACTGATGTGAAGCAGAGATTCTTTGAGGTGACCACAGCCCTTGGGTGGTAAGATCCCCCAGGTGGGCTCCCCAGCCCAGCAGGGAGGCATCTGTGGTGAGTATCACTGAATGAGACTGAGTGACAAATGGAACTCCTTGTCTCAAATTGTCATGATCCTGCCACCATTGCAAAGTCTGGATCAGGGTTCGAGTTGCTGGGACTAGTTTGGTAAGGGAATCCTTTCTTTGGGACCAGAAGGCTCTTAAGTGCAACTGAACGTCCCTCATCTGAAATCTTGCTCCCTGAACCACTGCTGTAGAGGCTGCCATGTGGCCCAGAAGCTGCAGGAAATGCCTTGCTGGTCAAGACACCTGAAGGGTGAAAGAAGAGGCCAGTTCCATAAGGGTCCTTACCCTGTCCAGGGGAAGGAAGGCTCTTGCCCTTATTGTATCCAGCTCCGCCCCATGAAGGTGAGGAGCTGTACTGGCTCAAGAACTGACTTTGGAAGGTTGAGGAGGAATCCTAAGGAAGTGAGCACTTGCTGAGTTATTTGCAGATGTGACTTGACTTGGTCTGGAGACTGACCCACTATGAGCCAGTCGTCCAAGTATGGGAAGATGGAGAACTTTTTTCTCCGTAGGAAAGCAACCATTACTACCAGGCACTTTGTGAACACCCTTGGGGCTGATGTTAGGCCAGAGGACATTGCTCTGAATTGATAGTGGCCTGAGGGCAACTTGAACCTGAGGTACTTTCTCTGGGAGCACCTGATGGGAATGTGAAAATAGGCATCTCTGAGGTCCAGGGAGGCTAGCCAGTCCCCTGGCCTTAGAGAGGGCAGAATTATTCCCAGAGTCACCATTTTGAACTTTGGTTATAAAAGGTGCTTGTTCAGATATCTTAGGTCCAGGATGGGCCGCCATTCTCCTGTCTTTTTTGGGGTTAGGAAGTACCTGGAGGACAATCCTTTGCCCTTGTGTAGGGTAGGAACCCTCTCTATGGCTCTGACAGCCAGGAGGGAAGAAACCTCTGCCTCTAGGGCAAGGGTCTCTGATGGATTTGCAGGTGGAAAGGATCTGGTTCTCATCTTGGGAAATTTTTTGAAGCTGAGAACCAGTCCCTGGCTTACTACTTCCAGGACCCACTTGTCTGATGTCAGAATCTTCCAGTCCTGGACAAAGTAAGCCAGCCTGCCCCCTACAGGTATTGGAGAATCGGCCCGGGCAGACCCATCAGGGTGTCTGCTTGGCAGGGGGGCTTTAGGCTGAGGGGTGGAAGTAGGCCTGCTCATTCCCCGTCTGCTTCTCCCTCTGAGCAAAAGAAGAAGAGGAGGCCTGGGCTTGGTAAAAAGGCCTTTGAAAAGGCCTGCCCCTGCCCCTGGACTGCTGCCTTTGAGGAGTGGCTTGCTTTTCTTTGGCCTGAGCACTCCTGTAGGTGGTCCTGTACTCATCCATCTTTTTCATGTAGTTCTCTGTCTGCTCCCCAAATAGAGAATTACCAATAACAGGGAAATCCATGGCCTTAACCTGGGTATCCTGTGATAGGCTAGTACATCTGAGCCAAGCCATCCTCCGAAGGGCCATAGATGTAGCTATGACTCTTAATGAAACATCACTGGAGTCCACAGCAGCATGAAATTGCACCTTGGATGCCTCAATCCCATCTGCAGCCACCTGCTCCAGCTCCTTGGCAAGCTGGTCAGGGGCCTGCTTAGCCAGAGCCAGCACAGTGTCCCATCTGGACTTCTGGTATCTAGCTGTGTAGGCCATATAGTTAGCCTGCCTGAGTCCCAAAGATGTTGCCGTGTACTGCTTCTTTGCCATGGCATCAATCCTCCTGGAATCCTTATCTGGGGGGGTGTGATGCCAAGGGGATATTTGCCTTATCACAGGCAGCAGCCTGCACAACCCCAACATGGCTGCATTGCTGAGAAAGGAACTCCGTGTCCGAGCCTGAAAGGGTGTACCTCTTGTCCATTTGTCTGTCCACAGGAGGAATGGAGTTAGGAGTCTTAAGAATTTTATTTGTTCGTTTCCCAAAAGATTTATGGAGGGGAACAGACAGTCTCCTGGACTCTGGTATGTCCATAATTTCAACAAAATCAGGCTCCTCCTGATCCTCTACTGCTTCTTCCATTGGAAGCTGGAGGGTTTCAGCCACTTTTTTGTAGAACATAAAGTGGTAAGGAGACTCAGAAAGCCTAGGAGGAGAAACACCTGAAGGTCTGTCTGGGGAGATGTCCGGGTCAATAGGCACATCCAGACTTTCATAATCACCATCATCATCCTTATACTCTCCCTCCTCCTCCTCCGGTTCATAAAATTCTTCTGAAGTGTAATCCGGAACCAGGGGAACCGACCAAACCGAGCCCCTGCCAGATGGTGCTGGTTCGGCCGGAACCGAAGTAAGCGATTGCACTATTCTTATCGCCTTGGCCATCTCATCAGCAGTCGGAGTATGAATCTCTGGATCCGAACAGGACGACTTATCTTTTCTCCTCCTTTTAACCAGAACCGACTCCTCAGAATCGGCTCTCCTCTTGCCTGAAGAAGTATCGCCCTGGTCAGAGGGCACTCCTTCTGGTTCAGTCAGAACTGAACTGGGCTGACCATCCGGGTCAGCGGACTTCTCGGCCTCCCTTTCCCTCAGTCTACCTACTCTCTTATCCAGGGTAGCTTTGGGAAAATTCTTACAAATTTAGCAGTCTGAATCGAGGTGATCAAACCCCAGACAATAAACACAGGTGGTGTGGGGATCAGCCTTAGCAAAGGCTTCCCCACACACACACTGCAGTGTTGAAACCCAGTGGGCCCGGTTTTTTGGGGTTTCTCAGACATGGCCAATCCTATCCAAAACTTACCCTTTTTTCCGCAATCTGCCAGGCAAGACTCCCCTATCGGTTCCTGACCGTGTTACGGGTCTTGGAAAAAAACGTAATAAAAATCCGTTTTTTTTTTTTTTTTTTTTTAAATAGAACCGATACGGACCGGTTTCCACACTGTAAGTAAAATTCGCAAACTTTTTTAAACAAAATTGATCAGTTCAACCAAACCAATCCGACATTTACAAGTTCCACACAGAAACTAAATGTAAAACCTATCTAGTACTCACGGTACCACAGACAGAGACTTAAACCGACAGATTCGGTAGCAGAAATTCAGTAGAAACTGAGCGTAAAACGACACTTTAACAGACTTTTTTGAACCGAGCAAAGGAGAAATCTCCGGAGCGACTGTTCAGCGGAGTAAAGAATCTGACGGTTGGAATTTAAACAGCAGCAGACAGGGGCTTCAACTGAGCTTGCGGTGAACATTCCATGCTGGCCATGGAAAGTTTAACTCTTTGTTCTCCGGGGCAGTTGAAAGGCAGGACCTAACTGCAATAGTCAGAATACAGCAAGACTTCATGTTGTTTGAAGTAAAGAATATGGTGGGAAAACATTTATCCAAATAATTTCCAATTTTGAAAAAAAGGATAAGAGTAGGTAGTACCAGTGAGCTAAGTCTTCAGTCAAGGTGAGCATTAAAGGTTTTTATAACAAGGGTCTGAGAAATGGAGCTTTCTGATTGGCTGCAAACATTCTAACAGCCTTACGTTAATCTTTTATTAACATACATATAGAGCTTAGCCATATGCTGAACAAGGTTTAACACCATTTAAAAACATTTTTTTATTATAATAGCAATAAAGCACTCCCAAGGATTATGTTAATGGTCAGTTAATCACCCTCTAGGGGCATGTGGCACTCGGCTACACCTCATGCCACAGTACACCCCTAGAAGGTGATTAACATATCATTAACATAACCCTTGGTCATGCCTTATTGCTTAAATAATTTACGAGCTCCAGATTATGAAGGTGTCAGGGAATATGTATTCTCAGACACTAATTTCTTCATCCTCCATTTTAGAGGTAACTCCTGTTTTAAGGTTGAAGAGGGTTGGAAATTAAGTACTGTAGTAGTACCTCTGTCTTCTGAGGATGGAATTTCTGTAAAAGAGAAGAGAACAGAGGAAATATGGAAGAAGGCATAATCTTCCTGTCTTGGAATGTCGCACTACATTTAATGAAATGTGTAGACCTTGAATAGAAGGATTTTATTTTAAAATATGATATTATTGCTTTGCAAGAATGCTAGCATTCAGATACTGCTAGTACAGTGAAGAATAGATTTCTTAAATCTAAAGGTACCTGCTAGAAGAGATACAAAAATGGGCAGATTGAGTGGTGGGCTCATCTTTTTTGTGAGAGTTGATGAGTGTTTTCAGGACCCGACATTAATGCACATTTCACATAATAGCTTGATGGTAATAGTATGCACTGAGTAGTCTCCACTAATTTTGGTCAGTATTTACAAACATCCTAAAAATTCCAAATTTCATGATCCAGATTTCTGCACAGTATTATCAGATACATTGCTAAGATGCTGAGAGAAAGTAGATTCTTGTGAAATACTGATTATAGGGTATTTTAATTCACAAGTAGAGAGTCTTGCAGAATGGATTAACAAGGAACCTTCTGGTGAGTGGTGTACAGCAATATTCCAGCGAGAGCAAGTCTGGATGAGAAAAATGTGAATGCAGGCTGCTATTTAGAATTCATTACTAACCCTTATGAATGTATGAATGGCAAAACTACAGGGTGACAGTCCAGGCAACTGTACCTACTATTCTGATCAATGGACTTCTGTCATATTATTTTATGTGTCAGACGAATAATTATTAAGTTATCAATGGATAAAAATCACTACTAAAGTCGAAAATGATCATTTTCCTACTATACTGTAGGTTAAAAACAGTACCTATCAGATCCAAGATAGAACCAGGGATCATAACTAATCATATACCGCTGTGCAGCGACTCCCTGATCATGAAGACCACCACAGTGACAGCAATCAGGCAAAATCCGCCAGTCGCTGTGGTGGTCTATATGGCGATCAGGACTGCCTCGCTGGGTGTTTGCCCCCCCCCGTCCAACTCCGACTTAGAATCCTAGAGACCAGGGGGGTGGGGGCGGAGCCCCCCCGATGAATACACCGAGGCATCCCAGACACTGCAATGCCGACAGTCGGCACTGCTACTGTCGCCGTCGGGGATGTCTCCGTGATGACTGTTGCTGCGGCATGAGTAAACCATAACTAATGATAAAAAATATTTAAAAAGTTGCATATTGCTGGAGCCAAGTAACGGATTCTGAGCAATATTTGGAACTCAAGAATAATCTGGAAACTGTTGTAGAGGGTGAAGTGAGTCAGTTTATATTTCATCAACTCTTCAACGATCACATGGATAATATAAAGAACAATATAACTAAGTACATGAGGGATAATCAAACTCATATTCTCAAATCCTGGTTTAACAGTGGAAGCAAGCTAACAGAAAAAAACCTGGACAAATTCTTCAGTTTACTGAAAAATATCCCAGCACAGAAAATTAAAGTAATCTGAACATCTTTAAGAAAAAATATAAGGCATATACCAGAAGAGTCAGAGATGAATATGAAAAGGGTTATGGCAAACAAATTTTGATATTGGTGTACATGGGAGGTGATAAAAAGTTGTCATCATCTTGTGGCTAATGGCACACTGAACTATAAAACTCAAATTGACAGCTATATCAAGCCCATGGGTGGGTTAAATATTTTTCATCTGTTGCATAATCCTAATGAATTTTCTAATACTGTACTAGCTGGAGAATGACAAGATTTCCCCAAGCTTTCAACGGTTCCAGGAAACAGAGGTCTTGGAAGCCATTTTAACAACTAAAAGTAATAAGGCCTCTGGACCAGATAATATTTCAGTGGATTTTTACAAGACAGACCCTGAATGATGAAGCATGGTATTCCAATTTTTTTTTTTTTTTAACAAATGCATCCAATGCAAATATTTCCCCCGTCTTGGAAAGCCAATTATATTGCACCAATCGATGATAAAACCAACCCTGCTACATACAGGCCCATTAGTCTCCTAGATGTAATCGACGCGGTTTTAGAAGGGCTGTGGATCGACGCTGGGGACTTGCATCAGAGTCTCTGACACAAGAGGCGCGTAGCATTAAACAGTGCAGAAACTGCAATTTTGGAAGGCAGCCTGCCGCAACCCCTGATGCAAGTCCCTTGCTCCAAACGCCACAAGTTAGACCAGCTTCCCCCTCGTCTAACCTTGCACCATGCGGGGACCCATTTTATGGGGCTTGCGCCAACGCTTTGGCACAAGCTGCTGTAAATCTTGGAAAATGTTGCAGCTACGCCCAATGTACTAAAACCAGGCGCAGGATTGCAGCAAACACTGCAGTTGACGCAGGGCTTGACACAAGCCCTGCGTCAACCTTCTAAAATTGGGCCCAATGTCTAAATTAAACACCAGAGTCCTTTTAGGATGGTTAAAAAAATCCTCAGTAAATAATGCTCCACTATCTGAGTTACAAGCTGGTTTCCGTGTTGATAGAAGTCCTATGGATAATCGTTTCATCTTCACACATCTTATTGAGAAATAGGTTAAAGCAGCTTTACTACCTATCCAGGAAGTGATCAATTTCCATTTTCTTTAGATCCACAGAAAATATGGCACCTGCCTGTCTGCTATCTTTTACTGCTGCTGTCAACATGGCAAGCGGCAGAGGACAACTAAGGAGATCACGAGGTGATAGTACAATGCCAGTGGGAAAGAGTACCAGGGACATGCTCAATAGAGCACAGGGAATAGACTGTCGAAAAAGCGCAGTTTTTTTTTTTTTATACACATAGTACTGCTGCTTTAAGATTAGGAAGAGGAAACTGTTCTCCATTTTCCTTGATTTTAGTTCTGCTTTTGTCACTCTGGTTAGAAGTAAACTGTGGTAAAAAATGATGCCTAGTGGTATTGTTTCACATTTAGTCTTCTGAATTAAGAATCTCTACACAGCTGGCCCAGTGGCGTGGAGGGCTGAGGCATCTGTGCCTTACCTCCTGCCACACCAGCAACCCCACATTAACATGCACTGTGTGGCATGCCCCAGCGGCTCAACTGTGACCTGCAGTTGTGGCATGGGGTCAGCGGACAGTGGGGCACCATGTGTTGAGTGACACCTATGCCACAGCTCCGGTGGTGACTGACACATTAATGACTAAGATATGATGCCTCTATTGTATACTGGCAGAGCCAGCCATACAGTCGGATAAGACATGGCCAATGATCTGCACAGGCCCTGTATCGGGGGGGGGACACCCAGGGTCAGACTGGGGTACAGGGGGAACCACAGGGACAGTGAATACAGGGGTTCACCTGGGCAATCAATAGGAGAAGGCTCAGGGTGAAACACTAATATAGCAACATAGAAACTGACAGCAGAAGAGGACGGCAAGATCCATCTAGTCTGCTCAATATGGGTAACTACACCCCCCATCCTTTCTGTGAAATTATACCTTTGTGCCTGTCTCAGGCGTTTTTGATCCAGTTTACCATTTTGACCTCCATCACTTCCTGGGTAGGCAATTCCATGGGTCAACCACCCTCTTAGTGAAGAACAACTTCCTAACATTGCTGCTGAATCACCCACCCTGGAGTCTCATATCGTGTCCTCTAGTTCGGACGCGTTTCAGAATTCTACGTCAATGTGACACCGGAGTTCTGTGTTTGACCCTTATATTTACCTACAGTGGTCCAGGGTTTGTGTTATTCACAAATCAGGGGGTCAGTCCGACCCCCTACTTTAAAAGTAGGGGGGTCAGGTGCCAAAAGTTGGAGGTCACTGATTATTTTAGTTGAGTTGCAGAGATCTGTGTGATGGTGGCTGTGGTGACTACCTGAGATACAACATGTTAGTCATGTTATTTACTGTGTGAAAGTGAAGGTAAATTAGATCCTCCGAGACTCAAGTAAAAATAACAAAGGAGGCAAACAAAAGGAGGACTCCTAAGGTGAACTGTTTAATTTGAAAAATGGGCTTCAGATTGCAAGTCTCTTGCATACAAAACATATGTGCTACCCCCCCATGCATTCTGTAAGCTACATTACAGTTTGTATAGCAGCCACAGCACAATTTGTACAACACCCACACAACAGTGTTACAGATGGCAGTCTGACAGTCTGAATGACTCGCTATCACTCATACAAAGCAGCCTTTTAGATTCTGCAAAATGAAACATGACTTGGAATTACATCTTTGCCAAAATTATCAAGGAGTTTACCCACCATTTTTTTTTTTATAAACACCACCAGTGAGATCAACTACAAACCAAAGACTTGCTGACTGAGGATCAGCACAAGTGAGAACTGACAGGGAGTGGGGTAGCAACCTACAAAACATGAGCAGACTAGATGGACCTTATGGTCCCCTTCTGCTGTCACCTTCTATGCATCTATGACAGGCTGACAGCATGAGTGATTTTCATTCATTGTGGTGCTGCGACCGGTCAGTATCATTTCTGACATAAAAACTTGTTATTTCTCTATCAATTCTGTGTGCCATTAAGCAAAATGAAGCACAAACAAATATGCACTGGTCCCCGACTAGCTTAAGCATAGTGAAGGGAAGACTACAGAAGGTATGCAACACTTACTAGAAAATGATATAGGCTGAGAACAGAACGCACCACAGGAGTAGAGGAGAACCACGTGTGTGCACTGAAATGGCAGACTGTCCTTTTCCTCTGGAACATTGGGAGACCAAGGTGGCTGGGGGTGCTAGTACCTCCTTCCATACTTGAGTTGCCACTGTTTACGACTCATCTTTTCCTCACAGAGTTTGGCAAGGTACACCCAGTACTCGCTCTCAGTTACCACCCAGTAACAGTGTGACATATGCAGATGCGCGTCCCCGAGTCTAGACATAAGCAAATCAGGAGATCTAAGAGACCATGCTCACTTGTGAAGCCAGAGTCATTTACTGGAACCGACATCATGTAGACTCTGGCTTCACAGCACATGGGAGAGCTTAAAAAAAAAAAAATAATAATAATAAAATGGCACCTCTCTTTCATGTGAGCCATGACCTAGTCTTACATCAAATTATTGGAGACGGACCAGCAGAGGAACACTGTGTCAATCCAGACACACCACAGCCGGAACACTGCATCAAAAAGGTCCATTTTGGCTGTCTCCGTGGCACCGAGCGAATGGGTTCGTTTGGCACACTGGTGACCAAGGTTTGTGACTCAAGCCCGGGTGTCAGTGGCGGAGGGATGCCAGAGCATCTATTGGACCTGTCCTCCCTGGGGAAAGAGATGGGCCTTGCACCTGGAGGCAGACTGGAGACATGAAAGGCGGCAGCTCTTGACACTCACCCTACCATCCCCTGCCCCAGGTCGCCGCTAACGAAGGCCCAATTGGGGTGGGTGAGGGAGGGCAGTAACAAAAATAGAACAAATGGTCACCTAAGCTGGCTGGATGACAGCAGCCCTGCCTCCCCACTGTGAAGCCAGGAAAGCCCCCGCGCTGCATTCTCGCCCGGTGTAGATGTGAGGAAGTGCCTTTGAGGCACTTCCATCTCCCCTCCCGGTTGCCCCCACAGGTAAGGGGGGCCCCTCCTGACGAAGGGATACGTCAGGTCTTCTGAGTGCGGAGGGCATGGCAGGAACGGGAGAGCGGTGGGATGGGATGGCCACCTGAAGGACTGGGTGGCTGGGTCATAGGGGGATAAAAAGAACATGCAAAAAAAAAAAGTCAGTTTTTAGCTGGGAGGACTTCACTAGTCCATTAACGCAAGCCCTGGTGGTCCATATACCCTATTCTAGTAGAAAATATAAGACACATATAGACAGAGTGTCAGCATATAGAGGGTTGTCCAGGTTTCCAACAGAGGGGGGGGCCCACCTTGACATTTCCAGGTATTCTGGTGGGCCAATCTAACTCTGGCCACACTCTACATAGAGTGCATCTGAGACCACTGGTACGGTGACTGCCTCCAGGCCGCACTGCATCATACACCAGTGCTGTGGTGACCAGGGCACAGTGTGCAGTAAGCCCTCCCATGTACACCACCTTTGCAGCAGTGTGTTACCATGTCTGCTGCATACAGTGCTGCCTGACGGTCCCAGTCATGTATGGCTGTGTAGTGTGTGTGTGTGTGTGTGTGTGTGTGTGTGTGTGTGCCCTCTGCCCCATCCTGGCTGCAACCTGGGGAAGGCACCTTTATGTCTGTGTCCTGCATGCCAGGGTTGGCCTGTGTGCTGGATGCCTGGCTAGTGGCTGTGGGGTGTGTTGGAGCACCTCCCTACCACTCAGGATGCGACACTGCTTGTCGGACTCTGGTTTGGTGTTGCATGTGCTGCATTTGTACCTCTGGCATGCCTGCCAATGACGTGTGTCTGTCCCACAGCCGGGCTTGCTCTGGACCAGCATGGCACAACCACTGCATGTGCACTTTTTCACTTTACAGGTCCACAGTGCTGTCACTGGTATGCCATATCAGGACCATTGTGGATGTCTGATAAGGAGCTTCGCAAACAAGGTGGCAGAGTTCCAGGCAATGATGGCGGAGGGAGCGGTAGATATTGCCGCCGTCTCAAAGACCTGGGCCATCCAATACCATGACTGGGATCTCACAATCCCAGGATACAAGATGCTCCGCAGGGACCAGGAGGGGGGTGACTATTTATGTCAGAGAGGGGATAGTGTGTACCAGGGAGTAAGGGGGATGAGGGGAGGCCAGAAGCCATATGGGTATTGCTCCAAAGCCCTAAAGGTAAGAAACTCAGGATGGGGGTGGTGTACAGACCACCCTCACAGAATGAGGAGGTGGATATGGAGCTGCGGGATCACATCAGGGAGGTCAGTGGCAAAGGGAATACAGTTATAGTGGGAGATTTCAACCTACCTGGGGTTGACTGGCAGGCAGTAACTATAGTACACGCCAGGAAACAGGTGCTGCTGGAGGCTATCCAAGACAGTTACTTAGTGCAAGGGGAGATGGATCCTACTAGGGAGGGGAGCATACTGGAACCGGTGCTAACAAATGGAGATCAAGTCCAGGATGTGGTAGTACAGAACCCTCTTGCAGGAGGCAACCACTGCTCAGTGTGGTTCCTCCTCAACACAGGGAGGGAGTCTGCTAAGACCAGGACAAGAGTGTTGGATTTCAGGAAGGCAGATTTTGCCAAAAAGGGCAGCATACTAGAGGAGTATTAAGCTGAAATTAACCCAGGGATGGATGTTGAACAGAAATGGGCAATCATTAGGAAGGGGCTAAATGAGGTCATGAACACATGTGCCAAATCTCAAAGTAAGCAGTCCAGGTCAAACAAACCTAGCTGGCTCAGCAAGGAGGTGAGGGAAAAAAAAAGATTGGCCTTCATCAAGTTCAAAAAAACCTGGGCGTGAGGAGACTAGAGAAGTGTTCTCAAACACATCTGGGGAGGTGACCAGGTCAGTCAGGGCAGCCAAGGCAGCAAAGGTGCTGAAGTTGGCTCAGGGGATCAGAGAGGGGGGGAAGGGGTTCTTTAAATACATAAGGGAGAAGAGTTATAGGGATGACATCGATAGAATCAAGAGAGGGAGAGGATGGGTGGAAAAAGGGGAAGATCAGGCAGAAGCACTCAATGAGTATTTCTGCTATGTTCACAAAAGAAAGAGATGGCCCAATACTGCAGGGGAAAGGGGGCAAGGTTGGGGGGGGGCAGAGATAACAGATGAGGTCATCCAAGAGGAGAGAGTTCTGAAGGGCCTTAAAGGCTTGAGGGTGGACAAGACACCAGGACCGGATGGTATACACCCAAGGGCCCTGAAGGAACTGGCAGAGTTGTTGGCAGGCCCTCTGACGGACCTGTTCAACACCTCCTTGGAGACATGGAATTTATCAGAGACTGGAGGATGGCTCACGTGATGCCCCTTCACAAGAGTGGACCCAAGGACCAACTGGGTAACTACGGACCGGTGAGCTTGACTTCCATAGTGGGGAAGTTGATGGAACCCATTTTGAAGGAGAGGATGATAACCTTTCTTAATAGCAATGGCCTGCAGGATGAGAGACAGCATGGGTTTGTCATGGGAAGATCTTGCTAAACTAACCTGATAGACTTCTTCGACTGGGTCCTAGGGTGGTTGACGAAGGCCATGCTGTGGATGTCCTGTATCTGGACTTCAGCAAGGGTTCTGACTCTGTGCTGCACAGGAGGTTAATGAGCAAGCTGAGGGACATGGGAGCAGGGGAAAACTGGTGGGGTGGGTTGAGAGCTGGCTGCAGGGGAGACAGAGTGTAGTTATAAGGAGGTAGACATCCAAGCCATGGCCAGTAACAAGTGGTGTACTGCAGGGTTCAGTGCTGGGCTCCGTTTTGTTCAATGTCTTCATTGGAGACATTGCAGAGGGGGTCAAGAGTAAGATCTGCCTGTTCGCAGATGACACTAAGATTTGTGCAAAAGTGGACAATGAGGAAGAGAGGCAGGCACTCAGAGAGGAGCTAGCTAATCTTGAACACCGGTCTAGGGAGTGGCAGTTGGGGTTTAACACTAAGAAGTGCAAGGTCATGCACCTTGGAGCCAGAAATCCCAAGAACAGCTACTGGCTGGGGGAAGAGTGCAGGTAATGGCTTTAGAGGAGGAAAAGGAGCTGGGGTAATAGTCACAGGGGACATTAAGGTATCTGCACAGTGTAGGAGAGCTGCAGCAAGGACAAATAGGATGCTGGGATACACTGCCAGAGGGATCACCTCTCGGAAGCGGGAGGTCATCCTGCCACTATATAGATCACTGGTGAGGCCACACTTGGAGTACTGTGTACAGTACTGGTGCCCATACCTCAAAAAGGATGTGAGATTACTGGAGGGGTGCAGTGCAGGGCTACAAAAATGATCATGGGGCTAGGGGAGTTGCCATACGAGGAAAGGCTGAAAGAGCTCAGCATGTACTCACTGGAAGACAGAAGGGTAAGAGGACATGATAGAGACCTTTGAGTACTTGAAAGGCATAAACAAAGTCAGGGAGAGAGGATTGTTCTGCTTAAAGGGGGGAGATGGTCACTAGGGGGCACAGTCTGAAGTTGGAAGGGGGGAAGGTTTAGGAGGGAGATGAGGTACTACTTCACAGAGAGAGTGGCGACAGGCTGGAATGCACTGCTGGAGGAGTTAATCACTCAAAGGACAGTGGATAGCTTTAAGCAGGGTTGGGATAGAGTTGAGGGCAGGGTTAGTACAGACAAAAACACAAGGGGGGGGAAGAGGACCGGAAGAGAGATGCTTGGGTGGGGCTGGGGCAGCTGCAGTGATATGAAACTAAGAGCAGCACAATCGGGCAGACTTGACAGACCTGTGGGCCTTTTTCTGATGGCAATTTCGTATGTTTGTATCTATGTGTGGCATGGTGGTGCATGTATCCACTGGATATATCTTGGCTGCATAAGGTAGGCAACACCTGCGACTGCCGTCCTGTGTGCACAGCTTACTGAATTCACTGTCTTGCTGTGCCCGAAGGAGTGCCAGCCATCATGGATATCCAGAAGACCTGGAAGGAAGGGACAACCTCCTCCAACACATACTCTGCCAGCAGCGACTTCTGCCAGGTGTTGGACACCTCGAAGGCCATGCAGGAGCTTGTGACAGCCCATCAGCAGCAACAGCCACCACCATCACCAGTGACAGTGACAGGAGTGCCATAATTGTGGCTGCAGCAGAGATGTTCCTTTTCTCCCCACTGGTTTTCTCTCCCCCTACCCACCCCCATTTCTGGACAGTTTTCCCTGTTGTTTTGGCCCCAATCCCTGATCTATTTCTTGTCCTTGTTTTTTTGTTCCGTTTGTGCGACCTGTTGCAATTTTTTGTATTACAGTTTATTTTTGATACCAAAGCAGCTCTGTTGTGTGTCTGTCATTGGTGCCTTCCTTGCCCACCCCCAGCCACCCCCAGTGTGTAGCTCCTTATCTGGTGCTCAGGTCAGGGCTTTGCCACCGCTTGCCGCCTCAGTGGGCTGCACTATTCTTGGTGCTATATTCAGCGCTGCAGTGTGCTGCACACTGCCTATCATTTGCATGGTGCACAATCTGCCCTTTATTCAGAGAGTTTCATGCTGGCACTATGCCTCTGAATATGGCAGGCTAAGGAACTGGCACAAGCACAGCACAAACATTGTACTTGTGCGCACTTTTGAATATCTGGCCCCTGGTGCCATAATATTTTGCTTGTGACATAACAATTGCTCCCATGGCAACAGATTGTAATGTCACAACAGAGGATCATGACATTAAGTGGGGAATAACAGAGGCATACGATTTGAACTCTAAGGGATAAAGAATCTGTTTTTGTGCAAATTACCTCAGTAATAAATGAGGAGGAGAAACATACAGACAATATATGAAATATAAGCTGAACTGTGTCTAAATATTTGTCCAGAGTTTTCCCTTGAGGTGTCAGCTGTACGCAAATAGGAAGGTACCGTCCGGCCCGGTGGCGCCAAGGGTTGAGGCGCTGGACGTCACACCTCGCCTGCGCCAATACCCAGGTTCGAACGGACTCTCAGCCGACGGGGGTCGGCGGGGAGAGGGAGGATTGAGCTGTCCAGCGGATGCTCTCCTTCCTCGGGGAGGGATACCAGGGGTACCTGCAGGTACCCGACGTCCCGAAGACAGCCGGTGGAAGCACGGGCTCTCAAAGGGCTCTGGCGGCTCCGTCCAGTGGAATCAGGGAGAGGGAGACGCTGTTGGGCACTTGGGAGGCAGACGTGCGTTAGCATGTCACTCTCTGGATGTCAGTCCTTGCGCCGGCGCCTCTAGGGGTTGGGTGGGGAAAACAAGAAAATCTGGAAAAAAGCCCTCTCGGTCCTAGATGAAGGCCGATCAGTGCCTCCCAGGATCCACCAGACTACGGGCAGACCTCGCTGTGCCAAGTTCTCCTCCAGTAAGGTTGAGGAAGGTTCATTCTCACCCCACCCAGGGGGGATTGCTGGGAATCAAGGTAAATACAGGGGAGGACAAGAGAGCACTCTAGGGGCAGACACAGAGTCGGTGTTCCGGGGGGTTGATCAGTGGTTCGAAGGAGTGGACCAAGGGGATAGGGTAGGCAGATAAAGTGGTGTGCAAGCACCACAAGTAAAAAATAAAAATAAAAAATAGGAAGGTACCTGCAGGATCAGTGCCATTCTCTCCATCTGTCAGGTTGGGGTGGATCTCGTTGTTGGCTGCTATTCCTGCTTCTTTCTTCTTCTTCACCCCTTCTTCCTCTCCAGACTCAGACTCGACTCGACTGTCAACTAACCAAACACAATGAAGGAATTATGCTTCCAGACAAGAAATTCAGTTTTGAATTTGGCATTTCAGACAGAATACCAAAATGAAAATTTGCCATCTCAGACTCAATGCAGGTTATTTACATATTGATACAGTGAAGTATTTATTTAAATTTATATTTTTTATCTAAACAGCAGCTGATGCTTTCTGAAGAACTCTACCAAAACATTAATATTTAGACACAGTTCAGCTTGTATTTCACATTAGTTCTGTATTTTTCCTCCCCAAATATTTTATTACTGAGGTCATTTGCATGAAAACACAATCTTTGCTCCTGAAGAGTTCATCCACTCCCATTTGTTATTCCCTACCTAAGGTCATAAATCACTGATTGTGACGTCACAGTTACTCCCATGGCAACAGACTGTGATGTCACAACAGAGGATTATGACTTGAAGGAGTAAGCTATAAAGGTAGATGAGCTGTAAAAGAACTCTACAGGACAAAGATCATATCTTTATACAAATTTACTCAGTAATAAATAATGGGGAAGAGAAATGTATAGCATATACATGCAATGCAAACAGAATTGTGCCAAATGATAATGTTTTTCAAAGTTTTCTTTGAGGCATCAGTAGCTCTTTAACATTTCACCAGAAAAGGCCTACTGAAGAAAGGACAGCTTTTTTTTCCCCAGAGCTGTCCTGGGGAAGGGTACAAGGGAGAATTTTCAGTACAAGGAGAAAATATATTTAAGCAATAATGCCTGACAGGGTGTGTGTCGTGCTGGGATAACGTCACGCCTCAGGTGGTTGGGCACAAGGCCGCAGGCCGAGTGCGTCCAACAACTGAGGCGTGACGTTATCCCAAACGACACACACCCTGGAGGGCATTATTGCTATTATACAATGGTTCGTTGTCATATATAAAGTAAAAACATAATTTAAAAGAATGTTTTTATTAGTGTGGAAAAAATATTTTTGTTTCTTAAGAGGAGATTCAAAAAAAAAAAAAAGCTCATCTACCATCCAGCTCATCATCCAAAAGCTCATCTGCAGGTTCACAGTGAGGCTGAGACTAGACCCGTGATGTTGTACTGGTTTACATCACGGGTCCAGCCCAAGACTGACCAATCAGAGTCCAGGATTCTTTCTTGCCATTGTATAATTAATAGTATTTATAGAGCAAACAAAATTTTCAGTTGCACAGGTATATTATTTTAACTATACAATAATCAGTTGAGCGGAGGTCACTGTGTTCTGTTTCACTGTAATCTTTGGCTCAACGGATCTCACAGGGTTCCAGAACTGCCAAGTATTTAAAAAATGAATCCTGTTCAAGGGAAAAGGCTGCCTTAACAATAAGGGACCTTAAATAAAGAAAAAACAGGACTATTTCAATTGACTTCACACATGGCAAAATTTACAGGAATATTAAAAATGTGAAGAGCCGTGTACATGTTCTCTTTTTAAAAAGAAAATGCCTATGTTTTATAAAAAAAAAGTTGGCTTTTTTTTTTTTTTAAATTGACTGAATTGCTTTTAAAATTTGAAATTACGTTTGTTTTTTCAAACTGCTTCTCAGGTTAACCAATTTATAAGCACAACAAGACTTCAGGGGCCAGATATTCAAAACTCTGCCCCGTGGGCAAAGTGATTTTGCCCTGTCTGTCAAGGGTTTGCACCCGTGCGCAATATTCAAAGGGGAATGTGGTGCACGCTAACAGGGTTAGCGCCTGCAAGAAAATAATAATGTATGTGGTGGGCAAAGGGAAGGGGCGAGGACCTGAATATAGGCACAGTACAATATTCAGTGCATTTGAGCTGTGCAAAAGGTTTAGCGCAGGCTACTCTGTGCAGCGCAAATACCACCGAAAAGAAGCCTGACTTAATCTGGGCAACCCTAGCAGCTGGTGGAGGCACTGCAGCCAATCACCACATTGGCAGTCGTGGCAGCACACCTGCTCCCTGGTGTGTAGTAGTCCCCCCTGTCCTCCAATCTCCGACCTCCATCTCCTCGAATGAGAAAACTTTCCCTGGTGTCTAGTGCCCCCCCCCCCCCAACAGCCAGTCCTGTCATCGCATATGGCAGCTGGCAAAAGTGGTGAGAGGAGGGCTGCCCTGGTCATCATATGGGCTCCCACAGCACCGGCACTTCAGGTAAGTGGAGGTCGGCAGATGGATGGTTGGTGCCTGCGGTGCGGGGGGCTGCAAGATGTCAGGGATAGAGTATGTTGGTACAAGGAT
This sequence comes from Neoceratodus forsteri, assembly GCA_016271365.2. Classification (NCBI taxonomy): domain Eukaryota; kingdom Metazoa; phylum Chordata; order Ceratodontiformes; family Ceratodontidae; genus Neoceratodus; species Neoceratodus forsteri. The sequence continues at coordinate 361,469,163 of CM028137.1, forward strand.
GGGGATTGGTGGGTGGTGCCACTACATGCCAGGGAATATGAGATATTACACAGGGCTGGCGATCGAAGGGTGTGGGGACCACCAGGCACCAGGGACAGTGTTTTCATTTACCAGGACAGCGATCAGAGGGTGGGGGATCACTAGACACCAGGGACAGTGTTTTCATTTAACAGAATCAGCAGTCGGGGGGGGGCACTGGACACCAGGGAATATCTCCATTTTATGGGATTTTGTGGGAGGCAGGGCCAGTCACAGGGGCACAAACCTGCCGCCACTTCCCATGCAAATATACCCATAATGGGCATACAAATGGACCCCTAGTGCCTTGCATGCCCAATGGACTGACTTGTATGGGGATGTCTGAATATCACACTGGAAGCTACCAGTGCTATCCCGTCTGGCGGCGCTGCTCCCTGCACTGCCAGGATCCATGTCAATGCAGTGCTACTCAGCTCACCGCTGTGCCGACATGCACCTATATTCAATTGGATTGCACCAGCTATCTGGCCGAATATGTCATCGTCAGGTGCCCTGGCCATGGACATGCACAGTGCAAACCTTTGCGCTCCACTTTGCCCATTTTGAATATCTGGCCTCAGGTTAATGCATTTCCAGGTGCTGAAGGTATTCTGCTCAGGCACCTAGTGCGTCAGTTTGCACCTAGGTGTACTTTACACTAGGCAAACAATGTCCTGTTCTGTCTTACTGCTTACTTCATCAGTCCATGTACCACTAGTATCTACAGTAAATACAGGTTACTCACCTGTAAGGTATATGTTGTTCATCCACACTGTCTGACAGGTTCCTTGCCGCAGATCTTCAAGCTGGTTCCTCCTACCCACCCGGATGGTAAAACTCTCGGCTCCGCCCCATGACGCCAGATCTAGCCCGCTGGAAGCCATGTTGTGCGTTGAAGCCGGGAGGTCGAGAGTCAGGATGAACAACATATACCATTCCTAGAACTCCTGTTACAGGTGAGCAACCTGTATTTCTAGGGACATGGATATGTTGTTCATCCACACTGTCTGGCAGACTCCTAGCAGTTCTCCGGGAGGAGGGAGGCAAGGCGCACACCCCCTACTTGGGAAATAAAGACTGGAGAACAGAGGCCCCAAAACCAGCATCCCGGCATGACTCAAGGTCGATGTGGTAGTGGGTGATGAAGGTGTGTGCTGACTTCCAGGTAGCAGCCCTGCAGATTTCCTGGATAGGGACGTCCCTGGAAGCAGCCACCGATGCAGCTGTATGGCAGGTAGAATGAGCTCTTATCCCTCTGGGAGGCTTCATGCCTGCCAACCTACAGCAGAGATCTATGCAGGAGGTGACCCACCTGCCTATCGTCCGCTTGGCTGCAGGTCTGCCAGGTGTGGCTTCAGCGTACGTGACAAACAGCTGGCGAACCTCTCCCCGAACTTCAGCCATCCGCTCCTTGTAATAAGAGAGTGCTCTTCTAGGGTACAAAGTATGAAGCCTATATTCGGCCTCAGAAGTGTGATTGGGGTAGAACACCGGCAGAGTCAACACCTGGTTAAGGTGAAACTCCGACACCACCTTTGGAAGGAACTTCGGGTGGGGGCGCAGAACAACCTTGTCCCTGTGGAAGACCAGATAAGGAGACTCGATAGAAAGTGCCTGGAGCTCTCCCATCCTTCTGGCTGACGTGATAGCCACCAAGAAGGCGGTCTTCCACGACAGGTGAGAGATGTCACACCTGTGCATCAGTTCGAATGGCTTACCCATGAGCTTAGTCAATACCATCAGTAGATCCCTCGGAGATGGAGGTTCTCGCACCGGAGGGGATATGTGATCAAGGCCTTTGAAAAAGCGCCCGACCACCTTCTCCTGCACCACCGACTGCTTCCCGGCCTGCGCCCCATAAGCAGAGATGGCTACCAGGTGCACCTTAAGGGTCGTCAACCGAAGCCCTTGCTGAGAAAGGGACCACAGGTAGTCCAGAATGCTTGCCAAGGAACAGGAGGAAGGGCCCAGGCCCTTGCCCTGACACCAAATGGAGAATCTCTTCCATTTGAAGGCGTAGCATTTTCTGGTCGACTCCTTACGGGACGCCTCAACGACGTTGAGGACCTTGTCAGAAAGACCCAAGGCCTGAAACTCTAGTCGCTCAGAAACCAGGCTGTCAGGTGCAGGGATTGAAGGTCCAGATGGAATACCTTCCCCTGATTGACTGAGATCAGGTCCGGGCGGGCTGGAAGCCGCCTCGGGAGCCTGGATCTGAGACTGAGGAGATCTGGATACCAGAACTGGCGGGGCCAGTCTGGGGCTACCAGAATCACCTGCGCCTTGTCCCTCCTCACCTTGAGAAGCACCTTGTGGATCAAGGGAAATGGGGGAAAGTCATAGAAGAGGCCCAGGGTCCATGGCCTTGAAAAGGCATCCTCCTGCAGCAAGGCCTGCTGAGGGGGGTGGGCATGAAACAGTCTCAGCTTTGCATTCTCCCTGGAGGCAAACAGGTCAGCCTGAGGCATGCCCCAGTGGGAGAAAAGATCTTGTACTACCTCCGGCAGGAGAGACCACTCGTGGGACGCAGCCCCTATCCGGCTTAGGGCATCGGCCAGGGTGTTGAAGGCTCCTGCCACATGAATGGCAAGGAGATCCACCTCCAGGCTGCGCACGAGCGACCAAATGCAGAGAGCTTCCCTGCACAGAGACATGCAGCGCGTCCCACCCTGGCGGTTTAGGCAGTACATAGTCGTGGTATTGTCCGTCTGGACCTGAACCACTTGACCCCTTAGAAACTGAGCGAAGGCGGTGAGGGCTAGATGAACCGCTTGAAGCTCCAGCAGGTTGATGTGGCATCGGGACTCCCGAAGGGACCAGAGGCCGTGCGGGCTGTGCTCCCCCAGATGGGCACCCCAACCCATCAGAGAGGCATCGGTCGATAGAGACCGTCGGCTTGGGGCGGACAGATGGGATGCCCTCCTGCAGATGTGCTGTAACAGTCCACCACTGGAGAGCGTTCCACATCCCCTGGGTCACTGTCACTAGCTGATCCAGAGGATCGAAGTGCTGTGACCATTGGCTGGCCAGCCCCCACTGAAGGGGATGCATGTAACAGCGGGCCCAACGGACCACGCTGGTGCAGGCCACCATGAGGCCCAGGAAGTCCCAGGCAGGGCGTGATTGCCCAACCTGAAACAATTGGGCAAAGGAGGAAAGAACCTCGGCCCTGTCCGCCGGGAGCCGTGCTCTGGCTTGTAGACAGTCGAGCTCTGCCCCGATGAATTGAATCACCTGCTTTGGCACGAGTTCCGACTTGGCCTCGTTGATGAGGAGGCCAACCTGAGAGCAAACCTGGAGGGCCAAATCTCTGGACCACTCCACCTCCATTCTGGAGGGGGCTGCAATCAACCAGTCGTCCAGGTAGGGGTACACCCGGACCCTTCGGCGCTGCAGGAATGCTGTCACCACTGCCATGCATTTGGTGAAGACCCTGGGAGCTAGGGAAGGGCCGAAGGGCATGGCCCAGAACTCGTAGAGGGATCCCTCTGCCCTGAAGTGGAGGAATCTCTGGTGGGACAGACGGATTGGGATGTGAAAAAAACGCGTCCTGAAGGTCCAGAGAACAAAACCACATGCCTCGTTCCAAGGATGGGATTATCTCTGAGCCAGAGTGACCATCCTGAAGGTCCGAGACCTTAGGAACCTGTTCAGGTCATGCAGGTCGAGAATGGGGCACCAGCCCCCCCGTCCGTTTCGGGACCAGGAAGTACCTGGACACAAACCCCGGGTCTGGAGGAGGATCTGCCACCTTCCTGATCACCTCTTTTTCAAGAAGCAGGGTGATATCGGCTCGGCGAGAGGACAAAGAGGCTGGGCGGACTCGCAGCCCCGAGGGTGATGGCTCGGAAGGGCAGGGCCTGCTTGAACTCCAGGGCAGGCCCTTTCCTACCACCTCCAACACCCAAAGGTCCGGGTGATAACGGACCAGGCAGAAAGGGAAGTGGCGGAGCCATCCCCCACGAGGAACCCAGGGGTAGTGAGGTTGGGGCGACACCCCTCAACCCGTCACTGGGCAGGCTTGGGGGACTGGCCAAGGGACCTCCTGGGCCTTTACCTCCCTGCTTCCTATTGGAGGAAGCCGCGGGCTTGGGTTTGGGATGCCAAGCGCGAGCCTGCTGGCCCTGATGCTGGTGCTGTTGGGCCGGATGCGGCGCAGGCGCAGAAGGATGAAAGGACTTATGCTGCTGTTGTCGGCGGCCCTTGTCCTTCTGGGCGGAGGTGACCGAGTCCAGAGTGGCATTGGACTTTTTGATCCGCTGGAGGTGACCTTCCACTCCAGGGCCGAAGAGGTAGGTCCCCAGGAAGGGGACATCAGCCAGTTTGTGCTGGGTATCCGCCGTGAAGGTGGATATCCTCAGCCATGCCCTGCGGCGCATGGCCACCACGGCCGCAACCGATCTGGCACAGGAGTCCCAATGTCCAGAGCCATTTGGAGCTGTTGTTTAGCCACCGCACTTCCCTGGTCCTGTATCTGCCAGACCATGGTCTGCAGGTCGGTTGGGAGATGAGAGATCACCTCATCAAGGGAGCCCATGAGGACGTGGGAGAAGTGTGCCATCAGCACGGCCGAGCTGGCCTGACGGAGGCCAAGGGAGGATGCAGCATACACCTTGCGCCCAGCATAGTCCAGCTTTTTGGACTCCTTGTCGGGGGGCTTGTCCACATCTCTAGCGTTCCTGATACGCCAGAAAACGCTGTCGGTGACCAACCCCTCGGCGGAGGGGTGTTCTGAAAAACCAGGCAAAGAGCCGGTGGGGACTGCATACTTCCTGGCAATCCTGGCCTAAGGTGCAGGACAGGAAGCAGGCCGCTGCCAGAGCTCCAAGGCTGGGCCAACAATGGCTTCAGCCGCTGGGAAGGTCTCCGTGGGTGAATCCCCTCAGTCCAGTATCTCTGTGAGGGAATACTTGGCCCGCTTGGATACGGGCTCGAGCTGCATCCCGGTGGACTCCGAGATGAGCCGAAGCAGACCCATGAAGGACGATGGGCTTTCGTCCATCGACTGGCCCCTGGAAGACTCCAGGTCAATGGGCCTGGAGAACAGGGAGAAGTCGTCGGACTCAGAGGAGTCCACGGAGAGCTGCCTGGGGCCTGAGCCACCCTCCACCTGCTGAGGACGGTCGGGAGTGAGGGTGACTGACAACCTGTGGGGCAGGCCCTGACCCGACCGAGAGTCTTTGGTCGGCGCCCCTGATTTCGGTTGTGGAGGCGGAGGTTCCACCACAATCGGTGGGGCAGCTGGTTTCGGCCGAACAACCGGCCCAGGCTTGGGCACCTCGGCTAAAGCGAGGGGTTGTTGCGACCGCTCAGGTGACAGCCACTTAATGGCTGGGGAAGGCGACGGCTTGTTCCTGGACAGAAGTAACTGCTGCCACATCAGATTCTCGCAGCGTCGACGCAGTTTGCGCCGAAGCCTCTCCTCTTCCGAGGAGGAAGATGAGGATGAGCAGCAAGCGGCAGCGCCGCTTACTTCGGTGCCGAGACCGCCGATGTCGGCGGGATCGGCTGGACCGAGAGGATGTCAGAGACAGAGACCGAGAACCTCGGTGTTTCCGAGGATGGGTCTGGGAAGGGGTGGGGGACACCCGCTCTTCCCTCGGCTCGGAAGCCTTAACCGGGGACTGCGGCAACGGAGGCACAGGCAGGTCCTCGGTCTCCACCGGGGGAACCGGTGAAGAAGGGTTGTTGGCTTCACCAGTCGACAGCCCGTCTGATGGGTTGAGAAAAGCTCGACCGCGTCGATGGGTGTCTCGGCCGGCTGACCTGACAGGGACACCATGAAGCCAGCGGCCTTAGCCGCAACCTCAACCGAAGCAGTGTCGACTGTCTGGGGAAGGGGACCTCTCCCGCTCCCATGAACACAGATGATGGGACTTACCTTTAGAGTCCTTCTTTTTGGACTGAGAGGAATGTCCCGATGGCCCCTCTCCCTTCGTGGAAAGGGACTGGCAAAGCTCCTTGAAAGAAGCTGAATATGAGGTACCCAGAGAGAGTGGGATAAATGCCGCAACCGAAGAAGAGGATGATGCGGCTTGTGCCGCCTCCTCCTCGAGGGTGATCATCTGCTCGAGTTGCTCAGCCGAGCCAGATGCCGCTGTAACCGCTCAATGGGCCTCCTTCAACTTCACCGAAGGAAGGCTGGCGCCTAAGTTGTAACCGGCAGCGCGTCTTCCAGGACGCTGGTCGAAATCTAACGGGTATAACTCAGAGGCCTGCAGGTCATGTTCTAGGCCGAGGCAGTAGACGCACGTGGAGTGCGGGTCCATCCTGGAAATTTTCTGCCCACAAGGGCACCGCCGAAATCCGGTTATTCAATTTGTCCATCGCAGCCGCGAGGGAGAAACTTGACCGAAGTCTTGAAAATTTTAAAATAAGTTTCGGGCGAACTGAAGAATTAGGATCCAGTCTACACGCAGAGCGTTAAGGAGGGAACCTGAGCTTCCAAGCGGTAAGGAAGATCTGGCGTCATGGGGCGGAACCAAGAGTTTTACCACCCGGGTGGGTGGGAGGAGCCAGCTTGAAGACCTTCCGGCAAGATTTAAAGCGGCAAGGAACCTGTCAGACAGTGTGGATGAACAACATAACCATGTCCCCAGAACTCACCACTTTGTGAATCAATTTTGAGACATGGTGTGTACGAAAGATGCTTAGAAACACAGAATTTGACAGCAGATAAGGACCGCTTGGCCCACCCAGTCTACCCATTTTTCTCCTACTTACAGTTATCACCACAAACCCTACTTGATCTCCGACTCATTCACTCTCCACGCCTTCCTTTCCCCTAAGACTCCCTTCTGACTCTCCAATGCATTCTAACCTCACCATTGTTTTCACCCCCCACCTCCTCCGCTGGAAGACTGCCAGGAATCCAACACCCTTTTTGTGAAGGAGCACTTCCTCACTGCTTTCCTGAATCTACCCCACTCCAGCTTCATAGCATGCCCCCATGTTATCGTGCACCTTCTCCAAAAAAAAAACCCCCTTCTGTATCTTATACTCCCCCATGAGGTAGTTATTGATCTCCATCATGTCCACCCCCCCCCCTTCTCTTCCAGGGTGTACATATTGAGATCCCTCAGTCTCTATTCCTAGAGCTTTTGATGTTCTTGAGCAGCTTGCTTTCTGAAAAATACTTCCCTCCTGTATTTTATTTGACCCCCTGAGTGTTTTTTTTTTTTTATTTATTTGCATTCAGTCTAGGAATTACAACCCTTTGAGTCAGGGACTCATTTACAAAGGCTCCGCGTCAATGGCATTAGTTAGGACATACACAGAGTAAAAATATTGTACAGAGGCAACCATGGACTAAAACAACTTCAGGGCACCACCGGTAGAGCAAAATGATCTATTACAATATTATTTACAGAGTTTTGATAGTAACAGAGAACAGGATATGGGTGCGCAGCACTGGCTTAAACGGCCCTATCCTAGGGATTTTGAGGGCAGCATCCGGGAGGGAGTTCATCCAGTGGGGGGTCCTGTAGGAAAAGGATCTTTGGCCAGCAGTGGTCCTTGCGAAGGTGATGCGAAAAGCAGAAGTGCTAGAGCTTCTAGTGGCCCTTGTCGGCATGCACTCTTGAAGGAGCGATAGACAGCCTGGGGGAGCTAACCCTAGTTGTATTTATTTGGCCATTAGGCAGGACTGGTAGAGAAATCGCCCCTGGAAATTTAGCCAGGAAGACTGTAGGTAGAGGTCATAGGTATGTGTAAGGCAATCACAGCCTGTGGCCAGCCGGCAGGCTTTGTTGAGAGTGCGTTTTATGCTGGACAGGACAGTGTCTGAGGCAGCGCCATATATAATTATGCCATAGTCTACTAGGGGAATGATGGAGCTAGAGATGGCTAATCGAAGGGCCATGGGGGAGAAAGGGCCTATAATTGTAGAGGAGGCCAATTCTAGTGCTAATGGAAGAGCAGGTCAATGCAATATGCTCACGGAAAGTGAGGGCAGAGTCAAGAGTGACCCCTAGGTATTTAAAAGTGGAGACTGCTCCCAACATTGCACCCTGTGAGTTAAGTATGGATAGTTTGGTCATGCTGTTTTTATGTTGAGGGTGTTTTTTTTGTAGTTGAGGACAAGTTTGTGGGAGGTGAACCATGATTCTATCGCAGTGAAGGAGCCCTGTAGGGAGTTTTGAAGCTGGGTAGGGTCAGGGTGCCGGCTGCAAATTACAGTATCATCAGCATAAAGGAGCATGCGCTCAGTGGAGGCTAAAGGGAGGGAGTTTAAGTATAGGGAGAAAAGAAGAGGGCCAAGGATGGACCCTTAAGGGACACCCGAACGGACTGGGAGGCTGGCAGAGAGGGTGCTATATATTTTTACTTGCTGGGTATGGCCATTGAGATAGCTGGTGAACCAGACTGCAGTTTCTGGGGAGACTCCAACAGAGAGGACAGTGTTTATTAGCAGGCTGTGGCTGACGGTATCAAAGGCCTTGGACAGATCAATGTAGACAGATCCAGCCAGGTCTCCCTGGTCGAGTGCTTCATGGAGGAAGGAAGTAAATTTGAGCAGGGCAGTGGCGGTATTGTGCCCTTTTCGGAAACCATGCTGTTGGTTGCACAGTAGGAGATGTGTGTCCAAATATTCTATAAGTTGATCTGCAGCTATTTTTGCCAGGGCTTTTGAGAGAGAGGGGGAAGTATTGAGATGGGCCTGTAGTTACTGGGGGAGGTGCGGTCACTATTTTTGTGAACAGGAGTGATGATCGCTTTTCCCCATAAGGTAGGGAACTGTCCAAGGCATAGGGGCATGTTCAGTATTTTTGTTAGGGGGGTAAGGACTGCATCAAGAGTTAAGGAGAGCAGCTTGGAATCCAGTGAATCACCTCTATGTCTTGACTTTCCAAGGAACTTGGAGAGAACATTCAGGGAGATTGTTATGAAATAAAAAGGTGGAGCACTGGGGGGCTGTAGAGTGTCCAGAGGGGGTGCTAAAGAAGTCAGGTGGGAGTATAGAGCTGAGGTCTGAGAAAGAGACATTTAAGGTGTTGGCTATCTTGTCAGGGTCTTGGGTGGTGACACCGTCAACGGTAATCATGGAAGAGGGAGGGGAAGGAGACTTTCCACTTAGTTCCTTCATATTGTTCCAAAACCTCTTCCCATCATCCCAGGTGGCAGTGAGGTTGGATTCACAGTAAGCTGCCTTAGCCTTGCGGATTGCCAAGGTGCATGAGTTTCGGGCAGCACGGTACAGTTGACGGTCAGAGGGGCAACCAGACTCGATGGCATGGTACCATAGGTTATCTCGAACCTTCATTTGGTCGAGTAAGGAGCAGCGTACCCAAGGGGAGGATTTAGTTTTTTCTAGTTGCTTAACGAAGGGGGCAAAGATGTCACAGGCAGCTAGGTACGAGCTGATGAAGAAGGACAGGGCAGCGTCCACTGTCTCGTGGTCGAGGGGACCAGTCTAGGTTGAGAAGATGGTTTTGAAGATGTGTCAGTGACCCCTTCTTTAGCTGGCGATGCAGGGAGAGCCTGTGTGGGGGGGGGGGTCTTTCAACTATTTGACCAACAGCAGGTGACAGGGGAGTGATCGCTGAGTGTGTCAGGGAGGACCTGGATGTCATGGAGGTGCTCAGGGTGGTTTGTAAGGATGAGATCAATAAGGGAACTAGTGTCCCTGCGGCGGTCTAGTCGAGTGGGGCTAAGGACCATTTGTGAGAGATTTGGGGCAGTGGCTGCATCCATGCTAACTGATGTGTGGGAGGTGAGCATTTTGTGTTGAAGTCTACTAGGGCAGTGACCTCCGACTTTTTTGGCAGTTGTGCAATGAGGTTTAGAATGGAGGAGAAAGCCTCCTTTTGGTGGCGGGGCGGGGGGTTATGTAGACTGACATCAGGTAGAGAGATTTACCTGATTTTCCAACTGGTATCCTAAGGGTGAGAGATTGGGCACCTGCAACAGGGTTTAGTGCAGGAATTTGGACACCTTGTAGGTGATCCCGAAGGTACAGCGAACAACCACCACCCCATCTATTCAATCTATCCGATCTGAATAGTGTGTAGCCCGGTATGAAAACAGCTGAGTCAGAGATGTTTGGGGAGAGCCATGTTTCAGAGACTGTGAGGGCATCAGGGGAGTGTAGGCAGACCCATGCTTGAAGTGGGGTGAGATTTTTTTGGAGGCTGAATATATTTATGGCAGCCAGGCATAGCCCTTTTGGTTGCGTTGAAAGGCAAGGGCCAGGATTGGGGTGTATGTTGCCCATCAATAGCAGTGAGATGATCAAGGTCCTGGACAGGGCACTTTTGAGGGTCAGTTTGTAATTACGCAGTGTATGGCCAGTACGATAGGGTCGTTAGTTGATAGGAAGGGAGCAGATGAAATGCAGAAATTCCTGACTATAGAGCATACGGTTGGCCACGGTTTCTGGGGGTGGACAGCTTGGAGCAAGTGGGGGGTGAGGTGGGAAAGACGTGGTTACAGAGGGAGGAGTGAACACAGGGGGAGGTATAAATGGGGCAGAGGTGGTGATGAGGTGTTTTACAGGCATTGAACAGGGGGGCAGAACACTGAGGGGAGGGGTAATGGAGATGATAAGGAGTAAAGACATCATTTTGCAATAGAGAAAGAGGTATCCTAAGCAGTAGGCGTGAGTATATATAATGCAGGGGGATAGAGATATAATTACAGACAGTATATGGGTGTGATTTGGAGGGAAAGAGAGGTTAACCAGCTGGCAGAGAAAAGAGTGGGATAAATTAGGGGAAGAATTCTAGGTAATATACAGCATTCAGTGAGTTACACACCAGGTGGTGTGAGAGGAGCGTTTAAGTAGATACAGCAGCCTCTAGTGGTGGGTACAGATAACCTGCAGATAGAGAAATCACCTGATTGTTTTTTTCATGTTGCGTGATATGCAGTATAAGACACAGAGTCGACCAAGGGTGGTGGTGGGGGCGGTGGGTAGCTACTGCGAAGGTGGAGGTATAAAATTCCTGCTGTGTTTCCTTAAATTGCTGCATGCTTTGGGCAGTTGTTTTACCCTGGCTAGAGATGCAGCGGTCTTTGCTCAGGGGAGGGCGCCTGCGGCCCTCTGACCTTCACCCACGAGGGGAACTGGGGGAAAAATACTGCAGGGAAGGAGATATTAGTGCATTCAAGAACAAAGGGTGACGAGGTAAGGGGGAAGGGGTAAGGTCTGATGCCAGTTTGCCTCGGGAGGGCGCCAGGCCCTCCTCGACCTTCACCCACGAGGGAGGTGGGGAAATACTGGCGAGATGCGGAACCTTGCTCAGGGAGGGCACCATGTCTCCTAATCTTCACCCACCGAGGGGAGCTGGGGAAATACTGGCTAGAGATGCGGCGGTCCTTTGCTCGAGGGGGGGCTTCTACCTTCTCTACCTTCACATTAGAGGAGCTGGGGAAATAATTATCTCTTTATTTCTATTACATATATACATACATACATACACACACACATATTTTATATATATATATATATATATATATATATATATATATATATATATATATATATATATATATATATATATATATATATATATATATATATATATATATATATATATATATATATATATATACACATATATTTTTTTTTTTAAAGGTCTATCATAGGGCCTCCCTTCCAGGGTGTACATATTGAGGTCCTTTAGTCTCTCCTTGTAGGACTTCTGATGCAGACCCTGCACCATTTTAGTTGCCTCGTCTAGACCGCCTCCACTCTCACCTGGGCAGACTCAATGGACCACAGGTCCCGTTCCACTGTCATCTTCTGTGTGTCTATGTCCTTCCAGAGATTTGGTCTCCAGAACTGGACACAGTACTCTAGATCCAATACGAAGGCAACACCATCTCGCTCTTTCTGCTGGCGATATCCCTCCCTATGCAACCTAGCATCACAGTAGCCCTCCCAACTGCCCTTTCACATGGCCTGGCCACCTCTAGGTCACTTGATATGACTACCCCCAGGTCTTTTTCGTACTTGGTGGTCACCAATACCACTCCATCCATTCTGTAACTCTGCCACTGGGTTTCTGTGACCCAAATGCACTAATCTGCACTTTTTCACATTGAAACCCTGCTGCCATATCCTTGACCAGGTCTCTGCTCATCCATTCCACCCCACTGCAGTGTCCACCTTTTGGGGTCATCTGCAAAGAGGCAGACTTTCCCTTCTAGCTCCTCTGCAATGTCACTTAAAAAACATTAAAGAGGACCAGTCCCAACATTGATCCCTGAGACACATCACTGGTCACCCTTCCTTCCTCAGAGTGAACTCTGAGGAAGGGAGCCAACAATAGCCTCCATTAATATATGTAGCCTCCTGGCAAAACTTGACTCACTACAAGTATGGGTTACCAGGCACCAAACAGATATACTCTCGGTAGTTGAAACCTGGCTCACCCCAAGGGTCACGGACATGGCCATCCAGATACAAGGCTACTATACCTCCTTTAGGGTAGACAGATCAGGAAAGCGAGGAGATGGATGTATTTTCTACATAAAAGACCACATCCAGGGACAAGTGCTTCCACCCATAACAAGTAACAACATAGTAACACTCAAATACTGGTGTTAAAATACTACTTGGCACAAAGGGCAAACGTCTAATGTTGGCATCTGTCTATTTCCCTCCTAAGGAAGAATCCAGTAGTTTCAAGGTGGTCCTAGACTACCTCACTGACCTCCACCACATTTCCGGGCTGCTAATGGTCGGGGATTTCATCATCAACTGGATATCCCCAGAGGCAGCACCTTATAGAGATGCCATATCCTTCTTTAACAAATTAGTGAACTCACCACTCGTATAAATTACCGAACAAGGACTAGTACTGTAATAGACTGGTTGGTCAAAAACCGACCTGAGAGAATTACCCGCACAGTTGTCCTCCCGGATTCCATCAGTGACCACTCCCCAATACTCTTTAACTGGTCCAACAACTCCCCCAAGATCCCAGCAAAAACGATTACAGCCAGGATCCTAAGAAGTGGAAACTGGGTGCACTCAAAGCACACCTAAATTGTCAGACTGGGAATTTATAGACACTGCAGCAGACGTGGACTCAGTGCTTGAAAGCTTTATCTGCAAATTCAATGAGGCATGCAATATCTACACCCCCTACACTAAATGCAAAATCCGGGGCTCATGTAAATCCTGGATCTCAACTCATTGAACAGATGAAGCACAGAGACAACCTGTGGTACAAAACAAAAAGCATGAGGTCACAAGTAGATTTACAGAATTATAGAACAAGTGTACCTGGCCTATTTGTAAGGCCAAAAGCCAACACTTCAACAGTGAGCTGACAAACTCCTGGGGCGACAGCCGTAAATTCTGGGACATTAAGACACTGGCTGGCAAACCCAATAAGTCACCCCCAAATGTGCTTAAATGTTAAGGGAATACCAGCCCAGCCCAGGACCCTATTATCATTGACAACATGTTATAAATCCTATAGGGGAGGATAAGGAGCGGAGGAACTATGAATTATTGGCCACGAAGGTTAACAGAGTGGTGAGGGTCGCTAAGGCAGGGATGGGAGAAAATCTGGCTAGGATACTTGAGCGGGGGGTTCTATAGATACATAAGAGAGGAGAAAAGTGAGACACAGATCAATAGGATTAAGATTGTGGTGGGGATGGGCCCAGGATGCAGGGCATCAGGCAGAGGTGCTAAATGAGTACTTTGCCTCAATCTTTGCAGGGGTGACAAGGATCCCTAAGCCTGATGGGTGTGATGAGAAGACAGCAAAAGCGAGGTCAGTCTCAGTCTGAGACCAGTGGATGGAAACAGGATAGGGAACAGGCTGGGCCAGATCAAGAAAAAGTAGGATGGTTACACGAGGGAGTGGATTTGGGGGGAATCAACAGTTGATATGGTGAGGGAGGCCCTTCAGAAACTAAAAACAGATAAAGCACCAGGGCCGGATGGTTTGCACCCGAGGGTTTTGAAGGAATTGGCGGAGGTACAGGCAGCTCCACTGGCAGCACTCTTTAACTCCTCGATGGGTGCCACAGGATTGGAGGGTGGCTTATGTAGTGCCTATACATAAGGGGGGGTCTCGGGAGGAAATGGGGAATTATAGGCCTGTCAGTCTGATGTCTGTGGTAGGCAAAGTAATGGAGGGCTTTATCAAAGAGAGGCTTGGGAGGCAGTTGAAATGGTTAGGACACCAGAATGATAAACAATATGGCTTTGTCCCGGGGAGATCGTGTCAGACCAACCTTGTAGAGTTTTATGACTGGGTGAGGGGAGCCTTGGATAGACACAGGCCAGTGGATGTCCTATACCTAGACTTCAGCAAGGCGTTTGATTCGGTGCCCCACAATGGAGCAAAAGCAAAAATTGGGGAAGATGGGGTGGGAGGATAGGAACTCAGTTGGGTAGATAACTGGCTTTTGGGGCGTCTACAGAGGATTATGGTGGGTAGGATACTCTCCTCCCCCAGAAAGGTAATCAGTGGGGTCCGTCAAGGTTCAGTACTGGGGCCACTCTTGTTCAATGCCTATGTCTCGGATATAGGGAGGGGGGTTAAAAATAGGTTGAGTCTCTTTGAGGATGATTCAAAGCTGGGAGCACTGGTGGATTGTGAAGAAGCAAGGGAATCAGTCCAGGGGGATCTGGATACCCTGGAGGGGTGGTCAAGAAGGTGGGGACTGAAATTTAATGCCGGGAAATGTAAGGTACTTAATTTGGGGAAAAAAAAAAAACCCAGGCCATGTATACACCCGGGGGTGGGGTCACACTGCAAGCCACATTGGGAGAAAGGGATTTAGGGGTGGTGGTTGATGTCAAAATGAATAACTCTGAAAATTGTAGAAGAACAGTAGCCAAAGCAAACAGGATTCTGGGCTGTATAGCCAGGGGTATTAAGTCCAGAGGTAGGGAGGTGATCCTCCCTCTGTATAATGCCTTGATCAGGCCACAGCTTGAGTATTGTACAGTTCTGGAGACCTCATTTGAAGGAGGACATAGTGCTGCTGGAGAGGGTTCAGAGGAGAGTGATCAGGATGATTCAGGGCATGGAAGGGAGGCCTTACGAGGAAAGGCTGAAGAAGCTTGGGCTTTATTCACTGGAGGAGAGGAGGGATAGAGGAGACATGATAGAGGTTTTCAAGTATGTAAAAGGAATAACTAAGAGTGGAGTAAAGGAGCTGTTTAGGTTAAAGAAGGGGAGCTACTAGGGTCATGAGTGGTGATGGAGGGGGAAATTACAGGGGAGCATAGGAGGCATTTTTTCACAAGAGGGTGGTGGAGCCATGGAATGCGCTGTCTGGGTGGCTGGTGGAAGAGGGCACAGTGGAGGGCTTCAAGAAGGGTGGGACATATAGAAAGGAAATCTGAATAAAAAGAAGACTCTCTTGGGGGCTGGGGGGGGCGGTAAGGCGAGCAGCCACTAGGTTGCTGGCTTTCGAGCAGACAAGACAGACCCTTTGGCCTATTCTGCTGGCTCTTTAGTATGTTAGTATGTTAACACCTTCAATAAGGTCTTCACCAACCTCAGTGGTATACTGCTACCAGACTTCTTTGAACCTCCCAGTGACAGAAATCTTGCACATAAAACAGATATCCAGTCGGACTTGCCACCCCCCCACCTCAAAATTATCACCCAAGCGGAGGCCAAAAAATACCTCTTTCAAGTTCTAGGAAAATCAAGATCTAGTAGTGATTCGCTTGACCACAAGCTTGTTGCGCTCACTCTCAATGCAATTCTCCCACCCCTGCCAAGAATTCTAAACCTATCACTCGTATCCAGTAAATTCCCCCAGCTTTGGAAAACCATGGTAGTAACACCAGTCTACAAAAGCAGGGATAGATCTAGTCATGCAAATTATTGGCCAATCTCAATACTCCCCCCACTCTCAAAAGCTCTGGAACGCACTGTGTATGATCAAATGGTCAACTGCCTTGACAAATATCAACTGCAATACCCACAACAGCATAGGTTCCGAAAGCAGCAGAGCACCACAACTTCCCTAGTAGAATTCACAGGGTTTATTCACGATGCACTAGATTGGGAGCCCTTGGTGGAGGCAACATACATTGACCTCACAAAGGCCTTCGACATAGTAAACCATGAGCTACTTCTGAGCCAGCTATCCCATACAAGACTATTCCCAGAATCTGAGGCCTGGTTCAGAAGCTTCCCCTCTGGGAGAGTGCAAAAGGTGAAAATCCTGGGATGTTCTCTCAGAAAACCAGAGCTTAATTACAGGGGTGCCCCAAGGCTCCATTTTGGGTCCCCAGCTCTTTAACTTATTTCTCAATCAACTCCCATTAGCTACACAAGATAAAGTCCTACTTTATGCAGATGATGAGGTGCCATACTCCTGCAACTCTGACCCTGTAGCATTAGAAAAACAGATGCAGAATAACCTCTCGACAACTGAGGCATGGTCCATAAAAATTGAAATTACTGCTAAATTACAAAAAGACTAAAACAATAGTATTTGCCTCCACCCACAACAGACATAGATCTCACCACCTAAAAATACTATTTATTTATTAGCTTTCGTTGACCAAGTATGCACAGTACACAAAAAAATGGCTATTTTCAGGTACGACCCGGGAGAGTACAAAGAAGAACAAGTCCATACGAAGAACAGTAAGATACAATAAGCCATGCACAGGATAATGTAGAAACAGGAGACATCACATTACATAAGCAGGCAAGAATTTAACACAGTTGAGTAGGAAAGAGCATACATAGGATCAAATAAGGATAGGTACAGTGCATCCAACAAATGACCACCCAGAAGCGTTGGGTGAATACATTTCTATACAGAACAGGACCACCAAACAGTGTATCAGACAAAGCTCCGCCTAGAGCAGAGAGTAGGTACAATATTAAACTAAGCAGGACCTTAGCAAATGAGATCCACCCTCAGGGCCCACGCAGGGGCCGCCAGAAATTCAGGGACATAATAGTCTAGTACAGGGACCAAGATTAAAATTAAGGCAGTTTAGGACAACCGCTAAACAGTCAAAACAGACACCTAGAAATGGTACAACATTTTAAGTACCTAGGAGTAACTAGACAGTTCCCTTTCATTTACACAGCACATAGATCTTGTAGCTAAATCCACCAATGCTAAATTGGGATTGCTACACAGGAACAAACAGTGCCTAACAAATGAGGCACTAAAACTAACAGTGAGTTTGGTGCGGTCTGTAATTGACTATTGGCTAGTGGTCTGTACTGCTGCAACTGACTGAGCCCTAAAGCAGATAAAAACGACACACAACAAGGCCTGTAGGCTTGTTCTGGGAGCTCACCGCCTTACACTTGCGAACTGTATGCACAATCCAGTTGGCTAAACCTGGACTGTTGAATTCAGTACCAAGTATGCCTACTTGCAAAAAAATCCACCCTAGGCTTAACTCCCCCAGGAGTGTGAAATTTCCTCTCAGCATGTCCAAGAAAACCAGGCACACCACAGGAACAAACAGTCCCATTCCAGCAGACCACTCAAGGCCAAAGGTCCTAGCAGGACCGAGCGCCCTACTGGCTAAATGTATTCAGTGATGCTATACTGACGGAAACTAAACTAGGCCCATTTAAATCTAAGCTTCATGCCCTTCTTGCTTAAATCAGTAGCTATGACTGTAGCACCTAACTGTACCAACCTGTCTCAAAAACCCATCTCTACCATTAGCACTTAATAGGTCACCAAGCTCACCTACCTTCTCCTCCTTTCTGTCTAGGAATTCCCTCACTCCTTTCACCTCTCCTTCCCCGGACCTTACAGCCCAAGTTCCCTTCCCCTCCATCATCTCCAAAACAAGAAAACAAGGCTAATTGTTAGCTGCTGCTGACCTCCTTACCTCTTCCTCCAAATGTTCCATGTCCAATCCCTGAGATCCCTCTGTGGTCTCAACTGGGCACATGACAGTTCCTGCCCTCAAACTGCATTTGTCCTTTCTGCTCAGCCAAAAGGCACAAGTCTTATATATCTGAACTGCAAGCAATGCACTTAAGACAAGCACTGAAGACCATACTAAAGGAAATGTTGGTGGAATATCTAGAGAAGCATGGTCTCCAGGATGCAAGACAGAACGGGTTTATGGGGAGGAGATTGTGTCAAACAAATCTAAATTCTTTGACTGTGTCACTAAGACAGTAGACAGGGGCCAAGTGGTAGACATCATGTATCTTGATTTCAGCAAGGCCTTTGACTCTGTGCCCCACAAAAGGCTGATCACGAAGTTGGTGGCTCTCGGGGTTGGGGAAAAGATGGCCAGATGGGTGGAAAACTGGCTGAGGGACAGAACCCAGAGGGTGGTTGTAGGGGGAGAATTATCTGGCACCAAAGAGGTAACCAGTGAAGTCCCGCAGGTCAGTGACATTGGGGATGGCATTAAGGGCAAAATGTGCCTATTCGCAGATGACACCAAGCTCTGTGGGAGAATGAACACAGCTGAAGGGATACAGGACCTACAGGAAGATCTGGAAAAGCTGAGGAGGTAGTCCAGGATCTGGCAGCTTTCCTTCAATGCCAAGAAATGCAAAGTTATGCATACTGGAGCCAAGAATTCCAAGACAGAGTACTACCTGGGTGGAGTCCCAGTATCTGCATCAGAGGAGGAGGAGGAGAAGAACCTGGGAGTGATACTCACTAGTGACCTGAAGCACTCTACGTAGTGCAAGAAAGCAGCAGCAAAGGCAAACAAGATGCTGGGATGCATATCTAGGGGGATCAGTAGAAGGAGAGCGGAGGTTATACTGCCCTTGTACAGGTCACTGGTAAGGCCGCATCTAGAGTAAGGAGTTCAGTACTGGTGCCCACACCTCAAAAAGGACATTAACCTGCTGGCGAAGGTCCAGAGGAGGGCTACAAAGATGACAGCAGGTCAGCAGGGTAAGGCATACAAGGGGAGGTTGAGGGCACTGAACATGTACTCCCTAAAAGACATGGCGGGGGGGGGGAGAGACATGATTGGGACTTTCAAGTACTTGAAAGGGATAAATAAGGTTGATAAGGAGAATCTCTTTAAGCTAAGTGGCAACCATAACAGTAGGGGCACAGTCTTAAGCTGTAGGGTAAGACGTTTAGGAGGGAGGTCAGGTAGCACTTCTTCACAGAGAGGGTGGTGGACACTTGGAATGCGCTGCCAGAAGAGGTCATCTCGTTGAAGACAGTGGGCAGCTTTAAGAGAGGCTGGGATAGGCACAAGGGAAGGTAAGGATCATGGGGAGGGAAGATGGGAGAAGTGGGGCGGAAGGGCAGGGACAAACCCTGCAATACGAGCAGACTAGACAGACCAAATGGCCTTTTTCTGCTGGCTTCTTCATATGTAACTGTTAACATTTGCTGTACTTTATTCCTACAGTGTCCTTGAATCTGTTGAAACCGCAGTAACTGTGCTGTTCAGTATTACTTAACTGTCTTTGTAACTGACGTGGAACCTCTGTAAATGAGACTTTAGCTCAAAGGTACTGTAATCCAAGATCAAATAAATACATAAAGAAAAAATAAAAAAAAACTATTTACCACTACCCTGTGCCACTTATCCCCTAACCAATATCTTACCCAGTTTATCACATTTGGACCCACTCCTAGGGTACCCAGCTTGCTTACTAGTCTCCTATGTGGAATGCTGTCAAAAGCTTTATTGAACTCTAGGTAGGCCACATCCACGTCCACGCCCCACCTTGATCTAGTTCCTTGGTCACTCAAGAAATCAACCAGATTCATTTTACATGAACCCCCCACCGCAAGTCCATGCTGCCTCAGGTTCTGTAACCCATTTGATTCAAGATATTCCACAATCCTTTCCTTCAACAATTATTCCATTAACTTTCCCACCACTGTCAGGCTGACTGGCTGGCCTGAAACTGCCAGCCTCCTCCCTGCTACCACTTCTGTGAAGTGGGACTACATCTGCCCCCTTCCAGTCCTCCAGAACCACTCCTGTTTCCAATGAGCAGTTAAATAGGACTGTCAGAGGTGCAGCCTGTACCTCCCTGAGCTCCCTCAATACCTTTGAATGCACCCGGTCTAGCTCCATTGTTCTGTTCACTTTCAGATTTATACGGATGACACTGTCCTTTATACGTCTAGTACTTCCCATACCCATGCGGAGGCTAGACTGCAACATGATTTCACCAAGGTCCAGCTATGGTTCCAGACCAACCAGCTGTTCTT
Source organism: Neoceratodus forsteri (assembly GCA_016271365.2). Taxonomy (NCBI): domain Eukaryota; kingdom Metazoa; phylum Chordata; order Ceratodontiformes; family Ceratodontidae; genus Neoceratodus; species Neoceratodus forsteri. The sequence continues at coordinate 361,489,299 of CM028137.1, forward strand.
GAATGCCAAAAAACACAGTTTCCATCTCCTTCGGCACTAGACAGAGGCTATCTAAACTCCAATCCTCCTAGCCTGCCACACCTATTGAAACTGTCACTACCTTAAGATACTTTGGGGTCTGGCTAGATCAGCATCTGGACTTTGCGGCACATGTGAATGCTATCCAAAAGAACCTGCACCCCAAGCTCAGTGCTCTATACAGGAACAAGGATTGCATTCCAGAACTGCACAATGGGCAATCATGCAGAAATTATCCTCCCTACCTTTGGCTATGCTAACAGTCTACAGTGCTGCACCTAAAACTACCCTGGCCACTCTTTTCAACTCCTTCTGCCACTTTGTTCTATACTGCCCCCCATTACTGTGATCTAAAGCTGTATCACTTCAGTCTCTCGAGTCCAGATGCCTGTCCTATACTGCCACTTTCATGGCCACATTTTTGACTGGGAACCACCCCTCCTATCTTTCTTCCTCCATATGTGCTTCCTCCCAATGCATATTCCCTACATTAACATTGACTCAAAATCCTTCGCAATCCCCCACAGATCTACCATCACAGGACAATCCGCCTTTTCATTCTGCTGGCCCAAGCTGTGGAACACTCTCCCCTCTTCCATCCATAATGCCAACTCACAATTCTCTCCTACATAAATACACTATCCCCACCTGCTCCTGCCAACACCCAATGACCCCTCAGCTTGTACTACCTTCTCTACTCTCTTCATAACCTCATTATTTCCCTTGGCATGGTCTGAGGCTGAGTTACCAAATGGTTTGCACTACTTGACAGTTTGACCTGTCATCTGTGCTCTTCTCCTGTCATTGAATATGAACCGTCTATTCTGAAAGCTTATGTGTAAATATTGCTGTAATGTAATGTCTACCAAGTTGTATTTTAGATTCATTTATCGTGTTCGATTGGATGTAATTCTTGCTGTATGTAATTCTTGCTATGTGTCGAAGGTAGGGAGCTGGGATCGGGGAGAAAACAACAAAAACTACCATAAAAATCTGTATGGACTGGGTTTTGACCAGAGCTGGTATTCACAAAGCCCAGTCTGCCCATGCAAACTGGGTTTGCACCCGGGCAAGGTTGTGAGTGAGGCCACAATGCAAATGAGAGAAGGATAGGATATGATATGATACTTAATCACCTGGTCTATGTATACATGCTACTACTGTACTTGTACCCCCCCCGATGCATCTGGAAACAAGCAATTCTGCTCTATTATTTTAGTTTGTGCCTTTGTGCTCCTTACCGCTTCCCCCCTCCATTTCTTCTGATAAAACTCCCTATCCTCCTCCTTCTGCATCTCCTTATGCCTTTCTGAATGCTACCCTTTTGCCTTCATCTTTTCAAACACTTTTCAAGAACCATAATGGTCTCTTTTTCCTCTTGCTCTCTTGCTTGATGCAGAGGTTTGTTGCCTTCACTATTCCCCCTTTTAGCCTTGCCCACTATAGTTCCTCTACCCCAGCCAGGTCACCCCCCACTAGGTCAGACCTGAGACATTTACCCATCTGCCCTCCATAAGTCCAAGACCCTCACCTTTGTGTGGTTCGATTCCACAGCCATCCTTACTGTAAGCTAATCACTGGTCCCTAGGTGCCCTCCCACCTTGACGTCAGTAAGACTCTTCCTGTTAGTGAGTACCATATTGTCCTATCACGAGTGAGTGCACTAGTTGCCCAAGAACGGCACCCTACAGGGACTCCAGGATGTCCCTGCTTCTAGTTGAAGCCACAGCTAGGAGGCTCCAATCTACATTCGGCAGATGGAAGTCCCCAAAGAGCAGCACCTCCCCCCCTTTCTACCATCTTGCCAATGGATTCCATCAGTACCTTATCTACCTCCTCCCCCTGTGCTGAAGGTCTGTTTATTTCACTAGTGTGAATTGTGGCTCCATTCCCGTCTCCTAGGTGACCCACAGTACCACTGTCCCACCTATATTTCCTGTATCTGTCACTTTTACGCTTTTCCTCACATGAACCACCACATACTCTCCTGTCTCTCCTGAATACAGTGTAGCCTGGAATGGCCATGTGCCAGTCATGGTTTTCAGTGCACCATGACTCAGTAATGGCCAACGTATTCAGGTCGGCCTCTACAATGATGACCTCTAGGTCCAGAATCTTATTTCCTAGACATCTAGCATTTGCACACATGGCTTCCCAGATTTTGTGAACACCCAATTTACCTACCTTTTTACCCTTCTCCCACTCTTTTTAATGCTCCTGTTTCCATCCTTCATTTCTACCAACCTGCTTTCTAATTACTTTGCAACATGAGGGATTTTTCTCTCCTCCGGTTCACCCTGCTCTCTACTTCAGCCTGTGGGGGTGGGCCAGTTTCTGCCTCCCCGATTTCTTCCATCACTCTCCACCCCCCCCCCCGACTAGTTTAAATATTTATCAGAGTAACATTTACACTGTCTACTGAGGACTGCAGTTCCTACCCGGATAGATGCAGGTCATCACCCTGAATAGGCCCTTATCCCTCCAGATGGATCCCCAGTCCCCAGTATAGCCCAATCCCTCCTCTCTACATCATTCCTACAACCACGAATTGAAATTCCTGGTGCAGATTCCTCATGACCCCCTCCCACCAATAAACAGGCAGCACATAACTGATAGCCGCTGAGTCGTGTGCCACCTGTCTAAGACTCCTCCGCAGCTCTCTAAACTCCCCCTGCACTATCCCAGCCCCTTCTCTAGCCAGGTCATTAGTCTCCAGGTGGACAATGACATCCAGTTCTGCCTCCCATCCTGCTGCTCTAACGATCCTCAGGATCCATTTCCCGTCTCTCCAGGCTGTGGCATTGCATAGGCACTTAACTTCCCTCTCTCCCACTTCCAGTTCCCCAGATCTATCCCCCTCACAATCGAGTTCCCATCAGAAGTTGCTTCCTCCTCCTCTGAAGTCCTCTACTACCCTCCTTGGGGTCTCCACTACAGAGGACCTCCTCATCCTTCCTGGCCACTTCCATGGTTGCCTCCTCCTGGCAGTCTTGCCCCACCAAAGCAGCATAGGAATTGCGTAGTGGTACCATTTGAGGAAGTTTCAATATATTTCATAGTCCTTACAATACTAGTATCTATCTCATTGCTTTGTAAAATACTCTGGTATGCAGTGTGTATGAAAAGTGCTATATAAAACCAAATTACATTCTACAGTCCCTGCATCATTAGTATCTAACTTATTGCTTTGTAAAGCACTTTGAACCATAGCATGTAAGAAAGGCGCTTTATAAAACCAAATGCTATTCTACAGTTCCTGTGCCACTAGACACTTAACCCATTGCTTTGTAAAGTACTTACTGCACAATAGAATCTAAAGAGTGATGTGGCGTGACATGCTGGTTCCTTGGTATGGTTCACCCTAGGAAAACCTTTACAAAGTGCTCTGTAATTCCTTAACTTGTTTGTTTATTTAACATCTAGACAAGGGCTAGTAGAAGTCGTAAACAGTGCATCTTAGGCCCTGTCCACACTACAGAACCAAAACCCCTCTGTAACGATACAGAGCGTGTAAACTGGTACCGCAATGGTGCGTGTTTACACCTGTAACGTTACAGGAGGTGTTACCACAATCGCTGCAGAAACCTGTTGGGAAGTGGTTTTGGCGACAGTAATGTTACAGGTGCCCGTGTAAACGCACCACTGTGTCACCTCAGGACATCCAGCAGACCAGCATGCAGTGCCGAACGGGCTTAAAGGGGAAAAGGAACCAGGAAGTCAACGGAGGCTGGAGAGCACACCCACAAAAGGGCAGCAGACGGCACAAAGCACAGGCAACAAACAGCCACGGAACCCGAGCCCTGACCCACTGGAGGCACTCACCGGACGGAGGAGCAGCGAAGTAGCCCCTGAAGGACCCGGGGGTGGGGAGCAGCCAGTGGCTGCACGACAGCAGAAGCAGGCAACAGAGGCAGAGGGACCCCAGGGCAAACAGTAGGGCACAGCCGTGTGTAAAACAGACAGCAGAGGCCAAGCAGCAGGCAATGGGACACAGAGTCCAGTGTTCCAGAGGTGGAAAGTATACAACCATCGGCCACCAACAGCACAAGCCCAGCCCGATAGTGGCACTGGCAGAACGCACCACACCGTGAGTGCTGCAAAGACCCCCGTCCCCAAAGCACTGCCCATGTCCGTGGTGCAACAAACCACCCTGCAACCCACCCCCCGTCGACAACAGTGGGATGACACTCCCCCACCCCATTACGTGCGCAAGCAGGACCCATGACAGACCGTGGCACCACCTGGTCGGACGAGGCCATGAAACTGCTAGTAGAGTACTGGGCACAGGAGCTGGTGCAGGCAGAGCTGGCCAGTGCCAGGCACAACACTAAGGTCTACCAGAAGATAGCTGCCTACCTCTCTGAAAATGGTGTGGAGAGGACAGCAAAGCAATGCTGTGATAAGATGAAGCAGCTAAAGGTGCGGTACCGCAAGACCAAGGACTGCAACAGACGCTCAGGGGGTGCACGTGTGGTATGCCCCTGCTGTGAAAAGCTGGACACCATACTTGGAACCTGGCCAACCACTGAACCCGCGGTCATCCTGGAGAGCTCACAGGTGAACAGCCCACAACCGTTGTCAGAGGATGATGGGGACACCACTGGGGACCCGTGCCCACACCAGGAGGAGGATGGTGAAGATGAAGTGCCCCAGGAGGCACCTGACACATGTATGTGGAATGTGCACTGCAACCGTACAGTGGGTGGGTGATGGTGGGCACTGCATGGCATTCTGGTGGGGGTGTAGCCTGGGTGTGCCACAGCACAACAGTAGGAAGTGGCACGGATGTGCATGGGGGAGGAGTGCAGACGTGCCATGGTCCATGGCCATGCCACCTGCCGGTACACTACTGTCGTGTGTGCATGCCCATTGGTGGGATGGTGGCGGTGGCGTGCGGATTATGTGGGACGAGGTGTGTGCTGGTGGGGTGGTGGCATGCGTGCATTTGTGATCGGTATGTTCTGCCGTTACAGAGCAAGACCCAGGGGAAGGGACATCTGCGGACACTGACATTGCGGAGGCAGCCCACAGGTCCATCAGGGATGCTGGATGAGATGCCAGGAGCCTCCTGTGACACCCCCACTGCTGGAAGGGGCACAGCCACAAAGCGGCAGAGTGACCATGTACCCCTGGAGAACCTTCGGAAGAGGAAGTCCAGAGCTGCACGACTGACCAATGTACTTGGGGCGGTGCTGAAACAGACACGGAAAATTCTACAGGAGCATCATAGTGAGATGATGGAGCTGGAGGGGGAGCGGGCGAGGGAGGAGAGAGCACTGGAGGAGCGCCTACAGAGGCGGGAGGCCGAACAGACACAACAGTTATTCACCCAATTGTTCCAGGTCATAGCCACACGATGCCAGCAGGCACCCCATGCAGCCGTGCATCACTCGGTTGCTTCCACCATACCACACGCCACTGCGAGAGGTGCTGGCACTGCCACCCCTACCCCTGTGGCCCCATTCCCTATGGTGCAGCTCACTGGTGGATGTCATCATCACCTGCCCATGTTCAGAGGGCATCCCACTGCCACGTCCGACCATGCCACCCTGTGGTGGGCCACCACCGATGACTGGCGGCCAGGCCACATGGCACTGCCTGCCACAACTGGTGTGCAGCACCCATCCATGGCTGCACCCCACAGACATGCGCCTCCCCTGCAGGGTGGTATGTGCAAGGGTGGCGCCGCCACCTGTGCTACCCTGCCACACACCCCCGGCACCTCAGTATGATGCTGCCATGGCGCAGCAGTACCCCACGGTGGTATGTGCACCGCTGCTGGACAGCACACCACACCCCTGACGCATGGTGCAGCTGGGCCAGCAGTGCGATGCCTCATCGGCGCACTCTACATTCATGCCAAGCTTCAGACAGGATCTGTACAGCGACGACGTCCAGTGGACCACGCTGTGATGCACCATGCCACCTGCAGTGGTGTGTCCAGTGTGGGCCAGGGGGGGTGCCACACCCATTGCACGGTGTGGTACCTGACCTGCGTTGGTCACACAATTGGGGGTTGCCCAGTGGCAGCAGCACCTAGATGTGGCGGCACAGTGTTTAGCGCTCACGGTGGCACCCGTGCCCACCATGCTGCAATTAGGTTGTACTACAGTGATGTGTGGCATGTCTACTTCATGAACTGCAAGGGGTGTTGCCACATGGGGGTGGGGTCACGGGTGGCTAACGATATGCACGACCAGTGCCTGCTACTGTGTTCTGTTGGCACGGGTCACGGCGAGGGAGGGAGGGTGTCATACTGATTGTGCACTGCCGCCCATGTCGAGGGCTGGGCTGTTGTCATGCATTCCCATGCCACATGTCAGGGACTGCATCCTGTGGGTGTCCAGCATCCACAGGCCACCACACTGGCCCGGGGTTGCTTCTCTTTTCTGTTTAATGTCCCATGGCACTACTGCAGTGTTCACATTCACTGTGCAGTGCTACATATGTATTGTGTACAGTCCTGTTGTGGGGTGGAATGTTGTGAATCTCTGTTGGTGTACTGGGGAATGGCAACAATGCACAAGGTCTGATGCATGGTCATGCAGTCCCTTTCTGTTGCTTTACATGTGCTACTGCCCCCAGGGGCCGCAGTGTCCTTGGAATAAAGACTGCATGTGGCTACATACCATGCTGCTCTGTTGCTTGGGCTGTGTGCCTGCATGCTCACATTGCTATCCGGGGGGGCTTCATGGGTGTGGTGTCCCTAGGTGTGTGTGTGTGGGATCTACGAGCATGCGTCCGGGGTTGTGCGTGGCATGCCCTGTTCTGGTGGTGCACTGCTTACCTGCCTGTGGCATGCGGCTGGGTCCCGGTGCACGGCTCACATGGGTGCATCCCGGCCTGCCACCATGCCACACAGCAGGACCCTCCTCACATTCCCGTTCTGCACCGTCTGCTGCATAGAAACATAGAATTTGACAGCAGATAAGGACCGCTTGGCCCACCCAGTCTGCACATTTTCCTACCTACCAGATAAGCTGCAGATCCTAATTAACCAACAGCTTACTTCCTCCTACCCCCCACTAGGACTGCCTTATGTCTGTCCCATGCATTCTTGAATTCCCCCACTGTTCTTGACTCCATGACTTCCTCAGAGAGGCTGTTCCATGCATCCACAACCCTCTCTGTGAAAAAATACTTCCTCACATCACCTCTGAGCCGTCCCCCCTCTATCTTCAACTTGTGCCCCCTTGTTCTTGCACATCTCTTTTTCTGAAAGATGCCACCCTCTTGGACTTTGTTGATTCCTTTGAGGTACTTGAAAGTTTCTATCATGTCCCCCTCTCCCTTCTTTCCTCAAGGGTATACATATTAAGCTCCTTTAGTCTTTCTGTGTATGGTCTCCTGGTGCAGACCCTGCACCATTTTGGTTGCCCTCCTCTGGACAGCCTCCACTCTGTCTATATCTTTGCGGAGATGGGGTCTCCAGAACTGCACACAGTACTACAGATGGGGTCTCACCAACTGTCTGTACAGAGGGATAACAACTTCCTGTTTTCTACTAATGATGCCTCTCCCTATGAATCCCAGTATCCCCCCAGCCTTCCTTACTGCCTTCTCACATCATTTGCCCACCTTTAGGTCATCTGATATAATTACCCCCAGGTCCCTTTCCATTTTTACTGTTGTCAGTATCTCACCCCCATTGTGTACTCTTGCCCTGGGTTTTTGTTTCCCAAGTGCATTATCTTGCACTTCTTTGCATTGAATCTGAGCTGCCATGCATTTGACCATTCCTCCAACCTTGCCAAGTCCCTTCTCATCCTTTCCACTCCATCTGGTGTATCAACCCTGTTGCAGATCTTTGTGTCATCTGCAAAGAGACATACTTTTCCTTCTAGTTCCTCTGCAATGTCACTTATAAAGACATTAAAAAGGACCGGTCCCAGTACTGAACCCTGCAGTACCCCGCTAGTAACCCTCCTTTCTTCACTGTGGACTCCATTTACTACTACCCTTTGCGTCCTGTTGTCTAGCCAATTTTTTATCCAGGCTACCACATTGGGACCCACTCCACGGCTGGCTAACTTGTGTATTAATCTTTTGTGTGGGACTATATCAAATGCCTTGCTAAAATCTAGGTAAGCTATATCCACAGCCCCTTCCTGGTCTACTACTTTGGTCACCCAGTCAAAGAAATCTATTAGACTCGTCTGACACGACCTTCCCATCGTGAATCCATGCTGCCTTGGGTCCTGTGCCACACTGGCCTCTAGGTACTCAACAATTCTTTCCTTCAGAAGTGATTCCATCATTTTTCCCACCACTGAGGTCAAACAAACTGGTCTGTAGTTTCCTGCCTCTGTCCTGCTCCCACTTTTGTGAAGAGGAATCACATCCGCCCTCCTCCAGTCCTCAGATACCACCCCATCCTCCCATGATTTGTTAAAGAGAGTAGTCAGTGGTGTCATTAGTTCTACCCTTAGTTCTTCTAGAATTCTTGGGTGAATCCCATCAGGCCCCATTGCTTTGTCCACCTTCAATTTTATTAGTTCTTTCAAAACCCTTTCTTCTGTAAATGGACTGGTATCGACCCTCATCTTCAGAGTGTTTCTCTTGTTTGGTTTAGGTACCTCCCCCTCCTCTTCCTTTGTGAATACTGAGCAGAAATATTCATTCAGTATCCCTGCTTTTCATTGTCACCCCTCACCACATTCCTCCCTTTATTAAGCCTCAGTATCCTCCTTTGGTCTTTCTTCGCTTCCCTAATGTACCTATAAAAGGTCTTATCTCCTTCTTAACAGAGTTGGCTATCCTTTCCTCGGTTTGGGCCTTTGTTATTCTGACTGCCTTTCCAGCCTCTTTCTGCTTTAACTGATAAAGTTCTCTGTCCTTCTTCTGTGTTTCCTTATATTTCCTGAATGTTATCCTTTTTTCCTTAACCTTCCCTGCCACCTCTTTGAGAACCAAAGCGTTTTTTACCTTTGTTGTGTTTTGTTGATTTACTTTACACAAAGCCTTGTTGCCTCTGTGATGGCTGTTTTGATTACTCTCCATTGTTCCTCCACCCCTCCTTCTTGCCTGTTTGCTAGTGCTTTTCTGAGATACTCTCTCATTTTCTCAGTCAGCCCTCCTAAAGTCCAATACTCTTGCTTTTGTATGGCTGTGTTTATCGTGAACCACACTGTTTGGTGGTCACTTGTTCCCAGATGGCTACCCACTTCTAAATCTGAGATTCTTTCTCCGTCCCCATTTGAGAGTACCAGGTCTAAGATTGCTCCCTCCCGAGTGGGTTCCAATACTAGCTGTCTGAGGCATGCCCCGTGTAGGGCATCAAGAATGACCTTGCTCTTGGATGTGCCTGCAGCAAAGGTGCTCCAGTTAACATCTGGCATATTCAGGTCCCCCATCAACAATATCTCCCCTTTTTCTGCCATTCTAAGGAAGCCTATCATTTCCTTGTCCATTCCCTCCCCCTGAGATGAGGGTCTGTATACAACCCCCATGCGGATTGTGGTGCCATTTCCTGTCTCCAGGGTGACCCAGCGTGTCTCACCTGCTCCCTGTTTACTCTTTAGTTCTGTTGCTTTGATCCCTTCCTTTACATAAAGAGCTACTCCTCCTCCTCTTTTACTCTCCCTGTCCCTCCTGTAGATTGTGTATCCTGGTATGCTGACATCCCAGTCATGGTTCTCTGTGTACCAGGTTTCTGTGACTGCCACAATATCCAGGCAACCTTCTTCCATCAAGGCCACTAGTTCAGAGAGCTTGTTACACAGACTACGGGCATTGGTACTCCTCACCCTCCACTTTTTGATGGCCTTATCCCTTTTAGCCCCATTCCTGTCCTTACTGCCTTTGCCTTTTTTTACATTTACTTCTGTCCTGCTCCCTAATGACTTCTTTACCTTGGTGTTTACCTCACTAATTACTGTTGTTTGTGGGGGGAGGCTGGGATTTCCCTGCTCCTTTTCAGTGCCTCCCCCCTTGGCTAGTTTAAATGCTTGCCAATGAAGCATTTAAACCTCTCACCTAGGATCCTGGTTCCCCCCGGACAGGTGCAGACCATCACACCAGTATAGGTCTGCATCCCTCCAGCACTCCATTGGTCCATCCCGTGTGCCAAAGGGCGCACCATGCTGTCGGACACCGTGCCATGCACTGTGTGCATCGCTGGCAGGCTGGGCGTGTGAGTGGTGGTCTGTCTGAGCTGCAGTCTATGCCTAGTACACCATGGGATATGCTCTGCATTGCTGGGTTGGGTCCCTGCACTGTTACTGGGACAGTGCGGATGGGCTGCAATGGTTTTGGACCGGTTTCTCACCTCTCCTCAGGCAACGTGGACGCACTGTACTGTTTTCGGGCTGTACTAGTTCTGAACCATTATAACGTTTCGGTGGTGTAGTGTGGACGGGGCTTTAGAATTCCAGATAAGAACTGCCTTTCTGGCTAGGACTCCAATTGAAGCTCTATGCTTCACCACACTGCACTTCCATTAAGGTAGGGGAGAATGCCAGGCTGTCTGGGGAAGGTTTCTTAAGGGGAAAGGGGTAACAGCAGGAACACGAAACAATAGATCAGACTGCAAAAAGCTGGTGTAGCTATAGAACTGCAAGGTCAGAGAGGTCCAGTGGCATGGCAACAGCCTGTTACACTGCCACCTGTCTGAAGCCAAGTCCAAAGCAATCCCTGGAATCCCACACTGGAGGCCAGCTGGGGGATAGTGTGTTGCAGAATGGTGGAGTCTGTCTCATGGGCACAGCCACGGCACATCCAACTATCATGGTGTGCACATACCTTTCAACTGCCCCACATCAGGAGGGATGTCTCATTTAACCCCCAGAACCCCTCAGTTTACACCTTCTAAATGTCTCACATTAGGATGGATGTCACTTATTTAACCCCTCAAAACAGCACCAGCCCGTGGCGCTGTGGGTTGAGGCACGGACGCCATACTGCACCACATCAGCGACCCAGGTTCGAAATGAGCCTGCCTGGGGTCGATAGGAGGGGTGAGGATGAGTGCCATTGTGGTGGTCTCCTCCTCGGGTAGAATGGGGTGGGTTGTCCTGGCATGCTGGTGACCCCCTGTGGAGACTGAGGACATTGCAGCAAGCCAGGCAAGCATGTATTCAGCGTGAATGATGCCAGCAGGATTGCTGTGTGCCAGGGCATCAACGTGCACTATGCAGGGAGGGAGTGTGAGGGGACAGTACACAGAACAGGGAAACCAATGGCGCCATGGACAGGCGATGGCACTTGTCCCCCATGCCCCACACCGGGCCAGCCCCGACTGACTTTCCAGGTCCTCCATGACCAGCCCTACCCTGCAGCCACAGTCTGACTAGTAAGTGCGCCCAAGAGGAGGGGGGGTGACCCAACCCGTGTGGGTCAAACCAGGGGTGCTGGCTGCGGGGGGGGGGGAAGAGGAGGTACAGATCGGGGGTGCTTCAGGCAGGGCAGGACAAAGGACTTGGCTGCCTAAGAGCGGCTCCATGGGGTCGCGACTGGAGGGAAAGAAAAAAAAAAAAAAAACAAGAAACTCTATCCACACCTTTCGAATATCCCACATTAGGAGGGATGTTCCTCACTTAACCCCTCAGAACCCGTCCATCTAGCTGGCCCGGTGGCGCGGAAGGCTGAAGCGCTGAATGCCTCACCTCGTGCTATGCTGGCAACCCGGGTTCGGGAATGGACTCTGGTCATCGAGGTGCCGACATTGGGGGGGTGGCCGGAGCAGGATTGAGCATGCTCTCCTCTCCTGAGGATGGTTACTGCCCCCTCCCCCTGTAGTCTCGCTGCCACCAGGTGGAGATCCGGTGGTTAGCGTAGGCGGTGCAAGCGACACGAAGGGTGGGCATCTTGAGATGCGGTGTGCGCATGTCTCCACATGAGCACACGCGTCCAAGGTGGGGGGCAGGGATTGAGAAGAAAACGACCAAAAAAAAAAAAACCATAAAAATCTATCCGGACTGGATTTTGACCAGAGTTGGTATTCACAAAGCCCAGTCTGCCCATGCAAACTGGGTATGTGCCCGGGCAAAGTTAGGAGGGTGCCACAATGCAAATGAGGAGGCGGGGACCTGCATATCCCCGCAGTCCAGTTCACAAAGTTTGTGCTCCACGCAAGTGCCTTTTGTGAAGGCCCTTGCATGGAGAAATTACTGTCGACCAAAACCTGTATAATCTGCACAACCCTAGTGGTTGGTGGATGTACTTTGCTCCTCTCAGTCACTGATCGCCATCCCCAAAGCAATACATGTATTCCTTGGTAGTCCAGGGTTCCTCCCCAATTCCCAATTCATATGTAAAATACAGATTTCGTAATGTAGTGCCTCCCCTGGTCACCAATAGCCATCCCCATATCATATATAAAGTTTACTGTAGTGCAGTGGTGCTCTCCCCCACCTGATCGCCAACCTATATGCTGTAATAATTTTCCATAGTGTAGTGGTGCCCTCCCCGGTCACCAACTATATATGCTATAACATTTTTCCATAGTGTAGTGGTGCCCCCCAACCCTCACCAGTCACCGACTGGCGTCTCCATGTGCCGTAATAAATTTTATATAGTGTAGTGGTCCCTTCCCCATCCCCGGTCCCTGATCGCCTACCCCATATGCTATAAGATTTTTCCGTAGTATAATGGTCCCTCCCCCACCCTGGTCCCCGATCACTGACCCCAAATGAGGAAAACCTATTCCTTGGTATTCTAGCATCCCAGCCTCCCCACCCCGTCCAGTGTGACCCACCATCACACCCCACCCATCCCAATCCATGGTCGGCGACCAGCACAGCCCTCTTCTCACCACTGTAGCTGGCTACCGAATGAGCTAAGTGCTCCAGGATGAGGGCTCAATCGGCAGCCAGCCGCAATGGTGAGGGGAAGGCTGTGCTGGTCACTCGACCATGGATTGGGGTGGGGGTGGGTCACACTGGACGTGGTGGTGGGGGGGGCCCTAGACTACCAGGGAATAGGTTTTCCTAATCTGGGGACGGCGATCAGTGACCAGGGCAGGGGATGGACCACTACACTATGGAAAACTGTATAGCATGGGGTCGGCAACCGGGGAGGGTACCACTACACTATGGAAGAGTGTTATAGCATATGGGGTCGACGATCAGGGACTAGGATGGGTAAGGAACCACTATACTACAGAAAATTATTATGGCATATGAAGACGCCAACTCGTGACCGATGAGGAGGGAGGGACCACTATACTATGGAAAGGGAAGTTTTCCTATGGGGTTGGCGATCAGGGCCGGACCCTAGACTACACAGGGTATACATACATCTCTTTGGTGACGTCAGTCGGAGGACAGAAGGGGGCACTACACCAGAAGAATGCGGCTGCATGGGCTGGTGGGGGGCCCATGCTAGACCAAATAAAGACCATGCAAATTAGACCATAGCGGGCATGCTTATGACCAACTGCACCTTGCATGCCCAATGGGCTCATCTGGTGGCCACAACGGGGAGTTGGTGCGTGTGCGCTACTGTTGCCGCCCATTCTCCTGGCCAGCTGTGGTGGCAGCGCTACTGGGGTTCCTGGTGCTTTTCCTGGGTTGGTGCTGCCCCCGCCTACCCCTATTCCGTCAGACAGCACGGTCGACTGTGAACAGCCCAACTGTCCACCAGAGCCACCGCAGGGTGCAGTGTAACCTTCTGCACGGCACTTTTTTTTGTCAGTCCTGGCTCTGGCTGGGAAAGCTCTGGGCCCACATGGCCTAAGTACAGACTTTTGTGAACTACCCGAACTTCTCAAGCTATCACTTTTCATCAACATAGCACAATCACAGAGGCTAATACAGTGCAGCACTTTTAAACGTATACCCTTGGGACCAGTAGAAAGTATGCATTTAACATGGCTATTTGTTTATCAGATCTTGTATTCTTTTAATGGTGATCACAACTTGCAGTATGTGCCAGAGGGCCAAGTAGGGAAAAGAAATGCCAGTGGCACTTATGTGTTTCTTTGGTTGGGAGATAGTGATTGGTGACATGCTGTAGCATTCTTTGGTCCGAACCTGTTGGACGGAAACAGCAAACTGAAGCAGTCCAGAAAGAGAGTATAACCTCACACCAAAGAGAATGTACGTTCCTGGAAAGCAATGGTTACAAATGCTAGGAGCCTAACCAACAAACTTCCCAAACTCACAACCATTTTGGAAACAGAAAGGTTGGATGGGGTGGCTGGAAAAGAAACGTGGTTCAAGGAAAACCATGAATGGGATACAGCCATTCCCAGTTACAATCTGTTCAGGAAGGATAGGCAGGGCAAAAAAAAAAAGAGGGGGGGCAGCCATTTACTTTTGGGAAGAAATAAAAGTCACGGATGTAAAAGGGCACCCTGGGAACTTCAAGTCACTGTGGCCAACAGTAGATACGGGCAAGGGAAAACCCTTGAAAATTGATGTTGTGTACAGGCCCCCAAAATCAAGGAGATAAAGACCTAATAGAGGAAATCCACAAAATGTCTGATCAGGCGAAGAAATACTGGCGGGGGACTTCAACCAACCAGATATTAACTGGAGCACACTAACGGCAGCAACAAGGCGTAGTAGGAACTTTTTATTGTCACTAAAAGGTGCGGGACTGTGCCAACTTGTTAAAACCCCAACAAGGGGAGATGCCATTCTCGATTTGGTCCTCACAAACTCTAAAAGGATCAAGGACATTGAAGTGGGATGCCATATGGGCAACAGCAACCACATCACATAGTAAGCTTTAAGGTAGACATAACACAGGACACCAGCCACTCAAAGATAAAGATGTTGGATTTCAAAAAGGCCAATTTCCAAAAAATGAGAAACGATGCAAAAAAAACAGTTAATGGAAATAGAGGTTGAGGAGGTGGAGGTCATATGGGGGTGACTCAAAAGAGCAATAAAGACTGCCATAGATCAATGTGCCAGATGGGTCAGCAAAGCAAAAAAGGAAAAGAAATCCTCTACGGTTTTCCAAGGAAGTGGCTACCACAGTCAGAAAAACAGAAGGTGTACAGCATATATCAGGTAACCAAAAACTGAGAAAGACTGGGAGTTGTACAAGGAAAAAAAGAGAGTAACAAAAAAATTAGAAAGGCAAAAGCCAAGACAGAGGAAAAGACAGCAGAAGGGGCAAAGAGGGGACAACTCATTTTTTAGATACATTAGGGAATGCAGGAAGGCAAAAGGGGGATAATAAAGATTGCTACTGAAGAAGGGAAATGCACCAAACATGACCCAGATAAAGCCAAAATCCTCGACAAATACTTCTGCTAGGTGTTTACTAAACAGGACCCAGGGGATGGCCTAGCCCTGAAAAACCACAACACCCCAGGACCAGAGGTAGACACTAGTCCCTTTACAGAAACCGAAGTATGGGAGGCGCTAAATAAACTAAAAGTGGACAAAGCTATGGGAACGGACAAGATGCACCCCAGAATCCTTAAGGAACTGGGGGCAGAATTAGCAGCCCCTCTGGCACTTCTATTCACAAAATCCTTGAAGAGTGGAGTGGTACCCGAAGACTGGAAAAAGGCAATAGTGGTTCCACTTCACAAATCAGGCAGTTGTGAAAAAGCTAGTAATTACAGATCGGTGAGCCTCACGTATATAATGTGGAAGCTAACAGAGACACTACTCAAACAAAGGGTCATAGTATTCCTCAAAGCTAGCGACCAACAAGACCCTAAACAGCATGATTTCATAGCGGCAAGGTCATGCCAGACAAATCTGTTCAAGTTTTTTGACTGTGCTACAAAAATAGTGGATGACAGTGGGGCAGTAGATGTGGTCTACCTAGACTTCAGTAAGGCCTTCAACTTGGTTTCACACAGAAGACTGGTAAAGAAGCTTGACCACATGGGTTGGTCCGGAAGTAGTCAGATAGGTACAAAACTGGTTACAAGGCAGAACTCAGAGTGTACAGGTTAATGGAACGCAATCAACGGAAGGCAGGGTGCCCCAGGACTCAGTGCCAGGGTCTCTGCTCTTCAATGTTTTTATAGCAGACATCGCTGACAGACTGGAAGGGAAGGTGTGTCTGTTTGCAGACACCACCAACATACGTAACAATGGTCTGGAGACTGGCAACTGAGATTTAAACACCAAAAAAGTGCAAGGTCATGCACATAGAAAAGAGAAATCCAAGAAAGAAGTATTACCTAGGAGG
The DNA here is from genome assembly GCA_016271365.2 of Neoceratodus forsteri. Taxonomy (NCBI): domain Eukaryota; kingdom Metazoa; phylum Chordata; order Ceratodontiformes; family Ceratodontidae; genus Neoceratodus; species Neoceratodus forsteri. The sequence goes on from CM028137.1 coordinate 361,505,415, forward strand.
CGAAAGACTGGTGGCCTCAAACCAGGAACATTTTCTGGGAATCATAATCTCAGACGACTTGAAGGTCAGCAATGTGAGAAGGCAACATTGAAAGCCAACAAAATGCTGGGCTGCACTGGGAGGGGAATCACGAGAAGAAGGAGAGAGGTGGTTCTACCACTATGCAGATCACCGTTCAGGCCTCACCTGGAATACGGAGTCCAGTTCTGGAGGCCTCACCTCAGGAAGGACATTGACCAGGTGGAAACAGTACAGAAAAAGACAAAAATGATTCAGGGTCCGTAGAACATATCCTACAAGGAAAGACAGAGAGAACTGGATATGTATTCTCTGGAGCAGGAAAGAGAGAGCGGGGACATGCTCAAAACATTCAAGTACATAAAAGGTATTAATAAGGTACAGGAACTTTTTCACTTCAAGAATGGCTCCAAGACCAGAGGAAATGGCCTCAGGATTCAAGGAGGGAAGTTCTCTTACCGACACCAGGAAGTTTTCTTCACAGCTGACTCGGTGACGCAGAGGGTTGAGGCGTTGGACGCCACACTGGCAACCAGAGTTCAGGAATGGACTCGGGGCACCGGGAGTCGGCAGGGGAGAGGGTAGATTGATTGTCCCAGGACTGCTCTCATCCCTCTGGGGTGGTTAAGGGGAAGCATGTCACGCTGTAGCAGCCCTTGGTGGCGACTTGGGGCAGCACAGTTGCAGTGTACAGTAGGGGGGAGGAGTACGGCAAGACATCAGCTTATGCGTCGTATGTCATTGCACTGCCAGCTCCTAGGGGAACAAAAATGGAGGAAATGGCAGGGCGTGACCAAGGCAGCTTAATGGCTACGCTCCCACCAACCTGGAGGACTGTCGTGGACTGGCGGGGGGTCGATCAGCGGCTCAGACTGGAACAGGGAGGCCCTCCGGTGGGTTGAAGCGGCCGCACAGGGTCCCATCATGCGAGTGAGCTGCTGCTCTCCAGGGTGGTAGGGGGCCGCCGGCTGGATGCCCCTGCCAGTAGTGCTGCAGAAGCACATAAATAGTGATACAAGAAGAATTTTTTTTCCACAGAAAGAGTGGTGGACGCCTGGAACAGCCTGCCCTCAGAGGTTGTGGGGGTAAACACAGTGGTGGGATTCAAGAATGCATGGGATACACACAAGAGAGCCCTTACTCCAAAGGGCAACTACAGTGTCAAAAATAGATCTAAAACAAATGGGCAGACTAGATAGATGAACCCAACGGTCTCCTTCTGCCATCAACTTCTATGTTTCTATGAATCCTGTGTGAGGGAGGGTGCTTCTGGGTTTCATGTAAAGTGCTTCTGTGACATTCTTCGGGTTCTTTGCTTTGATTTCAGTGTGAGAGAGGGTGCTTCTGTGACTTGGGTTTGATGGTTAAAAGGTTGATGTAGGCGATTAACACCTAATTTTAAATAGAGCAGCCCATTTACAGACAATTAATTGCTAATTGGTAATGCAGCTACAGGTGTGACTGAGCAAGTCACTTAACTGCCCAGTGCTCCCAGGTTGCCCCTGAAAACAAGCACTTGTGCCTAGTGGGCCTTACCCGGTTACCAAAGACTTAAAAAAAAAAAAATTGGGCCACTCACTCCACACTAGAACAACAAAACAGGACTATTTTACACAGGAAGTGGTGGTGGGGGGAAATCGGGACTTGGAAATTCTATGCGTTTATCAGGTATGCATTTAAGTGGGATGCACTGTATTCTGGTTTTCTTGAAAAAAAAAGATGAAGATCAGAGTGTATGTTAAGCGTACAGACCGATCTCAAATACTCATGCGAAGACTTTTGCTAAAATCCTAACTGGCATAATTGAAAATCTTCTGCCATATCTGATTCACTCCAAATCAAAATGGATTCATTAAAGGTCGAAACCTTAGCAATATATGATAAACTATATATGTGATAGAATATACTGAATATGCCAATTCTGCATTAATATCAATTGATGCAGGATCGATCGGGTCAAATAGGACCATTTGGATAGAAAAATGGCTCATTCTAGCTTTGGTCCTAAATATTCTTACTGAATAAAGCTATTATATACTAACCCTACAGTGAAGGTTAGGACAAATACTGACATCTCTGACAATTAAATTACATAGAAGGACACAGCAGAGCTACCTTCTTTAGCCCTTATAAATTGCTACTAGAAACAACAATAGCCAGCATGCCAGCACAGAGGTAGTGCTACCGCTCAGAATGCTGCCGATCCAGGTTCCAGAACATGCCTGGGGAGACGGAGGGCCGGCCGGGGGGAGGCTTGAGCATCGGTGGACCGCTTGCCTTCTCTGGGGAGGGAGAGGGGCCCAGGCTTGGCGTTTGACCGGCCTGTGGTGGAGGCCGGAGGTACAGCAAGCACCAAGCCACAATGAGGGGGGAGGAGACGTGACGGACATCGACGATTGCAGCTTGACGTCAGAGAGCATGTCACAGCCAACCAGAACACTGGAAAACTGTCTCCTGACACAGATCCCCAATTCTTCCTGCCTGTCCTGCTCGGTGTGTCCTGACGAAATCAAGAAGGTTTGGGGTGTACGGGCCCCACCTCGTCTTTCAATCGGGGAGAGAGAGTATGGTTGCACAAGAACTCATCAGAATAGCAGATCTGGCGCAAGTATCTCTTGCAGCAGGTCATAACATGTGGAACTCAGTCGCAGGCATCATTTCCTCCGATTGACTTTTACAGCAGTTGACCCAGAGATCTCCCCTTAACACCACCGCGTGGTGTTCACCCGGAAGATATAAAAGGGGAGGTCCCAGCCACTCAGTTCTTTTTCCATCCCGGCGACCATATGTGTAACCATATCTCAGAGCCTCCGATAGGAATCGAGGAGGGAATTTAAGGCAGCAGCTCGTGGAGTACTAGAGACAGGAGCAAGGAATCCTTTTGAAGCAACAGCAAGGGGGATGGAGGGTGGGGCTGCATGACCTGCTGCACAAGATACTGTTGAAGATCTACTGTTACAGTAAGTTCTTATGCAACCGTACTGTCTTCTTCAAGGCAATCTCTTGTTGCAGGTCATAATGTGTAGGAAGATTCCCAAGCAGTTATTTATACCCAGCGGGAGGAGGAAGTGAATCAAGAAGGCTCAGGACAGTAGGGCTTGTAGGACGGCCCATCCAAAAACAGTTCACCTCTTAGAAGCGATGTCTAGACTGTAATGCTTGGTGAAGGTATGTACAGTAGATCACGTGGTGGCTTCGCAAATATCCAAGGCCAAAACGCCCCTGAACCACACCACAGAGGCGGCCATACCTCTGGTAGAAGATGGTTTTACAACTCCTGTGAGAGGTACTTTGTATTTAGCACAAACGTAATGCAGTTGGCCAACCATGTGGACAAGCACTGCTTTGAAACACTAACGCCCCGGTTTCCAGGGGTGAAAGAAACAAAAAGTTGCTCGGATTTTTGCAACGTGGAAGTGGGGAAAAGGTAAATACTCAATGTTCTATGTACATCAAGAGTATGAATCAGGGCTTCCCCTGGATTCTGAGGCTCCGCAAAGTATAGTGGCAATTAGATGATCTGATTTAAAGAGCCGATGACACGTTCAGGACAACTTTAACAAAACATAATATTTAGGCATAGCCCAGCTTGTTTTCCCATTAGTTCTGTATTCCTGCTCCCCATTATTTAGTAGTGAGGTCACTTGTATGAAAACAAGATCTTTGGTCCTGAAGAATTTTATCTCTTTCTGCTGCTTTCTCCCTACCTGAAGTCACAGAGCACTGCTTGTGACCTCACAGTTGCTCCCACGGCAACAGACTGTGATGTCACAACAGAGAATTATGACCTGAAATAGTGAGTAAGCTACAGAAGCAGATGAACTCAAAATGAACTATGTGGGACAACAATCAAACACTCCTGCACATTTCTTTAGTAATACACTATGGTGAGAAAAAATACATAAAATATAAATGGAATGCAACCAGAATTATACTTAACTGTGTTTTTTTTTTTTTTAAGGCTTTCTTAGAGGCGTCAATAGTTCTTTAAAATAAATTCAGAAACAACTATAGGCAAGAATGCCGGGTTAGTGCGTAAAGACACCTGGTCGTTATGAAACTGTATATATGGAGGTTTGCACATCAGTGCATGCAACTCAGAGACACGTCTGCCAGACGTGAGGGCAACTAAAAGCGGTTTCCATGACAGAATGGAGGTCGCAGAATTCAGTGGGCTCAAAGGGACTCGTGACAAATTTTTCAAGCACAAAATTAAAATCCCAGACAGGGACTGGATCCCTGATAGGGGGACGTAGGTACAGAATACCTTTCAAAAAGGCTGGAATTAAAGGTAACTGGGACAAAGGAATGTTGTCCATGGGCAAATGAAATGTGGCTATGGCCAAAAGGTGAACTTTCACAGAGGAATATTTCAGTCCACCCTCCGACAAGTAAAGCAAATAACCTAAGATGCGTGGAGGAGAAAACTAATAATGATCTAAGTCCACAGTAGATGCCCAAATAGAGAAGTATTTCCATTTCATAGAATAGAAGACCGAGTTGACGGCTTCCTAGCAGCCCGGAGAACTTCCGCCATCTTCAGGGACACCCGGAAGTGTGAGAAGACTATGTTCTCAAGAGCCAGGTGTGCAGGTGGAGGGAGCGAAGGCCCAGGTGTTAACAGGGAGCCTTGTACCTGGGACAATAAAGCCTGACAAACAGGCAGAGAAATTGTCTCCGGTTCAGAAAGCAGAGGTAACCAAATCTGTCTCAGCCAGAATGGTGCTATGAGAATCATAGATGCCCCGTCCTGGACCAGTTTGAATAGTACTCTCTGAACGAGTGGAAACGGTGGGAGGGCGTAAGGAAATCTTCCTGTCCAGGAAAGAGATAATGCATCCCGCCATACAGTTTCAGAACCTCATGAGACAGCAGTAAAGCGGCAGTTTTGCTGAGAGGCAAAGAGGTCCAACTCCGGTCAGCCTCACGTGTGTAAGATGCAATTTAGAACATCGGACAAGATTTCCCACTCATAGGCCTGGGCAGTGGATCTGCTCAGTGCATCCACCAGGGCGTTCGACACCCCTGGGATGTGTACTGCCAGAAGATGAATATTTCTCTGGATTGCCCAATATCACACCCTCATTCATTCTCTGCAGAGAGGGTATGAATGGGTGCCACCTTGTTTAGGTAGTGAACTACCACAGAATTGTCTGATTGCACTTGCTGGCAACCTGGGGGGAGGTGAGCCTCGAACGCCTATAAGACATAGAGAACCGCCCTCAGTTCCAAGACACTGATGTGGAGGCAGGCTTCCACAGACGTCCAAGATCCTTGCAATCTGACGTGCAGGAGATGAGCACCCCACTCTGTCAAGGAAGCGTCTGTAGTCAAAGGCATATGATTGTCCCTTGTCTTCCATCATTGTAAGACTTGAAGAGCCGGGGAAGACAGCAGGAGGGGGGCATCAAAATCATCCTGTTTCTGGTCCCACTGGACTCTGAGGGACCACTGAAGGACCCTCATATTCAACCTGGCATTGGGGACCGTCGGTATTGTGGCCGCCATGTGTCCCAGGAAGCAGAGATAAGTCTCTTTCAGAGACTAATCTACTGGACTCTAAGCTTCGTGCCAAAGCGATCAGGGCATCCACCTGAGTTATGGGCAGATGTGCTTTTCCCACAGAGGTGTCTAGCATGGCTCCGACATATTGGAGGTGTAGAGTAGGGTCCATTTTGGACTTCGGGTAGTTTACCGCAATCCCTTCTTGGGTGAACAACTGTAGGGTTCAGGAAAGCGTGAGAGACAGCTAGTGTCTCGAGGCCACTTTCAGGAGCCAGTCATCCAGGCAGGGAAAGACAGAGCATCTCTGCGGAGGGCCACTGCCACCACCGCTATGCATTTTGTAAATACCCTTGGGGCGAAGGAAAGACCAAAAGGGAAGGCTCTGAACTAGTAATGAAGACCCTGGAACATGAAACGGAGAAACAGTCTGTGAGCTGGGTGAATCATGATATGGAGGTATGCATCTTTCCTATCCAGAGAGCAGAGTCAATCTCCCATGTTCAACAAAGGGAGAAGTGTCAGAAAGGACACCATGCGGAACTTCTGGCAAGTGATGCAGAGGTTGAGACACCGCAGATCTAAAATGGGGTGTAAATCCACTATCCATTTGGGAACCAGGAAAAAGTGGGAGTAAAATCCCGCACACTTCTGAGGAAGGGAAAATTATTCAATGGCCTGTTTCGAAATTAAGGCATCAATCTCGATCCGTAGGACCAGTGCCTGATCTGGTGGGTAGTGAGAGACCCAGGGTAGAAGAGGCATCTCCGTGAACTCCAGTGTGTGTGTGTGTCCTGTCTCAATCAGTTGTAGGAGCCACTGGTCAGAGGAGATAGCTTGCCATACTTGCATATGCAGGGAAAAGCTGCCCCCAATGACAGTAGGTAGGGCCTCCACATCCACGACCGGAGAAAGACCTTCTGGTGGAAGGCTGGACCTACTGGGGGGGCAGCAGGGATGTAACTGCCTTTCTGGGCATTTCTAGGACCTGGCAGTTGTAACCAGGGTTTTAAAAATCTGCAAAAATTGATTAGCACTTTCATCGTATTCAATTGCGAAAAGGTAGATATGTGCATTTTCTAGCAGTTTACGTTGCTAAACAAATTGAGACATAAGCTATGCATTATCCCAACTAATTAGCACTTTTACTCAAGAAAATGCTAAACAATTTTGCAGTTATTTAAAACCCTGGTAACCGAGGTTTCCTCTTATTGACAGGTTGCCTGTTGGATAAGGGATGGCCCCTGTAAGGGTGGCCCCTCGAGGAACCCCTAAAGGACGTTTTGGCTTTAGGGCGGTAAAGGGTCCGCACTGATTGAAGGGCATAACTGGAGTCCTGTAAATCTTTCAAGATGTCATGGGTCTGTGGACCAAACAGCTACACTCAGTGTTCCCCATTCATTGCTGTAGTGCAGTAGGCCACCATATTTTTACCACCGCCCTATATTTTTATCTATTACTTTTTTTGATAAAATCCTCCAAAAATTGTCTTTTACCATCCTTTACTGCACTACTACCGTTTTGATACCAACGCACAATATTTTACTTAAAATACACTTATGCACATATACAGTACATATACGAGGTCCAGAAAAATAGTGCACCTTTTGACCCAATCACCACTGCCACCACCCTATATTTTCAGACAGTGGGAAATCCCAGATTGATTGCTGAACATCCTGGAAAATCCAGATGCCGTGAGCCAGGCGTGCCGCCCGAGACATACACCAGTAAAGGATGTACAAGCCATAGTATCCATGGCATCATAAGTGGCCCTTAACAGGTGGCAGCCTACTGCCGCCACAGTAGACAGTTTCACTGTCAGCTCCTCCTGGACAGAACCCACTGGGATATTTCAGGTGGTGTCCCATGTAACCGAGTACATGGCGGGACAAGGTGGCCGAGGGAAAAAAAAACGTTTTCCTATGGCATCCAATTTCTTTGATTCCATATCCGGGGACTAAGCACATATGTGTTGAGGCCTACAGGACCTATAATGCGTGGCAATGATCACCACAGAGTCTGCCTGACATGGAGATATGAAATAGGGGTGATCCACCGGAGCTTGATAAAGCCAATCCACGGAAGGCTGACAGGAGGGAATCTTGAAAGGTTGCTTCCAGGCAACCATGATAGCCTCCTCAAAGGCATCCACCAAAGGGGAGACAACCAGAGTGGGGCATTCTGGCACACCTAAGTACTGAGCCGATTTCTTGTGAGAAGCATCCTGCTCAGTGCACTGGAAACTGAAGGTTTTCTGGAGGTGGATCAGATAAAGTCTGAAAACGTCGGGTCATCTGGTGGAGAACAAGGGAGTTCAGGGGGAGTTTCCCCTTGAACAGAGGAGGTGGCAGAGGAGGACTGAGGGGATTCCTCATGGTCCATGTCACCCTCGCCCTCCCGTAGCCAGATCCCAGTCCTGCAGTAAAGGGTCTTTCATGTCCACATCCTGGGTGTACAGATCCGGGGAGATGGGAAGAGCTGGTCATCTGCTGGACCGAAAGAGGCCTAGAGGGAGTACAGGCCAGAGTCAACCCCTCCCTGGGGGGGGGCTGGATCTGAGTGAGGTCCAGGATGGTGCTGACCAGTGCCTGGACATCTATCATGGCCGTCTGTCCAGTGGAAGTAACCGTGACAGACTAGACAAAGCGTATGGGTACCACTGACAGAATGGGAGCAGGCAGTGGGGACCAATTGAGCAGCCGTTGACGAGGGGTGTACATAGGACCCCAGGATCGTCGACAAAGGTGCCAGTAGTAAGCCTTGTCGGGCAAGACCTGTCATCGATGGGCCCGTAGCCCCTGCCATCGACAATAGCCTTGTCACAGGAGTGTCCATAATCGTCGACAACGGCAGAATTGTCAGTGGAATGCTATGATCATCGACAGAACTGTCGACAGGATGAGGCAAGGCTGTCGATGAAAGAACTGTCGTATCCCTGAAGCCATCAATGACAGATTATGGCTAGGCAGCATGGTGGTGGTGGGGGACAGCTTTGGAAGCTGCAGGATAACCCCAGAGCCTCTCATCGACGAGGGTGGAGAGCTGTCCACGATCGCTGATGGTGCTCAAAAGGCGATGTATGAGGGGCTAACTTCTCCATACTCACTTCTGTTGAAGAGGACATAGCGGTGGTAGAGACATACTTAGTTTTAGAGGCATGTTTCTTACCATGACCCTGTGTCGATATGGAGGGGTCTCCCATGGAGTGGGGAAGCCCTGAAGAGGATACCAAGGGGTCTCTTGATGAGGAGCGTTGCTGCTGCTCCAAGAGGGTTACCTTCTGCTCCATGAGAAATTCACAGAGCTGTTGCAACCGTTGGCGTTCTGTTGAATTTATTAGGCAACGAACACAGACTGCGTGGAGATGATCTTTAATGATTCTGTGGCCACTGAACAACTTCGGAATAAAGGCTCCAAAACAGTAATAGTAACATATATTACATACATATACATATATATATATATATATATATATATATATATATATATATATATATATATATACACACACACACATATATACATACATACACACACACATATATATATATACATACACACGTATATATTCTATACATATATATATATATATATATATATATATATACTACACACATATGTAAATAAAAAACATGCTGCATGGATAGAACTCTTCTAAGACAACTGGAAAGCAGGAACTGTGAAGGAGGACTTGCTGCATGCAGGTTGTGGTTAAAAAAAAAAAAAAAAGAGTGGCTGAGACCTCCCCCTTTTATACCTGCCAGGTGAACACCACGTGGTGTTGCTAGGGGGAGGTCCCAGGGTCGTCTTCTGAGAAAGCCATTTGGAGGAAATGATGCCTGCGGCTGAATCCCACACGTTATGACCTGCTACAAGAGACTGCCTCGAAAAAGATCCAAGGCTACATGGGGGAATCACCCACGGGCTCCAGGTAGGATAGAAAGGGGGCAGATGCCTTGGCGACTCCCGAAGGAGCAATGTGCAGGGGGGGAACGTAAACAGAAAGTTAAAAAAAAAAAAAAAGCAGCGACATTTAAATTAAAAAAAAAGTGTAAGATTAGTTTGTATACAAAGTATGGTTGAAAGTTATCTGCCAAAATCCATCATTTAACAGGGTTGTTATATCATCCATGTGACTTCACTATGTTGTTAACTCATTGATGGCATGTCACATCAATAGTATAACGAGAAATGATCTGTGCACACGCATTTCCTGAACTGCCAGCCTTACTGAACAGGTCAGGGCAGTTACAGCTGGACCTGTAGAGAGCAGCGGTGAGAAGTTAACAGTAAGGATCCAGATCACAAATTGTTTTTTGTTTTTTTTTTTTTGTTTAAATTGATCGGACCGATGCCCACTTACTCTTAAAGATAATGTACGGGCATCAACCAACCACACTATTCTCCCTTCTAGTGGTTGCCATGACAACTTAAGGAGCTAGTGGAGCCAAACCAGGCAGACAGGAAAATACAAATTTTTAGTAGTTAGTTGTAATTTGTCACTTCTGAAGTATTTTTTGTTTTCCTTTTGCTCATCAGAAAGTATTCTATGTGATAATATTGTGCTGGACGTGTGGAACAGCTCTTAGCCTGGCAGCTGAGATATCCAACTCTGCAGCCCCACATTACATCATCATCATTTTAATTTCATTGACGGTGATATCACAGGTGAATGACCTAGCAGTCTCTCACTTGCTGTTTCTAAGTAGCAGTGATTTCACAGCCAGTGAGGTCACAATGCTGATGATGTAATGTGGGGCAGTAGAGCAAAATATGTCAGCTGCCATGCTAAAAGCTGTTCCACATATCACACCTACTTACATCAGGTAGTCAATCTTCTCATTAAACAAAGGAAAAAGAAAAAGTACGTCACATATAAAAGGTAATGGCTGGTTGCTTTTAAAATCTAATATTAGTGTTAAGCAGTACACCAGCTCCAAGAAAAACCTTGAGAGCACAGTTACCTAAGTTGTCATGACGATCACTTAAAGCAATAATAGCGTGGTTGTTCATCGCTGCCCATACATTATCCACTATGTGGTTGACATTTACATTTGAAGCATTCATAACTATTATTCCACAGTTAAATAACATCAAGGAATTTAGGAATGTATCATGATACAAAGTAAACTTGGGTAAAACTGAAATACTAAATCTTAATGCCACAAATATTCCGAGTTAGTCAAAGAATTTAAATACCTTTGTATTAAAATAAGTACTAAAGTTGAGGCACTATATACAGTAAACTTTGCACCAGTTCTCCACAAAACTAGAAAATACCTTAATAAATGGGAGACTCTTCCAATCACACTGCTAGGTCACATTAATGTTTCATGGATGAACATCCTGCTGAAATTTCTATTCCTACTAAAAACAAATGATTTAACACTATAGAAAAAAAACATTCACAAAATTCATGTGGATGGGGAAAATAAACCCACATATAAAACAGGAAAGATAATCCTACCCACAGAGAAAAGGGGACTTACTCTACTGAATATCAGGTCTTATTATTTTGCCACTCAGATTTCATCCCTCCACTCTTGGTTTAATACAAACCTTAGAGGAAACAGACTTTCAAATTAAGAATAGTATTACTCCACATAAAAGGTTAAGACACATATTGTACACGAGAAATCAAAAGAATAGTCACAATTTTTCAATTATCAATTTTAAGAAACATTTATTTCCTCTGGAATAAAATTAAATTAAATCTCCAGATATTCACCATTGCTATTTAATTCCCATTTTTCCCTTTCTACCACTGATACAGGATTCAGCGTATGATATAACCATGGAATAAGTGCATAAAGGGTAAGTACACACCACAAAAAGAAAAAAAAAAGAAAATATATATATATATATATATATATATACATACACACACACACACACACACACACACACACACACACACACGTATGTATGTATTATGCATTGTATGTTATAAGAGAGGGGGAAATGTGGGGAGTGGTGCAATGCACTGGCTGTGGGGCAGCAGTTTTCCGGAAGACATTCTGGAAACTGCATTGCTTTCCTATTTGCAGGCGACTGTCAGCTCTGAGGGAGGAGGTTGCCCACCTCCAGGCTGAACTGGCAATGACTCAAGGAGGCCGCCTCCCATCACAAAGAGCACCACTGCCACAACCACTGCCTCAGAGGTTGCTGGGCATGAAGAGCAGTTGGACCACAGTGGGTTCTTGAGGGTGTAGGTGGTGAGAACAGAGGCGAAGCGCCCTAGCTGTACCTCTACACAAACCATATGCCAGTCTGGCAGAGCAAGGTTCCTCTATGATGGTACCCTCAGTGGAGACCAAGAAGAATGCTGAGGACATCCACAAGGGAGACCCACAGAAGGGTGGCAAGGGACACCACAGGGGAAGGAAACCGCTTTTGAGCCTTCCTGAGGAGGTTGTGGGGTCTAAAACTGTGGGAGAATTCAAGAATGCATGGGACAGACAAAAGGCAATTCTTGTGGGGGGTAGGAAGAAATAGGCTGTTGGTTAACTAGGATCTGCGGCCTATCCTGTAGGTAGGGAAATGGGCAGACTAGATGGGCCAAGTGGTCCTTATCTGCCATCAAAGTCTATGTTTCTATGATAGGAGACTCACTTGTTAAAGGGGTAGACCTGGGGAAGGGAGAGGAGAGGGAAGTAAGGTGCCTGCCTGGTGCCATGACTTGGAGGGACAAGAAGGGAATCCTCAGGATTGCAGAAGCAGCATCACAGGAGAGGGAACTAGATATCATTGTCCACCTTGGGACAAATGACCTTGCTAGGCATGGGATCAGTGCAATGCAGGATGAAATGTGGAGCTGGGGAGGGGCCTCAGACAGGTGGCAAGCACGGTTACCTTCTCAGAGGTGCTGCCAGTCCATGGCAGGGGTGAGGCTAGGGTACTACACACCATGCAGTTTAATGAATGGTTGCAAAACTGGTGCAGAGCACAGGGCTTTGGCATCATTGGGGACTGGGGGGTGCACCCTGGAGAGATGAAGGTCTATACTGGCACGATGGTCTGCATCTGTCCACAAAGGCAACCAAGATCCTAAGTGACAGGTTTAAATGCTTCCTTGGCAAGCTTTTAAACTAGCCATAGGGGTAGGTGCTAATAAGAGGCAGGAAATTTCAAACTCCCCCGCAAAACATGCCAGGTAGTAAGGTAAACACTGAGGTACAGTGCTCAACAGAGGGCAGGACAGGGGTAAATAGAAAAATAGACAAGGGCTAAAAGAGCAGGCATGGGGGAGAAAAGGATAAAGCCAACATTAAATGGAGGGCAATGAGTACCAATGCCCATAGTCTGGGAAACAAGCTTCCAGAGCTAGTAGCCTTGATGGAAGATGAACAATTGGATATTGAGGCAGTCACGGAAACATGGTACACGGATAACCATGACTGGGATGTCAACATACCGGGGTACACAGTCTACAGAAGGGACAGGGAGGGGAAAGGAGGAGATCTATACATAAGGGAAGGGATCAAAGTTACAGAGCTAAAAAGTAAAGGGGGAGGACAACAGGCACTCTGGGTCACCTTGGAGACAGGGAATGGCATCACAATCCGCACAGGGGTTGTATACAGACCCCCGTCTCAAGGGGGAAAATGGCTGAAAAAGGGGAGATACTGTTGATAGGGGACCTGAATATGCCAGATGTTAACTGGATGACATGTACTGTGGCCATATCCAAGAGCAGGGTCATTCTCGATGCCCTGCAGGGGTCAGGCCTTAAACAGCTAGTGTTGGAACCCACTCAGGAGGGAGCAATATTAGACCTGGTACTCTCAAATGGAGAGAGGATCACAAATTTAGAAGTCAGTAGACATCTGGGAACAAGCGACCACTGCACAGTGTGCTTCACAATAAGCACAACCATGGAGACGAGCCATACAAAAACAAGCATACTGGACTTTAGAAGGGCTGACTTTGGCAAAATGGGTGAATACCTGAGGAATACACTAGCAAATGGCCAAAAAGGAGGGCTGTCAAAACTGCCATTATAAAGGCAAGAAGCCTTTGTGTGAAACAGATAAAGAAAACAAAGCAGAGTGAAAAACCACTATGGTTCTCAAAAGAGGTGGCAGGGAAAGTTAAGGAGAAAAAGGCTGCATTCAAAAAGCAAATGACCAAAAAGGAGTGGCAGAAGAACACTGGAGAAAAATCAAAACTGCCATCATAGAGGCAACAAGCCTTTGTGTGAAGCAAATAAAGAAAACAAAGCGGAGTAAAAAACCACTATGGTTTTCAAACGAGGTGGCAGGGAAGGTTAAGGAGAAAAAGGCTGCATTCAAAAAGTATAAGGAATCACAGAAGGAGCATGACAGGGAACAGTATCAATTAAAGCAGAAAGAAGTGGGGAAGGCAGTCAGACTAGCAAAGGCCCAAACCGAAGAAAAAATAGCCAACTCAGTTAAGAACGGGGATAAAACCTTTTATAGGTACATTAGGGAGCACAGAAAGGTTAAGGGAGGGAAAGTGAAGATTAATAAAGGAGAGGGGAGGTGGGCAGAGGGAGACAGTGAAAAGGCAGAGATACTGAATGAATACTTTTGCTCAGTATTCACAAAAGAAGATGAGAAGGAGTTACCTAAACCAGACAACAGAAGCACTCTGGGTAGGGGGGTTGACACCAGTCCATTCGCAGAAGAAAGAGTCCTGAAAGAACTCCTAAAACTCAAGGTGGACAAAGCAATGGGGCCTGACGGGATTCACCCCAGAATCCTAAAAGAACTAAGGAGGACCTAGTGACACCACTGACCGCTTTTTAACAGATCATGGCAGGATGGGCGGTACCCGAGCACTGGAGGAGGGCAGATGTGATTCCCTTTCACAAAAGTGGGAGCAAGGCAGAGCGGGAAACCAGACCTATAAGTTTGACCTCAGTGGTAGGGAAAATGATGGAATCACTTCTGAAAGAAAGAATTGTTGAGTACCTAGAGGACAGCGGGCACAGGACCCAAAGCAGCATGGATTTACAGCAGGAAGGTCATGTCAGGCAGATCTAATTGATTTCTTTGACTGGGTGACCAAAGTAATAGACCAGGGAGGGGCTGTGGATATGGCTACCTAGACTTTAGCAAGACATTTGACACAGTCCCGCACAAAAGATTAATAATCAAGTTAGCCAGCCTGGGAGTGGGTCCCAGGGTGGTAGCCTGGGTAGCAAACTGGCTGCACAACAGGACACAGAAGGTAATAGTGAATGGAACACATTCCGAAGAAAGGGGGGTTACTAGTGGAGTACCTCAGGGCTCAGGACTGGGTCCAGTCCTCTTTAACATCTTTATAGGTGACATTGCAGAGGGTCTGGAGGAAAGGTATGCCTCTTTGCAGATGACACAAAGATCTGTAACAGAGTTGATACACAAGGGGGGGTAGAAAAGATGAGAAGGGACTTGGCAAGGTTGGAGGAATGGTCAGACATGTGGCAACTTAGATTCAATACAAAGAAGTGCAAAGTAATGCACCAGGGAAACAAAACCCAAGAGAAGAGTACACAATAGCAGCGGAGGTACTAACAACAACAAAAATGGAAAGGGACCTGGGGGTAGTCATATCAGATGACCTAAAGGTGGGTAAGCAATGTGAAAAGTCGGTAAGGAGAGCCAGGGGGATATTGGGATGCATAGGAAGGGGCATAACAAGTAGAAAAAGGGAAGTGGTTATCCTTCTGTACAGACAGTTGGTGAGACCCGCATCTGGAGTACTGCGTGTAGTTTTGGAGACCTCATCTACGCAAGGACATAGACAGGATGGAAGCAGTCCAGAGGAGGGCAACTAAAATGGTGCAGGGTCTGCAGCAGAAGCCATATGAAGAGAGACTGAGAGAGCTTAATATGTATACTCTTGATGAAAGGAGGGACAGGGGGACATGATAGAAACGTTCAAGTACCTCAAGGGAATCAACAAAGTCCAGGAGGGTAGCATCTTTCAGAAAAAGAGATGTGTAAGAACAAGGGGGCACAATTTAAAGATAGAGGGGGGACGGCTCAGGGGTAATGTGAGGAATTTTTTTTTCACGGAGAGAGTGGTGGATACATGGAACCGCCTTCCTGAGGAGGTTGTTGGGTCTAAAACAGTGGGGGAATTCAAACATGCATGGGACAGACATAAGGCAATTGTAGTGGGGGGTGGCAGGAAGTAGGCTGTTGGTTAAAGGAGAAGTCCACCCAGAATGTGCAAAAACATGTGTTATGTAAAGTATTTTGATATGTATGTTAAATCCTAGTGTGTCCTCCCCTCTGTCTGCTATTAGGAGTTTTTCCTAAATTAGCCTGCTAGCTGTATGGTAGTTTTACAACCCCTGAGGATCTCCATCACAAATAGGTTTATTGGCTTTCTTTCTCCTACGATGCACCTTGGCTCATGTAACAGTGATGTAGCTATGCCCTTAGATTTAGCAGGGTCTGTCACAGCTCAGCCACAAAGATAATACTTCTTCCAGAGAAGTCACACTGCTAGATTTTGGGTGAGTGTAATCATTATTTTTCTACATTAGTACCTTGTCCTGCTATGTCACAACCTATAAGGTGATGTTCAATTTTTACTACTTAGCACTGGTGCAAAAACTGAAAGGAAAGTGACCGAGAGGAACAGAGTAAACAGTGACATGATTCAAACACACACACACACACACACATATCAGAACATAGCAGGACAAGGTACTGATATCAAAAAATAATAATGATTACACTCACCAAAAATCTAGTAGTGTGTCTTCTCTGGAAAAAGTATTTTATCTGTAGCTGAGCTGTGACAGATCCTGTAACAAGACACTGGCTTCTTGCAGGGGCAATTAGACATCACACCAAAGGGCACTCTGGGAAGACTAGAGGCCATAAAAGAAACCAGAATGGCAACCTCCAAGGGCAATAAAACAGGTAGGGAAAGTTAGAAAAAACAACTCTCAAAACCAGAGGAAAAGAAAACACTGGGAACTGGTTAGAACACAGAAAAAAAAGACTACTACACATCTTTTTCTGATTTCAACGTGGAGTTTTCCTTTAACTAGAATCTGCAGCTTATCCAGTAGGTAGGGAAATGGGCAGACTGGGTGGGCCAAGTGGTCCTTATCTGCCGTCAAAGTCTATGTTTCTATCTAATCACATATATGATGTCATTTTCAGACATGAAACTGAGGTTTGATCTGGACAATAAGCAATTCTTCAGATATCTGCAAATACAAAAAATAATCTCAAGAGGTGGAACAGAACTTTGAGGAAGTGATTTATTTAAACAACTTGCCAAAGAAATTAATAACAAGAGTTATTTCAGGGGTCGAAATTAAGTTTTGCAGCTACTAGCCAGCAGCGCTAGTGACTGGGAAAATGCACTAGCCCCACTGACTTTTCCACTGGCCCAACTGGTGTACTTAAATGTTACCTTCCTCACAAGAAGCCCACATGGCTAGTTAAAGGAAAATCTTACTAGCCCGATACAAAATCTAGCAGGATTTGGCTAGTGGGTCGGTGCCAATTTCGACCCGTTACCTTATTAGCCACAGTGTACCTGAACTCACACAACTAAGGGTAAAATAGGAACAGAACCCTGGATCTCAACTTCAGGTAAAAAACTGGATAGACTTCATAACGTTTCCCAAAACAGCGCATCTCATTAATTTCAGCAAATCCAATAGTTCGACATACTACACACCATACACTACATGAACCAAACTATCACCAATCACTGCCCCAGGTGTCTGAACTGTAGAGGTACCATCTCATACATGATTCTTACTTGTTGTAACATCAACAACTTCTGGCTTAAAATCACACAGGTGTTACAGAAAACAACAGGGGATGAATTTAACATACAAATTCTATTATTATGTTTTGCAATGAAAACACCCCTATTTATAGCAGCTATTTCATTGACATCAGCCTAATTTTAGCAAAAAAAATTTAGACTTTTAAAATGGAACAATGCAGGTCCTCCAACATTGAAAACACAAATTAATGTTATGATGCACATTCATAGAACAGAAAAAACGCATTATGGATTATGCAAATATATTCTATATGCTCCCCTTTCCACGCAGTAGCAAAGGCTGGAATTTTAGAACACAGCGACACTTGGACTCTGTCCCTTGGTAAACTATGACTAATTAATTGTATCTATTTTACAATTCCTTTTTGGTATCCTTCTGTTATTTGTTCACATATTCATTTATGAACTATGTGGCTCTGTATACCTGTCTGGTACCTTAAGGTTTAAATAATTAACACACACACACAAATAAAAGCAGAATCTGCTCCTTCTGCTCAAGATAATGCGTTGCCAGGAGTTCAGTACTCCTTTCCCCAACCAGCCTGTGCTCCCCATACTGCAGAGTCCGGTGTTGCCAGGAGCCGATTCCTCCGTCCCTCCCACCCTCCATCATCCAACAGCCTGTACTCCCCGTGCCTCAGGGGTCTGTACCGCCATTAGTTTAACCTCCCCATCACAGAAGCCTGTACTGCCCTGCCCCCGAAGTCTGTATTGCCATGAGCCCCCACGCCCCGTAGCTCACTCCCCCCCCTTGCCCAGGAGTCTGTACTGCCATGAGCTTAACTCTTCCTGTCACAGCAGTCAGTTCTCCCCTGCTCCAAGAGTCTGTATTGCCATGAGCTACTCCCTTCCCCAGTGGTTCATACTCACCCCTACCCAACGCATCTGTATTGCCATGAGCGCCCACTTCCCTCCGCGATGTTTTCCCCATCCCATGAATCTGTGTTGCCAGGAGCTCAGACTGCACTTCCCCTGCAGCCTGTGCTCCCCTGCCCAAGTCTGTGTTGCCAGGAATGCAGCCCTCCCTCCCCCAGTCGCCTGTGCTTCCCATGCCCCAGGAGTCTTTAATGCCAGGAGCTCAGCCCTTCCTTCCCAAGCAAGTCTGTTTTGCCAGCAGCTCAGCCTTGTCACCAGCAGTCTGTGCTCCCCATACCTCAGGAGTGTTGCCAGGAGCCTAGCTCTCCCTCCCCAAGCAGTATGCATTTCCCTGCCCCAAGGGTGTGTTCCAAAAGCTTAGCCCTCCCTCTCCGAGCAGCCTGTACTCCTCTCGCTCCAGGGATGTGCTGCTACAAAGCATGTCTCTCCTTT
Source organism: Neoceratodus forsteri (assembly GCA_016271365.2). NCBI lineage: Eukaryota > Metazoa > Chordata > Ceratodontiformes > Ceratodontidae > Neoceratodus > Neoceratodus forsteri. The sequence continues at coordinate 361,524,012 of CM028137.1, forward strand.
GCCCGGGGGCTTGTGCTCTCTCTGCCAGAGAAGTCCATGTTACCAGGAGCTCAGTCCTCCATCCCCTATCCTTGGAGCCAGTGTTGCCAGGAGCTCTGCCCTCCATCCCCCAGCAGCCCATTTTTCCGCAGTCCCTCGAATCTGCTGCTAGAAGTTCAGCCTTCACGCCCCCAGCAGCCTGTGCTCATCCTGCCCAAGGGAGTCTTGTGCTGTAAGGAGCTCATTCTTTCCTCTCCAAGTGGCCTATATCACACACAACCCAGAAGGGTGTTGCCAGGAGCACAGCCCTCACACTCAGCAGCCTGTGTTCCTCTGTCTCAAAAGTCTGTGGTTACAGCTCAGCCCTCTCTCTCTCCTAGTGACCTGTGCTCCTGACCAGGAGATTGTGCTGCCAGGAGGTCAGCCCTCCTTACCCAGCAGTCCGTGTTCCCCCTGCAAGACTCTGTTCCCTGGAGATAAGGCCGCCATCTCTCAGCAGCCTGTACTCCTGCTCCTGGAGTCAATGAGCTCAGACTGCCCTCCCTCCCATTCCACCGTCCAGCAGCCTGTGCTCGCTGTACTCCCAAGAGTTTGTGGCCAGAAGCTCAGCCCTCTCCCCACTGGAAACCTGCTTTCCCCTTGCCCCAAGGAGTCTGTGTTGCCAGAAGCACAGTCTTTCCTCCACCAGCAGCTAACGTTTCCCTGCCACAGGCAAGGCCCAATGGCCTCTGCTCTCTGTGCCAGAGGTTGGTGTTAGCAGAAGCTCAGCACTCCCTCTGCCAGCAGCAGATGCTTCCCCTGTCACAGTCTATGTTGCAAGGAGTGCAGCACCCCGCCACCGCCGACGTCACCACCACTGCCAACAGTGTTTCGCTGTCTCTGGAGTCTGTTTTGCCTGGAGCTCAGCCCTCTGTAATTCCCCATTCTCAGGAGCCTGTTTGGCCAGAAGCTCAGCCCTCACTCCCCCCAGCAGCCTATGTTCACCCTGCCCTAGGGAGTCTGTGTAGCCATGAGCTCAGCCCTCACTCCCCTGCAGCATGTGCTCACCCTTCACTACGGAGTCAGTGTTGCCAGGACGGTGCTTAGCCCTTCTTCCCCATAGACCTGCGCCCCATCCGTCCCAGAACTGTGCTGCCTACAGCTTATCCTTCCTTCCTTCCATATCAGCCGCCTGCACGCCTGCCTCTGAAGACTTTGCTTTCAGGAGCTCAGCCCTCCTTCCCTCAGCAGCCCATGCTCCCTCTGATTCTGCACTCCTCGTGTCCCAGGAGGCTGTAAACTGAGCCCTCCCTTCCTCCATCAGCCTGTGCTTCTGCCTCAAGAGTCTGTTCTGCTCCCAGCAGTACGTGCTTCTCCTGCCCCAGGAGGTGCTGCGGAGTCAGCATGACACACCGCTACACCCTGACCTGAGACACACGATAATTCCTTCCCATCCCCGACCATAACAGAGCTTTCTCACCTCCCCACACCTCCTCCTCGAGAGAGGGGGCGCTCGGGGCCCACGAATGGGGCTGGCTATATCCCCCCACACTCACTCACCCTCCATCTCCAGCGGCTCTCCCCCTTCCGTCGCCATGTTAGTTTGCTCCGCCCACCCACTGGAAAAAAACAGCAACGCAGAGGTTCTACTGCCCACCCCCAGGCAAAAAAACAGCAAACAGAAGCAGCGATAAGGCGGAGCCTAGCAACTAGATGAGCCAGTGGAGCCAAACAGTAGTGTGTTGCGACTAATGAGCATTCGAGTAGAAAGGTTCTTGATGGAGTAGGAGGGGAGCGCGCAACCTCCGTTATTACGCACGCGGAGAAGCGCTGTGCGTTCTGGGAATTATAGTTTGTTGAGCAAATGAAGGAACGTCAACTATTATGTTAGGGGCAATGTTGCGACGCCCCGTTTCCTAGTGTTTTTTTCTGGTTCGAACAACGTCCCCCTCTGTATATTATTGACTTGTGTCTGGGGCGTAGGAATATTTTTGTTAGTTGTGAGAGAGGGCTGGCGTGCTTCTTACCCTTTTGCCCGCCTGACCGGAGGCAGCCGGTTTGGGGACAAAAACAGCGCTCCCTGTTTTGGAGTCTCTGCAGGCGAGGGGGCTGTGACGTGTACCAAAAAGCGATTCACTGCTGCTGACCGGTGACTGCAGGCTGTCCGGCACGTGTCGAGCTCCGCTAAGAAACTTCAAATTACCGCTGTCAGGAGTTGGAAAAATAATGGTAAGTGTGGCATCGGTCTACCCATACTCGACTCACGTGCTCACATACCTTGTATACCCACCAGCATGCAGCTGGCACCCACTTCTACCCACCAGCACAAGGTTGACAGCACCCACTCATACCACCAATATGCACTTGATAACCATCAACACACACAATACCCACCTCATGCATCTGATACTCATACCCACAAACACACACCTAGTAGTATGCACGCTCTTTTGTTTATCACAGTGTTATTGCATTTTTCATAAAATTACAAAAAGGAAAATACATACCTCTTGACAACTTTTAGCATAACATACAATAGTGTAACCCATCCGTTCAGCAAATGTTTAGGGGTCCTGATGTTAAATGGGGGGGCGCACAAACCAGGAAATCACCAGCAGGAATACAGTTGGAATAAACATTTTCTCCTAACCTTGTCCACGGAATTCATCCCAGACAGGCACTGTCTCACTTGTGCTGACACCAGGAGAACAGTGGCAGGGCTTGAAAGCGGGAGGAATCTGCAATTTGAGGGGGCAAGATTAGTTAGAACAGTAAGAAAACCCGTAAAAAAGAATACAAATATTTAATAAAATTGGTAAAAGTAAAATTGTATAACTCAGTGGGGCTGGAGGCACAATGGAGCACAAGGTTTCACAGGCAGATTTAAGGAGCACGGAGCTGTGGCAAAAACAGGCCTAAGCAGGCCTGGAAATGAGCTCCATGCAGGTTCGAAGAGCCGAGAAGGCTTAGAAAAGAGGGGTGCTCTAGGTGTCAGCGTGGCTCAGTTAGTAGTACATCTGCTTCTGGACCAGAAGGTCTGGGTTCTCCTCCCACACCGGGATTGGACTTGCACCTAAAAGATCGCTGCCACCCGAGTGCAGTATTGGGGGAGTGCTGTACTGCTGGGGTGTGCCGCCCTTCGGATGAGACGTTACATAGAACATAGAAACATAGACTTTGACTGCAGATAAGGACCGCTAGGCCATCCAGTCTGCCCATTTCCCTACCTACAGGATAGGCCGCAGATCCTAGTTAACCAACAGCCTTTATCTTCCTGCCCCCACAAGAATTGCCTTATGTCTGTCCCATGCATTCTTGAATTCTCCCACAGTTATAGACCCCACAACTTCCTCAGGAAGGCTGTTCCATGCATCCACTACCTCTCTGTGAAATAATACTTCTCACATTGCCCTGAACCGCCCTCCTATCTTTTAATTGTGTCCCTTGTTCTTGCAAGTCTCTTTTCTGAAAGATGCTACCCTCTTGGACTTTGTTGATTCCCTTGAGGTACTTGAAAGTTTCTATCATGTCCCCTCTCCTTCTTTCTTCAAGGGTATACATATTAAGCTCCTTTAGTCTCTCCTCATACGGCTTCTCTTGCAAACCCTGCACCATTTTAGTTGCCCTCCTCTGACTGCCTCTTCCTGTCTATGTCCTTGTGGAGATGGGGTCTCCAGAACTGGACACAGTATTCCAGATGGGGTCTCACCAACTGTCTGTACAGAGGGATAACAACTTCCTGTTTCTGCTGCTGATGCCTCTCCCTATACATCCCAGTATACCCCAGCCCTCCCTACTGCCCTTCTCACATTGCTTGCTAACCTTAAGGTCATCTGATAATGATTACCCCAGGTCCCTTTCCTGTTTTGTTGTTGTTACTACCTCCCCACCCATTGTGTATTCTTCCCTGGGTTCTTGTTTCCCAGGTGCATTATTTTGCACTTTTTGCATTGAATCCTAGCTGCCATACGTCTGACCATTCCTCCAACCTTGCCAAGTCCCTTTTCATCCTTTCCACGCCTCCTTGTGTATCAACCCTGTTGCAGATCTTTGTGTCATCTGCAAAAGGCATACTTTTCCTTCCAGTCCCTCTGCAATGTCACTGATGAAGACATTAAAAGGACTGGACCCAATACTGAACCCTCACGGTACCCACTAGTAACTTACCCTTTCTTCAGAGTGGACTCCATTTACAATTACCTTCTGTGTCCTGTTGTCCAGCCAATGTTTTACCAGGTTACCACCCTGGGACCCACTCCCAGGCTGGTTAATTTGACTATCAATCTTTGTGTGGGACTGTGTCAAATGCCCTGCTAAAGTCTAGGTAGGCCATGTCCACAGCCCCTCTGGTCTACTACTTTGGTCACCCAGTCAAAGAAATCTATTAGATTCGCTCTGACATGACCTTCCCGCCAGAACCCATGCTGCCTTGGATCCTGTGCTCCACTGACCTCTAGGTACTCAACTATTCTTTCCTTCAGAAGTGACTCCATCACTTTCCCTACCACAGAGGTCAGACTGACAGGTCTGTAGTTTCCTGCCTCTGTCTTGGTCCCCACTTTGTGAAGGGAATCACATCCACCTTCCTCCAGTCCTCGGGTACCACACCATCCTCCCATGATTTATTAAAAAGAGTAGCCAGTGGTTTCACTAGTTCCTTCCTTAATTCTTTTTAGAATTCTGGGGTGAATTCCATCAGGACCCATTGCTTTGTCCACCTTCAGTTTTAGGAGTTCTTGCAGACCCTTTCTTCTGTGAAAGGACTCGGATCGACTTCCTTATCAAGAGTGCTTCTGTTAATTGGATTAGTACTTCCTCCTCTTTTGTGAATACTGAGCAGAAATATTCGTTCAGTATTCCTGCTTTTTTCACTGCCCTCTGCCCACCCACACGCTCATTCTATTCAGCCTCACTATCCCTCCTTTGTCTTTCAATGCTCGCTGATGTACCTATAAAAGGTTTTATCCCCCTTCTTAACTGAGTTGGCTATCTTTTCCTCAGTTTGGGCCTTTGCTATTGTGACTTCCTCCTGCTTCTTTCTGCCTTAATTGGTACAGCTCTCTGTCCTGCTCCTTCTGTGTTTCCTTATACTTCCGGAATGCTATCTTTTTCTTCCTGACTTTCACAGCCACCTCTCTTGAGAACCATAGTGGCTTTTTCTTTCGTTTTGATTTGTTTATTTACTTCACACAAAGGCTTGTTGCGTCTGTGATGGCAGTTTTGATAATTCCCCATTGTTGCTCCACACCTCCTTCTAGCCTGTTTGCTAGTGCTTTTCTGAGGCACTCTCCATCTTGCAAAGTCAGCCCTCCTAAAGTCCAGTACCCTCACTTTTGTATGGCTTGACTTCTGTAGCTGAGTTTGACGTGAACCACACTGTTTGATGGTCACTTGTCCCCAGATGGCAACCTACTTCTAGATCTGAGATCCTCTCACTGCCCCCGTTTGAGAGTACGAGGTCTAAGATTGCTCCTTCACGAGTGGGTTCCGAAACTAGCTGTCTAATGCCTGCCACCTGTAGGGCGTCAAGAATGGCCCTGCTCTTGGATGTGGCTAGGTTAAACCTAGGTCCCTTCTGCCCATCCTGGTGTTGTCCTGGTGGGTGTGCAGGTGGAAGTAAAAGAATGCAGGGCACTCTTCACAAAGAGTAGGGAACATTCCCGGTGTCCTGGGCAACATTCCCCTTCCCATAAACCGGATCATGTAGTTATCCAGACTGTGTGTGGGTGATGGTGTGCGATTATGGCCGCCACCACACATGCAGTCACTTCACTACCAGTCTAGCATTGCTTGTAAAGCGCTTTGGGATACACTGCATATGAAAAGTACTATATAAATGCTGATTTTTCTTTTACTTTTTCTATGCGAGGGCGGAAGCCAGGCACAGGCCTCAAACACCAGGGCTTACCAAAACTACGCCCTGGGACATATCACCAGCTTTACCCTAAAACTCCCAGACCACCCTTGCTCAGGTCTTATCCGCAAGGGAGCTCTCCTAAACAATCGGCTCCCTCCTTACAATTATGCCATCATCCTGCGGTTACGGGCCACAGTGGGGCCCACCCCCTACAAAGCAGAAACGCAGTGCCAGGACGCGGGCTCTGTGGGTCCAGCAAAACTCTTCTGGCAGGCCACTAACAAACCAGCGGCAGCGTGCCATATGGGTGCGCCCTCCTGGTGCTGCCACCACCAGGACGACCACACTCTATTACTGCCATGGCACCCCCACTGTCAATCCTACACTAAAATGGAACAGACCCCCGGCCAACCTCTGTGCCCTGGAGCACTGGGTGGGCCAGCCATACAACTCCCCCAGGCTGTGGCTCCCGTAATACAGTTGGGGTTCATCCCACAATTGCTTTCCCTACCAACCACTCCCAAAACCTGAGTGCTCTGCAGGGCACTGACTGCAACTCCGGGACCGAGGTTTGAACCCCGGTCCTACTTGTATGCTGAAACACTACCAGCCTCTCAAACTCTCTACCGCCCCCCCCCTTTTATAGTAGAAGGGTCCGAAGAACACCCCCACAAGGGCAGACACCAACTGCAAGTCCCACTTAACAGGCTGACTCACGGAAGAAGAGCAAGGTAACTTGTAGTAAGCCCCCCAGAATGATGTGGCTTACAGTAGTGAATAATCATTGATTGACTCCTGTACAGAACTAGCACTCTAAGTGAATATCTTAACATGGAAAAAAAAAAAATTTAATATACAAACAATTTTAGCATATTTCATTTATACTTCCCCCTTTTAGAGATTGAGGTGTTCCAGTATTTTATTATACAAGTGCTAAATACCCACTGATACCCACCACCAGACATTATGTCCAAAGAGAGCCAACAGTAGGTACGGCAAGGAGGGTACGGGAATAAGGGCGCCAATTTTTCTTTGTGTGGTTTCGCCCCCACCCCTCCAGGACTAAAGCATTCTAACTCCGGGAGAGAGGATCACGGGAAAGTTAAAAACTATGGGGCTGTAGAATACTGTTTCCAGGGCCCCACGTAAAAAAGTCCCAATTGCAGTAAAAGTGTTGGAGACCAGGAATAGAACCCTGGGGGCCGATTCCAGAACGAACTCACTGCCGCATGCAGGTTACGCCATTCACCGCTACGCCAGGGACCCTACGCCGCATTCCAAGAGTGGCAGGGTCCTGACACTTGCAACATGCAGGATACGCCATGTGGAGGCTGATGCCACACATATGCCCCACATGCCGTAAATCACGGCTGGTGACAGGCAGCCCCCCCCCCAGCCCGGACCACCATGGCACACATTGGGGGGGCAGGACAGATGGTACAGGTGTCCGTGGGGCTCACCATAAGGCAGATTTCTGGAAGGGAGTTTCAACGAGGGAGAAAAGGAGGGGAACAAGGATGGATCCCTGGGGCACAATATATTTAATGGTGATGGAGCTGGAAAGGTCGCACCTGTAAACAAACTTTCAGCTTAGTGTCTCTCTCATGGTTTAAAAAAAAAAAAAAAGTAATTAAAGGACAGCGGTCTTTAAAACAGATGCCCCACTCTCGCAAGCCTTACCCCCGACTAGGGGTTTCACAAAAAAATGCAGTTTTCTGATGTGGTTTACTTTCTTTTTTTTAATTGTTTAAAAGTTTGGCGATCAGCAAATGAAGTACGCCTGTGCGCCTTCCATTTCATTGCAAAGTGTGGTGTCATCAGCTCCAGTACACTATCAAAGTATTGATTAAAGAATGAGGATATTTCAAGGGAATCAGTGATAGTAGTCCCACCGGAGGATAGGGTAATTCATTCATTGTTTTGTCTTCTACCAATAAGTTAGAATATTCCAGGTTTGCTTAGGGTTGCCAGCTGATCTTTGTTGTTTCTCAGAGAGAAAGGAGATTTTAGCAGATCGGACAGCCGATTTACGTCTATTACGGAGAGCCTTGTACGGTTGTGATAGGTGGGGATGTTTGAATCTCCTATATTTATACCAGGCCCTGACTCTATCTCATGAATTTAAGGAGATGTGCTCTATCATAGAGCCACAAGGTTCATAACGAACACCCCGGCCAGAACCCACCAGTGCACATTCTATGCGTAAATTGGATGATCCTCGCTTTACAACAGAAGACTAAAAAATGCTATGCTATGGACCTCAGGGCTCTCGGTAGGATTTTTGTTGAGGAGTTCCGTGAAAAAAAAAAAAAAATGGGGCTTCGGGCTGAAAATCTGGGAGTTCGTGTGAAATGTTTTGGGGTCCCCATTGAAATGAATGGAACAAGTCTGGAAAGTGCTATTTCAGTGTTGTTTAGTGATATACCTGTGTACTTTTTATATTTCTGAGTCATTATTTTGCAAATATAATGCCAAAAGGTTTCTTTTTTTTCAGCAGTTTTGTTTTGCAGTCCTTTTACAAAGGTATCAGATGGCTAAAAACCACAGCAGTCAATGATCACATAATTACAAATAAAGAATTCACCTGTGATGTGACTGTTGTGTTGTTCATTCATTTGTTCGCAAACAAGTATGAGAAAAATGTACTTACAATTTTGCAGTCAATTCTGGTATGTTGATTGAATTGGGACTTCTGCCATGCTGCAGTTGAGTGCAGTGGCCCGATTTTATTTGCCAAACTGCTACAGAGTTTGCCATTAGAGTAGGTACATTAGATGTAAGCATTTTTTATGACTAACAGTCATTGCTGACTTTCACCTGTGTGTCCCAGTCACCTCCTGCCCAAATACTTCTCTTTCATTCTCTCCAGCACATTGACGTTTTTAGTTGTAATTACTTATGTTCTATAACAGCCCCCCCGTTTCACACTCTCAGTGCCTACCCAGCTCCCACCCACCAGTGATGACTCAGGCTGCTTAGAAATATGACACAATCTAATATGATTGTGTGGTTGCTGCTGCCTTAGTGCAATTTTACAAGCTGTCTTTTTAACCTGGCTAAACCATAGTGGCTCCTTACATCACCTCCTGCCCAAACTTAAGTTGCATCCATTCCTAGCACAGTCTGGTGGTGGTGCCATCTGTGTGGCAAATAATTGCTGTTTTGTGTCTTGACCTGGCATAAAAGTGATTATTTCGTCTCCTAACACCCTCCTGCCCACAACTTCTTCCAAACACCCTCCCGCTCAAAACTTCGCCCTGCTACTCTCCTGCACAAACTCTTCTTAAATTGTAAGAATACCTGGCTGTACCAGAGAGATGGCTTTGACTGGGGTGACTAAAAAGCCCCCCACCATCCCACCCACCCACACCCTTTTAGGCCTGACAGCTGTCACAATCTGCTGTTAAAACAGTGGCACAATCTAGTGAATATGGAACATCTCAGTCTGCAGTGTGTCTGCTTTCTGTGTGTTACTTCAGGCTTACTCTGTGCTGGCAATTTCTCCTAACACAGCTCACCTGCCTATAGCTTCTTCGACTCTCCTCTTGCACGCTTCTCACCCACCCCACCCTGCCCACAACCTACCTTGGCTCAGCACATCTCCTAAATCTGTCCTGTTTAAGACAATGGCACAATCTGATCTGGTTGGTGGCATGAAATCTGCACAGTCTGCTTTTCTCTGAACTTCTTTTTTCATGGCATTTGATTTCCATTTTTCTATGGCAGTTTCCTAACACCTCCTGCCCATAACTTCTCCTAACATCCTCCTGCACATTTCTTAAACAGTGGGTGGCAGCTGAAAGAGAACTAGTACCAGTGTTCATGGCTGGATAGCACAGTGGGGTGACTAAAAAGCCCCCATCTCCCCACCAACCCACCCACAACTTATCTTGGCTCAGCAGGTCTCCCACATCTGGTGTGTGGCACAATCTGGTGGTGCCTTGGTATGAATTGTCCTGCACCAGTCTGCTTTTTCTGTTTGAACATCTTTTTTCATGGCATGCCATTTTTTCTGTGGTAATATCTTCTTTTAACACCCTCCTGCCCATAGCTTGTCCTAACACCCTCTTGCCCATAACTTCTCCTAACACTCCCCTGCACATTTCTTAATTGTGTGTGTGTGTGTGGCAGCTAAAAGAGAACTAGTGCAAGTGTTCATGACTGATAGACAGTGGGTGACTAAAAGCCTCCAATCTCCCCACCCACAACTTACCTTGACTCGGCAGGTTTCCCAGATCTGGTCTGTGGCACACTCTTGTAGTGGCTTGGTATGAATTATCTGCACCAGTCTACTTTTTCTGTTTGATCTTTTTTGTTCATGGCATGCCATTTTTTCTGTGGCAATGTCTTCTCCTAACACCCTCCTGCCCATAACTTCTCCCATAAGTTAATCTCCAAGCTCTCCTCCTGCACATTTCCTAACTGTCTTTTGTGTGTGTACTGTTGATGAGAATAAAAGCCACCCTGTTGTGGGCAGACTATGGAAAGAGCAGACTGGATTAGGTAACTACATTGACAATAATCTCAACTGTCCCCACCCACTAACAAAAAAAAAAAAAACGCACACCGAGACTGCATTGAGGCCATATTTATAGTTTATGCACCCCCTCACCCGATCATCTGAACTTGTTAGATTGTGATCCTCCCCCCACCAAAACCAAAACATGATAATAAATTTAGCAGAATGGTGATATTAACAGCAACCACCCCCAACCCATGGGAAATTGAAATATTGATCCATTCATTTTGACATCCATGCTTGACAGGTCTCCCACCAAAAGTAGCATTGGCCTTAAGTTGGAGCTGAAAATTGTGTTGCACCCCACTCCACCCTTGTTGGAACAAAACATTTTGGTACTTATTCTGTTCCTGTCCCCAAGTTCCTCCATCACCCTGTCTCTGGGTCATGTCAGTCATCTGAGAATTGTCTGAAACTAAAAAAACACAAGGGCCATTATTAAAACATTTTAAAATTTAAAATAATTATTTTCTGAGCATTCTTATGGCCTTACATTTCTTAAGTGTTACCACTTATGCTACTTCTGATATCTGGAAATGTTCATCCTAACCCAGGGCCTTCCGGCCGAGCACCCCATGCCACAAAAAGGTGGGAGGGGTCCCTCACATTAGCCTCAATCAATGTCTGCAGCCTCCTTAACAAACTTGACATCTTGCAAACCTGGGTCCAGCAACATAGCCCTGATGTACTCTCTGTTGTCGAAACATGGCTTAACCCCAAGATACCAAACGCTGCAGTCACCATCCCTGGATACTCTATATTCAGGCAGGACAGGGTTTCCAAACGAGGTGGAGGCTGTGCCATCTACCTGAGGAATTCCTGTCTTGGTCAAGTCTTCCCATTCTCAAACCCTAAACCACCGTCACAGATTCTCGCTATTAAAGTTCTACTCGGGGTGCACAACAAGGAGCTTACCATTGCCTCTGTGTACCTACCCCGTAAAGATCAGCTCAGTGGATTTATGAGCGTATTGGAACGCCTACAGGGATTACACCATAACTCTGAACTCATAGTACTAGGCGACTTCAACATAAATTGGCTATCGCTGGAGGCCAGAAACTACAAGGATGCTGTCACGTCACAGAACCTCACCCAGCTTGTTACCACCCCCATCAGATGCAACTACAGGACAGGGTCCACACACTTGGACTGGATCCTTACCAATCACCCTGAATGAATCAAAGTCTCAGTGCTCCCTGATGGGATCAGGGACCACTCACCGTCACATGTACCTGGACAAACAAATTCATTAAGCCCCCTCCTAAAATAATCCACACCAGAGTGTTAAAGCAGGGGTACCTTGAGCTACTAAAGAGACACCTAAGCCACCTGGACTGGACACCAATCGACCCTGCCAATGATGTAAACCAAGCATTAGACCTTTTCATCAGCCACTTCACTGCGGCCTGCAATATCTTTGCACCTCTCAAAAAGCTGAAGGTCAGGGGCAGAGCTAACCCTTGGATAACCCCCAATCTAATCACTTTACTCAAACATAGGGGTCATCTCTGGCACTGTGCCCGTGCAACATCCAAATCTGGGATATTCATAAGTATAAAGCTGCCAGAAATGAGTGCACGCGGGCAGTTAGGAGCGCCAAAAGCAAATACTTCAAGGAAGCTCTCTCCAACTCCTGGGGTGATTGGAAAAAAATTTTGGAGTAACTTGAAAGACCTTACAGGCAAGGATCCTAAGTCACCACCCACCATGCTCAACATAAAAGGAACACCAACATCTGATCTGTACACAGTCACCAACACCTTTAACAATGCGTTCTCCAACTTGGATAGTGTCCTCCCTTCTAATTTCTTTGATGCCCCCTCTGGTAGTAACCCTCCTACAACTACTCCTCGCCTACACCCTGCCCCACAATTCTACTTCAAGGAGATCCCAGTGCATGAAGCCAGAACCTATATTCGGAAGGCCATTCTCAACGCAGGCTACAGCGGTGACTCCCTTGACCTGAGGTTGTTAGCTCTTGTCCTTGAAGAAGTCCTTGAACCCCTGACAAAGGTCCTCAATCTATCACTAAGGATGTCCCAGTTCCCATCTCACTGGAAACAGGCGACCATCACACCGGTACACAAAAGTGGAGACAAATCACTGCACTCCAACTACAGACCTATCTCCATCCTCCCTCCATTGTCTAAGGCCCTGGAGCGCATTGCCTCAGACCAACTAGTCAAGTACCTGGAAAAATACGACATCCAGTGTCCTGAGCAACGTGGTTTCCGAAAAGGGCACAGTACCACCACTGCACTATTAGAATTAACAGGCTTCATCCATACCACACTCGATCAAGGAAACTGTGTAGGGGCAGTATTCATTGACCTTACGAAAGCCTTTGATACTGTGAACCACCCACTTCTACTTAAGCAATTATCAAACATTGGGCTCTCCAATGAAGCGCCGCTCTGGTTTTCAAGCTACCTTGGGGAGAGGGTCCAGCAGGTTAGGATTGCCGGTGTCACCTCAGAAGAAAAGCCAGTCCTTTCAGGGGTCCATCCTGGGGCCACTTCTCTTCAGCCTCTTCCTCAACGACCTTCCCAGTGTCTGCCACCAGAAATTACCCCTCTTCGCCGACGACGCAGTCATGTTCACCAACCACCAAAATGCAGAGCTCCTTGAGAAACAATTACAGCTTGAATTCATGCGCAACGAGGAATGGTTTCAGTCACACAAACTGGTCATCAACTACAGCAAAACAAAGGTTATGACCTTCTATAATGCCAGGAGCAAGTACAAATCCTGTGACCTAACCAAACGGGGACCTTACTTGAACACGTTCCTGATTTTAAATACCTAGGTGTCACATTGGACAGCTCACTCTCCTACCAACGGCACATAGATTCTGTCGCCAAAGCCACCAACATCCGTATAGGCCTGCTGTACAGGCACAAACACTGCATGCTATCCACAGCTCTGTCACCTCCATCATCGATCACGGGCTAGCAATTTATGGCTCTGCCTCCGCCGAATTACAGTTGCACTCAACAAAGCATGCAGTCTGCTAACTAGGGCTGACTGACTTACACACACTTGTGACCTGTACACTCAGGCAGGATGGCTTACTCTCATCAGCCAGATACAGTATCAAACCTGCCTCTTAGCCAAAAAAGTCCTCCTTGGGGTCATGCCCCCGGGCATTGAAAAGCTCCTCATTGACCGCCACAGCACCCAGCGAACTAGGAAGTTCACAACAACTAACCTTCTTTGTCCCCAGATGCCGGACTACCATGGGCCAGAGGACCTTTGCCCACAGAGCACCACAGTGGTACAATACTCTCAACAAAGCACCACAGAGCACCACAGTGGTACAATACTCTCAACAAAGCACCACAGAGCACCACAGTGGTACAACAGAGATCCCCATTCATTAAAATGAGAGGCGGGCCGCTTATCTTGAATGCCCGCCTCATTTTGTATTGCCGCCACTCTTTCCTGCTCTATGTTGCCCTTAGTAGCTTAGCGCCACTGTCCCTTTAAATGTCTGTGAGCTCAGCGATCGCACACTCGGAGTGTGCACATTAGGAGCGCGACGCAGGCAGCCGGTTCGAGCGGCACGGAGGCACGCAACCGCGTCAGGAAGTTACAGAGTCGGTGATCACGGGTTGTTGGTCTAGCAGTCAGCAGACCATGCAAGGCGCCAAATTGTGGAACTAATCAGAGGAAGCAGGGGAGGACCGCTAAGACGCCTATAGTGGAGCAGCTACAACACTTAGGGTAAGTCCCACTAAAGTAGTCTGCTGCCACTCGAGGGTTTTTGCCAGTGTGACTGTGATTCTTCTAAGGAGATGATCGCTTTCAGCATGTAGAGTTGGGGCTATAGTATTACTGATGTGACAACAGGCAGCTAACCCCCAGAAAAAAAAAAATTTGTATTGAAGTCTAGCAGTGTTGATCACAGTGAAAACTAAAACTTAATTTAGCACTTTGAAGTTGGCTGAGTGAGGTGGGCAGGGGAGGGAAAGATCATTGTGTGGACTTCACAAAGCAGCAGCTAATTTGAGTCAATGACTCTTAGAGAAGTGTTTTGGTACACTTTACAGCCCTCCACCAGAGATCTGTTTTGTAGCCAGCAAAAAAATATTTGTGGGGGGGGGTCTGTGGGTCTGCACCACTAGTCAGGTTGTACACTTAGTCTAAGCTTCGTCAGTGGTCACTTGTCCCTGATTCAGGGAGCAAAAAAATATTTGTGGGGGGGGGAATTCTGGTCTCCTTAACTGTGCCAACAGGCGCCTGCACCACTAGTCAGGTTGTGCACTTAGTCTAAGCTTCGTCAGTGGTCACTTGTCCCTGATTCAGGGAGCAAAAAATATTTGTGTGGGGGGAAAAATCTGGTCTTCTTAACTGTGCTAACAGGGGTCTGCACCACTAGTCAGGTTGTGCACTTAGTCTAAGCATTAGTGGTCACTTGTCCCTGATTCAGGGAGCAAAAAAATATTTGTGTGGGGGAAAAAATTCTGGTCTCCTTAACTGTGCCAACAGGGGGTCTGCACCACTAGTCAGGTTGTGCACTTAGTCTAAGCTTCGTCAGTGGTCACTTGTCCCTGATTCAGGGAGCAAAAAAATATTTGTGTGGGGAAAAAATATTTGGGGCTCAGCCAGCATTACCAAACTCTCGTTCTGTATTGACAAATAAACACACGATAACACTTAGGGAAAAAAAAGCTTTATTGTACACAATGCAGAAACTAACTAACTTTGGTTTCAAACTAACTCAAAAACGGAAACATCCTGATCAAGATGACAATTGTGAGTCGATTGGGACAATGCCAATTGGTCCAGTTGATATCGACGTCATTGTCCAAAAAACTCCCTGCACTTCTTCCTCCTGTAATACAGAAAAAAACACCTCTAAGCATAGAGCAACAGGATTTTATACTGGCTGGCTTAACAAATACTGCTGGTTACAGTACAAAGAAAATGATGGCATGTTTTGTGCATTTTGCATAAAATATAAACAGATGCCCAAATCAGGAACAGTTTGGGTACTCAATGGGTGTAAGACATTCAGAGAAGATGCTATAAGAAGGCATCAGAACAGTTCAGTTCACGTTGTTGCGTCTGAACTGGAAGCTAACTGCAGAATTTCTGCTTCAAAAGGTGGAATAGAGCAGGCAATGCAGCAGGCCCTGACCCTGGAACAAGAAGCTTTTGTGGCATCCCTTCGTTGCATGTACTGGCTAATAAAAATGAGCTGCCTCACACAACGAAATATGGCTCACTGCTGGATCTCGCCAAATCATTGGGATGCAAATACCAGACAATATACATATTGTTGATGTTGTTAAATATCGTTCTGATCGAACTGTCAGAGAAATGGTTCTCTCTGGGTGAGGTGGTCAGGAGATCAGTTCTTACAGATTTGAAGGCT
The DNA here is from genome assembly GCA_016271365.2 of Neoceratodus forsteri. Lineage (NCBI taxonomy): Eukaryota > Metazoa > Chordata > Ceratodontiformes > Ceratodontidae > Neoceratodus > Neoceratodus forsteri. The sequence goes on from CM028137.1 coordinate 361,539,723, forward strand.
GCCAGATTTTTTTCATATTTGGTGGACGAAACAACTGATATTGCTGTTATGAAGCAGCTCATTTTGTATGGTATGTACTGCAAAGAAGGGAAACCCAGAGTTTCTTTCCTGGGACTTGAGGAACTAATTGATGGAAAGGCAGACACAATTGTTAAAAACATGCTGGAGTTCTCTGATAACAATCAAATCTCGATTGATCACCTTGCAGGGTTAGGCAGTGATGGAGCAGCCGTTATGCTGGGCAGGCAAAATGGGGTGGCTAAAAAGCTGAAAGAAGTCAGTCCAATTCTTGTTGAAAATCACTGTATGGCTCACCGGGAGGCCTTGGCTGTAAAGGCAGCAGCAAATGAAGTGAACGCCATTAAAAAGTTTAATCAAACACTAGATCACTTATACAGATATTATGAAAATTCTGCTGTTCGCATGGCTGCTCTGAAAGAAATTCAGCAGGTAATGGAAAACCCTGTTTTAAAGCCTAAACAGGCAAAGCAGTTAGGTGGTTGTCCCATGATGCAGCATGTGACACACTAAGGAAGATTTTCCCATCCGTTGTTACGTCCCTGCATAGAGCGGCCTCTGAAAGGCATGATCCCCAAGCTGTGGTCCTAGTAAAAATGGTGGAAAATTGGGAGTTTTTCTCTATTTTATGCATGATGTGTGACATACTTCCACACCTTAGCATCTTATCTAAATGCTTTCAAACATCAGCTCTGAATTTTACTGATATAAAGAGACATTTACATTCCATTTTAGAGATTCTTAGCACCTACTGGTACCTGGTCAGTACTTCTCCTCCGCTTTCACCTGAACTAGTACTCCTGAATGATAATGGCCTGAACTTGCCATTTAGCGAACCACAGTTACATAATTTCAGAACCTCTGTGCATGACAACTTTATTAGGGCCCTAATTGCTCAAATTGAGCAAAGGTTTCCAAGCACAGAACTTTTGGATGCGTTCAGTATCTTTGACCCCAGCATGATACCGGAAGGTGATACTGAAGAGTTGGAAGAGTATGGTAGTGATAGCCTTGAGATTATTCTTGGTCAGTATGCTACTGTTGTGGATGTAGTTGCTTCTGCACTGGAATGGGCTTCCCTGCGTAGTCTCATGTTCACAGAAAAGATGGCCTTTAAGACTATTTCTGATGTGCTGCACGCTCTAACTACTAAGTATGTAGACCTGTATCCAAACATATCTACTTTGGCAGAACTGGCAATGATAATACCAATGTCAACTGCAGATTGTGAGAGGGGGTTTTCTGCACTGAATCGAATAAAAACGCAAGAACGAAATAGATTAAGTGCCAGTGTGCTAAATGCACTTATGCTTATCTCAATTGAGGGCCCTGATATTGACAGTTTCCCTTATTTGGAAGCTGCAGCTCATTGGGCAGGACTGCGAAACCGGAAGATTAGATCTTGGCCTTGCAGGCACTAGTAAAGAGATGTAGTATGGCTGCACTAAAATGTCCAGACTGTCAAAAACTGTTGCCAGGCCTGCAACTAGAATGCAGAGGTTTTCCAGTACGTTTTCTTTTGCTACTGCACACTACAGAGGCCTACAGATCATCATATTACTCTTATTTCTTGTTTCTTATGCATTTATTGCATCCCGACTGACTCCGCCCACTGGTAGCTCCGTCTCCTGGTGACCCCACCCCCTGTGGCTCCTCCCCATTACCACCGCTCTATATTTTCACGCAATGTGGAACACTGTACAATACTCTCAACAAAGCACCACAGAGCACCGCAGTGGTACAATACTCTCAACAAACCACGACAGAGCACCACAGTGGTACAATACTCTCAACAAAGCACCACAGAGCACCGCAGTGGTACAGTACTCTCAACAAAGCACCACAGAGCACCGCAGTGGTACAATACTCTCAACAAAGCACCACAGAGCACCCCGCAGTGGTACAATACTCTCAACAAAGAAACTCTTACTGCTGCTGCTCTTCGCCCTTTTAAAAGACAACTCCGACTTCATCTGATTTCAACTAGTCATTGTGACTGCCTTGCCTAATCAGGGGCCCACTGCTCACTGCCCTCCACTTCAGCCTTGATAGCTACCTCTCCCCGCCTTGCCCCCCTCTCCCTTTCCTCTCCCCTGGGCATATCCTGACTTTTATCCCTCCCCTTCCTCCCCTTTAGAGCTCTTACCTTCACCCTTTACCCTCCGATAATGGCCTTCCTGCCTGCATACCCCCTTCCCTCTCACCTGCAGTGCTTATTTCTGAGATTGCCCTTAACTGGTATGTCATGCTACCTAACATTTGGCACATTTTGAATTACTGGAATTTCCTAAGCCTCAGTCTCTTACTTCATTTTATTGTGTAACTGTGTATTATTGTGTTGACCTTTGTGTGTATGTATACTCCCCATTCCTTTGACGTGGAACCTTTGTAAATGAGCAGTTCCTGCTCAAAGGTATTTGTAATCCTAGATTTCAATAAAATAAAATAAAGGACCAAAGAATGTGGGTATGTGTGGCTATCTCACATCCACAGTTCCTCCAACAGGAGGAGTCACTTCCTACCAGGAACTTGGCGGTAACCTGGGGTGAACGGAAATATTTAGAGACCACTCTCCATGAATATTCCCTCCAAGTGTAAGAACTGGAGGTTTTGTGTTGTCTTCTCCAGATCTGGAGCAAGTCCTCTTGGGACAACTCAATCTGGAGCTCTGCTTCCCAGTAAAATTGAACCAGGTCCATGATTTGTGTTGGAGGTCCCTTGTAGGGCTTAATAAAGTTGAGAAAATCAGATGGCTCCAGTCCTCACCCCCCTCCAGTTGGACTAGAAGTGAACATAGTGGGGGATATTCTGAGTAGTAAGATCTAAACCAGTCTTTGAGTTTAGGAAGTGACGGATTTGTAGGTATCTATAAAAGTCACTTCTGTACAAAGTAAACTCCTGTTTGAGCTGGTCAAATGTTTTAAATATCACGTTGTCATAAAATTGGTATGTGTGTCGTAGACCCCTGCGGGCCCAGGCCTGGAAGGTGGTGTCCAAACCTGCCGGTATCCATGCTGGGTCTTCAATGGACTTTCCAGCCCGGAAGACAGAAATCCACAAGCGGGACAAGCCAGAAACTTTGTCCATGAATGGATCATCTCATTGGTGAATTTAGAAGCCCTGTGTAGCTGTATTCTATTGTTTGTTTGTTTGGAACACCCAGGAATGGTTCGGGGGCAAGCTGCCATGCTCTGCTCTATTTTCAAGCAAGGTGGTGTTTGAGTTTGGGGGGGGGGGAGCCACATGGTTATGTGGGTGAGTAGAGAAGCTATGCAATAATGGAATATATTTGGGAGAGATAAACCGCCTCTTTCTTTAGGGCATTGAAGCTTACTCAAAGCCATTCTTGGATGTTGATTTACCCATAAAAATCTGCTAGTGAATTTATCCCACAATTGAATGTCCTTCACCTGAAGGGGTAGAGGGATATTTTGCATTAAGTATAGGATCTTCGGGAGAGAGTTCATTTGGATAGTCTGAACCCTGGCCTTTAAAGATAGTGGAAGGGGAGTCCATCTCTGTAAGTCCAGGTTTATTCTGGAGAGAGTGTTGGAAAAATTCAAATAGTATAGGTCAGCTAGGTTTGGGAGAATTTTAATTCCTTGATAGGTTATGTACTTTTTATCCCATTTAAGGGGATATTGCTGGGTGAGATCTAAGTGGAGGGAAGATTGTATAATCAAGGTTTCTGATTTCTTTGTATTTATGGTATATCCTGTGAGAATCTCTATTTCTTAATATAGTCGTTAAGGTTAGTAGTGATTCTTTGGGATGGGTGATATAGAGCAAGAGATCATCAGCATAATATCCTATTTTATGATGAGATAGTTCAGAAACTTTGTATCCGTGTAGGCTGAGAGTTTGTCTAAGTAACTGAGCTATAGGTTCTACAAAAAGCACGAACAGGTATGGGGAAGTGGGCAACCTTGCCGAGTGCCCCTATACAAGGAAAATCGGTCTGAGTGAGATCCATTCAGTTTCACATCTGCCTCTGGGTCTGTGTATATTCCTCTGATCGTATCTGTGAAAGGGACAGGGAATTCGAATTTTTGTAATCCATTCTGGAGAAACTCCCATGAAACCATTATCAAAGGCTTTTTGAGCATCTGGACTCAATATGAGGAGGGGAAGGGAGACTTTGTAGACAGGGCATGATCTATAAGATATAATGCTCTTTTGCTCTTGTTGGTTGTCTGTCTGCCTTTGATGAATCCAGACTGGTCAGGATGTATCAAGGAGGGAAGGATATGATCAAGTTTATGAGCCATAATACTCGTATAAATTTTATAATCTTGATTAAGCACTGAGAAAGGGCAATATGAATCACACAGATGTGGGGGTTGGGGCTTCAAGATCACTGAAATTGTTGCTCGTCTCCAAGAAACAGGGAAAGAGGCCGTAGCTTGGGCAGATTGTAATGCCTGGAGAAGGGGAACTCGCAGAAGATTTCATGTGCTTTTGTAAAATTCTGCCCCTAAACCGTCAGGGCCTGGTGATTTTCTGTTTTTAAGGCCTTGGATGTGCTTTGAGGCTCTAATTCCGAAATCGGGGCTACAGTTTGTTTCTGTTGTTCAGCTAAAAGGGCTGGAAGATGAAGCTGGGCAAGGAAGGTTGAGATTTTGTGTGGATTAGGGGCGGATAGAGAGGAGTAAAGGGTTTGATAATACCTCTTAAAGGCATCTAGTATTTGTGGCATTGTGTATCTAGTTTGTCCCAAAGTAGGGTCCTTTATTTTAGTAATGGTATGCTATTGTATTTGATTTCTGAGACGGTAGGCTAAAAGTTTGGAAGCCTGGGCCACTCCCTCATAATAGCGTTGCCTCAGCCAGGCCAGAGCCTGTTCAGTTTTAGCTGTCAATAGTTACGAACATACGAAATTTGCCAACAGATAAAGGCCTAGAGGTCAATCAAGTCTGCTCAAATGTGCAGCTAGCACCCCTTATTCTGCTGCTGCCCCTCCCTTCCACCCTTCCCCTTCATTAACCCTCCCCCTTGTCCTGTCCCATCCTCATTTGAAGCAGTCCACTGTTCCACTGCATACCACTTCAGCAGGTAACGCATTCCACCCAGCCACCACCCTCTCTAAAAGTGTCTCCTCATCTCCCTCCTGAACCTTCCTCGCTCCAGTCTCATGTCATGGCCCCTGGTGGCCCTCCCCTCCCTTACTTTGAACAGCTCCTCTGTACCCGTCTTGTTTATTCCTTTCATGTATTTAAAGGTTTCAGTCATGTCACCCCTGTCTCTCCTCTCCTCCAGTGAGTACATGTTCAACTCCTTCAACCTACTCTCATATGATAAGTCCCCCAGCCCCTTGATCATCTTTGTCACTCTGCACTGCACCCCCTCCAGTAACTTGTCCCTCTTCAGATACGGACGCCAGTACTGCACGCAGTACTCCAGATGTGGTCTAACTAATGACCTATACAGTGGCAGAATCACCTCCTCCCTCCTCGAGGATATATCCCTTGCAGTACAACCCAGCATTTTGTTGGTCTTTGCAGCTGCCTTCCTACATTGCGCCGAGTTGTTCATTGACCCTGTAATGAGCACACAGATCCTTCTCCTCCTCTGTCTGGGCTAGCTGCACTCCCCCTAGGTGGTAACTCCTTCTTGGGTTCTTCATCTCAAAATGCAGCACCTTGCACTTTTTGGCATTAAAGCCCAGTTGCCAGGTGTCTGACCAGGTTTCAAGCTTTGCCAGATCATCCTGCAACCCCTGCCATCCCCCTAGGTAGTCCGGGCACCTGGAGGAAAAAGACATCGAAGAGTAATCGGAGAACCTTTCTGCAGACAAAAAGCATTTTATTAGGAGTGCTGCAGCAGCGCTCTGCGTATTTTGATTACATGTTCTCCCAAAGATTTAGGCAGTGGGGTTTATATACAGTGCAAACAGGGCCCTGCGGTTCTGCGGCAGAATTTTCTGATTTCTGCAGCAGGGCTCCTTGACTTCTGCGGCAGCATTTTCTGATTTCTGCGACATGATTTATTCATTTCTCTGGCAGAATGCAGTCCTGTCATTGGCTAAATATGATGTGATGTCATCAATGACATCATATGCTGAGCATAGATGAGGGGCTTCAGGATAAACGAGGTGGGGGAAAAAACCTGACACTATGGAAAAACAGTATATTTATATGAAAATTCACCAAAAACAATGAATTCTGCGGCACTATATATATTCTGCGGCATGATGCAAATTCCGCAACCGCAGAACCGCAGAATTCCAGGGGCCTTGAGTGTAACAAACAAGTACATGATCTGTTTTAGTAGTCCTTATATGGTACCAGAGTCTCTGAACAGTCTCGTGCTACGTGACAGACTTGAGATGGGAAATGTTTTTGTAGTCCTTTAAAGGTCATCATGCAGTCCACGTGCCTTGATCATGCCTGGTGACGTTTCCTCTCCTGCGTTGTGTTTGTGATTATTGTAGGCTACGTGACAAGCATGGGATTGAAAATGGCTTACTGTACATTGTGTGTCCATCCACTATTATGCTTATGAAAGGACTTGTTTTGGTCACATACACTTAGCTGTGCGAGTCTTACTACACATGTACATTTGCCATACAATACTTTGTACATTTACAAGTGTATATTTATAAAATCTAGCATTATATAAAAAACACTAAGCATTTTGTTATAGGAGGAAAGTAAAGGGGGAGATGAAATGTGGTGAGATCTGTGTCTAAACCAATGAGGGAATAGTCACCAGCTGAACATGAGAACATGTCAATGGAGGGTAGGTCTGAGGCCTTCCCCGTGGGTTACCAAAAAAAGAGAAATAATGGAGAAAATTCACCATATTTATAAAATTAAAAGTGTCTCAGAATATAGAAAAAAATGACTCCACACATCGGTTTCAGAGGGTCAGTCTTATAGTGTAACTGCCAGAATAAAAATATATTTTAGATCCCACTTTATGTATTATTCAAAATCCTGGATGAATAGGCTTCAGTCTCCTGTTGTCTGATGTAGGAAGTAACCAAGGAAACCTGTCGTATTGAAAGTTCACTGTGAATGATCATTCAGACGATGTTGATAGAGCTGCTGGAAAACTGTTGAAGTTTTAACCATAGATCTTATCAACGAGTTCAAAAAAAAAGGGCAATGATTCATCAGGGCTTTTAATATAGGATGTGTCATAAAACCATCCAGGATAATGATCTGATTAGGACCAAGCTTCGCATATGTGAGGGATCAGCAGCACTCCGGGGGCCCGGGGAGGGGGGGGTGTCCCACATGTGTGCTCCTCTTGAAAAACGCGAGGAGAAGAATATGGGAATGAGGGAAGAAACTCCATCGAGCCAAGACCAGCAACCCGATTGTCTCTAGGGCCTCTTGAGAAGCGAGAACGCTACGGGGGCTCAACCTCCGTCTCTTAATATGAATATGGCCATTGGTTTGAGGGGATCAAGGTAGGCACAAGACGAGCCCGCAGAGTTCTGAACCTCTGGTGGTTGGACCCAAATTTCTTATTTCTATGGGTCATCTGGGCAGTAGTACCTTGAAGTGCAGCTGCACCGCACCAGGCCGAGAAAGCCCTGTAACTGCGTTCTATTTAGTTAGCTAATGCAGTCTAGACAGTGAAACTTGTTGAACTGCAACCCCCAGCTCTGGTGGGTGCCCAGGTCTGAGCAGGCTAACCGACTGCCCCAAACCCGACTGCCTCCAGACGTAACTGGGAATCTCTGTAACCCCCTGTTTGGCAGGGATACATCAGAGTCAGTTAACTCCAGACCATTTCAAGGAGGAGCTGAAAAAGGAGATGTGGGTCTGTTTTCTTCTACCCGGTGCGGCCCAGCAGCATAACCCGGTCCACCTCGTCAAGGCAACCAGAAAACGTCAGGTAAGGCTCGTCCCCTGCTCACCCGCCAAGTTTCATCAAAGAATAGAGAAAGCCAGAGGGAGCCCTCCACATCGACACCCCCCCCGACCCAGTCTGGTAGCCGCGATCAGTTCAGGCCCATCTTATGGCTCACTTGGCTTCCCTCTTCCCTCCAAAAACAGGACTGTGTTAGAGATAATCTAATTAAATTATATATGTTGGTATAAAATCTATTGCTCACACCTTCCTTAGCATAAGGTCCTGTGGGACAGTCCCCTGTATCCCCTGCCACACTACTCACTGCGAGCTGAGTGTTGTGGAGAAATTCAGTCCGCTTGTCTGGAGAACTACACCAACATTTTTTTGATCGAGGATATGGTGGCTCTCTGATCTGCATTTGTCTGGGGAATGTCATTTCAGTTGAATCTCTTTCTTCGGATGCTTTCCGAGGGAGGCGAATCGAGGATGGTAAGGTAAAGCCCCACTTCTTGAGGTCTAAACAGGTGTCCTCCACAGTGTCGTAAGATTGTTGCCCCGATGGAAACTGGATCACCAATCTGCTCAGGTATGGGGGTTCTAAATTTAAGTTTCTGTTGTCTGAGGAGAGGAAATAATGGGATGTATGCCCGCCTTCTCTGCATTGTGGCTAGGGCGTAATCATTATCCATGAAAACTCGATTCTCCCCACTGTAAAGGCGTGACTTGGCCAAGGCTTGCTTTAAGATAAATTCCTTCATTTGGAATCGTAGGAATCTGATAATTATAGATCTGGGGTGAGCAGACGCCTGGATGGGCTTTGGGCCCAGAGCTCTGTGTAGGCTCTCAATCTCAAAGTTGTAGTCAGAAGCCAACTCCAGGGCCTCTTCGTAGAAATTGTTCCACGTATGTGAGCAGGTTCAGGCCTTTGCTATTTTTGGGAACCCATACAGGTGGATATTCTTGCAGCGGCAACGGTTTTCGATGTCTTCTTGACGCTCTACTGTAAGCTGGCACAAGTGGGCAACTTGATTAAAGGTGTCCTGTAGCTGAATGGTAGTAGCGGCCTGCTCCTGTTTACGCTGATCGAGACAAGACTGAGGATCTGCAAGATCTCTCTGGAACGTTTCCTGAGTCTGTTTAAATACATGAAAATCTGACTTAAACTCCTGGACTTTCTGTAGTATCTTGTCTAATTTGTTGTCTGTTTTGACTGGCTGTTTCGATTTTGATTTATTTCTCCTGTGGGGCCTAGACGACTGAGGTAAAAGCATGGAAGCTCCGGAGTTGGTCGCATCACCGTCTGAGTTTTCTGTGTCTGGACAAAGTGTAGTGAATCGGTTAGATCCCACTCACAGGTTGCAGCCGTAAGATAATTAGTGCTATTTCCGTCGATTTTGCTGGGAATATGGCTGTTTTTTTTTTTTTTTCAATTTTATAAAGAGGAGCGGGCCAGGAGCTCGGGAGTTATGCTGCCATCTAACCAGAAGTTCCTCTCCTGAAATGTCTTGTGTAGCTCTACCCCATTCTGCTCTTTAAACTGCTGCAGTCTAGTGACTGTAGCTTCTGTCATGCTCATGCTGCTGGCCACCGAAATGTCAACACTTTCCCATTGTATGACTAAAGACAGTTTATTCGCCACATCTAAGACATCCATGAAAAAAGTGCGTAAGATAAAGCAAACTGATTTCAGTTTTGTGTGAAGGCCCTTTGCTTCTGCTGCATTTTTTGCTGCAGCATCATGTTGTAGGGCTTGTAAAAGTGCGGGATATAATCTGTGAATTGCTTGAACTGCAGTATGCAATGATGGCCATTGAAAACTTGCAGGTTCTTTTAGGGACAGGTATCCGATATTTTCATCATTGAGTGTTTCCTGGATGAAATGCAAGGCATTGTACCGTACTGCAGAGTTGCTGTAGTATCTGTACACATTTTTGCTGGTTACGTGATGTTTGTTGAATACAGGACAGCAGACAGCATGGCTTTATACGTGGCAGATCCTGCCAAACCAACCTGGTCGAGTTCTATGACTGGGTAACTAGGCAACTGGACAGGGGCCATGCAGTGGATGTCCTGTATCTGGACTTCAGTAAGGCATTCGTCTCAGTGCCACATGGAAGGCTGGGAACGAAGTTAGCAAGCACAGGGGCGGGTGCAAAGCTGGTGAGATGGGTAGGAAACTGGCTGCAGGGAAGGCAACAGAGGGTGGTGGTGGGTGGGGAGCTCTCACACCCAAGGGCAATGACGAGCGGTGTTCCACAGGGCTCAGCGTTGGGACCAGTGTTGTTTGGGATATTCATTGCAGACATATCATGGGACATCAAGAGCAAGATCAGTCTGTTTGCTGATGATACCAAGGTAGGCGTGGTGGTGGATGACCTAGGGGGATGGCAGGGGTTGCAGGATGATCTGGCAAAGCTTGAAACCTGGTCAGACACCTGGCAACTGGGCTTTAATGCCAAAAAGTGCAAGGTGCTGCATTTTGGGATGAAGAATCCAAGGAGGAGTTACCAGCTAGGGGAGTGCAGCTAGCCCAGACAGAGGAGGAGAAGGATCTGGGTGTGCTCATTACAGGGTCAATGAACAACTTGGCACAATGTAGGAAGGCAGCTGCAAAGGCCAACAAAATGCTGGGTTGTATTGCAAGGTATATCCTCGAGGAGGGAGGAGGTGATTCTGCCACTGTATAGGTCATTAGTTAGACCACACCTGGAGTACTGCGTGCGGTACTGGCGTCCGTATCTGAAGAGGGACATTAAGTTACTGGAGGGGGTGCAGCGCAGAGCGACAAAGATGATCAAGGGGCTGGGGGACTTATCATACGAGAGGAGGTTGAAGAAGTTGAACATGTACTCACTGGAGGAGAATAGAGACAGGGGTGACATGATTGAAACCTTTAAATACATGAAAGGAATAAACAAGACTGGTACAGAGGGGCTGTTCAAAGTAAGGGAGGGGAGGGCCACCAGGGGCCATGACATGAGACTGGAGCGAGGAAGGTTCAGGAGGGAGATGAGGAGACACTTTTTTACAGAGAGGGTGGTGGCTGGGTGGAATGTGTTACCTGCTGAAGTGGTATGCAGTAGAACAGTGGACTGCTTCAAACGAGGATGGGACAGGACAAGGGGGAAGGTTAATGAAGGAAGGGTGGAAGGGGGGCAGCTGCAGAATAAGGGGTGCTAGCTGCACATTCGAGCAGACTTGATAGACCTCTAGGCCTTTATCTGCTGGCAAATTTCGTATGTTCGTAGGGTTGTCCCGACATGCTTGATCTGCTGCCAGTGCCAGTCTGTGGGCAACACAGTGGATATCAGCCTTGGGTTAACTTGTTGTCTTAACTTTGCACCCACTCCATTGTGCATTCCAGTCATGATGCTGGCAACGTCACTTGCTAGTTTGAAGATCTCTATCGAGTCAACTGCATTAGCAGAACACACACTTAACAGTTCTCCCACAATTGTGTCTGCCCTCCCATCGGTTATTGCAATATAGTCAGTGAAATGAATTTTGGCCTGTGCATTGCGTATGCACTTCACATAAATGTTCAGCTTTTTGTGAAAGGTTAGATCAGTGGTTTCATCCACTGTTGCCCTAAGAAACTGAGAACCTGCTAAGTGAGCTTTTATTTCTTCCTGTAGGACTTTGTTTATGAAGTCGAGCATGTCATATCTTGCATCCCAGCCAGAGTAGATTGTGCCACTGTCTTGCAAGGCTGGACAGCCATTTCGTTTCTGTGGATGTAAAACACCACCATTAGTGTCAGTCCACAAGCAACAGCCGCCCTGTGCCCCAGCCTGAAAGATTCCATTTGTCACCTGTAGAACTCATCAGTGTTTCAAACTGGTTGAGTGATTGCCCTTGTTTGGTAAGGTAAGTACATTGTCATTAACAGAGCAACTTTACTGTCATCCTTTGCCTCACGACCCGAGATGTGCTACAGTTTTTCTGCTGTTTTCTTTCCAGTGTGCACCAGCAAATGTTCTTGGTTTCTTTCATGTCTGTAAAAAGCAGACACTTGCAGACTGGTTGTGCTAGTTGTGGCAAATAGATTGTTTCTGCCACCTTTTTTACACAAACTGCACTTCCCAACAATATTCCCCTCTACTTCCTCCTTTACAAGCCATGGAAATAACTTTGTCCAGCTGTCCCTCCATAACCTTAATTTCTTGCTGTTTTTAGCAGATGCAGGCTGTTCAGACTGATCATTTTCAGTTCCAACGTTCACAATGTTAACTGTCTCCCGAGATATGCTTAAGTGACACTCAGAAGATGGTGTTGTTTGTTCCTTATCCTTTGGTGTGGCGGAATCTCCTCCACCAACTAATCAGTAAGACTTCGCTGAGACATGCTGCGTGCCGCTCACGAGGCTTCCCCCACCCAGATTCTTCACTCTCCTCCTCCTCTCCTGGTTGCAAAGCACTCCTGACTTGGCCCTGCACAAAAAGACATAGTATAAACCCTAAGCTCACTAAACCATCATCCAGAAATAGTCGCAATGTCTTAACTGCCTAAAATAAATGTAAATTGAAAAATTACTCTTTCCGTGTTAAGAAAACACACTGGTGCCTCCAGCGAATGTGTGCAGCCTGCTGGCCACACAAATACACCCGCGTGTGCCTCCTCCTTCTCCGGCAACTGGGATGGACTGTCCAACTGCCTTTTTTTTTTTCCTTTTTAATTTAAACACTTTTTCTTTTGTTTGCTCTTTCTCTCCCTGCCACATTTCTTCATCAGTGGCAGAATGGCTCCTGAGAGCCTGACTGTCCTCTAGCTGTCGTCCTCCAGATGAACCAAGTCGGCGGCTCCAAGGGGGAACTGATCACCCCCCCCCCATGAATACTGCTGCTGGCAGCCCTTCCTCCTCATTTCCTCCCTCCCCACCTGGTGATGTGCGCCACTCTCCAAGGTGCCGAAACCACCATGCGGCAAAGAGGAGGGAAAGGGGGAAAAAATAAAACAAATCACGCAGTTCAAACATGTGCAGCACACGGCCTGCTCACTACTCCCAGGCCTGTACTGCAGAGAGTTTTACGGACTCTCAGGGCTGGCGGGTAGGTGTCCCGAAGCACAAAATGTGCATAAAGGACATGGGTGCCCACATCCCCAAGAGCCCTGGACCTACAGAGCCATCATGGGCAAACTCCCTCATTACATTACTGAACTATTTAACTAGTCCTCCAGTACCTACTCACTGAGGAGGCATTCCTACCTTCAGTTGGAGACACCTTGGGTCACGTTGCATTATGGTGAAGCCGCTATCGGACATTCCCTCCCTTCACTATGGAATAACTTTCAGCGCTCATTTAAGCTAGTCTATACCGTCTGTACAGGGTCCTTCAAATATCCCTTCGACAAAGCTATCCAAGAAAAATGCAGCTGTCACTCCTAACCCTACCTCTATCCATCTTCTTCACTTCCTCTCCTTAACTCAGCCCCTTTTTCCCCTTCTAAATCTGCTTTCCTAAAACCCTAGTCTTGTCTGCCAAATATGTAACTGACTGTATGTGTAATGTACTGCTACCTGTGTTGTTCTCCTCTAATGTTGCACTTATTGTATAGTGCTCTCTCTGTAGTTAGCACGACTCTGTAACTGACTGTATGTGTAATGTACTGCTACCTGTGTTGTTCTCCTCTGAATGTTGCATTTATTGTACAGTGCTCTCTCTGTAGTTAGTACGACTCTGTAACTGACTGTATGTGTATTGTCTGTTGGCCAGGACACCAGGAATGTCCCCTACTCTTTGCAAAGAGTGCCCTGGGTTCCTTTACTTCCACCTGGACACCCACTAGGACAACACCAGGATGGGTAGAAGGGACCTTTGTTTAACATCTCATCCATAGGATGACACACCCCAGCAGTACAGCACCCACCAATACTGGATTTGGCTGCCAGCATTTTAGGTGCAAGTCCAGTCCCGGTTTGGAACGAGAGCCCACGACATTCTGGTCCAGAGGCAGATGTGCTACCAACTGAGCCACGTTGACATGCTGGAATGGTATTGTTTGGAAGAAACATAGGAACCTAGGGAGGATATTCCTGCGAATAGTATGAATTCTAAAAATGAAGGTCGGTGATAAAACTGACCAGTTTTGTAAATCCTCTTTAATGTCTGACTCCAGCATATTGAGGAAAGGGATTTAGGGTTGGGGCCAATATGAACTTTGAGGCACTTAATAAATCACTTATTCCAGTGAAAGAGATATCACTGTTGTGTCTATGGGGAAGGGTGTAATTGATCTGTAGAACCTCAGTTTTATTCGGATTAATTTTGTAGCCTGCTAAATACTCCACCTTCTTTAGCGCTTGGGATAAGAAACGTAGAGAAATTCCAGGTTCTGTTACATAAAGTAGGAGGTGACCAGCATAACAGGCAACCTTATGGGTCTGAGCATTTATTTCAAAGCCCTTTACTTCTGGTAGCTGGTGAAGATGTTGAGCTTAAGGTTCCGCAATTAGAGCAAGGAGGTACAGGGAAAACGGGCAATCCTGTTTTGTACTGCTGATGAGCGGAAAGTAATTTGAAGTAGAGCCATTTGCTTTTACTGGGGCTCTGAGGAACTGTATAATCCCTGAATTATATCCAGGAATTTTGTTAATTAAAATGTTGACAGTGTCGAGCAGAGAAATAACCACATGACCCTTTTGGAAGCTTTTTGGGCATCCAGACTGAGAATCTGGGTGGGGTCGTTGCTTAAGCGCCTTTTCCAGCATCAAGATAGTTTGTTTGATATTGTTTTATTTATTTACTTATTGGCTATTGGATATTGTTGGCTGTTTGTTGTTTTCAGATAAATCCTGATTGGTCAGGATCTATTAAAGTAGGTCTCATATTGTCCATCCTGTGGGCTAAAATACTTGAAAATAATTTGTAGTCCATGTAGTGTACTGAGATGAGGTGATAAGAGTCACATACTGGAGAACTGAGGCTTACCAATGTGCCTCAGGCCTCAGTATTGCTACTAGTCCTCTTTAATGTCTTTATAACTGACATTCCAGATGAGCAGGGAGGGAGGGTCTTCCTCTTTGTGAAGGACACCAAAATGTGCAGTAAGGTGGACGCTGCTGGGGATGGGAGAGAATATGCAGAGACCTGAGAGAACTCGAGGACTGATCAGTAGTATGGCAGCTGGGTTTCAATGCAAAAAAGTGCAAAGCTATGCACTTAAGGCACAGAAATCAAGAAGCTGAGTACAAAATGGGAGAAGAGGTACCGACGGTCACCAAACAGGAAAGGGATGTGGGAGGGTAATCATAATGTAATGGTAATGGCACAAGGCATTAAAAAGGGGGAGAAGGACTTCTTTAAGTACATCAGGAAGAAAAGGAGCTGTAAGGACCACATAGTAAGGATTAGGAAGGAGGGGGTTGGGTGGAAGCAGGGTGCAGTAAGGTGGAAGCACTAAATGAGTACTTCTGCTCAGTATTTACTAAAGAGAAGAGGGGGGTGACACCCAAGGTGGGAGAAGTGGTGACAGATGGGGAAATCATGGAGAGCAGAGTTCGAGAGGGTTTGAAGGCACTGACAGGACAGCAGACAGCATGGCTTCATACGTGGCAGATCCTGCCAAACCAACCTGGTCGAGTTCTATGACTGGGTAACTAGGCAACTGGACAGGGGCCATGCAGTGGATGTCATGTATCTGGACTTCAGTAAGGCATTCGACTCAGTGCCACATGGAAGGCTGGGAAGGAAGTTAGTAGGCACAGGGGCGGGTGCAAAGCTGGTGAGATGGGTAGGAAACTGGCTGCAGGGAAGGCAGCAGGTGGTGGTGGGTGGGAGCTCTCACACCCAAGGGCAGTGACAAGCGGTGTTCCACAGGGCTCAGTGTTGGGACCAGTGTTGTTTGGGATATTCATTGCAGACATATCATGGGACATCAAGAGCAAGATCAGTCTGTTTGCTGATGATACCAAGGTAGGCGTGGTGGTGGATGGCAGGG
Source organism: Neoceratodus forsteri (assembly GCA_016271365.2). Classification (NCBI taxonomy): domain Eukaryota; kingdom Metazoa; phylum Chordata; order Ceratodontiformes; family Ceratodontidae; genus Neoceratodus; species Neoceratodus forsteri. The sequence continues at coordinate 361,555,482 of CM028137.1, forward strand.
GTTGCAGGATGATCTGGCAAAGCTTGAAACCTGGTCAGACACCTGGCAACTGGGCTTTAATGCCAAAAAGTGCAAGGTGCTGCATTTTGGGATGAAGAACCCAAGGAGGAGTTACCAGCTAGCCCAGACAGAGGAGGAGAAGGATCTGGGTGTGCTCATTATAGGGTCAATGAACAACTCGGCACAGTGTAGGAAGGCAGCTGCAAAGGCCAACAAAATGCTGGGTTGTATTGCAAGGGATATATCCTGGAGGAGGTGATTCTGCCACTGTATAGGTCATTAGTTAGACCACACCTGGAGTACTGCGTGCAGTACTGGCGTCTGTATCTGAAGAGGGACATTAAGTTACTGGAGGGGGTGCAGCGCAGAGCGACAAAGATGATCAAGGGGCTGGGGGACTTATCATACGAGAGGAGGTTGAAGGAGTTAACCATGTACTCACTGGAGGAGAGGAGAGGAGAGACAGGGGTGACATGATTGAAACCTTTAAATACATGAAAGGAATAAACAAGATTGGTACAGAGGGGCTGTTCAAAGTAAGGGAGGGCCACGTTATGAGACTGGAGTGAGGAAGATTCAGGAGGGAGATGAGGAGACACTTTTTTACAGAGAGGGTGGTGGCTGGGTGGAATGCGTTACCTGCTGAAGTGGTATGCAGTAGAACAGTGGACTGCTTCAAACGAGGATGGGACAGGACAAGGGGGAGGGTTAATGAAGGGGAAGGGTGGAAGGGAGGGGCAGCTGCAGAATAAGGGGTGCTAGCTGCACATTCGAGCAGACTTGTTAGACTTCTAGGCCTTTATCTGCTGGCAAATTTCGTATGTTCGTATATCTGATGACCTAAAGATGGTCAGCCAGTGTAACAAGGCTATTGATAGGGCCAGTGGGTTGCAGGGGTGCATAGGGAGGGGTATCGGAAGCAGAAGGAGGGAGGTGGTGTTGCTGCTGTATGGATCCCTGGCGAGACCCCACATGGAGTACTGTGTCCCGTTCTGGAGACCAGTGACAGCCCTGGGGTTTAAAACATGGGTTGAATTGGACCCACTAGTATAAACAAATTCTGGTCAGAGCTGATGCAGCTGCTCAGAGCTTTTAGAAGGCAATACTTTAACTGTCAGCTCCCGGTGACAGTGACGGTCATTGGATATTGTGCTCTCATTTACCTGCACCCCTTGACTGTCGATTGGTATGTCGGACTCCACCATAGCCTCCCCCTAACATCCTGGGGACGATCATAGCTACAAAGAGCACGAGGGCAAAGGCAATTACCACCTGCTGATGACAGGACGTCACCATGGCAGTGAAGCAAACTACAAATAAACATCGCAGCACAGCCTGAGCTAAACCCACAAACCAAGCCAGTCAGGGAATTAAACTTGCACTTTTGCCCTGCTGGAATGTGCCTTACTCAAGATGGTGGAGGCGACAGAACTGCACATGCGTGATACTCGTGCATGCGCAGTTTGAGTTGATGCTGCCATCTTGGGCATGGCGGCCGTCACTTCTGCAATTGCGGAAGAAAAAGTAGTGACCCGGTGAAGAGGGTGTGTTTGTTTATGCGGTCCATGGAGGGGAAGGGCTACATAAAATGCACCACTGAACTTTCGCCAAGCACTGTGGAAGCACACTGGACAGTGGTCTGGTCACGTGCTTCCACGGTGCTCTACTATGACGATGCCATAACGTCTGTGGAGCTCCGCCCACGCAGCTGTAAAAAGAGGAACTTACTGGGTTAAAACTTGATCAGTGGCAGATTTTGAACAGTTCACGTTCCCTCCTTTCGATACTGTTAATGGAGTAGGTGCATCAGTTTGGATTCACTGGCAAAGGGACGAGGGGTCATTTCTGCACAGGATGCAACTTTTGCCTTTTTGGTACATGTTAGAGCAGACCCTGCTGGAAACCACATCTCCGGAAGGTCAGAGTGGAGGCTGTCCAGAGGAGGACAACCAAAATAGGGCTTCTGATGCAAACCCTGCACCATGAAGAGAGACTAAGGGACCTCAATATGTACACCCTGGAAGAGAGCAAGGAAAGGGGAGATATGATAGAGACCTGTAAATGCCTTGCAGGGTGGGACAGGGTCCCTCACTGGCGGATACAAGTGGCTTAGGCCTTTAAAATACCGTTTGAAAATGGGTTGTGAGGCCAGAGCAGCTGATGGGTGTGCTGATACTGTTGCTAAGAGCATCTTTAACGTTGAAGGCCATAGGCCAAACAACTATAAGTTTACTAGGTATTGCAGAATTATAGGCAACCCTGCCTCTGTTGGGTTTATTTTAGTGGTGGCACACCAGTAAGAAATCCTTTTCCAATTAGAGGAATAAGCTTTCCTGGTAGTGGGTTTCCTTGAAACCTTAAGCACCTTCAGAACTTCTTTTGAGAGGTCCAATCCAGAAAATTCTAACTCCCTAAGAACCATGCCCTCAGGTGCAAGTTCCTGGTATTTGGGAATGTTATTCTGCCCTGGGACAGAGTCAACAGATTGTGGCCAAATGGCAGGCTGATTCGATTCTTCTCAGAAAGGACCAGGAGCATTGAGTACCAGGCCTGTCTGGCCCAGTCTGGTGCTATCATGATCATTGTTGCAGGCTCCTTCCTGAGTTTCAGGAGTACACTCTGAGTGGAAATGGTGGGAAGGCATACAGAAGCTTCCTTGTCCAGTCCAGTGTGAGGTCATCCTATTGGACCTTTCTGGTTGGTGGTCTGCAACAAAATTGTGGGAGCTGATAGCGCTCCTAAGATGCAAAAAGGTTTATATTGGGAGTGCCCCACCTTGTGAACTCTGTGGCCAGAACCTGCTGGTTTAAGGTCCATTTGTGATTTCCAGAACTAATTCTGCTTGGGGAATCTGCCAGGACATTGTCTTTGCCAGGAAGATGCACTGCAGATATGTTTGCTTCCAAGGAGTATGCCAGGTCCCAGCCTTGTTGCCTCTGTACAGAGTTTAGAGGATCTCATTCCTCCCTGCTTGTTTATGTAGCACATTGTTGTGGTGTTGTCTGTCCTGATTTGGACAGTCTGACCCTGTAGCTGAGAGGAGAAAGACTGCATTGCTAGCAGTACTGCTGTGAGCTCCAGGAGGTTTGTGTTATTGTGACTCCTATGGGCTCCATGTTCCAAAAACTGTGAGGCCCTTGAAGTGGGTGCACCACTACAGGAGTGAGACATCTGTTGCAAGAATTCTTGTTGGAAGCCGACCTTCGGGCGCACCAGTAGCACTACCAGTCACCACACTGACAACTCCGGTTCAGGAACAAGCCTGAGTCGTCTGAGGGCCAGCTGGCGGGAGGTGTAATAACCTCAGGAAGGGAGGGTGCTCAGCCTCCACTGCTGTACTGCCTGCTGGGTGACCACAGGTGGCAGTGCATCAGAGCCAATGATTTGGGAGGGGGATGCCACCACGCTCCGATCTGAGTGTACGGCAAAGCATGCGCATGCAGCGTGTGGCTTCCTCCATGCCTCGGGAATGGAACAGAGAGAGGAAGAAACACTGACCGAGCAGGACAACATGCCCCCCGGCCCCGGCAGGCCTCACACCACCAACTTTCCCAGAACCGTCGAGGATAAGCCAGGGTGCACTCCAGAGAAGTGAGGTGAGTCCAGGAGAAGGTGGGTGATTAGCTGGGTGGAGGGAAGGACCGATTTGGTGTCAGCCGGCAGCAGAAAATAAAGCATAGTCGGTAAAAGTAAAAGAATACTTACTGGTGATTGCTGAAGGAAGGGAATGGCTTCTCTGAGGTTGCTTTCTTCCTTCCACCACTGTAATGATTTCGCTAGTGCTTTTGCCACTGGCTGGCAGTAACTTTGAAAGTGGATCCCATCTTTGAAACTAGTTGCTCCCTTAAGTGGTAATGGGTGGCTCTCATTTGCAACATGGCCCATTTAACCACACCTGTGGATGTGACCTAGTAGATGTGGGAAATCTCTTGCAGGTCTTGGCTGACCTGCTGTGAAAGACTCTGCTGTTGCTATGAGAGCTGTAACTCTGGCCTGTGGGAGGATAGCTGTCCCCTGCAGGGTGTTCAGCTCTGTTCGTATAAAGTACAGTATTTGAACGGGCTCTGACTTGTACTTCTGCATGTTTATCAAGAATCTGAGGTTCTCCAAGGTGCTTTTTACCAACTGAACTGGGCACCCTGCCTCTTGTTCTGCTCTCCCTGAGACCTGCCAGCACTCCAACTAGGGGATTCCGCACCTTGTTTTCTCAGATGCGCTGCACCACAGACAGTCACTTTGTGAAAACCCTAGGAGCTGAGGTGAGACCAAATGGGAGAGCTGTGAACTGGTATTGGCAGTTTTCTAGCTTGAATCTGAGATATTTTCTGTGAGACTGTGTGACTGAGGTGTCACACAGTCTCACATGGGTATCTTTCAGATACAGGGATCCCAGCCAGTAACATTTCTGGAAAGTTGTTATCGCTGTTCTTAATGTGACCTTATTGAATTTTTTTTTTTTCCCCCTCTGAAATATTCAACCATTCCGGGAAGTAGTGCGGCAGTCACTGGTTGGGTGACTTAGGCTAAATTCTTGTTATGGCTGTGGCATAGGCACGAGAATTAAGCATTACACCTGGAAGTCCTTTTCCCCTTCCCCTATAGCAACCTGTTTGTGTTTGGCATTCATAGGGAGCATCAGAGACGTAGGCTTTTGAGGAAGTATCCCCTGCCTCTGTCTCCCCTTCCATATGACCTGTAGGAGGTAGAGGCCTTTTACTTCTTATTGTTACTTTTGAAAGTGGTTTTGATTTCATCCACTTTTTTCATGCAGGCCACTGTTTTGTCACCAAATAATGAATCTCCCTCAAAGGAGAAATCCCTTGGCTTTGTTTTGCGTATACTGGGAAAGGATGGTGGTCCTCAGCCACGAAAATCTTGAGGACACTGCACAAGCCGAAACTCTGACAGCAGTGTTATTAGTGTTCACCACAGTGTGAAAATGATATTTTGTGGCATTCAGAGACTGGCTGATCTTGCTGTAGTAATCTGGTCCGGTGCCAACTATACTAAAATGCCAGCAGAATAGGCCTAACGGGCTTTCGTGTCTGCTCGTTTGGTCAGCCCCCACCCTGGGAGCTGACCTTGCTGTCCCCCTCGGCCTCTCCCTTCCCAGTCCCAGATATTCCTGCCGCACAGGACTTTGCTTCCAGAACCCTTTCCCTGTACCTGTCCCACCCCCTCATGAACCCCTCCACTGTCTCTGTCTCCACTAGCCCCCTGGGCAGCGCATTCCATGGCTCCACCACCCTCTCAGTCAAGTAGCACCTCCTCCTTTCTCCCCAGAACTCCCCAGCTTCCACCCATGCCCTAGCTGCCCCCCCTTCCTTCGGAGCACCCTGACTGCTCCTTTCCTATTTAACTCCTTCATGTACTTGAAGACCTCTGTCATGTCCCTCTGGTCCCTTCTGTCTTCCAATGTGTACATATTTAGCTCTTCGAGCTTCTCCCCATAGGGCCTGTCCCCCAGGCCCCAGATCATTTTGGTTGCCCTCCTCTGGACCCTCTCCAGGAGTTCAGTGTCCCTCTTTAAGTGTGGCCTCCAAAACTGCACGCAGTACTCAGGTGCGGCCTCACCAAGAGTTATACAGAGGAGTATCACTTCCCGCCTTCTGGAGGTGATCCCCAGCGATGCATCCCAGCATCCTGTTGGCTTTGGCCGCTCTCCACGAGTCTCCGAGTTGTTCATCTTGACATCCACCACCACCCCCAAGTCCCTCTCAGCCATTGAAACTTGTAGCATTCCCCCAAAGGATGTACACTTGGCCTGGGTTTCTGGCTCTCAGATGCAATACCTTACATTTCCCTGCGTTAAACCTCAGCTTCCACTTTCAAACAACATGAAGTCTTGTTATATTATGACAGATGCAGTTTGTCCCACCATTAGAACTGCTCCGGAGGTGAAAGAGTTAACTTCCATGCAGTGCATGGAACTTAGAGCGTGAGCTCGGTTAGAGAAGCTCTGTTAGGGTGGTTTCAAACCGAAACCGTCAGATTCTTTACTCCGCCTCACTGAACAGTTGCTCCGGAGATTCCTCCTGCTGCTCGGTTCATTTCCTCGGTTTAAAGCGTCTTTTCTCGGTTAAATTCAACCGCGATATTATTTATTTTAACCGCAAACCGATCGGTTCAAGCTCTGTCTATGGTATTGTAAGTAATAGATAGGTTTCTGTGTGGAACTTGTAAATGTTTATCGGTTCGGTTTGAACCGATCGAATTGTATTTAAACTTTGTTTTGAAGCCTTTTAAGGCTTGTTAGAGTGCGGTTCCCGGTTCTTATCGGTTCTAAAAAAAACGGATTTCATTACGGTTTTTTCCACGACCCGTGACACGGTTGTTGGGAACGATAAGGGTGTCTTGCCTGGCACTGCCATCAAAAGCAAGTTTTGGTTGTTGGCATTATGTCTGAGAAACCCAAAAGAAAACCGCCCACTGGGTTTCAACACTGTAGTGTCTGTGGGGAAGCCTTTGCCAAGGCTGACCCACACACCACATGTGTTTTATTGTCTGGGGTTTGACCACCTCAATGCAGACTGCCAGATTTGCAAGAATTTCCCTGCAGCCACCTTAGATAAGAGAGTTGGTAGGCTCAGGGAACGAGAGGCCAAAAAGTCCGTTGACCCGGATGGCCAGCCCAGTTTGGTGCCAGCCGAACCGGAGGGAGTGCCCTCTGACCAGGGCCAGACTTCCGGCAAACGTAAGCTGACTCTGAGGAGCCAGTTCCAGCAAAGAGAACTAGAAAGTCAGCAGGTGTGGAGTCCAAAATCCCTTCTCCAACTGCTGCAGAGATAGCCAGGGCAATATTACAGATTGTCCAGTTACTGTCCCCGGTTCCCTCCGAACCGCCACTATCTGGCAAAAGGTCGGTTCGGTCGGTTCCACTGGTTCAAGAATATGATATAGAAGAGTTTTATGAACCAGAGGAGGGGGAGGATGATTATGATCAGTGTGAATGTGACTTTGAAAGTCTGGATGTGCCAATTGAACCGGACATCTCCCCAGACAGACCTTTAGGTGAATCTCCCCCTAGGCTTTCTGAGTCCCCTTCTCATTTTTTGTTTTATAAAAAAGTTGCTGAGACCCTCCAGCTTCCTTTAGAGGAGGCTTTGGATGAGCAAGAGGAGCCTGACTATGTAGAGATGATGGATCTCCCAGAGTCCAGGAGATTGTCCATCCCTTTACATAAATCTTTTAGGAAACAAACAATAACAATTTTAAAAGCTCCTAATTCTGTGCCTCCTGTAGATAAAAAGATGGACAGGAGGTACACTTTGTCAGGTCCTGATACAGATTTTCTTTCACAGCAATGCAGTCATGTTAGTAGTTCAGGCTGCAGCCTGTGATAAAGCTTACTCCCCTGGCTTCACATCCTCCTGACAAGGACTCCAGGAAGATTGATGCCATGGCCAAAAAGCAATACATGGCAGCATCCTTGGGACTCAGACAAGCAAACTATATGGCTTATGTTGCGAGATACCAGAAATCTAGATGGGATACTGTCATGGCCTTAGCCAAACAGGTCCCTGGCCAGCTTGTAAAGGAGCTGGAGCAGGTGGCTGTTGATGGTATTGAGGCATCTAAGGTGCAGTTCCATGCTGCAGTGGATTCTAACGATGTATCCTCTAGAGTCATGGCTACATCTGTGGCTTTTCAGTAGATTGGCCTGGCTCAGGTGTACTACTTTGTCACAGGATACCCAGTCTAAGGCTATGGATTTTCCTGGTGGGAAATTCTCTGTTTGGGGAGCAGACAGAGAATTATATGAAGAAAATGGATGAATATAGAACCACTTATAGGAGTGCACAAGCCAAGGAACGGCAAGCCACTCCTCAGAGGCAGCCCCCAGGGTAGGGGCAGGCCTTTTCACAGGCCTTTTTACCAGATCCAGGCCTCCTCTTCAGCCTATGCTCAGAGGGGGGGTTCTTCAGAGGGAGAGGCAGACGGGGTACGAGCAGGCCTGCTCCCACCCCTCAGCCTAAAGCCCCTGCCAAACAGGCACCCTGATGGGATGCCCAGGGTCAGCTCTTCATTACCTGTAGGGGGAAGGCTGGCTTATTTCGTCCAGGACTTGGAGTCTTTAACATCAGACAGGTGGGTCCTGGAAGTAGTGAGCCAGGGTCTGGTTCTCAGCTTCAAAAAATTTCCAAAGATGAGAGCCAGATCTTTTCCACCTGCAAACCCTTTAGAGACTCTTGCTTTGGAAACAGAAGTCTCAACCCTCCTGGCTCTCAGAGCTGTAGAAAGGGTTTCTCCCCTACACCAGGGCAAGGGTCTGTACTCCAGGTACTTCCTTACCCCAAAAAGACAGGAGAGTGGCGGCCTATCCTGGATCTAAGATATCTGAACAAGCACCTTTTAAAACCAAAGTTCAAAATGGTGACTCTGGGAATGGTTTTACCCTCCCTAAGGCCAGGGGACTGGCTAGCTTCCCTGGACCTCAAGGATGCCTACTTCCATGTTCTTATCAGAAGCTCCCATCGAAAGTACCTCAGATTCGAACTGCCCTCAGGCCATTATCAGTTCAGAGCAATGCCCTTCGGCCTTACCTTTGCCCCAAGGGTGTTCACAAAATGTCTGGCAGTAGCAGTTGCTCATCTAAGAAGGCAAAAGATTGCCATTTTTCCCTACCTGGACGACTGGCTCATTGTCGGTCAGTCTCCAGACCAGGTCAGATCACACCTGCTAGTTACCCAGCAGCTGCTTACCTCTCTGGGCTTTCTTCTCAATCTTCCAAAGTCAGTTTTGGAACCTGTCCAGGTACTCACCTTTATTGGTGCAGAACTGGACACAAAGCAGGCCAGAGCCTTCCTTCCCCTGGAAAGGGTAAGGACCTTGGTGGCCCTGGCCTCGTCCTTCACTCTGCAGGTCTCTCGACCAGCAAGACATGTCCTGCAGCTCCTAGGACACATGGCTGCTTCCACAGCTGTAGTGCAGGGAGCAGGATTTCAGATGAGGGACATTCAGTTCCATTTGAGAGCTTTCTGGTCTCAAAGAAGAGATCCCCTATCCAAGTTAATCCCAGTGACTCGTACCCTGATCCAGGCCCTTAAGTGGTGGCAGGATCAGAGCAATCTGAGACAAGGGGTGCCTTTCATCCCTCTGTCCCACTCCTTGACCCTTACTACAGATGCGTCCCTCTTGGGATGGGGAGCTCACATGGGCACCTCTCCACCCAGGGGTTATGGTCCCCTCAGGAATCTCTGCTCCACATCAACCTGTTGGAACTCAGAGCTGTTTTCTCTAGCACTTCAGGTTTTTCTGCATCTGTTCAGAACAAGGTGGTACAGGTCAGAACAGACAACACCACTACAATGTGGTACATCAACAAACAAGGGGCACTGGTCTTCGCCTTGTGCACCGAGGCGATGAAGTTGTGGTCTCTGGCTTATTCCCTGAACACGTCCCTCATAGCAGTTCACCTCCCAGGCAAGGACAACCCCCTGGATGCCTTTCTCCTCGATTGGGAAGGAAGTTTCTCTGTGCCTTTCCCCCTTCCCTCTCCTGTTCAAGGTGCTAGTCAAAATCAGGTCTCAGCCCTGCAAGATGATCCTGATTGCTCCAGACTGGGCCAGGCAGCCCTGGTACCCACTCCTTCTGTCCTTAGCAGTCCGTCTTCCCCTGTGTCTCCCCAGGAACCACAATCTGTTAACCTGTGCTCAGGGAGAGTTTGGTATCCGAATCTCAATCCTCAACCTCAAGGCCTGGCTCTTGAGCGGTTAGAGTTTGCTGATCTTCAACTTTCTCAAAGTGTTCTCGAAATCTTGAAAGCTGCTAGGAAGCCTTCCACCAGGGCTACCTATAACTCCAAGTGGAAAGTTGCCTATATGGTGTTCTGGAGGCATATTTCCTGGAATCTGCTGATTTACCCACTGTATTGGATTATATGGTCCATCTTAATTCTTTGGGACTGAGACCAGCTACCCCTGAAAGTGCATTTGGCAGCTGTCTCTGCTTTCATTTCAGCAGGGAAGCCCTCTTCTCTTTCTGCTCACCCTGTATTTTCCAAGTTTTTTAAGGGATTGCTTCATACCAATCCTCCATTCAGGGATCCTGCCCCTGCTTGGGATCTTAATGTTTGCATTGCTCAGCTGATGCAACCCCCCTTTGAGTCTCTGTCTTTGGCAGAGCTTAAGTATTTGACTTGGAAAAACTGTATGTCTAGTAGCCATCACTTCTGCCAGGCGCATAAGTGAGTTACAGGCTTTATCAGTGGAGACTGACTTTATTTCCTTTCACAGGGATAAGGTAGTCCTCAGGACTAACAGCAAGTTTTTGCCTAAGGTGGTTTCGGATTTCCACCTTAACCAATCTATTTCACTTCAGTGTTCTTCACTGACCATTCCTCCTCTGGTGAGAGGAGGCTGCACAGCTTAGATGTTAAGAGGGCCCTAAGTTACTACATAGAACGCACTAAGGGTCACAGGTGTGACTCCTCCAACTATTTCTCACTTATGGTGAGGTTGGGAAAGGAGACCTGCCACTAAGAGATCCATTGCCAGGTGGATGCGTCTCTTGTATCCAGTTTTGCTATCAAAAACTGGTAAGTTCTCCCTCAGGCCTGAGGGCTCACTCTACCAGAGGTACAGCTGCATCTCTAGCTGCTGCTAGAGACATTCCTATCTTGGAGATATGTCAAGCAGCTACTTGGAAAACAGTACACACTTTCACCAAGCATTACTCCCTGGATATCCAGGCCAGGAGGGATGCTCGGTTTGGCACAGCCGTACTTCAGAGCCTATTCCCTAAGTAGGTTCTGTCCCTCCTCCATGGAGGTACTGCTGTGTAGTCTGCATCTGTCATAATATAGCAAGACTTCATGTTGTTTGAAGAAAAAATTACTCAGCTTAGTAATGTTGTTTCTTCTAATGGAGTCTTGCTATATTATGACCTCCCCCCCAGCCTGCCCCTCTCAGAACTTCTACTTGGATGGGGTGGCAGTCCACTGTTGGCACTTATTGATGCCCCTTATGTTTGGGTGTTGTGTTTTATTTAGTTATTTTATCTTATTTTTCTGGTCCCTGACTTGAGTCTTGGTGTTGGGACCAGGAAAATGTGTGAATATTTTAGTAGCCAGTTGGCTAGTGTAGGTTACAGCTTCCACACAGAGCCTTAGTGAGTTTTGCTCGTAAAGATCTGACGGTTTCGGTTTGAAACCACCCTAACAGAGCTTCTCTAACCGAGCTCGTGCTCTAAGTTCCATGCACTGCATGGCAGTTAACTCTTTCACCTCTGGAGCAGTTCTAATGGTGGGACAAACTGCATCTGTCATAATATAGCAAGACTCTATTAGAAGAAACAACATTACTAAGGTGAGTAATTTTTTCTTCTAGACCGCCTTTCCAGAGCCTCCAGGTCCCCCCTGTAGGGCCACCCTCCCCTCCTCCCCATCCACCACTGCCCCCAGTTTTGAGTCATCCACAGAGAGTCTCCTCTCACTTCTGATACCCTTCCTTATGTCGGAGACGTAGGCATTGAACAGGAGGAGCTCTAGTACCGATTTCTGAGGGAACCCCATTAATGACCCTCCTTGTGGATGAGACTATCCCTCCTCACCATCCACGACCCTCTGGGTCCGGTCCTGGAGCCAATTGCCTGTCCATCTGATTATCTCGTTCCCCACCCCCATTTCTCCCAGCTTATTCGACAGGCCCTCGTGAGGATCAGAGTCGAACACCTTGCTGAAGTCAAAATAGAGGACGTCCACCGGTCTACCCAGGTCCAAGGCACTCGTCACCCAGTCCTAGAACTCCACGAGGTTTGTCTGACACGATTTCCTTCGGACAAATCCATTCTGTCTATCGCCCAGGCTCCCCACTTTTCCAGGTTCCCCCCGCCTCCTTGACAATGCCTCCATCACCTTGTCCACCACCGATGTCAGGCTGACTGGCCTGTAGTTCCCTGCCACCTCCCTTGATCCCCCCCCTTGTGGATAGGCACTATATTCGCCACCTTCCAGTCCTGGGGCACCCACCCTGTCCTCAGAGAGATGCTGAAAAGCTCCGCCAGGGGTTTCGCCAGGACTTCTGCTAGTTCCTTCAGCACTCTGGGATATAATTTATCCAGCCCCGGTGCTTCTCTGTCTTAAGGGACCTGAGGGCTTCCCTCACTCTCTCTGCCGTGATTTCCGTCTCCGCTATCTCGTCGTCCTGCTTTGCCTTGCCCCCCCCTTCCCAGACCCGACGATCAGCAAGGGTCCTCCCCTCAGTTTCACCATCTCCTCCCATGTATGATGCAGCCCCCCATTTTCCTTGGTGACAACTGAGGTGAAGTACTCGTTTAGTACCTGAGCCTGTTTCCCTGGGTCTTGTGCCTACCCCTCTTGTGCCTACCCCTCTCCTATTTTAATCCTGCTAATCTGCCCCTTCACCCTTCGTTTTTCCCCAGTGTATCTAAAGAACCCCTTGTTCCTTCTCTTAATTTCCCTGGCCAGGTTCTGCTCCTTCCTTGCCTTAGCCGCCCTCACCACCCTAGTGGCCCTTCTGGCCATCAGCTCGTACTCCCCTTGATCCGTTTCACTCCTTAAGTACTTAAAATGCCTATAAGCCGCCTTTTTTCTTCTCACCACCTCCTGAACCTCCCTGGTCCACCAGCAGGGTTTACAGGCCCTACTGCAGTTTCATCTTACTGAAGCACAGGTGCTGGTAGCATCCTGCACCCCTCTCCTGATGATTTCTCACCTACTATCAGCATCCATGTCTGGCCCAATCCCATCCAAATGCTTCTTAAGGATCCTTCCTATTTCCTTGAAATCCACCCCCCTGAAGTCAGTTACCTCCGTCTTTGTGCAGCCTTCTGTCCCTCCTGGATCCATGCAGAACCAGACCGTGGCATAGTCGCTCCCTGCCAATGGGTCCCTTACCTCCAGGCCCCCAATCTGGTCACTGTCTGCCAGGACCACATCCAGTATCCGCACCTCCCTGGTCTGTTCCCCCACCTGCTGAGTTAGGAACACGTCCTGAAAGACATCCAACAACCTCTGTTCCCTGGTCACTGAGGATGTCATAGTCTCACAGTCCATTCCTGGCATATTTAAGTCCCCCAACACCACCACCCTTCCACTGCCAGATCTGCAGTGTCTCCCAACATCTGCCACCAGACTCTCCTCCAGCTCCTCTGCTAGCGCAGGGGGTCTATACAGCACTCCTATTTTTACTCTCTTGCTCCCCCCTTGTTATCAAGGTGACTCAAATCGCTTCCACAGTTCCTTCTGCCTCCTCCACTCCTCCTATGCCAATGCAGTTTTTGACTGTTATTGCTTCCCCTCCTCCCCTTCCCCTCCCCCCTGTCCTTCCTGAACATGGTGTAAGCCTCCAAGTTTAGGTCCCAGTCGTGCCCTGCAGTGACCCAGGTCTCAGTGACCGCTGCCACATCCACCTGTCCCTCAGTTAGTATCGCCTGGAGCTCAGGCATTTTATTGCCCAAGCTCCTGGCGTTTAGCAGGACTACCATCCACCCTTTCCATATACTTCCATTTCCCCTGCTCGCATTTCCATGGGGATTCCGTCTTCCTCCGATCAGCAGCTCACCAGTCGGCCTTTTCCCGCATTCATCCAGCTCCCCAGGGGGGTGGAGACAGAGTCCCTCCTTTATCGGACCCCCCCTCGACTGCCTTTTTCCCATCCCTCCCCCTTCACAAGTTTAAACCCCACCTTTCACCAACAACCCCTCTATTTTCAACTTAAGGATTTGCCTCCCCTCCAAATTGAGATGGAGCCTATTTCTAGCATACAGCCCCTTATCCTCCCAGGTCTCCCCCCAGTCCCCATCAACCCATACCCTCTGGCCCCACACCACTCCCTGAGCCACTGGTTTATCCCCTAATCTTCCTCTTGTGTTCCCCACTAGCCCTTGGCACCGGCAGGATTTCCAAGAAAGAAATCGTGCATCCTGTGTCATGACAGACCCTGGCAAGCTTCCTGAACCTTGCCTGTATCTCTAGCTCACTATTTCCCTCAATGGCATTGGTCCCCAGGTGGACCAGTATGTCCGGGGAACCTCCACAATCCTTTGCCAGCTGATATACCTCATGCTTGGCCCTTTGCACTGTTAGTCCAGGGAAGCATTTTGTTCTAACCAGGCAGGCTTCCCCCTCCCTATCCCATTTGATACCTCTGATCATGAAATCACCAAACAGGAGCACTCTGACCACCCCTTTTCCTCCTCCCCCCCATGTCCCTCATCCTTTCTACTGGCCCCTCCCCCCAGCCGGCTCCTTGCTCCTCCCTATCTGGGTGCTCCTTGGCACCCCTCCTTATTACCCATCCTTTTGTAACCCACCGTCACTGCTCGCAACTGGTCCCCCCCCCAATCTGCTCAACTTGCCTGGCTCATCCTCCCCTCCTTGCCTGTCATGTTCCCCTAGCATAAACCTTTAGCTGCATTTACTGTATCCTTCTTGTACCTCTCCTTGCCCTTTCCTCCCAACTGGTCCATCTCCTTGCGCATTTCTCCCTCTACCCCCTCCTCCTCCTCCTGCTCTGATCCACCGCTCCTCCCATTTTCCCGTGTTCCAAGTTCCCCCCTGTTATTCCTGCTATCCGGCACCTGCCTCCTGCTCCCACTCCCTTTCTATCTCTAACCGGCCCTGTCATGGCTACATCACCACTCTCATTCTCAAGCAGAAGAAGAAAATTGAAGTGGTTACAGAGCTTAATGTTCGATCCACCTCTCCCCCTTGCTTCCTTCTGTCCAGCCCCAGCCATCTGCCTACTTCCCTGAGAATGTTCTTCCTTTGGCCCCCCTTTGTGAGGGTCCCCAGACACCTGCCTGCTTCCTTGGTAGTGTCCTCCTTTTGGACCCCCTCTGTCAGGGTCCGTATGCGACCCCAGAGTACTCTCCTGCACTCCTTTCCCTTTGCCCTCGCCCCTAGTGCTTGGTGCAGCCCCACGGGAGAGCCCCTGCCCTATTCCTCAACCATACTCCCCCCCCCCCAGCTGTCTCCTAATCCCCTCAACCTCCTCCCTTAGCTGTGCTAGCTGGTAGCACACTGGGCAACCATGGAACTGCAATGGCGTCCATGGTGCTGATGCACCGATGCCTGCCAAAGCTCCGCCCCCAGCATATGCTTGCGCCGATTGTTCCGTTGCTACCCTGGGCTGCCCCCAAGAGCCACAGTTGGAGCGGCCCAAATCCCTCCCCAGGAAGGGAGAGCAGTCCTCCAGACGCTCGATCCCTGCCGACTCCTGGCGGCCCGAGTCCGTCCCCAAACCCGAGTTGTTGGCGTAGTGTGAGGTGTGGTATCCAGGGCCTTAACCCTCAGCACCGCAGAGCCAGCTTAGCTGAAGCACTTAATTGTTGTTTTGGTTTAGCTTATTCATGCTGTACTTACACCTGTACTCATCATGTTATTCTGATAGCACTATATTGTAACTGTGAACTACGTCTCTGCCATGTATTTTGTAATCCCTGTCCCCTTCCCCCTACATCTGTGCTATGTATTTTGTAAACCCTGTCCCATTCCCCCGGAAATGGACCTTCATTCAATGTGCTTTTCTGGTCACCAGTTTTCAGATAAATAATTTAGTAGTATGCTGGTGGTTTATCTTATTATTTCTCTTCCATTTTTGTTTTTATTCTGCTTATGGTTAGTCTTTAGAGAGAATGGCAAAGAAATTATGATCTAAATGCAGCCTAGCTGTGTAGTTGTGTGCCAAGCTTTAATTGTAATGCAGTCTAGTTGTGGGGTTGTGTACTAAGCTTTAGTGCTAGGATCGTGGATACGGTGTACTATCCACACTTCATGGCAGTACTCCTTTACCTTTAGGAATTCAGCTGGAAGGTCTTGAAGCTAGTTCCTCTCGTCCACCTGGGTGGTATCCTCCTTGGCACTGTCCCGTGATGTCAGGTCTTCCTTTCCGCTGGAAGCATCAGGTTCCCTCCATCGCAGCTCTGCACTAGGTTTAGGCCCTAACTTCGAAAAACTTTTGGTCTTCAAGCTTTTCATGACCAGTTATGGATCAAGATGATTCCAAATTTGGTCCCAGCTTCAAACAATGCATTTCCTGCACACAGAAGCTGTCTCATACCAACCCACACTCTGCATGCATCTACTGCTTGGGTGTTCAGCATGACCCGTAGGCTTGTGGCTTGTACCAGACCCTCCAGTTTGAAGGACCACTATGCCTGATTCATTTTGGGTCACCCAACCGGACCAACTGGACCCTCCCTGTTAAGTCGAAGGACACCAGCAGAGCCATTTCTATGGCGGCTGGTTCAACAAAACAGCTTACCGTCTTCAAGGAGGCTCTGGTCTGGGTGGCTCTGGTGCCGCTTCGTCAGCCTTGGTCCAGGTGAGCATAGGGCTTCTCGTTTTTTGGGACATTCAGGGACTTGTTCCAGTCCCTGTCTACTCTCAGGGAGGACCCTTCCCAAGGGTCTAAACAGGACTCTAAATCAAAAATGTCCTGCAACAGGTCATGGGAATGAGAGCGGTCTCACTTCTCTTGTTCCCACGCTTCTGCTGGCTCAACAGTCTGCGAGCCATTGGCTTCGGATGATGGCTTTGCAACCCAGGTCCAGGATGCTGGCCCCTCAGTGTCCCCATTGGGTTTGCTGGCCGAGACGCAGGTTGTCCAACCAGTTGAGAATGATATATCTAGACCTTGTCGAACCATTGGAGGACAGTAGGGAGGATTTCTTATCCAGGACTCCAGTCCTGATGGCCCTCTCACAAGAGGGACCGGATCAGCAAGCCAAGCTGGCTGACTCTTCTCAACAGATTTCAACCTTCAGGGGTTCCTCAGCATCCCACCCCTACGCCTGCATCTCCTCCCCCTTGACTGCATCGTCATCATCCGTCGAGGAACGTCTCCACTGCAAACTGAGGTGGCAGTATGAGGAGCTTGTTTGGCAGTAGTGGATGGCTGGATTCCACAGTCAGTACCTGCACCCACTTGCACACCGGTACAGCGGCCCATTCCAGTCTCCTCAGTTGGGCCCAGTGCCTGCCTCACCATCCATTAGGGTGGACCCACCACCTCCACGGCCCTTGCATGGACCCCCGTCCAAGGCTGCGTGCTCTGTCCACGGGCTTCCCAGTAAGCTGTCTGTACAAATTTTCACTCACTCTGACAAGCCCTGCATTGTCCACGGGGAGCATAGCAAGGTGGTGGTTGAGGAGTCTTCGGATTCGGAGGTCTCTTCTATGCATTCTTCGTGAACCCCAGGCTTTGACCAGGAGTCCACCAAGGAACTACTGATGGAACAGGAGCTGCCTTTGGGACCTTGCTCTGCCTGATCTCGGAATCAGTGGAAAGTTTGCTGCAGCCAGTCCAAAAGAGGGCCAAGTACCCATTGACAGAGATCTTGGAAAGGGATAACTCCCATGTGGTCGCCTTCCCTATAACACAGGCGATCCTTGGTCTCGCTCTGGAGCTGTTGCAGTGCCCTGCCTCCTGTCAGCTGCATGGTTCACAAGTATACAGTGCCTAACAGGTCCTTGCCTGGGTTTACCGAACACCCTTCGGCCAAAGGGTTGGTTGCAGACTCTGTGTTTTAGCGTTTGGGCCATGTTGGCTATGTCGACAAGCCCCCGGACAAGGAATCCAAGAAACTGGACCATGGGGCCAAAAAGTTCTCCGCTGCCTCATCCCTCGGCCTTCTGCAGACCAGTTTAGCAGTTATGATAGCCAACTTTTCCCATGCCCTTTTGGGAACGTTGGACCAGGTCATTCTCCACCTCCCAGCTGATCTACAACTGCCGGTTAAGCTCGTCTGTGACCAGGGACGCTTCGGTAGCTGTACACCAGCACCAGACAGCCCTGGTCATTGAGGATTCCTGTGCTAGGTCTGTAGCTACAGCTTTGGTTATGTCTCAGAATCTCGACCTTTATGACAGACACTCGGCACAGGCTGACGGATGTTCACCTCTCTCGGTACTGAAGTGTTCAGGTTCAGCGTTGAGTGACATCTCAGTCACATAAAGAAGTCCAACGCCACCCTAGACTCCGTCTCATCCTCCCAGAGGGACATTAAGGGCCAGAAACAGCAGAAGAAGGGCTTTCAGTTTCGACCCTACTCCACGCCTCGAGCAAGACCACTGCAGCTCCAAGTGGAGCAGCAGCAGGCATGGTGACCAAAGCCTGAGGAAGCTTTTTCTGATTCTATACAGCCTAGGGGCTGAGAGTCTGCCTCTCACTCGGCCGGCCCTGGAGCTGCCTCCAAGCCTTCCCAGTGACGAGTTAAGGGGTATCCCTCCTCTACCCGTCCTGCTCACCCCTGGACCCCCCCCCCCAAGTAGGGGGCTGGCTCCGCCACTTCACTTCTGCTTGGTCCGTCATCACCACGGACAAATGGGTGCTAGAAGTGGTTGGTTATGGGTTGCCTATGGAATTTGAGGCTTCCCCGCCCGGCCAAGCCCATGCCCCAAGGGAAGACATGGTATCCATGGACATGTCCACCCTTCATGAGGACGTTGCCCTCCTTCTCCAGAAGGAAGTTGTGGCCTGTTTCTGGGACCCCACGACCGCTCCAGGATTCCTTTCCAGATGCCTTCTGGTCCCAGAGTGGATGGGGGGTTGGTGCCCCATACTGGATCTACACAACCTAAACCAGTTCCTGAGGCGCCGCGCAAGTTCAGGATGGTAACTTTGAATCAGATCATCCCGACCCTGGAGCTGAACTTATGGTTTTGCTCTCTGAACCTTTAGGATGCCTTCTTCCACATCCCGATCCACCTGTCCTGCTCGTGGTTCCTGAGGTTCCCATTAGAAGGGATTCTGTACGAGTTCCAGGCCATGCCATTCAGACTTTCCTTGGCCCCCAGGGTCTTCACCAAGTGCATGATAGTGATGGCAGCTTCCCTGTGGTGCCAAAGTGTCCAACATACCCTTACCTGGATGATTGGCTAATAGCCAGTTCCTCCAGATCGGAGGTACAGTGGTCCAGAGATCTGGCCCTTCAGACCTGCTTGGTTTTGGGCCTCCTGGCCAACGCAGCCAAGTCGGAACTCAGCCCCTCATAGTCATCCAGTTCATTGGGGCGGAGATCGACTTCCTTCAGGCCAAGGCTTGCCTGCCGGTGGACAGAGCAGATGATCTTACCTTTGCCCACTCATTTCGGGTTGGGCAATCGTGCCTTGTCCGGGACATTTTGTGCCTGTTGGAGTACATGGGGGCTTGCACCATCATGGTCTGGTGGGCCCACTGCAGGATGCATCCCTGCAGTGTAAACTGGCCCGTCAGTGGTTGTAGCGCCTGGGTCACCTGGACCAGCTGGTGTCAGTGACACAGCTGATGTGGGACACCATTCAGTGGTGGCTGGTTTCAGACCATCTGCAGGAATGAGTCCCATTTGTCTGCCTAGAACCAGCAGTCACTTTTATGACTGACGCCTCTCTCACGAGGTGGGGAGCCCACCAGTGGGACCACAGGACCCACATGCTCTGGACTTCCGAGGAGTCCCATTGTCACATCAGCCTGCTGGAGCTCCATGCAGTGTGTCCTGCCCTAATGTCCTTTGCTTCTGTAGTGCGGGGTCAGGTCGTCCAGGTCCAGACAGACAACATGACGATTGTGTACTACCTCAACAAGCAGGGCAGGATGCATTCAGTCCCATTGTGCCAGGAAGCTCTCCACACTTCGACCCTCATTCGCAGTCTGGACGCCGAAAATCTTGCGATTCATGTGGTCGGTATGTCGTGCCAGCTGGCAGATACCCTCAAACAAATGGTCCCTTCCCTGGGAGGCAGTCAATCACCTGTTGTCTCAGTGGAGCACTCCCAAGAGAACACAAAGCTCAAGCTGTTTTGTGCGCCCCCAGTGCAGACACTGCTGAGGGATGCTTTCACGAGGCCCTGGAACCTGGGCCTCCTATATGCCTTCCCTCTCTTTCCCCTGATCAGCAAAGTTCTGATTCAGGTTTGGAGGGACAAGGCACGGGTGATACTGGTGGCTCCGGACTGACCTTGCCAGTTCTGGTACCCAGATCTCCTTAACCTTAGCAGCAGGCTTCCATGGCGTCTGCCATTTCGTCCGGACCTGGTCATGTACTTCTTTAAAGGCCTTAACTGTCAAAGGCCTTCACCATCTGTCTCCGCTGGTCCATGAACCACCACCACCTTGGGACTTGTTGCTGGTTTTGGCTATGCTCATGGGCAGGCCATTTGAGCCTGTGCACAGTTGTCTTATCGTCCACTGTTGTGGAAAACCACCTTCTTGGTGGCCATCACCTCCACCAGAAGGATCAGTGAGCTCCAGGCGCTCTCTTTGGAATCTCCTTATTTGATTTTCCACAAGGACAGAGTTGTCCTCCATTCCAATCCAAAGTTCTTCCCGAAGGTTATTTTGAAGTTTCACCTCAATCAGGTGATGCATCTCCCGGTATACTTTACCAACCCAACCTCAGAGGGCAAGCACAGGCTCCATACGTTGGACATGAGGCGAACACTCATTTATTATAAGGAGCGTACGGCTGGAGTTTGGAGTGAGGTTAGCCAGCTCTTTGTCACCTATACCGAAGCCGCATCTGGCAAACTGGCAGCTGAGTGGACAGTTGGCAGGTGGATAGTCTCCTGCATTGACCTCTGCTATAGGTTATGTAGTAGGGAGCCTCCTGTTGGGTGTAGGGTTCATTCCGCTAGACATACCGCTGCCTTGGTGGCTACTTCCATGGACGTCCCTGTACTGGAAATTTGCAGGGCTGCTACTGGAAAGTCAGCACTCACTTTTATTTCCCACTGCCACATCGACCTTGAGTCACGGGATGCTGGTTTTGGGACCTCTGTTCTCCAGACCCCTTTTCCCCAAATAGGGGGGGTGTGCGCCTTGCCGCCTCCTCCTGGAGAACTACTAGGAATCTGCCAGAAGTGGGGATAGTACACCATATCCATGATCCTAGAAACGAGTTACTCACCTGTAGCAGTAGCTGTAGGAGTGGTATATGATATATAGCCACACAACCCACCCGACCTCTCCTGGCAAGTGTCGCATTTTCTTGCTTCCAGTGTGCAAGATCTGACATCATGGGTTGGTGCCAAGGAGGATACCACCCGAGTGAGTGGGTGAAAGCTAGCTTGAAGACCTTCCGGGCCGGATTCTTAAAGGGAAAGGAGCATTGCCAGAAGTGTGGATGTACACCATATACCACTCCTAGAACTACGGTTACAGGAGAGTAACCCTTGTTTCTCTTGGTGACTTACCCTTTCCATACTTCAGTGATTCTAAACACTTGCTGACTGCCCCACTCATTCGCAGGTACCTCTGCTAGCAAAGAACTTTAATCACTTTTTTTTGTTGTTGTTGTTGTTATCTAGTTGTTTGTCTCCTTCAGTCTCTCTGACCAGCCTCATCTGGACTGCTTTCCCCGGCCCTGATATTCAACATTCCTGGGGCTTACCAGTCTCTGTGGGTATCCTTTCCTGTTGGACTTGGGTGGAGCCCAGTCGTCAGTGTGGAGCCTGCAAGGGGCGAGGCTGCTACTGCGCTGTGGATGAAGTTTTTTTTTTTTTTTTCCATTTTCAGTTTTGGGGCCCACACACACATTCAGTGTCGCGGTGTGTGGGCTCTGCCTCTACGGAGATGCCCCAGCATCCAGGTGTGGGGTCTCCATGCCCTGCTTGTGGACCAGCAGTGTTGTCATCCGACTTCCTTCAGGTGGCAACCACTGCGGAACATGCATTCCCCATCCCTGAAGGGCGTGAGCTGTCCTTGGGATGCTCAGTCCTCCATCTCCCAGTCGGGCCACCCCCCAAGCGACCCTGGTCCACTCTCAAACCAAGTCACTGGTGAGGCAACCAGTGCCTCAGACTGCAACATTTCACAGGTTTAAGATACTCTCTACAGTTTATTTGCCTTCAAAATAAAAGCACAGCGTTCTGTCCATGATTCTATTCCCTGGCTAGTACTCTGTACAAGTCTAGACAGCTGGTTCCCTCGATTTCAGGCACACAAAGTCCAGGTTTTTCCCCCCACCTTTATTCCATTGGGGGCATATGCATTTCTTGTTCACGTTAATGAATTTACTAACCACTCATAAATGCGCCACATGGTTGACAAACGCAGCAGCACTATGATGGGCTGATCTAGGAACTGATTTGGCCACCTGGATCGGGCAAAGGCCCAACCTGAGGAAACACTAGCACAAACAGTAAAAGAAGGTGACAAGACTTTCTATAGACACATTAGTGAAAGGAGAAAGTCCAGAGGGGATATTGCTAAGATCAAAGGAGATAAGGGTGTGTGAGGAGGAGGACCATGTAAAAGCATATATCCTAAATAGATACTTCTGCTCAGTATTTACTGAAGAGAAGGTAGGGAGGCGCAGGGCACACAGCTCAGCACCATGGACACGGGGGGGGGGGGAGGTGAGTATTAGCCTCTTCACAAAATAAAGACTCCTACAAGAGCTCGATAAGCTCAGGGTGGACAAGGCAATGGGACCTGATGGCTTACATCCCAAGGTACTAAAGGAACTAAGGGTGGAACTAGCAGAGCCATTATCAGAACTGTTTAGTGAGTCTCTGAGCACAGGAGAGGTCCCAGAAGACTGGAGAAGGGCTCACGTGATCCCACTCCACAAGAGTGGTAGCAGGGAGGAGGCAGGGAACTACAGACCAGCCAGTCTTACCTCAGTAGTGGGCAAGATTATGGAGGCTCTCCTTAAGAAAAGGATAGTGCAACACCTGGAATCCGTAGGAGCAAGGATCCAAGACGGTATGGGTTTACAAAAGGAAGGTCCTGTCAAACAAATCTCATAGATTTCTTTGACTGGGTAACCAGAATGGTGAACCAAGGGGGAGCAGTTGATGTCACCTGCCTTGACTTCAGCAAAGCTTTTGATACTGTTCCACATAGAAGATTGATTAAAAGCTGGGTAGGTTCGGGGTGGGTCAGAAGTTGGTCAGCTGGGTGGCAAACTGGTTGGCGGGCAGAAAACAGAGAGTGGTGGTAAATGGTATACAGTCAGAAGAGGTGCAAGTCTCAAGTAGGGTAACTCAGGGATCAGTCCTGGGGCCAGTCCTCTTCAATATCTTCATCTGTGACATTGCAGATGGACTGGAGGGTAAGGTTTGTCTGTTTGCAGATGACACCAAGATCTGCAACAGAGTAGATGATCCAGATGGGGTGGGCAGAATGAGAAGAGATCTGGATAAAGTAGCAAATGGTCGGAAGAGTGGCAACTGAGGTTTAATGCAAAGAAGTGCAAGATCATGCACATAGGGAAGAGAAACCCGGAGCCACCTATAGGCTGGGAGGGGAGTTGCTGGCAGTCACAAGGGAAGAAAGAGACTTGGGCATCATCATCACTGATGACCTGAAATCATCCAAGCAGACCACTAAAGCAGGAGGTAAGGCTAGGGGGATGTTAGGGTGTATTAGTAGGGGTATCACAAGTCGGAAGAGGGAGGTAATAACCCCTCATTACAAGACGTTGGTTAGGCCCCATCTAGAATACTACTTGCAGTACTGGAAGCCACACCTTCACAAGGACATTAACCAAATTGAGGCAGTCCAGAGAAGGGCAACCAAAATGGTGCAGGGACTGCATCAGAAAACTTATGAGGACAGATTAACAGAGCTCAATATGTATACCCTAGAGCAAAGGAGGGAGAGAGGTGATATGATCGAAACATTCAAACACCTTAAAGGCATTAACAAGGTGAAAGAGTCTAACATGTTTCAGTATAAGAAAAATAGCAGGACAAGAGGACACAGCATGAGATTAGAGGGAGGCCAATTAAGGGGTAATGTGAGGAAGTTCTTTTTCACAGAAAGGGTGGTAGATGTATGGGACGGCCTACCTCAGGAAGTGGATATGAATACAGTGCAGGGCTTCAAACAGACATGGGGTAGGTATAAGGGAGCAATACAGATGAGTATAACTAGATAGGCCATTGACAGAGCAAAGGCCGATGGCACATTTATAAGGTAGAGAAAGAAATGGGCAGACTGGATGGGCCTTGCGGTCCTTATCTGCCGTCAACTTCTACGTTTCTATGTACAGTCTCTCATGGATGTAACTTTTTAGTTTTGCTAGAAAACAATGTATGATATACAGGGAAGCATAATTTCCTTTAAAAATCTCCTCTAATTTCCTAGTAATTCAGCTCCTTGACAAAGTGATTATACTAACCTGCCTTCGTCATTGAATGAATATTTATCCTGCCAATGTCCTCTAATAATTATACTAACATACCAATGTCTTCAATGGTAATACTAAACTGCCTTCATCATCTAATGGTTGTACCTACTTGCTTATATCATCTAAAAATTATATGACTGGGATCTGTTCTAAGCTGAACAGAACACAGGAAAACTGTCAGTTATCACACAAGCTACTACAAGCACACTTTAGACACGCCCACAGTAGGTTATCCAGATTCTGGTGATGCCCACAGTAGGTTAACCACATTTCAGACACGCCCACTTAGGGTTATCCATTTAGTCCACAGTCAAAAAGGGGGGACAAGGCATGTTCCTCTTCAACTGTTTCTTGTGAGCCAGTATAGCACTGTAGTTAAGGGCTCTGAGCTGCAAACCTGGAGAACTGGGTTTGAATCCCCCAGCCACCACTTGCCTACTGTGTGACTGTGAGGTAATCCCTTAAAAACTATCACAGCGCTTTTAAAATTCTGGGCTCAAAATTTCTAGTGGTATAATAGCAGTGGTGTTCAGTTGGCTGGAATATACTCGGAATAACCATCTTTAGTAGCTGATTAAATGCTTCAGCCTCAGCGTTTAATCATCCACTTCAGCTAAATATTCCTTCCTATACTCTGGCTAACTGAATGTTATCAGTTATACTAGCTCCAGGATCTATAGACCATTTAACAGCAGAGGCACAAATATAGCAACATGGTTGACACAATATACAGCTGAGATCTAGCCATTCTTGTGTGCTTCCTTTTCAGGAAAGAGAGGGTTTAGGTGGGGGAAGGGGTGGCCCTGTACATAAGGCAGCATATAGGCCACAGAAGACAACACCCTAGAGGGGGACAGTGGGGTTGGATGGGTCTGGGTACAGTTAATAATAACAAATAAGAGAAAGATCATTAGGGCGGGGTGGTGTACAGGCCACCAACACAGAAAGACAATATGGATAGGGTGCTTTGAGAGGAAATAAGGAGAGCAGTCGCAAGGGGTGAGGTTGTACTAATGGGAGACTTCAACCTACTAGCTGTTTACTGGGAAGTCCCTTTGGCCAAAAGTGCATGGAGCCAGGTGCTGGTAGAAGAAATAAGAGTGCATACTAACACAGTGGGTCTGGGATAGGGAGCCTACTGGGGAAGGGGCTATAATGGACTGTCACTTGGTTCTCTCCAGTGGGGGCAGCATGGGGAAAGTCTGAGCAGAGAAGCCCCTCTGGACCAGCGACCACAACACAGTGTGGTTCATCACTTTGCTGGAAACCCAGCGCTCAAATTCATGAGCACTGGTCCTGGATTTTAGAAGAGCACAAGGAAGGAAGTGAGTTTTTTTATTTTAATAAAAATGTTATTGAATAACGTTAATGACAGATGCAACACCTCCATATACAGTTTTATATCTAAACATAAGACTAAACATTTTATAAAAGTGCAAACTTACAGTAAAACAACATTTATGATCTAAAGTAAATACTTGGCTTCAGCATATAAAACCTTGCAAATGCATGCAGCACATTCTTCGCTAATAATATTTTCTGTTTTTCTGTTAAAAGGTTTGAAATAAAGCAGGATGAATAAAAACATAAAAGAAAGGATAGGAAAATGGTTTTAAGAAGGTATGAACATATGTACAGGATGACTTGAAAAAAGTCATTTTACCCTTGTAAGGTTCAGTCTCAAGAAAAGGGGTAAGATATTGAAAAGGAAGAAAAAAAGAGAATGAAGACAAAAAAAGAAGGTGGCTAAAATCTGTGACAGATTTTTGACAGAATGATAGGGGATTTAAATTAGAAAAAAATTGTTGGGATGAAGAAAGAGGAAAGGGTTGAGGCTGAGCAGAGAATTACTGGAGCAGCTAGCACCTGTTTGTGGCAGGTAGCAATGAGAAAGAAACACAGAAGACCACTTTGCTTCTGGTAGAAGCAGCAAGAATCCAGAGGGCAGCTTTCAGGAAGTACAAGGGGGGCCAGAAGTTGGGAAAGAAGCATGGAGACAGCAAGGGCGGCCAACAGAGTGGTAGGACACGGTGGCAGATAGGGCTACCTAGTGTCTGAAGGAAGAACCCCTGGAAAGCAGGTAAGGTGATCAAAACAAAGAATCTGACATTTTGTGCTGCTTATCTTGCTGATTGTTGGGTGGTAGTGTGGTCACTGTTCAGACAGCCGAACTGTAAAAGGGGAGATCACAGCACCAAATCCCTCCACAGCCACACTAGCTCACTGTCAGGCCTCAAGCTAAAGATTGGTGACATGTGCCTTAGGAGGGACATGTATGCACGTTGTTGTCATCCTGAGCCTAGTCAGTACAGTGCTGGGAAACCTGTACCTTGGGAGGGACATGCATGCACATTGCTATCAGCCTGAGCCCAGTTAGTTGAATGGTGGGAGCCTGTACCTCTCTGAGGGAGCTGCATGCACGTTGTTGTCAGCCTGAGCCTAGTTAGTGCAGCAGTGGGAACCTGTACCTCAGGAGGGACATGCATGCACATTGTTGTCAGCCTGAGCCCAGTTAGTTCAGCGGTGGGAACCTGTAACTCATGAGGGCGATGCATGCACGTCGTTGTCAGCTTGAGCCTAGTTAGTGCAGCGGTGGGAACCTGTACCTCATGAGGGAGCTGCATGCACATTGTTGTCAGCCTGAGCCCAGTTAGTGCAGCAGTGGGAACCTGTACCTCATGAGGGAGATGCATGCACGTTGTTGTTAGCCTGAGCCCAGTTAGTGCAGCGGTGGGAACCTGTACCTCGGGAGGGACATGCATGCACATTGTTGTCAGCCTGAGCCTAGTTAGTGCAGCAGTGGGAACCTGTACTTCATGAGGGAGCTGCATGCACGTTGTTGTTAGCCTGAGCCCAGTTAGTGCAGCGGTGGGAACCTGTACCTCGGGAGGGACATGCATGCACATTGTTGTCGGCCTGAGCCTAGTTAGTGCAGCGGTGGGAATCTGTACCTCATGAGGGAGCTGCATGCACGTTGTTGTTAGCCTGAGCCCAGTTAGTGCAGCAGTGGGAACCTGTAACTGAGAAGGACATGCATTCACATTATCAGCTGCCTTAAGTGGGCTCATGTTTTGGTTTGTAGAGCCATGCCAGACCCTTGGCTAGTCTGTCTTAGAAACATAGACAGTGCCGGCAGTAAAAGACTGATGGTCCATCCAGTCTGCCCATGATTCCCTATCTATCTCTGGTACCTAATTTTCAGCCAGGTATTGGCCTCACTATTCTCCCAATTCTCCTTCCTGTTACTATTGCTCTGAGCAGCCACTATAGCCTTCACTCTGTCCCATCTGTGCCTGAAACCATTTAGGGTTTTGGCTCCTGCCACCATGGCTGGCAGACTATTCCAAGGTTTCACCACCCTTTAATAAAATATTACTTCTTTTATATCCCTCTTGAACCTTCCCCCTGTTAGTTTTCACTTGTGCCCTGTGACCTTCAACTTGTATTTGTGGTAAATTACTCCTGGTCTTCATGGCAGTTGGAATTTATCTGGCTTGCCCAGCTATGCCTTGAGCAAGTCACTGAGCTGTGACAAAACTGGGTAGAAACAAGACCTCACTGAAAATGAGATGGTGAATCTCAGGGCTATCCTGGACCAAAAAAAAAAAAAAAAAGGCCTCAAGCAGCACTCCACCAATGCTGTCTTAAGGCCCAAATGTTTGCCATCTCTGCCAGTAGTGCTTTGTGATCTTGCGTGAGGAAGAGATGTTTGTCATTCGGGCCTGCGGTGTGTGACTGTTAAGACTGGATTGGCGGTATGCTATGTCCGGGCTTTTTTTTTTTATTATTATACTTGTCACATTGTGGGTGAGTTTTCTGACTAAGGGGACGTGGGTGGTGATGGTGGTGAACCAGAGATGGGGAGGAGAGTTTCTTTTTTACACTAGCCCACATGGGAAAGTTAGGAGTCATCACATTGGCCCAAGGCAGTTTGCAGGCCAGTAAATATATGTTAAAATGGGCCAATGGTATATTGCCAGATAGTGGTTTATCGCAAACTAGTGATACGGTACAACAATGATTTATTTTTTTCTCCCCTGCATTTCTAAAAATACACAATTGCATGATGTTGGATAATTCAGCTGTTCAGCTTGGGAGGTGTAGGTTTTAAAGTGAAGCAGCAATTGGACTATTGTATTTTTAGTGGTTCATTTTCATCTGCTTTTGTTTGGGGGTTTGTTGACTGCTTTGTACCCAATTGTGTAGCTCGGAGGAGCCAGCTAGAGCCCAGGGTTCTCAGAAGCACGAGGGGGTGGGCCAAGTGACTTAATGAACTGTTAGCTGCATTGTGTATAAATGTTATTATATTTTGAAATGTTGTCCCAGATTCTGGATAAAAAAAATCTACCCTCTCATTGCTTCAGTGTGCACGGCTTAAAAATGGGTACAGCCAGGACCCACTGAAAATGAGATTGTTGCATTTCATCTCTACAATCCTGGGTTAATAAATTGGTTGAAAAAACATTAAAGGGACACTGTCAACCTTTTTTGCATCACATCATTTTTGGGTAAAAACCCACATTTTATGATTGCTTACCTTCTCTAAAATTCACTGTTGTTGCCGTCCCTAGAGCAAAGGAGGGGGAGAGAGGTGATATGATCGAAACATTGAAACACCTTAAGGGCATTAACAAGGTGAAAGAGTCTAACATGTTTCAATATAAAAAAAAAATAGCAGGACAAGAGGACACAGCATGAGATTAGAGGGAGGCCATTTAAGGGGTAATGTGAGGAAGTTCTTTTTCACAGAAAGGGTGGTGGATGCATGGAATGGCCTACCTCGGTAAGTGGTGGATATGAATACCATGCAGGGCTTCAAACAGGCATGGAATAGGCATATGGGAGTGTAACCCCTAGATGGCGCTATCCCAGGGGCTACTACCCCTGCCTGATTTGCCACTAAGAGGTTGAGGGGCCTGGATCCAATAGCGGGTGCCTCCACCCAGAGGTCAGGGTTTGCAATAGTTAAACTTACTTGGTCACAGCCCTCTGGGACACTGCAACCCCCCTTTCTTCCCACTAGTGGCCCACACAATATATCAGAATTACCTTCACAGTATACACTTACCCCAGGGCTGGTTCAGGCACCGGGACCTCCTGTAAAATAAGATACAGTGCAACAATCACAGTACAATACTTTAACATAGACAAATACCTCCGGCAGTCTAACTTTGCTGAAACAAGCAGCTCTGATTTATTTAGCGGGAATATAACAAGGACAGGGGGAAATCAGGTTAATTAGCTTATCACTTTACTATTCACCTATGGCTCTGTATATATTTTTCCCTACCAGTTACTGTCCCTGGTACCCAAGCCCTAGTGGCTAGTCCAAACCGTGGCAGCTGGTAGGGGCCCTTTCCCACAGAGAAAAGAAAATTAGTTTAAACAGTCAGCAGTACAGTGATTCCATTTGGATTTATTGTGCAATTCAACAGGAGCGACTCTGAATTAGTACTCACGACCTCCAAACAAGATAGGGTCCTTCAATGTCAGCAGGGCTACTCCTGAGCTCCACGAGTCTCCTCACACATTTATATGGCAAAAGAAAGTACTATACCAGGCAGGCTGCTTCTCTATCCGATCGCAATTACTGCACAATACCCGGAGAACACACAGCAGATTCAGTTCCTGACAGACCGAAGTGCAATTCAGCAATTTCTCCAGTCTTCTACAGGGTGAGCCTGGTTTCTACTCTTCAGATATCCTTTAATTCTCTTCACAGGACTGATTCAGTCCTAACAAGCAGTTACACAAGCTGCAGACCGAACTCTGGGCCTTACACACGCTTCCCGACTAAACTGCACTGAAGGAGCACAGGTTCCTTTCTCCTTCACTGCCAGAGCTAAAACTGAAACTCCAACAGACAAAACCGGCACTTCCTTTGAGTTCCTCCCAGTTCTTGACTGGATTGGCTGTCACTCACAATAGACTGCTCCTGTTGGTCCAAAAGGCGCGAAGTCTAAACTACATCTCCAGAGTCACTGCCCATATAATCCTCTTGTGGCTGGCTCAGATTATGAGTCCAAGTTCTGATTCGCTCAAGGCACCATTTTGAGCTAGCTTACCCCACACTGATTGGTCCAGTTCAGCAGTTCAAAACCAGAATGGGGAACTAGGCAGACACAGTTCTGACTGCAAAGAAAGCAGGTTAGACAAACTGTAATTTCATTATTACTCTAAATGATTTCTGGCAAACAGTTACATCTTTCAGATAGGTTCCTTTGCACTCCTGGTGACTGCAAAATGGAGTGAATTGGCAGCAGCTCGAGTGGTACTCAAACAGAGAAGCACACAGTCCCCCATACAAACTAATTATGTCTGCAAGCAGACAGCTCTTTAAAGAGACAGTACCAGAGGCTCTAAAAACACTCACTGATAAATGGCTTAAACGCCAAACACCATTCAGGCTTGGAGCATTCAAGCAAGTTCCTGGAAGTCTTTTGGGAACCCCCATTTGCAGGGGGGTTACAGGAGCAATATAGATAAGTATGAATAGATTGCCATTGACAGAGCAAAGGCCAGTGGCACATTTATAAGGTAGAAAAAGAAATGGGCAGACTGGATGGGCCTTGCGGTCCTTATGTGCTGTCAGCTTCTATGTTCCTGGTTGTTTTACCTGCTTCCTTGCTTATTAGAACTGAAATGCATGGTAATGTACAGCTATACCCAGCCTTGTTTTGCTTCAGATCATCGAACTACTCTTACTGCATACTCCTAAACAGTAGAAACACCCCAGACAGTGCAGCCATGCATGATACAATATTTTCCTCTACTCCCATTGCATAATGAGTGGCTGGATGGTGTTTTGGGGCGGGGGTCCTGAGTGCAGGGAAGATGCAGTGGGACTTGGTCAAGAAATGTAAACAAACCTGTTTTAATGTGGTAACACCAGTATGGTAGGCACTCAGCTTTTCACTTGTTAAAAGAAAAAAGGGATCAGACTCAAACTGCCAGCTGCATAAACAGTCTCAATATAATGTGAACAATCAAATGTTTTTTTTGTTTGTTTTTTAAAACTAGGGACAGTGTAAGGCCTAAGAGGGTTGACAGTGTCCCTTTAAGGTCCTGTGCAGATAGTTTTCTAACACGCTAGATAGGTAGAGCACGTGCATGAAATACACAACTTGTCATGTAATAAGACTTTTAATGTAGAAGAGATTTAAAACTTTTCAAACAACATGAAGTCTTGCTGTATTCTGACAAATTGCAGTGAGGTCCAACCTTCGAACTGACCTGGAGATGAAAGAGTTAACTTTCCATGCCAGGCATGGAACGCTGAGCTCGAGCTCGGTTGAGACTCTGTCTGTTGCTGTTTGAACTCAAACCGTCAGATTCTTTACTCCGCCTCACTGAACAGTTGCTCTGGAGATTTCTCCTTTGCTCGGTTCAGTTTGTCAGTTAAAGTACAGTTTTTCTCGGTTTTCGACCGAATTTAAACCGCAACCTATCGGTTCAGTCTCTGTCTGTGGTATTCGTGAGTACTAGATAGGTTTATTTTTGTTGTTATTCTGTGTGGAACTTGTAAACGCGGGATCGGTTCGGTTTGAACCAATCAGGTTGTTTAAAAGTTTTTATTTCTACTTTTAGTGTGTGGTTACCGGTTCTTATCGGTTCTAAAAAAAACCGACTTATTACGTTTTTTTCCACGACCTATAATGCGG
Organism: Neoceratodus forsteri; assembly: GCA_016271365.2. NCBI lineage: Eukaryota > Metazoa > Chordata > Ceratodontiformes > Ceratodontidae > Neoceratodus > Neoceratodus forsteri. Next base: position 361,587,218 of record CM028137.1, read on the forward strand.
TTAGGAACCGATAAGGGTGTCTTGCCTGGCGGTTTGCCGAAAAAAGGGTAAGTTTTTGGTTAGGACTGGTCATGTCTGAGAAACCCAAAAGAAAAACCGGGACCACTGGGTTTCAGCACTGTACTGTGTGTGGGGAAGTCTTTGCTAAGGCTGATCCCCACACCACCTGTGTTTATTGCCTGGGGTTTGACCACCTCAATTCAGACTGCCAGATTTGTAAAATTTTCCTGCAGCTACCCTAGAAAAAGAGTTGGTAGTCTCAGGAAAGGGAGGCAAAAAGTCCGCTGACCCGATGTGCCAGCTCCGGTTCGGTTCCAACAACCAGAAGGAGTGCCTCTGACCAGGCTAAACTTCTTCAGGCAAAAGGAGAACTGATTCCAAGGAATCGGTTCCAGTTAAGAGAACAAGAAGGGATAAATCAGCTGGTGTGGATCCAAAAGTTTCTTCTCCAACTGCTGATGAAATAGCCAAAGCGATAAAAATTGTTCAGTCGCTGTCCCCGGTTCCGACCAAACCGGCACCATCAGGAAGGCGCTCGGTTCGGTCTATTCCACCGGTTCCAGATTATGATTTAGAGGAATTCTATGAACCGGAGGAGGAGGAAGGAGAGTATGAGGAAAGTGAATGTGATTATGAAAGTCCGGATGTGCCCATTGACCCGGACATCTCCCCAGACAGACCTTCAGGAGTGTCTCCTCCTAGGCTTTCTGAGTCCCCCTCCCATTTCATGTTTTACAAGAAAGTGGCTGAAACTCTTCAGCTTCCTATGGAAGAAGCTGTGGATGACCAGGAGGAGCCTGACTATGTTGAAATGATGGATATCCCAGAGTCCAGGAGGCTGTCTATTCCCCTTCATAAGTCTTTTGGGAAACAGACAATGAAAATTTTAAAGACTCCTAATTCCTACCTCCATGGATAAGAGAATGGACAAGAGGTATACTCTGTCAGGCTCAGATACGGGAGTTCCTTGCCCAGCAATGCAGCCATGTTAGTAGTGCAGGCTGCAGCCTGTGCATAGGCTAATATACCATTGGCTTCACACCCCAGATAGTGACTCCAGGAGGATTGATGCCATGGCAAAGAAACAGTACATGGCAGCATCCTTAGCTCAGGCAGGCCAATTATATGGCCTATACAGCTAGATATCAGAAATCTAGATGGGACACTGTAATGGCTTTAGCTAAACAGGTACCTGGCCAGCTTGCCAAGGAGCTGGAGCAGGCTGCTGATGGTATTGAGGCATCCAAGGTGCAATTCCATGCTGCAGTGGACTCCAGTGATGTTTCATCTAGAGTCATGGCTACATCTGTGGCCCTTCGTAGGATGGCTTGGCTCAGATGTACTAGCCTGTCTCAGGATACCCAGACTAAGGCCATGGATTTTCCTGTTGTGGGTAATTCTCTGTTTGGGAGCAAACAGAGAACTACATGAAGAAAATGGATGAGTACAGGACCACCTATAGGAGTGCTCAGGCCAAGGAAAGGCAAGCCACTCCTCAGAGGCAGCAACCCAGGGGCAGGGGCAGGCCTTTTCATAGGCCTTTCTACCAAGCCCAGACCTCCCCTTCTGCTTATGCTCATAGGGGGTTCTTTAGAGGGAGAGGCAGACGGGGTACAAGCAGGCCTGCTTCCACCCCTCAGCCTAAAGTCCCTGCCAAACAGGCACCCTGATGGTTTGCCAGGGCCGATTCTCCACTACCTGGGGCAGGCTGGCTTACTTTGTCCAGGACTGGAAGTCTTTAACATCAGACAAATGGGTCCTGGAAGTAGTAAGCCAGGGACTGGTTCTCAGCTTCAAAAATTTCCAAAGATGAGAACCAGATCCTTTCCACCTGCAGATCCTTCAGAGGCACTTGCCCTAGAGGCAGAGGTCTCTTCCTCTTGGCTCTCAGAGCTATAGAAAGGGTTCCACCCCACACAAAGGGAAATGATTGTACTCAGGTACTTCCTCACCCTCAAAAGACAGGAGAATGGCAGCCCATCCTGGATCTCAGATATTTAAACAAGCACTTTTTGAGCCAAAGTTCAAAATGGTGACTCTGGGAATAATTCTACCCTCTCTAAGGCCAGGGGACTGGCTAGTCTCCCTGGACCTCAAGGATGCCCTATTTTCATATTCTCATCAGAAGCTCCCATTGAAAATACCTCAGGTTCGAGCTGCCCTCAGGTCACTACCAATTCAGAGCAGTGCCCTTCGGCCTAACGTCTGCCTCAAAGGTGTTCACAAAATGCCTGGCAGTAGTAGTTGCCTTCCTAAGAAGGAAAAGGATTTCCATCTTCCCATACCTCGACGACTGGCTCATAGTAGGCCAGTCCCCAGACCAAGTCAAGTTACACCTACAGATAACTCAGCAACTGCTTACTTCCCTAGGTTTCTTTCTGAATCTTTCAAAGTCAATTCTAGAGCCTGTACAACTCCTCACCTTCATAGGCGCAGAGCTAGATACAGTAAAGGCAAAAGCCTTCCTTCCCCTGGACAGGGCAAGGACCGTTATTTCACTGGCTCTGCATTCACCCTCCAGGTGTCTCGACCAGCAAGGCATTTCTACAGCTCCTGGGGCACATGGCCGCCTACAGCAGTGGTGCAGGGAGCAGATTTCAGATGAGGGACATTCAGTTCCACTTGAGAGCCTTTTGGTCTCAGAAAAAGGATCCTCTGACCAAACTGATTCCAGTGACTCGAACCCTGATCCAGGCTTTGCAGTGGTGGCAGGATCAGGACAATCTAAGACAGGGAGTTCCTTTTCTCACTCAGTCTCACTCTCTGATCCTCACTACAGATGCCTCCATCTTGGGGTGGGGAGCCCACTTGGGAGACCTGACCACCCAAGGATTGTGGTCTCCTCAGGCATCTCTGCTTCACATCAATCTATTAGAACTCAGAGCAGTGTTTCTAGCCAAATCTGTTCAGAACAAAGCAGTTCAGATCAGGACAGACAATACCACCACAATGTGGTATATCAACAAGCAAGGGGGCACTCTGTCTACAGCCTTGTGCATGGAAGCAATGAAGTTATGGTCTCTGGCCTATTCCCTGAACACCTCTCTTACAGCAGTACACCTCCCAGGCAAGGACAATGTCCTGGCAGATGCTCTCAGCAGGATATCTCAGGGCCATCATGAATGGTCACTGGATCCCCTGGTTTTGAAGGTGATATTCTCCAGATGGGGCACTCCACAGATATATCTTTTCGCAGCCCCAGACAATCACCAACTTCCCCTCTTTTGCTGCAGGCCCCCAGTGTTGGGCTCAGTCCCCCTGGATGCCCTGGTTCTCAATTGGGAAGGGAAGTTCCTGTATGCTCTCCTTCCTCTCCTGTTCAAGGTGTTAGTCAAAATCAGGTCTCAACCCTGCAAGGTGATTCTGATTGCTCCAGACTGGGCCAGACAGCCCTGGTACCTCTCCTGTTGTCCTTAGCAGTCCACCTTCCCTGTTTCTTCCCAGGAATTACAACCTGTTAACCTGTGCTCAGGGAGGGTTTGGTATCCAATCTCAAATCTCTCAATCTCAAGGCCTGGCTCTTGAAGAGTTAGAGTTTGCTGATTTACACCTTTCTAAAGGTGTTATGGATATCCCAAAGGCTTCTCGGAAGCCTTCCACCAGAAGCACTTACAACTCCAAATGGAAAAGATTCTCCATATGGTGCTCTGGAAAGCATATTTCTCCAGAGTCTGCTGGCCTGCCCACAGTCCTTGACTATATGGTTCATCTTAATAGCTTGGGACTCAGACCAGCTACTCTAAGAGTGCATCTGGCAGCTGTCTCTGCTTTTCTTTCAGCAGGTAAGCCTTCTTCCCTTTCAGCTCATCCTGTATTCTTTAAGTTTTTCAAGGGATTACTTCATACCAATCCGCCATTCTGGGACCCTGCCCCTGTTTGGGACCTTAATGTTTGCATAGCTCAGCTTATGCAACCCCCTTTTGAGCCTTTGTCCCCAGCAGAGCTTAAGTACTTGACTTGGAAAACTGTTTTCTTGGTGGCCATCACTTCTGCCAGGCGCATGAGCGAGATACAAGCCCTATCAGTGGAGCCTGATTTTATCTCTTTCCATAGAGATAAGGTGGTCCTCAGGACTAACAGGAAGTTTTTACCTAAGGTGGTTTCAGACTTCCACCTAACCAGTCTATGTCTCTTCTTCTTTCTTCACTGACCATTCCTCCTCTGGGTGAGAGGAGGCTGCACAGTTTGGATGTGAAAAGGGCCCTTAGCTACTACATAGAGCGTACCAAGGGTCATAGGTTTGACTCCCTCCAACTGTTCCTCACTTATGGTGAGGTTGGTAAGGGAAAACCTGCCACTAAAAGGTCCATTGCCAGGTGGATTGTCTCTTGTATTCAATTTTGCTATGAAAAACTAGGCAAGATTCCACCCTCAGGCCTGAGGGCTCACTCTACCAGAGGTTCAGCTGCTGCCAGGGATATTCCTATCTTAGAGATATGTCAAGCAGCTACCTGGAAAACAGTTCACACTTTCACCAAGCATTACTCTCTGGATATCCAGGCTAGAAGTGATGCTCGGTTTGGCACAGCAGTGCTTCAGAGCCTATTTCCTAGGTAGGTTCTGTCCCTCCTCCATGGAGGTACTGTTGGTAGTTCAGATTTCATGAATACAGCAAGACTTCATGTTGTTTGGAAAAAAAAGTACCACCTTAGTAATGTTGTTTCTTTTAATGGATTCTGCTGTATTCTGACCTCCCCCTGCCTTCCCCTCTCAGAACCTTTGTTTTGGGATGTGGGTGGGCAGTAGCAGTGTTGGCACTCAAGAGGTGCCCCACCTTTTATTTATCACCCCTTTACTTTGGGTGAGTGGGTGTTGTGTTTGTTTCATTTTTTGGGTTTCCTGACTTGTGTCTTTGTTTTGAAATCAAAAAATCTGTTTATTATGTTTAATAGCCAGTTGGCTAGTGTAGGTTTACAGCTTCCACACAGGACTCTCAGTGAGTTTAGCTCGAAAAGATCTGACGGTTTGAGTTCAAACAGAAACAGACAGAGTCTCAACCAAGCTAGAGCTCAGCGTTCCATGCCTGGCATGGAAAGTTAACTCTTTCATCTCCGGGGCAGTTCGAAGGTTGGACCGCACTGCAATTTGTCAGAATACAGCAAGGCTCCATTAGAAGAAATAACATTACTTAGGTGAGTAATTTTTTTCTTTTTTGCTATGCCCCCTTCTCTCCAGATAGCCTTTCTCCTCAGGATCTCCAGGCACCCCCCATCCCTCTGCTTCTCCCAGACATGGCCACCTGTCTCCATGGATCCTTTATTGTAGCTGCCAGGCAGGTTCGAGGTGGGGGAATGTACCTCTGAACATCTCTGGGTCAGGTGGTGCCACACGCTGGGGAGGCTGGGTCTCTGATGTACTGGGTTCCATCATCACGGAGGTGCTGGGGCTGTTTTTCCTGTTTCCTATCCTCCCCTGGGGACATTGCATACTCGGACATCAAGGTGTGCCCACACACCCTGTGCGCATGTCCACACGCTGATGTCAGCGATGTCCCCAACCTCCGCTCAGTCCTCCAGTGATCATTCTGGTGGTGAGTAACGCAGCAGACTGAACCCTCCCTCCCCGGAGGAGAGCGTCCTCTGGGATGCTTAATCCTCCCCTCTCCGGCTAGCCACTGATGGCCCAAGCTTGTTCTTGAACTCAGGCCACCAGCATCATGAGCAGTAATGCTACCGCTGAGCCGACGAGCCTGCTCAAAACATTCCTAAGAGTAAGATGCTATGAGCTGCCCATTAGTTTAATGTTGTGCTGCTTATCTACTGAATTTCAAATGCTATTTACACAATTTTATTTTTGCAGGCCCTGCAGTGGTCTCGCTTTGCCAGGCTTTGTTTGCCAACCTGTGGGTACTTGCAGCCCTGTTCCTTTCAGACAGCCCTCATCGCACGAACTTACCGACCAGGGCAGCAAATATGTGGATTCTGCATAAACAGCACGACCACACAACCACTGGAGAAATCTGCAGAGCCCCAGCCAAGTCGCACTTCGAACAAGCGTGATGTTGAGCACCGGCCTATCTCTGAATTTGTAGAGGATCTCCAACGTCGGATTGTTGCACAGACAAGGTCAGCTGTGGATAGTACTAGGTTGGAGAAGGTTGTTAAGCCACTTCTGGACATGGGTTTTGACCAGACCCAGGTGAAGCTTCTATTTGATATGAATCCCAGCCTGGCAGCAATGCCTCCACCTCAGAGCCTATCGATGGCCTCAGCTCTCACTCTTTTGGGTCTTAATGCCAGCAGCGTGTTGAAGATCTTGGCAAAGTGCCCTGAGCTCTTCAGGGTGAAGGAGAAAGACCTGCAGCCTCGCATCGATAACCTAAGAAAGCTTGGACTAGTGGAAGGTAAACAGTACTTACAGGCAGTCTGGACCAGTGCCATCGGGGGTGGGGACAATAAAGGACTCCCTTCTGATTTCATTCATAGAGGTTGAAATTGATTGTTCAGCCACATGGGATGTGGTATTCTCACCTCCTACCAGCAGACTGAGAAACTTCACCTTTGCTGCCTCCAGTCTGTTGCGAAATCACCTCTAGGCTGTTCCCTTCTGCCCAAATTATGCAGTTACCCACACATTACAAAGCACAGACATGGGAACCCTTATTCACTTCAGACACTCTTATCCCTGCTAGCTCAGTGTCAAATGATCCAAATAAGTCACAAATGGCTCAGATAAAAAATATTTAATTGTATCTACAAATTATAAATCGCTAACATGATTTCAACAAACCAGGGCGCAGAGTCAGTGTACCTCTTATCCTGTGTGTAGTGCGCTCTCATGCAGGAGTGCAAGGAGAGAGCACTCCACTTCAGCACCAGAGGAGGACAGTACAATAAAATAAAAAAATAAATGTTATTATGAAATCATTGACACTAAAGTGATTTATAATAAGATAATAGGGCTTCTGACTGAAGTCTTTTATGGTATAAAAGACTCCTCCTGAGGTTTGGACAGAGAGAACCATTCGGCTTCACTTGACAGTCTTCTCACCAAGTCCTCAGGCTTGGCGTCTCTTATACCATAAGAGACATCCCTCAGAGGCCCTATTAACAAAAACATATGTAATAGATAACCCACTCTTAGGTGTGCGGTCATGCTTTGATAGACGCACGCCTTGGTGTGCGTTGTACACATGAGGCCACAGGCTGAGTATGTCAACCACCCAAGGTGTGCATATATCAAAGCGTGACAACACACCATAGAGTGGGTTATCTATCTTATAAAATGGCAAAATTGTTTTGGAAGGGGGTAAAAGTGCAGGTGTGCGTTGGTTCTCTGATATATGCACGGTCCTGTGATGTGTTTTATACAGTCAGAACTTTGGATATGGATATTGATTCTTTATCCATTTGATAAATACATGTATATAAAATGGATAGGAAAAATTATCTGTGCTGGTTGGTTGAAACACATCACATGACTGTGAGTATATCTGAGCACAACCACTCAGAGTGGGTAATCTATTACATATATGTATACGTGTGTTGTATGTACATAGGTATATAGATGTGCACATGTTTATACATGGATGATCTTTAGAGAAATTTAAAATTACTAGGGACCAGACTGTAGAGATGCATTAACTGAAAAGAGGCTAAATTAAACTGAATTCTACATTGTCTAACCACGTAGGTTATGGCAAAATACTTCTCACACAGAATGACTTTTCCAACAGATCACTAAGTAGTAGGAAAATTCTTACCTGTTACAGTCAGATACAGAGTTCACTCAGAGCCCTGTTGTTTCTCTTTAGGCTGACTGCCCAGCTCTGACCATCTGCAAGTTATACTGAAGCTAGCCTTTCCCAGCATTCTAGATTTGGATTATAAATGACCATTTTCCAAGAAATAGACCTATCTCTCGGAAAGTGTCTGGTATGTCTGATTTAGAAAGATTGTTCCCCTAAGACCTGGTCTGAGACCAGGTGGGGTTTAAATCCTGATTCCCCCCCCCCCCCATTTTTTTTAAACTCAGATTCCGCAGGAGTAGTGCTCCATGACTGTGTGGTATTGGAACAGGTTATTTACATTAAAGTTGTCCCAGTGGTGCAGATGGTTGAGGCACTAGATGCCTCATCTACTGCCAGACTGGTGACCCAGGTTCAAGGCCTGGGCCATTGTGGCTGGTCGGGGGGGGGAGGATTGAGCATCCCAAGGGATGGTGTCAGTGCAGTACTACCACCTAGGCAACTACAGGTGGTAGTGGGCTTGGAATCACTTGCTGGGTGGGGACACCGGTGACAGCACTTCATGCTTGTGTGCCAACTTGTGTACCGTCCTGAAGCCAGTGTCCCAGGAGAGAAAATCCCAGACAAAACACTGATGAGTGGTCCAGCGACAGGGCCCTCCCTCCACAAACCAGATCTGTTCTCAGGCATGTAAGAGGGGACCTGCCAACCCCATAGGGGAAGGGGATGAAGGTTGAACCTGGACCCTGGGATGCTGGGTGATGGGGCAGGGAAGGGTCGGACTAGAATAACAAGGCTTGTACTGGAAAAGCATAAACAAATTGACAAATCCTATGCTAAAGGGTGTAAACTGCTAAAAATAAACGAAGTGCAAGAAAGAAAGAAATTGGTCTCAGACACGGTCTTTAGGGAACAATCTATATAGAGCAATATGTCCCAGGAACCTACTAGAGAGAGGCTGCATGAATTACAACATCTCATTAACATTTCATCTGGCTTTTGCTTGCAGGACCGTGGGTTCCCTTCCTTGGTCCATGATGCTGCTTGGGGCGACAGGAGCTGATGGAGCTGTCCCATGGACGGTCCTCCGGCTCCAGATGGGGTTCACTGCACTTCTCGCTAAATGGCTACCCTTGGTGGCCCATGGGGATGGAAAACCATTCAGCAAGGAATGCTTCTAAGGTAGTTTCATCTCCATCGTGGTCATTGAGGCTAAACTGGGGGCCCATTGTTGGAAGGGCACAGTCATCAGGTCCTGCCCCAGTGACTGCAGTCTCAGTCCATGGAGACCTGCTCCACAGTGACAATGGTACAGACTGTTAACAGGTTTGACTATAGGGTGACTTGTCCTCTCTACCCACTATTCAGGGACAGATTAGTAGGATCCATGGAAATGGTCATGAGAGAAGGAATAGGCCTATCAGTAGCACAGCTGCATCGCTGTCAGCTGGGGAGCCTGCCTGAATGTGGTTCAGAGCCCACAGACTGCCCCAAGGATGGACTGTCTGGCTAGCCCTTGCTGGATCTCAAAGGAAGGACAGGTAAGAGTGGCAGGGTGCCGGACGTAAATAGGGAAGAAGAAGAAGAAGGAAACTGGAAGAATGAGGGATGATTAAAAAAAAAAAAAAAAAGATTTTATTCGGATTTAAACAGGAGATGATGGACTCCTTTTCCCACTGTTTGTGCAGATTGGCTTACCTCTGGGGCCCTTAGAATCCGTCCCAAGCTGTGGAAGTGTGATACCCACAGTGCAGGGCTGGTGCAAACAGGAGGGGGTTGCGTACACCATACACTGTTAACAAAGAGCCAGGGTACCCTGGCACTCAATGGAAACGGAACACATTCTAACACACAGGGAGCTCCAAAGATACAGAGATTTATTTCACTAATTGTCAAGTCAGAAAAACTTTGGTGCTCACAACAAATGGGACTGGAGCAGCTGGAGCAGCTTGCCACTTGCCTTTTGTTGTGAGTACTGTTTTGGGTTTTTTAATTTTTTGCTTCACATTACTAAAATAAGTCTTTGCGTTTTTGGGGCTCACTGTGTTTTGGATTGTGTTCCATTTTCATCAAGTGCGACGGTACCTTGGCACCTTAGTATCACCTTGCAGTAGCAAACTATATAGCTGCAATGCTATTATGGGAAAAGGCAATCTCATTGTTAAACACTGTCGGGGTGGTCATGGGGGGGTAGCACATGCTTTCAGAGCCCTTTGAAGTTTCCTAGATGGGTTCCCAGAACTTAGATTCACTACGTCATATTTGGTATGCAAGGATTAACAATCAGAAAAAATAACCAGTAATCAGTAACAGAAAAAGAATAGTATTTCCATCTTAGGAGATGAGGGTGTCACAGCCATCTCCAGCAGGGTCTGAAACTGGCACCAGCCAGGTATTAGTAGATGTTACATCTTGCCTGTACAGCTCTCTTGTAACAAGCCCTACTGACTTGTATTGGAAGATGGCAGCAACTAGAATAAGAGATGGAAAACTGTCAGTAGAAGGCGGTAATTCTAGCAAGGGTTTCTGTTGACATCGTAAACCACAGAAGTGAAGCCGAGCCAAGGTGGAGTGACAACTCTAGTTTCCAGCGGTTTCCTGTTTGTTATTTTTTGTAATATTTATATGGCACTGGATCTAATCCAGTCAGTCAGTGCGAAAATGGCTATATGTCTTAGTCCACGTATTGTCGTTTCATTGCACTGCTCATCCGATGTAGTTGATGTCGGCCAAACCATTGCAACACAGCGGGGAAGCACAGAAACAAAAAAGGGAGACATCTCAAACAAATAGAAGTTTCAGGTAAATCCATAATCGCGTTATGGTGATCCATTGCCATGTAATATGATTATGGATATACAAACTGACTCTTACTTCGAGAGTGCTCTTGCTGTAGGCAGTAACCATAAAGACTGAATTGCCAGGTGCTAGGACCAGTGGAAAACTTAGCTAGCGGCGTCTGCCGGGGGACCTCCCACCCGACATCATTTGCCCCACATCAGCCCAATGGTATATAGTGGGTGGTCCCCACGCCCCCACTTCCAATTCTTTCCTGCCATCGACCTGCGCATGTTGGACCTTGTGGAACGCTGCTACAGTCAACTGCCATTTTTGATAAGTAATACCTTTCAATTTTCTTTTTTTCTTACAAAAATCAGTAATTTCAACATCAGATTGCATGTCTTTTCAACTTCATCAGAGTCCCACAAGAACAAGTGCACCTACGGCAAGCAGATACTGGAGAAAGACAGCCATACCTTGTGTCTCTTGTGCCTTGGGCCTGACCACGACACCGAAGACTGTGGGGCCTGCTGGAAGTTCAACGAGGTCACACAGAAATGCCATCAGCAAGTCCTGGAAGCCCACCTTTTGAAACAAAAACTGGCTTCAGTGGAAAAGGAGCTGTAGCAGGTGTGGAGCACTTCATTTCCCGGGGGCTCTTCTGGCTCACACTCTTCCAAGCAGAAGAAGCACAAGCAGGACAAGGACCAGGATCGGTCTCCCTCCAGGCTGCAGCTGTCTTCCGAGACCGCGGCTGTTGAGCAGCCCTCTACCAGTACACGAGGCACCACTCTGGCCAAGCCTGCTCCTCCAGCTACGGAACAGCTTTTGCGCCCCACACACACACACACCACCTGAACTGGTAACTGTTCCGGTGGGGATTCGGAGGTTAAGTCCACCCTTAGGCTCTTCAAACCTTAACCAGGTCTAAGTCAGTTGGTTTGGCTGATAAGTTGGACACTGGCTCTGCCAACAGCCACACAGCCCCAGTGCTCACGTCGGACCCCAGCTCGATGTCTGCACCGGTTCTTCAGACCAGCACCCGCGTCTCCTTCGGCCACAGCTGCCCCATGAGGAATCCCCTCTCAGGACTGTCCTACGGTGGGGCCCTCAGACTCTTCTTCCCATTCGGAGCCGGGGGAGCTGCCACCTGCTGGCCTGATCGATCAGCCAGCGCTGGGTCTGCCCTACGCCGGACCCTCCCGGGAACCTCCCAGCCAACCCACCTGTGATTCCCTCCATCTGGGCCACCTCCTACACCCCACACACTGGAGGCACCCATCGCTCCGTCTGGGACGACACCAGGTCACCCTGTAGGTCTGCGGCAGGATACCTTGCTACCTGGGCCTTTTGGCCTCCCTTTGGGCCCTCAGCCCCGCCGTCAAGTCCTTCTCCAGGTTACCAGACACCGGGCTACCCTATGCAGGGCCATCCTATGGCAGGCTACCAGACACTGTGTTATCCAGCACTGGGGTACCCTACACCAAGGTACCCAACATAGGGCTATCCACCATCTGAGTATCAACCGCTGGCCTACTTGTAGCCTCCACAGGCTCCTCCACAAGCCCCAGTGGATCATAATGCTTTTTGATTCCTGGTGGAACGAAGCTAGGCACCAGCTAACTTCAGAGTTGGACTGACACCAACTGGAAACAGCTCGCACACCGGTCCGGGCGACCCCTACTCCACAGCCCCTGTCCCCTATCAGGGTCTGTTTCCAAGCTTCCGGACTCACGTTGGATGCCTCCATGGGGGAAGGCCAGGGTGGTGCGCTGGCTGATACTCAGACAGAAGGACCCCCCGTCGAAGGTCTCTGTCTCCCCTCAGGAGCCTTACGCCAGACTCCAAGTCTTACTCTTCCTAGGGCTTTGAATCCCCTCTGCCGAGGAACCCAAGCCTAAGGAGACTCCTTTGTCTCCCCCAGAGGATCCCTCCTTTTTGGACATCCTCTGAAAAATTCAGGAGGCTAATGACTGGAATACCGAAGAGCAAGATCCCCAGAGACTGAGGTTGGCAGAGCATCTTGACCTCCCAGAGCTGAACTCCCCTCCTCATTCCCCCATGGAATGGGCCCTACAACAAAAACTGCACTTTTTTTCCCCATCTACAAGCACTTGATTCCTGTGACTGTAACTGGTCCTCTCCGCCTCCTCTCTTTATATCTCCCAACCTAGTTTTCTTGGTCTCTGAATTGTTGAATGTTGTTAGCCTAATGTCCTTACCTGATCTTGCCATTTCCTGTAAGGATGGTTTCTACTATATGTATTTTTTTTTTTTTTTCTCCTGACCATCGCTGCATGGATATCAGTTGTTTGCATTATATGGTGAATTGTACTGTATCATTTGTATTTCATCACTATTATTTGTATCTCATCACTGTCCTGTTTATTCAACTGTGTATTGTACCCTCTCAGGTCGTGCTTGAAAGTAGGCAGGATTTTTGCCTAATGCACCTACCCGATCAACAAAAGCTAAATAAATAACCATCATCTGTCGCAGCCATTTCCAAGAAGGCGAACAGATTGTACCATGCTCCAGAAGGGAAAGACCACCTAGTTAACCACCCCAAAGCTGATTTAGGGGTTATCGGTGCAGCTCATGACTGCTCTACAAAGCCGAAGCATACGAGTACATCCCCTCCTGATAAGGAGTCAAGGCAACTTGACCAGTTTGGTCAGAAGGTCTACTCGTCCTCCACTTTGGCTTTGTGGGCTCTGAATTATGTAGCCTACATGGTCTGCTATCAAAAGGCCATCCTTGACCAACTGAAAGCAGAATTTTTGGCTTTGCTGGACTCTGAGACCAAGACCAAAATGCAGCAGATGGTCAAGACGGCAGAGATTACCTGCCGTCATACTTTATGGTTGACTTACGATGCTGTCGACGCTTCTGCCAGAAGCACTGCGACTGCAGTTCGTCTTCACAGACATGTCTGGTTACGAGTATCAGGTTTCGCCTAGGATGTCCAAGCATCCATATTAGATGCTCCCTTCAGGGGCTCGGTGCTCTTTGTAGGGGACATCAAGGACATATTGATCAATCTACAGGGAAGGCTCTTCATTCAGTGCACTCCCTCTATCGTACCAGTCCCAAGTCTCGGCCTCCTTTTCACTGGCAGCAAAGGGTCCAGACAAGGCAGCAGCCCGCCAAGCGTCAGGGCAACGTCGGGCTCCCTCATCTGCATCTGTTCCCCCCCCCCCACCAAGTCGAACAGAACTTATGGGTTGGCGCCCCAACCCTTCCTCCACCTCTTGATTCGTGGCCCGCCCCCAGTCCTCCACCCACAGTTCCGGAGGAACCAGTCAGGCGCAGATTTGCCAGCCACCTGTCAGGGTAGGAGGCGATCACTACAGACTGTTGGGTGCTTCAGCTAGTAGCTCAAGGGCACACAATAGAATTCATAGAGAGACCTCCAGAATATCTTCCATGTCACTGTCTGTCATTACCTGCAAGTTCACAGTCTGCTATATTCCCTGCCTGCCACCGCTTTTTCAGGTTTACCTTCCAGGAGGAGCATTTCCAGTTCAAGGCTCTCCCCTTTGGCCTTTCCTCTGCACCTAGGTTGTTCACCAAGTGCCTAGCGGTGGGGGCAGCAGCTTTGTAGTGTCGGGGCCACTGTTTTTTCCCCATACCTCGATGACTGGCTTCTGTCAGCTCTGTCAAGGGCCGACCTGGATGGAGGCTTCTCTAGCGAATACCCTGGACCTGTTCCATGGGGTTGGGGTCACAGTGAATTACCCCAAATCTCACCTCACTCCTTCCCACTGCCTCCAATTCATTGGGGCAGTACTGGATACTTCCCAGTGTCCGGTTTTCCCCCCTTAGACAGGGCAGAAACGCTGTAGAGGCAAGCTCAGCTTGTGGCCTCCAGTCATTTGACAACGGCCAGAACAGTCCTCCGCCTTCTCGGTCTTATGGTGGTGGCCATTCCCACGGTACCCCTTGCCTGGCTGCACATGCAGGTTACACAGTAGACCGTCAGGGTACAGTGGGATCAGAGGTCAGGCAACCTGGATCACAGGGTTCTGGTGTCCAACCCTATGCGAAAGAATCTCCTGTGGTGGCAGGATCTGCAAAATCTCTGCCATGGGGTTCCCTTCTATCCTCCCTCTCCAATTCAAACCCTGACAACAGATGCATCAGGTCAGGGCTGGGGAGCTCGTCTGGGAGATTGCAAAAACCAGGGATCCTGATCTCAGCGGGAGCTCTCCTTGCACATAAACATGCTCGAGATGCGTGCTGTGCTGTATGCCCGCCAGGCATTCCAGCTCCTTCTCCTCTGGGGAGCACTTCTGATCCAGTCAGACAACATGTGTGTGGTCTGGTATCTATACAAACAGGGAGGTACGCGATCGTATCTCTTGTGTAAGGAAGCAGTGTAAGTGTGGTATTGGGCAGTTCCACACCGGTTCCAGCTAACTGCAGTGCACATCCCGGGCGTCCAGAACATCCTAACGGATAGTCTCAGCCGCACTCAGGCAAGGACTCATGAGTGGGAACTGCTTCAGTTGGTGATTGAGGGCATCTTCGACCTTTGGGGTCATCCAGATCTCGATCCATTCACCTGCCCATACAACGCAAAACTAGCCAGTTTTTGGTCGCTCATTCCTGGGCCTGGTGTCTTTTGGCGAGACGCGCTGTCTCTTTGCAGGACAGGGAGGTTCCTGTATGCCTTCCTGCTCTTGCAGAGGGTTTTCCTCAAGCTACAAGTAGAGGGAGCTCAGATGATCCTCATCGCTCCATATTGGCCTCGCTAAATATGGTTCCCTCTGCTCCAGCAGTTAGCAGTGGAGCCTCCGGTTCCTCTATCCCTCTGCCAGGACCTTCTGACCCAGGATCAGGGCAGGCTAGTCTATCCAGACCTCAAGTCCCTTCCCCTTCATGCGTGGTGCCTGCAGATATAGTTGTCTCTCGCTTTGTGGGTCTCTTCCCAGAGTTGCTGAAGTCCTTGTGGAGGCCAGGAAGCCATCTACAAGAACCACCTACGCGATAAAGTGGAAGAGATTTTCTATCTGGGCAGCCTCCAAGGGTTGAGACCCTTTTTCATACCCTGTTCCTTAGGTTTTACAGTATCTGCTCCATCTCTCCGACCTGGGACTCCGCTATTCTTCTTTGAAGGTCCACCTATCTGCCTATCACACTCAAGTGGAAGGCAAAACTTTGGCGTAGTTGGCGGTCTTCCGTACTTTTCTGAAGGGAATACTCCATATGAACGCTGTTCCCCCGTGGAGTCTGAACTTTATGCTTGAGAAGCTCACTCTGCCTCCTTTTGAACCAGCTGCAAGCTGCGACCTGTGCTAATTGTCTTGGAAAGCGCTGTTTTTTTACTTCTCAAAGGATTTCCGAGCTTTAGGCTCTCGTATAAGGAGCCTTATTTGATTTTCCACAGAGACTGGGTGGCTCTGCGTAGAAATCCTAAGATCTTACTTCGAGTTGGAGCTCTTGCAGCAGGCAGTACCATAAGGATTATGACAACAGGCACTAGGACCACATGGAAAATTTCTAGCCAGCAGTATCCAGTGGGGACCCCATCCCCTGACGTCAGTCCGCCCCCGACGTCCGTCAGTGGTAAGAAGGGGGTGGTCCCCAGTCCCACCTCTGTTCTTTTTCTGCCATCGACCCATGCACATTGACTACATTGACGTCTCATTGCTACTGTTGACCGCCATTTTCTACGCTTCGCTCACCCTTTTGTATTACCATTTTCAGCTGAGTTTTTCTGTTTTATGTTTTTACTTTCATGTACAGCCGAACGGCTGAAGTCTAAATGCGCCTGTGGAAAATAAATCCTGGCCAAGGACAGCCACTTGGCTTGCCTTTTCTGTTTGGGCCTAACTACAACTCTTGACGCTTGCCCGCACTGCCGAAAGTTCAGTCGCCACACCCAGATCCGCCGCTTGAAAACTCTTAATACCTACCTCATGGAGCAGCAACTCCCTGCCCTCCAGGAGAAACCAGTGGGCTTCTCGTTGTCTTCTTCCACCCACAGGTCTCCAATTTTCCCACAAAGATGAGAGGACCAGTGGGAAGCACCATCACCGGGAGAAGGAAAAGCATAGGTCTAAATCCCATTCCCGGTCTCTGCACTGGAAGGGTAAGTCGTTCTGTGTGCACTCCCATGGGAGAGCGGACTCTGCTCCCCCAGTAGGCCTCTCCTCTTCTGGGCTGCCGTTTTTGAATGCTCCTGCCTTTATTCAGACTTTGGGCGGCGGTCCTTCAGGTCCTGGGTCTTCAGGTCCTTCCCTGAGCCTTTGGCCCTTCCGTCAGGTCACAAGGACCGAGACCAGGGACTCAGCCAAGTCTTCCAGCGGCAAGAAGTCTGCCGGACGTCCGGCCTACATGCCTCCATCGTCAGGCACGTTCTCCAGCTCTGACGACATACATGGGTGTCAAGAGCACTCTCGTCACTCTAAAGATCACTCCCCCAAGAAGCGGTCATCAAGACTCCAGGCCCTGGCATCCGCTTCTTTCTTGAGTCCACTCGGGTGACATCTCCCCAAAGCAAGTAACTGAGCTGATGGAGGAGACCCTGTCGCATGGGGGCACTGCACCCATGCTCCCACCTCGTTCCCCAGAGGACCGTCCACCAGCCAAGCTGGCATCCTCAGCCCAGTCTCCAGGGGGTGGTCGTCGGATGTTCCAGATACACCAGACCTGACAAACAACCTGACGCCCCCAAACCATCTGTCAGGGGACCCTCAGGTTACGGATGAAACACCTGGACCCAGTAACCCCTCGAACCTGATGCCAAGCCCTATGAACGTTCACGGTGGTCCAGAGTGTCCTCAGATCCCCTTGGTTTCCATGGCTGAAGTAGGGACATTGTTTGTTTACCACATGATGGATTCTCCCCAAAGAGAAGCCTCACACACCAGTGACTCCACTGGTGGGTCTTGCTCCAGTGAAACTACCGGCGGCACCTCCCACAGGGCGGACCTCTCCCTTGAGGAGTCCTTCACCCCCTAAGTAGGGTCTAGAGGAGGTATCTCACAGGCAGGGTCGTAGGAGGTCCTCATTCTCTAGATCTCCTTATAGCCATCCTAAGATCGGGCATAGACCTAGAAGGACTATATCCAGATCCTCCTCCTCGGAATCTTCAGGAGGGAGGCCTTCGTTGTCATATTCACACTCTTCTGACGGAGGGTCTTTCCCTCGCCCTCCAAAGGACCACAAGGACTCACCAAGGTCGCCCCCAGATGATCCAAGCTTTATGGACGTTTTGCACCATATTCAGTTTCTCAATCAATGGGATACTGAGGAATTGGCTCCAGAAAGATGCAGGCTTGCTAGCATTTTGGATATGAGCGACCCCAAACCTGTGGTGGTCCTGCCTTTTCAAGACATGACTAAATTGGCATGGAGGCATCCATCCAGGGCCACTGCTGTCCGAAAGAAAGCAGATCAGCCCTATAAGTCTTCCAAAAATGTGCCTTTTTTGGGGAGAGCCCTAAAGCGGACACCTTGGTCCTCACGGCAGCACACAGGTGAACCAAACAGCCTAAACATATGAGTTCGCAGCTGCCTGATAAAGAATCCAAGAAATTGTATCAGTTCGGAAGAAAGGTCTTCCTTTTTGCCACATGCACCATAAGATCCTTGAATTTTCTGGCCCATATGGTGCAGTACCAGAAATCTCTCTGGAAAAAGGCTGTGAAGCTCGTCCAGAAGCAGCCGGACTCCCCCCCCCGCCCCACAAGATGGAACTTCTGGATGTTCGCCAGTCAGGACTAGACATAGGCAAACACGTTATAATGGCTTCTTACGACTCAGTGGACATTGCCGCTCTTGGCTTCGGGTGTTGGGATTCAGACATGACCTACAGGATGCCATCCTGGATGTGCCTTTCAATGGGTCTGTCCTCTTTGGGGAAGACGCGCAGAAAATAATCACGGCCCTCCAAGACTCTAGCAAGGCCGTGCAGTCAGTCCACCAAATATACAGGTCGGAGTTCTTTTCTGCCAAGAAAAAGCCATTTCGGTATCCAACTTCCAGAAGCCAAGAGTACAGCAGTCCAGAGTTCCTTTCAAACAAAAGGTTCCCTCCCAGCCCTCTGGAGCTGCGAGACCTCGGAGTGCCAGATCCTCCCAGGTCTCCCTGCCCACCCCCAGGACCAATGCATGACTCCTTGCCAGCTCCCCCTCCTCCTCCAGGGGAAGTCCACAGGAGAGGCGATAGGGATTTGTTCTCCCTTTACCTAAAAGGGTGAGCCAGCATCATGTCAGATGCTTGGGTTCTGGACATTATCGAGAAAGGACACACTCTGGAATTTGTCGAGATTCCTCCTGACAATCCCCCTGTTCCTTCTCGGTACTCCTCATCCCACGCAGCTCTCATCTCTGAGGAGATACAAGCTTTGTTGTCCAAGAGGGCCATCGAGCCAGTGCTTCTGTCTCAGAGAGGGACAGGGTTCTACTCCCACTTCTTCTTGGTTACCAAAAAGACAGGGCCATCTTGGACCTCAGTCTCCTGAACCACTTCATAGAATACAAAAGGATGGTGACATTGCCAGATCTGATCTTCATGCTGCATCAGGGGGACTGACTTTGTTCCCTGGACATGCAGGATGCCTACCTGCACATTCCGGTCCTTCCAGCTCTCCGGAGATTTCTCAGGTTTGCTTTCCAAGGAGAGCATTAACAGTTTAGAGCCTTGCCCTTTGGCCTCTCTTCAGCTCCATGAGTCTTCATGAAATGCCTCGAGGTGGTGGCTGTGGCCTTGCAGCACTCAGGGCCATATCTACCCCACCTAGACAATTGGCCCCTGACAGCTCCTTCCAGAGCACAACTCCTGTCCACTGTGTCAGACACTTTCGTGATGTTTCAGAATCTAGGCATCAGACTGAACATTCCTAAATCATGTCCCTGGCCCTCCCAGCACATTCAGTACATAGGAGCCATCTTGGACACAGAGAGAGGGAGAGCATCTTTCCCCAGACAGGAGCGTTTGATTACAGAACCTGGCCCTTTGGGTGTTCTCCTCCGCCTAGGTTCTGGCTCGGACCATGCTCAAACTGCTTGGTTACATGGCGGCCGCCATAGTGACCGTACCCCTGGCACACTTACATATGCGGGTACCTCAGTGGACCCTCTGGACTCAGTGGGATCAAAGGTAATATGACCTAGAGCAACCCATTTGGATTTCGAGAGCTGTACTGCAGACTCTATCCTAGTGGCAGACGTCTTCCAACCTAACGTTGGGGGTTCCTTTCCAGACAGCTTCACCACAACAGATTCTGACTACCGATGCCTCTGGCCTTGGTTCAGGAGCCCACTTATGAGATCGCCGAACGCAGGGCACATGGTCAGCTCTAGAGTAGGCATTACACAGCAACATCCTAGAGATGAGAACGGTCCTGTACGCCCTTCAGGCCTTTCAGACGGACCTCACCCAGGGATCCTTGCTTGTGCCGATGGATAACATGTCTGTATTCTACATAAACAAGTGGGGGGGGAGAATGCATTCATATCCTCCGTGCTGAGAAGCGATGAGGGTGTGGTACTGGTACCCATAGAGCATGGTCTCCCCTAATCACGGTCCATATTCCAGGAGTCCAAAATGCTTTAGCCGACGGACTCTGCAGATCCCAGTCCAGAAACCACGAGTGGGAACTGCTTCAGGAAGTGGCAGACAACCTCTTCGAAAGGTGGTGTCATCCAGAACTGGACCTCTTCGTGTCCCCGTGCAACACCAAACTGCCCAGTTTCTGTTCGCTAGATCCAGGGCCTGGTGTTTTCTGGTGAGGAGCTTTGTCTCTTTGTTGGACAGGGAGGTTCCTCTAAGCTATTCCTCCCTTTCCTGTGCTCCAGCGGGTGCTGCTCTAGCTTCAGGAGGAGGGAGCCAACATGATTTTGGCCACCCTGCTTTGGCCATGCCAAATTTGGTTTCCCCTGCTCCAGCAGCTGGCAGTGGAGCCTCCGATCTGTCTCCTGTCTTTGTGATTGCACTCTCAGGAGCAGGGCACCCTAGTCCACCCAGACCTCAGATCTCTGCATATTCATGCATGGCTCTTACAGACTTAGTGGTTTCCCACTATGGGGTCTCTCAGAGAGTGGTTGAGGTCTTGGTAGAGGCTTGTAAGCCTTCCACACACTCTGTGTACTCCATGAAGTGGACCACTTTTGCTTATGGGCATCAGCACGTTCCCTGGATCCGTTTTCCTGTCCAGTGTGCTCTGTCTTGGAATATCCGCTGTCTCTTTCTGACGCAGGGCTCCGATATTCCTCCATCGAGGTGCATCTTACCATGCACCAGGGGAAGGAAAGGCTGTCACTCAACTGGATCTGTCCCGTACCTTCTTAAAGGGTATACTGCACATGAAACCACCCATCCAGGATCCCATTCCCCCATGGGACCTTCTGTTCATCTTAGAGAAACTCACTTTGCCTCCCTTCGAACCAGTGGCTGACTGCGAGCTACACTTTCTTTCGTGAAAAGCATTATTTTTTTGTTACTGTCACTTCTGCTCGGAGGATTTTCGAGCTCCAGGCACTCGTGTAAGGAGCTTTACTTAGTTTTCACAGACACAGGGTGTCTCTAAAAACTAACCCTAAGTTTCTTCTGAAGGTGGTGTCTGATCTTACCCTGAATAGAAACATAGACTTTGATGGCAGAAAAGGACCGCTTGGCCCACCTAGTCTGCCCATTTCCCTACCTATTGGATAAGCTGCAGATCCTAGTTAACCAACAGCCTACTTCTTCCTACCCCCCACCAGAATTGCCTTATGTCTGTCTGATGCACTCTTGAATTCCCCCACTGTTTTTTATCCCACAACCTCTTCAGGAAGGCCGTTCCATGCATCTTTTTTTTTTTTTTTTTTTTACCAATTATTTTACCAGGTGAGACGCACTAAGCTGAAAGCTTGTTTGCAGGTGCAACCTGGGAGCACGAGGAAGTTAAGTGACTTTCTCAGGGTCACACAGTATGCGGGTGGGGGCTGTGGGATTCAAACCCAGGTCTCCAGATTTGCAGCTCAGAGCCTTAAACCACTGCGCCATACTCCCTCCTCTACCACCCTCACTGTAAAAAAACCAAAAAACACTGCCCCTGAGCCGTCCCCCCTGTGTCTTCAGATTGTGTCCCCTTATTCTTGCACATCTCTTTTTCTGAAAGATGCTACCCTCTTGGACTTTAATTCTCTTGAGGTACTTGAAAGTTTCTGTCATATCCCCCCCTCCCTCCTGTCCTCAAGGGTATACATATTAAGCTCCTTCGGTCTCTCTTTGTATGGCTTCTGTTGCAGGCCCTGCACCAGTTTAGTTGCCCTCCTCTGGACTGCCTCCATCCTGTCTATGTCCTTGTGGAGATGGGGTCTCCAGAACTACACGCAGTACTCCAGATGGGATCTCACCAACTGTCTGTACAGAGGGATAACAACTTCCTGTTTTCTACTGCTGATGCCTCTCCCTGTCCATCCCAGTATCCCTCCAGCCCTCCTTACTGTCTTCTCACATTGCTTGCTTACCTTTAGGTCATCTAATAGGGCTACCCCCAGGTCCCTTTCCATTTTGTTGTTGTTAATGCGCACTTCATGGTGTACTCTTCCCGGTTTTGTTTCCCAGGTGCATTACTTTGCACTTCTTAGCATTGAATTTAAGCAGCCATACATCTGACCATTCCTCCAACCTTGCCAAGTCCCTTCCATCCCACACACACACACACACACACACACACCCTTGTGTTTCAGCCCTGTTGCAGATCTTTGTGTCATCTGCAGAGAGGCATAACATTCCTTCCAGTCCCTCTGCAGTGTCACTTATAAAGACATTAAAAAGATGCGGACCCAGTACTGAACCCTGTGGTACCCCACTAGTAACCCCCTTTCTTCGGAGTGGACTCTATTTACTATTACCCTCTGTGTCCTGTTGTCCAGCAATTTTTTTTTTACCCAGGCTACCACCCTGGGACCCACTCCCAGGCTTGCTAATTTGTTTATTAATCTTTTGTGTGGGACTGTGTGAAATGCCTTGCCAAAGTCTAGGTAGGCCATGTCCACAGCCACTCCCTGGTCTACTACTTTGGTCACCCAGTCAAAGAAATCTATTAAATTCATCTGACCTGACCTTCCTGCTGTGAATCCATGCTGCCTAGGGACCTGTGCCCCGCTGGTCTCTAGGTACTCAACATTTCTTTCTTTCTTTCAGAAGTGATTCCATAATTTTCCCTACCACTAAGGTCAAGCTAACAGGTCTGTAGTTTCCTGCCTCTGATTTGCTCCCACTTTTGTGAAAGTAAATCACATCTGCCCTCCTCCAGTCCTTAGGTACCACACCATCCTCCCATGATTTGTTAAAAAGGGTAGTCCAGTGAAGGCTTCCGGTTCTGCTCCATGTATAATGGCAGCATGGACGAGTAGCTTCTCTGCCCCCAGTTAAAAAAAATCTCTCAAAACCGCATTATGAGCTGATTGATTGTCTTAATATTTAATTTTTTCTGTGGTGGAGTGAATTTGCAGCTAAAAGAGAATGCGATCACTTACCAGCAGTGTAGGATGGATGACCCTGCAAGTCGATCGGATTCTGAGGCCTCTGACAGTTCTGAACACAGGCCAATGCAGTCCCGAGATACTTGGCACACAACTTCCAAAAACAAGCCAAAACAGGGCAAAATGAAAACGGCTAAACTGGACTTAATTTACCAGGAGCTCTTAACTTTTCACGCAGAGATAAAAGAAATGTATGGGGAGCGCCGCCGCGATGTTGTGCAGCTAGAGCAACGCATGGATGAGCAAGAAAGATGGGACTGCAACAGAAAATAGAGTAGATGATCTTGAGATGGTGGTCCAACAACTAAAAGACCAACAGGACCAATTAGAGACTCGGCAGGAGGATTTTGAAATCTGTGCATGTAGAAAGAATGTTAAAATTTATAGCGTCCCAGAGGGCTCCAAAGGATACAACATAAAAGAATTTGTAGAGGCCCTATTGCACACCACCCTAGAGCTACCACAGGGCTTTGAATTGCAGCTTGAACGTGCACATCGGGCCCTGGCCCCGAAACCTACAGGTCAGAATGCCTCACCTTGATCGATCATCTTACTTTTTAATAGTTATGCCATAAAAGAGCAGGTACTTCTCTCTGCTTGGAGGAAGCAGAAGACATTTTATGGACAAACGCGCATTTATTTCGATCATGATTATGTGCCAAAAACGATGCGTTTAAGACGAGCTTACTTGCCACTACTACCGATGCATAAAGCTCACCCTACAGATAGAAAGTGATATCAATGTAGTGTATGGTCCCAACTTCATCTCAATTTTTGTTTAAAGATGGATCTTATTTGGATGAATATTCTCCCCAGATTGTTTTATTTATTTCAAACTATACCTACAGTATACTTCCTCCATCCTCGTACTTCATTTCATGGAACCGTACCCTGGCAAGGTTTGTTTGGGGGGGGCTTAAAGACCCCAAATTTGGTGGACCATTCTGCAACTCCCTAAGGAAAGAGGAGGCTTGGCCCTTCCCAACTTGTTTAAATATGCACAGGCCACTGTATTAGAATTATGCATTGGAGCAATCCGACATACGCTCTCCCCTGGAAGACTTTGGAATTAACTCTCAACCAGATTTATGATATATATCCGGTAATATATTCCCTGACCCTTCCCTCAAGTGTGGCAGCCCCCTACTTACAGGACGTGCATTCCGCTTTAGAGATATGGCACAGGCTACGTTCCTCAAGAGAGCTTGATAGTATCTTACTTCCTGAGGTTTATTAAGTCAGAGGTGGCTCACCCATTTCCTCAAACAGTACAGACAATTGTTCAGTGGAATGTCTGAGGCCTAAAATACCTGTTTCAATTAATAGAACCAGAAGGAAAGAAGAGCTATGCTCTTTGGATCAAATGTGAAACTCAAACATGCACATCCTAATTTTAAAGTCGCCTCATTAAATGGCTCACTAGTTGGGGTGGTAAATTTGTTTAAATGTCTGGGCCTCACCCTTGAATCCGTCACTGAATTTCAACTTACACATCAGTCAGACCTGCAAACTGGTCAACTCCAAACTTGGAATAGCCTACCAAACCAGCTATGTGCTCACTCCCTCAGCAAGGCTTGCCATAGCCCGTGGCATACTCCTTCCATCACTTACCTGTGGTGCCGCAACTTATGCCTCTGTGTGCAAATCTATCGTTCAGAAATGGGATGTCACATATAACGATATCTGTCGCTATGCGTCCTCTTCACACTGTCTGAAACATCACTGTTTTCTCTATTCAGACCTAGGATGGCTTCCTCCTAATGAATTAAGGCTTCATGCGTACGGCTCTATCTTTGATAACATGGTACGCCGACAAATACCTGTATCCCTTGCAGGACTTTTCCAAAATCTGACACCTTGTTATGGGCTGAGGTCTGCTGACCAGGCCCCTGTCTTCATCCCCAGACACAAAACCACATAAGGCGCTAGTGCTTTCACCTGCCATGCCCCAAATACCAGAACTCCCACTAGCTTTGAGCCAATCTCCATCTCATGCATCTTTTAAAAAAGGGCTGTGAAACTATCTTGATTCTTCCCACAAGTGCGCCTGCTTCAAACCTCCATAGCTCTTTTCCTTCCCAACCTCCTCTCTCCATGGCATTTATTGATCTGACCTTCTATACGCTATGCACTTCTCCTTAATTATCTGTCCCACCTTACTTTCACTCTCATCCCTCTCTTCTTGGCTCTTACTTCTATCACTTACTAATATCCCTCCCTTAGTACTATATTCATTCCCTTATTAGCTCTAAAATGTTCAATCTGTTCATGTTTTCAAACAACATGAAGTCTTGCTATATTCTGACAGTAGCAGTGAGTCCCAACCTTCGAACTGCCCCAGAGATGAGAGTTAAGTTTCCATGCCAGGCATGGAACGCTGAGCTCGAGCTCGGTCGAGACTCTGTCTGTTGCTGTTTAAACTCAAACCGTCAGATTCTTTACTCCGCCTCACTGAACAGTCGCTCCGGAGAGTTCTCCTTCTGCTCGGTTCAGTTTGTCGGTTAAAGTACCGCTTTTCTCGGTTTTCGACCGAATTTAAACCATAACCTGTCGGTTCAGTCTCTGTCTGTGGTATTTGTGAGTACTAGATAGGTTATATTTTACTCTGTTCTGTGTGGAACTTGTAAACGGTTCATCGGTTCGGTTTGAACCGATCAAGTTGTTTAAAAATCTTAAATTGTACTTTTAGAGTGTGGTTACCAGTTCTTATCGGTTCTAAAAAAAAAACGGATTTTATTACGGTTTTTTCCACGACCCGTGACACGGTTAGGAACCGATAAGAGGGTCTTGCCTGCCGGATTGCCATAAAAGGGTAAGTTTGGATAGGACAGGCACAGTGTCTGAGAAACCCAAAAGAAAAAACGGACCCACTGGGTTTCAACACTGCACTGTGTGTGGGGAAGTCTTTGCCAAGGCTGACCCCCACACCACCTGTGTTTATTGTCTGGGGTTTGACCACCTCAGTGCAGACTGCCAGATTTGTAAAAGTTTACCTGCAGCTACCCTAGAAAAGAGAGTTGGTAGGCTCAGGGAAAGGGAGGCCAAAAAGTCCGCTGAACCGGATGGCCAGCCCGGTTCGGTTCAAACCGAACAGAAGGAGTGCCCTCTGACCAGGGCGAGACTTCCTTGGGCAAAGGAGAGCCGATTCTGAGGAGTCGGTTCTGGCTAAAAGAACTAGAAAAGAAAAATCAGCTGGTGTGGAGCAAAACTTTCCTCTCCAACTGCTGAAGAAATAGCCAGGATCAAAATTGTTCAGTCACTTTGCGTTCGGACCGAATCTTTTGCACCATCAGGCAGGCTCAGTTCCCGGGTTCCACTGGTTCAAGAGTATGATTTAGAGGAATTTTAGAACCGGAGGAGGAGGAGGAAGAGAGTATGAGGAAAGTGAATGGGATTTGAAAGTCTGGATATGCCCATTGACCCGACATCTCCCCAGACAGACCTTCAGGAGTTCTCCTCCTAGGCTTTCTGAGTCCCTCCCATTTCATGTTTTATAAAAAGTGGCTGAAACCTCCAGCTTCCTATGGAAGAAGCTGTGGATGACCAAGAGGAGCCTGACTATGTGGAATGATGGATATCCAGAGTCTGGGAGGCTGTCTATTCCCTTGCACAAATCTTTTGGGAAACAGACATTTAAGATTTTAAAGACTCCTAACACTATACCTCCTGTGGATAAAAGAATGGACAAGAGGTATACATTGTCAGGCTCAGACACGGAGTTCCTTACACAGCAATGCAGCCATGTTGGGGTAGTGCAGGCTGCAGCCTGTGATAAGGCAAACTTTCCTTTGGCTTCACACACCCCCGGACAAGAACTCCAGGAGGATTGATGCCATGGCAAAGAAACAGTACATGGCAGCATCCTAGGGACTCAGACAGGCCAATTATATGGTCTATACTGCTAGGTATCAAAAATCCAGATGGGACACTGTTATGGCTTTAGCAAAACAGGTCCCTGGCCAGCTTGCCAAGGAGCTGGAGCAGGTGGCTGCTGATGGTATCGAGGCATTCAAGGTGGAATTCCATGCTGCAGTAGACTCCAGTGATGTCATCTAGAGTCATGGCTACATCTGTGCACTTCGAAGAATGGCTTGATTCAGATGTACTAGCCTATCACAGGATAGAAACATAGAAACATAGAATTTGACGGCAGATAAGGACCGCTTGGCCCACCCAGTCTGCCCATTTCCCTACCTACTGGATAAGCTGCAGATCCTAGTTAACCAGCAGCCTACTTCTTCCTTCCCCCCAACCCCTAGAATTGCCTTATGACTGTCCCATGCATGCTTGAATTCCACCACTGTTTTTGACTCCACAACCTCCTCCGGAAGGCAGTTCCATGCATCCACAACCCTCTCTGTGAAAATACTCTTTAAATTACCTCTGAGCTGCCCCCTCTATCTTCAAATTGTGCCCTCTTGTTCTTGCACACCTTTTTTTGAAAGATGCTACCCTCTTGGACTTTGTTGATTCCTTGAGGTACTTGAACGCTTCTATCATGTCCCCTCTCCTCCTTTTCTCGAGGCTATACATATCTGCTCCTTAAGTCTCTCTTCATATGTCTTCCGGTGCAGACCCTGCACCATTTTAGTTGCCCTCCTCTGGACAGCTTCCATCCTGTCTATGTCTTTATGAGATTGGGTCTCCAGAACTGCACACAGTACTCCAGATGGGGTCTCACCAGCTGTCTGTACAGAGGGATAATAACTTCCTGTTTTCTACTGGTGATGCCTCTCCCTATGCATCCCAGTATCCCCTCAGCCCTCCTTGCTGCCCTCTCACATTGCTTGCCCACCTTTAGGTCATCTGATATGACTACCCCAGGTCCTTTCCATTTTGTTGTTGTTAGTATCTCACCCCCATTGTGTACTCTTCCCTGGGTTTTGTTTCCCAGGTGCATTACCTTGCACTTCTTAGCATTGAATCTAAGCTGCCATACATTTGACCATTCCTCTAACCTTGCCAAGTCCCTCTCATTCTTTCCACCCCACCCTGTGCATCAACTCTGTTGCAGATCTTTGTCATCTGCAAAGAGATATACTTTCCTTCCAATCCTTCTGCAATGTCGCTATAAAGACATTGAAGAGGACCGGTCCTAATACTGAACCCTCATGGTACCCCAATGGTAACCCTCCTTTCTTCTGAGTGGACTCCATTTACTATTACTCTCTGTATCCTATTCTCCAGCCACCTTTTACCCAGGCTGTCATCTTGGGACCCACTCCCAGGCTGGCTAACTTGTATATTAATCTTTGTGTGGGACTGTGTCAAATGCCTTGCTAAAGTCTAGGTAGGCCATGTCCACAGCCCTTCCTGATCTACTACTTTGGTCACCCAGTCAAAGAAATCTATCAGATTCGCCTGACATGACCTTCCCGCTGTGAATCCATGCTGCCTAGGGTCCTGTGCTCCTCTGGCCTCTAGATACTGCAAGTTCTTTCCTTCAGGAAGATTCCATCATTTTCCCTATCACTAAGGTTAAACTAACAGGTCTATAGTTTCCTGCTTCTGCCTTGCTCCCACTTTGTGAAGGGAATCACATCTGCCCTCCTCCAGTCCTCGGTACCACCCCATCCTCCCATGATTTGTTAAAAGGGTAGTCAGTGGTGTCACTAGTTCTACCCTTAGCTCTTTTAGAATTCTGGGATGAATCCCATCAGGCCCCTTGCTTTTGTCCACCTTAGTTTTAAGAGTTCTTTCAGAACCCTTTTTTCTGTAAATGGGCTGGTATCAACTTCTGTATCCAGAGTGTTTCTACTGTTTGTTTTATGTACCTCCCTCTTCATTTGTAAATACTGAGCAAAAATATTTGTTTACTATCTCTGCCTTTTCACAGTCTCCTCTGCCCACCCTCCTCCCTTTTTAAGCCTCACTATCCCTCCCTTGGTCTTCCTTCACTCCCTGATGTACCTATAAAAGGTTTTATCCCCTTCTTAACTGAGTTGGCTATCTTTTCCTCGGTTTGGGCCTTTGCTGCTCTGACTGCCTTCCCAGCCTCCTTTGCTTTAACTGATACAGTTCTCTGTCGTGTTCCTTCATGTATTCCTTGTACTTCCTGAATGCTTTTTTCTCTTGAACCTTCACTGCCACTTCCTTTGAGAACCATAGTGGTTTCTTACATCGTTTTGTTTTGTTTATTTGTTTCACACAAGGCTCAATACTCTGTGATGGCAGTTTTATTATTCCCCATTGTTCTTCCACCCTCCTTCCTGCCCATTTGCTAGTGCATTCCTTAGGCACTCACCCATTTGGCAAAGTCAGCCCTCCTAAAGTCCAGTACTTTGTCTTTGTATGGCTTGACTCTATTGCTGTGTTTATTGAGAACCTTACTGTTCGTGATGGTCGCTAGTTCTCAGATGGCTACCCACTTCACATCTGTGATCCTCTCTCCATCTCCATTTGAGAGAATCAAGTCTAATATTGCTCCCTCTCGAGTGGGCTCCAGTACTAGTTGTCTAAGGCATCCCCCTGTAGGGCATCTAGAATAACTGCACTCTTCAAGTGGCAGCTGCAACTGCACTCCAGTTAACATCTGGCATATTCAGATCACCCACTGCAATATCTCCCCTTTTCTGCCATTCTAAGTATACTTTATCATTTCCTTGTCCATTTCTCCCTGAGAAGGGGTTCGTATACAACCCCTGTGCGGATTGTGGTGCCATTGCTCTGTCTCCAAATCTTACCCACAGTGCTTCTTCTCCTCCTGTTTACCCTTTTGTTCTGTTGCTTTATTCCTCTCTTATGTAAAGAACTACTCCTCCTCCTTTTACCCTCCCTGTCCCTCCTGTAGATTGTGTATCCTGGTATGTTTATGTCCCAGTCATGGTTTGTGTGTACCATGTTTCTGTGACTGCCACGATATCCAGTTGTTCCTCCTCCATCAAGGCACTAATTCAGGAAGCTTGTTGACCAGACTACGGGCATTGGTACTCATTGCTCTCCACTTTTTGATGGCTTTACCTTCTGTTGCAGCATCCCCCACTGTCCGTTCTACCTCAGTCTTTTTCTCATTTAGTACCCTGTTTTGTAGGGAGAGGCTGGGATTTTCCTGCTGCTTGTCAGTGCCTCACCCTTTGACTAGTTTAAAAGCTTGCAAGTGAAGCATGTAAACCGATTGCTCAAAAGTCTTGTTCCCTTCCTGGACAGATCCATCAGAGACACTTGCCTTAGAGGCAGAGGTCTCGTCCCTCCTAGCTCTCAGAGCTGTGGAAAGGGTTCCACCCCTACACCAGGGCAAAGGGTTGTACTCTGGATACCCAGACTAAGGCCATGGATTTTCCTGTGATTGGCAATTCTTTGTTTGGGGAGCAAACAGAGAATTATATGAAGAAAATGGATGAATACAGGACCACCTATTGGAGTGCACAGGCCAAGGAAAGGCAGGCCACTCCTCAGAAGCAGCCCTCCAGGGGCAGAGGCAGGTCTTTTCATAGGCCTTTTTATCAGGCTCAAGCCTCCTCTTCCTCCTATACCCAGAGGATTCTTTAGAGGAAGGGCAGGAGGGTTCAAGCAGGCCTGCTTCCACCCTCAGCCCAAAGCCCCTGCCAAGCAGGCACCCTGATGGGGTGGCCAGGGCCGCCTCCTCTACCGGTGGCTGGCTGGCTTACTTGTCCAGGACTGGAAGTCTCTCACATCAGACAAGTGGGTCCTGGAAGTAGTAAGTTAGGGACTGGTCCTCAGCTTCAAAAATCTCTCAAGCCAGGACCAGATCTTTTCCTCCTGCATCTTCATCGAGGCACTGCTTTAGAGTCAGAGGTTCCCCCTCCTCCTCAGAGTCGTGGAAAGGGTTCCACCCCACACCAGGGCAAAGGTTGTACTCCAGGTACTTACTCCCAAAAAGACAGGTGAATGGCCCCATCCTGATCTCAGATACCTAAACAAGCACCTTTTAAAACCAAAGTTCAAAATGGTGACTTGGCAATCATTTTACCTTCCCTAAGGCCAGGGGATCACTAGCATCCTGGACCTCAAGGATGCCTACTTCATATTCTCATCAGAAGCTCCCACCGAAAGTACCTCAGGTTCCAGCTGCCCTCAGGCCATTACCAGTTCAGGGCAATGCCCTTCGGACTCACTTCTGCTCCGAGGTATTTACCAAGTGCCTGGCAGTAGCTTGCCTAAGAAGGCAAAAGATTTCCATCTTTCCTTATTTGGACGATTGGCTCATAGTAGGACAATCCCCAGATCAGGTCAACCTACATCTTCAGATAACCCAGCAACTGCTTACGTCACTAGGTTTCCTTCTGAATCTTTCAAAGTCGGTGGTGGAGCCTGTCCAGCTCCTAACCTTCATAGGCACAGAGCTGAACACCCAGGAAGCCAGGCCTTCTCCTCCCTCTAGGCAAACGCCTGTCTCCCTGGCCTTCTTCATTCACCCTGCAGGTCTCACCACCAGCAAGGCATTTTCTGCAGCTCCTAGGGCCATGGCTGCTTCCACAGCAGTAGTGCAAGGAGCAAGGTTTCAAATGAGAGACATTCAGTTCCATCTGAGGGCCTTTGGTCACAAAGAAAGGATCCTCTTACCAAACTGATCCCAGTTACTTGAACCCCGATCCAAGCCGCTCAGTGGTGGCAGGATCAGAGCAATCTGAGACAAGGAGTTCCTTGTCACTCAGCCCTCACTCATTAATCCTTACTACAGATGCATCCTCTTGGGGTGGGGGGCCCATATGGCACTTCACTACTCCAGGGACTGTGGTCCCCACAGGAATCTCTGCTCCACATCAACCTGTTGGAGCTCAGAGCAGTTTTTCTAGCACGCAAGCTTTCTCAGAATCTGTTCAGAACAAGACTGTGCAGGTCAGAACAGACAGCACCACTACAATGTGGTACATCAACAGGTACCTCGGCTCACGGCCTTGTGCACCGAGCCATGAAGGTGTGGTCTCATGCACTCCCCTGAACACTCCCCTTTCGGCAGTTCACCCCAGGCAAAGGCAATGTCCTGGCAGATGCCTCAGCAGGATCTCTCAGGGCCATCACGAAGTGGTCTCTGGATCCCCTGGTTCTGGGAGTGGTATTTGCCAAATGGGGCACCTCGAGAATAGATCTCTTAGCAGCTCCAGACAATCATCAACTTCCTCTCTTTGCTGCAGGCCCTCAGTCTTGGGCTCAGTCCTCTGGACGCCATAGCCCTCAGCTGGGAAGGGAAGTTTCTCTATGCCTTCCCTCTCCTGTTCAAAGTGCTAGTCAAAATCAGAGCCCAATCCTGCAGGGTCATTCTGATTGCCCTCGGATTGGGCCAGGCAACCCTGGTATCCTCTCCTCCTGTCCTAGTAGTCCATCCTCCCTGTGCCTTCCCAAGAATCACAATCTGTTAACATGTGCCCAGGGAAGGGTTTGGTACCCAAATCTCAAGTTTCTCAATCTCAAGGCCTGGTTCTTGAAGAGCTAGAGTTTGCTGGCCTACACTTCTCTCAAGGTGTAATGGATATACTCAGGGCTTCTAGGAAGCCTTCTACCAGGGCTACTTATAACTGCAAATGGAAAAGATTTTCCATATGGTGCTCGGAAAAGAATATTCCCCCAGACACTGCTGAATTGCCCACAGTCCTAGATTATATGGTCCATCTAAACACTTTAGGCTGAGACCAGCTACCCTGAAGGTAACATTTGGCAGCTGTCTCTGCTTTTCTTTCAGCAGGTAAACCTCTTCTTTCATCTCACCCTGTATTTACCAGCTTTTTAAGGGTTTGTTTCACACTAACCCTCCATTCAGGACTTGCCCCTGCCTGGGACCTCACTGTTTGTACTTCTGCTCAGCCTCATGCAACCTCCTTTTGAGCCCTCGTCTCAGCTGAGCTTAAGTTCCTGACTTGGAAAATGTGTTTTGGTAGCTATCACCTCGCCAGACGCATAAGCGAATTACAAGCATTGTCAGTGGAGCCAGACTTTTATCTCTTTTCACAGAGATAAGGTAGTCCTTCGGACTAATAGAAAGTTCCTGCCTAAGGTGGTTTCGGATTTCCACCTTAATCAATCTATTTCTCCCTGTTTACTTCACTGATCATTCTTCCTCTGGTGAGAGGAGGCTGCACAGCTTAGATGTGAAGAGGGCCCTTAGCTACTACATAGAGCTGCACTAAGGGTCACAGGTTTGACTCCTCCAACTGTTCCTCACTTATGGTGAGGTTGGAAAGGGAACCTGCCACTAAAAGATCCATTGCCAGGTGGATCATCTCTTTATCCATCCTGTTATGAAAATTGGGTAAGTCTTCCCCTAGGCCTGAGGGCTCACTGTACCAGAGGTATAGCTGCTTCTCTGGCTGCTGCCAGAGAGATCCCCATTCTAGAGATATGTCAAGCAGCTACCTGGAAAACGGTTCCACTTTTACCAAGCATTATTCCTGGACATTCAAGCTAGGAGTGATGCTCAGTTTGCACAGCTGTCCTTCAGAGCCTGTTCCCTCAAGTAGGTTCTGTCCCTCCTCCATGGGGGTACTGCTGTAGTCTGCATTGTTCATAATATACAAGACTTCATGTTGTTTGAAGAAAAATTACTCACCTTAGTTATGTTGTTTCTTCTAATGGAGTTCTACATTATGACCTCCTCCCTCCTGCCTGCCCCTCTCAGAACCTCAAGCATGGCCTGTGGTGGGCATCACAGGTTGGCACTCTGTTTTCTTGCCACTTTGTTGTTTTGTCTCACCCTCCCTAGGGTGAGTGTGTTTATTTCATTATTGGTCTCTTGACTTGAGTCTTTTTTCGAGACCAACAAGTGTGTTTCTTAGGTTAGTAGCAAGTTGGCTAGTAGGTTTACAGCTTCCACACAGAACATTAGTGAGTTTTAGCTCGAAAAGATCTGACGGTTTTGGTTTGAAAGCAAGCAGACAGAGCTTCCTTAACCGAGCTCACGCTCAAGATTCCATGCCTTGCGTGGAAGTTAACTATTTCACCTCCGGAGCAGTTCTAACCTGCGGTCATACTGCAATTGTCATAATATAGCAAGACTCCATTAGAAGAAACATTACTAAGGTGAGTAATTTTTTCTTTCAGCTCATCCTGTATTCTCCAAGTTTTTCAAGGGATTGCTTCACACCAACCCTCCATTCAGGGCTCCTGCCCCTGCCTGGGACCTTAATGTTTGCATTGCTCAGCTTGTGCAACCCCCTTTTGAGCCTTTGTCTCAGCAGAGCTTAGTACCTGACTTGGAAGACTGTGTTTCTAGTCAGCCACTCTGCCAGACGACAAGTGAATTACAAGCTTTGTCAGTGGAGCCTGATTTTATCTCCTTTCATTGAGATAAGGTGGTCCTCAGGACTAACAGGAAGTTCTTGCCTAAGGTGGTTTCAGATTTCCACCTTAATCAATCTATGTCTCCCAGTGTACTTCACTGACCATTCCTCCTCTGGCGAGAGGAGGCTGCACAGTTTAGATGTGAAAAGAGCCCTTAGCTACTACATAGAGTGTACCAAGGGTCACAGGTTTGACTCCCTCCAACTGTTCCTCACTTATGGTGAGGTCGGTAAGGGGAAACCTGCCACTAAAAGATCCATTGCCAGGTGGATAGTCTCTTGTATCCAATTTTGTTATGAAAAACTGGGTAAGGTTCCTCCCTCAGGCCTGAGGGCTCACTCTACCAGAGGTACAGCTGCTGCCAGGGACATCCCTATTCTAGAGATATGTCAAGCAGCTCGTTGGAAAACAGTTCACACTTTTACCAAGCATTACTCCCAGGACATCCAGGCGTCATAGGAGTGATGCTTGGTTTGGCACAGCTGTGCTTCAGAGCCTATTTCCTACGTAGGTTATGTCCCTCCTCCATGGAGGTACTGCTTTGTAGTCTGCAACTGTCAGAATATAGCAAGACTTCATGTTGTTTGAAGAAAAAATTACTCACCTTAGTAATGTTGTTTCTTCTAATGGAGTCTTGCTGTATTCTGACCTCTCCCCCCACCGCCTGCCCCTCTCAGAACCTCTGCTTTTGGGATGTGAGTGGGCAGTGCAGTGTTGGCACCCAGTAGGTGCCCACCTTTTTGTTTTCACACCCTTCTTTTTGGGGTGAGTTGGTGTTATGTTCTTCATTTTTTGGGTCTCCTGACTTGAGTCTTTGTTTTGGGACCAAAAAAATGTGTTTTATGTTTAGTAGCCAGTTGGCTAGTGTAGGTTTACACCCATACAGGGCCTTAGTGAGTCTCAGCTCAGAAGATCTGACGGTTTGAGTTTAAACAGCAACAGACAGAGTCTCAACTGAGTCGCTCAGCTGCTCCATGCCTGGCATGGAAACTTAACTCTTTCATCTCCGGGGCATTTCGAAGGTTGGGACTCACTGCTACTGTCAGAATATAGCAAGACTCCATTAGAAGAAACAACATTACTAAGGTGAGTAATTTTTTCTTTCTTCCTTAAAGCAAATTGTAGTGTAGTTTTTGGTTTTGTACTGCTCCTCTCTTATTTTTATTTATTTTTTCTCTACACTGGTATTGCATTTACAAATTGCTCTGTATACTGTTGTCAACTATTTCTGTACTTGTATTGAAATGTTTCCCTGTATTGTTGTACTGTACCCTCCTGGGTTGTGCCTGAAAACAGTCATTGCTATGGCTAGTGCACCTACCTGGTAAATAAAAACTAAATAAAAAATAAAATGTATTCTATAAATTACAGGAAACTTTTGGAATACAGCAGGCAGACCATCAGGTATGTAAGTTACTTAGAGAACTTTTAATACAGAGGGGTCCCCGAAGAAGTGTTCTGCCAAATCCGCTCCCCACGATACTACACTTTTTTTTTTATTACTGCCCTGAAGGGGCAGCTATTGACGCACCTCATTGGAAAGGTATATAGGGGGTTACAGGAGCTCTCCCAGTATTTGAGGCCTGGAATAGAGAATTGGAAACTCCAGTCTCAGAGGAGGACTGGAGCAAGTATAGAAAGCTTTCCTTGAGGGTCCCTCTCGCCCCTCACTGGAGAGAATTCTCATGGAAAACGAGGAACAGAATTTCAGTACCCCAGCTAA
This sequence comes from Neoceratodus forsteri, assembly GCA_016271365.2. NCBI lineage: Eukaryota > Metazoa > Chordata > Ceratodontiformes > Ceratodontidae > Neoceratodus > Neoceratodus forsteri. The sequence goes on from CM028137.1 coordinate 361,623,126, forward strand.
GGTGGCTAAAATCATGGTGGAACCCCATGGGAAATGATGGAGAAATTGTGGGGAAATGATGTCAGGTCATTCTCATATTTTTTGGGCATGCCCTAGTATTAGAGGGTACTGGCGAGATATAGCTCTAGCCCTGGAGGAGTTGGTAGGAGAAGAGGCAGTCCTAACTCCTGAACTGGTATTACTCACAGTTCCCCGTGAGGGCCTTCGAGTCTCTAAAGGATCTTTACTAGTTACTTATATCTTAGCTGCTAAGAAGTTTATTACATGTTTATGGGGCAACAGTACCCCTCCTATGATCCATGACTGGTTTGGGATTATGAGGGAGCTCTATACTTTAGAGTGACTTTCTTCTAGGGGTTTGAAGTCTGATTCCTCATTTGAACTTAGATGGATGAAATGGGTTATGTATGCTACTCTGCAAGATCCCCTTTTCATACCATGATGTATCTATTTTGAGAGTATAATTCTTGTGCTTGGAGCACAAAACAAAAACCTGACAGTGGTATCAATCTATATCACAACCAAGGGCTAAACCCCATACTAGACTTCATACACTCAGTTAATCAAAATGCAGAAACAATCCTGCTTGATGACTTTGATGTGAGCTTGTCCCCGAGTGTGAACAAATATAAGGACGCACTGACTGCTGCTAACTTCTCGTAGATGGTCCAATCACCCACAAGGGTGAACTACAGAACAGGTACTACCACCCTTCTGGACTGGGTTCTCACAAACCGCCTGGATCACATCACGGAAACAGTAGATCTTACTTCGAGAGGGCTCTTGCAGTAGGTAATTACAGATAGGACTGAAGCCAGCAGGCATCAGGACCCCACGGAAAAATTTCTAGCTAGCAGTCTCTGGCGGGGGACTGCCCCCACGTCGGGTGACAGTCACGCGACGTCAGTATAAAGGGGCGGTCTCCCACACCTGTCTTCCAGTTCTTTACCGCCGTTAGCTCGTGTAGCACCTCACAGTTAAGTTCACTGCTTTGCAGTCAGTTGTCGGTAGTTTTACCACCTGTTTTCACTTTTTCTTCAGCATTTCGTCAGCCTTTACCTCAGCTGCCATGTATGTCGTCTCGACTCCGAGCACAAAAACAAGAGCGATTCCTGCGGTGCCCAGCTCCCGCACGACGGACACTCCCAGTGCTTTTTTTTTTGCCTAGGCCCCGACCACCCCATGGAGAAGAGTCAGCTCTGCCAACAGTTCAGTGCGGCCACCCGAAAGTGTAGACAGCAGTCTCTGGAGGCCCATGTTCTAAAACTCAAGATGACCTCCATGGAAAAGGAGTTGAAAAAAATCAGGTGGGCCTCTACTTCTCCGGAGGGCCACCGCAAGAAGAAGCACCGGGACCGGGACTCCTCTTCTACAGTTGCTGTGACCTCTGCTGGGGTCGCGGTGCTGCAGGTAACCTCTACCCCGGGAGACAGTTCTGCGATGGCCGTCTTGGAGGCTTCAAAGGGGGCATCGACCCTCCGGTCGGGCTCGTGTCCCTCAGGAGCCACAGGGTCAAAGGAGGCAGCCGTTCCCAGAAAGGCCGCCGCCGTGCAGCCTTCTGGTCCGAGCGGCCCCAGTAAACCAGACGTCGGCTCCTCTGACACCCTCCCAGGTAAGGCCAATAAGACGCCCGACCCTTCGGGGCAGCGCACGGCGTCCAAAGCACCCGCCATGGCTGCCCGTCCATCGCGGCCTTCGTCGCATGCAGGGTCCGATAAGTTGGACGCCGGCTCCTCCGATGTCTGCTCGGCATTTGAGCCGACTCCGGGCCTTTCCGTCATCCCGAGCTCGCAGCAACACTCGTTGCATTCCGAGGCCCCAGCATCTCCTTTGCTGGACCCTGGGGATGGTAACCCTTCTTCCCCGGGCGAAACGGAGGATGTGGGCACGCTGCCATCAGGTCTCCTTCCCGCTGGGCCAGATGACCCGATGTCGGATCCTCCAACGCCTGTGCCGACGCTGGCCTACCCGACGCCTGGCAACATCCCCTTGCCGGACGCCACCCCTACGTCGGCCCTCTGCTCCTTCAGAGCCCCAGTATCTGACCCTATTGTATCCGACGCAGTCCTACCCAGGCCCGCAGTGTCTCGGCCCGTCTAGTACCAGGATGCCCTCGACGGCAGTACACGGTGCCCCTGTACCTGACGCCGGCTTCCTGCCATTAGGATACAGATGTGCTGTGTGGATACCCCAGTATCCGTTCCGCCTCCTCCTCCACCGCCCCCTCAGCCACTGGTGGATTTGAAGGAGACTCTGGGTTCCTGGTGGGCTGAGGCCAAGGCTCAGCTCACCAGGGAAGTAGAAAGCTGTCTTCCGATGCCAGACCCAGTTTCCAGACCCCTTACAGCGGAGGTGAGAGACTTCTCCCTCCCCCCCTTCAGATACCAGAGTTGAGTCCTCTGGTTCCAGGGCAGGATATGCTTCCCTGAGGGCTTCCCAAGGGGTCCGTTCCTCCGCCATGCCAGGAGGAGGAGTCCTCTTCTTCTTCTTCCTCCTCGGAGACCTCGGATGACTCTGACGGTTGTTCCGATCCGGACGACGAGCCATGCACTCCAGACAAGCCCAGGCCAAGGACTCCTCTGAAGTCCCCTCTGGAGTTGCTGCGTAAAATCCAGGCTGTTCATCGGTGGCAATCCTTGGAGCAGGATCCACAGCATAAGAAGCTCACTGTGCACCTGGATCTGCCCGAGATCGCTTCTACTCTGGTGCTGCCCTGGATTGAGCCTCATGCCGACCTTGTGTCCACTATTTGGAAGCAACCGTCGGCATTAGCCCCTCTTCCTAGGAAGTCGGACAGGCTATATCAGGCTCCGGAAGGTGTTGACTCATTGAATTCACACCCTAGAGCTGATTTGTTCGTGATTAGCGCCGCTCACGGCCGGACGGCTAACCCCAAGTACTTGAGCTCGTCACCACCCGACAAGGAATCCTGCCTTCTGGACCAGTACGGGAAGAAGGTCTATGCTTCTTTCACTCTGGGAATAAGGGCCCTGAATTACATTGCTCACATGGGGGATTACCAGAATGCGATCCTTAGTGAGATGGAAACTTAAGTTCGACTCCCTTCCTGAGTCTCAGATGAAGCAGGAAGTGGCTGACCTAATCCGGTCTATGCGTTCACCAGTCTGCACATGCTTTGTGCCATGTACGACGTAGTGGACACTGGTCGGAGCTTGGCTTTCGCCGTGGGGTTGTGGCGCCATGCCTCGTTCCAGGTGTCAGGTTTGGTCCCGGAGGTGCAGTCTGCTATCCAGGATGTGCCCTTCAGGGGTTCAGTGCTGTTCAGTGGCAATGTCAAGGGCATCATCACTGATCTGCAGAAGAAGGGTACTGCACTTAAGTCTGTTGACTCCTTGTACAGGCCCCCTCAAGCCCAGCGTCGTCCCTTTCACAGACATTCTTGGCCCAAGGCGAAACCTCGGGGAAAATGGGTCAACAAACGTCGGGCTCCTCTGGCTGCCAAGCCCCCCCCCCCACACACACACAAAAAAGCAGCAGGAGCTTCAGCCGCGATGCTGCCTCACACCTCCTGACTCCTCTCCTCCCCTACAGCCTCTGGGCCTCCCAGCGGAACCGGTAGGAGGGAGATTCTCCTTCCATCTACCGGGTTGGGAGAGGATAACTTCAGACACTTGGGTGCGCCAGCTGATTGCAGAAGGACATTCAATAGAGTTTCTTCAGAAACCACCTCGAACCCCCCGGTCATCTTACTCCACAGAACACCTTCTTCTGGTCCGGGTAGAAATATCCTCTCTTTTTCTGAAGGAGGCGATAGACTCCGTCCCACCCCATCTTTGGGGGACGGGCTACTACTCCCATTTCTTCCTGGTCCCAAGGAAGTCAGGAGTCGTGAGGCTGATTCTCGACCTCAGTTCCCCGAACTTGTTCGTGGAGTACAAAAGGTTCAGAATGCTCTCTCTACAGAGTCTTCTGCCCCTCCTTTGGCCGGGACAGTGGCTGTGCGCTCTGGGAATGCAGGATGCTTACCTGCATATCCCTGTTCACCCTTCCCACCGCAGATACCTACATTTTTCATTCTAGGGGGACCACTACCAGTTCAGATCCCCTCCCATTTGGTCTTTTCTCGGCGCCCCGAGTGTTCACCAAATGACTCTTTTCGTGGTAGCGACTGCTCATGCACTGGGGGTTCGGTTTTCCCATACCTGGACGACTAGCTCCTGGTGGCCCTGTCCTGGGAGAAGCTCCTGCGCTTCTTTTCCCTTACCCTGCAGGTTTTCACCAGCCTGGGTATTACCATCAACCAGGCCAAGTCCCATCTGATCCAGTCCCAGAGGCTCCAGTTTATTGGGGCGATCCTGGACACGACCTTCAGCATGGCATTCCTGCCACTGGACAAGGTGTCCACACCCCAGGCTCAGGCCAGCCTGTTGTCCAGCCACAGGCAGGTCAGTGGCAGGTCAGTCCATCGCCTCCTCGGGCTCATGGCGGCTGCTATTCCGACAGTCCCTCGGGCTTGGCTCCACATGAGAATCTGTCAGTGGACCCTTCGGTCTCAGTGGGATCAGTTGGTGGACGACCTAGATCAACAGGTTCTGGTCTCCAGCCCTATGATTCGGGACTTGCCGTGGTGGATGGTTCAGGAGAACGTTTGCCGGGGGGGTTCCCTTCTGCCCCCCACCACCACCAAGATGCTGACAACAGATGCCTCGGGCGAGGGTTGGGGAGCCCATCTGGGGTCTCACAGGACCCAGGGTTCCTGGCTCAGGCTTGAACAGTCACTTCATATCAATGTGCTCGAGCTTCGGGCCGTGTTGGATGCTTTTCGGGTACCTGCTCCCCGGGCATCTGGCTGTCCAGATGGACAACATGTGTAGTCTGGTACGTCAACAGACAGGGAGGAACTTGTTCCTAACCACTCTGCAGGGAGGCGATGCAAGTTTGGGATTGGGCAGTGCAGCATAACCTTCGCCTCAAGACAGGTCACGTCCCGAGGATCGAGAATACGTTGGCAGACCACCTCAGTCGGTCCTCTGCTCACGAGTGAGAACTGGATCGGGGGTAAAAGAAGATATCTTCCTACGCTGGGGAATACCACAGGTAGACCTATTGGTGTCTCCTCACAACGCAGAACTTCCCGACTTCTGCTTGCTTACTCCGGGGTGCGGCAATTTTTGGAGAGACGCTCTGTCTCTAGACTGGAGGGGCAGATTCATCTATGCCCCCCCCCGCCATCCTCTTGATTCCGAGGGTCTTACAGAAACTCTGCTCAGAAGGAGCTCGCATGATCCTAATCGCGCCTTTGTTTCCCAGGCAAGTTTGGGTTCTCTCTTCTGCAACAGTATTCAGAGGAACCTCCTCTTCCTCTGTCGCAACTTTTGCTAACTCAGGATCAGGGTACCCTGGTCCATCCAAGCCTCAGTTCCCTTCAGTTGCACGCATGGCTCCTGCAGATGTAGCGCAAGCCTGATTCAGCGTTTCCCTACTGGTGGCTGAGATTCTGGTGGAGGCCAGAAAGCACTCCACTAGATCCACCTATGCCATGAAATGGAAACGGTTCTCTATTTGGGCCGCCTGCAAAGATTTCGAGCCTTTCTCTTGCTCTGTGGGGCGGCTTCTGGACTACTTGCACCACCTCTTTGATCTGGGTCTCAGTCATTCCTCTCTGAAGGTTCACATGGTGACCATCTCCGCTTACCATGTTTCTTTTGGAGACTGAACCTTTGCGCAGTTGGAAGTCTCTAAGACTTTTCTGAGAGGGGTTCTCCATTTGAGACCCCCTATTCGTGTTCCTGCTCCTCCTTGGGATTTGAATTTTATTCTTGAGAAGCTTACTCAGCCTTCTTTCGAGCTGGCAGTCTCAGCAAATCTAAAGTTCCTTTCATGGAAGAATCTTTTCCTAGTGGCCATTACTTCTGTGTGAAGGATTTCTGAGCTCCAGGCCCTCATGTGCAAAATCCCGTATTTGATTTTCCACAAGGAACGTGTGGCTCTGCGTACCAACCCTAAGTTTCTCCCTAAGGTGGTAGCGGAATCTACGCTGAATCAGTCCATTGAACTGCCTGATTTCTTCACGCAGTACTCCAGTCAAGGGGAGTACCTCTTGCATACTTTGGATGTTCACCGAATTCTGAGATACTACACCACCAGGACGAAGGATCTCAGAAAGACTGATCAACTGTTTCTCTCTTGCTCGTTAAAGAGAAGGCAATGCTGTTTCTAAGCAATGCCTATCTAAATGGTTGGCTCATTGTATCACTTTCTGTTATAACAAGTACAACAAGACCCTGCCGGGTCAAGTCAGAGGCCACTCCACCAGAGGGGTCGCTGCTTCTGCTGCTTGTTTCAAGAACGTGTCAGCGGCAGACATCTGTGCAGCCGCAACTTGGACTTCTGTCCATACCCTTATGAAACATTACAGTTTGTACATTGCTTGTCGCCGTAGAGCTGGCTTCGGGTTGGCTATTCTGCAAGGTCTTCTTTCCTAAGACCTTCACAGCCAGAGGGTCTACATTTGGGTAGTTTCCTCTTCCCGTTTGCTTCTTCGTGTTCCAGACTGCTTGTGACTCCGTCTTGTCTGTAATTACCTACTGCAAGAGCCCTCTCGAAGTAAGATAGTACAGTTACGTAAAAACTTACCATAACAGTAGCTCTTCTGGAGAGGCTCTTGCAGTAGGTAATACCTTCCCGCCCTCCATCCCCCTAAGCTTTTTCAGCTTCTTTTCCAGGGAAGAAAACATCCACTTCTCTCTCTCTCTCGCCTTGCCTTTGGCCTTCGTGAGAAAGAGTGGAAGGCGGCATGGGGACTGCCTTTATACTGGATGTCGCCCCAACGCTGGCACCCTGACGTGGGGGCGGTTCCCCGCCAGAGACTGTTGCTAGAAATTTTTCTGTGGGGTCCTGACACCTGCCGGCTTCAGTCCTATCTGTGATTACCTACCTGTAATTACCTACTGCAAGAGCCTCTATCGAAGATCTACTGTTATGGTAAGTTCTTACATAACAGTACTTTCTCTTCGACCGTTTAAGTGACCACTCCCCAATCCTTTGCTCCTGGCGAACAAATACACTAAGCTTCTTCCCAAAACTATTAACAGCAGGAGACTTATTCCTGGTCGTCTTGGGTCTCTAAAAATCCTCCTACGAGACCATGATTTGGTCTCTGATAGACACAGCCTCAACAGTGACACTGCTCTTGAATATTTTATCCACAGCTTTAACAGCGCCTGTGATGTCCATGCCCTGTTCAAAAAATGCAAGATTAAAGGCATCAACAACCCTTGGGTTAACTCTGATTTTCTGGAACAATTGAGGTCCCGGGATCATCTTTGGCATGTAGCCAACTTGACTGGCACACTGGCTTACAAAGCAGCAAGAAATGCCTGTACTAGAGAAATTCGAAACGAAAAGGCAAGATACTACAGGAGCGCACTCGGTAACTCATGGAAAGACGGGAAGAAGTTTTGGGCAAATCTTTCTGAAGTTACAGGGCATATCCCCAAAGTACCACCCTCTATGCTCAACATAAATGGCAGCTTCACTCTGGACCAGATCATCATGGCTAATGCTTTTAATGTAGCATTCACCGATCTTACTCATGTGCTTCCTCCAACCTTCTTTGACCCCCCACCAGACTTTCCAGGCTTGGACAAAGCAAGAATAACACAGGGCCATCCACCTTTCTACTTTAAAACTAGCCAAAAAACAACTGCTCAAAGTGCTTGGGAGGTCCAGATTCAGTGGCGACTTCCTAGACCTGAAACTCCTTGCCCTCACCATTGACGAAGTCCTGACCCCGCTCACCAAAATCCTTAACCGATCCCAAATGCTTTCTCAGTTCCCCCTAATATGGAAATCTTCTGTTGTGACGCCAATTCTCAGAAGTGGGGATAAGACCCTAACCTCTAACTACAGACCCATCTCCATTCTTCCTCTTCTCTCGAAAGCACTGGAGAGAATAGTTGCCAATCAACTTACAGAATACCTTGCTAACCACAGCCTGCAATGTCAGGAGCAGCATGGTTTTCGAAAAGGACATAGTACCACCACAGCTGTCCTTGAATTCACCACTTACATCCATAATGCTCTGGATTAGGGACATCTTGTCGGTGCCATCTTCATCGATTTGACAAAGGCGTTCAGCACTATCAACCACTGCCTGCTGTTTGAACAATTATCTTGCCTTGGCCTCTCAGATGACTGTGCATGTTGGTTCCAAAGCTACCTTAGCAAACGAACCCAACGGGTCAGAGTTGGTGAGTCCCACTCACCCTCCCTTCTGATTTGTTCTGGAGTTCCCCAAGGGTCCATCTTGGGTCCCTTGCTTTTCAGTATTTTTCTGAACAATCTCCCTGTATTATGCCCTAATAGACACCTGTTATATGCAGATGATGCAGTTATTTTCACCTCCACCCTGACCCCTCCCTCCTACAACTGCAAATAAGCTTTACGCAAATGGAGACATGGTTTAAATCTCAAAAACTCATACTAATTCACAAAAAAACTAAAACAGTGATGTTTCATGGCATCCACAACAAACAAAAACAAACGTCTATCACAAACAGTGACGGAACATTGCTCTAATATGTTCAGCTGTTTAAATACCTTGGGGTTACCTTTGATAGCACCTTGTCTTACTCTGAACAGTTTGAGAGCATTGCTAAGATCGTGAACACCCGCATTGGACTTCTCTTTAGACATAGGAGCTTCCTCACCAATGAAGCTTAAAGCATTGCCATTCAGAGCTCTGTTATATCAATAATCGACTATGGACTTGTGATCTATGGCTCTGTCACTGACACCACACTTCGACGAATAGCCATTGCACTTAACAAGGCATGTCGTCTACTGACCTTTGCTCCACACCTCTCACATGTATGTGACATCTACAAGTAAGCAAACTGGCTCCAACTCCCCAGCAGACTCAAGTAAAAGACCTGTATGCTAGCAAAAAAGATTACCTTAAATCTCCTACGCTCAAGGGTTCAGTCCTTACTGGCCCCCAGCTGTGGTCCCCGCCCAACCAGGAGCTCTGAATATCTTACTTTTTCTGTTCCACGCTCCTTTACATACAGAGCCTCATCCTGGTGCAACTCGCTTCCATCTGCTGTTACCAGTGACACTGCTCTGGGCACTTTCCAGTGCTACCTATATCAGCACCTTGTCACAGTGGCCTCCGGTGAATGTTTCTCCTAACTAAACTTACCCTCCTTCCCTCTAATTCCCCCACCTCCAAGTCCATCCCACCTTTACCCCCCACTATCTCCTCCCTTTTTATTTCCCCACTATCATCTACATTCTCTCCCCATAGCTTCCTCTACATGCATCTACCATCTCTCCTAGCAGTTTCTAATTTATTCTAATGAACCACAGTACAACTGTTTTTTTTATTGTACATATGTTCTTGAATAATGTACACAAATTACTGTAACCTAACACACATTCTGTGAATCATTGCGCATATTACAGTAATTCCATATGAAAGCTTTAATGTACCTGACAAAGCCTATGGCTGCTTGAAACTACTGTACTTGTTGTTGTCCTCACTGTGTTCTGTATTGTTTCCCCGACGTGGAACCTTTGTAAAAGAGCCTTGGCTCAAAGGTGTCTTCCAAAATAAATAAACATAATAGATGTAAGAATATGTACAAGAACATAATAGGCCCATTACTTGCTGCTTTACTAGCTCCCCTGTTATATCTGGGGTCTAACGGCTCCAAGACTGTCCTGTGTGCTCTCCACTTGAATTCATATCGATTTTGCTACCCTTGTCAACAGATTTATTGCTCCCAGACCCTTCTGTTGTCCTTCACTTATGTATTAATTCCTCATATGCTTGATTTCTTCTGTATATCTGATGTGCCTCGCATGTATTGTACTACGTATATTTTTAAAACAAAATTAATGAAAATTAAAGTTTAAAAAAAAAAAAGGGTAGTCAGTGGTGTCACTAGTTTTTGCTTTAGTTCTTTTAGAATTCTGGGGTGAATCCTGTCTGGCCCCATTGCTTTCTCCATCTTCAAAAAAATTGGCTGGACAACAGGACACAGGGGTAATAGCAAACGGAGTCCACTCCGAAGAAAGGGGGTGTTACTAGCGGGGTAATGCAGGGTTCAGTACTGGGTCCGGTCCTTTTTAATGCCTTTGTAAGTGACATTGTGGAGGGACTGGAAGGAAAAGTATGCCTCCTTGCAGATGACACAAAGATCTGCAACAGGGTTGATACACAAGGGGGAGTGGAAAGGATGAGAAGAGACTTGGCAAGGTTGGAGGAATGGTCAAAAGTATGGCAACTTGGATTCAGTGCAAAGAAGTGCAAAGTAATGCACCTGGGAAACAGAACCCCGGGGGGAGAGGTATTAACGACAACACAAATGGAAAGGGACCTGGGTAGTCATATCAGATGACCCAAAGGTAAGCAAGCAGTGTGAGAAGGCAGTAAGGAGGGCTGGGGGGATACTGGGATGAAGAAGGAGAGCATCACCAGTAGAAAACAGGAAGTTGTTATCCCTCTGTACAGACAGTTGGTGAGACCCCATCTGAAGTACTGTGTGGAGTTTTGGAGACCCCATCTCTGCAAAGATATAGACTGGATGGAGGCAGTCAAGAGGAGGGCAGCAAAAATGGTGCAGGGTCTGCAACAGAAGCCATACGAAGAGAGACTAAAGGAACTTAATATATATCCTTGTGGAAAGGAGGGAGGGGGGGACATGATAGAAACTTTCAAGTACCTCAAGGGAATCCATAAAGTCCAAGGGGGTAGAATCTTTCAGAAAAAGAGATGTGCAAGAACAAGGGGACATAATCTGAAGAAACGGGGGATGGCTTAGGGGCAATGTGAGGAAGTATTTTTTTCACAGAGAGGGTGGTGGATGCATGGAACGGCCTTCCTGAGGAGGTTGTGGGGTCAAAAACAGTGGGGGAATTCAATAATGTATGGGACAGACATAAGGCAATTCTGGTGGGGTGGGGTAGGAAGAAGTAGGCTGTTGGTTAACTAGGGTCTGCAGCTTATCCAGTAGGTCGGGAAATGGGCAGACTAGGTGGGCCAAGCAGTCGTTATCTGCTGTCAAAGTCTATGTTTCAGTTTTAGGAGTTCTTTCAGAACCCTTTCTTCTGTGAGAGGACTGGTATTGATCCCCCAATCCAGAGTGCTTCTGTTGGTTGGATTAGGTACCTCTCCCCCCCACCCTTCTTTTGTGAATACTGAGCAGAAGTATTCGTTCAGTATCCCTGCCTTTTCACTGTCTCTATGCCCACCCATCCACCCCTTTATTAAGCCTCATTATCTCTCCCTTGGTCTTTCTTCACTCCCTAATGTACGTATAAAAGGTTTTATCCCACTTCTTAACCAAGTTGGCTATCTTTTCCTCTGTTTGGGCCTTTGCTATTCTGACTGCCTTCCCCACTTCCTTCTGCTTTAACTGGTACAGTTTTCTGTCCTATTCCATCTGTGTTTCTTTATACTTCCTGAATGCTGTCTTTTTCTCCCTAACCTTCCCCGACACCTCTTTTGAGAAAGTTTTTTTTTTTTCTTTTGTTTTGATTCATTTGTTTGCTTCACACAAAGGCTTGTTGCCTCTGTGATGGCAGTTTTGATGTTTCCCCGTTGTTCTTTCACCCCTCCTCCTTGCCTGTTTGTTGATGCTTTCCTGAGGTACACTCCCATTTTGACAAAGTCAGCCCTCTTAAAGTCCAGTACCCTCACTTTTGTATGGCTTGATTCTTTGGCTGTGTTTCTCGTGAACCCCACAAATGGCTGCCAACTTCTAGATCTGAGATCCAGTCTCCATCCCCAATTGAGAGTACTGGGTATAAAATTGCTCCCCCCGAGTAGGTTCCAACACTAGCTGTCTGAGGCATGCCCCCTGTAGGGCATTGAGAATGGCCCTGCTCTTCAATGTGGATGCAGCAAAGGTGCTCCAGTTAACATCTGGCATATTCAGGCCCCCATCAACAATATCTCCCCTTTCAAACAACATGAAGTCTTGCTATATTATGACAATTGCAGTGAGTCCCCATCTTCGAACTGCTCCGGAGGTGAAATAGTTAACTTTCCATGCAGGCATGGAACTTGGAGCGCGAGCTCGGTTGAAAACTCTGTCTGTTGTTCTTCAAACGCAAACTGTCAGATTCTTTACTCCGCCTCACTGAACAGTCGCTCTGGAGATTTCTCCTTCTGCTCGGTTCATTTTGTCAGTTTTAAAGTATTATTTTGTTGGTTTTTCAACCGAAATTAAACCACAACCGGTCGGTTCAAGCTCTGTCTGTGGTAATGTAAGTAATAGATAGGTTTTACATTTAGTTTTCTGTGTGGAACTTGTAATTCATTATCGGTTCGGTTTGAACCGATCAGGTTGTCTTTAAATCTACTAGTCCTTTTAGACTGCGGTTCCTGGTTCTTATCGGTTCTAAAAAAGCAGTTCCATTACGTTTTTCCGACCCGTGACGGTTGGGAACCGATAAAGGGTGTCTTGCTTGGCTGATTGCCATAAGCGGGCAAGTTGGTTAGGCTGGCATTATGTCTGAGAAACCCAAAGAAAACCGGACCCATTGGGTTTCAACACTGTAGTGTTTGTGGGGAAGCTTTTGCTAAGGCTGACCCACACACCACATGTGTCTATGTCTGAGGTTTGACCACCTCAATTCAGACTGCCAGATTTGTCAGAATTTCCTGCTGCCACCATAGATAAGAGAGTTGGTAGGCTCAGGGAAAGGGAGGCCAAAAAGTCTGCTGATCCGGATGGCCAGCCCAGTTCAGTACCAACCGAACCGAGGGAGTGCCCTCTGACCAGGGCGATACTTCCTCGGGCAAACGAAGAGCCGGTTCTGAGGAGCCGGTGCCAGCAAAAAGGACTAGAAAGTCAGCTAGCGTAGAGCCAAAAGTTCTCTCCCCAACTGCTGAAGAAATAGCTAAAGCAATTAAAATTGTCCAGTCTCTCTCCCCGGTTCCGACTGAACCGGCACCATCAGGGAGGCGTTCGGTTCGGCCGATTCCAACAGTTCAAGATTATGATTTTGAGGATTTTTATGAACCGGAGGAGGGGGAAGAAGAATATGAGGAGAGTGAATATGGTTTTGAAGATCTGGATGTGCCCATTGAACCGGACATCTCTCCAGATAGACCCTTAGGGGTTTCTCCTCCAAGGATGGATATTCCAGAGTCTAGGAGACTGTCTATTCCTTTGCATAAATCTTTTCGGAAACAGTAAAAGTTTTAAAAACTCCTCACACTGTACCTCCTGTGGATAAAAGGATGGACAAGAGGTATACCTTATCAGGCTCCGACACTGATTTCCTCACTCAACAATGCAGCCATGTGGGGGTAGTGCAGGCTGCAGCCTGTGACAAGGCTAATATTCCCCTAGCTTACACCCCTGAGAAGGACTCCAGGAAGATTGATGCTATGCAGAAGAAACAGTACATGGCAGCATCTTTGGGACTCAGACAGGCAAATTATATGGCTTATGCTGCTAGGTACCAGAAATCCAGATGTGATACTGTGCTGGCCCTAGCAAAACAAGTCCTTGACCAGCTTGCCAGGGAGCTGGAACAGGTGGCTATGGATGGTATTGAGGCATCCAAGGTGCAATTTCATGCTGCAGTGGACTCTAATGATGTTTCATCAAGAGTCATGGCTGCATCTGTGGCACTTCGCAGGATGGCTTGGCTCAGATGTACTACCCTGTCTCAGGATACCCAGTCTAAGGCCATGGATTTTCCTGTTGTGGGTAATTCTCTGTTTGGGGAGCAAACAGAGAATTACATGAAGAAAATAGATGAATATAGGACCACCTATAGGAGTGCACAGGCCAAGGAAAGGCAGGCCACTCCTCAAAAGCAGCTTCCTAGAGGCAGGGCAGCCTTTTCTAGGCCTTTACCAAACCAAGCTTCCTCCTCTGCCTATGCTCAGAGGGGATTCTTTAGAGGGAGGGGCAGACGGATACAAGCAGGCCTGCTTCCACCCCTCAGCCCAAAGCCCCTGCCAAGCAGGCACCCTGATGGGGTTGCCAGGGCGATTCTTCTCTACCTGTAGGGCAGGCTGGCTTACTTTGTCCAGGACTGGAAGTCTTTAACATCAGACAAGTGGGTCCTGGAAGTAGTAAGCGGGGACTGGATTCTCAGCTTCAAAAATTTCCAAAGCTGAGAGCAGATCTTTTCCACCTGCAACTCCATCAGAGGCACTCGCCCTAGAGGCAGAGGTCTCTACCCTCCTGGCTTTCAGAGCCGTGGAAAGGGTTCCTCCCCTACACCAGGGCAAAGGTTTGTACTCCAGGTACTTCCTTACCCCAAAAAAGACAGGAGAATGGCGGCCCATCCTGGATCTCAGATACTTAAACAAGCACCTTTTAAAGCCAAAGTTCAAAATGGTGAAACTGGGAATTATCCTTCCCTCTCTAAGGCCAGGGGACTGGCTAGCTTCTCTGGACCTCAAGGATGCCTACTTCCATATTCCCATCAGAAGCTCCCATCGAAAGTACCTCAGGTTCGAGCTGCCCTCAGGCCACTACCAGTTCAGAGCAATGCCCTTCGGCCTCACTTCTGCTCCAAGGGTATTCACCAAATGCCTGGCAGTAGCAGTTGCCTACCTAAGAAGGCAAAAGATTGCCATCTTTCCTTACCTGGACGATTGACTCTTAGTAGGCCAATCCCCAGACCAGGTCAATTTACATTTACCTCTCTAGGCTTCCTTCTGAATCTCTCTGTCAGTTCTAGAGCCTGTCCAGCTTCTTACCTTCATAGGCGCAGAACTGAACACACAGGAAGCCAGGGCCTTCCTTCCCCTGGACAGGGCAAAGACCCTGGTCTCCCTGGCCTCCTCATTCACCCTGCAGGTCTCCCGGCCAGCAAGGCATTTTCTGCAGCTCCTAGGACACATGCTGCTTCCACAGCAGTTGTGCAGGGGCAAGATTTCAGATGAGGGACATCCAGTTCCATTTGAGAGCTTTTTGGTCTCAAAGAAAGGATCCTCTTATCAAGTTGATCCCAGTAACTCGAACCCTGATCCAAGCCCTACAGTGGTGGCAGGATCAGAGCAACCTGGGACAAGGGGTTCCTTTTGTCACTCAGTCTCACTCTCTGATCCTTACTACAGATGCATCCCTCTTGGGCTGGGGAGCTCACATGGGCAACCTCACCACCCAGGGTCTGTGGTCTCCCCAGGAATCTCTGCTCCACATCAACCTGTTGGAGCTCAGAGCAGTTTTTCTAGCACTTCAAGCTTTTTCCAAATCTGTTCAGAACAAGATTATACAGGTCAGAACAGACAACACCACTACAATGTGGTACATCAACAAGCAAGGGGGCACTCGGTCTACGGCCTTGTGCACCGAAGCGATGAAGTTGTGGTCTCTGGCTTACTCCCTGAACACCTCCCTCACGGCAGTCCACCTCCCAGGCAAGGACAATATCCTGGCAGATGCTCTCAGCAGGGTTTCCCAGGGCCATCACGAATGGTCACTGCATCCCCTGGTCTTGGGAGTAGTATTTGCCAGATGGGGCACCCCGCAGATGGATCTTTTTGCAGCCCCAGACAATCACCAACTTCCTCTCTTTTGCTGCAGGCCCCCAGTGTTGGGCTCACTCCCCCTGGATGCCTTAGCCCTCAGTTGGGAAGGGAAGTTCCTCTATGCCTTCCCTCCCTTTCCTCTCCTGTTCAAAGTGCTAGTCGAAATCAGATCCCAATCCTGCAAAGTCATTCTGATAGCTCCAGATTGGGCCAGACAACCCTGGTATCCACTCCTACCGTCCTTAGCAGTCCATTCTCCCCTGTGCCTTTCCAGGAATCACAATCTGTTAACCTGTGCCCAGGGACAGGTTTGGTATCTGAATCTCAAATCTCTCAATCTCAAGGCTTGGTTCTTGAAGAGTTAGAGTTTGCTCATTTATACCTTTCCCAAGGTGTAATGGATATATTGAAGGCCTCAAGGAAGCCTTCCACCAGGGCTACTTACAATTCCAAATGGAAAAGGTTTTCCATATGGTGCTCGGAAAAGCATATTTCCCCAGACTCTGCTGATCTACCCACAGTTCTGGATTATATGGTCCATCTGAATTCTTTGGGGCTGAGACCAGCTACCCTGAAGGTGCATTTGGCAGCTGTGTCCGCTTTTATTTCAGCAAGTAAATCCTCTTCTCTTTCAGCTCATCCTGTATTTTCCAAGTTTTTTAAGGGATTGCTTCACACCAACCCTCCATTCAGGGATCCTGCCCCTGCCTGGGATCTTAATGTTTGCATTGCTCAGCTTATGCAACCCCCCTTCGAGCCCTTGTTTTCAGCTGAGCTCAAGTACTTGACTTGGAAAACTGTGTTTCTGGTAGCCATCACCTCTGCCAGACGCATAAGTGAATTACAAGCGTTGTCAGTGGAGCAGGAGTTTATCTCCTTTCACAGACATAAGGTGGTCCTCCGGACTAACAGAAAGTTCCTACCTAAGGTGGTTTCAGATTTCCACCTTAATCAATCTATTTCTCTTCCAGTGTACTTCACTGACCACTCCTCCACTGGTGAGAGGAGGCTGCACAGCCTAGATGTGAAGAGAGCCCTTAGTTACTACATAGAGCGTACCAAGGGTCATAGGTTTGACTCTCTCCAACTGTTCCTCACTTATGGTGAAGTTGGTAAAGGGAAGCCAGCCACTAAAAGATCCATTGCCACGTGGATTGTCTCTTGTATCCAATTCTGCTATGAGAAGTTGGGTAAAGTTCCCCCCTCAGGCCCGAGGGCTCACTCTACCAGAGGTACAGCTGCTTTTCTGGCTGCTGCCAGAGACATTCCTATTCTAGAAATATGTCAAGCAGCTACCTGGAAAACAGTTCACACTTTTACCAAGCACTACTCCTGGACATCCAGGCTAGGAGTGATGCTCGGTTTGGCACAGCCGTGCTTCAGAGCCTATTCCCTAAGTAGGTTCTGTCCCTCCTCCATGGGGGTACTGCTGTGTAGTCTGCAATTGTCATAATATAGCAAGACTTCATGTTGTTTGAAGAAAAAATTACCTTAGTAATGTTGTTTCTTCTAATGGAATCTTGATATATTATGACCTCCCTCCCTGCCCCTCTCGGAACCTCTGTTTTGGGATGTGGATGGGCAGTACAGTGTTGGCACTTTTTTGATGCCCACCTTGTTGTTTTTCACCCTCCTTTTTGGGTGAATTGGTGTTGTGTTTTTGCATTTTTGGGTCTCCTGACTTGAGTCTTTGTTTGAGGTCAAAAAATGAGTGTTTATGTTAGTAGCCAGTTGGCTAGTGTAGGTTTACTGCTTCCACACAGAGCCTTAGTGAGTTTTAGCTCGTAAAGACCTGACAGTTTGCGTTTGAAGAACGACAGATAGGGTTTTCAACCGAGCTTGAGCTCTAAGTTCCATGCCTGCATGGAAAGTTAACTATTTCACCTCTGGAGCAGTTTGAAGATGGGGACTCACTGCAATTGTCATAATCTAGCAAGACTCCATTAGAAGAAACAACATTACTAAGGTGAGTAATTTTTTCTTTTGGCCAGCCAGCACAAGGGCATTTGTTACCAGTAAGAAACAATAGTATACCCAGACTCTATTTATATAATAGAACGCTCTGATCATTCCATCTTATATTGATCCGATGTCAAAACAATGGTATAATGACTTTCTGATGGCAGAACAATGGTATCGTCGGATCTTACTTAGAGGGGGCTCTTGCAGCAGATAACACCTTTGGGACAGAAGTCTGCAGGCACCAGGACCCCATGGAAAACTTCTGGCTAGCAGTATACAGTGGTGGACCGGCCTCCCCAACGTTGGCCGTCCCCCGATGTTGCATGTGGTATAAAGGGGCGGTCCCCAAGTCCATCCCCAGTTCTTTTCCACACTGTCTGCCACACAGGTCGGACCTCTGTGGATGCCTTCAGCTAGTCGACCGCCATTTTCTGTCGTGCTTACTGTTTATTTTTCCCCTAAAAATGAATCTTCTTCAAGTTCTATTTGTATGTCTTTTCTTCTTCCTCCTCAGTCTAGAGGTGGCAATCGAAGTGTGCATGCAGCACGCAGATCCCTCATAAGGACGGCCATTCGGCTTGCCTGTTCTGCCTAGGCCCAGACCATGACATAGAGGCCTGCCAGCAATGCCAAGAGTTCAATCCATGCACTTGGCTCCGCCACCAGAAGACCCTGGAAGTCTTCTTGCTTACCAAAAAGCTATATGAGATGGAGAAGGAGCTTCACTGAAAGAATTCATCCTCTTCCCTGGCTTCCAGGGCCTCCGCCTCCTCTTCTTCTCACAAGGAGAGAAAATTGAGCGGCAAACACAAGCACTGGGAAAAGCACAAGGAGAAACCGAGGTCAGATTCCCGCTCGTGGACCCCAACCAGATCAGCGGCCATTTCTGGGTCTTTTACACCGGGGGGTCAGCTCCTTCCACTGTGGCAACCTTCTCCCTCCGGGCTCCCGGAGACCAAACCTCCCTCCTTTTATTACTGTTGCGGAAATGGTATTTCAGGGTGCAGGACTTTGTCCCCCACCTCTCAGCCTCTCTAGCTTAAGCCCATAGTCCTGTGGGCTCTAAGCAGAGTGGCTCGGCCTGTGGATCTTCAGGCGGCAGGCTTTGCCTGTCACTCTATCAGCCAGAGTGTCTGCCGAGTCCTCCCCGACATCAGGGTCGGACTCAACAGGCGACGCCCAAGACTGACGCCACCCTCCTCCAGGAATCAGGGGCCCCAATTCTGGTGGCAGCTGCTATGCAAATGCCAGCTGAATTGCCAGTCTGGCCCCAGCCTACGCAGGTACCTTTGATGCCAGCATCCCCAACTTCACCTTGTGTGACCCTGTTGCCTCCTAACCCTCTTAAGTCACCAGCTGGGCCTGACTCCCACCCTCAGCCGATGCCAGAGGGTTGGATGTCATTTCCAGACCATCCGCCAAAAGGTTGTTCCTCTGGGTCAGACGCCCGATAACCCAGATCGGCCTGCTCCAACACTCGAGTTGCCCAAGCCTGATGACCAGATGTCTGGGCCCTCTAAAGCAAATCCCCTGATGCCGGATACACCAGCCCTGACGCCCAATCCTCCACAGGCTCTGAATGAGCTTTTTGCAGCCTGGTAGACCTATTTTAAAGACAGAGAGGCTCCTAGGGAACCCTCCAAGCCTACTCTTCGGGGGCCACCCCCGGAAAAGCTTCTGGTTCGCCCATCTGCTCCTTCACCAAGGGGGACCACTCTGACACCGGATGGGGGTGGTACCCACCCTTCCTAAAGCATGGCTGTGCAGGCATCCCTGTTCGCCTTCTCCCTCCCCGGATTCAGGGTATTCGGATGGTTACTCCTCCTCCTCCTCTTCGGGCTGTGACGAGACCGACTTTCCTTCAGAGCCTGAGGGTGGTAAGGACACCCCTCATTCCATGCCTGACGAGCCATCCTTTTATGGGTGTAATGCGGGACATCCAGCTGTTGAATGGCTGGGACACAGAGGAGCCGGATCCGGAGTGACGTCGTTTGGCTTCCTTTCTCAGGAGGAAGGATACACATTCCATGGTGCGCCCCCCCACCCCGCTTGTAGAGTCCTATAAGGACATCAGCAGAGCAGTCTGGAAGCGCCCCTTTTCCATGCCAGCCATCTCCAAGAAGTCAGACCAACTACACTGTGCTCCTAGAGAGGATTCCTTTTGCAGGAAGCACCCAAAGGCAGACTCTGTTGTAATCAGTGCTGCCTGTGATCTTTCCAGGCGCCCTAGACACCTGAGTGCACAACCCCTAGACGAGTACTCCAAGCAGTTTGACCTCTTGGCCAAAAAAGGTTTACTCCTTGGTTACATGTGCTATAAGGTCGCAGAATTTCCTTGCCCACATAGTTCAGTACCAGAACACCCTGTGGGACAAGGTGGTGGAAGTGGCTCAAGCCATATCAGATTGCCCAGGTAGGGCGGAATTGATGGCCATTTTAAAATCCGTCTCTGACTTAGGCAACCACTTCCTTCCAGCCTCTTATGATACAGTGGCCTCCGCAGTCTGTTTCCACCGTTATTCATGACTGGGAATGTCCAGTTTCGCTCTGGATATGCAGTCTAAAATAATGGATGCGCCTCTCAGGGGCTCAATTCTGTTCAGCGATGACTCACAAAACATCATTACTTGCCTGCAGAAGTCAGGAAAGGCTATTGGATTTGTACACTGTATGTAGAAATCCCAGCCCAAACAGCATGCTAAGCAGTCCTTTTGAAAGAATACCGGACAGCAATCCAGAGGACAGCAGCAGAGAGCAGGATTTAGGCACAAGGCTTCCCACTCTTGCTTTGGAGGTTCTGTCCGTCGGGCCTAAGAACCTCTCAGGAGATCACGCTGCTCCTCCTGGCTCCTCAGCCTGACTTCCCCCCCCCCCCGGCCGAAGCCTTTGGGGAGGTGGTGGGGGGTCAATTTTCCTCGTACATAGAGGGATGGCATCAGATAACCACAGATCAGTGGGTCCTGCAACTCATCAAAAAGGGGCATACGCTGGAGTTCACAGAGATACCCCCAGACAACCCACTGGCCCTCTCCCATTACTCTCAGGCGCACAGTGCTCTCATCACAGAGGAGATCCAGTCCCTCCTGCAAAAGCGGGCCACAGAACTAGTTCCTCCAGCACAACAGGGGAAAAGGATTTTATTCCCACTTTTTCCTGGTGCCAGAGAAAACCGGGGATCTGTGCCCTATCCTCAGCCACGTGAATCTGTACATCAAGTACAAACGATTCCGGATGGTAACTCTGCTCAGTCTCCTCCCTCTCCTCCACTGAGGGGATTGGTTATGCTCCCTGGACATGTAGGACGCATACCTCCATATTCTGATTTTCCAACCCCATAGGAGGTTCCAGGGAAGTCATCACCAGCTTCGGGCTCTGTCTTTCAGCCTGTCCTTGGCCCCTGGGGTTTTCACCAAATGCCTCACAGTAGTGGCTGCAGCTCTAAGGATTTAGCAAGGCATTTGACACAGTCCTCCACAAAAGATTAATAATCAAGTTAGCCAGTCTGGGAGTGGGTCCCAGGGTGGTAGCCTGGGTAGCAAACTGGCTGCACAACAGGACACAGAAGGTAATAGTGAATGGAATACATTCTGAAGAAAGGGGGGGGTTACTAGTGGAGTACCTCAGGGCTCAGTACTGGGTCCAGTCCTCTTTAACGTCTTAATAGGTGACATTGCAGAGGGTCTGGAAGGAAAGGTATTCTTCTTTGCAGATGACACAAAGATCTGTAACAGAGTTGATACACAAGGGGGGATAGAAAGGATGAGAAGTGACTTGGCAAGGTTGGAGGAATGGTCAGACATGTGGCAACTTAGATTCAGTGCAAAGAAGTGGAAAGTAATGCACCGGGGAAATAAGAATCCAGGAGAAGAGTACACAATAGCAGGGGAGGTACTAACGACAACAATAATGGAAAGGGATCTGGGTGTAGTCATATCAGATGACCTAAAGGTGGGTAAGCAATGTGAGAAGTCAGTAAGGAGAGCCAGGGGGATACTGGGATGCATAGGGTGGGGCATCACAAGTAGAAAAAGAGAAGTGGTTATCCCTCTGTACAGACAGTTGGTGAGACCCCGTCTGGAGTACTGTGTGCAGTTTTAGATACCTCATCTACGCAAGAACATAGACAGGATGGAAGCAGTCCAGAGGAGGGCAACTAAAATGGTGCAGGGTCTACATCAGAAACCATATGAAGAGAGACTGAGAGAGCTTAATATGTATACCCTTAATGAAAGGAGGGACCGGGGGGACATGATAGAAACTTTTAAGTACCTCAAGGGAATCAACAAAGTCCAGGAGGGTAGCATCTTTCAGAAAAAGAGATGTGTAAGAACAAGGGGACACAATTTAAAGTTAGAGGGGGGATGGCTCTGGGGTAATGTGAGGAAATTCTTTTTCATGGAGAGAGTGGTGGACACATGGAACTGCCTTCCTGGAGAGGTTGTGGGGTCTAAAACATTGGGGGAATTCAAACTTGCATGGGACAGACATAAGGCAATTATAGTGGGGGGTTACAGGAAGTAGGCTGTTGGTTAACTAGAATCTGCAGCTTATCCAATAGGTAGGGAAATGGGCAGACTAGGTGGGCCAAGTGGTCCTTATCTGCCGTCAAACTCTGTTTCTATGAAACAGGGACATTGTCTTCCCTTACCTGGATGACTGGGTGTTGACTGTTCCCACCAGGGACCAGCTACTCCATACCATGCAGGCCACCTTCGCCTTATTTCAGGACCTGGGGGTTACCTTAAATCTCCCCAGATCCTCCCATTGGCCAAACCAACAGCTGCAATACATGGGTGCAGTTCTGGACATAACACAAGGCAAAGCCTTCCTCTCTGAAGACAGAGCAGAGTGCCTTCAGACGCACGTTTGGCAGATCTCCTCCTCCTCTCCTGGTTCTGGCCAGATCTGTCCTAAGACTCTTGGGACACATGGCAGCCGCCATCACTACAGTCCCCCTGGCCAGGCTGTACATGAGGGTGATTCAGTGGAACCTGAGAGTTCAGTGGGATCAGCGTTCAGATGACCTAGAGCAACTGGTCTTGGTTTTGAACCCTGTATGACAGGCACTGGCATAGTGGTTGAATTCCACCAACCTTTCCAGAGGGGTTTGCCTATGGAAGGAATCCCTCAATTAGATCCTAACCACAGATGCATCGGGCCAAGGTTGGGGAGCCCACTTGGGAGGCCGTCAGACACAAGGGATACTGGTCCCAACACAAGCTCCATCTCCACATCAACATCCAGGAGATGCGGGCGATCCTATACGCCTTCCAGACAGTCTTGCTATCTGGTCCTCTCTTAGTCCAGACAGACAACATGTCAGTTGTCTTTCACATAAACAAGCGGGGGGACTCCTTATATACACAGGCAAAGATAGTGCTGCACAAGGCTCTGAAAAAATAATGCAAGTTTTATTAAACTTCCATACAATGATTACCCCAGCACGACGAGGGATCTGGCCTTTTTCTTCAGGGGGTGATGGAGGACTCATTCTTACCCCCTCTGCAGGGAGGCCATGCAAGTCTAGTCATGGGCAGTGGACCATCACCTGGACTTGACAGAAGTCCATGTTCCAGGCGTGCAAAATACCCTTGCCGACAGTCTAAGCAGGTCCTGGTCCAGGTCACACGAGTGAGCTTCATCTCTCCGTAGCCAAAGAACTCCATAGCCACTTTCGCTATGAAATGTAAGTGGTTCAACCAATGGGAGCATCCAGTACTGGATCTGTTTGTCTCCTCCTCATCCAACGCAAAACTGCCCAGTTTTTGCTCGCTAGATCCAGGGTCTGGTGTTTTCTGGGGAAACACGTCCCTCTCCTGGACGGGGAGATTCTTTTACACATTCCTCCCTTCCCTACTGCATAAGTTCTTCTCAAGCTGCAGTTGGAGGAAACAGAGGGTCAATTCTGGTGGCACCTTTCTGTCTGTGACAGATTTGGTTTTGGCTTCTCTAGCAACTTGCAGTGGAACCTCCAGTTTCCCTGCCCCTACACTCAGACTTGCTCTCCCAGGAGCGGTAACCCTGGTCCATCTGGATCTCGGATCTCTGCATCTCCATGTGTGGCTCCTGCAGACCTAGCTAGATCTAGATCCGAGATATCCCCCGGAGTAGTGGATGGCTATGGTGGCCGCTGGGAAGCCTTCCACTAGGGCCCCTTACACTATGAAATGGAAGCGGTTCTGCATTGGGGCCATCACCTGGCATTTAGACCCCTTCACCTGCCCACTGAATTTGGTTCTGGAGTATCTCCTCTCCCTGTCGGATACAGGACTAAACTACTCCTCGCTTAAGTTGCACCTGTCTGCCATTTCAGCCTACCATGCAGCTATTGAGGGCAAAACTCTTGCCCGGATGGATCTTCCCCATACATTCTTGTGGGGCATTCTGTACTTGAAGCCTCCTATCCTGGCTCCCGTCCCATCATGGGATCTTTGTTTGTTTTAGAAAAACTTACCTTCAAACACCATGAAGTCTTGCTATATTAGGACTTATTGCAGTTAGCCACTGCACTTGAACTGCCCCGGAGAGGAAAGAGTTAACTCCAGAGAATCTGGAGTTCTACGTAGGGTGCTATAACAAAGTTCTATCTGGGCAGTTTCAAATGAAACCGGCTAGATTCCTTACTCCGCCCACTGAACAGTCGCCCGAGATCAGCTCCTTCAGCTCGGTTCATTTCTCGGTCAAGCGAGTATTTTGGTTCATTTGAACCGCAAAAGTAATTATTTTACCGCATTTTCGTTAAAGCTCTATCTGGTAAACCGTAAGTACAAAATGTAAAGTCTGTGTGGAATTTAGTTATCGGTTCAGTTTTGAACCGATCGGTTTGCTTATTTTAACGCTTTAAAGTTTTGGCTTTTAGAGTGCGGTACGTTCTTATCGGTTCTAAAAAACCTTGATTTTAAATAGGGTTTTTTCAAATACCGTGAAACGGTTAGGAACCGATAAGGGTGTCTTGTTCTGGCACGGCCATAAAAGGGCAAGTTTTGGTTAGGCTGGCATTATGTCTGGGAAACCCAAAAGAAAAACTGCCCACTGGGTTTCAACATCAGGATGCTGTGGGGAAGCCTTTGCCAAGGCTGTCCCACACACCACTTGTGTTTATTGTCTGGGGTTGACCACTCCTGTCAGACTGCCAGGTGTTTAAAATTCTCTGCAGCCACCCTGAAAAGAGATAGGGCCGGCCTCAGGGAACTATTGGCCAAAAGTCCACTGACCCGATGGCCAGCCCAGTCCAGTACCCACTGGACCAGAGGGAGTGCCCTCTGACCAGGGCTAGACTTCCTCGGGCCAAAGGATGGTTCAGAGGAACCAGTTAAAAAAAAAAAAAAAAGAAATAAGAATATGACAGAGATATCAGTAGGTTTGGAGTCCAAGAGTGTCTCTCCAACTGCTGCAGAAGTAGTTAAGCCATACAGATTGTCCAGTCACTGTTTCTAGGTCCTGTCGAACCATCTACAGTTGGTAAAAGGTGGCTCGTTCAGTTCCAGTGGGTCAGGTTTATGATGTTGAGGAATTGTTATGAACCACAGGAGTGGAGGAGGAAAATTGATCAATACATGTGTGGCTGGTAGGGTCTGGACGTGCCCACTTAGCGGACATTTCTCCAGACAGACTTTAGAATCTCCTCCTATTCTGTCTGAGTCCCTTTCTCAGTTTATGTTTTACAAAAGCTTGCAGAATCCCCAGCTTCCTTTAGAGGAGGCTATGGATGAGTAAAGGGAGCCTGATTATGTAGGAATGATGGGCTAGGAGGTTGTCTTTCCTTTGCATAAGTCATTTAGGAAGTAAACAACTAAGATTTTATAAGATTCTTCTTTCTGTCCCTCCTGTAAGATAAAAAAATGGACAGAAGGTGTATTTCATCAGGCTCTGTTACAGACTTCCTCACTGAGCAGTGTAGTCATGTAGGTGTGGTACAAGCTGCAGCCTGTGTCAAGGCTAGTTCCTGGCTTCACATCCTCCTGAATAGGATTCCAGGAGGATTGATGCCATGGCAAGAAAACAGTATATGGCAGCTTCTGTGGGACTCAGACAGGCAAGTTGTATGGCTTATGTGGCTAGATTTCGGAAATCTAGGTGGGACGCAGTATTGCTGTTAGCCAAGCAGGCCCATGGCCAGCTGGCTAGCGGGTTGGAACAGGTGGCTGCTAATGGCACTGAAGCCTCTAAGTTCAAGTTCATACTGCTGTTGGTGTTAATCTTGTTTTCTCTAGGGTCATGACCACTTCTGTAGCTTTCCGTAGGTTGGCATGGCTCAGATGCACTAATCTGTCCCAAGATACTCTGTCAAAGTCTATGGATTTGTTTCTTGTTGTGGGTAATTCTCTGTTTGAGGAACAAACAGAAAGCTATATGAAAAACATGGATGATTACCTACAAAAGTGCCCAGGTAGAGGCTCAGGCCTCCTCTGCTTTCGCCAGAGGGTCTCTTCAGAGGCAGAGATAGACGGGCACAAGTAAACCGTCTCTCCCTTAGCCTAAGACTATTGCCAAAGCAGGCACCTGATGGGGTGCCCAGGGCCGATTCTCCTCATACCAGTGGGCAGGTTGGTTTTATTTCAGCCAGAACTGTGTGTCCCTAACTCGGACAAGTGGGTTCTGAAGTAATAGGTCTGGTTCTCAGCTTCAAACAGTTTCCAAAGATGAGAGCCAGACAGGTCACCTGCAAATCCTTCGAATCCCTTGCTTTGGGAGCAGAGGTTTCTTCTCCTCTGAACTGCAAAGCAGTAGAAAGGTCTCTCCTTGCCACGGGGCAAGGGGCTGTCTCATGATACTTTCTTAACCTATAGAAGACAGGAGATTACGGCCCATCTCAGATTTAAGGTACCTGAACAAGCATCTTTTGAAAACAAAGTTAAAATGTTAACTCTGGCTGAGGCCAGGGGACTGGCTAGCTTTCCTGGACCTCAAGGATGCCTATTTTTTCATGTCTTGATCAGGCCTTCTCACCGAAAGTACTTCAGGTTACCCTCGGGCCACTACCAGTTCAGGGCAATGCCCTTCGGCCTTACCTCTGCGCCAAGGGTATTCAAGAAATTCTAGCTGTGGTAGTGGCTCTTTTAAGAAGGCAAGGGATTGCTCTGTTTCCTTTCCTGGATGACTGGCTCTTAGTGGGTCAGTCTCCAGATCAAGTAAAATTCCACTTGCAAGTCACCCAGCAGCTTCTCACCTTTCTGGGATTCCTGCTGAATTTACCAAAGTCAGTTCTCGAACCAGTTCAGGTACTAACTTTCATAGGTGCAGAGTTGAGACACAAAGTTAGCCAGGGCATTTCTCCCCTCTAAAAGGGTAGGCAGTCTCTCGCCCTGGCATCTTCCATTACTCTGCGAGTCTCTTGACCAGCAAAGCATTTGCTACAACTACTAGGGCACATCGCTGCTTCCACAGCTGTAGTGCAGGGAGCAAGATTCCAGATGAGGGACATTTAGTTCCATCTGAGGGCCTATTGGTCCCAAAGGAAGGATTCCCTTTCCAAATTGGTTCTAGTGACCCAATCCCTGATCCTGGCCTTACACTGTGGCAGGATCAAAGCAATCTAAAACTAGGGGTCCCCTTCTTCCCCTCACCACGGATGCTCCTGTGTTAGGGTGAGGAGCTCGCTTAGGCGACCTGTCCACTAGGGGAGTGTGGTCTCCCTAGGAATCTCTGCTCCACATCAATTTTTGGAACTCAGAGCTGTCTTCTAGCTCTTAGGAGTTTTCAGCTTCTGTTCAGAACAAGGTAGTTCAAGTCAGGACAGACAACACCACAATAATGTGGTACATCAACAGGCAGGGGGGCACTCGGTCATCAGCCTTGTGCACCGAAGCAATGAAGTGGTGATCTCTGGCTTACTCCTGAACACCTCCTGATAGCAGTTCACCTCCCAGGGAAGGACAATGCCTGGCAGATGCCCTCAACAGGATTCTCGGGGCCATCACGATTGGGCTCTGAATCCTCAGGTGCTGGGTTCAGTCCTTGCCAGATGGGGCTCATTTTCAGATAGATCTTTTCGCAGCCCCAGATAACCACTAACTTTCTCTGTTTTGTTGAGGCCTCCAGTGCTGGGATCAGTCCCCCTGGACGCTTTTCACTTGGATTGGAAAGGGAAGTTTCTGTTCACCTTTCCTCCCTTTTCCCTTTCTTTCAGGGTACTAGTAAAAATCAGTTCTCAGCCCTGCAAAGCGATTCTGATTGTTCCAAGCTGGGCTAGACAGCCCTGGTACCCATTGTCTCTGTCCTTGACAGTCCACCCTACCCTGAGCTTGTCCAGAGTCCACGACTTACTGGCCTTTGCACAAGGGAGAGTGTGGTATCCGAACCTCAAATTCCTCCTTCTCAAGGCAGCTCTTGAGGAGTTAGAATTTGCTGATTTACACCTTTTTCAAGGTGTCGCGGATATTTTAAAGGCTTCAAGGAAGCTTTTTCACTGGCGCCACTTACAATTCTAAGTGGAACAGGTTTTCAGTCTGGTGCGCTGAGAAGCAGATTATACCACAGTCTGCTTATCTGCCCATTTTCTGGACTTTTTGGTCCATTTTAAATTCTTTAGGTCTTAGGCCAGCTACCTTAAGGGTTCCTTTGGCAGCTGTCTCTGTTTTTTTCTGCAAGCAGGGAAGCCTGCTTCCTTTTCTTCTCAACCTGTGTTTTCCAAGTTTTTAAGGGGTTGCTTCACACCAACCCTCCTTTTTCGGGAACCAGCTCCTGCATGGAGCCCGAATGTTTGCATTGCTCAGTTAATGCAAACCCCTTTGGACCTCTGTCCCCAGCAGAGCTCAAGCTTCTCACTTGGAAAATGTTTTTTTTTCTGATGGTTTCACTTCTGCCAGGCGCATAAGTGAACTACAGGCCCTGGCAGTGGAAGAAGATTGTTCTCTCCCCACAGGGATAAGACAGTCCCTAGGACTAACACAGGGTTTGTCCCTAAGTGGTTTCAGGTTTCCACCTGAACCAATCCATCTCTCTCCCAGGATTTTTCACTGAGCATTCTTCCTCAGGTGAGAGGAGACTGCACAGCTTGACGTCAAAAGAGCCTTATGCTACTATTTGTAGCACCAAGGGTCACAGGTTTGAATCCCTCAACTCTTCCTTACCTAGGGCGAGGTTGGCAAGGGAACCTGCCACTAAGAGGACAATTGCAAGGTGGATTGTCTCTTGTATCCATTTTGTTATCAAAGACTAGGTAGGAGAGCCCCTCAGGACTGAGGGCTCACTCCATGAGGTTTACAGCTGCATCTCTAGCGGCTGCTAGAGATATTCCATTCTGGAAATCTGTCGAGCTGTTACTTGGAAGACAGTTCACACTTTTACCAAGCATTATTCCCTGATTTCAGTCCAGGAGAGATGCTCGTTTTGCACAGCTGTGCTTCAGAGCCTATTTCCAAGTAGGTTCTGACCCTCCTCCATGGCGGTTATGCTGTGTAATCTGCAATAAGTCCTAATATAGCAAGACTTCATGGTGTTTGAAGAAAAAATTACTCACCTTAGTAATTGCTTTTCTTCTCATGGAGTCTTGCTATATTAGGACCACCCCCCCAACCTGCCCCTCTCAGAACTTCTACTGGGGTGGGGTGGCAAATTAGTGCAAGCACTGTGCCATGCCATTGTAGTTCTTCCTTCACCCTCTTTTATTTAGGGTTAGGAACTAGGGTTTTCTGGTTGAGTGATTTGTTGGCCCCTTCCTGGACTTGAGTCTTTGGGGAAGGGGGAGTTCCTAATAGTGCTTGTCAGGGGGGAAAACTAATAATACCATTATTCATTCTTATTATTGTTATTGTTGTTTCTATTGTTGTTATTACTACTAGTAGGTAGCCATTTGCCTAGTGTAGAGCTTTCCACACAGACTTGTTGCTTAGTGTTAGCTTCGTAAAGATCTGACGGTTTCATTTGAAACTGCCCAGATAGAGCTTTGGTATAGCTCCCTCGCGCTTAACTCTTTCCTCTCTGGGGCAGTTCAAGTGCAGTGGCTAACTGCAATAAGTCCTAATATAGCAAGACTCCATGAGAAGAAAAGCAATTACTAAGGTGAGTAATTTTTTCTTGCCTCCCTTTGAACCTGCCACAAGTTGCGAGCTGCGTTTTCTGTCATGTTAAGCATTTGTTTCAGTTGCCATTACTTCCACTCGAAGGATTTCTGAGTTTCGGTCCCTGATGTGTAAGGAGCCTTATTTAGTTTTCCACAAGGACAGGGTGTCCTTGTGGACTAATCCTAAGTTACTTCCCAAGGTGATATCAGAGTCTACTTTAAATCAGGACATCTACCTTCCAGTCTACTACCCAGAGTACTCAAACCGAGGGGAGGCACTCCTTCATACTCTGGATGTTTATAGGATGCTTTATTTATTTTTTGAATATTGTATTTATGCGCCTTGCCAGTCAGCCCCATCCCAGGTCCCCAGCTCCGTCCCCCGGAGTTACAGGCGCTACCTTGCCCAGCCCAGGAGCGGCACCTGCGGGGAGTCAGTCTTCATCCTGCTGACCAGCATATTTTCCCTTCTGATTTTTCTCCCAGGGGTCCTGGGAGTATGCTGTGCCGCACAGCCCCGGTTCCGACCCCTTTCCCCAACCCATGGCCTAATGCCTAGGCACCCTTGGGCCTGTGCCATCCCCAGCCGCCACTGGGGGTCGCCATCGGCCAAGGGATGCCACACTTCCTTCCCGGAGAGGAGAGCTTGCCTGCCGGCCGCTCTATCCAACTCTGCCCCCCTCTGGTGCCGACCTCCGGCCTAGGCTCATTCCGGAACCCGGGTTGCTGGCGTGGGTTGAGGTAAGGTGCCAGTGCCTCAACTCTCTACACCACCGGGCCGGCGGGATGCTGTATTAGTGCTTGGAGTGCACCCGAGCCTTTAGAAAGTCTGACCAGTCGTTTGTGTCCTTCGGCCCCAGAATGGAAGGAGCTTCTGTTTCTAAGCAGTGTTTATCCAAATGTTTGGTTAATTGCATTGTTTTCTGCTACAAGTACGACAGACCCTTACCGGGCTCTGTAAAGGGTCACTCTACCTAGGGCATGGCTGCTTCCTTTGCCTCCTTGAGGAACATGTCAGCTGCTGACATTTGTGCAGCTGCTTCTTGGAGTTCTGTCCACACCTTTGTCAAGCACTACAGTTTGGACATTACATCTCGATGCAGAGTAGGCTTCGGACTAACAGCCCTTTAGGGCCTCTTCTAATCCTTTTTGGGAGACTTCTACCTCCACCCATCTGAACGGGGTCTCTCCTTACTGCAGGGGACTCCGTCCTAAAGGTGGGCTGCAAGAGCCCCCTCGAAGTAAGATAGTACAATCACGTTAGAACTTTACCATAACAGTAGATCTTTGAGAGGAGCTCTGTTTTTCCACCCACCTTCCCCCCTGGTAACTACTTCTCCATCACGGATTTGTTTTTTCCTCAGTTAAGAGGAACCTCCTCGGTTCTCCATTTTTACTCACTTGCCAGGGTGGTGTCTCCGGCGGGAGCTCTGGGGATGGGGGGGGGGACCACCCCTTTTACACCATATGTGACGTCGGGGGCAAGTCGACGATGTAGGGCGGTCTCCCACTGTATACTGCTAGCTAGAAGTTTTCCATGGGGTCCTGTCACTTGCTGGCTTCAGTCCTAAAGGTGTTACCTGCTGCAAGAGCTCCTCTCGAAGATCTACTGTTATGGTAAGTTCTTATGTAACTGTACTTTTTTGATGTCACTGGTTCCCTATGGGAAAAATGGATCGCCCGTATGTTACATAGAGAATAAATAACACTAGCTGTGAAGAGCAAGCTGATTACAAACCTGACGGGTACTCTGACATCAGTGGACACGAGAGCGAAACACAGGTCATCACTGATGTCACAGTACGCATGAGGTGTGTAATCAGTTGGTTTGTGACAGTTTATTGTGCCCTTATGTTTTTTTTGTAATAATGTGGATAGCATGGCCCAGATATTCAAACTGCGCCAGGCTGTGGCGCAAGTTTGGGCGCAGCGCAGCTTGGCTGCGCAGGGGTGTGGACTAGGCGATATTCAAAGGCTGCGTCGTGGCTCAGGCTTTGAATATCGTACCCTGGCCACCCCCAGTGTGCATGGTGCAGTGGCACTGCGCCAGCACGAGTGGCCAAAGTGGAGCATGGAGATGTGCTAGCTCAAGTTCCATTGCGCCATGCACAGCAACCACGATATTCAAAAGTTAACATGCAGATGGGTCATTTGAATGTCATTATGGCCCCATTTGCATGCAGGTGCGCTGATCCCCGATAACTTGCGCCTGGCGTCCTGCAGGCAGCAGCCGTTGGGGACAGACGCCCCCTGCAGCGTGATCGCGGGCATTTGTAATAAAAGTAGGAGTCCTGTCCAATATCATTGGTGGTCCAGTGGACTGCTATCTGCCCAATCGCAGGCATTTGTATTAATAAATAATTCCTATATCCCTGGTGGTCCAGTGGACCCTATCTGCCTGATCGCGGGGCATTTGTAAAATCGAGATAAGTCCAATATCCATGGTGGTCCAGTGGACTGCTGTTTGCCTGATCGCGGGCATTAGTTAAAAAAAAAAAATAATTCCAATATCCCTGGTGGTCTAGTGGTCCCCACACTCCCACTGAGCCCCACCGCCTGTCAGCCGGCTGGCGGCATGAGTCGCTGCTAAGGAAAACGCAACTCCACAAAAGCAGCAGCCAAAGCTGGGCAGAGGCAGGCCTTACCAAAGACCTTTCTACCAGGCCCAGGCATTTCCTGCTTACCAGCAGCAGAGAGGATTCTTCAGGAGCAGAGGCAGGAGGGGGTGTAAGCAGGGCTGCTTCCACCTTACAGCCTGGGACTCTTGCCAAGCAGACACCCTGATGTGTCAGCCGGGGCTGCCTCCCCACTGCCAGTAGGGGGCAGGTTGGCCCACTACTTCCAGGCCTGGAAAGCTAGCTATTACCACAGACAAGTGGGTCCTGGAAGTAATGAGCCAAGGCCTTGCTCTAAATTTCAAATGATTTCCAAGAACAAGGTCATTCAAACTTGCCAATAGTTTAAAGATAGCCCTGTTGGAGGCAGAGGTTTCCACACTTATGCAACACAAAGTGGTGGAATCTGTTCCTCCTCTTCACAGTGGAAAAGGGTTGCACTCAAGGTATTTCCTTACCTTGAAGAAAACTGGGAAGTGGCGGCCCATTCTAGATCTGAGGTATCTCAATAAACACCTACAACAAGATGATGACTCTAACCAAAATCTTTCCTACCCTCAGGCAAGGAGATTGATGCTTCTTTCCACATTTCAATCAGACATTCTCATGGAAAGTGCCTACGGTTCGAATTACCCTCAGGCCATTATCGGTTCAAGGTAATGCTCTTCGGCCTTCCCTCAGCCCCCAGAACATTCACAAAATGTCTGTCAGTGGTTGGTAGCCCATCTAAGAAGACAGTGAGTGTCTGTGTTTCCATATCTGGACAACTGGTTGGCCATAAGCCAGTCCCTTCAGCAAGTGAGGGATACCTTGGGTCTGGTGCAGGATACCCTCATATCTTTAGGATTTCTGGTAAACCTAAAGAAGTCAGTACTGGAGCCAGTCCAGCTCTTAGAATTGATAGGAGCAGAGCTAGACAGTCCAGGCAAAGGCTTTCCAGCCAGTGGGAAGGGTAGACAACCTCATCCAGCTGGCAAACTCTCTTCACCAAGAGGTGTCTCGTCCAGCAAGAAATTTTCTCCAGCTCCTGGGGCACATGGCAGCCTCTACAGCAGTGGCTCCAGGAGTCAGGTTTCAGAGAAGGGACTCCCTGTCCAAACTGATCCCAGTGATTGTCACTCTGATCCAGGCATTACAGTAGTAGAAGGAAAGAGACAACCTCGGAAGGTGTTCCATTCCTCCAGCAACCCCCCACAATGGTTCTGACCACAGATACCTCTCTCCTAGGGTGGGGAGGTCACTTTGGGGACCACACCGCTCACGGGACATGGTCTCACCAAGAGTCTCTGCTCCACATCAGTCTGTTGGAGCTCAGGGTAGTGCTGTTGGCTCTCCAGTCATTCATAAAGATGGTACTGGGGAAGGTGGTGCAGATAAGGACAGACACCACCACCATGTACTACATCAACAAGCAGGGCGGGATGAGGTCCTCTGCCCTGTGTATGGAGGCAATGAGGATCTGGAGTCTGGCCTCTTTCCTCAAGATCTTCATCTCAGCCGTGCACCTGCCAGGCAAGGACAATGTACTGGCAGATGCCCTCTGCAGAATAAACCACAGCCACCACGAGTGGTATCTGAATAGGGAAATACTGCATGCAGTGTTCAGGAGATGGGGCACACCACAGATAAATCTGTTTGCAGCCCCAGACAACCATCAGCTACCCCAGTTCTGCTGCAGGCCTCCACTTCTGGGTTCGGTGCCTATAAATGCACTGATATTGAATTGGACAGGCAAATTCCTGTATGCTTTTCCTCCATTCCATCTGATCTTCAGAGTCCTTGTCAAACTCGGGAGCCAGCCGTCATCTATGATTCTGATTGTTCCAGATTGGGCCAGACAGCCCTGGTACCCCATGTTGCTGTCCCTGACAGTGACAGTCCGATCTGCCTCCCCAGTAGGCACAATCTTCTAACCTTTTCTCAAGGGAAGATCCTCTACCCCAACCTCAAATCCCTCAGGCATAGAGCTTGGCTCTTGAGGACCTAGAGTCTGCAGGCCTGCACCTCTCTGAAGGGGTCTTGGATATTTTGAAGGTTTCCAGAAAACCTGCCACCAGAAAGATTTGTACTTCCAAATGGAACAGATTTACTGTCTGGTGTGCACAAAAGGAAACAGATTCACAAGCAGCTTGACTAGCAGTCCTAGTGAACTATTTATCCCACCTTCATTCCCTAGGCCTTCCACTCTGAAGGTACATCTGGCAGCTGTTTCTGCCTGTCTCTGAACGGGGAAGGGCTCTTCCCTTACTTCTCATGTAGTTTTCAAGATGTTTTTTAAAGGGTTGCTCCATCTACACCCCCTCACAGGGAAACCAACCCCTTACTGGGATTTGAATATCTTCAGAGCACAGCTAATGCAGCCCCCATCTGAACTCGTCCTCTGCTGAGCTTAAGTACCTGATGTGGAAAACTGTTTTTCTGGTAGCCAAAACTTCTGCAAGGAGGATTGGTGAGCTACAGGCCATGTCAGTGGAGTCCAGCTACATAGTACTCCACAGGGACATGGTCATCCTTGGGTCAAACAGGAAATTTCTTCTGAAGGTAGTCTCTGGCTTCCACCTGAATCAGTCCATGAAATTACCAGTCTTCTTCACTGAGCATTCCAGTTCAGGAGAGTGTAGGCTACATAGCCTGGATGTTAAGAGGGCTATTACCTACTATCTGGATAAGGCAATATTTATTTATTGAACTGTGTTAACCCGATAGGCCCACTGGGACTAGAAGTCCCTTTTCAGGGGCGGCCGGGGGGGGAGGGGGGGATACAGATGGTAAGCAACTGAAATTGAACCAGATTAAGCTGTTGGTGATATTTTTAGTGAATGGGGGAAATTTGGCTAGGACCGGAAATCTCTACTCTTTTCGATAAGTGCCATGGGATCTTTTACATCCACCTGAACTACCACCAGTCCAGGCAGATGGGACCTCGGTTTAACGTCGCATCCAAAAGACGGCACCTCAGAATTGCAGCACCCCACTCATGCTGCACTACAGTGTCAGTACTAGAATATTAACCCAGCTGCCAGATGTGGGAACTGAGCCCACAGCCCTCTGATCTCCCGGCCTCAGAGGCGAGCGTGCTACCTACTGACACTGACAAAGGCCCACAGGAATGAGTGCACACATAGAATAGTGGATGGTTGAACATCCACAACAAGGCTGTGTTTCCATCGAGGGAGCTGATAACATCATAGACACCTCGAGAGCGAAGCTCGAGAGGTCTCGCTGATGTCGACAACTGCCTGAAATGGAAACACAGCCTTAGTTGAGAATCTTCACCCATCCACTATTTTATATAGTATATGGGTTTTTTCTGTTTTGTTTTACATTATTTTTTGTCATTACTTGCCGAAAGTCCTGCTCCCGTTCCTGCTGGTGATGCTGCTCGCTCCTGTTCCCGCTGGTGCTACTGCTCGCTCCCGTTCCTGCTGGTGCCACTTGTGCTTGATTCGGCTTCTCAATTTCACCTCTCCGCGTCACTTATGTTTAAAATCATGGGGGAAAAAAAGAAATAGATTTTTCAGAAAGGGAGCCATGTATGGCTCTCCGTGTCCCAACTCCAAAGTCGGTGGCTCTGCTGCCCGTCGCTCGCTAAATCGTGCCGCCATATTTATTTTTATTTTCTACAGAGAGTCTTGTCTGAGCCTATCAGGTGGCGGTAAAGGGTAAAAAGTTGTACTATCGATGTGACGTTAGAATGATAGTACAACAACTTTTTTGACCTTTGAACTGTCCTACAACAAGATTTCAGCAGTTGCTGAAATCCATGCACAATAGACTGCACCCATATGCCATACAACTTTTCCTCACCTATGGGGAGGGAAGTGGGTAAAGACAAGCCAGCCACCAAGAGGACCATCTCTCGGTGGATTGCGTCTTGCATCCAGTTCTGCTTAGGGCCCACTCTACTAGGGGAACAGCTGCCTCTATTGCAGCTGCCAGAGATATTCCCCTGCTTGAAATTTGCAAGGCGTTACCTGGAAAACTGTTCACACATTCACTAAACACTACTGCCTGGACACCCAGGCTAGGAGTGATGCCAGATTTAGCACAGCAGTACCGCAGAGTGTATTTTCTAAGTAGACTCTATGCCCACCTCCATGGGGCACTGCTTGGTACACTGCATTTAGTCAGAATACAGCAAGACTTCATGTTGTTGAAGAAAAAATTACTTACCACTGTAATCTTGTTTCTTCTAATGGAGTCTTGTTGTATCCTGACCTCCCTTCCTGACTCCCCTAACAGAACCTGAAGGGGGGGGGGGCAAGGCGTTACAGCTGTTTTAATGAGTGCTGTACCACTGGGGTGGCAGTTTTTCTTGGGCACCTCTGACTTGAGTCTTTTAGTTTGCCCTATTTTTGTGTGGCTATTAGTCCTTTGACAACTATTTTGTGAAAATTGTAATGTACGTAGTGTAGCTTAGCAGCCTGTGTTTAGTGTTCTTAAGAATCTGACGGCTACATAGAATGTACCAGGGACAGGGGTTTGAAAACAGAGCTCGAGCTCAACGTTCTGTGCAGTTGCATAGAGTTAACTCTTTCATCTCTGGGGCAGTTGAACTGGAAAGGCTAACTGCATTTAGTCTGAATACAAGACGACTCCATTACAAGAAACAAGATGACTGTGGTATTTTTTTTTTTTTTTTAATAACAACACTGGTATTCCATGTAGAATAATGCAGGGAAAGCAAGCATAAGTAGAATTTTATTTACACCCGAGGTATGAGATGCTATATAAACCCCAAGGACTTATCGAAGCATCCCATGCCGAGCGTGTGCATAAAATTCAAGATCTTACTTTGAGAGGGCTCTTCCAGTAGGTAATTATGTATAGGACTGAAGCCGGCAGGCGTCACGACCCCACGGAAACATTTCTAGCTAGCAGTCTCTGGTGGGGGACCACCCCCACATCAGGTGACCGACGTCCAGCGATGTCAGTATAAAGGGGTGGTCCCCCATGCCAGCCTTCCAGTTCTTTCAAACCATTAGCAGGAGGCTTCCACCCCTGGCAAGGCCGCCGCCGTGCGGCTTTCCGGTTCGAGTGGCTCCAGTAAGCTGGACGTCAGCTCCTCTGATGCCCGCCCGGAGAAGGCCGCTAAGTCGCTCGACCATTCATGGCAGCTCATGACAGCTCACAGTCTCTAAGCCACCCAACAAGACCGCCCCTTCTTCACAGCCTTCCTCAGGCGCCGGTTCCACTAAGTGGGACGCGGGCTTCTCCGACGGCTGCCTGGACCCTGTCGGCCCCTCCAAAGGCCACACGGCATTGGAGCTGACACCAGACCCTGTCATCCAGACCACCGTCCCTGGCTCCCTGCAGCGTTCACTGCTGCCTTCCGAGGCCCCAGTGTCTCCTCAGACCCTGGGGATTTTAATCATCCTTCCCCGGGTGATACGGTGGATGCAGGCACGTTCCCATCAGGTCTTCCTCCTGCTAAGCCGGACGACCTGACGTCGGACCCTCTGACGCCAGCACAGACGCAGGCCTTGCTGCTGCCAGGTGACATTCCTCTCCCAGATGCCGTCCCTTTGCCGGACCTAACGCCCGCCAGGACTCCTATTCCTGGCCCGCCTGTGGGGGCATTTCCAGGGCCTTCCGCCCTAATGGAGCCCCTGGCACCCGGGTATACTGCATCTTATCTGACGCCATCTTACCCAGGTCCGCAGTATCCAACACCACAGTACCCAGCGCCTCAGTACACAATGACTGGTTTCCTGCCATCTGGGTACGGATACTTGCCATATGGATATCCTCAATATCTGTATCCCCCCTCCTCCTCCACCGCTGCCCCCCCAGCCGCTGGTGGACCTGAGGGAGACTCTGGCTTCCTGGTGGGCTGAGGCCAAGGCTTGGCTCACCAAGGAAGTAGAGCGCCACCTTCCCACGCTGGAACCCGTTCTGGACCCCTGTCGTCGAGGGAGAGAGACCCCCTCCCCCCGCTCCTGTTACCAGAGGTGTCCCCTCCGGTTCCAAGACAGGGGGTGGCATGTTACCCCGGGAGCTTTGAAAGGGGTCTGTTCCTCCCCCGGGCGGGGAAGGGTCTTCATCTCCTCCATCTTCCTCAGATGACTCCGACAGACGTTCTGACTTCAATGACGAGCCACGAACTCCAGACAAGACCCGGCCTAGGAATCCTCCGAAGTCCCCTCCGGAGGATCATTCCTTCATGGAGTTGCTATGAAAGATCCAGTCGTTGCACCAGTGGAAATCTTTGGAGCCAGAGCCACAGCGGCAGAAGCTAGCTGCACATCTGGATCTGCCTGAGGTCACTCCTTCCTTGTTTCCACCATCTGGAAACAACCGTCGGCCATAGCTCCCTTTTCAAGGAAGGCGGACCGGCTGTATCAGGCTCCAGGGGGGGTGTTGATTTTCTTACTTCACACCCTAAGGCTGACTCAGTCGTGATCAGCGCCGCCCACAGCAGTACAGCAACCCAAAGCATTTGAGCTGACTCCATGTACAGAGCCCCTCAGCCTCAGCACTGTTCCTTTCGCAGACGTACATGGCCCAAGGTGAAATCCCAAGGAAAGTGGGCCAGCAAACGTCGGGGCCCCTCTGGCTGCGAAGCCCCCCCCCCCGGCCCAAACAGGCAGCGGGAGCTCCAGCTGCAGCACTGCCTGTCACCTCCTGACTCCTTTTCTCTCTCACAGCCTCTGGGCTTCCCAGAGGAACCGGTAGGAGGGAGGTTCTCTCTGTATCTGCTGGGTTGGGAGAGGATCATTTCCAACATTTGGGTGCTCCAGCTGATCGCGGAAGGACACTCAATAGAGTTTCTTCAGAAACCTTCCAGAAAACCCCCTCCAAGGTTGTCTTACTCCCCGGAACACCTTCTTCTGGTTCGGGAAGAAATCTCTGCCCTTCCTCTGAAGGTGGAGATAGAACCCGTCCATCCCCATCTCCAGAGGACAGGTTACTATTCTCATTTCTTCCTGGTTCCGAAGAAATCAGCGTGAGGTCAGTCCTAGACCTCAGCTCCCTGAACTTGTTTGTGGAGTACAAGAGGTTCAGAATGCTCTCTGTGCAGGGCCTTCTGCCCCTCCTTCAGCCGGGACAGTGGCTGTGCACTCTAGACATGCAGGATGCCTACCTGCATATCCCTATCCACCCTTCCCACTGCAAATACCTTTGGTTTTATTTTCAGGGAGACCACTACCAGTTCAAGGCCCTCCCATTTGGTCTCTCCTCGGCTCCCTGAGTATTTACCAAATGCCTTTCTATGGTAGAAGCCCACCTGCGTTCCCAGGAGGTTCAGGTTTTCCTGTAACTGGACGACTGTCTCCTGGCAGCCCCATCCAGGGAGGACCTCCTGCGCTCCCTTTCCCTTACCCTGCAAATTTTCACCAGCTTGGGTATTACCTTCAACCAGGCCAAGTCCTATTTGATCCCATCCCAAAGACTCCAGTTTATCGAGGCGATCCTGGATACGACCTCCGGTATGGCCTTCCTGCCTTTGGACAGAGTGGCTACCCTTCGGGCTCAGGCCAGCCTGTTGTCCAGCCACAGATGGGTCACTGTCAGGTCACTCCTTTGCCTCCTCGGGCTCATGGCGGCTGCCATTCTGATGGTGCCTCGCGCTCGGCTCCACATGAGAATCTGTCATTGGACGCTTCGGTCTCGGTGGGATCAGTTGGTGGACGACCTAGATCGGGAGATCCTGGTCTTCTCTCAGGTGGTTCGGGACTTGCAGCGGTGGATAGTTCAGGAGAACCTTTGCCGGGGAGTTCCCTTCTGTCTTTCTGCCCCCCTCCCAAACTCTAACAGACGCTTCTGGCGAGGTTTGGGGAGCCCACTTGGGATCTCAACGGACCCAGGGCTCTTGGTCCAGACTCGAGCAGACTCTCCACATAAACGTGCTCGAGCTAAGTGCCGTGCTGTATGCCTTACAAGCTCTGCAACTGTATCTGCTTCCCGGTCATCTGGCTGTTCAGACCAACAACATGTGCCTAGTGTGGTACATCAACAAATGGAGGAACTCGTTCTTACCCTCTTTGCAGGGAGGCGATGCAGGTTTGGGATTGGGCAGTACTTCACAACCTTCACCTCATGGTGGTCCATGTTCCGGGGGTCGAGAAACACATTGGCAGACCACCTCAGCCGGTCGTCCGCCCAAGCTCATGAATGGGAACTGGATCAGGGGTAGTAGTTGATGTCTTCCTATGCTGGGGAACCCCTCAGATAGTCCTGTTTGCCTCTCCTCTCAACGCAAAACTTCCCGTCTTCTGCTCGCTCACTCCAGGGTGCAGAGTTTTTTGGAGAGACGCTCTGTCTCTAAACTGGAAGGACAGATTCGTCTGTGCTTTCCCCCCGATCCTGTTGATTCCGAGGGTCTTACACAAACTCTGTTCAGAATGAGCTCCCATGATCCTCTTCACTCCATTCTGGCCCAGGCAAATTTGATTCTGTCTTCTGCAACAGTATTCAGAGGAACCTCCACTTCCTCTTCCTCTATCGCAGCACTTGTTGACCCAGGAGCAGGGGACCCTGGTCCATCCAGGACTCGAATCCCTTCAGCTGCATGCGTGGCTCCTGCAGACATAGTTCAGACCCGGTTCAGGGTTTCGCCGCAGGTGGTGGAGAGTCTAGTAGAGGCCAGAAAGCCTTTTACTCGTTCCACTTACACCATGAAATGGAAAAGGTTCTCCATTTGGGCCTCTTCCAGAGCTTTCGAGCCATTCTCCTGCCCTGTCGGGAGGCTCCTGAATTACATGCGTCACCTCTTCGACCTGGGTCTCAGTCACTTCTCTTTGAAGGTTCACATGGCGGTTCTTTCCACTTACCATGTTCCTTTTGGGGACAGGTCTTTTGCGCAGCTGGAAGTTGCTAGGACCTTCCTTAAAGGGGCTCTTCAATTGAGACCCCCCTATTCGCGCACCTTCCCCTCCTTGGGACTTGAATTTCATTCTCAAGAAGCTTACCCTGCCTCCTTTTGAGCCAGCAGCATCAGCAGACCTAAAGTTCCTTTTCTGGAAGACTCTGTTCCTGGTGGCCATTACTTCCGCTCGATGAATTTCCGAGTTTCAGGCCTTAATGTGCAAATTGTGGCTCTGCATACCAACCCTAAGTTTCTCCCTAAGATGGTAGCGGAATCTACGCCAAATCAATCCATGGATCTGCCTGCGTTTTTTATGCAACATTCCAATCAAGGGGAGTACCTCTTACATACTTTGGATGTTCACTGGATTCTGAGATACTACACCAACAGGACAAAGGATCTCAGAAAGGCTGATCAACTGTTTGTCTCTTTTGCTCGCAAAAGAGAGGGCAGTGCTGTTTCCAAGCAATGCCTTTCAAAATGGTTGGCTCATTGTATCACTTTCTGTTATGACAAGTATCACAAGACCTTGCCAGGTCAAGTCAGAGGTCACTCCACTAGGGGTGTCGCTGCTTCTGCTGCTTGTTTCAAGAATGTGTCGGCGGCTGACATCTGTGCGTCGCAACTTGGACTTCTGTCCATACCTTTACGAAACATAAGTTTGGACATTGCCTCTTGACGCAGAGCTGGCTTCGGGTTGGCTGTTCTGCAAGGTCTTCTTTCCTATGACCTTCTCAGCCAGAGGATCTGTGTATGGATAGTTTCCTCCTCCCGTGAGCTTCTCTTTGTTCCAGACTGCTTGGGACTCAGTCCTATGTGTAATTACCTACTGCAAGAGCCCTTTAAAAAGTAAGATAATACAGTTACATAAGAACTTACCATAATAGTAGATCTTCGAGAGAGGCTCTTGCAGTAGGTAATACCTTCCTGCCCTCCATCCCCCTTAGCTTTTTCAGCTCCTTTTCTAGGATGGGAAATATCCGCTTCTGTCTCATCTTGCCTTTTGGGGGGAAAGAACTGGAAGGCAGGCGTGGGGGACCGTCCCTTTATACTGACGTCGGTCACCTGATGTGGGGCGGTTCCCCATCAGAGACTGCTAGCTAGAAGTTTTTCCATGGGGCCCTGACGCCTGCCGGCTTCAGTCCTATTATGTAATTACCTACTGCAAGAGCCTCTCTCGAAGATCTGCTGTTACGGTAAGTTCTTACATAACTGTACTTTTGCACTCTTTCCCTTGTGGTGTTCTATGTAATTGCTGGGGTCTGGTGGTTATTTTTATTTTATGGGCCAGCCACAATGTGACTATTCTGGGGACAGTCATGCAGCAGAGTAAGTGTTACTTTCACTTTCCATAGGGAAAGCTGGTGTGTGTTTGCCATTATAACCAGTGAACTATAACCAGCTTTTCCTAAGGAAAAAAACACTCCCCATTTATTACATAGAGAATAATGGATAGGCACGTGTGTATTATCGATTTTTTTTTCTTTGCACACCCAATGTGTGTGATGACCCATAAACTCAAGAGCGAAGTTCAAGAGGCTTATGTGGTCATCACACACAGAGTGTGTGCAAAGAAAATCCATAATTTCACATTTGCCTATCCTTTATTTTTTTCAGTTGCTGGTGCAGATTTGTTTTTTCCTTGCTTGCATTTTCCCACTCACTGTAGCGTGACCGAGTGGTGTTCCTGTTGTACCCCAAACTGTATAACTTTAGAAGAAACAGCAGTGTTTACTATAAAAAATAGAATTAGGTATGCTTGAGACTGTACCTTTACTTTTGTTTCTTATAGAAAGAAGCCACCAAGAGGAGAGCGAGTCAGTCAGAAGGTTAAGAAGACACGATGCAAAGCGTTAGTGTAACGCTTGTGTGAAGCCACCCACTGACTCGCTCTGCTGCAGCCGCTTCTTTCTTTCTTTCTTTTTTTTTGTAGACTTTATCTCCCAGCCCGTGGAAATTTTTCCAGCAACCACCAACGCCGACCTCTACCTCCCAGTCTGAAACACTGTCTCTCTCTCCGGCCTCTTCACTCTGGGGTATCCCCTGGCTCTGAGCCCCCCCCCCCCCGAGGGTAGGGCCACCCGCCTGGTGCTTTATTTACCGTCTAATGCCCCAGAGTAAGGAGAGGAAGGGCACCGGAGGAGAGTCCGGTGGGAGTGTGGGTCGGGCATGGAGGCACCTTTGCCTATCCACGGTCTGGGTGTTTTCTTGTGTGCTTGCCCCCAGGTGCGGCCATGCAATGACGTCAGCACAGAAACGTCTGTAGACGTCAGCTGCACGTGTCCCTGATTTAATCCCAGCGTTGGTAGTAC
This sequence comes from Neoceratodus forsteri, assembly GCA_016271365.2. Lineage (NCBI taxonomy): Eukaryota > Metazoa > Chordata > Ceratodontiformes > Ceratodontidae > Neoceratodus > Neoceratodus forsteri. The sequence continues at coordinate 361,666,294 of CM028137.1, forward strand.
CTCCAGTCTCCACCGGGGGTCATTGTTGAGCTGGGATGCCCCTTGATCCCACCCCAGGGAGAGGAGAGCTGTCCTCCGGATGCTCAATCCTACTCCATCCCTGCCGACCCACAGCACCTGGGCTTGTTCCTGAACCCGGTTCGCTGGCGTGTTACGAGGTGTGGCGTCCAGCGCCTCAACCCTCAGTGCCACCAGGCTGGCTGGGCAGCTTCTTTCTTAATGAAATAAGTAAAGATAGAGTCTCAAGCATACTTAATTCTATTTTAAAGTAAACAGCACTGTTTCTTCTAAAGTTATACAGTTTGAGATACAATAGGAACACCACACAGTCATGCTACTGTGAGCGGGGGAAATTGAAAGCCCGAGTTGAAAGTTCTTTGGAATGCCGTAATAACCGGATTTCAGGTTATTACGTTTTATTGGGAGCATAATAACCCAAAATCCGATTTATTATGGCGTCTTATCAGACTGGTAAGCCAGTTAATAAATAGGGTCACCAGTTATTATAACTTATTAAAGTGCTCTGCAGCACCAGCAGTGTCTAATGAAAGTTAAGTGTGTGTTCTTGTGTTTATTGGGGGGGGGGGGGGAATCTGATTGTCTTAATGCAAGTCCCTATAGTTTCTTTGGATTCAGTTCATGAGGCTGGCAAAAGGTTACTTTTTAATCCAGTTTCTGCACAAGTTAACATTGAATACTCAGGACTGATATCATGATTTGTAGGCTTTGGTCAAGAGAGGCCTTTGGTCCCATGGATTCAGATTGAATTAAATGGATAAGCTTGGTGCCAGATTGCGCTAACTCCAGCCAGAGTTGCCTTGACGTGCTGCTGAGCTCACTGATTTTCTTTTTTCAGAAATGGGCAATTCTGTTTTACAGAATCTTAAAATCAGCCACACACACGCACACACGCATACACACACACTCACACTGAGTGCAGATCAGCCCGTTTCACACTAGTGTGGCAAAGGATGTCAAATCTGTGTAAACCTCCCATAAAGTGTGGCTGTAAATGTGGAACAAGCAGGGATTTATTTTTTTTTTCTACTCTAAGTGGTGTTTAAAAATGGCAGATTCTCTAAAGGGACACTGTCAACCATTTATGCATCATATTATCCTTGGTTGAAAACCCACATTTTATGATTGCTTACCTGCTCTAAAATTAATTGACGATGCTGGTTGTTTCGTCTGCTGCTTTTCTTAGTTGAACTGAAACACATGCTAATAGTGTAATTACACACTGCCTTGTTTTGTTTCAAATCCTTGCTCTACACTTACTGCACATGTCCTGAACATTAGAAACAACCACAAACAGTGAGCCACTCATGGTGCAACAGTCTCCTGTACTCCCACTGCACCATAAATGTCCACACTGTGTTGGGGGTATTCCCAAGTCCAGGAAATAAACAGTGGGGGTCAATCAAGGAATGCAAATAAACACGGTTTAGTGTGGTAACACCAGTGTGGTGAGCAATCTGTTTTCCACTTTTTAAAATAAAAAAGGAATCTGAATCAAAATAATAGCAATATCAGTAGTCTCTACAGAATGTGACCAATCCATAAATGTTTTTTTTTCTTTTTTCTTTTTTTTTTTTAAACTAGGGACACTCTTAGGCCTAAGAGGGTTGACAGTGTCCCTTTAAATCCATGGGACCAGAGGCTCCAGAAAAGACTTTTACACTGCATTTGTGTCTAAGTGAGATAGAGACGTCAAATGTATCTTCTGTTTTACACTGCAGTTAGAAGAAAGGGTTGCTGTACTTATTCAAGCAACATGAAGTCTTGCTGTATTCTGACATATGCAGTTAGCCCCAGCACTTGAACTGCTCCACAGAGGAAAGAGTTAACTCTATGCAGGAAGCATAGAATGTTGAGCTCGAGCTTGGTTTCATATCTCTGTCTGCAGCACTTCAGAGTGTAACCGTCAGATTCTTTACTCTGCCTAACTGAACAGTCGCTCCGGAGATTGCTCCTTCGCTATAGTCAGTTCGGTTTAGAATCCGACTGTTTAATCACCGATTTGTCGTTTATTTCGGCTTCAGATCCCTGTCTGCGGTACAGTAAGTGTTGTAGGTAGTGGACCATAGGGTAACATTGTTGTATTTTTGTGTGGAAATTGTAAAAACCTGTGGATCGGTCCTGTTAGGAACCGATTGTTTTAGGGTTTTTCTTATTCTTTCTGTAGTGTGAGGTATTGGTTCCTATCGGTTTCAAAAAAACATGATTTTACACGTTTTTTTCCATGCTCTATAACACGGTTTGGTAACCGATAGGGGGGTCTTGCCTGGCTAAATAGCTGTAAAGGGTAAGTTATAGCCTTGCCATGTCTGAGAAACCCAGGAAAAAAACCTGGCCCGCTGAGTTTCAACACTCTGGTGAGTGTGGGGATGTCTTTGCTAAGGCAGACCCTCACACCATTTGTGTTTCTCTGGGGTTTGACCACCTAGATTCAGACTGCCAAATTTGTAAACATTTCCCGAAGGCCACCCTGGAAAAGAGGTTGGGTAGGCTCAGGGAAAAGGAGGCCGAGAAGTCCGCTAATCCGGATGGCCAGCCTGGTTCGGTTCCTACCGAACCTGAGGGAGTGCCCACTGACCTGGGCGTTACTTCCTCGGGCAAGAGGAGATCTGATCCTGAGGGGTCGGTTCCATTGAAGCACAAGAGGAAATCTGCTGGTTCGGATTTACAGAACCGCATCATCCAACCACCGAAGAAATAGCCAGGGTGATAAGTATTGTGGAATCTCTCTGTCCGGTTCCGTCCGATCCGGCGCCTCTCGGTAGGCGCTCAGTTCGGTCGGTTCCCCGGTTCTGGAATGTGTTCCGGATGAATTTTTATGAACCGGAGTGGGAGGGAGAGGAAGAACAAGACAATGATGATGAGTATAATGGTGGTGAAGGTCTTGATGAGCCCATCGAACCAGACATCTCCCCAGACAGGCCTTCTAATGTTTCCCCTCCCAGGCTTTCTGAGTCCCCATCCCACTATTTTTTCTACAAGAAAGTGGCTGATACCCTCCAGCTTCCCTTGGTTGAAGCTGTTAAGGAACAAGAGGAGCCTGATTTTGTGGAAATGATGGACATCCCAGAGTCCAAGAGATTGTCTATTCCCCTCCATAAATCCTTTGGGAAACAGACAGAAAATTCTTCAACCCCCCAAATTCTTTACCTCCTGTGGATAAAAGAATGGACAGGAGATATATGCTTTCAGGCTCGGGTACAGAGTTCTTGTTTCACCAATGCAGCCATGTTGGGGTAGTGCAGGCTGCAGCCTGTGACAAGGCTAACATACCCTTGGCTTCACCCCCCGCCCAAAGATAAAGAGACTAGGAAGGTGGATGCTATGGCCAAAAAACAGTACTTAGCATCCTTCTTGGGACTCAGGCAGGCGAATTATATGGCCTACACAGCCAGATACCAGAAGTCTAGATGGGATACTGTTCTGGAGCTGGCTAAACAGGCCTCCCCCCAGCTAGCCAAGGAGCTGGAGGAAGTGGCTGCTGATGGGATTGAGGCATCCAAAATTCAATTTCATGCTGCTGTGGACTCGAATGATGTGGCATCAAGAGTCATGGCTATATCTGTGCCTCTTAGGAGGTTTGCTTGGCTCAGATGTACTAGCCTCTCACAGGACCCCCAGGCTAAGGCCATGGATTTCCCTGTGGTGGGTAATTCTCTTTTTGGGAAGCAGACAGAGAATTGCATGAAGAAAATGGATGAGTATCGGACTACCTATAGGAGTGCACAGGCCAAGAAAAGGTGGGCAGCTCCTCAGAGGCAGCAGCCTAGGGGCAGGGGCAGGCCTTTTCACAGGCCTTTCTACCAAGCGCAGGCCTCCTCTCCCTTTCCACAGAGCGAGTTCTTCAGAGGGAGAGGTAGAAGGGGGATATGCAGGGCTGCATCCTCCTCTCAGTCCAAGGCTCCTGCCAAGCAGACACCCTGATGTGTCAGCCTGGGTCGACTCCCCAATCCCAGTAGGCAGACTGGCTTACTACTTCCAGGCCTGGAAGTCTGTTACCTCAGACAAGTGGGTCCTGGAGGTAGTAAGTCAGGGATTGGCCCTCAGTTTTGCAAAGTCCCCAAAATTGAGGGCCAAGGCCTTTCCACCTGTAAACCATTCCGAGACCACTGCTTTAGAAACAGAGGTTTTCTCTCTGCTAACCCTCAGGGCTGTAGAGAGAGCTCCTACTCAGCACAGGGGCAAGGGTCTGTATTCCAGATATTTCCTTTCACCAAAAAAGACAGGGGAGTGGCGGCCCATCCTAGACCTAAGATATCTAAACAAGCACATCTTAAAACCAAAATTCAAAATGGTGACTCTGGGAGTAATTCTTCCCTCTCTAATGCCAGGGGACTGGCTAGCTTCCCTGGACCTCAAGAATGCCTACTTTCACGTCCCAATCAGGTTGCTCCTACAGAAAGTACTAGGTTCGAATTGCCTTCAGGCCATTATCAGTTCAGAGCAATGCCCTTCAGCCTAACATCAGCTCCAAGGGTGTTCACAAAATGCCTAGCAGTAGTAGTGGCCTTTCTCAGGAGACAGGGGTTTCCATTTTCCCATACCTGGATGACTGGCTCATCGTGGGACAGTCTCCAGACCAAGTCAAGTCAGACCTACGAGTTACACAACAGTTGCTCACTTCTCTAGGTTTTCTTCTCAATCTGTCAAAGTCAGTTCTCGAACCAGTACAACTTCTCACCTTCACAGGGGTAGAGTTGGATACTGTGCAGGCAAAGGCTTTTCTTCCCTTGGCAAGGGTGAAGGCCCTTACAGATCTTGCTTTCTCTTTCTGCCTTCTGGTGTCTCGACCAGCAAGACATTTTCTTCAGCTCCTGGGCTACATGGCAGTTTCCACTGTGGTGATACAGGGAGCCAGATTTCAAATGTGGGACATTCGGATCCCCCTGAGGTCCTTTTGGTTTCAGAAAAAAGATCCTCTAACCAAATTGATTCCAGTGACTCAGACTCTGGTCCAAGCTCTCCAATAGTGGTTGGATCAGGACAGTCTCAAACAAGGAGTCCCATTCATCAGTCAGACTCATTCAGTGGTACTAACCACAGATGCCTCTCTCCTGGGCTGGGGGAGCCCACCTGGGAGCCCTTACAGCACAAGGTGTCTGGTCTCCTCAGGAATCTTTACTTCATATTAATCTTCTGGAACTCAGGGCAGTATTTCTGGCTCTCCAAGCTTTCTCGGACTCAGTGAGGAACAAAGTGGTTCAGGTCAGGACAGACAACACCACCACCATGTGGTACATCAACAAGCAGGGAGGCGCTCTGTCTATGGCCTTGTGCACGGAAGCCATGAACATATGGTCTCTGGCGTATACCCTGCAAGCATCCCTAGTAGCAGTCCAACTACCAGGGAAGGACAATGTGCTAGCAGATGCCCTGAACAGGATATCTCAGGGCCAGCACAAATGGTCCCTGGACCCCCTTCATACTGAAAGTAGTCTTCTCCAGGTGGGGCATTCCAGAGATAGATCGCTTTGCAGCCCCAGACAATCATCAAATTCCTCTCTTCTGTTGAAGGCCTCCAGTCATGGGCACAGTTTCCCTGGATGCTCTGGTTCTGGATTGGGGGGGGGGGGCAAATTCCTTTATGCCTTTAATCCCTTTCCCCTGTTATTCAAGGTCCTGGTCAAGATCGAGTCACAACCGTGCAGGGTGATCCTGATTGCACCAGATTGGACCAGACAGCCTTGGTATCCTCTCTTGTTGTCCCTAGCAGTCCATCTTCCCAAGAGGCACAATCTGCTAACCTCCTCTCAGGGAAGAAGCTGGTACCCCAACCTTCAGTCTCTCAACCTCAAGGCTTGGCTCTTGAAGAGTTAAGAGTATGCAGGTCTGCACCTGTCTCAGGGGGTGCTGGATATTCTCAAAGCCTCTCAAAAACCTGCCACCAGAAAAACTTATAATTCCAAATGGAAGAGATTCAGTATGTGGTGTTCCAATAAGGATATTTTACCAGATACTGCTGATCTGGCTACAGTTCTGGATTACATGGTTCATCTTAATGACCTAGGCCTCAGGCCCGTCACTTTAAAAGTTCATTTAGCAGCTGTATCTGCATTCCTGTCAGCAGGGAAGGCTCCTTCTCTGGCATCTCACCCTGTCTTCGGTAAGTTCTTTGAAGGTTTGGTTCATGCCAGCCCTCCCTTTAAGGACCCTACCCCTGCTTAAATATAAGAAAAATAGCAGGACAAGAGGACATGGCATGAGATTAGAGGGGGGCCGATTAAGGGGGAATGTGAGGAAAATTCTTTTTCACAGAAAGGGTGGTGGATGCATGAAATGGCCTACCTCAAGAAGTGGTGGCTATGAATACAGTGCAGGGCTTCAAACAGGCATGGGATAGGCATAAGGGAGCAATACAAATGAGTATGAATAGATAGGCCACTGACGGAGCAAAGGCCGATGGCACATTTATAAGGTAGAAAAAGAAATGGGCAGACTGGAATGGCCTTGAGGTCCTTATCTGCCGTCAACTTCTATGTTTCTATATGCTTGGGATCTTAATGTTTGCATTGCTCGGGTCATGCAACCCCCTTTTGAACCTTTGGCTTCAACCGAACTGAAGTATTTGATTTGGGAAAACTGTGTTCCTGGTAGCTATCACTTCTGCCGGGCGTATTAGTGAATTACAAGCTCTGTCAGTGGAGCCAGATTTTATCTCATTCCATAGAGATAAGGTGGTCCTTAGAACCAGTAGGAGGTTCTTACCCAAAGTGGTCTCAGATTTTCATTTGAACCAGTCCATGTCTCTTCCTGTGTTCTTCACTGATCATTCTTCTTCAGGAGAAAGAAGATTACATAGTTTGAATGTTAAGAGGGCACTTAGCTACTACATTGTACATACTAAGGCACTTGGATATGAATGTCCCCAATTGTTTCTTACTTATGGTGAAGTGGGGAAAGGTAAGCCTGCTACGAAGAGGACTATTGCCAGGTAGATTGTCTCTTGTATTCAATTCTGCTATGAAAATCTAGGCAAAATAACCCCCTCAGGCCTGAGGGCTCATTCAACTTTTCTTCCCACCATGTATCCTCATTCCTGGTCCTTGGGTTATTTATGCTGTATCCCATTTATGAAATTATATTGGTTGTTAGTTTATTTTTTAAATAAAAAAAGATTGGGACTGTGGTCCTGAGGTGAGGGGCGAACTCCTGGCCGGTGAGAGATGATTGGAGTTCAGGTGCTTCAGGCTAAGTAGATCTCCTGGCTCTATTCATTCTCTCCCTGTTACATCTTAAGGTTCAGAGACTGACTATAAGCCTGATCTTAGTCAGTTAACGTCACTTTGACGTTTTTTCTCCCCCTCACCATTTTCACAGTTTAAATTGTGGTTTTGTATATATTTATTTTGAAAATGTATATTCTAATTTTTTGTTATGGCATTTGCTTTAGGCAATTGTCAAATGAAAGGTATATGTTGATTATTATAAATAAAATTTATTGGGATTATATTCCTGAGGTGGGGGACGAACCCCTGGCCTGTGAGGGATAGTTTGAGTGCAGGTAAAGCTGTGTAGATCTTCCTGGCGCTAACTACCCTCTCTCTCGACATCCTTTTGTTCAGAGACTGACTATAAGCCTGATCTTAGTCAGTTAACGTCATTTTGACGTTTTTCCCCCCACCCTTACAGTTTAAAATATGGTAGGGTATGTTTATTCTGGGATATTTATGATTTAATTTACTATAGTGATATATTTTAGAAAGTTGTTAAATGAAATGCAATATTGAGTTTTTTGAAACCAACTTTTGTGTTAGTCACTGAATTGAGTGATATATTTATGAGTCCATACATTGAGCTATTTGATAATTACTCTAATTGATGCAGCTTTAAAATGTTTCAGAATTTATTCTGAGCCGGGATTAGAACCTGTGTTTAGAGAAGGTGGCACGAGTGTTTTTTGTCTCGGGCAGTGGTCATTTCCACTAGTCTAGTGGGTATACTCTTATTTTGACACTTAGGTATTAGAGGTTACGTTGATACCTGGAGAAAGGCATCTTTCGTCATTCAAGACGTTTTGTCTCCTCCTACGAGTCGCGGTATTTAAACAGTGTTCACAACGGCTGAATTTAATAGAATCTTCGAGCGGGGCATACGTACGCCAGTTACATTGTTTGATTTTGTTCTAACCTTCTTTGTAAGAGTAAGCATATATGATTTTTCTATACGTATGTGTAGGGGCTAACTAAAGAGAAGCGAAACAGTAATCTGCCTAGTAAGTGACTTCTGTCAAATATGAAAAAAGCTCTTATTCATTTTGGCTTATAGAAAACCGTTTGGTTTTAACAAATTGTTTTTTGGGTTTACAGACTTGATACCCATACATATTTGGCGATTGTACTTCATAGAGAGCACTTTCCGAGCTGTTGTGAACATCGAAAAGACGTTAATAGAGTTCTTTTGGTACGCTTTATAATATTTATTCATCTTAGTGACTATACTCATTAAAAACCAATTTTTGACAATGATAATATATTTGGATAGACTTTCACGCAGCTAATTATTTCAATGCTTTATGCATTATTTTTACAGTTACAATTGATTATGGACTGTCTACTGAGTTTCTTCTGATTGTTACAAGTAAGTTAGACGATTTAGTCGCATAAAAAATAGTTTTTTAATATTATATAATAATATATGACACAATTTAATACGAATTTTGTTCATTTTAGGGTAATTATTAACAAGCAACTGTTCTAGTTAGGATCCACTCTTCATTGGATAATAAATGATACTAAATTGAGGTAATTTTTTGAATCTGATGTCATGGACTCTATTATATCACAGTTCGATGACTGAACCTTATGATTAAGAAGAATTTAGTTAATAAACCCCCCCATTTTTTTCATTGTATTAATAAAATGCTAAATAAGAAATGATACAGTATTCTGATACCCTAGTATGCACAAATATCTATATCATCTGGTGGATTATACCACTATAATGTATTAAAAAAATGTCTTCTTTATTCTTTGTATTGTAGCAACACTGTGGCCTGATGAAGTAGTTTACCACGAAACTGTAGCCTTTTTGCTTGTGTGAAGATAATAAATACACTATATAAATATATGTAAAGTGGCCATCATCCATTTTTTTTCATATTTTTATGCTCATTCAACTAGGGGTACAGCTGCTTCCCTGGCTGCTGCCAGGGATATACCTTTTACTGGAGATATGCAAAGCAGCCACCTGGAAAACTGTCCATACTTAAATTCACCAAGCATTACTCTCTGGGTATCCAGGCTAGGAGTGATGCTCAGTTTGGAACAGCAGCACTGCAGAGCCTATTCCCAAAATAGGTTTGGTACCCCCCATGGCGGTACTGCTTGGTAGTCTGCATATGTCTGAATACAGCAAGACTTCATGTTATTTGAAGAAAAAAATTATACTCACCTTAGAAATTGTGTTTCTTCTAATGGAGTCTTGCTGTATTCTGACCTCCCTCCCTCCCTGCCTCCCCTCTCAGAACCTGTTTTTGGGAGGTGGGCTAGCAGGTACAGTGTTGCACCTCAGGGGTGTACTTGGCACTCCTCCTTTCTAGAAGGGGGGAGTGGGTTATTGTTATGTTGTTTTTTTGTAATTATGTGTTGTTTCACTACCTGGTTATTATTTTGGGGTTCTCGAATCTTTGTGGAACCCAATTTGTTGCCTGTTGGCTTATGTTCCTATACAATTTCCACCACAGAAGTATAGTTAGTTAGTAATAGCTCGTAAGAATCTGACAGTTACACTCTGAAGTGCTGCAAACAGAGGTTTGAAACTGAGCTCGAGCTCAACATTCTATGCTTTCTGCATGGAGTTAAGTCTTCCCTCTCCTTAGCAGTTCAAGTGCTGGGGCTAAGTGCATATGTCAGAACACAGCATGACTCCATTAGAAGAAACACAATTACTAAGGTGAGTAATTTTTTCTCATCTCCCTTAATAATCCCTTCCCCTCTTTTCCTGTGTTTCCTGCTCACCAGGCAGCCTGCAGCGAGTGATAGCTCACTGTCCCCAGGTCTTGATCCTCCCCCCAAGGAAGCTGAACAACACAACACGCTTTCTGAAGGAGAAATGCCTTTTCACAGGGCAGCAGGTCACTGAGATCATACGGACCGCTCCCAATGTACTGTTTGAAGACAGCAAGGAGATTGAATATAAATTCCAGGTAAGAAAAAGAACGGAAAAGAAACTCCTAATATAGGTGCATTTTTTTTATTAAGGTTTTTCTCGTTCTTCCAACAACACCATGCCCCTGTCATCAGCCATCTCATGGAGTTATTGGTTATCCACCACTTGCTTAGGAAGATAGCAGTGGGTGGCCTGCCATGTCAGTCATACAAACATACGAAGAAGCCAGAAGAGGAAGGCCATTTGGTCTGTCTAATCTGTTCATATTGCAGGGTCCACAGTTTCAGCTACTGTCCTTGCCCCCCTCCCCAATCCTCCCTACTCATCCTCCAATCTTTCCTACCCATGATCCTTACCTTCCCCTATGCCTATCGTAGCCTCTCTTGAAGCTGCCCACTGTCTTCAATGAGACCACCTCTTCTGGCAGCACAATCCAAGTGTCCACCACTCTCTCTGTGAAGAAGTGCTTCCTGACCTCCTCTAAACCTCCTGCTCTCGAAATCTTTAAGATCGCTCTTTCTGCATGGCTGCCACTCAGCTTAAAGAGACCTTCCTTATCCACCTTATTTAGCCCTTTCAAGTACTTGAATGTCTCAGTCATGTCTTCTTTCTCTCCTGTCCTCCAGGGAGTACACATTCAGTGCTCTCAACCTCGCCTCGTATGCCTTGCCCTGCTGACCTGCTGTCATCTTTGTAGCCCTCCTCTGGACCTTCTCCAGCAGGCTAATGTCCTTTTTGAGGTGTGGACACCAGTACTGAACTCCATACTCTAGATGTGGCCTCACCAGTGACCTGTACACGGGCAGTATAATCTCATCTCTCGTACTACTGATCCCCCCCTAGCTATGCATCTCAACATCTTGTTTGCCTTTGCTGCTGTTTTCTTGCACTGCATGGAGCGCTTCAGGTCACTAGTGATAGTCACTCCCAGGTACTTCTCCTCCTCCTCCTCTGATGCAGATACCTGGACTCTACCCAGGTAATACTCAGTCCTGGGATTCTTGGATCCAGTGTGCATAACTTTGCATTTCTGGGCATTGAAGCCAAGCTGCCAGATCCCAGACCACCTCCCCAGCTTTTCCAGATCATCCTGTAGGTCCTGTATCCCTTCAGCAGTGTTCACTCTCCCATGTATGTGTCATACTTGGGTCTGCAGCAGGGGGGGTGGCTGCAAGAACAGAATGGGGCTCTTTCCCCCAGCTCCTGCTTTTCCCATCCCCTTGCTGTGACCCCACTGTGCTCTTTCCTGGTCTCTGCCCGCTGACAAACAGCGGAAAGCTCTTGTCTCCCTTCCTCGAGAGAGAGAGACGAGCTGTCCTTGGGACCCTCGATCCTCTCTCCCACACTCCCTCACTTCCTCTCCATTGTCTGCCCCTGAGTGACCCAGATCCATTCCCAAACCTGAGCTGTCATCATAACAAGCGGTAGTGTTATTGATGAAGTAACAGGTCAGCCCTAGGTTTGCTTTTTTTCATTATTTCTTTATGCCCTCTTGCTCCCCCCGCATCCATCTGTCCTCTGCTCACCCAGCCCCATCTCCCATTATCCCTGGGACTTCCCTGGCTTTATGTCACCCACGGATTGCACACACCCTCCCCCGTTGCAGGGCCAGGAGAAGGAGATCCATCCTCCACATCTTCAGTGACCACATCCAGAGGATCTAGGGTCCAGGTGGTGGAGCCTGTGGTGAGCAGGGGCTCATCATGCTAGTGGGACACTCTTGTTTTCTGTATTTCTTGAACCCACCAACGTCCCTGACATTAGTCATGTTCCATCAGATCTGGCATGTAACTAGTGTGCCCCTGCAGAAGAGGCAACCTCCCTGGCCCACCACAGGGGGTCACTAGTGTGGCGGATCCGGACACCCTCCCTCCCTGACTGGGATTGCTGCCATGCAGCAGTGCCGCCCTAGCCCTTGACCCATGCAGTGGCTTCTCTGGCTCTCCTCCAAACTCAGGTCACCAGCATGGGAGTGTATAGTGCTACAGTGGTATCCACTGGAAAGGTTTTTCTTTCTTTTAATTTTTTGCTCCCATTGGTGGCACCCCCCTCTTGGGCCCCCAGATCTCCACCTCTTTGTTCCACCAGACTCGCCCTTCATCTTGCACCCCACTGGATCACAGTTCAGCCCAGACTTCCAGGTGCCTTCTAGGGCCAGCTTGTCCCTGCTGGGGGCCTGCCCTGGCCATTGCCACAAGGAATGCACCTGAGAGCTCTTTACTTTCCTCTCCATTGGCCGGCTTGTCCTTGCCGAGGGCTGCACTGCGGCCTAATGGAGGAGCATATGTGTAGCATCCAGAGGGAGCATGACCATTGGGTACGATGTTGAGGAGAGTCCAGACATGGGGCGCAGCAAGGAGGCCATCATCCAGTGTGCCAGCATGACATTTTCCCATTTTGATATCCTGCCCACCCTCCACCCCAATCTCTCACCCAGATGCATGACTGGCCTGGGGGGGGTCGCTTTACAGCATGTGGTCGTCCACGCCATCATTGGCACCTCTGCCAGCCACCACCAGGAGATGCTACTGAGCAGTGCTGCAATTGCGCCCCCCTCCTGGATTGCACTCTTTCATCCTCCCTTCCAGCTTTCTTCCCTTACATCCTGGGTGCAGGGAGTGAATCACCAGCAGGCCCAAGCAATCCCCTGTTGCTCGCGCCACAGAGCCAGCCTGGTTTTCTGTTTTTAAAGAGCAGCAGACACCTTAGGAAAATTGGGGGGGGGGGGAGAATATTTAGCCACAGTTCAGCTGTGATTTCATATATCTGTAGATTTCTCCTCTCCATTTACAAATAAAGAAATTCCCACAAAAACAAGATCTGTATTCCTTAGAGTTCATCTGCCACTACATATTATTTGCTACTTGAAATCATAATGTTCTGCTGCAACCTCACAGTCTGGTGCCATGAGAATAACTTATAATGTCGCAAGCAGAGTTTTATGACATCAGGTTGGGAAGAAGCAACATAAACTGATTAACCCTTTAGGAATAAAAATCCTGTTTCCATGCATATGACCTCAGTAATAAATAGCAGGGATAAGAAACACAAAGTTAGAGAGAAATACAAAACTGCTTTTTGTCCAAATGTATATTTTTAAAAGCTCTTCTTTACAGTTATCTATTTTCCACCCGGAGTCCTCTGCATCCGTGTGATGTCCCACCCCACCCCGCACCGGTATGAGACCCCTCTCCTGATCCCATGACTTACCCTTCGTGGTGGGGGTGAGAGCGACTGACCCACAGGACCGATTTAGTGTTCGGGAGTGCCTCCCGGCCGCTGCAGAGGGGACCATCGTGATCCTCTGATAGGACTCCTATTTCACCTTTTCCTTCCCCGAGGTCACGGCGTGCAGTGGCACTAGCGGCAACAGCACGCACACACCCGTGCGCACCTCCGCCAAGCGCCTGCCGCAGACTCGCCCACAGTCTCAGTGCTGACGTGCCACTTCCCAGCCTCCGCTAGGTGGCAGGCAATTGCCGAGCACTGCAGTCCCCCCTTCCCGGAGAAGGAGAGCAGTCCTGGGGACGCTTGATCCTTCTCCTCCCACCAACCCCGGCGTCCTATATCCATTCCGAACACGGGTCGGCCAGTCCTACTAGGTAAGGCATCCAGCGCCTCAGCCTTCAGCGCCACTGGGACAGCCTTAAAAGCTTTTCTTGAAGCATCAGTGGCTCTTCAGCTTCTATTTTTCCTTCTAAATGTGCCAAGGTCTCTTATCGGCCCACCCATAAGCCCTGGAACCTACCACTGAAAAGATCACCAATGGCTACCAGATTCCTGCATGTCCACTTATGTACTAGGCCTGACTTAGAAAATGGGCAAGATAAAACCTGCATTCTGACTGGCTGAAAGACCCTTACACCCAGGCTGTTATTTTTTTAACAACGCCCGGTTCAAAACAAGTGCCCGTTCTGGGTGCCCTGTTACTAAGGGCACCCTGAATTCTGAAACTTGCCATCGCCATTTTCTTTCTCGCTCGCTAAACGAGCAGCTCGTCGACATAGCCCAGGTCGCATTCATTGTGCCCATGCTCGCCAACAACACAAAGAGCAGCAGAAACAGAATACTGGGTCTGTGTTTTTTTTTTTTGTTTGTTTGTTTTTTTTTTAAACAAAAAACACTTTCCTGGCTCACATATTCCCTCACAGCTCTGCCCCACTTCTGAGCTGCCGGTGGAATTTCGGGCAGTCTCTGACTGCACTCACACTCATTTACTTTCTTTCACCTGCCAGTCCGTTCCCAGGTCACGTTCATTGTGCCCACTCTCGCCCACAGCACAAACAGCAGCTGAAACAGAGTGGTGGGTCATTTTTTTTTTTTGGGGGTTTGTTTCTTCCCCTTAGATAAAAAAATCACTTTCCTGCCTCACATATTTCCTCGCAGCTATGCTCCACTTCTGAGTTGTCAACGGGATTTCGGTTAGTCTGCTGACTGCACTCAGTCATTTACTTCCTTTCCCTGTCAACTTTGACGCTCTCACTCTGACAGACAAAACCATAGGTATCCACAGAGTGTGAACACATAATGGGGGAAGCATGAAAAATTAAAAGTAACAATTCCCTTACTACCTATGAAAAGTGATACTCCACTGCAAAAAAAGATCAAAAACTGCAGCACCCTCTAGTGGCAAGGAACTACTTAACGGAAGCCCACATTTCTGTTCATTTTTAATAATATTTTACTTTTTTTAATTAAATCATTATTTAAAAAAAATAATATAAGCCCATTTTCCAAGTGTAATAATACCTTCCAGTGTGGACATTATGGGATATAACGGGCCTTCCAGGGGCTGTAAGGCCCTCTGCCTGCAGCGTCAGGCCTCATTACGCCCCTGGGCAGTCTGTTATATCCCAGTAATGCCCACCCTGTGGGGTATTATTAATTAACCACTCCTGCTATGTGGAGAGACTGCCAGCTGTGTTGAAATACAAGCCATGAGGGGAACTGGATGGCTCAGTGGATTAGTAGCATGTTAAGGAGCCTTTCAGCTTTTGGTCACTGATTCGAATACAGCCTGGGGTCGGGAGTGGTTAAAAGCCATTATCCAAAATCTCAATGTTTAAATATCTATTCAGACACTGTAATGTAGTTCAGCGTAACACTAGGCTAGGAGCATTATCCTGAACTACACTATGGTGTTTGAATAAATATTTAAACATCAAGATGTTACAGTGCTCCTGTATCTTATTGTTTTGCTAGAAAGTGACTACATGGCAGCACCCAAGTCACTACAACCCCTTTAGCACGAAGTGCTGTGCTTTCTATAAAAAACATGATCACCTGCAGGCTGTGCAGTGGCCTGTGTGAAATGAGTTGTGGTGGTCTCAGTCCAGTTCTCAGTAAGCAGGTGTCCACATCATGAAACTACCAACAGAACTGGTACAAAGTGGCCACCTTGTTAGCATATGAGAGGCCAGAGATTGAATGGGCACGGAGCCTGAACTAAGATCCCACATGCATGGTGGGCCCTCCATGGCAGGGTTGAGGTTCATTGGCAGAGCAATGAGGGGGAGCTTGCACTGTGATAGCCCATGATATAGCAGTCATGTGGATAAACAGAGGGCTTCAGTTTTCAGTGCTGTCAGTCCGGCACCTTTCACGAGCACTAAATTCACATAGAAATTAAAAAAAAAAAAAATCTCACTGTCCTGTGATCTGGTTCCGTGACCCTCATCAGTGATGACCTGCATGCCTGCTGTATAAGCAGTGTGCACTGACCCACCCCCCATTACTAGCATCAGGAGTCTCTCAGATGACCTGCCGTGCACACTATGAATATATGCCCTGCCACGTCAGCGTGCAAGGGTCCCCCTGCAGTTGACCAGGGAGGAGCGTGGTGGTGGGTACAGTAGGGAAGGTGGGGTAAGCATGGTGGGGAGACAAAAAGTGGAATAAAAGTATAGAAGATTAATTAAAAAGGGTCACCCAAGGCCGGCTTGGTGGCACTGAGGGTTGAGGCGCTGGACACCACACCTCACTCCATGCCGGCGACCCGGGTTCGGGAATGAGCCTGGGCCATTGGGGGTCGGCAAGGGAGGGAAAGGATTGAACGTCCGAGGGACAGCTTTTCTTTCCCGGGAGGGAGGGGGGGACAAACTCTGCGCCTGTCTGGCCTCTGGTGGAAGCCAGAGGCATAGCAAGCACACGAGCGTATAGAGGGGATTGGGAGTGGGTGATGGTCGGCGGTGACGTCTTGACGTTGAGACATACACCATGCCCTCAGAAAAATGGAAAAATACCCCTCGGCGCTCCCGGTAGACGAAGCACCAGGCCCATTTCTCCAATGCCCCTGCCTGACATAGTACCAGCATCCCGACGAAAAACAAGAAGGACTTTGGGGGTGGCCCGGCCTCGTGCCTGCCTGGGGGATATAGCCACGGCTACATGGGGGATGGACTGCACCAGGGCTCCAGGTAAGAGGGCGGAGACTAGAAGGCCATAGGTGTCTTCCGAAGAGTGGGAGCGCTGCAGATAGGGGGAGAATAAAGGAACAAGTAAAAAAAAGCCACCCAGTGGGTAGTGCTGTGCACTCCCACACTGGTGACCTGAGTTCAGCAGCAAGCCCAGGAAGATGGTTTGGTGGCCCCGAGGCCTAGGAGAGGTGCTGTTGTACAGCAACACTCCCAGTCAGGGAGGGAGGGGACCAGGATCTGCCACTCTGGTTACCGCGGCGGTGGGCCAGGGAGCTTGCCTTTGCCCCCAGGGGTATGCTAGAGCGTGTGAGGTTGCGTTGGGACTCCATCTCACATCGGGGTGGTGCCAGCCTGCCACAGGCCCCACTCCACCGAGCGGGCCCTGGCTTCAGTATTTGGATTGGGACTCGGTGGGGGGGGGGTTGAGATGATGCCTCTCCCTCCTCTGGCCCCACCAGGGGTGTTTGTGGAGGGGGGGGGGGTAAGTCCCAGAGATGGCAGGTGACAGGGCTGCATGGCCTGGTGGGCTGAAGGGGGTTGGTGCAGTTAAGGGACATAAAGGAAAGAATAAACTTCTTTCCCCTAATAATTGTGCTGAGACCCCCGTAATGCATTCAGTGTGTAACCTGTGCCAGTTCCTTATGGGATATTTAGTACTAAAAGGCTCCTATACTATTCTCAAAGCTGCGTGACAGCTAGAGGTTTTTAGTTTTCAATTTGGTGTTCCAGATAGAACACCAAAATTCTGATTATTGCATTCCTGTCAAAAATCTGGTATACCTTCTCAGGCTAAATAGTTTTACTGGGTTGTTACATACACCAAAGAAAAAAAAATTAAACCTGGCGTTCAGAGCAAAACATCAGCAGCTGGAAATTTGGTGCACACAGAATGCCAAATGAATGAGAAATTGTGAGCCCTATACACAGTTCCCAATGCTCCCCTGTGAGAGGCCAACTAGTCCCCTTGTGATCAAGTAAGAGTAGTCAAAAAATGTAAGTTCATGGTAAATGCTTGATCTTGCATTCTTTCCATGAGTGCAGCAGCAAACTGAAAATCTAGCCCAGTGCTCACAGTTTTTGTTTTCTGTATTGCTTTTTATCCCAGCCCCAGGTCATCCCCAAGGCATATACACTGTTCACAGGGATGTACCCTGATCAGGCCAGTTAATTCAGCTCAGCATCTCCTGTGAGTCTGCCCCCATGGCAGGGTCGTGGGGGGGCTGTCCACTATGCTAAGTGGACTAGGATCCAGTGCCAGCTGGCACTAGGACCCAGAGGTTTACCACAGAGCCCAGGCCATCGTTTTTTTTTTATTTTTTTTATTTCTTTGGTAACTGGTAAAGCGCACTAGGCACAAGGCCTGTTTTCATGGGTGACCTGGGAGCACTGGAGAGGTAAAATGACTTTTCTCATGGTCACACAGTTTGCAAGTTGAGACTGGGAATAAAGCCCTGGTCTGATGGATGTACTAAGCTCATTCCTTTAACCTGTAGGCTATACTTCCTGCCATATATTGACAGCCATGGAATTTTACCTGTTTACTCCCCGGCTCCTCCTACCAACCCAACCGTGAGCGTAGTCTCTGTCGGCCTCTGCGCATGCAGCAGTGTCCTGCCAAGGGAGCAAGCTTCCCTGGCCCGCCACAGGGGTCACTGTAGCACTGGTGTTTTAGATCTTCCCACGCTGACTGCAGTGCATTGAGGAGCTACAGCTGCTGCAGCCAGGCCTGCCTCCACACACAGCAACCCAAGCTCTCTCCTGAACTCGGGTCATCCCAATGGCAGCACATTGCACTGCCACTTGACCAATGGAGCGGCCGCCTCTCAGTGCTTGCAGTTTTTTTTTTTGTTTTGTTTTGTTTTTTTAATACATTTTTTGCACACTTTGCCAGCACTGCAGTCTGATATACTGGCCTTTCTGCCTCCCCCTCTTTTCTCGTTGGAAGACGTTATATTACTGCGGCATTGGGGGATTTACCCCTTAGTTTCCCCTTGCCTCCCCGAGGACTTCAGTACAAAGGACTTGTGTCCAGTCTGGCAGCATACTGATGCATGTCTCAGTCAAGTGCCCAATGGTGCCCTCTCTTCACCACTGTCCTTGCACCGCCACCCATGCATCCACAGGTGGCAGTGTCGGAGCAGTGTGATGACCCTTCCTTGAAGGAGGAGAGCATCCCCGGGACACTCAGTCCCCCCCCCCAGCCGGCCCATGATGACCCAGATTAATTCCCAACCCCACTTCGCTAGCGTCACAAGAGGTAGCATTACTGCTGCGTCAACGGGCCAGTTTGTGCTTACAGTTTTATAGGGAAAATCATACAAGCAACAGCGTGGCAGGTAGGCTCCTCTTCTCATTCTCTCCCGTTCCCTGACTCCCCCTGCTACCTTTGGCTCCTGAAGAGGCGTTTATAAGTGTCCTACATACAATTACCTAGTTGATATTAATCCCTGCTTTCATGGAGGAATGTTGCCACTGGCCCTTAAACTCACTAGCAGTAGCTTAGGGTGTGACCCCATTTTACATACTGTTGGTCACTTCACCACAAATTAATTATTTGTAACTAAAATAAAATGTTGCTCTCGCCATTTAACAGCCCTATCCTTGCCCCCTCAACCTCCCAACCCCAACATCAGTCAAGCGATGCGGTGCCTGAGAGTATGGTTTATCATTATGAGCCACAGACAGGATTCATTCCCCGGTTTTCCTTGCCCTCCCTCTTCCTACGGGCATTGCAGTGTGCTAGTACTCTGCTAAACCACTGTGTAGGAGGCTGTTTCGTGGACTGACGCTGGAGTCTGTGCTGAATTAGTATGTGCCCCACCACCACCGCCCTCGGGCTAAGAAGTGTTACCATTAGCAACATTCTAATCTTGGGGCTGCATGACATGCAGGGAATCGGGCTGTCTCTCATGGTACTGCCACATACCACAGCTGGGCCAGCAGAACAACCCTTAGGGCCCTCAGTTTTAAAGGGACACATTCATGACCAGTAGCCATCATAGTTTGAAAGCCAGTTGAAAATTTCTTTCAAATAAGGTATTGGGCTCACCTGTAGCCAGAAGCACTCCAGCTATACAGACGACAGTTTCTGTTCAACATTAAAACTACATTGCAACCATTTTTAGAACTTCTGGGATGTTATCAAGGAACATACTATCCCTGACTACATCAGGTCATGCACAGCTTGTTCTTGACGCAGTTATAATGTTCTACAAATGGCTGCAGTGTACTATTAATATTGAACAGACTACGTCATCTGTGTCGTTGGAGTGCTTCTGGCTACAGATGAGTTCAGTGCCCCATTTGAAACAAGTTTTCATGGGCTTACAAACTTGTCAGTCACTGTATATGACTGTATCTCTTTAACTTCCAGTAGCAATATATACATTTTTTTTTTTTTTTTTTTTTTCTGTTTTTGGCCCCATTTCTCCTTGCCAGCCACCACCAGCCTTTGCTCAACATCCTCTCCAGACACCCCGATCATAACCCACAGATTGTATCCTGTGGAACCCCCACCTCCAGTTCCCCAAGTCAGGAGGAGCATACTTCACTAGATGGTTGAAGCCCAGGAGAAGGAGCAGGCGAGGCGCGGGAGGAGTTGGAAGGACCCTGCTGTAGTGTGAAAGGTGGGACAGCTTCATCTGGCTAGTGCTGCTGGATTTTTCCCCCCACTAAGCCCTCCCTTAACCCTCCTCAGGGCGTGGTCATGAGAAGTGATCTGGCAGGGCACTTGTCAGGGCCATCAGAAGGGCAGGTGAGCCCTGCCTGACCTCTGGAACTCCCCTGCAGGCCCACTCTGGATGCGTCCGTGTCACTTGCCAGGTGAGCAGGTGCATGCCGAAGTAAGGCCACTCCAGAGGGATCACGTGTTCCTTCCCACATGACATGCCTTCCCCATATTAACTGTTTCATGTCCAGAAGGAACAGAAACTATAACATTTCAACCAAGTTTACAGTTTTATAAGGCCATACTTGTTTCCTTCATGACCTGGTGGTATGCTCTGTAAGATGCATACTCCCTGCTCCTTCTGCTAGACCAAGGTAGGCTCCTTTCAGCATAGAGAGAGGAGAGGAGAGGGGTGTCAGTGGCCTAGAGAGCTACCCATGTCAACCCTCAGGGGGTCTGTATATCCTATCACTCCCCCTAACTTCAGTAAAGAGATTCCTGAAGATGGAGTATTGATTTCTCTGTGCTTTTCCCCCCACAGTACACATATTTCCGAATGGGAATCAAGCAGCCCGAAATGGTGAAATCGGGGCCTTTTCAGGTTCCTCTGTTTGACATCAAGGT
Organism: Neoceratodus forsteri; assembly: GCA_016271365.2. Lineage (NCBI taxonomy): Eukaryota > Metazoa > Chordata > Ceratodontiformes > Ceratodontidae > Neoceratodus > Neoceratodus forsteri. The sequence goes on from CM028137.1 coordinate 361,687,126, forward strand.
GAGGCACATCTTCCTGGAGCGGCTGGGGACGTACCAGACCCCCAACAAGAAAGGGCATACTCAGATTGAGAACCCCAAACTGAATGATTTCCTCAGCATCTCACAGGAGCAGTTCCTGGCCAAAGTGGCACACACCTCCCAAGAGGAGTTTGAAGTCTTTAAGAAGTTGCTGGCTCGGGAGGAAGAAGAGGAGCAGCGTCAGGAGGTTGACTCTGAAGATGAAGGCACAGACAGTGAATGCTATGGACTGGAAGATGAAAATGACAGTGATGATGAACCAGATAGCAAATTGCATTAACAGGTAGACATTTAGAAGGATGGCATAGGCAGCTAGCAGACTGTAAATGGCATTAAATAGCTACAAACCAAACAGCATTCTCTGTGACAGGTCCTTTGTTTCCTGTATCCCACATTAAAGGGCAACAGTCAGCTCTAAGAACCCCACACCCAAGTGTGGGGTGGGTCCCAGTTTGCACTTTGTGTGCAAAAATAATGTTTTTCACTTACTGTTTACTGCAGTGTAGTAGATTGTAATAGACTGATTGTGTCAGACAGCTTGTGTTGGCTGGCAAGCTGACATTTTCTGTAACTGCAAATCCCAGAATCCCCTTCAGCTGACATCAGATGAGTGCTGCAGCAGTGGGGATTCAGTAATCTGCAGTGCATGTTAAAGCTTCTTTTAATCTGTGATCAGATGTTTGCCAGTCCCGCTGTTCTCCCAGGGCTAGGGTCAGTCCTTTGTGACCCTATTTAGCCCTGGGAGGACAGTGGAGACAGGAAACAAATCAGAGCTTATAAAAATTCTAACATGCACTGCAGGCTGGTGAATCTTCCACTGCTGCAGCCCTCCTCTGATGTCAGCTGCAAGGCATTCTGGGATTTGTATTTACAGAAAATTTCAGTTAGCAAGTCTGCAGAAACCGTCTGATATAGTCAGTGTAGTATATAGAGAATACTGGATGGGCAACTATACAGAACCAGTATGTTCTACCACAAGGGGTTCTGATTCTCTCTGACCTCAAGAGCAAAGCTCGAGAGGGCCATGAGAATCAGAACCCGAGGAGGCAGAACACACTGGTTATGCATAAAGTTGCTCATTCTGTATTTTTTATGGTGTATAGTATTATGTGAAATGTGTGCATTGTGTTTTTTTGTCTTTCACAATGAAACTGACTTGTGCGGTCTCTAGAGGTGTTAGAATGCTGTTCTGCCACAGAAGGGTACAGTCACATTCCATGTCCTTTGAACTGTGGTACAACAGCATTTTGAAAAGGATGGATTTCTGTATAGAACAGTGCTCTACTATGCACTATAATCTTCCATACTGCAGTAAACAGCATGTAACAAAAACACGTTTTTGCACACAAAGAGCAAACTGGGACAAGACCCACACTTAGGTTTGGGGTTCTTAGTGCTGAGTGCTCCCCTTTAAGTATCGGGGCTGATCCTGCTACAGGAGCCGGGGCTGATCCTGCTGGATGCTATGTAACAGGAGCTCTGTATGTGTGTGTGTGTGTGTGTGTCTGTATGGGGACAGGGTCTCACAGAGGTTAAGGGCACTGCGTGTCACCGTGGCTCATTTAGCAGAACATCTTCCTCTGGGTCAGAAGGATGTGGGTTTTATTCCAATACAGGGACTTGGGCTGATATTGCCAAATGATGGCACTCTGGTGCAATACTGGGGAGGGAGTTGATATACTGCGAGGGTTGGGGTGGCACTGGTCTTTGGATGAGATGTTATACCAAAGTCCCTTCTGATCATCTCTAGAGCTGTCTGCGTCAAAGAAGCGCCACTGATGTACTTTATGATGTGATACCTTGGCCACTGTTTTAGAATGTCTCACATTGTCCTATGGTGACGTCTATGTATTGGTATACTTACCACCTGTACCACACTCTAAACAATAAATAAAAATGACAAAAAAAAAAAAAAAAAAAGGCACTGCTGTTTGTGGCACCAGTGACCCTGGTTCGGGAATGAGCCCAGGGCATTGGAGGGTCGTGTGGGGGGGGGGGGAGGATAGAGCAACCAATGGACAGCTCTTCTCCTCTGGGTGGGGTGGGATGAGGCGATGTGTGCAAGGGTCTCCAGAGTTGCGATTGGCACTGAGGTGGACGTCCGTGCACAGTTTATGGGAGCATGCGCTGCACACCAAAGACATTATTGCACATTCTCAGCATCAGGGGAACCTCGAGCAGAAATCACCCTAGGCCAAGTTTCATGACGCCCTGCTCCACTCTCCTCTGCTCCACAGGGACGTGCCAGATTAGCATACCCCTGCTTCTTCTCTCTCATGCCCCTCCGTGGGTCCACCCTTTGGGTCAGTACAGTCTTCTGGTGAGTCCCAGCTTGGGGGGGAGGGTCGGGTGGTTGGGGTCACATAGGATTGACTATGGGGTACATCCCCGCTGGCTCTGGGAGCCATAAATAGAATAAAAACAAAAAAGAACCCATGGACCTTTCAGAAGAAATGGGGATCTTCTCTGGTGTTCTAGCCAACATTTCCCGTTTACTACAAGCAAGCAGTAACACATGGCGGGGGGGGGGTGCATTAAGCTGCCAGTAATATACAACAGGGCATGAGTTTGTTGCAAGAAATAAGTACCCCTCTGGTGTGTGTAGATGCACGAGGCTGCAGGATGAGTGCTTCTCAGCACACAGTGGAAGAGCAGCTGTATTTCCTACTGAATGCAGCACCCTGGAATGTGTTGTGGTACTTAGAAAATAGCCTGGTACTAAAAATGTCAGCTTAATGGGACAGTGTAACCCTTTTTTTGCATTATATTATTTTTAGGTAAAAATCAGCGTTTTATGATTGCTTACTTTCTCTGAAATTCATTGATGTTGCTGGTTGTTTTATTTGCCTCCTTGCTTATTAGAACTGAAATGCATGGTAATGTATAGCTATGCCCAGCTTTGTTTTTCTTCATATCACTGAACTACTCTTAGTGCACACTTCCTGAGTATTAGAAACATCACACCCTCAAACAGTGAAGCCACTCATGATACAACAGTCTCTTCTACTACCACTGCATGATCAGTGGTTAGATTGTGTTGGGGATGTTCCTTAGTCCAGGAAAGATGCAGTGGGAGCTGGTCAAGAAATGTAAACAAACATATTTTGGTGTGGTAACTCCGGTATGGTGGGCAGTCAGTTTTTTACTTTTTAAAAGAAAAAAGGTATCTGAATCAAACTACCAGTTACATCAACAGTCTCTATAGAATGTGAACAATCATAAAATGTGTTTTTTAAACTAGGGACACTTTGAGACCTAAGGGGGTTGACAGTGTTCCTTTAAGCCAGTTCTGTTGAGGTGTGGGACAGCAGTGGTGTGCCGGTGAACTGGGTTCACAAAGAGCCTAGGATATCAGAAGCGGACACCAACAGAGAGGGTGAAGCAGCCTCAGGAGCCTTTGCTGATGTGAGTGACCGCACACTGGCTGGCTCCACTCTGAGGATGCCAGTATGGGCATGCTTTGGATTGGGGGCAAGAGGGTGGGAGGAAACCATGGGAGGGGGGAGCCCAGACAGGCAGTCTTGAAGTGACTGCCTTCATGCGCTTGCTCCCCACTGCCACCAAATGCTTATCTACAGCAAGCCCGCTACCTAGCCTCTGATGCCTGGTAATTGCAGAATACTACTGGGAGACAGATGGTAGATGATAGTGGCGTTAGCTACTCCGGCGGGCAGTAGGAACAACACAGATGAGAGGGTGTTGAGTCTCCAGTGGGCATGGAAAGAGGTAACACAAAATGGCTTAGAAAATGAAGCACCATAAGCACGTATAGGTATGACAGGTGACTGGTTCATCCAGTTAGAGAACACTGCTGCAGTGCCTATCTTGAGCAGTTTTAGAAAGCTTTTTGATACATTTCCCAGGGCTGTACTGTGGCACATGCCATAGCTAAATACCTTATGCTATTGGAAAATACATCAAAATGCTTTAAAGCAAACCCAGTAGTGGGTTATTCCACTTACAACATGGCTTACTGTAATTTGATGTCAAATACATAATAAAAGAAACTTATGTTAAATAAACCAACATTTTTATGTAAACATGTTAGTAAGTTTATTAAATAGTCATTGTCTTGGTGTTTAGGCAGCAGGTGGTATTGATGAGCATGTGATACCTTTGTTTTTTTGTTTCTGTTTTAATTTTTGGGGGCTGTGGCAAGGCAGACGGGCAACAGGATCATGCACTCAAATGCATTTGTGCAACTGTTTCTGATGTGCACTAACACAGTTAGCCCTGTGCACAGGATCGAGAGCCACTTGGTGAAACTGCCAGCCAGTCTGAAAGCTGTATCTGTGGTGGTGCCAACCCACTGATCTTACTTCGAGAGGGCACTTGCAGTAGGTAAATACATATAGGACTGACCCGGCAGGCATCAGGACCCCACGGAAAAATTTCTAGCTAGCAGTCTCTGGCGAGGGACCGCCCCCACATCAGGTGACCGACGTCAGTATAAAGGGGCGGTCCCCCACGCCCACCTTCCAGTTCTTTCCCACCATCGACTTGTGAAAGTTCCTCACGGTAGAGTTCCATCGCTCATCAGTCTTACAGAACTTTTCTACCATTTTTCTCGATTTTTGCTTCAAATGTCTGTATATGTCGTCCCTGACGCCTTCCAAATCGCATAAAAATAAGTGCGACTCGTCCGGTTCCCAACTGCTGCATAAGGACGGACACTCCCTGTGCCTCTTCTGCTTAGACCTGGACCACCCTGTGGAGAAGTGCCAGCACTGCCAACAGTTCAGTTCAGCCACCCGAAAACAGAGCCAACAGTCCCTGGAGGCCCATATTCTCAAGAAAAGATGGCTTCCATGGAGAAGGAGTTGAAGAAGTCAAGGCAGCTTCAACTTCCCCCCAAAGGCCACAAGAAAAAGGACAAGCACCAGGACTCGACATCCACGGCCTCGGTTCTTAAGGTAACATCCCCTCTGGGGGACCGCTCCTCAACGACCGTCTTGGCGGTGCCCAAGACGGTGTCGCCCCTCTCATTGGGCTCGCGCTTGGGCCCCACGGGTGCCTGCAAGGCAAAGGAGGCTTCCGCTCCCGGGAAGTCCGCTGCCACGCGGCCCTCTGGGTCAAGCGGGTCCGCTAAGTCGGATGCCGGTGCCACAGACGTTCGCCCGGACAGGATCGATAAGACGCCGGCTTCTTCGTGAGGGCACACGGTCCCTCGTACGCCAGCCAAGGTCGCATCCCCAGCACGACCTGAATCTGCCCAGAGCTCCGATAAGTCGGATGCTGGCTTCTTCGACGCCTGCCTGGATCCTGCTGATAAGCTGGACGTTGGCCCCTCTGACGACTGCCCAGCGAATGAGCCTATGTTGGACCCCTTGGACCAGTCCAGCGTCCCAGGCTCACCCGAACCCTTGCTGTTGTCCTCTGAGGCTCCCTCGTCTCCTCTGCTGGACCCCGGGGATTTTAATCCTCCATCCCCGGTCGACACGGAGGAGCTGGGTATGCTGACATCAGGGCTCCCTCCTACAGGGCCGGACCCGCTGACGCCAGCTCCAACGCCTGCCTACCTGATGCCAGGCCCGACGCCCATGGGGCCACCTTTTCCTGGCCCGCTTGCTGGGCCTTTCCTAGGGCCTTCTGCTCTCAGAGCCCCTGGCACCTGGGTATCCAACACCGCTTAATCCAGTGCCACCCTACCCGGTTCCGCAGTATCCGCCACCACTATACCTGACGCCGGGCTTTCCACCGTCGGGTTACAGATACTCACTTTACGGATACCCTCAGTATCCATATCCCCCTCCTCCACCGCCCTCACCACAGCCGCTGGTGGACTTGAAGGAGACTCTGGCTGCCTGGTGGGCTGAGGCCAAGGCTCAGCTCACCAGGGAGGTTGTGAGCCGTCTTCCGGCGCTGGACCCTGCACAGGATCCTCTGCACTGGAAATGGGAGACTTCCTCCCCCTTACCCGACACCAGAGGTGAACGCTCGGGCACCAGGGGAGGGGAGGATACGCTTCCCAGAGGGCTTCCCAAAGAGACCGTTCCTCCCCCACGTCGGGAGGAGTCTTCCTTCTCTAAATCGGAGACCTCTGACTCAGGCTCAGGGGAATGCTTCGACCCTGATGACAAGCCTCGTACTCCAGATTGTCCCAGGCCAAGGACTTCTCCGAAGTCTCCTCCAGAGGATCCTTCCTTCTTGGAGTTACTGAGAAAGATCCAGGAAGTTCATCAGTGGCAATCTCTGGAGCCAGATCCACAGTGTAAGAAGCTCGCTGCCCACTTGGATCTGCCCGAGACCGCTCCGACATTGATTCCACCCTGGACTGAGCCTCACGGAGACCTTGTTTCCACTATTTGGAAGCAACTGTCAGCGTTGGCCCCCCTTCCACGGAAGGCAGATCGACTATATCAGGCTCCTGAGGGAGTAGATTCTTTGAATGTACACTCCAAGGCGGACTCGGTCATGATTAGCTCCGCTCATGGCCGTTCTGCCAACCCCAAACATCTCGGCTCGTCTCCACCTGACAAGGAGTCCCAGCTTCTGGACCAGTATGGAAAGAAGGTGTATGCTGCTTCTACCCTGGATATTAGGGACCTGAACTATGTAGCACATATGGGGGACTACCAGAAGACGATGATCAGGTGGAATCAAAATTGGACTCCCTTCCTGAGTCCCAGACCAAACAGGAAGTGGCTGACTTTGTCCGCTCTGCTCGTTCGGCCAGTTGGCACATGCTTCGTGCCACCTCTGCTGCAGTGGATGCAGCTGGACGGAGTTTGGCTTTCGCCGTAGTTCTTCGGTGTCATGCGTGGCTCCAGGTGTCAGGATTGGTCCAGAAGTGTAATCCGCCATTCAGGATGCGCCCTTCAGGGGTTCAGTGCTTTTTGGCAGCGATGTCAAGGACATCATCACTGACCTGCAGGAGAAGGGTACTGCACTTAAATCCATGGACTCTCTGTACAGGTCCTCTCAGGGACAGCGTCGCCCTTTTCGTCGACATTCTCGACCAAAAGCGAATCCACAGGGCAAGCGGGCCAACAAACTTCAGGCCCCTCCAGCAACCAAGACTCCCTCACTCAAAAGAGCTGTGTGAGCCTCGACCTCTGTGCAGCCCCACACCTCCTGACTCGTCCCCTCTCGCACGGCCTCTGGGCACTCCAGAGGAACCAGTAGGAGGGAGGTTCTCCTTCCATCCACCAGGTTGGGAGAGGATTACATCAGATGCTTGGGTGCTCCAACTGATAGCAGCAGGACACTCAATCGAGTTTCTTCAAAAACCGCCCCGAAGACCACCCCCCAAGTTGTCTTACTCCCCGGAACATCTTCCTCTGGTCCTGGAAGAAATTTCCTCTCTTCTCCCGAAGGCGGCAATAGAACCAGTCCCCACCCATCTTTGGGGGACATGTTACTATTCCCATTTCTTCTTAGTTCCAAAGAAGACTGGAGACGTGAGGCCTATTTTAGACCTTAGTTCCCTGAACATGTTCGTGGAGTACAAACGATTCAGAATGCTCTCCTTGCAGAGCCTTCTGCTGCTTCTTCGGCAGGGACAGTGGCTGTGCGCTTTGGGATGTGCAGGATCCCTACCTGCACATCCCCATCCACCCTTCCCACCACAAATTCCTTCGGTTTTCTTTTCAGGGGGACCACTACCAATTCAAGGCCCTCCCATTTGGTCTTTCCTTGACTCCCTGAGTGTTTACCAAATGCCTGTCTGTGGTAGTAGCCCACCTGCGTACCCAGGGAGTGCAGGTATTCCCATACCTGGACAACTGGCTCTTGGCGGCCCCATCCAGGGAGGAACTTCTACGCTCTCTTTCCTGTACCCTGCAGGTTTTTACCAGCCTGGGTACCTCCATCAACCAGGCCAAATCTCATCTGGTCCCTTGCCAGAGACTCCAGTTTATCGGGCAATCCTGGACACTACCATCGGCAAGGCCTTTTTGCCTCTGGACAGGATGGTCACCCTCAAGACTCGAGCATGTCTGTTGTCCGGTCACAGAAGGGTAGGTGCCAGGTCAGTTCTTCGCCTCCTCGGGCTCATGGCGGCTGCTGTCCCAACAGTCCCTCGCGCTTGGCTCCATATGAGGATCTCTCAGTGGACGCTTCGGTCTCAGTGGGACCAAACACTGGATGACCTAGACCAGGAGGTTCTAGTCTCGGATCCCATGGTCAGGGACTTGCAGTGGTGGATGGTGCAAGAGAACCTTTGCCGGGGAGGTCACTTCAATATCGAACCCCCCCCCCCAAACCTTGATAACAGATGCCTCAGGAGAGGGCTGGGGAGCCCATCTAGGGTCTCACTGGACTCAGAGCACCTGGTCCAGACTCGAGCAGACTTTACATATAAATGTACTCAAACTCGGAGCCGTCCTGTATGCTCTGCAGGCTCTGCACTCTTCCATTCTTCCCGGTCATCTAACCATCCAGACGGACAACATGTGTGTAGTCTGGTACATCAGCAAGCAAGGATGAACTCGTGTTCCTACCCTCTGTGCAGGGAAGCAATGAGAGTTTGGAGTTGGGTTGTCCAGCAAAACCTTCACCTGACTGCAATTCATGTTACGGGAGTAGAAAACACACTGGCAGACCACCTCAGTCTGTCTTCAACCAGAGCCCATGAATGGGAACTGGATGAAGAGGTGATAGACGACATCTTCCTGCTCTGGGGAACCCCTTAGGTAGACCTGTTCGCATCTCCTCAAAACGCAAAACTTTCTGCCTTCTGCTCGCTCGCTCCAGGGCGAGACATTTTCTGGTGGGATGCTTTGTCTCTCGATTGGAGGGACAGATTTGTCTATGCCTTCCCTCCAATTCCCTTCATTCCGACGGTCTTGCACAAGCTCAGAACAGAAGGAGCCCGGATGATCCTCATCGCTTCATTCTGGCCCGGGCAAGTTTGGTTCTCTCTTCTGCAACAATTTTAAGAGTAACCTCCGTTTCCTCTTCCTCTGTCACAGGACTTGCTGACCCAGGATCAGGGGACCCGTGTTCATCCAGGTCTCAAATCCCTTCAGTTGCATGCGTGGCTCCTGCAGACGTAGCTCAAGCCTGGTTTGGGGTTTCTCTGCTCGTAGCAGATATTCTGGTGGAGGCCAGAAAGCCTTCCACTAGGTCCACCAACGCCATGAAGTGGAAATGATTTTCGATTTGGGCCTCATCAAAGGACTTTGAGCCTTTCTCTTGCCCAGTTGAACGAGTCCTGGACTACATGCGTCATCTCTTTGACCTGGGTCTCAGCCATTCCTCTTTGAAGGTCCACATGGCAGCAGTTTCGGCCTACCATGTCCCTTTTGGAGACAGGACTTTCACTCAGTTGGAAGTCTCTAAGACGTTCCTCAGAGGGGTTCTCCATTTAAGACCCCCCCATCCGCATTCCTGCTCCTCCTTGGATCTGAACTTTGTCCTCGAAAAGCTTACTGTGCCTCCTTTCGAACCGGCAGCCTCAGCAGACTCGAATTTCCTCTCTTGGAAGACTCTCTTCCTAGTGGCTATTACTTCAGCTTGATGAATTTCTGAGCTTCAGGCCCTGATGTGCAAAATCCCATATTTGATTTTTCACAAGGAACATGTGGCTCTACACACCAACCCTAAGTTTCTCCCTAAGGTGGTAGCGGAATCTATGCTGATTCAATCCATTGAGCTACCCGCATTCCTTACGCAACACTCCAGTCAAGGGGAGTACCTCTTGCATACTTTGGATGTTCACAGAATACTAAGATACTATACCACTAGGACTAAGGATCTCAGGAAATTGGATCAGCTTTTTGTCTCTTTTGCTCACAAAAGAGAGGGCAGTGCAGTTTCCAAGCAGTGCCTTTCTAAATGGTTGGCTCATTGTATCACTTTCTGTTACTACAAGTACCACAAGACCCTGCCAGGTCAAGTCAGAGGTCACTCCACCAGAGGTGTAGCTGCCTCTGCGGCTTGTTTCAAGAATGTGTAAGTGGCAGACATCTTCACAGCCACGACTTGGACTTCTGTCCATACCTTTACGAAACATTACAGTTTGGATATTGCCTCTCGCCATAGAGCAGGCTTCGGGTTGGCTGTACTCCAAGGTCTTCTTTCCTAGACCCGTTCAGCTGGAGGTTCCATTGGTTGGATAGTTTTCTTTCTACCGACTGCTTTTCCTTTTTTCCAGACTGCTTGCGATTCAGTCCTATATGTAATTACTGACTGCAAGAGCCCTCTCAAAGTAAGATAGTACAGTTATGTAAGAACTTACGGTAACAGTAGATCTTTGAGAGAGGTTCTTGCAGTAGGTAATGCCTTCCCACCCTCCATCCCCCTTAGCTTTTCAGCTCCTTTTCCAGGAAGGGAAATAACCACTTCTCTCTCGTCTTGCCTTTTTTGGCCTTTGGTGGGAAAGAACTGGAAGGTGGGTGTGGGGGGCTGCCCCTTTATACTGACGTCGCATGACATCAGTCACCTGACGTGGGGTGGTCCCCCGCCAGAGACTGCTAGCTAGAAATTTTTACATGAGGTCCTGATGCCTGCCGGGTCAGTCCTGTATGTAATTACCTACTGCAAGAGCCTCTCTCGAAGATCTACTGTTACGGTAAGTTCTTATGTAACTGTACTTTCCTGGAGAAGCCAAGTCCTGTCCACAAGAGAGACTGGTAAGCCATTCTGTGCTCTTCTGTCTGTCACTCTTGAGACAAAGCTGATGACTGCACGTGGGGGCTGCAGACTTTAAGTGAACGTGCTGCATCCTGTCACATTGTTGGTATTGAGAGAGAGGCAGAGAGCAGTGTAGTAGTAAGATCATTAACTGCGCTCGAAAGATCACAATTAAAATTGTACATTTTTTGAATCTTAAGTACCTACGCTCCTTGCCTGGCCTGCTCCCTTCATGCTTGGTCCTTCAGACCCCCCCAGCCCCAGCTTCAAGATTTACCCCATTTTCTGTTGGTCCCTACCCACCCAAGCAGGGGTTCGTGTCCTCCTTTTCCTTCAGGGTTCAGATCTTTGAGCAAAATGTTAGCCGTGGTCTGTGTAGAGCCGAGAAATCATCCTTCTTCTCTGCCGAGTTTTCTCTACTGTCTCCCCCCACCAAGCAGCGACACAGCATTGGAGGAGGGAGAGCCTCAGATGCACAAAGCACACTCCTGCTGAGCGAAAACTTCCCTGACTACCATCTGAGGTCACTGGTGCCAGAATGTGCCGCCTCCCTTCCCCCAGCATGGCCAACTGAGTGGCGGCTTCCCGAGCTCACACTCAAACCTGGTGTGTGTGTGTGTGTGTGTGTGTGTGTGTGTGTGTGTGTGTGTGTGTAAGCATAACACTCATCTGCTAGCCTGTTGAACAGCTTAATAAAAATAACTCTAAAGTCCTTTTAAGAATTTGCCTTGAGGGCAGAGGGAGACTGTCGATGAAGAAAACTGCTGGACAGTGATTGGAGTGGCTGGGTGTGTGTGTGAGAAGTCCAGTTTAGGACAATGGTGTAAGAGCTCAGACATTAGGGAGCGCAAGAAGAGTACACACTGAGCAAAGGTAGCAGAACAATTAATGTGTCTGTGCTGCAGGCTGCTTAGCTTGATCTTCACATTAACAAAAATGTATTATTGTGAGAGAGAGAGAGACGTCAGCTAGAGAAGAGAGGATGACTGATCCTCATTTAGTAGAAGCCATAGGGAGCAGAGTGCTACATTTATTTAACAGTAGCTGCCCTGCGGATCACACAGCTGCTGTGCTTCACTGCATTTAAAAAAAAAAAAAAAACAAAACACTGATTTCAAATTTCACTGGCCATAGAATTTTGCCACCAGTAATTTTTTTTTTTCTAGGAGCGTGGATATGTTGTTCATCCACACTCTTTGGCATGTCCCTTTCCCCTTTAAATCTTGCCGGAAGACTTCAAGCTGGCTCCTCCCACCCACCCGGGTGGTAAATACCTCGGCTCTGCCGCATGACACCAGATCTTCCTTTCCGCTGGAAGATACAGGTTCCCTCGTGCTTTCAGAGCAGTTGGTAGGCCCTGGATTCAAAGCGTCAGTTTTCACTAAAACTTACCTTAAAACTCGTTCGAGTTAGCGATTCCGATAGTGCATCGGACATAGAAGATAAATCTTCACCTGGATTTTGCCGGTGTTCCTGCTGCCAGAAGATGTTGCGCACCGATCCCCACCTAACGTGTGTCTACTGCCTGGGTGTCTGTCATGACACCTCGACTTGCACGTTTTGCCTGGCCTTCCATCCCAATATCCTGGACGACTGCTTGGCACGCCTAAGATTGGGGACACCGGAGAGAAGGAACCCGCCGGTGAAATCGAAGGAGGCGAGATGGGCGGTTTCCGTGGCCGCAGGATCCGCCGAGCAGCTGGAGCAGATGAAAGCATTCGAGGAGGAAGCAGCTCAAGCTTCGGTCAATCGAAGATTTTCGATCCACTGAACCTTGGCTCCACCTTTATGGGTTCCTTCAAGGAGCTGTGCCAGTCTCTCCCCACCAGGGGTGAGGCACCCTGGGGCTCGCTCTCCTCCTGCCCTCAGAAAAGGGATAAGGACCCGAAGTCTTCGTCAAAGTGAAAACGTTGTTGGGACCGAGAATGGTCAGAGTCTCAAGAACATGCGGTCTCAACTTCGGTCGAGATCGCATCCTTAGCCGCCGGCTTCACGGATCTTCTGTCTGGCCAAGAGACTGAGGAAGGGGCCGACGAGGTTGAGATTTCTCTCTACCCAATCGACCCTTTGTCGCCCACTCCGGTCAATGATTCTTTAGAAAGGATCCCGGTCCTTGTCTTTCCAGATGAGGAGACCCAGCCTGCTGGTGTCCTCATTGAGGAAACCGTTTTGGACCCTCGGTTTTCACCAAACCCGGTGTCTCCCAGTCGATCGGGTCGACTTTCTCGATCGAGGTCCAGAACCCCTTCGGCCGAAAAAGAGTCATAAACACTCTAAAAAGAGGCATCGCCGGAGATCCTCATCCTCCGACGAGGAGTGGCTTCGACGGAAACTCCGTCAGTGCTATGAGAATCTTATATGGCAACAACTGATTCTGACCGGGCAGAAGCCGGCTCTGCTGTCTACCCCAGCCATTACTTGGCTTCCATCTCCCAGGCCAATGCCGACCCCTCCAGAACCAAAGCCTTCGGTTCCTCTGCCCATGGGGCTGGCCTGTATCCCGGCTAGGCCTATCTCGGTCTCTCCACTGATTCTGGTGGAACCACCGCCTAAGCAGCCTCAGGGAGGGGCTCCCTCGAAAGAGGACTGAACAGACACCGGGCTCCACCGGCATCTGTCTATTACGGTAGTCCCCGACCACCCCCGGCGGATCGAAGGGGACCTAGGCAGGAGACCGTTGTACCACGACTCCTTGGGCTCGGACGTCACTGGACTGCACTTCCATCCTGGGGATGATGAGTCCTCTGTGGCAGGACTAGAGGAAGGCCCTTCCTCTTTTCAGGGCATTCTCCACCTGGTCTCCGAGTCGATCAGAATGCCCCTGGAGCCTATCCAGAAAAAAGGGGAGTACCCTCTTACAGACATCCTCAAAAGGGGGGATATTCCGATGCAGGCCTTTCCAGTGGCCGAGGCCATTGTTGGCCTGGCCCTTGAGCTTTGGCAGCGCCCAGCTTCCGGCCCAGCACCATCTGCCCACATGACCCGCAAGTACGCGGTGCCCATGGGGTCCCTACTTGGATTCATAGAACATCTTTCGGCCGAGAGCCTGGTGACTGCTTCTCTGTTTAGATGTACTGGTAGCTTAGCCGACATTGACTGTCCCCTGGACAAGAAGTCCAAATATATGGACCACTCTGCCCGTAAGGTCTATGCGGCCTCTTCCTTAGGCCTTCGTTAGGCCAGTTCGGCTGTTATCATGGCACACTTCTCTCATGCCTTCCTCGGGTCTTTAGACGAAGTCCTCCCTCATCTCCCAGCGGACATGCAGACCACGGTTAAACAGGTCCATGATCAGGGCCATGCTGTTGCAGAACAGCAGCTCCAGATGGCCCTGGACATCGGGGATTCCTGTGCCCGCTCTTTAGCAGCTGCAGTGGCCACTCGCCGCAGGGCTTAGCTGAGGCTTTCCTCCTTCCCAGCGGATACTCAGCACAAGTTAGCTGACGTGCTCTTCCTAGGCACCGACCTGTTCGGTCCAGGAGTGGCCGGTCACCTTCAGTGCATCGAGCAGTCCAATGCCACCTTGGATGCTACTTCTGCGAAGGGTTCTTTGGGCAAGAACCAGCAGCAACGCAAGAAGAAGCCATTTCAGCATTCTTCCCCTGCGGTCAGACAGCCCTCTTATCAAGGAGGTCAGCAGCAGCAGCAGGCTCAAGCTTGGTGCCCACGGCCCAAGCATGGTCCTCAACAGCCCCGTAAAGGAGGCCGAGGCGCAGGTCCAGGAGCCTCCTCCTCCTCTAAGCCTGCTCAGTGACGGGTTGGGGGTTGCCACCCCTACACCTGTCACACCAGCTCTGGGTCCTCCCGTGGGGGGCCGGCTCCGCCACTTTCTTTCTGCCTGGTCCGATATCACTTCAGACAGGTGGATTCTCAAAGTGGTCAGTCAAGGACTGCCTCTAGAATTCGAGCAGTTCCCTGCCAGCTGAGCACGCGCCCCTCAGGAGGAAAGAATCTCAGCTTGCACCCAGTCAGCTCTCCCGAGACGACATAGCTCAGCTCCTCCGCAAGGAGACGGTAGCTCCAGTGCCGGATCCTCCTACAGACCCAGGCTTCATATCCAGGTACTTCCTGGTACCCAAGTAGTTGGGGGGGGGGGGCGCCCCATCCTAGATCTCCACGACCTGAATCAATATCTCAGGTCCCGCACCTTCCGGATGGTAACTCTGAACCAGATCATACCATCTCTGGAATTAAACATGTGGTTCTGCTCACTGGATCTACAGGGCGTGTTCTTTCACGTCCCAATTCGTCTGTCCCATCAGTGGTTCCTCTGCTTCAGGGTCGAGGGGACCCTGTACGAGTTTCGAGCCATGCTGTTCGGCCTGTCATCGGCCACACTGGTCTTCATAAAGAGCATTGCAGTGGTGGCAGCCCATCTTCGGCATCGAGGAGTCCAAATCTACCCTTATCTCGATGACTGGCTCTTGGCAGGTTCCTCTCTTCAGGAGGTGGAGAGGTCTAGGGACCTGGCTCTTCGAACCTGCTCCCTACTCGGCCTCCTGATCAACGAGGCCAAGTTGGAACTTGTGCCCTCTCAGGTGATGGGCTTCATCGGGGCAGAGCTCGACTTTTGTCAAGCCAGAGCTTGGCTCCTGGTGGACAGGGCAGAGGTTCTCTCCTCCTTTGCCCAATCATTTCTGGTTGGGCACTTGCGCCCTGCCCGGGACTTTCTGCGCCTTCTGGGTTACATGGCGGCGTGCACCTCAGTGGTCCATTGGGCCCGGTGGCACATGTGCCCCCTCCAGTGGGAGCTGGCCACCCAGTGGACTCAGCGCCACGGTCATATCGACCAGCTGATCACTGTAACCCAGAAGATGTGGGACGCTCTCCAGTGGTGGACTGCCCCAGAACAGTTGCAGGAAGGGATCCCATTTGTCCACCCTGAGCCGACGGTTGTCCTTATGACCGATGCCTCTCTCATGGGCTGGAGAGCCCACATGGGGGACAACAGGGCCCACGGGTTCTGGACCCTGAGGAGTGCCAATGCCACATTAACCTGTTGGAGCTCAGAGCAGTCAGACTGGCACCGTCAGCTTTCGCTCCTCAGCTCCGGGGTCAAGTGGTTCAAGTCCAGACAGACAATACCATGACCATGTACTACCTCAACAAACAGGGCGGCATGCACTCCTGTTTGCTGTACAAGGAAGCACTCCGCATCTGGACCCTCATGTAAGCCCGGGTTGGAGGATCTCCTAGCCATCCATGTGGCAGGAGCCTCAAACCAGCTGGCGGATGCTGTCGGCCGTATAGGCCAGACATCCCACGAGTGGTCTCTCCATCCAGAGGTAGCTTACAGTCTGTTCTCCCGTTGGGGCAAACTGATGGTGGACCTGTTTGCCTCCAGGGAAAACGCCAAGCTGAGGCTGTACCATGCCCACCCCTCTCAGCAGGGTTCGCTGCAGGGGGATGCCTTCTCGAGGCCGTGGACCCCAGATCTCCTGTACGCCTTCCCTCCATTTCCCTTGATCCACAAGGTGTTACTCAAGGTGAGGAGGGACAAGGCAAAGGTGATCTTGGTAGCCCCACATTGGCCGCGCCAGTTCTGGTACCCAGATCTCCTCAGCCTCAGCTGCAGGCCCCCGGAGTGGCTTTGTATATGTCCGGACCTGATATCACTCAACCAGGGGAAGGTCTTCCATCTGGACCTTCAATCCCTGCACCTCACAGCCTGGTACCTGAGTGGCTAGAGTTCCAGGCTTTGGGTCTTTCTGATGATGTCTACACCGTGGTGGAGGCATCTCGTAAGGAATCGACCAGGAACTGTTATGCCTTCAAATGGAAAAGGTTTTCCATTTGGTGTCAGGGTAAGAGTCTGGACCTCTTATCCTGCTCTGTGGCTAACATAACATACTAGACTATCTTTGGTCTCTCTCCAAAGGAGGTCTGCGGTCATCGACCCTTAGGGGCCCCGAGTTCTCCAATCTCTATTTCCCAAGTAGGGGGTGTGCTCCTTGCCTCCCTCCTCCTGGAGAACTGCTAGGAGTCTGCCAAAGAGTGTGGATGAACAACATATCCACGCCCCTAGAAGAACAGGTTGCTCACCTGTAACAGTAGTTCTAGGAGTGGTATATGTTGTTCATCCACATACACACCCGACCTCCACGGCTTTAGGCGCACAACCTTGCTTCTAGCAGGCTAAGATCTGGGGTCATGGGGTGGAGCCGAGGTATTTATCACCTCGGTAAGCGGGAGGAGTCAGCTTGAAGACTTCCAGCAAGATTTTATGGGAAAGGGACATGCCAAAGAGTGTGGATGAACAACATATACCACTCCTAGAACTACTGTTACAGGTGAGTAACCTGTTCTTCATGACCACCAGATTTTGATGGCTGGTAGTTAAGCTGGCCAGCAGCCCAGAAGGGATTTGTCCCACCTTGCGTGTGACATGTACCATCCAGTATGGTTACTATATTGTTCCTTGCCATTTTATAACAATATGGTGTTTCAGCGTACCCAACAACACATTTTAAATAAAAATGTTGAGTTCCTTCAGGTGCCCAGGGCGTACTTTCCAGTATGCCTGTACACTTTCATATGTTTCATATTTCTGTACCCTCCCCCCACCGCACTTAAAGGAATTAGTTCACTTGAGCTAATAACTTACACTTTTTGTTCTGTCTGAGGTACTCCCAGATTGCACTAGCCCTGAGTTAACTTGCCCCTCGCAACTGATTTTTTGCTCACTTTGCTCCAGTAATGTTCCCCATCTTTATCCTCTCCTTCCCCCATCTTATCCCTCTACCCTCCTTGATGTCCCCCTCACTGCACCTCATTCATTCAATAATTGCTAAATAATCTGCCTCTTAACTGTGATCCATTCGTGCAAGGAGTTGGCTCAAAGGCTACATTAAATTTCTGTACTGTGTTTTTCAGATATGCCATTTGTAGTTAAATGCATTTTCCACAGGTATGATGTATTTAACTGTATGTTATGTCACAAATGAAATTGTATGATTAGTTATGATATTTTTTTAACTGTATGTCTTGTTACAAATGTAATTGAATGTTTAATTTCTTGGACATGTTAAATGTTCGACTGTATGTCTAATTCTTCATCCAGTTGTACCCTCCTCCCCCCCAGGTCGTGCCAGGAGACGAGCAACTTGATGTTCAGTGTGCCTTCCTGGTGAAACATTTCAATAAATAAACATGTTATTCTATTTCTAAAAACAGTCAGATTTCAGTAAGACTTTTGACACTGTTCTACATTTGAGACTAGTAAGCAAGCTGGGTAGTTTATGAGTGGGTCGGGGAAGGTGCTGTTGAGAGCAACATGGCTGCACGTTTGTTTCTTAGTTCCATTTTATTGTCTGCTTAAGACTGACTTTGCCAATATCTGACTACATTTCTTGTGGTCAAATGGCCACACAAAATCAACTGAAGCCTAAAAAGGGGCTGAAGACAGCTGAAATCCTAGAGAAATTCCATTCCCTGAAAAAAGTGAAACCAGCCCTGCAACGGGGGACTAGTGGTACTCCACATCCAGATAGGGTGATGGCTTCCCTGGTAGCACCGTGCCCTGAGCCGGGTGCTAAGGGAAAGACTTCTGCAAAACCTACATTGGCTTAAAGTCAAGCTTTTCATTGGAGTTCCAAGGGGACACAAAGACATCATTCGTGAGGGTACAGAACTCACTCTGACATCAAACTATTTGATGTCAGACAAAGCAAAGATAGCCAGTATACAGGAGAGAGTGAAGTCAGCTAAGGAGAACACTGAAAAACATTTGTACAGAATACTGACTATGGAAGGTGTCAAGAATGTCTCCTTAATCAATTGAAAACTGTGACAAAACTGGAAAAATTGAGAATGGGCTGTCATTAAAACAAATCTTAGACTAATCTATCTGCTCAAGTTCCTTGCTCAGAACTGAGGTTGGAGGTACAGAGGATTTCTCACATTTCCATTTTCACCTGACCAGCCGGTCCTTTCAGAATCCGTTTTCAGTCCTCTAACACAAAAAGATTCTTCGAAGATTCAGGACACTGAGTCTGGAGCAAGGTATGTGATGTGTACCTTTGCTTCTATTTCTAAAAGTAATAAAATGCAGCAGTTTGTCAGAGTTACAGAACTGTGCTGAATCTGTAAGTCTTTTTCCCAGTAGAAGCTGTTTTTTAAATGCTGGTTCAAATTCTGTTATTGCTCTAGCTGTCTAGGCTTTTATTTATCATATCGCATGATCTTACTTCGAGAGGGCTCTTGCAGTAGGTAATTACTTGTAGGACTGCGCCCTCTGGTGTCAGGACCATACGTAAACTTTTGCAAGCAGTGTAGGATGGGAGACTGCCCACCCGACATCACGTGACAGACGTCAGCGTGACACTATATAGTGGTCGGTCCCCAAGTCCGCCCTCCAGTTCTTTCCCGCCATCGACCTGTGCACGTTGGACCTTCTGAAGCTCATTGCAGCAGTTTGAACTCCTGAATTCGGATGAGTATCTATTTTTTTCTCTTCTTGCTTAATTTTTCTAATATTTGCTTCATTGACAGAATCGCATAAAAACAAGTGCGATTCTTATGGTGTCCAGCTACCGAATAAGGACCAGCATACCCTCTGCCTCTTCTGCTTGGGCCTGGAGCATAACGTTGAGCAGTGTGAGGCCTGTGTCCAGTTCAACCAGGCCACACGAAAAAGTGCCAACAGTCCCTCGAAGCCCATCTCCTAAAACTCAAAATGGCTTTAGTGGAAAAGAAGCTGAAAATTTCCTCTTCCTCTCCGACTGACCCTCCCTCAGGAAGAAGCGGGACAAGGAAAAACACTGTGAGCAGTCCCCCCACCCTCTGAAGCTGCCCACAGGTGCTTTGGCAGAGGAGCAGCCCTCTTCCTCCGAGAAGATGAGGGCTGCAGTCAAGCCTGCGCTCCCGCCAAAAGAGCAGGCTTTAGCCACCCCTCTACCACTGGTTGTGGTGACCGCAGGTGCCTCGGATTCATCCAAGGCCACCGCCGCACTTGGGCCCATCACAGCCTCAGGCTTTAAGTCGGCAGGCGCGGCCGATAAGTTGCTCGACGGACCCTCCAAGTGCCCAGCCGGGTTCGAGAAGTTGGGGGTCGGTGTCTCTGACTCCTGCGTGTCCCAGGTCGGTCATCGGATCACCCAGCGATCGCACAACCATTTTGCATCTGTTAGACAATTTAAGAGGCTCCGACGATGCACAGCTGGATGTCAGCTCCATCCCGGCTGGAGGGCAAGGGTTGCCACGGGGTTCCCTTCATGGAGAGCCCCCGTCTCCTCATCTGTCGGAGATTCTTCTGCTGTCCCCAGACCCACAGCTACCAGCGGAAGAAGACCTTTCGTTAGGTATACCTGATGACGGAGCTTCCAAAGGACTAACAGTAGCTCTGCTGCTCCTGGCAGAGGTGCCAGACCCTACTCCTCCTCAACGCCTGTCAGGCCCTTGACTTTCCCCGTCAGGGCCGTCATTGGGCCAGCCTACAGAGGCCCCCATCAGGTTTCTCACCTTTGGGGCCACCTTCAGGACTTCTGCCTTTGGGCCCTTCACCGGGGTACCCCCTGTCAAGGCCGCTGGCAGGCCTTCCTTCAGGCTATCCTCCTTCAGGGCCGCTGTCAGGCTAGCTGTCAGGTTACCCTCCGTCAGCGCTACTGTCAGGCTGCCCTCCATCTGGGGCACTGTCAGGTTTTCCGTCGTCTGACTACCCTCCGTCAGGCCCAACAGCAGGCATCCACGACATTTTGAAGTAGGTCGTTCTCTCCAATCACCCCTCGAGCCTCGACATCAGGCCTGATGACAGGCTGTACACAGGCCCTGGCATCAGACATGGCTCCAAGGAAGAAGTTTGCTCTTCCAGACAAGGAACCTCCGGATTCCGATGACTCCAATTCAGGGTTATCCTCAGAGGGTTCAGGATTCGAGACCCCTCCTCCTGGGGAGCCAGTCCTCAGAGAGTCTCCTCAAGTCTCCCAGGGTTCCCTCTTTTGTAGACCTTTTGAGGCAAATGGTGGAGGCAGAAGGCTGGAAGTCTGATGCTTAAGACCCAAAATGTCAGAGGTTGGCTGAGCATCTAGATTTTCTAGAAACAAGAGCGATGCTCACACCCCCATGGCTGGAACCACACAAAGATTTATCCTCTACCATCTGGCAGAGACCTTCCTCCATCCTGGCTTTGGCCAATGAGGCCGACTGGGTTTACAGGACACCAGAAGACAAAAACCACTTCAGCATAATTCCAGAGGCTCAGTGGTCATAACTGCGGCCCATAACAGGTTCGCTAAGCCTAAGCACCTATGTACCTTTCCTCCCGACAAGAAATCCAGACAGCTGGACCTGTTCAGGAGAAAGTTTTATTCCTCTTCTACACTAGCTATTCATGCTCTTAATTATGTGCCACACATGCCAGTGTACCAAAAATCTCTGTTCCGCCAGCTCAAGCCCATAGTTGAGGCCCTCCCGGACTCGGAATCTAAGACCACCTTGGCAAATACCCTCAGATCTGCTAAGGTGGCGGGACGGCATTCACTAAGGGCCACCTGCGATGTGGTGGATTCCTCTGCTAGAGGCATGGCCATGGCAGTAAGCCTTCATTGATCCTCTTGGCTAAGAGTATCAGGTCTAACTCTTGATGTCCAGTTGGCTATTCAGGACTCCCCCCCTTCAGAGGCCCTGACCTGTTTGGCAGAGATGCCCAGGACATTACGAGCCTGCAAGATAAAGGAACTTCCCTTCAGTCAGTACATACTATGCATCACCCGAACCCTCAGCCGAAATGTCCCTTTCGTTGGCAGAACAGATACCAGATGAAACCACAACAGGCACCTAGGTGTCAATTCAAATGCAGGGCTCCCAATATGGCCGCCACCCCTCCAGCCAAACCTCAGCTTCAGGGACGGTCCTCCCTAACCCCCCTCCCACTCCTACTTGCTAACCGCCCTCCCTCCTTACCGCCTGTTGGAGGAACAGGTGGGCGAAAGGTTCACAAGGCACCTGGGACTCCATTGCAACTAATGCCTGGGTACTTCAGTTAATAGAGCTTAGTCACACTCTCGAATTTCATGAAAAAAACCCAAAGAATCCTCCGGGTTTTTCCCACTGTCCAAGTGTAACCCCCTCTATAAATTGAGGTTCCCAAAAAGTTTTCCTTGAGCTTGTCTAAATGCTCACTGCCAGGCTGGTGTCCTGCGTTTTTGCAGCTTAAATGTGATTGCCAGAGAGTGCCTATATAGCCTCTGTGTACTGTCTCTTTAAGAGCTGCCTGGATTGCAGTCATAATTATTTTAAAAGGGAGCTCTGTTAGAAGATGTGTGCTTGTTTGCTGATCATTTGTTAGAGTAGTAATAATATTGCAGTTTGTTCTAACCTGCCTTCTTTGCAGCATGGACAGTTCTGTTTGTTTCCATCATCTTGGTCCTGGACTGCTGAAATGGGCCAGTCAGTACATTTGGAACTCTAAAATGGAGCCTGCGTACAGTTTAGTTTTAGTTTAGTTTATTGTTCTAGGAATTATTACCTTTGAGCCAATGGCTCTTTTACAAAGGTTCCACGTCATCAATGTACAAACAAACAAGACATGTTACATAGAATGGTCAGCAAATTATAAAGGTTTCAATAAGCCAGTATAATACAGTACGTCACAGGAAAAAAAAAACAGAGGAATGGTCATGGTGGGAAGGGTAGGTGGAGATATGGGGAAGGGAGCAGACTTAGAGTAGTTAGAGGTACTCAGATGCCTTTGTCAAGAAAGGAGCAGAGGAGGAGGATGAAAAACAGTAAAAACAGCCATGAGGGAAGAATCATTAGTCAAGGCAGTCACAGGAGCTAGAGGCTGACAGGTGAGAGTAAAGCGTAGATTTGAAAGCTCCTAGTGACGTGGGGGATGTAATGAGCGAGTTCAGGGCATTGTACCAGCTGGGGGCACGATAGGCAAAAGATCTTTGGCCCTGTGTGGTCTGGCATCTGGGGACCTGGAGAGGCTGGTGTTCCGATCTTCTGGTGGGACAGATGCTGGTATTCGGGCAAAGTAGGTCTTGGATACACGGTGGAGTGCGGCCCAAGATGGATTTTTTTGCCATCAAGCATGTGAGGTACCTTATGCGATTTGAGAGTTGCAACCATCCTGTTTCAGTGTAGAGCTCACATGTATGATTACGTCTTTGCGCTCCAGTGAGCAGCCGACAGGCCTTGTTTAGGGTGGTTGTGATGCGCCTAGTGTGGTGGTAGTGGCAGAGCCATAGATAATTGGGTTTCATAGGTGGCGATTGAGATGACAGAGCTTTTTGATAGCAATCTCATCGCAGCTTGGGTAAGGAATTGCCGGTTTTGGAACAGGATACCAATGCGCTGGTTCACCGTTTTCGCTGTGTTATCAATGTGGGTCGCAAAGGTAAGACCTTGATCAAAGGTGATTCCAAGGTATTTATATGTTGACACTTGTTCAAGGGTATTTCCTGGGTATGTTTTGATAGTAAGTGGAATTTGTCTTTTTCTGTTTTGTGGACTGTTTTTTCGTGATTTAGGACTGGCTTGTGATCTAGGAACCACTTTTCAACATTGGAGAAAGCAAGTTGAAGGCTCTGGAGTAGGGTTTTGGGTCCTTATGAGAGGAGAGAATCAAGGCATCGTCAGCATAAAGGATTATTTGTTCCGGGCAGGATTTGGGGAGAGAGTTTAGGAAAAGGCTGAAAATGAGGGGGCCTAGGATTGACCCCTGTGGAACACCTGAGAGGACCGGTTTTGAGTCTGAGAGAACTTCTGAGATTTTTACTGATTGAGAGCTGCTAACAGGTAACTTTAACCCAGGCATCTGGTCCTTCTGAGAGCCCAAGACTGTGTAGTTGTGTGGTAAGTAAGCCATGGTGAACAGTATCAAACGCCTTTGTTAGGTCAATGAAAACGGCTCCGGTTTGATATCCTTTGTCCAAGGCAGTGTGAATTTCTCCTGAGAATTCCAGTAGGGCGGTCGACGTACTGTGTCCTTTCCTAAATCCATGATGCTGCAAGCAGAGCATGTTATATTTATGCAGGTAGTCTGAGAGTTGGTCAGCCACAATGCGTTGAGGGCCTTGGAGGGGTGGAAGTATAGATATAGGCCGATAGTTTCCTGGTAGGGACTTGTCGCCACTTTGAACACTGGTGTGACTATAGCAGACTTCCATTTGCTGGGAAATTGACTAAGGCAGAGGGAGAGATTGAAAATTTTGGGAGTGGGGTGCACCACCTCTTCCAGGGTAAGGGACATAATTTTAAGATCAATAGTATCACTGCTTGCTCTGGATTTAGAGATAGCCTTTTTATATATTTGTAGACTTATGTGCCTTAACTATTTTGAAGTGGAAAAGTGGTTGGTCAGGTGAGGCAGAAGATATTGGTTTTGGCGAGTCCATGTCAGAGAAGAAGTCCAGGGAGGACCCCACTGAGGTCAGTGAAAGTTTTATTTAGGCCTTTTCCATGACCATTGGGTCTAGTGTAGTGGTTCCATCGACAGTCATTATAGTGGGAGAGGATTTGGACTGCTTACCTGTGATATTTCTGATGTTGTCCCAGAATGATCTCCCGTCACCCCAGGAGTTTGCGAAGGCATTTTTGAAATAGGAGCTCTTCATTAGTTGGATTTGTTTGGTACATTGGATCTTACTTCGAGATACAGCTCTTGCAGCAGGTAACACCATTAGAACTGAAGCCGGCAGGTGTCAGGACCCCACGGAAAAAATTCTAGCTAGCTATCTTCAGCGGGGACCGCCCCCGACGCCGGTCCCGCCTCTGACGCCAGGCGTGGTAGTATAAGGGCGGTCCCGCCAGAATCGCTTTCTCTTCCCACCGCCGACTTGCATGCCTCGACCTCCGGGTCTTAGTCTAGCGCGCACACGTGGTTGCTGAACTTTCCTACGGAATTTACTCCTACTCAATATTTTTCGCTGATGTCCTCTCCGACCTCCGGGCATACATCGAAGTGTCTTGCTGGAAGCAGATCCCTTTAGGGACCCCACATGGCTCTGCGTCCGGTGCCTGGGCCCAGAGCACGATACCCAGGCCTGTTCCTCTGCCAAGGGTTTAATAGTCTCATCGAGGATCCGGCGACAGAAGGCTCTTCTAGGCTCCTGCTAGAAGAAAATTGAGACCATGTCCTCTAAGGGGAATCTTTGAAATCCCACAAGCACGCGAAAAGAAGAGAAGGAGAAGGACCCTTCCAGGTCTCCAACTCGGGCCTCCGAGTCCCACAGCTCCGGTCAAGTCAGACCGGTCTCCATCCAGGGCCTCTTCTCCCCCGCTGCGGTTCCAGTTTCGCCTTTCTCAGGCCCTCCCCGCCAGGCCATCGCTGCCCTCCGCCTCAAGGCCTCGGCGAAGTCCGGGAGCGTCACCACCACCACCATAAGTCGGGCTCACCGTCGGTACCCGACATCCGTCCTCTTCAGTTCCGCCTCAGAAAACTTTAGAACTTACCCTCTGAAGAGGCGGTAGACCCGACGCGGCTTCGACCTCGTCGACCGCCCGTCACCTCTCCTCGAGCCGCCATCGGCCGTGAGACCGCATCGGCTGTTCTTCCATCGACGCCGGTTGGGGACCGACGTCCGCCACGCTGAGAAGAGGACTCTGTAGCCTCGGACGTCGCCGGGCAGGAGTCGCTAACGGAGGAAGATCTGACGCAGCCCGAGGACCAGACGGCGACCCGCCTGCAGTCTCCCCAGGGCTCCCCGCGCCCCGAGGTCTCTGTGGAGCTGTCGTTGATCTCGACGATCACTTCATGCCTGGGCCCATCGGATTGTCTTTAGCGGATGTGAAGGATCTCTTCACGTACTGGTGGGACACCATCAAGAAGGACGTGGCGCCCACCCCTCTTCCTCCGGCTCCGGCCCCCCCTTCGCCTGCAGTATCGGTTAGCCGTTCAACTCTCCCCAGGGAGTCCAGATCTCCTCCCGGGGTTCGATCAACAAAGAGGAGACCTCCGTCAAGATCTTCTTCTGGTTCACCCAGCCCCAAGAGATCCAGGAGACGCCGACGTTCGCCGTCGACGGAGGACACAGGATCAGTTTACTCCACCTCTAGATCCCCATCTCCAATCTCCATCCCTTCTTCCGACCCACGTGAGACGCCACAGTCTCCTCCGGATGACCTCGCTCATGGATATCATGCGCCATATCCAGGAGAACATGTGTGGGATGCGGAAGAGTTAGACCCCAAAGGTTACGCCTTGCCAAGTATATTAGGCAGAAGGACCCCAAGCCTGTGGTGGTGCCGTCCTTGGTGACACTTTGTGGACATCACTAAGGCAAGTGGAAGTCCTGATTCAAGAGCGGGTGCCAAGAAAGCTGACCTGTCTCATACAAGGCTCCTAAGGAGGACCAGTATTTGACGAACAACCTCCAGGCCGATTCTCTGGTCATAACAGCCTCACATGACCGGGTCACAGAGGCCGCAGCATTTGAGCACCCTGCCACCGATCCAGAATCCAAGCAATTGACCTCTGGGCAGGCGACGATGCTTCCGCCACTGCGCCATCAGATCCTAATTACTTGACCCACATGGTTCAGTTTCAGAACGCCTGTGGGAACAGGGTCTGAGTAGCTGAGAAACTACCCGACGGTGAGCAGAAGGAGGAGATGCTCCAGCTCCTCCGCACAGGTTCAGACATGGGACCTAGTGCTTAGAGCCAGTGACGATTCCGCTGGACTCATCGCCCGAGCAGCAGCTTTAGCATCTCGAGACACTCCTGGCTTCGTGTCTCCAGCTTCACCCCAGACGTCCAGAAGAACATTGTGGACGCCCCTTTCGAGGGAGATGTTTTATTTGGTAATCCTTCGGAGAAGATTATTACCAAACTACAAGAGGCCGGGAAGGCCATGAGGTCAGTACAGGCCATGTACCGTCCTAGGCTCAGTTCCTTTCGTAGGAACCAAAGCCGTTTTCTTGGGCTGACACAGAGGCAACAGCCCCGCTCCGCTACACAACAGAGGGGCTCTGGTTTCCGCAGAACCCAGGGTAAACAACCCGCTAGCAGAGGTCAGCGCACCCCTAGGCCGACCCAGCCAACGGGCCCATCTGCCGCCACAGCATGACTCCTTTCCAGCCCCTGCCCCTCAGGATCAACGGGAAATTATGGTCAGGGGTCGCATTGCGAACTTCCTGCCGGGATGGCAGGTGATCACCACCGACAGGTGGGTTCTGCAGTTGGTCAGGGTCGGCCACTTTATAGAGTTCGCAGAAGAGCCACCCTTGAGGCCTCCTCTGGTCTCCCGGTATCCGGGTCAGCACGGAACCTTAATTTGGCAAGATGTACTCGCGCTCCTAGAAAAGGGGGCGATGAGCACGTCCAGGAACCAGAGAGGACAGGGATATTATTCTCACTTCTTCCTGGTTCCCAAGAAAACAGGGACCGTCCGATTCTGGACCTAAGCGACCTCAATATGTCGGTCGATACAAGAGATTCCGTGATGGTGACCCTCTTCCGGTCTTATCCCCATGCTGAGACAAGGCGCCTTTTTAGCTGCCTCAGACATGCAGGACGCTGCACTGCATATCCCCATAGCTCAAGCGCATCAGAGGTTCCTGCGCCTTCAGTTTCTAGCCACCATCTTCAGTTCCGGCTCTCCCGCTCGGGCTGTCATCCGCACCAAGGGTCTTTACCAAATGCATGGCAGTCGTGGCAGCATCTCTAAGGAGACAGGGCCACTATGTGTTCCCGTACCTTGACGACTGGCTTCTCATGGCCGCCTCCAAAGAGGCGCTGTTGCTCACGATCCAGGACACTCAGGACTTGTTCTGATCGCTGGGCATCCTCATATATCACGAGAAGTCCCTCTTGGTACCGTCGCAGAAGCTACAGTTTATAGGCGCAGTACTGGACACGGTCCAGGGAAGAGCTTTTCTTCCGGCCGACAGGGCAGAACGCATCAGGTCCCTCATAGGGGCCTTATCATCGAACCAGACCGTACCGGCCAGGTCGGTCCCACGCCTGCTCGGACACATGGCTGCGCCATTCTCAAGTCCCTCTCGCGACGACTCCAATGCAGAATAACCCAGTGGATGCTCAAGGTGCAATGGGACCAAAGGCAAGACCATTTGCAGATCTGGTCAGGATCACGAAACCGTGATCCGCGACTGGCAGTGGTGGCTAGCCCCGGTCGCTTTCCAAGGGCGTCCGTGCAGCGCTGCCCTGGAGATAACCCTCACCACGGACGCCCAGGTCTCGGTGGGGGCACACTTGATGGGGTGAAGTCTCAGGGTGCATGGACCCCATTGGAGGCTCATCTCCATATCAATGTCCTAGAGATGAGGGCGGTCCTCTATGCACTTCAGGCCTTTCAGTCAATAATTCCATCGTGCACTATCCTGCTTCAGACAGACAACACGGCAGTAATGTATTACCTCAACAAGCAAGGAGGCACACACTCTTACCCCCTTTGCAGGGAGGCCATGAGAGTGTGGGATTGGGTAATCGGACAGGGCGCAAGCCTGATTGAGGTTCACGTTCCTGGGATGGACAACACGATCGCAGACGGCCTGAGTCGCTCCCAGGCCAGAGTCCACGAGTGGGAACTTCTTCAGGAGGTGGCAGAGGATCTGTTCCTTCGATGGGGAACTCCAGAGCTGGATTTATTCACATCCCCATCCAACGCAAAACTGCCCAATTTTTGCTCGCTAGGTCCAGGGCCTGGTGTTTTCTGGCGAGACGCGTTGTTCCTCTCCTGGGTGAACAGATTCCTCTATGCCTTCCCGTTGATCCAAAGAGTTCTTCTCGAACTGCGCAGGGAGCACGCACTAATGATTCTGGTGGCCCCGTTCTGGCCCAGACAGATGTGGTTCCCCTTGCTGGCACAGCTATCTCGGGAACTCCCGTTGCCGCTCAGCTCCCACCTACTGTCTCAGGAGAAAGGTTCATTGCTCCATCCGATTTATGCTCTCTGAACCTGCATGCTTGGCTCCTAGAGACATAGCCATCTTGTCGTCACGGGGTCTCGCAAGAGGTTGCAGAGGTTCTCTCTGCAGCCAGAAAGCCGGCAACGCATGCTACATATGCCATGAAATGGCGCCGTTTTTGTTTATGGTCACGGGCTCATGACCTTTCCCCTTTAGGTTGTCCTGTGGGAGTAATTTTAGACTATCTCTTTTCTCCTTTCTCTCTTGCATTCAGGACTAGCCTACTCCTCCATCAAGGTACACCTTTCGCTATTTCTGCCTACCACCTTCCGGTGGGGCATCGTACTGTTGCGCAATTAGACGCCTCTCGGGAATTTCTCAGAGGAGTGTTACACCTTAGGCCTCTCATCAGGGACCCAGTGCCTCCATGGGATCTGTTTTTGTCCTGGAACAACTTACGCCCCTTTGAGCCTGCTGCGGATTGCGAGCTACGTTTTCTGTCGTGGAAGACGTTGTTTTTGGTTGCTGTTACTTCAGCCAGAAGGATTTCTGAGCTTCACACTCTCATGTGCAAAGAGCCTTATTTGGTTTTTCACCGGGACAGAGTATCCCTGAGGACGAACCCTAAATTTTTGCCTAAGGTGGTTTCGACACTCACTTTAAACCAGGATATCGACCTTCCGGTCTATTTCCCGAGTTACTCTAATAGAGGAGAGGCTTTGCTCCACACCCTGGATGTTCACCGCAGCCTGAGGTATTACCTTAACAGAACTAAACCCTCTCGGGGTTCTGACCAGCTTTTTGTCTCCTCCCAGAGAATGAGGGGCCAACCAATATCCAAATAGACTTTGTCCCGCTGGCTTGTCCAGTGTATTTCGTATTGTTACGAGATTAAACAAAAGCCCCTCCCGGGTTCTATCCGAGGTCATTCTACCAGGGGTATGGCCACTTCCTTTGCAGCACTTAGGAATGTCTCCATTTCGGCTATATGCGCTGCAGCCACTTGGAGCTCTGTGCATACCTTTATCAGGCACTACAGTCTGGACATCGCCTCTCGGCGAAGAGCCGGTTTCGGCCTAGCGGTGCTACAGGGTCTCCTGTCCTGAGTCAGGGCTTGGAATGTTATTTCTTGTCTTTCTACCTCCTCCCGGATCTTCTGGTAGCATTACTGCTTGGGAATCAGTCCTAATGGTGTTACCTGCTGCAAGAGCTGTATCTCGAAGTGAGATAGTACAGTTACGTAAGAACTTACCGTAACAGTAGATCTTCAAGAACAGCTCTTGCAGCAGGTACCTCCCTACCACCTTCCCCTTAGAGGAGGCAGGACTCTGTCCTGCTTGTATCAGATTTTCTCCCTGATTGTCTTCTGACGGTGGATCCTCGGTCTCCCCTTCTGATGTCATCCTGTGGGGACGGGAGTCTCCGGCGGGAGAACTGGGGATTCTGGCGGGACCGCCCCCTTATGTACCACGCCTGACGTCGGAGGCAGGACTGGCGTCGCGGGCGGTCCCCGCTGAAGATAGCTAGCTAGAATTTTTTCCGTGGGGTCCTGACGCCTGCCGGCTTCAGTTCTAATGGTGTTACCTGCTGCAAGAGCTGTTCTCAAAGATCTACTGTTACGGTAAGTTCTTACGTAACTGTACTTTTCGTGCCTGTTTATACTTCTGGATATCCATCAAGGAGCCTGTGGCTCTGGCTATGGCCCAGAGGCGGTCCCGAGCTTTGAGTTGGGCCAGTAGTTTGACTGTGAGCCAGGGATTTGAGAGCGCTTTTGACTTGGTGTCAGGTTTCAACAATGGCTAGTATGTCGGGATTGTGTTGACTGGCAAAGACTTGAAAGGATGCCAGTTTTGGAAGGAGGCTACAGATATTTAAGGTGGCGATGGTGAGACCCCCCTCCGTTTTTGCTAGATTTGTTACCCTGGTAGAAACATGGCCAGGGTTTGGATGGACACTTCCTGATATCAGAAGGAGGAGGAGCAGGAGTTTAGGGGACATCTGCCGCAGCTTATAGTATAACACGTAATGCCTCTGTTTCTTGTTAGTTTGAGTACAGTGTAGTCGTTTAGGGTCCCAGCGTAGGGTAATGGCTAGGAGCAGGTGTTGATTTGTCAACTTTCCAGCAGTGTGAGCTGTCATTTGCACCCCAGTCCTTTGTAGGAGAGTGCCACAAGTGAGGGTAGGGAGGATTTGCCATGGTGCCAGGTTGCTGGTATCGAGCTTGAATGGTTAGTGTGAGAGGTAGAGGAGACTGCAAATGTTTACTGTAGCAAGGGTGAGTGTTCCTGAGTGACTCGTGGTGAGCTACTGTGGACCAGAAAACTGATTGTTACTGTAGATCAAAGACCCAGAAAGTGTTAAATTCCTGAAGGTGATGAACATTAGCCTAGGGCATATGCAGGATGTAAAAATCCTTTGTTAGAATCTTCCTTTTGTTCTCCAAAACAGTTGTGAATAGACCTCAAAGAGAAGCACACATCCTTTAAGAAAGTCAGACGGAAATGTGGATTCAATGCAGCATTCCACAACTCAAAAACTTGTATGAAAGATTTACTGACCTCACTTTTTCTTTTTGATGCCTTCCAAAAAAGTTGATTTATGATGAGAATGCCTATACCTGGTGGTGATGTTTTGTAGTTTCTTAGTCCAGGAAATGTTCATAGATGTTATGTCCAAGAATGGTCCAGTTCCTCCAAGTAGAAACACATGAAAAACCACAAAAACTAAACTACTGACAGAGACAAACACAAACAGCCAGCTACTGTGTGTCCCTCCTGACTGTGGACAGGGCCTTGGTGGGGTCAAAACTTGTAGGCATTGTAGTTTTTGCATTTTGGCACCTAAATGAACCTGAAGGGGGAGCCCTTGTTGTGACTGACAGACAGAACAGACAGCCGAACCTTTTGGATCTTGGGGAAATTCCCAGACTGCTTGCATTTTCAGTTAGTTCTTAGTTGGGTAGTGAAGAGATAACAGCTTGAATGATTCAAGCAGCAGCCCCAGCGTAGATTCGCGTGGGAGAACTGTGGAAAGGCCTGAGTTTTGCCCTGCATGCCTTCCTGCTGTCCCTGAGAGGGAACTTGTGCCTTTTTCAGACTGAATCCGAACTTGGAGAGTGAAGTAAGCCATTGAATTGTGATCAGGCTCCTACCTGAAGAAGACTGAAGATTTGCTGAATGGGATCTGCCTGTCTGGACCTCCAGCCACCTCTGAACTCCAGGATTGTGCAGAGACATTGTAATTGTGACCGGAGAGCCTTTTTCGTGGTACAATGGGATTTCCTTACACGTGAATGTGTTGTGTGCTTATAGTGGGTCGTGATTTGGTTCCCCACTGTGGTTTGAACTGCATTCTGCTTGCTGGAAGCCGCATCCAGCCTCACAGAGAAAGCCATCGACGAGAGACCTTCCTGGGGATCAGCCCCCTTCTCAACACTTGAACAGGAACGACGCCTCAGTGATTTATGTGGGCCCCGCTTTTCCAGGCACTCTAGCTCAACAACCTGCAGTCTTGATTTCGTCCTGCCTGTGTCCAGTATTGGGTATCGTGAGTAAACATGGGTAGCTCCCTGCAACAACAGATAAATCTGAAGTATTGTCATCTGATTGGTTGCTTTTTCTTTCACGAACTGAGCCCTCCGGATTACAAATAGTGTGTGTTGTGCATGTTGCTTTCTTCCATCACAGGGCCCCAACCAGCTGCAACATTCCTGGCTAGCCCATCGTCTCCCTACCTGGGTACCCAGAGGTGTGACTGTGTGGGGACTTAAAGCGCATGCATAACTGTTAGATTAATATAGCCTCTAAGCCAATCAACCTGATTACGCCCCTTCCTTGTTCAAGTCCCCTGAATAAATTGGATCTGACTTTTTCTGCATTTAACCTGACTGTGGTTCCAGTTTGTGCCAAGAGTATTGTACTGTTGCTATTTACTGTGCATAACCATGTTTTACGGGGGTCCCTAGGGTCGAGTGAGAGGAACCAGCCCTGGTGGTAAGTGCAAACAGTGTGGGTACCTGTATGGTGTGCAAGAGGTACTGTGAAAGTGATTATCGTATATTGCTCAGGCCACTAGAAGGGAAAGAGGGGGATTACAGTGTCTCAGAGGGCTGTGCCCAAGTTAATTTGATCACTACCAACCCTGACTTCCGCGTTGAGGCACCCGTTGCAGAACATAGGCCCCTTAACCTACTACTAGCCGCGCAGGCTGGGGTAGTAGCCCGTGGGATAGCTCCACCTAGGGGTTACACAAGGGCGCATTCCCCAGTTAAGGGAAGAAATCACGGCTTTTCTTCGAAAGGAAGCAATAGAGCCAGTGCTGGCAAATCAGATCAGAAAGGGATTCTACTCCCACATCTGTCTGGTTCCAGAAAAGACTGGGTATCTGCACCCGATATTAGACCTCAGTACCCTAAACCTCTTCATAGTGTACAAGAGGTTTCGGATGCTGACGCTGCAAAGTCTGCTGCCTTTCCTCTCCAGAGAAGAATGGCTTTGTATCTCGGACATACAGGATGCATACCTGCACATCCCAGTATTCCGTTCTCACTGCAAATTCCTCAGGTTTTCTTTCCTAGGGGAGCATTACCAGATCTTACTTCGAGGAGAAGCTCTTGCAGCAGGTTCAACAATGAGGACTGGTGCCACCTGGCGGCTGTTCCAGCAACTTTTTTTCTAGCAGTGCCGATGTGGGGAACACCCCCCGACGACGTCGGCTCCACCCCCGACGTCACCCTATATAAGGGAGGAGCTCCCCACGTGCTCCAGTTCTTTCCCGCTGCACGGTCAGGGTTAGTTCATCGTTTCGGCTAGTACCGATCGCTCTTCTCCACCACTTAGAAATTTGAATTCTCGTTTTTTTCGACATCTGTGTCATCACGTATAGATAAGTGCGCTTGTGGGTGACAGATTCCCGCGAAGGACGGACATTCCACATGTCTCTACTGCCTGGGGCCTGACCATCGCACCGACGCCTTCCCTCATTGCCAGGCCTTCAATTCACAGACGCGAATATGGCACCAGAAGTTCCTTGCGGCCTACCTTGCAGAGTACAAATTTGCCACCATGAAGGGCCTCCTCCTCGGGGGAATCTGATCCTCAACCCACTCGCCAGCACCACAAACCTTGGGAGCAGGACAGAGGAGATCCTCTCAGACACAGGTCGGGATCGAAGTCCAGGTCATCGGGGCATGACTCCCGCCTCACGGCCCACAAACCGTCATCTGTGAGCTCAGTGTCGACCGCTCTTCAGCCACTTAGTGTCTCAGCCCTCTGGGAAATCCAAGGGCACCTCCTACTCTGCTTCTTCTTCTTCTAAAGCCGACTCCTGGGAGCTGAGCAAGGCCTCCGGGTCTTCTAGCGGCAGGGCCTCCTCCTTGCCGCCAAAACATAAGACTTCTGACCGACACCAGCCTCTGGCTTCTGACCGGCGTTCAGCCGAGAAGTCCTCGAGCCATAACCCCGACCATCATCCATCTCATGACTAGGAACAACGCCTGTCGGTTCCCAAAGAGAAACGGACGCCAGACTCTCATCTGCCTACTGCTTCTTTGGCCCTGGTCCCGGCGACAGTTGTCCCACTGCCGGTCGTAGTCAAACTGATGCTGGCCTGTCCGGCGCCAGTTCTGTCTCTGTCAGCTTGGACACCCCTTCTCCATGGTCGCCGGTCCACCTGATGCCGGACCCCGACTGTGGTGCTGACTCCACCCCGACGGCCCCCCTTAGGCCAACACCGGTTGATAGGGGTGTGGACCTGACGCTGGCCCCCCTGGACGGTGGGGCCGATGCCGGTTCGGGCTCGGACACCCTCAGCCTACTCCTGATTCTCCAAAATTACACTTCTCACAGGTTAAGGAGCTTTCTTCTCACTGGTGGGAGACCATTAAAAAAAAGACCTACCAGCGGGTGCGCCTCCGCCTACTCAGGTGACAGTTTCCTGATCCTTTTGAACCAGCCGGTGGGGGGGGGAACGTGCCTCCTCCAAAGAAGCACGACAAAAAATCTAAGCGGTACGGGTCCAGTAGTTCCTCTCATTCCCCCTGTCCTCTGGACAAGAGGCCTAAAGGGAAGAGGTGTAGCCCCTCACCCTCTTCTCCTACTACCTCCTATGTAGACTCAGACTTCTCCTCGGTCTACTCGGAGCCGGACCCAGGGGACACAGACTGGTTCCCCAGATGACCCAAGCTTTATGGAGGTAATGAGGCACATCCAGTCCAACATGGGTTGGGACACAGAGGCCCTGGACCCCGAGCGATTACGGCTGGCTAAGTACATCCGCCAAAAGGACCCAAAGCCAGTGGTCATCCCTTCCATGGTTGACACCTTCGCCGATGTCACCCAGGCGACCTGGAAGCGCCCTCATTCCTCTTCCACTGTGCCAAAAAAGGCTCACTGGCTTTACCGGGCACCTGCGGACCATTCCTTTGTAGCCGAACCACCTGCTGCGGACTCGGTGGTGATTTTGGCAGCTCAGGATCGTTTGCAGAGGCCCAAACATCTGAGCACCAAACCGCCTGATAGAGAATCGAAGCAGCTGGATTCCATGGGCCGTAAGGTGTACTCTGCTGCCACCTGCAGCATAAGGAGTCTCAACTTCTTAACTCACATGGTCCAGTTCCAGAACACCCTCTGGGAACAAGGATTGGACATAGTGCAGAGCCTGCCTGATTGTCTTCAGCGGACTGAGCTCGCCAGATTGCTGCAGACCGGCTCAGACGTGAGTACCCACGTTCTGAGGTCAGCATATGACTCTGCAGACACTCCTCTAGGGCGGCCACCACTGGCATCTGCCTCCATCGCCATGCTTGGCTTCGGGTATCGGTACGATCCAGATGTTCAGACCAGTCTTCTGGATGCTCCCTTTAAAGGCTCCGTGCTCTTCTACGAGGCCACAGAGCAAATCATCACCAGGCTGCAGGACTCTGGAAAGGCTATCCGTTCCGTGCAGTCCATGTACCGCCTGAAGCAGGGGAGCACGCGCGAAAGACCCGTTTTCATGGCCGTGGGGGACACCAAGCTCAGCAACCTCACTTTCAGCAGCATGCTCAATGAGGAGGCTTTGGTCGTAGAGGCAGAGCCAGAGGCAACTCGGCCTCCGCATCTAGACCTCCCAAAGCAGCCGCTGCCGCCCTCCCTTCCCCATCCAATGTCTGACTATTCAGGCGACCCTCCTCCTCTGGTACCCACACCAGAGGAGCCGGTCAGAGGCCGCGTTTCACTCTGCATGGATGCTTGGGCTCAGGTGACCTCCGACTGGGTACTGGAACTCGTGGAATTCGGGCACTCTATCGAGTTCACATCCGTTCCTCCGGACAGACCACCTCCTCCATCGCGGTACCCAAGGAAAGACAGAGCCCTGATCAAACAGGAGATAGCCTCCCTTCTGGACAAGAGGGCCATCGAGCCGATTCCACCGGCCGAGTTAGGAAAGGGGTTCTTCTCTCACTTCTTCCTAGTTCTTAAGAAGTCGGGAGATCTCAGATCCATTCTGGACCTCAGCAGTCTGAATCAGTGGGTCTCCTACAAGAGATTCAGGATGGTTTCTCTCTCCACCCTCCTCCCTCTCATTTCGGCAGGAGACTGGTTAGCTGCTCTGGACATGCAGGATGCTTACTTGCATATCCCAGTTATCAGAAGCCATCGGAGATTCCTCAGGTTCAGGTTCGAAAACGAGGACCATCAATTCAGAGTCCTCCCTTTTGGCCTTTCCTCGGCCCCAAGGGTCTTCACCAAGTGCTTGGCGGTTGTGGCAGCAGCGCTTCGAAGACGGGGCCACTTCGTGTTTCCTTACCTGGACTACTGGCTCTTCCTGGCCCATTCCAGGCCCCACCTTTCCGAGACGCTCAGGGACTCCATCTCTCTGTTCCAGAGTCTCGGAGTCCCCATCAACAGGGACAAGTCTCATCTGTCTCCTTCTCAAATCCTCCAGTTTATAGGAGCCTCTCTGGATACAACTCTCGGGAAGCTTTTTCTTCCCTCCGGCAGAGCAGATCGCATTCGATCCATCACATCCCAGATCTCTTCAGCCTCAGAAGTGCCGACTCGCCTGCTCCTCAGATTGCTGGGACACATGGCTGCGGCCATAGTGTCAGTTCCTCTGACACGTCTCCGCATGCGGACAATTCAGTGGTCCCTGCAGGTACTGTGGGACCAAATGTCAGATGATCTTGGACGCCTTGGTCAGAATATCGGAGCCAATCCGCCGAGAGCTTCCCTGGTGGATGTCGTCCGAAAATCTACTAAATGGCATACCCTTTCAGTTGGGGGCGCCATCCCAGTCTCTGACAACGGATGCATCGTCCCTGGGATGGAGTGCACATTTGGGGAACCACTGTACTCAAGGTACTTAGTCTCCCCTGGAAGCGAATCTGCACATCAGTGTCCTAGAAATGAGAGCCGTGCTCTATGCCCTACAAGCCTTGGTATCGGTCCTATCCCCAGGCCATCTTTTGGTGCAGACAGACAACACCTCGGTGATGTTTTACATTAACAAACAAGGCAGCACACATTCCTACCCCCTTTGCAGGGAGGCAGTGCAGGTATGGGATTGGGCCCTGGAACACCACCTGTTCCTGACAGCAGTTCATATTCCCGGGCTTCAGAACATGCTGGCAGACACGCTCAGCAGGACAAGGTTGCAAGCTCACAAGTGGGAATTGCATCAAGACATGGCAGATCGCATCTTCCGCCTGTGGGGGGCACCAGAGGTGGATCTTTTCGTGTCTCAATTCAACGCAGAACTGCCCAGTTTTTGCTCGTTAGGTCCAGAGCCTGGTGCTTTTTGGCAAGACACGTTATCCCTCTGTTGGAGCGGGAGGTTCCTTTATGCCTTCCCTCTTCTTCAGAAGGTCCTCCTCAAGGCTCAGTGGGAACCTTCCCCCATTATTCTAATTGCTTCAATGTGGCCATGCCAGATTTGTTTTCCATTACTGCAGCGTCTAGTGGTGGAGCCTCCGATGCCTCTTCCTCTGTCCTCACACCTTTTGTCATGGGACAACGGGTCCCTGTTGCACCCGAACCTACGTTCTCTTCACCTGCACGCCTGGCTCCTCAGGATTTAGCCAAGGTCCGTTTTGGGGTGTCTGATCAAGTTGCCCAGATGTTGGTTGAGGCTAGGAAACCTGCCACGAGGGCCACTTACGCTGTGAAGTGGAAGTGTTTTTGCATTTGGGCCTTAGCGAAGCAGGTGGATGCGTTGGTCTGTCTGGTTAACACTGTCCTAGAATACTTGCTCTTTCTCTTTGAGAAAGGCCTTCGCTGTTCCTCCATCAAGGTACACCGACCTAGCTTCCATTTTCGCTTACCATTCTTTCGTGTCTGGTAAGACGGTGGCTCAGATGGAGGTCTCCAAAGCTTTTCTGCATGGCTTTCTGCATATCAGACCTCCCATCAGGTCCTTCTCCCTTCCTTGGACGTCCACAGGGCTCTCGGGTGTTACTTGGCTAGAACCAAGAAGGTCAGGAAGTCTGATCACCTATTTGTGTACCTTTTCCCACGGTCCGTAGGTCGCGCAGTCACCAAACAGACGCTCTCGCACTGGTTGATCCACTGCATCTCCTATTGTTACGAGAAACACAGCAGGTCGATTTCAGGGCCGATTAAAGCCCACTCTGCGAGGGCTATTGCAGCTTCCTTCACTGCGCTGAAGAGAGTTCCGACGGCAGATATCTGTGCTGCCGCTACCTGGAGCTCCGTGCATACCTTTGTCAGGCACTATAGCCTAGACATTATTTCCAGACGCAGAGCAGGGTTTGACCTTGTGGTCCTGCAGGGCCTGCTTTCCTGAGGGTTCTCCTCTCCATGTTTCCTGTTCTCCCCCTCCCAAGGAGTTGTCATAAGTGTATACTGCTTGGGACTCTGTCCTCATTGTTGAACCTGCTGCAAGAGCTTCTCCTTGAAGTAAGATAGTACAGTTATGTAAGAACTTACCGTAACAGTAGATCTTCGAGAGAAGCTCTTGCAGCAGGTATATTTCCCAACCTCCTTCCCCCAGGGATCAGGTCCTTTTCAGGTTGGCATCGTTTCCTCTTTGAGGGGTTGTCCGTTGACAATCCGTTGCCATTTCTGGCCTGCCGATTTCTTTGCATGACGGGGGGGGCGTGCAAGAACTGGAGCACGTGGGGAGCTCCTTCCTTATATAGGGCGAAGTCGGGGGTGGAGCCGACGTAGGCAGGGGGCATTCCTCATGTCGGTACTGCTAGAGAAAAAGTTGCCGGAACTGCCACCAGGTGGCGCCAGTCTTCATTGTTGAACCTGCTGCAAGAGTTTCTCTCAAAGATCTGCTGTTATGGTAAGTTCTTGCGTAACTGTACTTTCAAAGCCCTCCCCTTTGGCCTGTCCCCCGCACTGTGGGTTTTTACCAAGTGCCTCACAGTGGTTATAGGAGCCCTGAGGAGTCAGGGGCACTACGTCTTCCTTTACCTCGATAATTGGCTCCTTGCAGCACCACCGAGGGAGGGGTTGGAGGCTTCTCGTCAGCTGCCATGCACCTTTTCGAGCGACTGGGTATTACTGTCAACTGCCCCAAATCTCCGCTCTCTCCTTCCCAGTGCCTGCAATTTATTGGGGCAGTTCTGGATATGCTCCAGGGTATGGCCTACCTCACCCTGGACAGGGTAGAGACTCTGGAGAGGCAAGCCAAGCTGGTAACCTCCAACTGGCACATTTCGGCCAGGGCAGTCCTTCATCTCCTTGGCCCCATGGCAGTGGCTCTTCCCACGGTCCCCTTGGCCAGACTCCACATGTGTATCTTGCAGTGGACTCTCAGGACTCAATGGGATCAGAGGGCGGACAACTTAGACAGCTGTGCCCTAGTTTCCGGCCCAGTGCAGAAAGATCTGCAGTGGTGGCAGAACTCCAACAGCCTGACACGAGGAGTTCCTTTCCAGACCCCTCCTTACTCCCAAATCCTGACCACAGATGCGTCTGAAACGGGATTGGGTGCCAATCCTGGAAATCACAGGACCCAGGGCCTGTGGTCACCTGTGGCACTACACTTGCACATAAATGTACTGGAAATGAGAGCAGTTCTGTATGCTCTTCAGGTTTGTCAGCACACGCTTCAGCAGGATACACTGTTGATCCAATTGGACAACATGTGCGTAGTGTGGTACATCAACAAATGGGGGCACCCACTCGTATCCTCTTTGCAGGGAAGCGATGCGTGTCTGGAATTGAGCGGTTC
Organism: Neoceratodus forsteri; assembly: GCA_016271365.2. Lineage (NCBI taxonomy): Eukaryota > Metazoa > Chordata > Ceratodontiformes > Ceratodontidae > Neoceratodus > Neoceratodus forsteri. The sequence goes on from CM028137.1 coordinate 361,726,708, forward strand.
TGCACAAGGTTCACCTCTTGGCAGTTCACGTCCCAGGCGTGCAGAACGTTCCCGGAGACAGTCTCAGCTGCACCAGGGTAAGAGCGCATGAGTGGGAGCTAAAGCAAGAGATTGTAGACCACATCTTTGACCTCTGGAGTCATCTGGAAGTGGATCTGTTCACAGCCCCATCAAACGCAAAACTTCCCAAGTTTTGCTCGCTTCATCCCATGCATGGTGCTTTCTGGCAAGACACGCTGTCATTTTGTTAGACAGAGAGGTTTCTGTATGCATTCCCTCCCTTTCCAGTTTTACAAAGAGTGCTGATCAAGCTTCACACAGAAGGAGTACGAATGATTCTGCTAGCTCCATTTTGGCCTCGACAGCTGTCAGCGGAACCTCCGGTTCTTCTGCCACTTTCTTACGATCTCCTGACCCAGGAGGGGGGCACGCTGGTCCAGTCGGGGCTGAAGTCCCTTCATCTTCACGTGTGGCTCCTCAAGACGTAGTCTCTTCCAGATTTGGGGTTTCCCCTAGGGTAGCTCAGATTTGGGTAGAGGCCAGAAAGCATTCTACCAGAACTACATATGCCATGAAGTGGAAGCATTTTTCCATTTGGGCCCCTCAAGGAGTTGGGATCCTTTTTCATGTCCCGTTCCTCGGGTCATGGAGTATCTTCTTCATCTATCTGACCTGAGCTTGAGCTGTTCGTCACTGAAGGTGCATCTAGCAGCCATTTCTGCCTACCATGTTTTATTGGAGGGCAAAACTCTGGCTCAGTTGGAGGTTTCAAAAACCTTCCTAAAAGGAGTTCTGCATCTAAACCCCCCGTGCAGAACCCTGCTCCACCGTGGGTCCTTAATTTTCTTTTAGAGAAATTGACCTTGCTTCCTTTTGAACCAGCAAGTACATGTGAGATGCGCTTTTTGTCCTGGAAGGTGCTCTTTTTAGTTGCAGTTACTTCTCAAAGAATTTCCGAGCTTCAGGCCCTGATGTGTAAGGAGCCTTATTTGATTTTTCAGATACCGGGTGGCTGTGCGTACTAATTCTAAGTTTCTTCCGAAAGTCATTTCAGAGACTACATTGAATCAGTCGCTTCAGCTGCTGGTGTATTACCCTGAGCATACTAATCGGGGGAGGCCATTCTGCCTTCGTTAGACGTTCACAGAATTTTATGTTGTTACACCAGCAGGACAAAAGATGTCCGAAAGACGGATCAGCTTTTTGTTTCCTTCGCACCAACGAGAGAAGGTGCTCCAGTTTCCAAACAGTGCCTTTCCAAATGGTTGGCTAACTGCATTGTTTTTTTCTTTTGTTTTTTTTAACCAGAAGTATGGTAAAGTCCTTCCGTGGCAGGTTAAAGGACATTTTACTAGGGGTATGGCTGCCTCGACAGCCTGTTTCAGAAATATATGTGCCGCAGAAATTTGCATGGCTGCTACTTGGAGTTCCGTCCACACTTTCACAAAACACTGCAGTTTGGACATTGCCTCTAGGCGCAGGGCTGATTTCAGACTGGCAGTCCTCCAGGGACTCCTGTCCTAAGTATTTGGCTACCTACTAACTTTTCAGTTTCAGCCTCCCATGTTTTCCTGTCCCTTGGACTCTCACTGCTTAGGACTCAGTCCTGCAAGTAATTGCCTACTGCAAGAGCCCTCTCGAAGTAAGATAGTACAGTTACGGAACTTCCCATAACAGTAGATCTTTGAGAGAGGCTCTTGCAGTAGGTAACCTTTTTCCCACCCTCCTTCCCCCTTTGTTAGTCTGTAGATCTTTTTCCATGAGCCTTTAGCCTCTTCCCATTTTCCTCCCGCACCTCTTGGAGGTCTCTGGCAGGAGATCTGGGGACCACCCACTATATAGTGTCATGCTGACGTCCGTCCTGACATTGGGTGGGTGGTCCCCCATTAGACACTGCTAGCAAAAGTTTCCATGTGGTTCTGATGCCAGGGGGCGCAGTCCTACAAGTAATTACCAGGGGGGCTAGAAAATCACGGGTGCGAATTTCGTGCATTTTCTACAGTTTTGGGCTCCCTCCGTGACCCCACCGCAATATTGCCTGCTATATTGTTTGCTTTGTTGTGGATGCCTTGTAATTCTAAAAATATGTGGCATTCTTTGTTTCACCATGTTGTTCTTGCATCCAGGGCTTGTCTAAACTCTGTCCCCCCACCAGCAAGGCTGTTCTGCCCTTCTATGATGTCATATTGGGGGCGGAATGGCGAAACACCCAATCGTGAGCTCCCAGTTCTTTGAGCACTTTCGCACTCTTTCTCTGTTTGTATCCCCCCGCAGGTCCACCTAAGCCTTTTAAATGTAGCGGACTGTTGGGGGGTGGGGGGGGCAGGTAACATCCACCTGGAGAGAAAACCAGACCCACTGACGCACAAGCGAGCGTCTAACCCCCCAAACGATCGACGGGAGCAAGCGGAGCCCTGCGATCAGCGTGAAAGCAGGAAGCCACAAGAGGAACTGCAGCGAAATCAGACCTGAGCCCTGAGACTCCAAAGTTGAAGCACAAGAACCGCCACAGCGGGGTAGTGGGACAATGGGAGTCTCCAAATCTGCAAAAGGAGGTGCATTTGCACTTAAGGTCCTCACTTGTTGGACTACCTCTTGGCAGTGAAGGCAGGACTCAGGAGGACTTGTTTTTAGGGCCTCAAAAATAAAAAAATGTGATCTGTCCTGCCTGTCTGCTTTCCCTTTTTGCCCACTCTGACTGTGCCATCTGCTGCTCTGCCTGCATCCAGAGAGGGACAACTGAAATCCTGCCCAGCCTGCATCCTGAGAGGGACAACTGAAATCCTGCCCAGCCTGCATCCGGAGAGGGACAACTGAAATCCTGTCGAGCCTGCATCCTGCCACCTGAGAAGAACTGAAGTGCTTGCCTGCATCTCTCGGGTAAGCTACTGTTTTATTTATTTATTGATAGAAATTGTTTCACCAGGAAAGGCACGCTGAACAAAAAGATGCCTGCCTCACGGTGCACCTGGGAGTGTTACAGAGGAGTCAGGTATACATACAGTAGATGAGTTTAGCAGTAATGCAATACAGACAATATACATCGATTGGAGGTTTTACAAATGGAACTTTTTATATATGGCGTGGAATACAGAACACTGAACAGTATCGACAGGGTAAATAAGATATGTGTAAAGGCAAGGTTAGAGCAGTATAAACGTTGCACAACAGGGACAGGGTAAACACGTCATAGGTATACATATCAAGTGTACAGGCATGGTAGGAGCAAAGCATAGCAAACCATACAAACAGGTCAAGGGTATACATATCAACCGTACAGTCATGGTTGGAGCAAAGCAGAGCAAACGGTACAGGGGAAGGGTGAACATACATTGGATACTCTAAGGGGAAACACATTAGTTACGTAAGTGCCATTAGCTTACTAGTGTGACAGGTCAGAACTTGAGTGCCTGTGCAGCCATGAACTGCAGTGGGAAGCACAGGAGCCTGTTTGAGTTGGGGGGGGGGAATAGTGTGCTTAGGAGCGGGGGGTAGGTATAGGTGATGTGAGAGGGAGGGACGAGTGGTATTGGTGCTGAGGGTGAGGAGGGGGAAGAGGGAGGTTTAAGGGTAGGAGGGGAGTAAGCGTGAGTGTAAGCTGCGTGGAGCAGTATATAAGCCAGCCAATTTGGCTATTGCCAGGCCGCTGGTCAGGCTCTGGGAGGTAGCTGGGGGAGAGGTAAGAGGTGGGGGGAGTTCAGGGGCAGTTGCAATTTGTTGCGAGAAAGTGAGGGCAGAGGATAGGGAGTATTTGGATGATGAGTGGCGCATCTGGGCAGGTAGGCCATTCCAGAGTTTGGGGAAGAGGTAGGAGAAGGCCGATTGGCCGGCGGTGGTCTTTCAGTGGGGGATGGATAATAGCCTTGTGTCGGTGGATCTGAGGGTGTGAGTATGGGTAGGTGGGGAAGAAAGGGAGGATGCTAGGTAGGGTGGGAAGGAGCCGAGCCAGAAGTTAGAAGCAAATTTTACAGTGTGGAGTAGGCGCCGGTTGCTCAGGGTTGGCAGGGCCAGTGAACGGTAGAGCTCACAGTGATGTTTTGCTGGCTAGTTTGAGATGGATGAGGGTGGGGTGCTGCGGGTATTGTTGGCAATCTAAGTATGTGCTGTCTTTCTGATGCTTTAAACATGTATGCTAGTCTCCCAAGACCATCCCTTGCTCCTCTGTTGTTGATGGTCGGTGGAGGGTCGGGCCTGGCGGACTGGCATACATGCACAAAAAAATTGTTCTGGCCTCAGGTGATAGTGAGTAGAGGGGCGGACGAGCAGGCTGGCACAGAACAATTTTTTTCTGCAAGGATAGCAGTCCGCCCAGTCCGTACCCAGCTCCTGTCGCTTGTTGTTGATGGTCGGTGGAAGGTCAGGCCTGATGGACTGGCACACATGCAGAAAAAAAATTGTTCTGGTCTCAGGTGACGGTGGGTAAAGGGACTGACAAGCAGGCTGGCACAGAACTATTTTTTTCTGCATGTATAGCAGTCCACCTGGTCCATGCCAAGCTCCTGTCGCTTGTTGTTGATGGTGGGGCTTGGTGGACTGGCACACATGCAGAAAAAAAAATTGTTCTGGCCTCGGGTGATGGTGGGTAGAGGGGCAGATGAGCAGGGTGTCACAGGACAATTTTTTTCTGCATGTATAGCAGTCCGCCTGGTCCGTGCCAAGCTCCTGTCGCTTGTTGTTGATCGTTGGTGTAGGATTGAGACTGGTGGACTGGCACACATGCAGAAAACAAAATTGTTCTGGCCTCAGGTGATGGTGGGTAGAGGGGCGGATGAGCAGGCTGGCACATAATTTTTTTCTGCATGTATAGCAGTCCGCTCGGTTCGTGCCAAGCTTCTGTCACTTGTTGTGGAGGGTCGGGTCTGGTGGACTTGCGCACATGCAGAAAAAAAATTGTTCTAGCCTCAGGTGATGGTGGGTAGAGGGGCAGACGAGCAGGCTGGCACAGAACTATTTTTTTTCTGTATGTATACACCGGATGGCACACTTCACACACCCTCCCACTGCTCCTGTCCTCACCATGTTGGCACCATTTAACCCACCCCCGAACTCATGTCACACACTGGGAGCTCACCCTTGTGTGCCCCAATGTATGTTTTTTTTTTTTCCCCCTCCTACGCTGACATTGGGGCATCCAGTCCCCATGTCGGCATCCCATACCCTCTCCCAGCTCATATGGCACACTAGGAGCCCACCCCAGTGTGCCCACATTTGTTTTTCTCTGTAAATAAAGAAAAACAGCCCCCCCAACATATTTTTTACCTGTTAAAAAAAAAGGAAAAAGAAAATGGTTCCTCATCAGCCCCAGTCCCCCTCCCCATCCCCACCCTTCCACTGAGTACCCACCTCCCGCCTCCCCACCACACACCCCAGTTACCCCATACTTATTCGGAGGTCAGCACTGTCATCTTCTCTAGACAGAGACATGTATGCACTCTTCAAAGCCGTACCGCAAAGTGGACAATCAAAGTAAGCGCCGTATCATGACACTCAGTGGGCTTTTGAACTTGTCTTGACATATCAGACATTTTTAGGAATTTTGGCCCCAGATTTTCAACATGAGGTTCTTTGGATCCCACCTCGTGAACACTGTCACTGTCATTTTGTTACTCTGTCCCGAAAGATGATTTTGCAGTCACTGCGAGGAATTACCTTTTGGGACCGAACAACAAAATGACAGTGCCACTGTTCATGAGGTGGGGTCCCAAAAAGTCCATGTTGCAAATTTGGTGGAAATATTCCCAAAAATGATGAATGTGCATTGTGCAGTTTCTACGCATGCTCCCTGCTTCACCACTTTTTTTTATACTTTGTTTATTAGGTTTCTTCAAAACATATATTTTAATTTCTGACACAACACAAAAGGATATGCATTACGAAGAGGGCGCCACTCCTCTTAATACAAGCAAACTAAATATAAGGTTTGTTAAATGTGCTGTATTCACAAGATACGTCTTTGGGAGGTACCACCAAAAAAAAAAAAAAAGATAACATAAAAGCATTGCTACGTAATTGAGTCCATGAGCTGCATGTATGTTATAAGCCGAAGTAATTTAATAATATTGTCTTCAAAGTCTCTGGTTCCTGTCTGGAACCAATATGGACATGCTATAATGTAGTAATTCAGTCTACGTAGGCTATAACCCAAAAGATTTGTGGCAAAGCAGTTGAACACACTGCCTCCAAAATAATTTTACCAACAATTTAATTCTGCTAAAATGTTTAAGCTTCCAAACTTTTACCAAGTAAACTAGACAGGTACACTAGTGACAGAAGGAATAAACAGTGTTCTAGAGTTTATAAAAAGCAAACCGTTCGTCTAATCCTCACAGTCCTCATGAAATTTCTTCTTCCTCCTCCTTGGAGTCTGTCATTTCTGTTCTGAGAGCACGATCAGGGGTGTTTTTCCGGGTCCATTTTAATGCCTCTGTAGGATCCAAAAATATGTACATCTTCCCCTGGTGTACTATACGGAGGCGAGCTGGAAATATCATGCCGTCCGGGATCCTAGCCCCTCGAAGAAGTGCCCGAATTCCGTCAAACCCCTTCTTTTTCATCCTCGTCGCGTAGCTAAGATCTGGATACAGATTCACCTGCTGCCCTTCACATAACAAGACTTTCTTCTGCCTGGCCAGGCCCAAAAGGCAGTCCCTTGAACCCACTCCATTGAGGACCATCACTATTGCTCTAGGGGCTTCTGGATTCACTGGTCGTACATGCATTGCTACCCGATAGGCTTTTTGTATATGTAACGGCCCATTTTCCAAAGAGTCTCCAAACTGTAAGTCCAACCAGTCTCTCAAGAAAAGAATGAGATTATCTCCTTCACTGTGCTCAGGTACCCCCAGCATGCGAATGTTATTTGCCCTTGCCTGGTTTTCTAAGGATTCCAGCATAGCTTTTAGGTGGACGTTCTCCTTAACTAAATTAGCCGTAGCTCCGAGGGCTGCTTCCGAGCATTTTTTGCTTTCCACTGTTTCCTTTTGCACAGCCACCATATCTGTTTGCACTTTGCTCACTCTGTTAGTTAATGAGTCAAATTTGTCTGATAAACTGGCAACCGAGCGAATAAGGCGTGTGATTTTTTTACCCCAGACTCTGGAGGGTTTCCTCTCTGTCCTCTGTAGCGGCTGAGTCTCCGAGGGCCGGCCTCGTGGTTAGAGGGCCCGAAAGAGTTTTGCTTTTTCTCCTTGCTGCTGCTGTCTATCCTTTCAAGGATTCCCCATATTGATGTTCAGTCGTTCTTGTACCCTTATTTCAGGAAAAGATAGAGTTTGGTGTCCCCAAAGTATGTTAAAGTTGGTTGATTTTCACTCGTGGCTAGAGAGTGATTTCCTATGCCACCATTTTGCTTGGGCTCCGCAGTGCCCCCCTGCTTCACCACTTTAATATTTTCACTGTTGCCATTATTGCACACCTCCTTAGTAACAGTACAGCTATCATTTTTCACATCCTGGCCAAAATGTGTTTTCGCACCTGTGGCACAGAATGGCATGGTCACTCTGCAAAATCTCCTTTCAGAACAAGTGAACAAAATGACAGTGGCTCTTTTCATGAGGTGGGGTCCCAAAAAGACTATGTTGAAAATTTGGTGAAAAGACTCCAAAAAATGGCAGAGTTACATCCGGTTGTTCCAAATTGTCTATGCACAGGTGCAGCTTTGGTCATTTCGGCAACTTGCCACAGCCGTACTGATTTATTTGTTATTTACTGAATTGTTTTTGACCCAGCAGGCATACTTAGACTAGAAGTCCATTCTTCATGGGCGACTTGGTGGGGGGGGGGATTCAGATGGTAACCGGCTGAAATTGAACCTGATTAAGCTGTTGGTGGTATTTTTAGTGAATGGGGGAAATTTGGCCAGGACACCGGGACAGTTCCCCTACTCTTTTCCAGAACTGCCATGGGATCTTTAACATCCACCTGAACAACCATCAGAACAGGCAGACGGGACCTCGGTTTAACGTCTCATCCAAAAGACTGCACCTCAGGCGTGCAATATCCCCCTCGTGGAATTTAATCCAAGTGCCTGGTGTGGTGATAGAACCCACAGCCTTCTGATTGTCTGGTCTCAGTGGCGAGTATGCAACCTACTGAGCCACTGACACTATTACTGGCTCTAGCTAGAGCTTGTATTCATTTAAGTGACCATCATCCAGAAAGGTAGATTATGCATTTTATTGTTATTTATATGTGAAAGTTGTTCAGCCAGCAGGCTATGTATGCATTCACTTGTTTTTAATATTCAAATTTCATTTATTCGTGCTTGCAGTTTGACCGGCGCAAAACATATCCCTGCCACAAGCAAAACACCCATGTTTGACCCATGAAGAAGCCAAGCAACTGCATCTGTCCTATGCACTACATGCTGCAGATCGTGTTAAGCTGTTTCCGGAGGGTCTCTACGAAGATGGGGACAGCTGTTCTGCGGGTTTGGTTCCATGTTAAAATTGCGACCGCAAAATAGCACCAGAAACAACAGCGATTTAAAAACGACAACTGTCAACTTAATGAACTATCAGAATAGCGCTGTCAATTGAGCTACATCGTCAAAATAGCACCAGGCGATGCATAGGAGAGAATAACAATGAGATGTTTAGTAATAGCAGAAACACTGTTCTAATGAATCCTATTGTTCCACATCTTGTTTTCACCTAAATCACTTCCTGGTACCCATACTGCAGTTCTCCTCTCCCCACCTTGCCTAATGGTTATTTAAACACACTGTTTTGAGCTCATCCAGCATAGCACAGCATTACCATGGAATTCGACTTGGTGACCAGCCAGAAAGGTAAGCCCTTGGCAGTGTACTGTGGATACACCTACAGAAAAGATAAACAAAAGGGGCAGAAGGTATACTGGCATTGTCCAGACTCAGATAAGTTTATCTGCCTTGCTAGGTTAGACAGTGCTGGGGACAAGGTGCTTGCTCAAGTAAAGGAACACACATGTTCCTGATGCTGTTGATATGGGAGCACGAAAGGTGATTGCTGATGTAAGAGAGCAAGGTAAAGTGTGGAGTCCACCACGCAGGTACTTGTGCAGTGCACTATGTCTGCACCTGAGGCTGTTACTGGGCATCTCCCTGCTGTCCCACTTTTGAAAAGGACAATACAGTGGATAAGGCAGGTAGAGTGTGGTTGTCCAGCAACCCCAGCATCCGTTGAGGGGCTAGAGATACCTGAAGAATTCAGAAGTACATTGGCAGGACAGCCATTCTTACTGTTTGACAGTGGAAAGGAAAAGGACAGACTGGTAGTCTTTGCAACTCCTGGGAATTTGAAAATGTTGCAGGACAGTAGCGACTGGCTACTTGATGGCACTTTTTAAATCATGCCCCTTACTTTTTGATCAGTTGTACCAGTGCATTGCATAAAATCAGGGCAAGTTATAACTACAGTGTATGTGCTGATGTGCAGCAGAACAACCGCAGCGTACAACGGGTTGTTTACACAGCTGAATGCATTGTGCCCCAATTTAAAATCAGAAACTGCGTTAATGGACTTTGAAAAGTCTTCTTGGCGTGCATTTCGCTCTGCTTTCCCTGATAGTGAAGTTCGTAGCTGCTTCTTCCATTTTGCCCAAGCAATCTGGCGCAATATTCAAAAAGTACCCTGTAGTGCAAGACCGGTATTGCCCAGACCCAGATTTCTCCTTGCACTTGAGAATGTTACTATCTCTGCCATTTGTCCCACCCGAAGATGTTGTTAGTACCTTTGATGCAATGCTTGAGTGGGAGTTCTTTTCTAATAATGCAGAGATATTGAAACCACTGATTGACTACTATGAGTCCACGTGGGTTGGAAAATGTAGAGGAAGGTCAGGAAGACGAACTGCAGTATTCCGACCAGACCAATGGAATTGTTATGATTCCACCACGAGGGGGCTGGCAAGAACAAACAATGCTGTTGAGGGGTGGCACAGAGGATTTAACTGTTGCATAGGAGCTACTCACCCCAGCATATGGAAATTGATCCAATGCCTAAAAGAAGAACAGTGACTTAACAGAGATGAAAATTGAGCAAATGGTGTCTGAGGCTGCAACTGTGTCCAAAAAATAAAATAAAATACAAGGACATGAATGAGAGGGTATGCTCAATTGTTGCCGAATACTCACACAGGAGTCAGTACAAATATCTTCCGAGGACTAGCCTACAATTTCCAGTTCCAAGTCTAAAAAGTGATCGAAGCAAAATTAATTACAACCATTAATCAAAGTTTAATAAAGGATTAAGTGCTGAACAGCACTGAATAGCAGCAAAGCGAAAAGTTGAGATTTTGACGTCTGCTAGGGGTTGCCATGGCTGTGCTGTGGTTGTTTGTGTTCCTAGGGTTGCTGTGGGGCTAGGGCTGAGCTATGGCTGCAAGTTATGATGCATGCTGCGACTTCTGCGGTTGCTCGAGGAATCTAGAAGAAGCATGAGGTCTGTAGTTACTTTTTAAAATTCATCAGCGAAGTTCTGTTTACTATTTACAAATTTTGGAAGGTATTACTAAAGCAGCTTGAGGCAGAAGTCTGAAATCGCTCATGTTGGTAGTCGCTGAATGAGGAGATCTGTGGCAGTCGCTGTAGTTGGTAAATAATGGTAGTGATCGGTGTGATTTTTTCGCTAATTAGGCAATCGCTACTGTTGACGGAATGGCAGTGGCAGTCGCTATAATGTGTGGTGCGCTTTTGTGTCCAGTCACCGTTCAAGGGATCACTATTTTGCAGTCGCCCTTGTAACAATCACGATCATATAGTGGCTATTTTCACGGGATACCGCAGGTTCTGCTACCTGACAGTTGATTATCTACAGAAGCACACAGTCGACTTTCACATGAAGTCTCAAAGACATACTGAATGAAAAGCAGCAGCAATAAAGAAAAGGCAAGAAGGCCTCCACCTCCAGCAACAGCTTGCACTGACTTCAGCTTTTGCTCGTGCCAACACAGCTGCACAGGACTAGAAGGAGTTCATCCTGGACTTTTAACTGCTTTACTCAAGCTGACATTCCATTGGAAAAAGCTTCTGCCTTTGAAAATTTTCTTTGCAAGTACACAAAACATGGTGGTTGCCTTCCTGGACCTTCACATCTGAGATCGATATACCTCCAGGATCTCCGGCCACAACATGAAGAATTTGTGCATAACCAACTGGAGGATACAGAAATTTACCTGATCTTGGATGAGACAACATAACTGTGGACAGAGTGTTTTTGGTATTTTGGTGCAGCCCCTCAGCAAAGTGGGGGAGCAGCCCATTCTAATTGAAGTTGACTTTTTGAACCGTGTTAATCACAGCACAGTTGCACAGTCCTTGCTGTGGATCCTACATAATAATCATGTAAACTTTGACAAAGCTTTTGCTGTTGCAACAGATAGTGCAAGCTATATGCACAAATCGTTAAGACAATTTTGTCTGTGATCCTCCCCAGTACTGTCCATGTGACTTGCTTTACGCACCTTTTAAACCTAGTCCTGGAACTCTGGCCAACTATATTGGTTGAATTGAACACTGCGGTTGGCTTAGTCAAAAAGAAAAAGCCTCGGCACCAGTATCTGGCCTTTATGGAAGCAAAGGAAGGGGTGGTAGCAAAGATGCCAGTTTATGCTGTCCTGACAGTGCTCGTGGGTGAGGGCATGTGCCTATCTTGCGGACTATCTGCCTGTCTTGGCAGAATTTATGAACAGCTGTTCATCTGATGCAGCCACGTGTAAACAACTAAAGTCACTGTTGGCCAACAGACTCAATGCGCTGACTGCTCAGGCCACATTTGTTACAGAACATGCAACTGAACTTTGCAAACTCATTGAAGAGCTGCAAGCCACAACAGTACCACAAGGACACAACATTTTTAGCAGGCTTCAAAATGTGTACCTGTTCCTTGATTTTTGTTCCACAGCTGGAGCTGGGGAGCACAGATCCAAAACTGTTGAGAAGTTGTCGCTATGCAGTGACACTGAAAAAACTGCATGTGATGAAATGTTTCAGCAGGTGATGCAGGAAAGCAGTCAGAAGCTGCACAATGTGATGAAAAATCATCCATCCATAAACTTGGTCAAAGCAGTGCAAGTCTTTGACCTGAAACAGCTAACAGCACTGGGGAAACAGAAAGAATACTACCACTGTGACATTGCAGGCTTAGCAGTCATTTCAAACTTTTAATGGCATGTGTACCAGGCAGCAGCTGCCTCGCTTCCTACGGACTTCAGCATTGCTGAATGGTGGGGGGCTCAGTCACAGTCACTGGGCACACTGTCTTTGTTGGCCAAAATATATATTTGGTTGCCTGTCAGCACAGCTGTCATAGAAAGGATTTTCTCGGTCTGTACAGACCTGCTGAAAGACAACAGAAGAACCCTGAAAGATGACAGATGACAATGTGAAACTTTTATTGATGCTGAAATATAACAAGAAATTTTAGTGCTGTACCTGAGTACAGTGCATTGTTGTGAGTAGCCAGTATGGCTTATAGAATCTGCTCTTCTCCTGAGAGGAATATTGCGTAATATGTATTATACGACACTACATTTATATTTTATACACAGTTTGCTAGTAACAATGTCTAATATTTTTCTCTGTTTTAATTTTACATTTGTGATTTAATTGTGCAATACTGAATGGCTTCATATTTTTTAACTTGTCTTTCCAATAAAATTTCAGTGAACTACAGGTCTTGTTTGTGTAGTCATTTGATTTTTATTATTAATAAGTAGTGAAAAGCATAATTAATTGGTGTGTTCACTGTCCACCCAAGTACCGAAACCTCCGCAAACTTCCCGCAAAATCCACTGCTTACTCCCTCAAAATCTGCCAAACTTTTCCGCAATTTCCCAGTACCCCCCTGGTAATTACCTACTGCAAGAGTCTCTCTCTCAGTGGTCTACTGTTATGGTTAAGTTCTTACATAACTATACTTTTGTCATTGACATGCTGCTGATAAGAACCATTTTTGAACTGTATGATGTAGTTCTAGGGACATGGATATGTTGTTCATCCACACTCATTGGCAGGTATCCTTGCCGCTTTAAATCTTGCCGGAAGGTCTTCAAGCTTGCTCCTCCCACCCACCCGGGTGGTATAACTCTCGGCTCCGCCCCATGACGCCAGATCTTCCTTACCGCTTGGAAGCTCAGGTTCCCTCCTTAACGCTCTGCGTTTGAGACTGGTTCCTATTTCTCCGTTTGCGGATTTAAAAATAAATTTTGCAAAAGACTTCAGTCTTCTATCCCTCGCGGCTGCGATGGACAAATCGACTCCCGGATTTCGGAGATGCCCATGCGGCAGAAGATGTCTCGGACGGATCCACACTCCACGTGTGTCTACTGCTTAGGCCTTGAGCACGACCCGCAGGCTTGCGACCTGTGCTCATCTTTCTCGGCCTACGTCCTCGAAGACCGTGCTGCCCGATTGCAACTGGGCCGTCCCGAGAAGCGTTTCCCTCCGGTGAAGTCCAAGGAGGCCCGGTTGGCGGTGTCCGCGGCGGCGAGCTCGGCGGATCAGCTCGAGCGGATGGTCACCCTCGAAGAGGAGGCGGCGCGTGCCGTATCTTCCTCGGCCGCGGCATTTATCCCGCTCTCTCTGGGCTCTTCTTACACGGCTTCTTTTAAGGAGCTTTGTCTGTCCCTCTCCACTAAAGGAGAAGGGCCTACGTCTGCGGGACCTTATTCTCGGTCCAAAAAGAGGGACAGGGGTAAGTCCCTCCGTCGACGCTCTTGGGAGCGGGAAAGGTCCCTCTCCCCGGGTCGTCGACCGTCGGCTTCGGTCGACCGCTCGGCTTCGGCCACTGGCCTCACGGTGTCCCCGTCAGGTCAGTTGACCGAGACTCCCACCGATGAAGTCGAGATTTTTCTCGACCCGTTGGACGGGCTGTCGCCTTTAGCAGCCGAGATTCCCCTCTCCCCGGTTCCCCCGGGAGGAGTTGAGGATCCTGGCTCGCCTGTGCCTCCGGTTCCGGAGCCCTCGGATGGACCATCCGAGCCGAAGGGAGTGCCGGTTCCGGCCGACACCTCCCCGCACCAACCTCAGAAATTCCGGGACTCTCGGTCTCGGACCTCTTCGCAGTCCAGCCGATCCCACCGTCCAGGCGGTCTCGTCTCGGCACTCGCGTAAGCGGCGTCGCCGCTGTCTCGTCCTCCTCCTCGACGAGGGAGGCTTCAGCGTAATTACGCCGGACGGTATGAGGACCTTATGTTGCAACAGCTCCTCCTGGCCGGAGTAAGCCGACCCGCCGCCTTCCCCGCCATTAAGTGGCTGTCACCGAGCGGCCGACACAACCCCGACTTATCCAGGAGCTATACCCAGGCCGGTTGTTGGCCAAAACCAGCTGCTCCACCGATTCGGTGGAACCTCCGCCTCCACAGCCACCAACTGGGGCTCCACCAAGGATTCTCGGTCGCTAAGGTCTACCCCATCGGCTGTCAGTTACCCTCACTCCCGACCGACCTCGGCAGGTGAAGGGTGGCTCAGGCCAGAGGCAGCTCTTCGAGGACTCTTCCGAGTCCGAAGATGATTCCTCCTTTTTCTCCAAGCGACTGGACTTGGAGTCTTCAGGAGGTCAGTCAATGGACGATAGCCTGTCGTCCTTCCTAGGACTGCTTCGGCTCATCTCGGAGTCCACCGGGATGGAGCTCGAACCCGTTTCCAAATGGGCCAGGTATCCCCTCACGGAGATTCTGGACCGAGGGGATTCTCCGACGGAGGCCTTTCCGGTGGCCGAGGCCATAGTGGGTCCGGCACTGGAGCTTTGGCAGCGCCCTGCTTCCTGCCCTGCGCCCGGCCAGGATGGCCAGGAAGTGGGTCCCTACCGGTTCCTTGTCCGGTTTTGAACACCCCTCTGCTGAGGGTTGGTTACCGACAGCGTTTTCAGTGGCGCGGCAACGCCAGGGATGTGGACAAACCTCCTGACAAGGAGTCCAAGAAATGGACTATGTCGGGCGAAAGTCCGCATGAGCCCTCTCTCGGCCTCGCCAGGCCAGTTCGGCCGTCCTCATGGCACATTTTTCTCATGCCCTGTTGGGCTCCTGGATGAGGTCATCCTCATCTTCCCGTCGATCTGCAGACTACGGTTAAGCAGGTGCGGGACCAGGGCAGGGCAGTGGCCAAACAGCAGCTCAGACTGCTTTGGATATAGGGGACTCATGTGCCAGATCGGTGGCGGCCGCAGTGGCTGTCGTCGAGGCGGGCTT
Source organism: Neoceratodus forsteri (assembly GCA_016271365.2). Classification (NCBI taxonomy): domain Eukaryota; kingdom Metazoa; phylum Chordata; order Ceratodontiformes; family Ceratodontidae; genus Neoceratodus; species Neoceratodus forsteri. The sequence continues at coordinate 361,741,876 of CM028137.1, forward strand.
GGCTGAGGATATCCACCTTTACTGGATACCCCGCAATGTTGGCGGATGTTCCCTTTTTGGGACTGACCTCTCGGCCCTGGGTGGAAGGTCACCTGCAGAGGATCGAGAAGTCCAATGCTACCTTGGACTCGGTCTCTTCCGCTCAGAAGGACAAAGGCCGCAAACCACAGCCTAAGCCCTTTCGTCCTTCCGTGCCCCCGGCGCGCCCGGCCCAGCAACGTCAGGGCCAGCAGGCTCGGCCTTGGCATCCCAAACCCAAGCCGCCGGCTTCCTCTAACAGGAGGCAGGAGAGAAGGCCCAGGAGGTCCTCGGCCGGTCCCTCCTCCAAGCCTGCCCAGTGACGGGCTGAGGGTGTCGCCCCATTCCCGCTCACTCCTTCCCTGGGTCCCCGTGGGGGACGGCTCCGCACTCTGCTCCGCCTGGTCCGCTGTTACCACGGACAGGTGGGTCTTGGAGGTGGTGGGAAGAGGCCTGCCTCTGGAATTCGAGCAGGCACCACCCTTCAGGCAGGCGCCTCGGGGAGCCGGGATCCCCAGCCTCACTGGCGGCTCGTCGAGCCGACGCGCCTCCTCCTCCAGAAGGAGGTGATAAGAGAGGGTGGTGGACCCTCCTTCAGACCCAGGGTTTGTGTCCAGGTATTTCCTGGTTCCAAACGGACAGGGGCGGCCCCATTCTCGACCTCACGACCTAAACAAGTTCCTAAGGTCTCGAACCTTCAGGATGGTCACTCTGGCTCAGATAATACCATCCTTAGGCAGCAGTGGTTCTGCTCTCTGGACTTGCAGGACGCGTTTTTCCCGTCCTATCCGTCCGTCTCACCAGAGATTCCTTCGCTCCAAGCGGAAGGATCCCTCTTCGAGTTCAAGCCATGCCCTTCGACTTGTCTCCAGCTCCCAGGGTCTTCACCAAATGCATGGCAGTGGTGACAGCATTCTCGTGCGCCGAGGGTCGGGTGTACCCTTACCTGGACGACTGGCTGATAGCAGCTCCTCCAGGAAGGAGGCGGAGTGGTCCAGAGATCTGGCCCTCCAGGTCTGCTCTCAACTGGGCCTCCTTATCAAGCGAGGCCAAGTCGGAACTCGAGCCGAAGCAGGTGATTCTATTCATCGAGCGCGCTCTAGCTCTCTTCGAGCCAGAGCCTGCTCCCAGCCGGACAGGGCCGAGGTTCTTTCCTCCTTTGCCCGATCATTTCTGGTTGGCAGCACTGCCTGCCGGGACTTCCTCGCCTCCTGGGTCTCATGGCAGCCTGCACCAGCGTGGTCCTTGGGGCCGCTGGAACATGTGCCCCTTCAGTGGGGACTGGCCAGCCAGTGGTCACAACGCTGATCCTTTGGACCAGCTTGTGTCGGTGACACAGGATGTGGAGCGCTCCAGTGGTGGACCGTTCCAGATCATTTGCAGGAGGGCATCCGTTACGTCCGCCTCTGAGCCGACGGTCTCTCTATCGACCGATGCCTCTCTGATGGGTTGGGGTGCCCATCTGGGGGAACACCGGGCTCATGGCCTCTGGTCCCCGCGGGAGTCCCGATGCCACATCAACCTGCTGGAGCTCCGAGCGGTCCGCCCAGCTCTCACCGCCTTGCTCCATTCCTCCGGGGTCAAGTGGTCCGGGTCAGGCGGACAATACCCGACCATGTACTATCTAAACCGCCAGGGCGGGGCGCTCTCCATGCTCCTATGCAAGAAGCTCTCCGCATTTGGTCACTCGTGCGCAGCCTGGAGGCGGATCTCCTAGCCATTCACGTGGCAGGAGCCTCCAACACCCTGGCCGATGCCCTGAGCGGATAGGGCTGCATCCCACGAGTGGTCTCTCCTGCCGGAGGTAGTACAGCATCTGTTCTCCCATTGGGGCACACTCAGGTGGACCTGTTTGCCTCAGGAGAGCGGGTTGAGTCTGTTCCATGCCCGCCCCTCAGCAGGGCTCGCTGCAGGGATGCCTTCTCGAGGCAGTGGACCCCGGCCTCTTTACGCCTTTCCCCATTTCCCTTGATCCACAAGGTGCTTCTCAAGGCGAGGAGGGACAAGGCGCAGGTGATTCTGATAGCCCCAGACTGGCCTCGCCAGTTCTGGTACCCAGATCTCTCAGTCTCAGCTCCAGGACTCGCGGCAGCTCCAGCTCGCCGGACCTGCTCTCAGTCAATCAGGGAAGGTGTTCCATCCGGACCTTCAATCCCTGCACCTGACAGCCTGGTTCCTGAGCGGCTAGGTTCCAGGCCTTGGGTCTTTCGGCGAGGTCCTCAATGTAGTTGAGGCGTCCCGTGAGAGTCGACCAGAAAATGCTATGCCTTCAAATGGAAAAGGTTTTCCATTTGGTGTCAGGGCAAGGGCTTGGACCCTTCCTCCTGTTCCTTGGCAAGCATCTTGGACTATTTATGGTCCCTTTCTAGTCAAGGGCTTAGGTCGACGACCCTAAGGGTGCACCTGGCAGCCATCTCTGCTTACCGGGCGCGGGCCGGAAAGCGGTCGGTGGCGCAGGAGAAGGTGGTCTGGCGCTTTTTCAAAGGCCTTGATCACATTTCCCCTCCAGTGTGGGAACCCCCACCTCCGTGGGATCTACTGCTGGTACTGGCAAAGCTCATGGGCAAGCCATTCGAACCTATGCACAGGTGTGCTCTCTCACCTGTCGTGGAAGACCGCCTTCTTGGTGGCTATCACGTCCAGCCAGAAGGATGGGAGAGCTCAGGCGCTTCCATAGAGTCTCCTTACCTGGTCTTCCACAGGGACAAGGTTGTCTGTTCCACACGAAATTCCTTCCGAAGGTGGTGTCGGAGTTTCACCTTAACCAGGTGTTGTCTCTGCGGTGTTCTACCCCAGTCACACCTCGGAGGCAGATATAGGCTCCATACTCTGGACCCTAGAAGGCACTTGCTTATTATAAGGAGGCGCACGGCTGAAATTGGGAGAGGTTCGCTTGCTGTTTGTCACCACGCTGAAGCCGCACCTGGCAGACCTGCAGCCAAGCTGACGATAAGCAGGTACTTCCTGCATAGATCTCTGCTATAAGTTGGCGGGCATGGAGCCTCCCAGAGGATAAGAGCTCATTCTACCGGCCATACTGTTGCAACGGTGGTTGCTTCCCAGGACGTCCCATCCAGGAAATCTGCAGGGCTGCTACCTGGAAGTCAGCAAACACCTTCATTACCCATTACCACATCGACCTTGAGTCATGCGGGATGCTGGTTTTGGGGCCTCGTTCTCCAGTCTCTTTCCCAGGTAAGTATTGGGGTGATAGATCTTGCCTCCCTCCTCCCGGAGAACTGCTAGAGGTCTGCCAATGAGTGTGGATGAACAACATATCCATGTCCCTAGAAATACAGTTACTCACCTGTAACAGGAGTTCAGGAATGGTATATGCTTGTTCATCCACACGGACCCACCCGACCTCGCTTCGACGCACAACCTGAGCTTCCAGCGGGCCAGATCTGGCGTCATGGGGCGGAGCCGAGAGTTATACCACCCGGGTGGGTGGGAGGAGCAAGCTTGAAGACCTTCCGGCAAGATTTAAAGCGGCAAGGATACCTGCCAATGAGTGTGGATGAACAACATATACCATTCCTAGAACTCCTGTTACAGGTGAGTAACCTGTATTTTATGTCCCTGTTCTACTTTTCTATTGTTGGCACAATGCATCATGTTCTAGTATTGTTGGCACGATGCATCCGTGTTCTAATATAGAACTCTGTGGTCATGTGGGACATAAACTACACCATGCAGTTCTAAAATGGTACTTATCATCAGACTATAAACAGAAACACCCACTGAGGTTACTAAATGGCCTGTATAGACAAAACAACAACGTAATTTTAACCAACACTTGAAAAACGGCTTCTTTTTGGAAAAATGACTTGCAGGTTCAGCACAGCTCTCCTTTAAGAAGGGTTTTATTTATAGAAGGTCTAAGTTACACCTGTATCCTGGCTTTTGCCTTGCTACCCAAAGACTGAGAAAGCATTTGCTGACAATCAGATCTGAATTTGTGCAGGTAGGGGTAACAGCAGTCTTGCAGTCCCCTGCCAAACTGAAAGTGATTTTTCATGGAAAAGACTTTTTTTTTTCTTTTTTTTTTTTGTGGATGTAGATGCTGCCCGGGTATTTTATCAGAAAAATGTGGCTATGCCCACAGATTTGGGATCTGATAAAGATGAGGAAGAACCACCAGATAACACCCAGTATCTCCCGATGGCTATTTGAAATCTGAAATCGAATATGGACTATATTATTTTTTTCAGTTTTCCCTTCATGAAAGACTTTACATGATGGCTGTATGTGACGGCCTTTAATGTTTATCTCTGTTACTCCAAGTTGAATTTAATTTTGCCCCAAATTATCAGCTTTTCAATTAATACTGGCCATAGGGATGTTTAAAGCTTGGAGCAAGAGACAAAACGATACCGACACGCTTTCAGCTAAATAATAATTGGAATTTTTCTTTCTACCCCCTTAAAAAATATATTTTTTTTAATTATATTCTAGGGGCGTGGATATGGTGTACTTATTCACATTTCTGACAGAATTCCTTTCCCCTTCAAGAAGCACTGGAAGGTCTTCATGCTGGCTCTTCCCACCCACAGGGTGGTATCCTCCTCAGCACTGCCCCGTGACAGATCTTCCTTTCCGCTGGAAGAGACAGGTTCCCTCCATCCCACGCTGCGTTAGGTGTAGGGCCCTATCTTATATTTCAAACTTTGGTCTTCAGTATTGGCTTCATATTTTGTTTTTTGTTTCTTCCCCCCATTGTTGCGTTATGGAATTGGCAGATTCCAAGTTGGCTCTTGCGTTTAAACGCCCGTCTGGCCAGAAAATGTTGTGTACAGACCCACACGCCAAGTGCATGTACTGCCTGGGCCAGCAACTTGGCACCCAGGCTTGCGGCCTGTGCTGCACCTTGCATCCTTCAGCCCTGGAGGATCATTATGCATGACTTCTTTTGGGTCATCCAGACCAGAGGGATTCCCCCTGTCAAGTCCAAGGACACCCATCTGGCAATTTCTGCGGCTGTGGGCTCCACCGAGCAGATGGCTGCTTTCGAAGAAGCAGTGGTCCAGTCCACAGCAGGCACTTCATCAGTGTTTGCGCTGGTTCCTCTGGGCTTGGGTGCCTCGTTCACTGAGGTGTTCTGGGACTTGTGTATGTCCCTTCAAACACCATGAAGTCTTGCTATATTATGACTATATGCAGTCAGCCACTGCAGCTGAACTGCCCCGGAGAGGAAGGAGTTAACTCCAGAGAGTCTGGAGTTCCAGAGCACGAGGGCGCTATACCAAAGCTCTATCTGGCCAGTTTCAAATGAAACTGTCAGATTCTTTACTCCGCTTCACTGAACAGTCGCTCCGGAGATCAGCTCCTTCACATCGGTTCATTTCTCTGTTCAAGCGAGTATTTTCGGTTCATTTGAACCGGCCAAAAGTATTTATTTTACCGCATTTCGGTTAAAAGCTCTATCTAGTAAACCGTAAGTAGAAAATTTAAAGTCTGTGTGGAAATTCAATTATCGGTTCGGTTTTGAACCGATCGGTTTATTTAATTAAAGGTTTTAAAGTGTGGTTGGGCTTTTAGAGTGCGGTTCCCGGTTCTTATCGGTTCTAAAAAAACCTTGCTTTTAAAATAGGTTTTTTCAAATACCCGTGACACGGTCAGGAACCGATAAGGGTGTCTTGCTCTGGCACTGCCATCAAAAGGGCAAGTTTTTGGTTAGGCTGGCATTATGTCTGAGAAACCCAAAAGAAAAACTGGCCCACTGGGTTTCAACACTCAGATGTTCTGTGGGAAGCCTTTGCCAAGGCTGACCCACACACCACTTGTGTTTATTGTCTGGGGCTGACCACCTCCTGTCAGACTGCCAGGTGTGTAAAATTTCCTGCAGCCACCCTGGAAAAGAGATTGGGCCGGCTCAGGGAACGAGAGGCCAAGAAGTCCGCTGACCCGGATGGCCAGCCCGGTCCAGTACCCACTGGACCAGAGGGAGTGCCCTCTGACCAGGGCGAGACTTCCTCGGGCCAAAGGAAGGCTGGTTCAGGGGAACCAGTCTCAGTGAAAAAGACAAAGAAATCAGTAGGTTTGGAGTCCAAAATTGTCTCTCCAACTGCTGCAGAAATAGCTAAAGCCATACAGATTGTCCAGTCACTGTCTCAGGGTCCTGCCGAACCACCTACAGTTGGTAAAAGGTTGGTTCGTTCAGTGCCAGTGGTTCAGGAGTATGATGTTGAGGAATTTTATGAACCACAGGAGAGGGAGGATGAATTTGATCATTACATGTGTGGCTGGGAGGGTCTGGACGTGCCCATTGAACCGGACATTTCTCCAGACAGACCTTTAGAATCTCCTCCTATTCTGTCTGAGTCCCCTTCTCATTTTATGTTTTACAAAAGGTTGCAGAAATCCTCCAGCTTCCTTTAGAGGAAGCTGTGGATGAGCAAGAGGAGCCTGATTATGTAGAAATGATGGATATACCAGAGTCTAGGAGGTTGTCTATTCCTTTGCATAAGTATTTAGGAAGCAAACAACAAAGATTTTAAAATCCTCATTCTGTCCCTCCTGTAGATAAAAAATGGACAGAAGATATACCTTGTCAGGCTTCTGATACAGACTTCTCACTGAGCAGTGTAGTCATGTAGGTGTGGTCAAGCTGCAGCCTGTGACAAGGCTAATATTCCTCTGGCCTCACATCCTCCTGATAAGGATTCCAGGAAGATTGATGCCATGGCGAAAAACAGTATATGGCAGCTTTTTGGGACTCAGGCAGGCAAATTATATGGCTTATGTGGCTAGATATCAGAAATCTAGGTGGGACACAGACAGAAGTAGCCAAGCAGGCCCATGGCCAGCTGGCTAGTGAGTTGGAACAGGCTGCTGGATGGCATTGAAGCCTCTAAAGTTCAATTTAATACTGCTGTTGATGTTAATGATGTTTTCTCTAGGGTCATGGCCACTTCTGTAGCTTTCCGGGTTGGCATGGCTCAGATGCACTAATCTGTCCCAAGATACTCAGTAAAGGCTATGGATTTTCCTGTTGTGGTAATTCTCTGTTTGGGAACAAACAGAAAACTATATGAAAAGATGGATGAATACAGAACTACCTACAAAGTGCCCAGGCTAAGGAGAGGCATGCCACTCCACAGAGGCACGCTCCAGAGGTAGGGGCAGGCCTTTCCACAGGCCTTTTACCAATTTCAGGCCTCCTCTGCATTTGCACAGAGGGGTTTCTTTGGAGGCAGAGGTAGACGGGGCACAAGTAAACCATCCCCCTTCCCTCAGCCTAAGGCTGCTGCCAAGCAGGCACCCTGATGGGTGCCCAGGGCCGATTCTCCTGTACCTGTGGGGGCAGGTTGGTTTATTTCAGCCAGAACTGGGTGTCCCTAACTGGACAGGTGGGTTCTGGAGGTAATAGGCCAGGGTCTGGTTCTCAGCTTCAAACAGTTTCCAAGATGAGAGCCAGACATTTTCCACCTGCAAATCCTGCAGAAGCCCTTGCTTTGGAAGCAGAGGTTCTTCTCTTTTGACTGCAAAGCAGTAGAAAGGGTCCTCCTTGCCATCAGGGCAGGGGCTATACTCAAGATACTTTCTTACCCCAAAAAGACAAGAGAATGGCGGCCCATTTTAGATTTAAGGTACCTGAACAAGCATCTTTTGAAACCAAAGTTCAAAATGTTAACTCTGACTAATGATTTTGTCCTCCTGAGGCCAGGGACTGTTAGCTTCCTGGACCTCAAGGATGCCTATTTTCATGTTCTGATCAGGCCTTCTCACTGAAAGTACCTCAGGTTCGAACTACCCTCAGGCCACTACCAGTTCAGGGCAATGCCCTTCGGCCTTACCTCTGCGCCAAGGGTATTCACGAAATGTCTAGCTGTGGTAGTGGCTCATTTAAGAAGGCAAGGGATTGCTGTGTTTCCCTACCTGGACGACTGGCTCATAGTGGGTCAGTCCTCAGATCAGTGTAAAATCCCACTTGCAAGTCACCCAGCAGCTTCTCACTTCCCTGGGATTCCTGCTGAATTTTCCAAAGTCAGTTCTCGAACCAGTTCAGGTACTAACTTTCATAGGTGCAGAATTGAACACAAAGTTAGCCAGGCATTTCTCCCTCGGAAAGGGTAGACAGACTCATTGCCCTGGCATCCTCCTTTACCCTCAGGGTCTCTCGACCAGCAAGGCATTTTCTGCAACTCCTAGGGCACATGGCTGCTTCCACAGCTGTAGTGCAAGGAGCAAGATTCCAGATGAGGACATTCAGTTCCATTTGAGGGCCTATTGGTCTCAAAGGAGGGACCCCCTTTCAAATTGGTTCCAGTGACCTCAAACCCTGATCCTGGCCTTACACTGGTGGCAGGATCAAAGCAATCTAAAACAAGGGTTCCTTTCATTCGTTTCCTCCCTCACCCTCACCACGGATGCTTCCCTGTTAGGGTGGGGAGCTCACTTGGGCGACCTGTCCACTCAGGGAGTGTGGTCTCCCCAGGAATCTCTGCTCCACATCAATCTTTTGGAACTCAGAGCTGTCCTTTTAGCTCTTCAGGCGTTTTCAGCTTCTGTCCAGAACAAAGTAGTTCAAGTCAGGACAGACAACACCACAACAATGTGGTACATCAACAAGCAAGGGGGCACTCGGTCATCAGCCTTGTGCACCGAAGCAATGAAGTTGTGGTTTCTGGCTTACTCCCTGAACACCTCCCTGATAGCAGTTCACCTTCCAGGGAAGGACAATGTCCTGGTGGATGCCCTCAGCAGGATTTCTCAGGGCCATCACGAATGGGCTCTGAATTCTCAGGTGCTGGGGTCAGTCTTTGCCAGATGGGGCACCCCTCAGATAGATCTTTTCGCAGCCCCAGACAACCACCAACTTCCTCTGTTTTGTTGCAGGCCTCCAGTGCTGGGATCAGTCCCCCTGGACGCCTTTCAGTTGGATTGGAAAGGGAAGTTCCTGTATGCCTTTCCCCCCTTTCCCCTTCTTTTCAGGGTACTAGTAAAAATCAAATCTCAGCCCTGCAAGGTGATTCTGATTGCTCCAGATTGGACCAGACAGCCCTGGTACCCACTGCTTCTGTCCTGACAGTCCACCCTGCCCTGAGCTTGCCCAGAGTCCACGACTTACTGGCCTGTGCACAGGGGAGTGTGGTATCCGGACCTCAAATCCCTCCATCTCAAGTCATGGCTCTTGAGGAGTTAGAATTTGCTGACTTACACCTTTCTCAAGGTGTTTTGGACATTTAAAGGCTTCAAGGAAGCCTTCCACTAAGCCACTTACAATTCTAAGTGGAAAAGGTTTTCCATCTGGTGCTCTGAGAAGCAGATTATCCAGAATCTGCTGATCTGCCCATTTACTGGACTATTTGGTCCATTTAAATTCCTTAGGCCTTAGGCCAGCTACCTTAAAGGTTCATCTGGCAGCTGTCTCTGCTTTTCTGTCAGCAGGGAAGCCTGCTTCCTTTCTTCTCACCCTGTGCTTTCCAAGTTTTTTAAGGGTTACTTCACACCAACCTCCTTTTAGAACCAGCTCCCGCTTGGGACCTGAATGTTTGCATTGCTCAGTTAATGCAACCCCCTTGAGCCTCTGTCCTCAGCAGAGCTCAAGTTTCTGACTTGGAAAACTGTTTTCCTAGTGGCTGTCACTTCTGCCAGACGATAAGTGAACTACAGGCCCTGTCAGTGGAAGAAGATTTTATCTCTTTCCACAGAGATAAGGTAGTCCTCAGGACTAACAGAAAGTTTTGCTCAAAGTGGTTTCAGATTTCCACCTGAACCAATCCATCTCTCTTCCAGTATTTTTCACTGAGCATTCTTCCTCAGGTGAGAGGAGTCTGCACAGCTTGGACGTCAAAAGAGCCGTAGCTACTATTTGAACGCACCAAGGGTCACAGGTTCGAATCCTCCAACTCTTCCTTACCTATGGCGAGGTTGGCAAGAAACCTGCCACTAAGAGGACAATTGCAAGGTGGATTGTCTCTTGTTTCCAATTTTGTTATCAAAACTAGGTAGAGAACCTCCCTCAGGACTGAGGGCTCACTCCACCAGGGGTACAGCTGCATCTCTAGCGGCTTGCTGAGATATTCCCATTCTGGAAATCTGTCAAGCTGCTACTTGGAAAACAGTTCACACTTTTACAAGCATTATTCCCTGGATATTCAGTCCAGGAGAGATGCTCGTTTTGCTGCAGCTGTGCTTCAGAGCCTATTTCCTAAGTAGGTTCTGACCCTCCTCCATGGAGGTACTGCTGTGTAATCTGCATATAGTCATAAATAGCAAGACTTCATGGTGTTTGAAGAAAAATGACTCACCTTAGTAATTGCTTTTCTTCTCATGGAGTCTTGCTATATTAGAACCACCCTCCTCCTGCCCTCTCAGAACTTCTACTTGGGTAGGGGTGTAAAATTAGTGCAAGCACTGTGTCATGCCATTTAGTTCTTCCTTCACCCCTTTATTTAGGGTTAGGGAATTAGGTATTTCTGTTTTAAGTAATATGTTGGCCCCTTCCTGGACTTGGTCGTGGGGAAGGGGTCTAATAGTCTTGTTAGGGAGAAACTAATAATACTATTATTCATTGTTATTATTATTATTGTTGTTTATATTGTTGTTATTCCTACTAGTAGGTAGCCACTTGGCTAGTGTAGAGCTTTCCACACAGACTTGTTGCTTAGTGTTAGCTTAGTAAAGATCTGACGTTTCATTTGAAACTGGCCAGATAAACTTTGGTATAGCGCCCTCGCGCTGTGGAACTCCAGACTCTCTGGAGTTAACTCTTTCCTCTCCGGGGCAGTTCAGCTGCAGTGGCTGACTGCATATAGTCATAATATAGCAAGACTCCATGAGAAGAAAAGCAATTACTAAGGTGAGTAATTTTTTCTTCCAACCCTTGGGGAGGGCTCTTCCCATGGGTCAAAATCTTCAAAGTCTTGAAGCGAGCCTTTAAGGAAAAGCTTAAGATGTCCAGCTGCAGGGCGTGGGACCGCGAGTGCTATTGAGCCTTGGGTTCCCGCAATTCTGCCAATTTGACTGTCGTCGAACTGTTGGCTTTGGCTGATGTTTCTGTCCAGGCTGCTGGCTCCATGGTATCCCTCTCTGGCCCATCGGCTGAGACGTGAGCCAACCAGCCAGTCAAGATTTTCCTCAATCTGATCGACCAGGATGAGGAGGATACTTCCCTCACCAGAACTCCTGTCCTGCCCCTGCTGTCTCAGGGTGGGTTGGATCAGCAAGCTGAACCGGACCCTAACCCTTGGGACCCCGATCCCTCTGGGGACCCCAGGCATCCTTCACCATTTTCCATTTCTTCTCGCCGTCCGGTCCACCAGTGGTCGAGGTCCCATAGCTTGAGGTCGAGCAGCTCCCACCGGTGTCACCGGTCTCACTCTTGAGACTCAAACAAGCGGCATCGCCATTATTCTTCCTCTTCCTCCTTCTGTGGGGAGGACAGGCTCCACTACAAACTGTGGTGGTGCTACAAGGAGCTTATGTGGCAGCAGCTGCTTCTGGGTGCCAGGCCCAAGCTGGTGCTGGCTCCTGCTGTGGCGCTACCGGGGCTGCCACCTCCTCAGCCAGAGCCTACTTCTCCGGCTCTGCCAATTCTGGCCTCTCTACCCATTCAGGTAGAACCCCCACCGATCCAGCCTAAGGAGGGTACACCTCCTAACGATGCCCGTACTGCCCCAAGCTTCCTCATTGGCTGTCAGTCACGGTAAGTCATACCGATGAGCCCCAGAGGGTTGGTGGGGGACTGGGTTATTGCCCTTGAGGAATCTTCGAATTTGGAGATTCCTCCATGCATTCTCACCCTACTCCTGGATTTGACCAAGAGTCTGGGGAGGATCTGTCAGTAAATTGTGGTCCTACCTCCTTTGGGGCTATGCTCAGTCTGAACTTGGAAGCAACAGCGATCCAGTTGGAGCCCAGTCAGAAGTGAGCTAAGTATCCCCTCTCCAAGATCCTCGACTGGGACGACTTCCCTGGGTCACCTTTCTGGTTGCTGATGCCATTCTTTGGCCCGCGTTAAAGCTCTGGCAACGTCCAGCCTCCTGCCCTACACCGTTGACCTGTATGGCCTGAGAATACTCTTTCCCTACTGGCTCTCTCTCTCTCTCTCTCTCGGTTCGAGGAACACTCTCCTGCTGAAGGGCTGGTCGCCAGCTCAGTTTTTCAGTGGACTGGCAACGTCGGGGATGTCGATAAGCCTCCCAACAAGGAGTCTAAGAAATTGGATCATGTGGCCAAGAAGGTTTATGCAGCCTCATCTCAGCCTGAGGCAGGCTAGTTTGGCCTTCATGATGGCCCATTTAATTTTTTTTTATTTAGGTCTAGGATTACAATACCTTCGAGCCAGGGCTCTTTTACAAAGGTTCCACGTCTGTTACAATTCAATACATAATACAAGGGGTCAACAGTATCAGAAAAACAGTACAGGTAATCAATACACGTAGTTACTTAGTGTCTGAGAAACAAAACAAGCTTTGGTGGCTAGGGTACAAAGTGATCGTGGATGAAGTGCAGAGAAGATAAGGGACAGGTGAGAGGGGAGGGGGGAAAAGGGGAGTAGAGCAGCCAGAGGCATTGTCATTGATATAAGAGGAAGTGCGTGCTAAGGGGTGGCCAAGTGCTAATAGGAGAGAGAGCTACATGAGGTAAGAGAAATATTCACGGGGTTAGCTAGTTGTGGCAGTCACAGGAGCTGGAGGCAGTGAGAGAGAGGTGGAGTCTTGATTTAAATGCGTCAAGTGTGGGAGTGGAGGAGATGTAACTGTTGAGCCCATTTAGCCAGCTAGGCATCCTATAGGCAAAAGATCTTTGAACTTGTGAGGTATGACAGCGAGGAACCTGCAGGAGCTGAGATTCTGACCCCCTGGATGTGCGGAGGTATTACTAGGGTGAAGGAGTGCACAGACTCCCGTGGGTGCAAAGCCCATAGTTATTTTCTTCACCACAGTGCAGGTTAGGTACTTTATCTGATTGGTGAGTTTGCCCATGCCTTGCTGGGTACCCTTGACCAGGTGCTCTCTCTGCTCCCAGCTGACCTGCAGATGCAGGTCAGGCTGGTCCAGGATCAGGGCCATGCTGTTGCGAAACAGCACCTCCAGATGCCCATGGGCATAGGCGCCTCTTGTGCCCTGAATGTGGCAGTGGCTGTGGGCTGCAGAGCTTGGCTGTGGATCTCGATCTTCACAGTGGATACCCAGCACAAATTGGTGGATGTTCCCTTCTTGGGTACTGACTTGTTTGGGCCAGGGGTGGATGGCCATCTCACCCGAATTGAGAAGTCCAGTGCCACCCTGGCTCCATTACCTACGCACAGGACGTTAAATGCTCGAAATCCAAGAAAAAGTCCTTTCCATTTCGGCCCTGCTGTACGCCTGTGGCCATGCCATCCCAGCCCCCTGTTGGGCAGCAGCAGGCATGGCGTCCCTGGAAGTCTGTGTCTTCTGTCATCAGGAAGCCTGGTGGACGAGGGCCAGCTTCCTCCTCAGCTAGCCCCACCTCCATGCCTGCCCAGTGACTGGTTGGAGTGCCCCCTTCCTGCCATCCTGTCTCCTCTGGGTCCTTCCATGGGGGGCCGACTCTGCAACTTCAGATCTTCATGCTCCAGTATTACCACAGATCCCAGTGGGTGCTTGAGGTGGTCAGCCAGGGTCTGCCTCTAGAGTTGAAGGCTCTCCCACCCAGCCAAGCCCACACCCCTCAGGAGGATGTAGTGTCCGCAGACGTTGTCTGCCCTCTGGGAGAACATTGCCCAACTCCTCCTGAAGGAGGTAGTGGTTCATGTCCTGGACCCACCAACCAATCCGGGGTTTGTCTCCAGATATTTTCTGGTTACAAAATGGATGGGGGGTCTGGTGCCCCATATTAGACCTGCACAGCCTAAACAGGTTCCTGTGGTTGTGCACTTTCAGGATGGTCACACTGAACCAGATCACCCTGTCCCAGTAGCAGGACATGTGGTTCTGCTCTTGGACCTGCAGGACGCCTTCTTTCACGTCCGTCCCACCAGCAGTTCATCCGGATCTTCCCTTTGTCAATCTACAGTATTCATCACTGGTGCGTGATTGGCCAGAGACAAGCATCCCGTGGGAGCTTCCCCCCCCTTTCTCTTGGAGGGAGGAGCCGGCGCCGCCCACAGGGATGATACACTGCGTGGCACTCACCGGTTGGCCAGTAACGGCTGTTGGTTTCTCCTCCACCTCAGTTCTGCTTCTTCCACCATAGAGACAGCACCTCACCTGCAGCTTGTCTACTCATCTGTGCCACTGCAGCCTAGTTCGCCGGTGTCAACCTACGAAGCCTCGGAGTTGCTCCTCAGAGCCGTCCTTTCCAACGCCGCGCTTCAGTTCCTGGCACCACTCGACTCCACCTCAGTTCTGCTGTCCACTCTATGCTGTTTTTGGAGTTACTGGTAAGATCTTTCCTTTTTATTAACGGCATTCAGTCTTTTCAGTTTCTGAAGTTTAGTTACCATTGCATCATGCCTGGTCCTCGGGACAAGAAACATTTGTCTAAAACGGACTGGCCTCCCATGCATTGGTGTCTCTGCAGCCGGAAAATCTCTGTTACTGACCGACATGATGTTTGCCTCTCCTGCCTTGGACCTCAGCACGACATGGACACCTGCGATGCCTGCTTCTGTGTGGACTGGCACATTCTGGAGCACTGCACATTGAAGGTCGGCAGGGCTCCGCCGACTTTCAGGGGGCAGCGTCACTCACTGGTCCAAGCATAGGACCCTTGGCCCTTCTTCCAGGTTCCTTCCCGGACCTACACGATCCGGTGAAGAGGAGGCCTCCTCTTCTTTCAGCTTTACCATGGAGGAGGTCTGTACCGCAAACACCGCCGTGGCAGTCACTTCTTCGGGGGTGCAGGTTCCCCTGTTGTCGGGACCCACAGCTTCTGGGCCGACACAGGGCATTCCTCGGCGTCGCCCATTGGAGCCGACCTGGATCCTGGAGCTGTCCGCAACGCCGGTGATTGGGTCAGCACCGCGAAGGGTGCAGGGACATCCGGCGGGAGAGCCCTTGGCCTGCCAGTCTGGAGCTCTTTTGGATCTCCTACTCTCTGGAGTCGGATGATCCGGAGGCTGGTCCAGACTGGCAGCCTGACTCCTTAAAGTCTGAGGATTCTCCACAGCCTAGCACTCTTGCACCTTCGCGGGTGCTCTGACCTGCGGAACCGATGACTGCGGCCTGCGACAACACTCGGGTCGATGGCGGCCCAGGGGACTGGTGCAGGCTGGCGGCTCCATTGCTACGGGTGCAGTGATCCAGGCTTTGGGGAAGGAGTCGGCTGCCGTCCCCGGTGCCAGCTGTCTCTCAAGGTCAAGACTGAATCCCCCTCCTCTAAGATTCTCCTCAGGGAGTCTGTGGAGTTGGAGGGTTCTTTGGCACAGGGTATGAGGAAGAGGGCTTCCTCTGAGTCGGTGGGGTTGAGGAGACTGGGTGAGGGGCAACAGTGCCCCTCTGTGGCCCTCCAGGGCCTGGGGAGGAGCCGCAGTGCTGAGCCCAGGTTCTCTCCCTTGTCTTTTTCGAGGAAGTCCTCATTGGGTGGAGCTGGGGATCGCCTTTCTGGATCCATGCGGCCCCGGTCTCCTCATAGGGAAGCTTCCCCTGTAGGGCACAGTCCCAATCGCTTCACTTTTCTCAATAGGATGGTGACATTGCAGACCTGTGGATTCCCTGTTATGCCAGGATAACCTGTTGGGTCTTCTAGCCCTGGCAGAGGCATGCCACGTAAGGTGGCAGCTTCTCCCATGCCTTTGCGTCCAGCTCCTCTTCTCCCAGGCCATGTTGGTCTTTCGGGGCCTTTGACCTGGGAACAGTTCAGATCCCGGGCTGCAGATTTCCTCCAGTACGTTAGGGCCAGGGACAAACAGGTCTTTCGACCAGTTCTCCCTCCGCAGCCGGAATCTGCCTCCACAAGTTCCTCTGCCTCCTCATCTTCCTCCCCTGAGGAAAAGGAGTCATCTGTCCACATGTCCTCCGACACTGATCAGGCCCAGTATCAGTGCTTTCTGGCGGGGCTGGTCAGGGACTTGCATAGCTCCTATTTGGCCCATTGCAATACTGAGCCTTTGACACAAGCCTTATTGGATGAGTTCGAGGCACACCATTTGGTGGTCCCCTCCTGGCCAGTTCCCTTCCAGGAGGCATTGTACAGAGCCTGGCAGCTTCCATTTACCACCATTCCGGCCCCCGTAGACTGCCAGCTGTGGTATTGCGCAACCCAGGGGTCGCCAGGCTCCCTGCCTCATCCCACCTCAGGATTGACTGTCGGGACACCCCTACCGGGCATAGATGTCCGGTACACGACCAACCCCCAGATCCTGACTCTGCAGAGTTCGATCATCTGGGGCAGAGAGTTTTCTCCTCTGTGCTGATACTTTCCATTGCTTCACATCAGGCGCACCATGCTGTCCATAACAGGCACCTGTGGGCAATGCTGGGCCAGGCACTGGCATCTCTGCCTGATTCAGAGGCTACCTGGCAAGCCATAGCCCTCTCTGCTTTAGGTCTGGAGCTGGCAAAGCACCAGTGAAGGGCATCTTACGACACCAATGAGGTCGCTTCACGACTTGCAGGGACAGCGATCTGCATTAGGCAGACGGCGTGGCTTTGCCTTTCGAGGTTGTCACTCTTGGCCTGCTTACAGTAATGGCCTCCTCCTTCCAGAGGACCCGTCTTTTCTCCCGCAGGGCCAGTCGGGAACTGCAGGGGGGCTCCTTCCTTCCTTCCCACAGGGGACATTGCCTCGCCCTGATCAGTCCCAGGCCTAACTGGCTGGTGGAGGGTCTCCCTCATTGGGGGCTGAGGGATGCTATTCTCTCAGGGAAATACTGGGCCCTCTTCGGGGGGGGGCTCAGTACTTACCCACAAGTGATGAATGGTGAAGATTGACACAGGGAAGATATGAAAATTATGTACCTACCGTAATTCTTGATCTTCCTGTGTATCTTCACCATTCATCACTGAATCCCAACCACCTTCCCCTCACAAGGCCTCAGTCCCTGGACTGTGCCCCCTTCCTGTTCGCCCTCCTCCTCGGGGATCCAGTTAGGCTCTCCCTTCTTTCTCCTTGTGGCCTCCTTTCCCTAGGAGACGACTGAAAGGCTCTTCAGAGGAGGGCGAGTAGGACATTCTGTCTAGCCCAGTTTTGGGGGGGGACTTCTGATGGGCCCCTCATCCTGGGTAGGATCTCTTGGGATGGGGGGGCTGGGGCTGACGAGAACTCCCTCTGCTCCTTCTGTGTTATTCCTTCCTCTTCCTATCACTTCCCCTTTGGGAGGATGTCAATAGCGGATCCCCTCTTCTTCCCCCAACCCAGTGGGTTCTGGAAAACAGTAATGGGGGGAGGGGTTGGGAATCCTCTCCGATGGGTGGTTTCACCCTCAGGGGTTAGTGGCCAGAGGGAGGGACCTTCTCCATCTCCTTCAGGATTTAATAAAGACGAGTTATGCCTCAGAAACTTCCCAGGTGGTGAGCTGTTTGCCTCCCTGGAGGCTCTGCTGGTTGCCTCCCTGGAGGCTCTGCTGGTTGCAAGCTCTGTGTCCTGGGTGGACGTTGGTCCCTCCTCTCCTTTCCTCTCCCCTTGCTTTTCTCTCTCTGTCTCTCCCTCTTACTCTCTCTCTCCCTCCTCTTCCCTTTCCTGCCGTTACAGGCCATCCAGGGACTGGGGCCTTTTTGGCCCATCCCCTCCCAGATGATCCTCTGGTTGGCCTATTCCTTTTTCAGTTTATATCCTTTCCTTTTACTGTTCCTTGGGCTCCCTTGCCCTGCCTTCATTTTTCTCTAGCCTCTTTTTTCCTCTGTCTCTCCGGCGTGCAGAACTGAGGAGGAGGAGGAGCCAACGGCTGTTAGTGCCATGCAGTGCATCAGCCTCGTGGGCTGCGGCAACAGTGCCAGCTCCTCCCTCCTAGGAAAAAAAAAAAAGCTCCTGCGGGGGCTTGTCTCTGGCCAATCACCCACCAGTGATGAATGGTGAAGATGCACAGGAAGATCAAGAATTACGGTAGGTACGTAATTTTCATTTCCGCACAGAGGGACCCTCTACGAGTTCCAGGCCATGCCATTCTGCCTTTCCTCAGCCCTCCCCCCGGTCTTCACCAGATGCATAGCAGTGGTGGTAGCTTTCCTGTGGCGCTGAAGGGTCCAGGTGTACCCATTCCTGGATGACTGGCTGATTGCAGGCGCCTCCAGGGTGGTGGTGGAGCAGTCCAGGGACTTGACCCTCCAGACCTGCTTGAACCTAGGCCTCCTGGTCAATGAGGCCAAGTCAGAACTCGTTCCCTCACTGGAGAGTCACTTCATTGGGTGGAGCTCGACTCTTGTCAAGCCCAAGCCCGGCTCCCAGCAGGCAGGATGGAGGATCTTGCCTCCTTTGCCCGATCATCTCAGGTCGGGCAATTGCCCCCTGCCCGGGACTTTCGGAATCTCCTGGGGTACATGGCAGCCTGCACCAGCGTGGTCTATTGGGCCTGCGGGAGAATGCGCTCCCTGCAGTGGGGGCTGGCCCCTCACTGGTCTCAGCGCTGCAGTTACCTCGACCAGCCAGTCATGGTGACTCAGCCAATGTGTGATGCCATCCAGTGATGGCTGGTTCAAACCCCAGGAATCCCTCAGTATGCTTAACTATATCAGTAAGCCCGCTAGGTTTGACTGCCCCGGAGCCAGTGCAATGTATGTAAATCATGGAACACAAAATGGAGTGTGGAACGCATTTTAAACTCCTGCCTCTAGGTGCTGCTGTGTTCTACCACTAACAGCTTAGATTAATTTCTCCACCTGACTGATGCCCCAAAGAGCTCTCCTCAGCAACTTTGCTGCAAGTCTGTTTATTTACATTTAAAGTTGGTTTTTCATATTATTTACTTTATAATTCTGTTTCTAGTGTAGTTTAGTTTGGTTTAGTGTAGTTTTCCACTATTTTAGCGGTTCTCTCCGGTTCCTCAGCAGTTCCAGGAAACCAGGGATGCTTAGTTGTTTTTGGCATTTTTTTTTCCTTTAACTGCGTTTACCTTTAGGATTTTACCCTTTTATTTTCATATCTTTTGTTATATTTACTTCGGTTACTTTTCTCTGGAACCGAGACTTTAAAAAAAAAAAAAGTGCATATGTTTTAATCGCGGCTCCATTTTTCTTGTGGAACCAACTGCGATTTCTTCTTTACCTTTTGGGAACAGTTTTTACTGTCTGACAAAACTGGCACGTTAGAGAGACTGACAAAAAGAACGGGACCTACAGGTTTTAAAAATTGTATAAGGTGTTCCAAAAGTTTGGCCAGGGTGGACAACCACGATTTGTGTTTAAGTTGCCTGGGTCCCAGATTTTTTTTTTTTTACAAAGTCTGAGCTTTGCAGCAAATTTTGCTCTAAAACAATTAAGAAACGGGCTAAAAAGCTGGAAGCTGTGGCTTCTGTGTCCACCTCTACGTCACCAAAAACCCCTGAGGAGACCTCTGCTTTCTCTCACGGTAAACCTAAAGACAGGCCTACTAAAGAGCTAGAACTTCCAAAAAGAGGGAGTTCAAATAATGGTAAACAAAAGACCTTCTGAGCAGGCTCCAGAATCAGTTCCTGCCAAAAAGAAGCAAAAAGAGAAACCTGTCACTGCACCTCCTGCTGAAGAAGCAAAGGAGCTTCCGGCAGACAAAACCAGTATGCCCTCTGCAGAGGACATAGCCAAAGCCTCGAAGGTTCTTCAGGCTATCCAGTCTCCCGGTCCCCTGATGCGTGCCCCGGTTCCTCTCCAGAACCAGCCTCCAGTTCCCCCTGAGCAGAGACTGGTGTTTTACTATGAAGAAGAGGCAGAGGAGGAGGAGGAAGGGGAACTGATTGAACCTGGCATTTCCCCCGAGCAGCTGTTCGGTGTTCCCCTCCTCGGGGTCAGAAATACTATTTCTCTCACTTTCTTTTTGTGAGACAAATGGTCAAAACTCTTGGCCTTTCTTCCCAAGAGTCTATGGATGATGAGGAAGAGGCAGAGTTCTTGGATATGATGGGCCTGGTCCCCACTAAGAGGTTGTTGTTTCCTGTATATAAGTCCCTTAAAGCAACCCTCAAAATCTTGCAGACCCCTACTTCCACTCTGGGGGTCAACAAGAAAGTGGAAAAGAAGTATCAGCTGGACACGTCCAATGCTGACTATCTATACTCTCATCTGGACCATGAGGGAGTGGTACAAGCTGCTGCCTGTGACAAGGCAAGAGTCACACTTTCCTCTCATCCCCCTGACAAGGACTCTAGAAAATTGGATAGCATGGGGAAGAAGGGGTATTTAGCAGCTTCTCTTCTCGTAAGGCAAGCTACTTCTATGGCCTATGCTGCCCAATTTCTGAAGGCCCTCTGGACTGGCTGTGACTGACAAAGTCTCAGGGGACATCACGCCTACCTGGCAGACACTGCCAGGACGGCACTGGATGCTGCCAAGTACCAGTTTCACATGGCGATTGATGCTAATGACATAGCATCTAGGTTTATGGCCCTAGCTATCTCCATGAGGAGATTTGCCTGGCTTCGAGCCACAAACCTCACTCAGGCCATGGCCATGGATTTCCCCTGTGAAAATAACTCACTTGGTGACAAAACTGAGGCGTACGCAAAGAAGGTGAAGTACAAAACCTCCTACAGAATAATTCTGCCAAAGAAAAGGTCTCCACTTCCTACAGGGAAGGGGAGGTAGAGGTAGGGGTTACTTTCCTAGAGCTTACATTCCCATACGTATGCCTCTTGCCTAGTCCCAAACAAGGGGATACTTTAGGGGTAGTGGCAGAAGACCATCCAGACGGACTGATCCAGCACCTGCTGCCAAGGTTCAGTCCAAACAGAACCCCGATGGGTCTGCCCAGGTCGCCAGCCCATTACCAATGGGAGGCAGGCCATATCACCACAGACAAGTGAGTCTTGGAAAAGGTGAGCCAGGGTCTCTCTCTGCAGTTCAGAAGATTTCCAAGACTGCAGTCTCGCATAGGCTTCCAACCTCCATCTCCTTCAGAAAAAGATTCTCCTGGAATTGGAGGTCAGAAAGTTACTGCAGGCAAATGCAGTACAGTCAGTTCCTCCCTCACAGTGAGAAAAAGGCCTTTACTCAAAATACTTCTTCACTCGGAAGAAAAATAGGGAATGGCAACCCATCCTGGATCTCCGGGTTCTGAACAAGCATCTGTCAAAACCCAAGTTCAGGATGGTCACTCTTGCCATAGTGGTCCCGTCCCTACAGCAGGGGAACTGGTTGGGCTCTCTGGACCTGAAAGATGTCTATTTCCATATCCCAATCAGGCCCAGACACACAAAATATCTACAGTTCAGTCCGTCCTCGGGGCATTACAAGTTCTTGTCCCTTCCGTTCAGTCTCTCCTCTGCCCCCAGGGTGTTCACAAAATGCCTGGCTGTGGTGGCCGCGCACCTCAGGAGGCAAGAGATCAAAGTGTTCCCTCACCTAGATGACTGGTTGGTTGCAGGGGATTCCTGTCAGCAGTTCAGGGATTCCCTCAGGCTGACCAAGGACACCCTGGAGTCTGTGGGGTTCCTCATAAACACTCAGAAATCCCAAATAGAGCCTGTCCATTCTCTGGAGTTAATAGGGGCAGAGCTGGATGCCTTGCAAGGCAAGGCATTCCTTCCTTGTGAAAAGATAGACACCCTCCAAATCCTGGCAGATTCCTTCACCCTGGGCCAGCAGAGCATTTCCGGAGTCTCCTGGGCCATATGGTTTCCACTACAGCAGTTATTCCTGGTGCCAGATTTCAGATGAGACATTCAGTTCCACTTTAGATTCCACTGGTCCCAGAGAAGAGACCCCCTTTCCAAACTGGTGCCAGTCTCAAAACCATTGTTGCAGGCTCACGAATGGTGGAAGGAAAGAGACTACTTCAGAGAAGGAATTCTGCTCCAGCAGCAGTGCCCCACAGTGGTCCTGACAACAGATGCCTCCTTCCTGGGCTGGGGAGCACACTTCGGCAACCAGACAGTAAATGGCATCTGGTCACCCCGAGAGTCCAGACAACATATCAAGCTTCTGGAGTTGTGTTTTTTTTTTTTTTACAGTTTTATTTAGCCTCCTTGGCAGGCCGCCTGGTCGTCTGCCAACCTACCAGACTCTAGGTTGTTCAGGTACTTGTAGCGCCACACGCCCCAGCGGAACCCCAGAGCCGGCCAGGAGGCTTCATCCTTAGGTGGCCCCTGACATTTCCTCCCTTTTCTCCCCTGGTCGATTCTACTCCCGAGACCCAGGAAGCGGTGACGAATGCGCATGGAGGCGAACATGCGCACAGCAGCTCCAGTACTAGCCTCTTCTGCCCTCCCTCGGCCTAACACCGGCACTCCTTGGAGTGATGCAGCCACTGCGGCCTCCACCAGAGGGCGGCCAAGCTCTGAGGAGACCAGGTTCTCTCTCCCGAGGTGGAGGGCCGCCGACCGACAGCCACTCACATCATCTCCCTCTCCCCCCGACGACCTCTGACCACCCAGGCTTGTTCCCGAACCTGGGTCGCTGGCATAGCACAAAGTGTGGTGTCCAGCGCATCAACCCTGTGCGCTACCTGGCTGGTCAAGCTTCTGGAGTTGAGAGTGTTTTTTCTCACCTTGCAGGCATTTGCTCCCCAGATAAAGGGGTCAGTCAGTCCAGATCAAGACAGACAATACCACTTCAATGTATTAACATCAACGAAGAGGAAGGCAGAAGTTCCTCAAAGCTGTGCATAGACGTCATGAAGATTTGGGCTCTGGCCTACTCCATGGATGTGCAGCTGTCTGCAATCCGCCTTTCAGGGAGAGACGGTGTCTTAGCAGACTCTCTCAGCAGCCATATTCAGGCAGACCTTCTGGACACTGAGGTGCTGCCCTATCTGCATGCATCTCTCTGGACTGCGGGAAGAGGTAGCCAGACTCAGAGCGGAAGTAAACTGGGTCAGGAGTACCATCACCCCTATCCAGAGACCACCCAGTCCAATGCAACTGCCTCAGAGGATGCCGAGAACGAGGAGTACTTGGATGACAGTGGGCTCAGGGAGGGTTAGAGCGGTCAGGCAGAGGCACATCCCAGATCCTATTCCACTCAAGAACTCATATGCCACACTGGCAAACGGGGACAATCAAATAGAGGTACCCAGAGAGGTGGAAGGAAAGGATGTGGAGGTTAGCCAAGGAGGTGACCTCAGCTGGGAAAGCAGTGGACCCCAGAGGAGGAGGAAGCGAATCCTGGTGGGGGACTCCATCATAAGAGGGATCCAGCTATGAACACAGGAGGGGAGGACAGGGAGGTGAGGTGCCTACCAGGTGCCACGGCATGGAGGGATGGAAGGAAGATCATGGGGATCACTGGGAAGGCAAGACGGGAGAGGGAGCTGGATGTCATTATCCACCTAGGTACTAATGACCTGGCAAATGGGGAGCCAAAGGAAGTTCAGGAAGAGTTTAGGAAATTGGGAGGGGTCTCAAGCAAGTAGCTACTTCTGTCACTTTCTCGAAGTACTACCTCAGAGAGGCAAGGAGACATAGGGTGCATGCACCAGGAACTTTAACTCATGGTTGAAGAACTGGTGCTGTGAGGAAGGTTTGATTCATTGGTGACTGGGGACCCACCTGGAGGGGCGGAGGTTTGTTCAAGCCTGACGGCCTGCATCCATCCTGGAGGAATCAAGCACTCAATGGTAAGTTTAAATGCTACATTGACAAGCATTTAAACTAGCAAAGGGGGGTGGCAGGCCAGCAAGGAGATTACCTACTTGCTCACCCCCCACAGCTAGCAGTGGAACCAGTGAACCAGAGGAGTGGCTATCTCTACTGATGGCTACTCATCCTCGATGGAGGTGGGGTGGGGGGAGTGGACAGGGAACTAGTGGATGAAATGCACGAGATGGCAATGAAAGGTGAAATTCTGATGATGGGAGATTTCAGTGTGCCAGACGTGGGTTGGACCACCCAGGCAGCTGCTTCAGCCAGAAGCAGAGGCATCCTAGATTCCCTACAGGAGGCAGGACTCTGGTAGCTTGTGCTTGATCCAATCAGGGATAGGTTGATTCTGGATCTAGTGATGACTAATGGGGGGTAGAATTACAGGGCAACTCGAATCCAATGATCCCACATAGTGTGGTTCAGCATGGGGACGGGGACTCAGTCAAGTCACACTAGGTCAGAGGTTTTGGATTTCAGAAAGGCAGACTTCGCTGAAATGGGGAGAGGTATTAGAATAGCCCTGGAGAAAAAGGGAGATAGGAGGAGAGGGTGAAAGAGCAGTGGGAGCACCTAAAAGGAGCCATAGTGGAAGATACAAACCAATGCATTAGATTGGTATCAAAAGGCAAGAGAAGGAGAAAGCCACTGTGGTTCTCAAAAGAGGTGGCAGACAAAGTAAGGGCTAAAAGGGCAGGGTTCAGGAAATGTAAGGAGACCCAAAGGAAGAGGACAGTGAGGTGTACCTAGAGTGTCTAAGAGAAGTGGGGAGGGTGGTAAGGAGAACAAAGGTGTGGCCTGAGGAAGAATTGGCGCAGACAGTAAAGAAAGTGGACAAGACATTCTATAGGTACAGCAGCAAAAGAAGAAAAAACAGGGAAGGGATTGTTGGGCTCAAAGGGGAGGAAGAGGAGTGTAAGGAGGGAGACATGGATAAAGCAGAAATACTCAATAAATACTTCTGTTCAGTATTCTTGGAAGAAGGGGAAGGACAGGGACCACAGCTGAGCAACAGATGCCAAGGGGGGGGGGGTGTACAACAGTCCATTTACAGGAGAGAGAGTCCTGCAGGAGCTCTCTGAATTGAAGGTGGACAAAGCAATGGGGCCAGATGGCATACACCCGAGGATATTAAGGGAGCTGTGTCAGAAGATTGGAGGAGGGCACGTGTGGTCCCTCTACGCAAATCTAGCAGTAGGGAGGAGGCGGGGAACTATAGGCTGACCAGCTTCACCTCCGTAGTGGGGAAGATCATGGAGTCACTGCTTAAAGAAAGAATAGTGGGACATCTGGAAGCCGTCAGTACCCAGGATCCTAGGCAGTATGGTTTCACAGTGGGTAGGTCATGTCATACTAATCTGACAGATTTCTTTGACTGGGTGACGTAGGATGTAAATCGGATGGGGGGGGCAGTGGACATTGCCTACCTCGATTTCAGCAAAGCCTTCAACACCATCCCACATAAGAGGCTGGTTGTTCATGTTTCCCTGCTTGTACCTGTTGGAAAATGTATAATACAATTTGGTAAATTAACGAAAAAAAAAGATGGGTATTCTGGGCATGGTAGACAAGGTGGTAAACTGGGTTAGGAACTGGCTAACAGACAGGAGGCAGAGGGTGGTGGTAAATGGAGTACAATATGGGGAGAAGGAGGTGACCAGCGGGGTACCTCAGAAATCAGTCCTTGGGCCAGTCCTGTTCGATGTCTTCATTAGTGACATTGCAGAGGGGCTGGAAGGAAAGGTCTGCCTGTTTGCAGATGACAACAAGATCTGTAACAAGGTGGATACTCCAGAAGGGGTGGAGAAAATGAGGAAGGACCTGGGGAAGCGTGAGAAATGGTCTGACTAGTGGCAACTGAGGTTTAATTCAAAGAAGTGCAAAATTATGGACCTGGGGCATAGAAATCTAAACCTTGAAGAGCTTCAGG
Organism: Neoceratodus forsteri; assembly: GCA_016271365.2. NCBI lineage: Eukaryota > Metazoa > Chordata > Ceratodontiformes > Ceratodontidae > Neoceratodus > Neoceratodus forsteri. The sequence goes on from CM028137.1 coordinate 361,767,438, forward strand.
ATGGGGGGGGGGGTTGCTGACAGTCACCAAGGAAGAAAGGGACCTGGGGGTTATTTCAGATGACCTGAAAATGTCAAAGCAGAGTACAAGGGCAGCAGGGAAGGTCAGTGGCATGCTGGGGTGCATAGGCAGTGGTGTCACCAGCAGAAGATGCGAGGTACTGATGCCATTATATAAAACCCTGGTCAGGCCTCACCTGGGGTACTGTGTGGAGTTTTGGAGGCCGCACCTTCATAAGCTGGAGACAGTCCAGAGAAGGGCGATTGGAAGTAATTCTTCACGGAGAGTGTGGTGGATGCATGGAATGGTCTGCCACAGGAGGTAGTGGGAGCAAGCATCGTGATTGGATTTAAACATGCATGGGACAGGCATAGAGGTAAAGCAGAGGGAGGGAGGGTCAGAAGCTGTAATCAAGTTCAGGGTTTACGGGCAGACTAGATGGGCCTAGCAGTCCTTATCTGCCAACAATTTCTATGTTTTCTATGTTTCTACAAAGCAGTGTGCAAAAGATGGAGATTAGCACCCAAAAGGTGGATAGGCAGAAACTATTAGGATATTTTTAGTCTTTTAATAGGGTAGGATAGGTCAGTTCAGATAGGCCTTGTTGCCCCTGGGCTCCTAATTGAATCTTAGTTGTTGAATGTAGAACACAGCAGCACCTAAAGGCAGGAGTTTGAAATGCATTCCACATTCTATTTTGTTTTCCATGATTTATATGCATTCCACTGGCTCCGGGGCAGTCAAACCGAGTGGACTTACTGCTGTAGTTAAGCATATTGAGGGAATTCCCTGGAAGAAACAATATTATTACGGTAAGTCATTTTTTCTTCCAGACCACCTTCAGGAAGGAGTCCTGTTTGTGCACCCGGAGTCAACAGTCACTCTCACGACCGATGCCTCTCTGATGGGCGGGGGTGCCCACCTAGGGGACCACAGAGTCCATGGACTCTGGACCCCCGAGGAGTCCCAATGTCATGTCAACCTGCTGGAGCTTCAGGCAGTGCATCTGGCACTGACTGCTTCATTCCATACCTTCGGGGTCAGGTCCAGACAGGCAGTACGATGACCATGTACTACCTCAGCAAGCAGGGCGGGATGCATTCCCTCCCATTGTGCCAGGAAGCTCTTCGCATCTGGACCCTCATTTGCAGACTGGACACTGACCTTCTGGTGATTTATGTGGCCGGCGTGTCCAACCAGCTGGCAGATGCCCTCGACTGAGTGGGTGAGGCGTCCCATGAGTGCTTCCTTCACCTGGAGGTAGTGAATCACCTGTTCTTCCAGTGGGGCACCTCCCATGGGTGGACCCGTTTGCCTCCCTGGAGAATGCAAAGCTGAGGCTGTTTTGTGCTCACCCTCCTCAGTGGTGAATGCTGCTAGGGGATGCCTTCGTGAGGCCCTGGATCCTGGGCCTCATGTCTGCCTTCCCTTCCTTTCCTCTGATCCACAGGGTGTTCCTCAAAGCTCGAAGGGACAAGGCGCGGATGATCCTGGTGCTTCCGGATTGGTCCCCCCAGTTTTGGTACCCCGTTCTCCTCGGCATCAGCAGCAGGCCTCCGTAGCGTCTGCCACTTTGCTCAGACCTGCTGTCGTATTCTCAGGGGAAGATCCTCCACCCAGACCTTCAGTCGCTGCACCTGACAGCCTGATTCTGGAATGGCTAGAGTTCTAGGGTCTCTCCAACGAGGCTATCCATGTGGTTGAGGCCTCTCGGGAGGAGTCCACTCATCGATGCTATGCCTTTAAATGGCAGAAGTTTTCCATTTGGTGCCAAGGCATGGAGCTTGACCCCCTGTCCTTCCCCATGGCTAGCATCCTCGATTGCCTGTGGTCCCTCTGTCAGTTAGGGCTTTGGTCGACAACCCTCAGGGTGCACCTGGCAGCTATCTCTGCATACCGGATGCAGGCTGGTATGTAGATGGTGGCACAGAAGAAAGTGGTCGGACATTTCTTCAAAGGTCTTCAGCACATTTCGCCTCCAGTGCATGAACCACCACCACCTTGTTGCTGGTGTTGGTGATGCTCATGGGCAAGCCATTTGAACCCGTGCACAAGTGTGAGATGTTACACTATGACAAGGTTGAGTAAGGCCCGTTCCGTTTGTTGTACAGAAAGAGTTGAACACAAGGATCTGTCTTTATCTTCCTGGACTTAGTCTTTCTCATTGATTCATGCTGCGGGGACTACGCCGGAGGCACCAGGACCCAGTAGGAGCCAAAAATGTTCAGGAGGGTCGGCGCAGAGGTAGGATCACGCATGCGTGGCACCGCAAGACTGGCTCACGCCTGGGTAGGCTATCTTGGCATCACCCTCCAACCGCCTCAGTTCCTTTTTTCCCCCGCCATTGAATGCGCTTCAGTGACGATGACGCTCGCCCGCCAGGAGTCATATCTTCACATCTATACGACAATAGCTATAGTCATTCAGTGTTCGATTAATATTAGTAGTTCTGGTGTTATTTATTATTTTTGGAAAAAAAAAATAGTTTTAAGAAATACATTTTCTCGGCCTGTCATCAACGGAGGCGACCATGGATGGTATCGGTGATGGTAGGGAGACTTAACTTGAAAGCTGTCCTGGCAGTGGGGCTGTGTCTGGTCCACTGCGCCTCTGGTGGGAGGGTCAGAGCATGGACAGTCCAGTGCTCGGGGGAGGGGATAGTCCTCCCGTAAGCACAAAAAGAAGCTGGCCTGTTCCCGACATTGGTCGGGGACCTGGCGTTGCTCGAACTCTTCTCCTTCTCATCGGAAGAAGAAGAGATGGTACCACTCAAGGTTGCCCTCTGGTAGATCTGTTGGGGAATCCTCAGTAGCAGACAGTGGTAGACGCACCCCAACCCCTCTGGGATTTCCGGTGGTCTCTGTTCTTAGCAGCTGGGCTTCTTGACACCGGAGCCCTTTTCTGTCCTCTTGCGGGGTTTCCGGTGGGCAGTTTCACCGTTGGGCCGCTCTTATGGAGCAGTGAGTACAGCGTCTGTCTAGAGTGTCCTTACCAGTGGACCTGGTTCCAGGGCCTTTGGGTCTTGGTGCCACTGAACCACAGTCGGGGTCTTCTGGATAGGGAGTGCGGTCGGTGCCAGCAATGGACTTTCTTCCCTCACTGGTACCGGCGCCTCCCGACACTGGCTCCACATGCCTCTCCCCCACATTTTTCTTCCCCGCAGTGGCTGGCACAGGTACCTCCTTCCTCCTCTTTCTAGGTATGGCAGTTCGTCAGGGCCTCTTGTGGTGGGGAGATCCTCTGTGGTGCGTGCGGCGCTGGGTTTTTTCGATGTGGCGCCAGGTTCTTCAGTGATGTGTGTGGTGCCAGGGTCTTCCACGCCAATAGTGGTCCCAGTATTGCCCATTTATTCCATGCCTAGGCCGGGCTTTGGCCTGGCTGGGCTGACTCGGGATTTCTCTGGGGTAGAGGTGGAACTTGATGAGTCTGATCCCGACTTGATTTTGTGTGATGACTGTCAGGATGACTCATTATTAGGCTTACATGGGAAACTCTCTGATACATTGGAGACCCCTGTCGAGGACCTTTTCTTCTAGTCCCTCCTCAAGAACGTGAATTCAACACTGGCTCCGCAGACTTCATCTGTGGACCCAGGCAAGCTTTTGCGCCTCGAGTGCCTTCATATTCCTAACATTCCTGTGTGCCTTATGCCTCCTATACCTCCTTCCTTTGAGACTGTGTCACAGGCAGTGTGGGAGAGGCCGGCTCTGATTCCTTCCAAGACCCTTCTTGGCTTCACAACCTATCGCAGATGCTTTGGTTGTGCTGGCAGAAAACAACAAAGCTGTTTTCCCTCAGGAAACTTCAGCATGTCCTATCAATAAGGAGTCTCATAAAATTTATACTTTGGGGAAACAGGCTTTCCCTGCCGCAGCTTTGGCCATACGTATTGCCAGTTAGGGGAATTTCTCCCAATATGAATGTATTCTGTGGAATTCATTTAAGTCTGTGGTCGAGAGCCTCCCAGAATCTGACACTACCATGGAACTTCTGCAGACCATCACCAGAGGCATTGAGTCCAGTAGTCATCATCTGAAGGCTTCTATGGATGCCTATGACACTGCAGCAAGGGTGGTCACCACTGGAATCTGCATCAGGCGACACTCCTGGCTTACAACATCAGTTTTCACCTGATGCTCAGCAGCAGGTAATCAATTTCTTCTTTGATGGTGCTTATCTGTTTGGCCCCCAAGTTGAACAAGCACTAGAGGCCACTCAGAAAACCAGGACTGCCATTAAAACAGCCAGCCTGACTCCTTCTGCTCCATTGCGGGGTGGGAACTGTTGACAGTTCTGTAACGGGCAGTCCTTTCAAGGTAGAGACCAAGGAGTCTTTAACAGAAATCAGACTCCTTAGCCACAAAAGAAAATGCAGCAAAAGGCACAAGGCCTGAAAGCGTCCAGTGCCACCCTCTGAAAGTCCAACCCCAATCTCCTCTCAGCTGCCTGAGGGGAGCGCTTCGGAGACAGTGGGAAGGTCGTCTGACTCTGTTTTACACCTAGTGGAAGTCAGTCACCTCAGACAAGTGGGTCCTCTGTATTGTTCGGGAGGGTTATTCTCTAAGTTTTGCAGAACTCCCCCCAGACCTTCACCCAAGTGGCAGTACAGCCTGTCTGCTGCGCAGTCAGACCTTCTCACTTCCAAAATACAGGGCCTTCTCAGGAACAGGGCAGTAGAAGTTGTTCTCTGGGCAGAAAGGAAAATGGGTTTCTAATCCTACTACTTTCTAGTTCGAAAAAAGACAGGTGGCATGTGCCCGATTCTCGACCTCAGAAAATTAAACAAATACCTGTTCAGGGAGAAGTTCAAGATAATCTCCCTAGGAACTCTACTTCCACTAATCCATCAGTACAACTGACTGGCATCCCTGGATATGCAGGATGCCTACCAGCATGTTCTGATACACACAGGTCACCACAAGTATCTCCGCTTTGTGGCCCTGGGTCAACACTACCAGTTCAGAGTCCTGCCCTTTGGGCTGTCTTCAGTGGCTCAAGTCTTTACAAAAAGTTTTGCAGTTCTCGCGGCGCACTTCAGAAAACTGCGTTCAAGTCTTCCCTTACCTGGATGATTGTCTCCTAGCAAGCTCATCCAGACAGGAGACACAGGAAGCAATCACCACGGCTTCTCAGTTCCTCACATCCATGGGAGTTGTACTGAATCTGAAAAAATCCCAGCTTCAACCCTCCCAGCAACTCCTCTTCATAGGAGCCTTCCTAGATACCTCCAGGCAAGGGCTTTCCTTCCAGAGGACAGGAGGAGCGACATTCTCCAGATGGCTCATTTCATCAGGCAGAACAACTCTGTTCGAGCTCTTTCAGTTTAGCGGATGTTAGGCCTCATGGCATCGTCTGTGTTCACAGTGGCTCTAGCCCATCTACTCATGAGAACCACACAATGGATGCTGGGCACACAGTGGTCACTGACTACACATCTGCAGTCCTTCCACATAAAAGTGACAGAGCCTCTGATAAGATCACTTGCATGGTGAGTTCAAAAGGACAAACTCCTTCAGGGTCTACCCTTTACCCCACTGGGCTCTCAGATCATGATCGCCATGGATGCCTGTCTGATCGGGTGGGGAGCTCACTGCCAGGATCTCCACACCTAGGGTGTATGGAGCCGGGAGGAATCTCATATACACATAAATGTTCTAGAGATGAGAGCTGTCCTCTATGCTATCCAAGCCTTGAAGGATGCCCTCTGCCGCAAGGTAATTCTCCTTCAGATGGACAAGAAGGCTGTGATGTACTACGTCAACAAGCAGGGTGGAGAGCACACGCCTGCCCTCTGTGCAGGGAGGCCATGAGGGTATGAGAGAGGTGTCTCGAACACGATGCTCTGATTCAGGCACTGTACCTGCCAGGCAGTGAGAACAACCTAGCAGATCGCCTCAGCAGGATGGAGGGGTATCCACACGAATGGTCGCTCGCACCAGACGTCATGCGATCGATATTTGATGAGTGGGGCAGTGCAGACCTGGACCTTTTTGCATTCCCCACTCAATGCAAAACTGCCTCTGTTCTGCTCCAGAAATCCAGAACCTGGTGTTTTCTGTCAGGATGCATTCAGGCTGCAGTGGACAAGATGTTTTCTGTACGCATTTCTTCCTCCACTGTTAGTTCAGAGGGTGCTGCTCAGACTGGAGGCAAAAGGGGGCAGAATAATTCCAATTGCCCCATACTGGCCTCGGCAGATATGATTTCCATTGATCAACAGGTTGTTGGAAGTCCTACCAAGGCAACTGCTGTCATGAACGGACCTGACCCAGGGACCCCTGGACCACCCCAACCTGCGATCCTTTCATCTTCATGCCTGGCTCCTGAGCGGATAAAAGTGGGCAGGCACAAAGTTTCTCAGAGAATCTTGGAGATCCTCTTGGTAGCACTTGAGCCCTCCACCAGAAAGACTTACACGGCAAAATGAAAGTGCTTCTCGATTTGATGTGCCAAGTCCTATCTGGGCCCCTTCCATTGGCCTCCAAATAAGGTGTTGGAGTACCTCTTAGACCTGTCAAATGCAGGGCTGCAGTGCTCAACAGTGAAGGTACACCTCTGCGCAGTTTCTGCCTATGATGATCCAGTACAGAACATAACACTGGCTCAGTTGCCACTAGTCAAGAGGTTCCTCAGGGGCATCCTACACACTAGACCCCCAGTCAGGAGACCGGTAGCCATGTGGAATATTAACCTTGTGCTAGACATGCTCACTTGTAATCCTTCTGTGCCTTTAGCCACCTGTGATTTTAAGTTTCTGACCTGGAAGGCTGCCTTCCTGGTGGCCATCACTTCCGCTTGCAGGGTCTCTGAAATACATGCCTTGACCACAGACCCTCTGTATACTGTCTTTCACAAGGGCAAGTTGGTACTTCGTACTCGCCCTAAATTCCTGCCCAAGATGGTTTCAGAATTTCATCTCAGTCAACCCTTGGTTCTCACCACTTATGTTTTTTAACTTCCAGAATGAAGGGGAATGCACCCTTCACTCTCTGGATGTCAAGAGGGCACTATGATTTTACATCATAGAACAGGGGAGATTTGTAAAACCAAACAACTCTTTGTAAAGTTCAGCTGGGCCAGCCTATTGCTATTAGATGCATTTCTGCTTGGATAGTGGCATGCCTTCACCATTGCTACGCTATAGCACAAGTGAAGTTGGAAGGCCGGGTTTATGCCCACTCTACCAGAGTGGTCATGGCATCCCTGGCAGAGATTCGTAACGTGCCCATTGCAGATATTTGCAAAGCGACTCCTTGGAGCTCAGTGCATACCTTTGTGAAGAACCACGTTCTGGATGTTCATGCCAGACAGCACACTTCCTTTGCCAAAACAGTCCTTAATGGACTTCTGCCCTGAGTGAGCTCCATCGCCTGCTGCCCTGCTCAGGGGATTGGTTTTTAGCTTGATACTCTCCCAGCAGTATGATTAAATGGTGCAGACTTTAAGTCCAGTAAGATATGGAAATTACGTACCTACCATAATTCTTGATCTTCTTTGACAAGTCTTCACCATTCATTCATATGCCCACCCCACCATCCCCCAAGCTCACTCATTCTGTTTCTGGTCTTCACTCCCTCATGTGTTGTGCTGTGAAGACTTTTCTTGATCCTTCTTACACAGGTCAACCATGCTATCTTATGACCGGATTAGGTTAGGTGTTCCTAAATTTAGTTTATGCTGCACCTTCTCGGTCAGAAAGTACTGAGGCGGTTGGAGGGTCGACGCTGTGATAGCCTACACAGGCAGGAGCCAGTCTCGTGGTGCAGCACATGCATGTTCCTACCTTGGCGCTGACCCTCTTGAAGATTTTGGTTCCCACTGGGTCCTAGCCCCTACGGCGTAATCCCAGCAGCATGAATGAATGGTGAAGACTTGTACAAGAAGATCAAGAATTACAGTAGGTACATAATTTCCATTTCTCTCCTTTTCGGTCTTGTCTGTATGCTTACACAACCAAATGTTCCCGTGAGACCTAGGAACTGATCACTCTGATGGTCTCGCGATTTTCCACCTCTCACTATCTCTCTACCTTCACTTGCTGTTTCTGTCTTTTCTTCCCCCTTGCATATCTGCGGTTATAAAATACATGTGAATCTTTCTGTGAAACTGTAAGTGATACTAGGATCCCTTTGTTTGAAACTGTGCGTAGTTATACTGTTGAAATGATTGCAAAAAGCTATTTGGAATTTAGGGGGTTAACCTGAGATGCAGTTTGAGCTCCTCTCAGGCTTGCTTGCAAACTCTTTGCAGAGCTGTCAGCAGGAGCCCAGCTTGGGGCACTGTTCTAGTTGCAAGCCTGCTCCGCAAAGAAATTGACAAGCACATTTTGTGAAAAAATAGGATATCTCCTTAACAAGTTCCCAGGCAAATATTTATAAAAAAAAAAGGGCAGCAATGCTTTTGCTAGAGAGAGAGAGAGACTGAAACCTGAAATTAGAGATACCATCAAATGAAGGACTTTGTTTTCTGTTTGTACTGCCTTTGGAAAAAGTTACACTGAGCAATTTTTATTTGCAAGTGTTGTAACTGCTCCTGGTTTTTCTGTGCTTCCTGACCTGTGCCTTGATGACAGATGGTGTCAACCTAAGTGGGATTTACACCGTGCATAAGTCAGGAGTTTTGTGCATGGGTACTAGACCTGGTACCAGGGATGCATAGAAGAAAGGTATGGATTCTGCAGCAGTAAGTCCAGGAGTGATTACCAAATGGCAGCCTAACTAGCAGAGACAGAAGTCCAAGCTGTGACTGAACATCCAGCACCAGTGATGAAGAAAAAACAAGACGGAGAAACAAAGAAGAGAGGAGATGCAGCAGAGAGAAAAAGAGATTCAATGTTTTGAGGCACAGAGAAAAGAAGAAATGCAGGAACCTGAGAAGTAGGGAAAAGAAATGCAGCGACAGGAGCAGCAAAGAAAAGAGATGCAGCAACAGGAGCAGTGATGGCTGGATGCCTTGCAGTCTATCTGAGGATCTGGCACAGGCCCACCAGAGCAACTAGACACAGACAACTTGAAAGACATTAAACTTACAAATTTGTGTCCCTCGGATGATATCGAAGCATATCTGACAACTTTTGAAAGAGTTGCCACAGCCTGCCAATGGCCAAAGCAGCAATGGGCAATCAGGCTGGTACCTTACCTGACTGGTAAAGCCCAACTTGCCTACAGAAATATAGACACTGCATAGTCAGAAAACTATGACTTGGTGAAGAGAAATCATGAAAAGATACGACATCTCAGGAGAGACCTAGAGGCAAGAATTTTGGTCCCTGAAATATCACAAAGTCGATAATCCTCGAGAAGCCTTCACCCGACTCAGAATTCCTTATTAAATGACTACAACCAGAGGGCATAACAGTCACCCAGATCATCGACACACTTGCAGTGGAGCAGGTCAGCATCCTGCCTACAGATGTGCAGCTTTGGGTAAAAGGACACTGACCAGAAAGTGGGGGGAAAAGGCTGATCATACTTCAAGGGGACTCTTGCAGTAGGCAACACAGTTAGGATTTCAGTGCCAGGACCACAGCCTATAACAGGAGAACTGCCCCCTGATGGCACGCCAACATCTGCCAATGGTACAAAAGGGGCAGTCACCTGTGCCGCCCTCAGTTCTTTTCCCGCCATCGACTTGTGCGCATCGGACCTAGTGGAATATTGCTCCAGTCGATCGCAATTCCTTAGCATTATTTTGCCCTTCTTTTATTTTTCTGTGGAGTATTTAGTCATCTGTTACTCATCTGCATGTTGTCTCAGACTTCTATTAGGATTCCCACAAATCCAAATGTTCCTGTGGCAAGCAGATTCCTGAAAAGGACCTCCATTCCTCCTGTGTCCTCTGTTCAGGCCCGGACCATGGCACCGAATCTTGCCAAGCCAGCCAGAACTTTAATCAAGTCACCAGAAAAAGTTGCAGGAAGGTCTTGAGGCCCATCTTCTTTAACAGAAATTGGCCACCATGGAGAAACAGCTGCAGGCACAGAGTGCTGCTTCGGAGACCTCTTTGGAGGCTCCTCTTCCTTCAAAAAGAAGCACAAAAAGCATTGGGACCAGAAGCGGTCCACTTTGGAGCCACGGCCACCCTCTGGGGCCACGGCCCATACAGAGTGTTCCCCTCCAGGGGGTTGATTCTGATTACCACTGCAGCCTTGTTCCCTTCGAGGCTGTGCCCCCCCACCATTACTGCCATGGTGGGTGTCGCCTCTGCGGGTTCAGTGGACTCTTCCATCGTCCCAACTCCCCTGATCCTCAGACCCTTCCATCCTCAAGGTCCTCAGCCAGGTGGCCCAGCTGGTTCTCTGGACGTCAGTTCCTCCAGACCGACGCCAGCTGTCACCCGTTCCCTCAGAGCCGCAGCCTTCGCCCATGGAGTCTCCCTCCTGGGCATCTCAGGATCCTCAGCTGCCACCGGTGGTCCCAGTTCCGAGGTCCCCCACCAGGTGCCGGCAGGGCTGCTGTCGGCCAATCCTCCTATCTCAGATCTGGCACCAGATCACCCTCTGCTGGGTTTCTCCAGTCCTTCCACGGGCCAGGCCCCCCCACCCCCGGCTCGGCCGCATCAGGGTCTTCTTTCAGATCCCCTGGCCAGGCCTGTAGAATTGGAACCTTCAGGGTATTCGCCTGGCCAGCCGCCACCTCAAGGTGTGAGATCTTGCAGCTCTTTGGGGCCCCCTGCAGGTCTCTCTTTAGACTTACCCCGGGCTTCACACCGGGTTCTTCCAGCCTGTCGTCGAACCCTTCTTGTGGTCTTACAACTTTCTACCAGGAATGTACCTGTCTTCCAGACGCTGTCCGACTACAGCATACTCCTTAACACTTGTTGAGTGTCAAGCTCAGTGTCAGGCCTTGGCCCAAATGGCGCTGACGTTGGTGCCCTCACCATCTTGGGCTTCCCCTTCACTATCTTGGGAAGCCCCCCTCCCTTCAATGGGGGATCTTCCTGTTGCTGGGACAGTTGCTCGCTCCACCCTGTTGTCATCACAGCAGTGCTCTTCGTAATCCACCTGTTCAGTGCATGTTACCTCTGATTCCTTGGAGCCTCCAGGTTCCCCTCCTCAATCACCTCTCTGAGGTGTGGGTCAGGGGCACTCTTAAGTCCCCTCCAGAGGACCCTTCGTTCTTACAGGTCATGAAGCTTATACTGGTCTCTCAAGGCTGGTGCACCGGGGAGCAGGATTCCTCCCCCAATGTCGCCGATTGGTGGAACATCTATGCCTCCCTGAGGTCTCGTCCATGGTAATCCCTCTGGTGGTGGTTCCCCATGACAACATAGCTTCTACCGTGTGGCAGCAGCCCGGCTTCCAGTCCCACACATCAGGAAGAGGACCGACATGCCGTGCCCTGGATGAGGCCATTATGACTCCCACCTCAAGCTGACCCTTTCATTTGTTGAAGGTGCTTGACACAGCCGCAGGGTCCGAGCGTCAGAGTGAAGTTCCTCCGGACAGGGAGTACAAGCAGCTTGACACCCTGAGGAGGAAGATCTATGCTTCCTCTACTTTGACCTTGCACGCCCAGAATTATCTGGGACACATGATGATGTAGCAACAGTCTCTGTCGGACCAAACAGGAGACGTGCTTTGTACCTTACCTGATTCCCCTGCTAAGTCTCAGCTTGAGCAGATAATGGCTTCATCCTCCAGTGTGCGATTCCATGTTCTCCGCACTTCCTATGATACAGTGGACGTCTCAGCTCAGTGCATGGCGGCGGCCATGTGCCTCCGGCGCCACACCTGGATTTTCCTTTTTGATTTTGCCCCTAGCATCCAGGCCTCCATCCTGGGGTCCTTCCCTTTTTATGGAGGACGTGCATGATTTGCTCGCCTCCTTACAGGTGTCCAGCATGGCCCTCCATTCTTCAGCTCATGGCCAGCAGGGCAGGGTTCATCACACTGCCTCACATCATCCAACACGGCGACATCATCACCAGCATTCCTCTGGGTCTCAGGGCAAGTGCCTTCTTCTGCGGTGGCTCCAGCCCTCAAAACCCACAGGGTAGAGGTGGCGGCAGCCTCTGAGCCATCTAACCCCTTTTGACATTCAGGTCCCCCCCCCCCCAAGCCGGGAGAGTGGAGGGGCAAGCAGGGGGCAACCAGTTTGTCACTCTCCTTTAGTCAGTGCATTCAGCAGTTCCTTTTGTCTTGTCCAGAGATGTCTTAGATGGCTCTGTCCAGGGCCTGTGGCCTGCCTTTGTCACCTTATGGTGGCACTTCTTTCTCTTTCCTCCAGGTTCCTGATCTCCCTGTAGGGCTTGGGGTCTAGGTCTTCCCATATCCCCTTTCTCCAGATGGGCCATCCCTTTTCCCCCGTATTTTGTTCGTGACTCAGAATTTGCTGTTTCCCTGGGCCAGGCGCCTTCCTCTTCCAGCTGGCCCCTCTTTTTTTCTGGCCATTCAAGCCTCCCTCCTTGGAGTCCCTCCTGGGTCTCTGCCGGATGGCTTGGACAACCACTTCTCATTTTGGCTGTCCCTGATGTCCTTTGGGGGTCTGTTGCTCGCTGAGTGGCCCAGTTCTTACCTTTATAAGTCTCCTTAATTTCGGGGCTGATCTGCTTCATGTTGGGTCTACGAATCCTTCCCTTGGGTGGCTGGATTTCGGTTTCACCTTCCTCCTTCCTAGAGTTTCTCTGCCCTGGTCGTTACATGCAGGGTTTCAGCTGGGGTCCCTTAAGTTCCACCGGTACTTGGGGAAGCGTCAGGTCCTAATCATCTGATGTCAGTCACCCTAGGGATGGAGTCAGCCCTTTCCAGCAGATGGGATCCCTTCCTACAAGGTTTCTGATTCCAGACTAAGCCTTTCAGGACCACTTCGACTGCAGATAGGGGGCCGCCGTGGATCTCTTATTCTCCACTCCAGCTCTCCTTTTTCTCTACCCCCCCGGCAGTGTCTATTTCCAACTCAGACATAGGTGGGCTTTTGGGTCTCTGTTTCTGTCAGTGCAGTGCCCCCTGTTTCCTTCCTCTGCCCCCTCTCACTTTTCCTATTGGCTGACTGCTGTGGTTAGCGCCTTTCCGACCATGGCCTCCAACACTGGCCCTCTGTGCACCCAGTATTTTGGGTGCTGGCCTTCAGTCCCCTTTCTAAGGGCAAGCTTCCACCTCCAGGGGAAGGGTCAGCTGCCAGACGGCCCATTTCTAGGGTTCTTTCCTTAGGGGTAGTGCCACCCCCGGACCAACAGCTGCCCTGCTGGGCCTCTGCTCTTTAGTTCCTGGTCCTGGGTTTAAAAAAAGAAAAGCAGAAAGGGAGGTGTGGGACAGAAAGGAGATATCCCAGATTGTTTTCTTGGGCATGAGAGCAAGGAGCTGCAGAGTAGAAGAGTAGGGGTCTTCAGTGGGCGCTTGTTTTCATCCCACTCCCCCAGGCCCCCCATCACAGCTGTTTGACTGTTTGGGCCTCTTTCTTTCTGGCCCTGGCCTCCTATATGGCTTCCGTAAGAGAGGATGGCCTTGCTGTCTCTCTGACCCCTGGATTTCTCCATTTCCTCCCTCTCAGTGAGTCTTTTTCTGTTTGGGACTCTTCCTTCATCTGGCAGGCAGGCATTCATGCCTTGGCCGGATGCCTTTTTTCTGGGTTCCTCCCGGCATTCCGCCTAGGAGACTTTGACCTCAGTCAGCAAGATTGTCGACATTAACCCCTCTTACGCTCCAGGGTAGAGAGGGGAAGTGTCGCTTCCTCTTTTGCCATCCAGGAGATCTCCTCCTCGGTGATGGCTACCTTCCCCTGTCACTGGGTGCACATTCTAGGGTCTCCTTTCTCAGGAGCCCTTTGGCCCTTGGAGATCCCTCTCTTAGAGAGGATCTCCTCCTAACTTGCCAAGCCCCAGGGTCTTTTCCCCTCTGGCACTCTACCTTCGGGGTCTTGTTCTAGTTCCCCTTTCCCAGCCCAGGCCGAGGCTCCACACCCTCCCCCCCGATCCGGGATTTCCTTCCTGGTGTTTTGTTCCAGGGCCTTTCTTTCTGAGAGGTGGGCCTGTGTGTTCCTGCCATACCAGGCTCCTTTCGAGGACCTTTTTGCCATGCAGACTCCCCATTTGGGTAGTCTGTCTCTCTGTCCCCTTCCCTATGCTCTCTGCTGGGAGTCCATGGGGTCCCCACGTTGCTCTAGTCTCGGGGTTAGTTTTAAATGGTATGGCCCCTGAACAGCGACATTTCGACAGCAACATACGTTGATGTCGACACCAGCACCATGTCACCGTAGAATGCCGCTGGGACCAGGCAACCCCTTCCCCCGACCTGCACCCCCTCCGCAGTGCTCTGACCTGGAGTTAGAATCCTAAAGTACAGGGGTGCAGGGCAGAGCCCCTGTGTGGAGGATTCGGAGGTGAAGCCCCAAAAAAAACACACCATTAGTGCGGCTCCATGCCGACTGCAAATTGCTATCGCCATGGAGCTGATAGATATGATGCCAGTCGATGGTTTTTCTTGTCGAACCGACGTCATAGAGCCATTTTTAATCCCCTTCTACTCCTTGTTTTTTTCTGCCTCCTTTTTGGGTCTCTTTCTGAATTCCCTTTTGAGAGTCCAGATGCATGCCTGGCTGACCTCGAGTTCTTCTGCTGGGGTCTTCTCCTTTTCAGCCCTTTAGGGGCTTTTTCCCCTCTCTTGCTCTTAGGCAAGGTGTGCAGGGGATACACGTCTGGTACCAAGAGCTGCATCTGGGCCTTATATTTGGCTCTTTAGCTTCCTCTCCCCGAGGTGTTATTTGTCCTTCGGGCACTGCTTGGGACTCTGTCCTAATAGTGTTGTCTACTGCAAGAGCCCCCTTGAAGTAAGATAGTACAGTTACGTAAGATCTTACTGTAACAGTAGACCTTCGAAAGGAGCTCTTGCGATAATCAGGTTTTCCCTCCCTCCATTCCCCTGCTCTCTTTCTCCATCTCGGCCTTTCTTTGGTTTCAGGTGGTCTCTCTCTCTCTCTCTCTCTCCCCCCCCTCTCCTTTTGGACCATCTTACAAGTCTCTGACGGGAGAACTGAGGTGGGGGGGACCACCCCTTTTGCACCATGGGCTGACGTCAGTGTGCCAACGTTGGGGCATTCCCCCTGTTATAGACCGCTAACTCAAAGTTTTCCATGTGGTCCTACAGCTATGTCCTAATGGTGCTGCCTACTGCAGAGCTACTGTTACGGCAAGTTCTTACGAACTATACTTTTCTTTGGCTGAAGACTGCCAGATGGCCATATAGATGACACAGCAGCGAGGTAACAGCCAAGCATTGGTAAGACCCTAGATTCGGGAAGTAGACAGTCCTTGGTGCATGTTGACATGCTGGGAAAACTCTTGTGCAAAAGGACCAGGTACTGGTGTCAGCTGCGTCCATGGGAACACTCAGTACTATTCTGCCACCCAAGTGACTCTGAATATTAATAGGATGTCACTCCAAATTAATGTGGGGGTGGTACCTACGTTACCTGTACCTGTGATTATTGGAAATGACTTTCCAGGATTTAGTGAGTTAATCACAGAGGGAGCAAAACCTGCAGTTTCAGCAGCTGTGATGACAAGAACTCGGGCAAAGAAAATCTCAGAGGGTGGGGGCACTTTTCCTTTCAGTGATTTTTGATTTGGACTTGTTTGAGCATAGCTCCAAGATCTGGAAGTCCAGGAAAGAAACAAGATGCCTGAAGAAACAGTGGCAACAAAATACTGATGGACATAAAGGGTTAACATATGAAAATGCTGAAACTAAACTGATAACTGATTGTGATTTTGTTCCAGAGCAAATGAACTATGCTTTTCTCCAAGGTTATTTTAAACAGTTGGGGGTGAAACAAAAACAGGGTGAACCAATGTTTAAAAAATGTAATGGGAGCTGGCCTGGTGGCACAGAGGTGCCAGTGATTTTACCTCGCACTGGCCGGTGACCCGGGTTTCGGAACGACCTCGGGACATCAGGGTGCCGGCGTAGGGAGGGAGGAGTGAGGAAGGAGCGAGATCGGGCAAGCCGGTAGGCAGCTCTTCTTTCCCAGGGGTGGTGGGTTGTCTCTTCCCCCCCGGTAGTTCCACTCCCACTAGGTGAAGGTCCGGTGGGTAGCATAGGCCAGAGGGGGCGCAGTGCTACGGGTGGGTGGAAGGGGCTGAGCTGGTGCCATGGTGTGCGTGCCTCCATGTGAACGCACGGCTGTGTGCAGGGAGAAAACGGTAAAATCCTATGTGTCCCCGTCGCCAATAGGAAGGAGACGGGGGGATGAAACAACTATATAAAAAAAATGCAGTGGGTTACTTTACATAGTTTATGTTAATCCTCAGATGCAGGAACAGATGGAACAATTGGTTATACCACGAAAGTATATACCCGAGTTGTTACAGATAGCACATGATAGTCCTATGGCTGGTCATTCAGGGAGGGATTGCACCCTTGCCAGATTGCAGTACAGATTTTACTGGCCTGGAATTAATGAAGATGTTGCTACATATTGCAGTTATTGTGCTGAATGTCAGAAAGTAGCCCCATTCACTGAAAAAGACAAGGTGTCCCTACCCTTGATAGATGTACCTTTTGAGAGAATTGCAATTGATGTGGCTGGTTCCTTGACGAAAGTAAAAAGGGTAGTTGATTAATTTTGGTAGTATATGACTATGCTATTCAATACCTAGAGGCAGTTCCAATGTGTACTGTCACAGCCCCAAAAGTGGCAGCAGAGCTTGCCAAAATTTTTAGCAGGGTGGGCATAACTAAAGAGATTATTCTAGGATCGTGGATATGTTGTTCTATCCATACTGTTCGGCATGTCCTTTCCCTTTAAGATTCTTGCCAGAAGGTCTAAAAGCTGGCTCCTCCCACCCATCCAGGTGGTATATGCCTTGGCTCCGCCCCTTGATGCGAGATCTTCCTTTCCACTGGAAAATTCAGGTTCCCTCCTTATCGCTCACACGTTACTGTAAGCCCTGGTGCTTAAATCTATGAATTTACCCAAACTTCGACTCATTAGAGTTTCCCCTAATCATTAGAGTTTCCCCTAATAGCTTCGTGATCTCAACTGCGATGGAGAACAAGTCCTCACCTGGTTTTTGCCACTGCCTGTGCAGGCAAAAGATGTCTAGCACCGACCCACATGCCTCGTGCGTTTATTGCCTGGGTGTTGGCCATGACACCCAGGCATGTGACATGTGTCGTACTTTCCATCCAAATGTTTTGGACAATCTTCTTGCATGACTGCAGCTGGGTAGACCAGAAAAACGGATCTGGCTGTCAATCCTAAGGAAGCTCATGGCGGTTCCTTCCGCGGCTGTGGGTCCGGCCGAGCAACTTTGAACAAATGAAGACCTTTGAAGAGAAGGCGGCTCAGGCCGCGGATCAGTCCTCTTCCATGTCCATCTTCATCCTGCTCAATTTGGGCACCACCTTCTCAGGCTCCTTTCAGGAGTTGTGCCAGTCCCTTCCCACCAATGGAGAGGGACCCTCGGGCACTATCGTCTCTCGATCCTGTAAAAAGGACAAGAAGCCTAAGGAAACTTCGTCTCACCAACAATGTTCCTGGAACCATGAGAGAGCTCGGTCCCAGGAATCTGCTGTCTCGACTTCGGTCAAGGTTGCAGCCTTGGCCGCTGGCTTCAGAGTACCCCCCATCAGGCCACCTGGCTCAGACGCAGAACGACGATCCGGTTGAGATTATTCTCAACCTAGTTGACCCGGCATCGCTCGATGAGGCCAACAACTCCTTTATTCAGGACCCCGGTCCTACCTGCCACCGAGGAGGAGACCCAGCCCACTGGGAATCCCCTCATGGTCCCGGTCCCTGACCAGGAAGAGACGCGGTCCTCCCCGGCTCCTTCCGAATGACCCCATCGGTCCCCCCCAGTGGTCCAAGTCAAGGTCTCAGACTCTTTCAACCGACAGGCTGAAGAAGGCGCATAAGCGCTCTAAGAAGCGGCGCCACCGCCACTCTTCCTTGTCCTCGGATGAGGAGAGGCTTCGATGGAAACTCCGTAGACGCTACAAGGATTTAATGTGGCAACAGCTAATTATGTCTGGCCAGAAATTTGCCCCGGCTTCTACCCTGGCCATTACTTGGCTATCACCTCCTAGGCTGACACCTGCTCCTCAGGAGCCGGTCTGCACCATTCCTCTGCCCGTGGAGTCGGTCAAGACCATTCCAGCTCGGCCAAAACCGGTCTCTCCACCAACTGTGGTGGAGCCACCACCGAAGCATCCTCCTTCAGGGGCTTCTTCTAAGGAGTCTGGGTCTTCCACGTAGGCTGTCCGTCACCCTCATGCCTGATAGTCCCAGGCGGATTTAGAGCGACTCTGGTGGCCGGCCAATTTATCCGGACTCTTCGGAGTCCGAGGACTCCGACCTACATTCTCGCTCTTTGGACGATGAATATGTCGGTAGTTTTTCTACGGAGGAAGGCCCTTCTTCCTTCATGGACATCCTCCACCTCATCTCCGAATCCATGGGGATGCCTTTAGAACCTGTTCAGAAATGGGCCGAATACCCCCTCACTGATATCCTCAAATGAGGGGATTCACCAATGGAGGCTTTCCCAATGGCCGAGGCTATTGTCAGTCCGGCTTCGGAGCTGTGGCAGCACCTTGCCTACTGCCTCGCGCCTTCAGCCCGCATGGCCCGCAAATATGCGGTGCCCATTAGGTCCCTTTCGGGATTCACAGAACATCCCTCGGCTGAGGGACTGCTGATTAGGTCTGTGTTCAGGCACTCAGATAATATGGGAGATACAGATAGACCCCTAGAAAAAGAATCCCAAAAATTGGACCACTTGGCCTGGAAAGTCAGTGCCGCCTCTTCACTGACCCCTCCGTCAGGCAAGCGTGACCGTCATCATGGTGCATTTTTCTCATGTCCTACTGGGCTATCTCGATGAGGTTCTGCTTCACCTCCCCACAGACCTCCAGACCACGATCAAGCAAGTCCACGACCTGGGTTGGGCGGTTGCGAAACAGCAGCCCCAGACTGCCTTGGACCTTGGAGATTCCTGTGCCGCCCGGTGGCGCAATTACCATGCGCCACAGGGCTTGGTTGCAGGTTTCCACCTTCACAGTGGATACCCAGCACAAGCTGGTGGACGTCCCTTTCCTGGGTACCGACATGTTCGGCCCAGGTGTGGACGGTCACTTCCAACACATCGAACAGTCTAGTGCCACCTTGAATTCTATTAATTCTGCTCAGAAAGAATCCCAGGGTTCCAAAAAGCAGAATAAGAAGCCTTTTTGGCATCCTGCCCCTGTGGCTAAGCAGCCCCATTTCCAGTCGGGGCAGTATCAGCAGCAGGTTCAGCCTTAGCGCCCTCAGTCCATTTCTCCGGAGGATGGGGTTCAGGTGGTCTCCAAACCGGACCCTCCTCCTCCAGGCCTGCCCAATGACAGGATGGGGGTGGCCACCCCGATATCCGTCACACCAGCTCTGGATCCTTCCTTGGGGGGCTGGCTCTGCCACTTCCTTTCTGCCTGGTCCACTGTTTCAATGGACAGGTGGGTTTTAGAAGTGGTAGGCCAGGGACTGCCTCTGGAATTTGAGCAGTGCCCACCAAGCCGAGCCCGAGCCCTACGGGAGGAAATGGTGTCTGTACACACTCAGTCGGCTCTCCGAGACGACATCACCCAGCTCCTCTGCAGGGAGGTGGTGGCCAGAGTCTCATACCCCGCTGTCAACCCAGGGTTCGTTTCCAGGTACTTCCTGGTCCCGAAACGGACCGGGTGGGGGGGCTGGCGCCCCATTCTAGATCTGCACAACCTGAACCAATTTCTCAGGTCCCACACATTCAGGATGATAACTGTCTCAGATCATACCATCTCTCGAGCAGAACATGTGATTCTGCTCTCTGGATCTTCAGGACACGTTCTTTCACATCCCAATCCATCCATCTCACCAGAGGTTCCTTCACTTCCGAGCGGAGGGAGCCCTCTTTGAGTTCCAAGCCATGCCGTTCGGCCTGTCATCAGCCCCCCAGGTCTTCAAATGCATTGCAGTGGTGGCAGCCCATCTTCAGCATCGAGGGTTCAGTGTACACCCTTATCTCGACGACTGGCTCATTGCGGGTTCCTCCAGACAGGAGGTGGAGAGGTCCAGGGATCTGGGCCTCCGGACCTGCATCGATCTTGGTCTGGTCAGCGAGACCAAGTCAGAACTCATACCTTCGCAGGTGATCTGCTTCATCGGGGCAGAGCTCGACTCTTGCCAAGCCAGAGCCAGCCTCCCGACAGACAGGCAGAGGTTCTCTCCTCCTTTGCCCATCCATTTCTGGTTGGGCACTTGCCCCCTGCCCAGGACTTCCTGTGACTTCTGGGGTACATGGCAGCCTGCACCGCCGTAGTCTGATGGGCCCGGTGGCATATGTGCCCACTTCAATGGGAGCTGGCTTTAGCACCATGGTCATTTCAGTTGGCTGGTCACAGTGACCCAGAAGATGTGGGATATTCTCCAATGATGGACCATCCTAGCACATTTGCAGGAAGGGATCCTGTTTTTCCGTCCTGAGCAGGCAGTCATCCTCATGACCGATGCCTTTCCCACGGGCTGGGGGTGCCCATATGGGGAATAATAGAGTCCACGGGCTCTGGACCCCTGAGGAATCCCGATGTCATATCAACCTACTGGAGCTCAGAGCAGTCAGACTGGCACTGTCAGCATTTGCTCCGCTCCTTCGGGGTCAAGTGGTGCAAGTCCAGATGGACAGTACCAGACCATGTACTATCTCAACAAGCAGGGCGGCACGCACTCCTGGCCTCTGTGCAGGGAAATGCTCCACATCTGGACCCTCGTGTGCTGACTAGAGGCAGATCTGCTAGCCATCCATGTGGCAGAAGCCCCGAACCAGCTGGTGGACACTCTCAGCCGTGTGGGTGAGACGTCCCACGAGTGATCTTTCCATCTGGAGGTAGTACACAACCTGTTCTCCCACTGGGGCAAACCTCAGGTGGATCTGTTCACTTCCACGGAGAACATGAAGCTGAGGCTGTTTCATGCCCACCCCTCTCAGGAGGACTCACTGCAGGGGGATGCCTTCTCGAGGCCATGGACCCCAGGCCTCTTCTGTGCCTTCCCTCCACTTCCCTTGGTTCATAAGATGCTCCTCAAGGTCAGGAGGGACAAGGTAAGGATGATCCTGATAGCCCCAGACTGGCCCCGCCAGTTCTGGTATCCAGATCTCCTCAGCCTCAGCTCCAGGCCCTGAGGCATCTTCCAGTATGCCCGGACCTGATATCAGTCAGGGGAAGGATTCCATCTGGACCTTCAGTCCCTGCACCTGACATCCTGGTTATTGAGTGGCTACGGTTCCAGGCTTTGGGTCTCTCTGAGGGTGTACTCACAGTCGTGGAAGCATCCAGAAAGGGAGTCGACCAGGAGGTGTTGTGCCTTCAAGTGGAAAAGGTTTTCCATTTGGTGTCAAGGCAAGGGTTTGGACCCTTTGTCCTGTCCGATGGCTGGTATCCTCGACTACCTTTGGTCTATGTCCAAAGGAGGTTTTCGGTCCACGACCCTTAAGGTGCACCTGGCAGCCGTCTCTGCTTACTGGGCACGGGCTGGTCAGCAAATGGTGGCACAGGAAAAGCTGGTCTGGCGCTTCTTTAAAGGCCTCAACCGTATTTCCCCTCCGGTGCGTGAACCACCACCACTGTGGGATCTACTGCTGGTACTGGCAAAGCTCATGGGCAAGCCATTTGAACTGATGCACAGGTGTGAGATGTCACATCTGTCCTGGAAGACCACCTTCTTGGTGGCCATCATGTCAGCCAGAAGGACTGGGGAGTTACAGGCACTCTCTGTTGAGTCTCCTTACCTGGTCTTCCACAGGGACAAGGTTGTCCTGCGCCCCCACCTGAAATTCCTTCCGAAGGTGTCGGAGTTTCACCTTAACCAGGTGTTGACTCTGCTGGTGTACTTCCCTAATTACACCTCAGAGGCTGAGTACAGGCTCAATACCTTGTACCTGAGACGAGCACTCGCTTATTATAAGGAGCGAACAGCAGATGTTCGGGGAGAGGTTCGCCAGCTGTTTGTCATCTGTGCTGAAGCCGCACCTGGCAGACCTGCAGCCAAGCGGACGATTGGCAGATGGATTACATCATGCATTGATCTCTGCTATAGGTTGGTAGGCAAGGAGCCTCCCATAGGGATAAGAGCTCACTCTACCCGCCATACTGCTACGTCAGTGGCTGCTCCCAGGGTCGTCCCTATCCAGGAAATCTGCAGGGCTGCTTCCTGGAAGTCAGCAGACACTTTCATCACCCATTACAAAATAGTCATATTTTATGGCTACGACACCTTACCCGGTAAATAAAAACTAAATAAATAAATTACCACATTGACCTAGAGTCACGCCGGGATGCTGGTTTTGGAGCCTCAGTTCTCCAATTTCTGTTCCCCAAGTAAGTATTGGGGGTGTGTGCACATTGCCGTCCTCCTCCCGGAGAATTGCTAGGAGTCTGCCAAACAGTGTGAATAGAACAGCATATCCACAATCCTAGAAGAACAGGTTACTCACCTGTAACAGTTCTAGGAGTGGTATATGTTGTTCATCCACACGAACCCACCTGACTTCACTGGCTTCGACACACAATCTAAGCTTCTAGTGGGCAAGATCTGACATCAGGGGGCAGAGCTGAGGCATATACCACCCGGGTGGGTGGAGCCAGCTTTTAGACCTTCCAGCAGGAATCTTAAAGGGAAAGGACATGCCAAACAGTGTGGATGAGCAACATATACCACTCCTAAAAATACTTACAGGTGAGTAACCCGTTCTTATTGATCAGGGTAGTAATTTTGGTGCTGCATTACTGAAGGAGCTGTACCAATTACTAGTTATCGCTGCCATAAGAACCTCCCCTTATCACCCTCAGACTGACTGTCTTGTTGAGCGCTTTAATCAGACCTTAAAATGCATGTTAAAAAGGTTTGTAAAAGGGGAAAGGAAAGATTGGGACCAATCCTTACCTGCTTTTTGCTTACAGAGAAGTCCCACAAGCCTAAACAGGTTTTTCACCATTTGAAATGCTGTATGGTAGACAACCTAGAGGGCCACTAGATGTAATAAAAGAAACACGGAAAGATAGCCCCACTCAGAAAAATCCATTACATCTTATATGTGTGCCCTGAGAAAGAAGCTAGTAAAATATGTTGAAATTGCCCATAGTAATCAGGAACAGGCTCAAAACCAGCAGAAGGCGTATTATGTCCATGGGGTAAAAGAAAAAGTTTATGAGCCAGGCGAAAAGGTCTTTCTACTATTACCCACTACAGAAAATAAACTGTTAATGAAGTGGCAAGGGCCTTATAAGGTTCTTAGACGTACTGGCACAGTTAACTATGAAATTAGGAGCCCTGATGGGAAAAATCCTACCAACACATACCATCCTAACCTTCTGAAGAAATGGGATGAAAAAACACCAAAGGCTGCTTTGCTAGTTTTATCAGAAACTGATAAAGAATATATTGATTTGGCTTATGACAGACTGGAACAAACTGTTAACTGCTGTTGCTATAAAGGTGAATGTTTCCTTAACCTCTGAACAAACCGCAGAAATTTGTAACTTGTTAAAGACATTTAACAGTACTTTCACCACAGTGCCAGGCTGAGCTAAAGGTGTTGAGTATGTAATAGTGACAGGGAGTGCTTGTCCTAGCAGACAAAAGACATACAGATTACCAGAGCGGTTAAGAGCAGACGTGGTTAAGGAAATACAAAAAATGAAAGAATTGGGTATCGTAGAAGTCAAGAAGTGTTTGGTCATCACCAGTGGTGATTTTAAATAAAAAAGAAGGGGGTGGAAGAATCTGTCTTGATTTTAGGAAACGTAAGTGTCCAAATTTGACAGTTATCCTATGCCCAGGAAAGATGATTTGGTGGAGAGATTAGGAAGTGCCAGTACTTCAGTACCCTCGATCTCACCAAAGGTTACTGGCAAATCCCCCTGGCTAAAGAATCCAGGGACAAAACTGCATTTGCCACTCCTGTTGAATTCTGTCAGTTCACCACCATGTCGTTTGGTTTACGTGGTGCACCCACTACATTCCAGAGGTACATGGATGTAATTTTATCCCTTCACACTGGTTATTGTGCTGCATACCTGGATGATGTTGTGGTGTACAGTCCAGATAGCAAAAGCCACCTGGAACACATACAAGCAGTTAAATCTATCAAAAAGACAGGTCTGACAATCCTACCAAATGTGCATTGGGCAAGCAGGAAACCAGATAGTTGGACTGTGTTTTGGGAAATGGAGAAGTAAAGCCAGGGATTTCTAAGATAGAAGCTGTAGCTAACAATCTTCTGCAGGAGTATCTCAATCATCAGGTAACACCGTAGGAACTTCACTGTCAGTGAAGGGGTATCCACTCGGAAGATTTTCAGCTGTACAACAGGGGCTGCTCACACCGTAGACATCTGTCAACGTCATCAACCCCATAATGGTGTGATCCTCAGTTCTTTCCTGCCATCGACTCACATGGAAGCTCCGTTGCAGTATTCTTGCCTTTTTTCACCTACAGCTTTTCTAACTTTATTTTTCAGAATCTCTTTTTCTAAAGAGATTTCTATGACTTATGTTGAGAGTTAATCCTTCAACTTCTCTCTTCTGTCTGCCTCCACAGACGAACACTCTCTGATGTCTGGGCTCTGACCATGAAGTTTCTAACTGAGCTCTACCAGAGGTTTAACCAAACAACCCTCAGGTAATGCAGGAAGCTTCTCAGAAATTTCCTGATGGATCAACAGGCAGTTCTGGGCAGGGGTCCTCTGGGGTCTCGGCCTCTCAGTCGCCTACCAGATCTTCGAGCTCCCAGGCCTCCAAGTCCTAAGACAAGTCCTTGGGGGGGCCGGAATCACAAAAAAGACCGAGATCGCAACCACTCCTCCCGGCGTCCGTCTCGTTTCCCGTTGGCCTCTCCTCCTTCTTCTGGGGATCTTCATTGGCTGTGGCTGCACTGGCAAAGAAATCTGCTGTCAGGTCTTTGTGTCACTAGACCCATGCGGCAGCATCCATGACTAATTCTCCAGAAGTAGGTTATTTGTCGGCCCCCCAATTGTGAACACCATTGACCTAAACGAAAGTCTGGTCAAATTTACCAAAGTGATTATGCAAAAAGCTGGGTGCCCTTAGGCCCTCCTCACCAGTGCCATTGACGGCAGCTTCATGGTCGATGCCTACTCATCGGCCACGGGAAGCCCCCCCATGGGCCATCATCGGCGCAACTGACGCCAGACACAAACCTAGAGGAGGTCAACGTCGAGGAGGAGTACCATCCAGACCTCATTCTTCCTGAGGAGGAGGAAGAAGAGGAAGAAATCCTTGTCTCGGATAGGTCCACTGCTTCTTCTGTCAGTGAGGATTCGGTGAAGCACACACCTAGATCTCCTCTTGACCCCACATTTTCCAATGTGATGAAGCAGTTGTCCTCAGCCATGGGCTTCCACACTGAGGAAGAGGATGCCACAAGGAAAGAATTGGTGGATTTCCTGGAGATTACAGAATCTTCCCCCAAAGATCATTCCTCCACTCTTACCAGCCTTGAGGAATGCAGCCACGGCAGCCTGGCACAGATCGGACATTGTGCCAGCTATGCCTTGCAGGGCAGACAAACTTTATCATGCCCCTAAGGGTTTCTCCTGTTATGCTGCTCAGCCCGAGACAGACTCAGTGACAATCATAGCAGCTCACAACAGGTCTAAGGCGCCTAAGCACCTTTGTTCCCTTCCCCAGACAGAGAGTCTGGCAGAATCTACCTCTAGGATAAAAGGGTATATGCCTCCTCTACCCTAGATTTGAGGATTGCAAACTGTCACACATGGTAAAGTACCAGAATGTGAACTAGAAGAAGGGCAAGGCTGCCACCCAGGCCCTTCCAGATGGCACTCAAAAGCAGGAACTGCTTCAGTGCCTTCAAGCTGCTGAGAATGTTAGTAAGCATCTCCTCAGAGCCCTGTGTAACATGGCTGACACCATTGCCAGGGCAGCTGCCACAGGCATATGCCTATATAGACACTCCTGGCAAAGAGTATCCAGTTTTGCAGTCAATGTGCAGCAAAAAGTGCTTACTGACCCCCTTAATGACACCAAGCTGTTTAGCCCTGATGTCCTGGACATCATTAATGATCTGCAAGCCTCAGTCAGGGCCCTTAAGTCTGTCCACTCCCTCTACCATACCCAACCAAGGGGTAGAGGGTACCCTCCCTTTTGCAAAACAAACAGACCTGGGACAGCTCTCCGACCCCAAGGAAAACCCAGATCCCAGGCTGCCTTGCCCGCCCCCTCCAGTGCCGGAGTGGTGGCCAAGTGCCCCAGAAGTAAGGGACCAGCCCCTATGGCTGGCTCCCCCCCTCTGCTTGACTCTTTCCAGACCTCCCTCTTCTGGTCCTGGACCAGGAGGTAGTGGTCAGAGGTCGGTTTTCCTTCCATCTGAACCAATGGAGAACCATGACTTTGTATGCATGGATTCTGCAGATCCTTGAAAGAAGACGCACCTTGGAGCTCAAGAAACCCCACCACCACCCTCCTGTTATCCCCAGCTCACCTGTCTGTTCTCTGGGAGGAAGTACAGTCCCTTACCAGCTGACTGTACAATACTGTATAACTTGTATCATACTGCATATTTTCATTATTGTACTGTGATATTTATCAATGTTATGTAATTCTGGGTCGCCCCTGAAAAAGGGACCTCTGGGGCCCAGTGGGCTTACCCCAGTCACCAAAATTTAATAAATAAATTCTGCACAAGCAGGCCATCGAGCCAGTGCTCAGGTGCCAGAGAAACAAGGGGGTTTTACTCCAGGTTTGTCCTAGTCCCCAAAAAGACCGTCAATCTGAGGCCTATCCTGGATCTAAAGGACCTCAGTCTGTATGTGCAGTACAAAAAAGTTCTGGATGGTAACTTTGCCATGCCTGATGCCCCTTCCCAAGGCAGGCGACTGGCTCTGTTCACTGCACATGCAGGATGCCAACCTGCACTTCTCAGTCTTTCCTCCTCACAGGAGATTTCTCAGTTTTGCCTTTCAGGGTGAGCATTATCAGTTCAAAGTGCTTACCTTTGGATTGTGCTTAGCAGCAGTCGCAGCAGCTTTCAGAAGGGAGGGACTGTATGTTTTCCCTTATCTGGACAACTGGCTTCTAAAGGCCCCATCCAGGGAACAGCTTTTGCTGACTCTAGAATGAACTCTCCAGCTCTTCCACTCCCTGGGCATAACTGTCAATTTGCCCAAGTCGGTTCTGGTTCCATCCTAAAGGTTACAGTATATAGGGGCGGTTCTGGACTCGGCACAGGGGATGGCCTTCCTGTCCCAAAACAGGGTAGAGTGCCTCATCGCTCA
The DNA here is from genome assembly GCA_016271365.2 of Neoceratodus forsteri. Taxonomy (NCBI): domain Eukaryota; kingdom Metazoa; phylum Chordata; order Ceratodontiformes; family Ceratodontidae; genus Neoceratodus; species Neoceratodus forsteri. Next base: position 361,794,699 of record CM028137.1, read on the forward strand.
ATTTCAGGAAGTCGCCCAAAGTCGCTACATTCCTGCCAGGGTATACCTCAAATTGCTGGGCCTGATGACAGCTGCTATACCCACTGTTCCACTGGCCAGACTTCATATGTGCATCCTCCGGTGGGACCAGCACACGGATGAGTTAGATCAACCAGTCCTGGACTCCTACGCAAGATGCTGCAGTGGTGGATGGAGCCCCTGAATCTGCTTCAAGGCTTCCCATTCCAGATCTCCTCCCTGCAACAGATCCTAACTATGGATGCCTCAGGTCTGGGCTGGGGAGTGCATCTGGGTCCCTTCCAGGCCCAGGGCTCTTGGTCCCAGTGGTCAACCTCCCTGCATATCAGTGTCCTAGAGATTAGGGTGGTGCTCTACGTCATGCATGCTTTTCAGGAGCACTTCGCTCTGGGTCAGCTGCTGGTGCAGTCGGGCAATCTAAACTTAGTATACTACATCAACAAGTGGGAAGGAGGACTCATTCATACCCCTTTTGCAGGGAGGCCATGAGAATGTGGTACTGGGCGCTGTATCACAGTCTGACACACACTGCAATTCACATGCCAGGTGTGCTAAACACTCTGGCGGACAGTATAAGCAGGACTCAGTGCAGCTTGCATGAATGGGAGCTTCTCTCATCCATCGCAGAAGACTTGTTAGACAGATGGGGTTGTCCAGAGTTGGACCTTTTTGTGTCCCAACTCAACGCAAAACTGCCCAATTTCTGATCGCTGGATCAGGGCCTGGAGTTTTCTGGCAAGACATGTCCCTCTCCTGGAGTGGGAGGTTTCTTTACGCCTTCCCTCCATTTCCTCTAATTCAGAGGGTGCTAATCAAGTTTCAGATGGAGGGGGCCAGCATGATCCTGGTAGCTCCCTTCTGGCCCTGACAGATTTGGTTCCCTCTGTTTCAGCAGATGGTGGAGGAACCTCTGATCCCTCTTCCTCTATGCAGGAATCTACTGACCCAGACTCAGGATCCTGGTCTATCCCAACCTCCCATCTCTCCATCTGCATGCCTGGCTTCTGAGGACATAGCCATCGACAGGTTCTGGGTCTCTAACAGGATGGTGGAAGTCCTAGTGGCCACCCAGAAGCCTTCCACTCGAGCCAAATATGCCATGAAGTGGAAGTGGTTTGCCATCTGGACTGCCAAACATAGTTTAGATCCTTTGACCTGCCTGGTGAACCATATCCTGATTACGTGATCTCTCTCTCTGCCTCAGGTCTCCAGTACTCCTCCCTCAAGGTGCACCATTCGGCTATTTCTACATTTCATTAGCCTGTGTGTGACCACTCAGTTGCTCAGCTGGATGTCTCCTGTACCTTTCTAAGGGGCATCCTGCATCTGAAACCCCCAGTCTGTTCTTCTGTCCAAGCTTGGGACTTGAATTTTGTTTTGAAGAAACTGACCCTATCTCCCTTTGAGCGATTATGCTGTCTTCTTGGAAAGTGTTATTTTTAGTTACCATTACTTCTGCTTGAAGAATTTCAGAGCTTCAGGCCCTCTGATGCAAGGAGCCTTATTTGATTTTTCACGAAGATGGGGTGTCATTGTGCATAAATCTTAAGTTTCTCCCTAAGGTGGTCTCAGAGTTTACACTCAACCAGTCTGTCCACCTTCCTGTTAATTTCCCTGAGTGTGCCAATCCAAGGAAGCACTGCTCCATTCGTTAGATATGCGTAGAACTTTGAAGTACTACCTGCTTCAGACCAAAGAGTCTAGAAAGTCGAAGCAGCTGTTTGTTTCCTTCACCCCAGGTAGAGAGGGCATTTCAGTTTCTAAGCAGTGTTTATACAAATGGTTGGCAAATTGCATTGTATTCTGCTTCAATAAGTACAGCAAAGAATTGCCTGGTACTGTCAAAGTTCATTCCACAAGAGGCATGGCTACCTCTGTGGCCTGTTTGGGGTCTCAGCTGCTGACATTTGTTCAGCTGCCACCTGGAGTATCGACCATACTTTCATTAAGCACTACAGTCTGGACATTGCCTCTTGAGCCCATGCATGTTTTGGCATGGCTGTGCTAAATGGCCTCCTATTCTGTTTGTTTTTTTGACCCGGACTCCTTTCCCCATTCTGGGCTGAGGCTCAGCCCCTGCCCCACATGTTGCTCCCCCATGTCCAGGCTTTTCCCCCCTGGATGGGGCTGCCAGGTGGGTGCCCCCTTCCCACAGACAGTGGTCTCTTAGCCCTGGCTTTCCCTCCAGGGTTGGGCCACGGGAGCGGGACCCCCCCCTTGGCAGACACAGGTGGCAGTGGGAGCAGCGGCTGAGGTAGGGTGTCATTGACAGGGGCCAAGTTTTTGTGGATACTATTCTCTGGAGGCGGGACGTGCAGTGACATCAACAGGCACTCCCAACGTCTGTCCTGCCTCCCACAATGTTCAGCGCTGGTCCCTACAGATCCCCCTGCCTCCACCGGGGGCCGCTGATGTGCTGGGCACTCATCCTCCTCCCCCCTGGAGAAGGAGAGCCGCCACTCGGGTGCTCAGTCCTTCTCCGTCTGGCTGGCCCTCCCACTCCTGGGTCCATTCCTGAACCTGGGATGTCAGCGTCGCAAGCAGACATCTTGCTGCTTCTCTGGCAGGCTGGCATGGGCCTTCTGTCTTAAGTTTGTTTTTTTGTATTTATTATGCTTTATCATGTCACCCACCACCATTACCTTAGCCTCGGTCACGGCCCCCTCCGCTCCCACTCCCACATTAGCTGTGACTTCCTGATACCCCCTGGCTTACTCCCCAGGGCGGGGTTGCAGCACCAGGCTCCCAAGTGCTGCAGTGTACAGGATAGGTCAGGGAATCTGCTTGGCTAGCTGGTTACTGTCGGAGATTTGTTCCCAGCCTTGCCCAGGTAGCTACTCCTTTCATTGAACTCGCAAAGAAAATACTCCTGAATAATGTGAAGTGGACTCCAGAGTGTGATGGACCTTTTCAGGCCATCAAGACTGAATTGTGTTCAGCCCGTTTTAAGAAGCCCAGACTTTGAGAAAACATTTTTTTACAGACAGATACATCAGAGGTAGACCTAGGTGCAGTCTTGAGTCAGCATATAGAGGGGAAGGAACATCCCATTCTGTATATCAGTAGGAAGTTGAATAACAGAAGAGGTACTCCACCATTGAAAAGAAATGCCTTGCGGTAAAGTGGGCTATGGAGTCCCTTATATTTTATTTACCAGGAGTTGATTTTGTACTTATAACAGATCACAATCCTCTCTGTTGGCTTAACCAAATGAAGGCTACAAATTCCAGAATCACATGGTGGTACCTGGCACTACAGCCATTTAAATTTAAAGTGATGCACAAATCTGGGAAAGAGAATGTCAATGCTGATTTTCTGTCAAGGTATGGATCAGGAAGTGAGAATTCTGAAGGCTGGAAAAAAAATGTGTGAATTTAAACTTCTCAGTTTGCTATACTGCATATGCATTGTACTGTAAAGGTTTTACACTCGTGTTAGAAAAGAATTAATAGAAAGTTTTGGAAACCTGTTTTTTTAAAACAGGTTCCCTCTTAAGGAGGGCGGGTATGTAACAGGGTTGAATGAGGCCCTGTTCCATTTGTTGTGCAAAAAAAGTTGGACGCAAAGATCTGTTCTGTTCTCTCCTTTTCTGTCTTTTGTCTGGTTGTGCAACCATATGTTCTCGTGAGACCTAGGAACTGACCACTCCGACGGTCTCATGATTTTCCGCCTCTCACTATCTCTCTGCCTTCACTTGCTGTTTCTGTTTTTTCTTCCCCCTTGCATATCTGTGGTTATAAAAATACCCTATATGTGAATCTTTGTGTGAAACTGTAAGTGATACTGGAATCCCTTTTAAACTATGTAGTTATACTGTTGAAATTATTTCAAAAAGCTATTTGGAATTTAGGGGGGTTAACCTGAGATGCAGTTTGAGCTCCTCTCAGGCTTGCTTGCAAACTCTTTTGTAGAGCTGTCAGCAGGAGGCCAGCTTGGGACACTGTTCTAGTTGTAAGCCTGCTCTGCAGAGAAATTGACAAGAACATTTGGTAAAAAACAGGATGTCTCCTTAAGAAGTTCCCAGGCAAAGATTTATAAAAAAGAGCAGCAATGATTTTGCTAGAGAGTGAGGGGGAGAGACTAAACATTTGAAATTAGAGATATTCTCAGATGAATGACTTTGTTTTCAATGTTTGTACTGCCTGTGTAAATAGTTACACTGAACAATTTTAATTTTACTGTTATTGATAATAAAATGCTACTTGCACATTTTTTTAACTGCTCCTGGTTTTCCTATGCTTCCTGACCTGTACCTCGATGACACACACCTGTCATGGAAGACTGCCTTCTTGGTGGCTATCACATCTGCCAGCATGATCAGTGAGCTCCAAGTGCTGTCTGTGGACTCTTCTTACTTGGTCTTCCACAAGGAGAAGGTTGTCCTCCACCCCAACCCAAAGTTCCTTCCAAAGGTTGCATCTCCCGGTGTTCTTCACACATCTAACCTTGGAGGCCGAGCACAGGTTCCACATGTTGGACCTCAGGCGAGCGCTTGCCTATTATAAGAAGCGCATGGCTGGAGTTCGGAGAGAGGGTCGCCAGTTCTTAGTCACATACACTGAAGCTGCACGTTGCAGACCAGCAGCAAAGCAGACAACTGGCAGGTGGAAAGTCTCCTGTATCAACCTCTGTTATAGGTTGGCTGGTAGGTAGCTTCTTATAGGGCTTAGGGCTCATTCCACCAGACATACTGCTGCCTCGTTGGTTGTTTCCAGGGATGTCCCTATCCAGGAGATCTGCAGGGCTGCCACCTGAAAGTTAGCACATACCTTCATCTCTCATTACCACATTGATCTTGAGTCATGCCGGGATGCTGGTTTTGGGGGCTCGGTTCTCCAATCTCTGTTACCTGAGTTGGGGATGTGTGCCTTGACCCCTCTTCCTGGAGAACTGTTAGGAGTCTACCAGCTGTGTGGATAAATACATCCTATCCATTCCCCTAGAAAAACAACTTACTCACCTGTAACTGTAGTTCTAGGAGTGGTGTATGGTGTACATCCACGTAACCCACCTGACCTCCCTTGGCAAGTGGCTCACTGGTTTTGCTTCCAGTGGGTAAGATCTGACATCACGGGGTGGTGCCGAGGAGGATACCACCCGAGTGGGTGGGAGGAGCCAGCTTGAAGACTTTCTGGCGATTCTTAAAGGGGAAAGGAATTCTGTCAGAAGTGTGGATGTACACCATACCACTCCTAGAACTATAGTTACAGGTGAGTAACTTTACCAGTGCCAGTGGCTCAGTAGGTAGCACACTCGCCTCTGAGGCCGGGAGATCAGAGGGCTGTGGGTTCAGTTCCCACATCTGGCACTTGGGTTAATATCCCAGTACTGACACTGTAGTGCAGCATGAGAGGGGTGCTGCACTTCTGAGGTGCCGTCTTTCGGATGAGACGTTAAACCGAGGTCCCATCTACCTGGATTGGTGGTAGTTCAGGTGGATGTTAAAGATCCCATGGCACTTATCGAAAAGAGTAGGGGAATTTTATTGAAAAATGGACTTCAATACATAAAAACAAAATGAAATACAGTGAGAAAGATAATACAAACAATCAAACAGCCCATGACATACAATAAATCCAATAGCTGTTAAAGTGGTCCAAAGAAGTATGAGACAAATCATAGTCCATTAAACGTTTCAGGGCTGTACCAACATTCAGGAATAATTCATCATGGGTAAGATACTTCTGTTGTAAAATCCAGAGACATCGAGATTGCCATACATGATAACATAAAATACAAAATATAACATAAAGGTTATCACTATGATATCTAACAAAAGTATTAGAAAAAGGACCAAACAGCAAAGATGAGTAAGTAATATTCCTAAATTTAGGCTCCTGTCAGCGGTCAGGCAAGAAAGACCAAAATGGTCGTATATAGTCACAGTCAATAAATAAATGGCATTGAGTCTCTAATTGTTGGTGGCAGACAGGACGAGGACAGTAACGCTCAGACAATTGTTTATGTTTGCTATTCCCCTTAACCCCCAATTTCCCCAAAATTACCAAGCCAAACACAATCCCATACATAAGGAGGGATACTTTTATTTTGTAAATGTCGAAGAACAGTCACCTGCCTATCCTGCGGGCACTCAGGAAAAACGATCTCAGTAGAATGTTCAGCCAATAAAATGGACCGATAGATCATTTTCCTGTCAGCAGACAATGGGGAAGAAGGGATAATGTGCCATTTGATAAGTTGTTTAATACAATCCGTAATACTATGTGGTAGGGCAGAAAGTTTGGATAGTAGCCGAGGAGTACCAGATTGCCAACTAGGCCTACAAAGAACAAGCCAGTGTTCTAAAAAAGGTCTCCAAAGGAGATTACCAGGGTGCAATACCTTACCAAAATTATAGTGTACAAAAAGACTGTAAAAAAAGGCGATAGGGTGGAGCATTGATACCCCACCTTCAGCGATAGGTCTATAGGTAATCTCCTGCTTAAGGGGGTTCAAATGAGAGCCCCAAAAAGCTTGAAAAAAATTACTAAAAAGCTGTGTCCAAAGAAAAAACGGAGGGAAATAAACATAAATATAAAGAAAAATAGGGGTGAGAATAGTTTTAATCAATAGAACCCCTTTTTTTTAAGATAATTGCTGACCTTTCCAATTACCTACCATTCTAGACCCCCCGGCAAGAACAATATCCTAGTTTAGCTTTGCCATATCACCCGTTCCAAATAAGAGGCCCAAAACCTTAATAGGGTCCTTAGAGACAGAAATTCCAGCAATAACCCCACTAGTCGGGACAGGAGTAGAACCAATAACTACCCCTTTGCTTTTACTGTAATTAATTCTGGAGCCTGAGAGATGGGAAAAAAAGCTCAATAGAGTCAGTCAAGGCAGAGACGGAAAAACCTAGGGGCAAAAGTAACACCAAGTCATCGGCATAAGCCAATACCTTGTGAGGAGCTAGAGAGGGAATCACAGCAAAGCCCTGTAAAGCAGAGTTCGTTTGCAATATACGATTAAAAATATATATGGTAAATGCATAGAGAACAGGACTAAGGGCAACCTTTGTCGACCCTTTAGTAACAGCTAACTTTTTCCCTAAGCCAGCCATTAACATTAGGGATTAGGACAGCACCCTTATGCATTGCAGAGATCCAAGAAATAAACTGTGCAGGGAACCCAAAAGCTTTCAATACAAGAAATAAAAAGGAATGGGCAACCCGGTCAAAAGCTTTCTCCTGGTCCAAACCAAAAACGTATCCTTGCAAGGAACCCACCTCCCCTGCAGAAAACACCTCCCGTAAATATATTAGGTTGTCCTGTTGTTTGCGGCCTGGGACTGCACAAGCCTGGACTGGGTGAAGTAGCAAGGGGGTAATCACAGAAAGTCTAGCTAACAGTATTTTACTCAATATCTTCAAATCTGTATTTAATAAACTAAGGGGTCTCCAATTATGTAAATCAGACCTATCCCCTTTTTTATAAAGAAGTAGCAAAATGGCTTCAGACATGGACGGGGTGTAATTCCCGGAGCGTAAGATAAAATTCAAGAGAATCACCAGCACAGGTCCAAGGGACTGTAAAAAGGTTTTATAAAAGCCAGTGCTTAAGCCTTCTGAGCCAGGGGCAGATGTAGAAGGCAACCCTTGTACTGCAGTAGTAACCTCAGCCAAGGAAATATCAGCAGTCAAGGCCTGCTGTTGGGTAGGAGACATCGTGGGTAACTGCAGTTTATCCAAAAGCGGAAGAACCACCTCAGGTGCCAGTATGAGGTCAGGAACTAACGAAGAAACCATATGGGTTTCAACCACATGTAAAAGCTCAAGGGAGTCACGGACAGTATGGCCATTTGAATCAGTTAAACCAGAGATCAAATGGGAATCAGCGTTTTTTGTTTTCTGTAAACGGGTCCAAAGAGTGGCGAGTCATAGAAGTGCCAAAACGTAATTCTTGCTCTAAAGGTTTGCCCCTATCATATTGGAGCCTAACCATCTGCTTCTTTAAAGTAGCTATAAGCTCACTATAATCCTGGTTAGTAGTGTCTGATAGAGAAATAAGATGCTGAAATTGATGTCTCAGCTGTAAATATCCCATGTAGTCAGTAGAAGTTTTAAGATGTGCCTGACGTTGAAAAAAGGATTTCCAACTGCATTTGGAATCCTCCCACCAATCCAAAATGGAATCATAACATTCTAACGCTGAAAAGCAAGCCACCCACTCCCACTCCCATAACCTACAGAAACCAGAATTTGCCAACAGAGATTCATTTAATCGCCACCCATTCTTTTACAATTGGGGCCCCTCCCATGAAATAGTAACTGTAAGAGTACAATGATCAGAAAATTCTATGGGCCGGGTAAAAGCCTGTACAACCGTAAGCACCGAGGAGATGAAAATGAAATCAATACGTGTCCTGAGAGGTCCTCTAAAATATGTATAACCCCCCGTGGGACATAACATCCTATATGCATCCAACAGATGTGCAGTAGAAAGTATAGTATTTAGAGCTACTGAATCACAAAAAAGTTTATTCATGACTAAACCCTGATCAGAACGAGATACTCCACAATTAAAGTCCCCCAACCAAACAACCAACCGGGAAGTATGCAGGAAAGGTTGTACTTCCTTAAAAAGTGCCACACATTGAGCCTTAGTTTGAGGGGCATATACTGTGAGAATCCTAAAACGTTCAGATAGAAAAGAAACATCCAAACACAAAGCCCTTCCTGAATGTATATCTATTAATCTTGAAACGGAAAGCTGAGGGTTAGTAAATAAAATTCCTAAGCCATCGCATACATCATCCCCCACAGACCAAAAGGAGGGACCCCGGGACCAACAATGAGAGGCATGTTGAAGGTCTCGGTGTGATTTCATACGAACGTCCTGTAAACAGATTATATGAGAGGAGAAGGTACGAAGATGGGAAAAAAAAACAACTTGTTTCTTCTCTCCTTTAATACTATTAACATTTAAAGTGGTAAATGTTAAGGAGGACATTGAAAGGGAAAGAAAAAACCAGAAATCCTAACTGGAAAGAAAAAAAAAACACTCAAGGGGGCTTCCCTGCCTGTCTGTGTCTGGTTCTTTTGGCAATAGAGTCCTCAGAACGGCTATTAGTGTCAGCATTTGAAAGAACAGACGAGGTATCTGTCTTGTCACCCGAATCCTCTCCAGTATCTTCCTCTAAAGGGGAAAAAATGTTCCCGACAGGTACAGGGGCCTTCAGAAGGGAAGGTGTCTGTATTGGAATGGTTTTCTGTGAAGTTTTGGAGTCAGACATGGTTTTACCACGTCTATTTCATTTTCTAGGAGGAACTACCATAAAAGGGACTTCGGTGGGGTGGAGGGGGAAAGGCATGGGATCTACAGTAGAAGGTGTAGGGGATGTAATGGGATCTGGTAAGGCAGCCAAAGGCAAATCTGTAGCTAAATTTAAGGGGAGAGGGTACAGTAATGGGCGGGGGGGGAATGGGAGGAATAGTAGCAGGTGTAGAAGTCAGGACAAGGTCGCCCGGGACAGATTGAGCAGCAGCCACCTTAGAAGCCAAAGCATGTTGTCCTTGATTGATAAGACCTTCATGGGAAGGACAGTCCTCACGATTATGAGAGGCCCAAGGACAAGGGCCATAAGCGTGACCAGTTTGTTCACACAGATTACACTTAAAAAGATTCAAACAGGCAGACGCTAAATGGCCATACTCCAAACAATGGCTGCATCTGGTGACATCATAGGCCGAACTCGGGTGTGTGTGGGCTGCCCGATATAAAAAATAGAGCTCCTGTCCCGACCTAGAAAAAATACGCTGGGAAGATGTACAGGACCAGAATTGGTGGAGAAAAGTTTAATTTTCACCTTCCAACCCCTGTCCCAAATCTGTTCGCTATCCATTGTAGGGGTAGGGTGGCCTAAAATCTCACAATGTTGCCGTAACCAAAAAAGGATGACCTCACCATTGACCCCCTTCATTTTTAAACAAAACTGTAATGGTTTTAATGAGAGGCTTAGTGAGGGGAATGGCCTGGAAAGGCACCCAGACAGGGTCATTCTTGAGGGTATTATACTGAGCCCAGAACCTATCTAAGTTAGATACATTCTTAAAGCTAACATCGAAATTGCCGTTTCCTAAGGAAATTAGAGCAAAAATCTCTGAAGAAAAAAACCTCATAGATTTTTTTGTATTATGACCTGGCAATAACAACCTTATCAGGAGCGTTGTTCCAAGCCCCCTTGTACAAAAGTCGAATCATTCCTCCGGGGAGCAGGTTCCCCAGTGGAATGAAACAAGTCAGCTAATTTGAACAAAGGGGCCAGGGAAGACTTCTCCTGGTGGTCAGCCAGAGCCTCAGGGCTAGGCCACATCCTGTGGTCAGTAGATACAGTATCTAAAGTAACACCAAAATTGTCAGCATGAGAAACAACAGGTACAAAGTCAATAGAATTACCCCGGGGTGTGGTGGAGCTCGAGGCCGGATCTACGGTGGTGGCCACAGAAGGAGAACACATCTGGTAGGAGGGATCAGAGAGGTCCGGAGTCCAATGTCCAGAGGCCGCAGGGACCCAGCCAGCTGCTCAGAGGGCCTTTTCAGGAGACCAAGAAGCGTCACGGAAAGCAACTGGAGGGGGTGCAAGAGCCAAGTCCCTCCATTTAGTAGAAGGCAGGCGGTCCAAAAATGAAAACATGGGTTCCACAGAAGAATCAGTAGCAGCCAGCGATGCAGAGACAGATCGAGTAGCTCGCGACAATCCAAGGCGAGACTTCAGGGGTTTGGAAATGGCAGGCTTCGAGGCAGAAGGAGGTGGTGGTAACTGCAACTGCCGACAAGGGTTAGGCAGAGAAATGGGTGCACAAGCCGCAGAATCAGTCGTCGGAGAGCCGGAAGAAACAAGATCCAGCTTCCCATAGCAGGCGTCCGACCGGGTAACTTGCCCTACCCGGTCCGACACAATATCGGTCCTCCCGGAATCCAAATGTTCCTTCCGCAGTTCCAGGTGAAGGTCGCCATGAGCAGCAAGGTACTCCGAAATTGTCAGGACACAGGATGCAGCAGAAATAACCAGAGGTCTATCCAGCAGCAAAGGAACAGGTACAGAGACGGCATCCAAATCGGTTTCCATACAATCTTCTGCAGCGCTGTCTGGAGACAGAACAGCAGCTGCCATTGTGAGATCCTCAGCCTCCTGAGTGGAGAGGATAGGAGCCGAGGCTAGAGCTCCTATCCTGACAACGTCTGCACTCTCCAGAGAGCAAGGAGAACTGGCCATCACAGCAAGATGGCCAGCAGTCCCCCTGTAGGAAGAGTAGGGGAATTTCCCTTGTGTCCTGGCCAAATTTCCCTTGTTCACTTAAAATACCACCAACAGCTTAATCTGGTTCAAGGTCAGTTGGCATTCATCTGTATCCCCCTTCCCCTGGTCGTGCCTGAAAATAGGCAGGATTTGTCTAGTGCACTTACCCAGTCAACAAAATAAAAATAAATAAATAAATGTGTTTCTTTCCAAGACCTGTTAAATGAATTTTTATGAGATGTGATATTTGAATATTTACTGTATACGTGAATTTAATTTCTCTCTGAATAAAAATAAAGTACAAAAAAAGCGAGTAGGTCCAAAGGTGGTAAACTGGGTAAGAAATTGGTTAGGGGATAGGCAACAGAGGGTGGTGGTAAACCGAGTTCACTCCAAGGAAGGGGGTGACCAGTGGGGGGCCTCAGGGATTAGTGCTGCAACTGGTCCTCTTTAATGTCGTTATAAGTGAAATTGCTGAGGAGCTGGAAGGGAAGGTCTGCCTCTTTGTGGATGACACCAAAATCTACAATATGGTGGACTTTCGGGGGGGGTGGAAAGGATGAGCAGAGAACTGAGAAAACTTGAAGAGTGGTCAAGGGTAGGACAGCTGAGTTTCAGTGTGAAAAAAAAAAGCAAAATAATGCTCCTAGGGCACAGAAACCCTGGGGTAGAGTACACAATGGGTGGAGTGGTATTGACAACCACCAAGCAGGAAAGAGACCTGGGGTAATCATATCAGAGGACTTAAAGGTGGCCAGGCAGAGGAACAAGACAGTTGGGAGGGCTAGTGGGTTGCTGGGGTGCATTTTGAGAGGTATCACCAACAGAAAGCAGGATGTAGTGTTGTTGCCCCATATAGATCACTGGTGAGGCCCCACCTTGAGTACTTTGTCCATTTCTGGTGACCACAGCTCAGAAGGACATTGACAGATTGATATCCATCTAGAGGAAAGCAACTAAAATGGTGCAGGGTCTGCACCAAAAGCCCTACGACAAAGAGACTAATGGACCTCAATATGTACACCCTGGAATAGAAGAGGGAGGGGGGATATGAGACCTTTAAATATCTCATGGAGGTAAATAGGGTACAGGAGGAAATAATTTTTCAGAAAAGAGCTCAAGAACAAAGGAACATGCCCTGAAGCTGAAGGGGGGGTTAGATTCAGGAGCGGTGTGAGGAAGTACTTCACAGAAAGGGTGGTGGATTCCATGAACAGCCTTCCAGCAGAGGTGGTGGAGACAAAAATAGTAGTGGGGTTTAAGAATGCATAGGATAGGCATAAGGCAATCTTAGTGGAAATGGAAGGGGGGGGGAAGCTGGAGATCAGTTAGGGTCTGCATTGATACTGTACGTAGGGAAAAATGGGCAGACTGGGTGGACCAAGCCATCCGTGTCTGCTGTCAAATTCTGTTTCCATATTTAACAAAAGTAGTTTGACAAAGAATTACGCTGAACTATTTTGTCTGGGCATGCTCGACAGGTGGACACCATGTGACTGCTCAGCAAGTCGGAATGCTGCTGGATTTTTTTTTGTGCAGCACAGCAAAGGATTTTTTAAAATGTTTTATTTTTATTGGTTTATAAGGAGTTCTCATACGCTTAATGCATGTTACATGTAAGAATACAGATATGCAGTATCACTTCATAATTACGGTTTATAAGAAGTTCTCATACACTTGATGCACGTTATACATAAGAATACAAATATGCAGTATCACTTCATAATTACAGTAGGATATGTAGTTATTATATCCAGTATTGTACCTCAGTGGAGTATTTCTACATGCAGTGATAATACTACCCCCAACCTAGGAAAGAGAAACAAAAGCAGTCTAAAGTCATACCAGCAGTATGCCATAAAGGTGTTGGACCTATAACGCAAGAGTATCAACATCTATCATTCCCAAGCTACTCTTAACGCCTGTATGGTCACATATGCTAGTTGACTGTAAACATCTGTTGTGATCAGAATCAACCTCCGACCCCCACCCTGGCATCAGTATACAACTAAATATCCTCATATAGGTAAAATATCAAATAAGGAATTATCTATAGATTTAAAAACAATCAGCCCACCATACGAATCCCCCAACTCGGCTAACATTTTGAACTTTAAGATAACAGTTTTGCACCACCTCTGATAGCAGTCTAGAGTAATTTCATAAGACCTAAACAGATAATTGCGGCAAACTGGTCTTTCCCAGACTCTGACTGCAGCAATGTTACCAGCTTTCTCAACCCTTCAGTAGCTGCCACCACACAGAATAGACACTCTTGGGGTATCTCTAGGTCTGAATCCGTCCAGAGCCATTGCTTACACAGTACTGTGCTCTTGCTCAAGTGCAAATGACCACCTGTCTCTCACAGCTGAGAATCCCTTACTGTAGAAACAAGTTATGGTAATACTGGCCTTCTCTTTAGAGGCAGAAATATAGCTTGTCAGTTATAAATTAGTCACTGTAGCGTAAATGAATCAGTCACAGAAACATGAAGTATATGAAAAAATATTTTTAATACTTCAAGATACTGTATTTGCAAATTTAATACAGCATACCACACAAAGACTAGGGGGAACAGTGATTCCACAAAAATGAAAAGAACATTTTTGGACAGTAGGTAGCACACAGAAAAAAAAAAAACTCTCAATGTTCGCTATTTAGCAATAGAATAGATTACCACACAGAACTGTCGGTGAATTTGTGCAGACATGAACCTTAGATGTTAGCTGTTAGTAGTCTCGAGCTTGACTAACTCTTTCAGGCTGTGTCAGACCTTAAGACCCTTCAGCTGCCTCCATGACTCATCATCAAGTATGTCACTCTGACATCGTAGATTGAACATTCTTTGTGACTTGTGAAGAGTACAGTCTTGCTGACAGAGAGGAATGTAAGCACCTAGCTTTATCTTAAAGGTATATTTAGATGTATTTATATTTCTCTTCATACTGGAAGTAGCAGAGTAGGTGGGGAGAAAAAGAGATTTCTAGGTAGTGTTTGGAACACTTTGAAACTTGTCTTTAAAATTATAACAAGTAGTGTGGGGGAAACTAAGTCAGAAAACTAGTCCACCAATCAGAGGCACTAGCTGACTCAGGAAGTCCCGTCTGGAGGAAGTTCCTCCTGAAGTATATAAGCAGGCACTCCTAATGTGGAACAGGTGTAAAACTGGTATCTTGGATGACAGCAGGAGGAAGCAGGGGTCTGTACCGGTCGACTAAGGCGAGGTACCTGTTCGCTTCTGTTACATTCACTGCAAGGATGGGTGGAAGGTAAAGAGTAGGCAAAAACTGGGAATAGATTCAACACCCTAACTAGGGTAGGAATACAAGGGGATTAAGGGGGAATTAGGGAAAACTAATAACACCCTATCTAAGGTCAGTATACAAAGAGGAAGAGCTAGTAAAAGTCTGCTTAAAAGTTTAAGGGGAAAACAAATTAATACCTAACAAGGTATTCTAATGGGGTAATCTGGACAAGAAAAGGAAGAAACACCCTATCTGGGGTAAGGGTATGAATGTATGAATTCATTTTCAGGTAATAGGGGGAGCAGATTTAGGAATTATGGGAGTGGTGCAGTGCAGTGGCTGTGGAGCAGTAGTATTCATGGAAATCTTCTGAAGGCTGATGTGCTGCGCCATGTGACAGGGAGAGCCCTGTCTGGGGTGGATGCCCTTGTGTGGGGTGTCCGGGGCCCCCCATTCCTTTCGCTCTTTGTTTCTGTGGGATGGCCGCTCGTGCTGGGAATGAAAATGAAATACGTTTGCTGTATGCTTGTGTATTTTAGGATGTCACATTTAATGATTTAATGGAAAGAAAAAGATATGATGAGTGTCACAATCGCACTCAGCAGGTCAGGCTCTCTGCTCCCACAGTGCCAACCTCCGAGCGCTTGTATTGTGAACAGGGTAACCCTCCTGTCTGTTTTGTGGGTCCGAATCACCTTTGGTCTCAAGTTCTGGAGAGATTCAAATTATGAACCTCTTGCTAGCGTACCCAAATACACAGGCTCAGATAATCTGCTTTTTGGTGAATGCCAGATATCTTTCGCCTACGGGCACCTAACCAGGTATACAAAATGACCCCTTAAAAACTCTATGAAAGACCTTAGATAAATTCTTACCTTTTCCCAGTTTGGAATACCATTAAGCTTATGAACAGTGTTGTCAAAATCTTAATCATCCATGCATCACAGGCAAAAAGGAAGGACTTGGAAGACACAGGCAGTCTCTTTAAAATAAAAGGTTTTACTTAAAATATGTAAAATGTAACCACAGAACAATATTTCACAAAACATACAGTCACTTAAAAGAACAAGGTAAAATACAAACATAAACTCCTACCACAATACACTTAGACTTGTCTGTCTAATGTATACCTTCTTACAGTGCTTTAGTTAGCTGTTGTTTCAAGAGAGTCCAAATAGGAATGTCTCTAAGTGGAAATACAGAATACAGTTAAGCTGTCTCTAAACCTGCCCCTTCCATGATATCACTTAGCTCCTCCCTGTAAAATATAAAAATTAATACACACAGGATGTCCCATCACTCAGGGTATATTAAATAAGGTGACGTCAGCAAAAACTAGTTTCCCCATATGACCCTTTGATCTTGTCTTTCCTTTGATCTAGTGTGTTTTTCTGCTTTATCAAAGACATCACATAACTTTTACAACTCTGCAGTTTTCTCACCTAGCTGCAACATAGTTTTTCAGCACCAGTTGAAATTAACTGCCCTTCCTAAGGACGTCATTAAATGGATATTTTAGTTCCTGGCTTCAAGCAACACAGATCCTACACAAGGTTATAAAATGTGAGTTCTTGGAAGTTAATCACATACAGAGATTTGCTGTTTAACATATCCTGTCCTTTGAACTGAAACCTGGGGGGGAGGGTCATCCCAGGAGCACAGGATGTCTCAAGAAAGACACTCAATAACACATTTTTAGATTACAAAATCATAGAGCAATCGAAACCAGCTGTCCAAGTGTCGCAATCCTCCCCACCTAGACTGAATTTTGGGGCTCTATCCCCTGCATGGGATGAGCTTCCCAAATCAATTCACTCCTCATAGACACGAGACAAGC
The DNA here is from genome assembly GCA_016271365.2 of Neoceratodus forsteri. NCBI lineage: Eukaryota > Metazoa > Chordata > Ceratodontiformes > Ceratodontidae > Neoceratodus > Neoceratodus forsteri. The sequence goes on from CM028137.1 coordinate 361,811,041, forward strand.
CATCTGATTTCTGATTGGTCGCTCCAGCCCTATGTAAGATGGTCATGTCATACCCTTGCAAAGCAAGACTCCATCGTAACAATTTACCATTAGTTTTCCCCATTTGCATCAGCTAAACCAGGGGGTTGTGGTCAGTTTGTACCACAAAATGCTGCCCATATAAGTATGACTCTAGCTTCTTTAGGCCCCACACTATTGCAATATACTCCCTTTCCACAGTAGAGTATGCCTGCTCTCTGGGAAGTAACTTTTTACTCGGGTACACTACCAGGTGATCTTTCCCTTGGTTGGATGTCTGACTTCAGTACTGCCCCAATACCCACGTCTGAGGCATCAGTCTTAACTGTAAAGGGTTTGTTGTAGTCAGGACTTGTCAAAACAGGAGCACTGCACAGTGCCTCCTTCAGCCTGGTAAAGGCTTCCTCACAGGCTGGTCCACAGGTAATTTTCTTTGGCATCCTTTTCTTTACCAGGTCAGATAGGGGAGCAGCCAGGGCACTGTAATTGGGTACAAATTTCCTATAGTACCCTGCTGTCCCTAGAAAACTCCTGACCTGCTTCTGCATTTCTGGTCTGGGCCACGCCTGGATCACTTCTATTTTTATTTGGTTAGGATGGAGCTGCCCCTGGCCTACCACATGCCCGAGGTCTGCCACTTCTCCCATGGCCACCTGGCATTTATCAGCTTTGACAGTCAGCCCGGCCCTCTGTATCCTGCCCAGCACTTCCCTAAGATGGGACAGGTGTTCCTCCCAGCTGGCACTAAAAATGGCAGTGTCATCCAGGTACGCCACAGTGTACTCCTCAGCACCATTTAACACCTGGCACACCAACCTTTTGAAAGTAGCTGGGGCGTTCTTCATTCCAAAAGGCATTACTTTAAATTCAAATTAGCCTATCGGAGTGATGAAGGCCGACCTCTCCCTAGCTCTGTCTGTTAACTCTACCTGCCAATACCCCTTGGTCAGGTCAATAGTTGTAAGGTAGGTCACCCCTCCCAACTTGTCCAGGAGTTTGTCTGTCTGGGGCATTGAGTGGGCATCTGACTTCGTGACTGCATTCAGTCCACAATAGTCCACACAGAAATGAGTAGAGCCATCTGGCTTGGGCACAAGGACTACGGGTGAGGCCCAGGGACTGTGGGATCTCTGGATTACCCCTAAATCCAGCATCTCCTCCACTTCCCTCCTAATGTCCTTTTGGACAGCCTCTGACACCCGATATGCTGTCCGCTGAATGGGCGTCTGTGTCCCTGTCTCCACATTGTGCGTCGCTAAGGGGGTTAGTCCATGCTTGGTGCTAAACAGGGTGGCAAAGTCTGCTAAAACCTCCCTTACTTCCTGATTCTTGTCCGGTGCCAGCTGGGGAGACAGTTTTACTGCCTCCACAGAGGACTCCCACTTGCTTTCTTCCAGCAAGTCCAGAAGGGGGTCTCCTTAATCCGTCCCCTCCCCAGGACTACACACTGCAAACACCATGTCAGCCCTATTAGCATATGGCTTCATCATGTTGACATGGTACATCCTTTCTGTCTGTCTTCTGTCAGGTAACTCTATAATATAGTTCACATCATTTACCTTCCTAACTACTCTGTATGGTCCTGCCCACTCAGTCTGCAGCTTGTCTTTCCGGACCGGAATAAGGACCATGACTTCCTGACCCACCATGTATGAGTGAACTCTGGATCTGCAGTCGTACCACATTTTTTGTTTCTGTTGAGCAGCTGCCAGGTTGCTCTGGGCTGTCTCCATAAGCTCCTTCAGCCTTTCCTTAAACCTAAGGACGTAATCCACTAAGGGGGTTCCCTGGGTGGCATGCTTGCCTTCGCAGTCCTCCTAGATCAATTCTAGGGGCCCACGTACCTGGCGTCCATAGAAGAGTTCGAAGGGGGAAAATCCTGTAGACTCTTTGGGCACCTCCCTGTATGCAAACAACAGGTGAGGAAGGTATTTCTCCCAGTCCCTCCCATGCTGTTCAGAAAATGCCCGGAGCATTGACTTCAGGGTACCATTAAATCTTTTGGCTTGTGGGTGATACGGTGTCATGCATCTCTGCACCACCCCACACTTCTCCCACAAATATTTCATCAGGTCCGACATGAAGGAACCCCCTCGATCAGTGATAACCTCCTGCGGAAACCCAACACGGAAGAAAATCCCAAGTAAGGCATCTGCCCCTTTGTCTGTCCTCAGTGAGGATAGGGCGACTGCCTCTGGGTAGCGGGTGGCATAATCCACCACAGTCAGGATGAAGCTCTTCCCTGAGAAGCTAGGGGTATTTAAAGGCCCCACAATATCCATTCCCACCCTCTGGAATGGCTCCTCCACTATGGGCAATAGAATTAGGGCAGCTTGGGTTTTCTTGCCCGCCTTCCCTATTTCTTGGCATCGGTGACAAGACCTGCAATACTCCTTCACCAGCTAGGTGAAGTTGGGCCGATAGAAATTCTGGGCCAACCGCTGCGTAGTGCACATAATTCCCAGATGACCAGACAAGGGAATATCATGTGCAAGCTTGAGCAACTGCTCATGATACCCCTGGGGAACGACAAGCTGCCTGCCTAGGACCCCTCCCTCTGTCTGCACAGCCTGAGTATACATCAGTCCATTTTCCCAATAAACCTTATGTTTACTGTCACCTCCTTGTGCTCCGTCAGAGCCTGCCCAAGCCCTCAGCTTCTCTAGACTAGTGTCACTTTTCTGAGCAGCTGCAAACTCCTTACACATTCCCAAGGTATGGGACAGGTCCCTTTCAGTCTCTAAACTAGGGTCTCTGGCACTAGCGTCAGGGCATTCAGGATCACTGTAATTCCTAACCCTCTGACAATGGGTCACCCCTCCCTCTTCGGAGCAACTCAATGTAGCTGTGTGGTTAACTGCTGCTAGGGAAATTTCTACCCCCTTTTCATTAGTCTCCATATCAGGAGACAGGCTGGGGAACCAGCCTCCCAGTGGTTTCCACAATGGCTTCTGTGAGGTTCAGGGAACTACAATTTTCCCTTGCCACTTGGCTACAGGTAACTGCACACACCATCCCCTGTTTGAGATTGTTGCCAAGGATGACGTCCACTGCTAATGTTTTGGCTACAGCCTCCTGTTGCACAGTTCCCCCTGTTTCACCCCAGTCTAGAAGAACACTAGCAAGGGGCAATGTTTTCTCCCCACCGGTAAAGTCTTGTACAGTGACATATTTATTGGGTATAAGCTGACCAGGCTGTACCAGATCCTCTTTTACCAATGTCAGGGATACCCCTGTGTCCCTTAACCCTTGTGTCTGTACACCATTCACCATGACTAGGTGCATATGTTCCCTCATGTTCACAGGCATGCTTCCAGGGACACACAAACAACCCACTTCTTTCCTAGCCCCGGTTGTGTATTGCTCACCCTTTTGGGACACTGTCTGGCAATATGCCCAGTTTCTTTACAGAACCAACATTCATTCCTTTTCTCAGAAAAATATTTTCTCTGAAACCTGGGGCTAACTGGTTTTGGTGGAGGCAGTGAGGGTTTTAGCTGCCCTGAAGGTGCGCTTTTCCCTTTCTGCGCTGCCACGCCCGCCCCATTCGCTCTCGGAGCAGGTCTGCTCTTGGCATAGCGGTCCGAGAGTTCAGCAGCCTCTTGCACTGTTTTTGGATCTTGGTCCTCTAGCCAGGTTTTTAACTCTGCTGGGCATGCCCGATAAAACTGTTCTAATAAAATCACATTTTCAGTTTTATCAACAGTGTTTGCTTCAATTCCTTCCCACCAACATTTTAAAAACTGACATTGTTTCGTGGCTAGCTCCTCATAGCTCATATCAGGGCTTCTCCTGAGCTTACGGAATTTAGCTTTGTATGATTCAGCAGTTAATTCAAACTTTTTTAATAGTGTAGCTTTTAACTTGCTGTAATCATCACTGTCTTTATTGTCCATTTACCCAATGCATCCTGAGCTTTTCCGGTAAGTAGCGGGGATAGCTGGAAGCTCCAGGACTCTCTAGGAGTTTTAGCCTGAATACAAACTTTTCAAAAGAATTTAAAAGCGTCCATGTCCTCCCGTCCTTAAACTCAGCTATTAATTTGGAGTTCAATTTGACAATTCTGCAGTCCCAGTTAAATCCAAGCCACTTACCTGCCCTGGTGCCGCTAGGTTGGAGTCGTAGCTTCTCCAGTTCGTGATTTGCCACTAAGCTCCTCTCTCCTCTCCTCTGCAGATCTGCGTTCTGCTCTCTCTTCTCCTCTGCCTGTCACTGGTGCTCATGTTCCTCATGGTCTGCCTCTCTCTGTTGTCGCTCTGCCTCACAGTCTGCTTCCCTCTGTTGTCGTTCTGCCTCACGGTCCACCTCCCTCTGCCTCCAGTTCTATTCTCTGCAACTCAATTTGCAGCTTGAGTACATCTGGATTCAGGATACTGGTGACCTTCCCCTGCTGCTGTGGCCCTTCACTGACAGTGGTCTGGCTGTCCACCTCTTTGGCTCAGGACCCCTCACTGGCCACTAGTTCTGCCACACTTGAGGTCTGGTCCCTTTCAGTCATGGTTGGTGACTCGCTGTTCTGGGTATCTGCTACCATCAGGGCCTCTATGAGGTTCTGCTTACTGGCTTTCACCCCAAACAGGACTCCCCTGTCCCCTCACAACTGCTTTAAGAAATCTACAGTGTGCCTGCTGTAGTTGGAAGCCATTTTCTTCTTCCCTCACTACTAATACTATTCTGACTGGCACTTCAGAAAAAAAAATGGTGGGAACTTAACTGTAAGTCAAGGGATATAGTTCTGTTTGCTTTTGAAATAAAACACTGCCTTTCTTTTTTTTTTCAAGTGAGCTAAACGGTTTCAAGCTAACACACTGAACAATGAAGCTTATATCACCAAACTTTTTATGCCACCGCTGCCAACCAATCTGTCACAAACTCGCTCAGCCGGTCAACCCTCTACTCCCAAAGTGCCAACCTCCGAGCGTATGATTTGTGTACTGTGTAACAGACAAGGTAACCCTCTTGTCTGTTTTGTGGGTTCAAGTCACCTTAGTCTCAAGCTCTGGACAGATTCAAACTGATAACCTCTTGTTAGCGTACCCAATTATCAGGCTCAGATAATTCTGTCTTCGGGGGGCCAGATATCTTTGCCTGCGGGCACCGAACCAGGTCTTTCAAATGAACCCTTAGAACTCTATGCAAGGCTTTAGAGAACTCTCTCCATTTCCCAGTTTGGTATACAATAAGCCCATACACAGTGTTACTATAGCCTTTTAAAAGCTCCACTTAAAATAAAAAGAAATGTCAAGGCACTCCAGACAGTTCCATTGTAAAATCTCTTTACTTGAAAATATCAAAGCAGAACAATAATTACAGAACAAATATATATCCCAACACATACAGCCTTAAAACGAATAAGTAAAAGTGCAGTTCCTACAATTTATAACTTCAGACTAATCTTGTCTAAGGTCCTTACTTCAGTGCTTTGATGGGCTCTTTTCTCTCAGTCAGGAATATTGTCTTGTGTGTCTCTAAGGCTTGCTCAGTTGGATAAATGAGTTATGAGCTGGCCTCCTCTCTGAGATCATTAAGCTCCGCCTTGGTGTACTAAAAGTTATATGTTACCACATAGGATGTCCCAACAAGATTTAAAAAAAATGATAAGTGACATACTCAGTTTCCTTTCCTCAGGGTAACTGGTCAGAACTGGTTTGTGCTCTGCTACACATACATCTAAAAAGTTTCTTTGATCTAAGTCATTGTACTCAAATCAGAGTGTATTTGCCTCTTTAATCCCATCTGGACCTTGGAATCTACACCTCAAATGTCTCTGTGATGTAATTCAAGGGTTCCCCGGGAAATGTATATTGGACCTTCCAAATTTGTCTGGTCCTCTCTCGCTCAGACATCAAACCTCTTCAATGTCCATTCTGGCCTCTCTACAGAACCCCTCCCCACAAGTCCTTCCTGGCAACTATGCAAGTCAAAGGATCTCCCTGAGGGCATTATAAAGTAGATACTTTGGTTCCTGTCTTCAAAGAAAATTGAGCAAAGGAATTGCATTTTAAATAGCTGCAGACTCAAACCACCTCCTGTCCTTTGAACTATCTCTGGGGGGGGTCTTGATGTGTCAGTTCCAGTAAGACAGTGGTTTCCTCAAACTGACCTTCCCATCACATATTTTATATGTGTAACCCCCCTGAAAATGGGGGTTCCCAAAAGTCTTCCAGGAGTTTGCCTGAATGCTCCAAGCCTGGGTGGTGTTCGGCATCTGAGCTGCTTAACTGTGATTGCAAGTGAGTGCTATTTGAGCCTCCACGTACTGTCTGTTTAAGAGCTCTCTGCTTGCAGACTTAATTAGTTTGTATGGTGGCACTGTGTATTTAATGCTTGAATCCCACCCGAGCTGCGGAGTAATCGCTCCATTTTGGCGGTTGCTGAAGGTGCAAAGGGAGCCCATCTGAAAGCTGTAACTGTTTGCCTGTAATCATTTAAAGCATTAGCAAAATTGTAGTTTGTCTAACCTGCCTTTATTGCAGCTGGGACTCTGTGTGTGTGTGTGTGTGTTACCTCTCCATTTTGGACCTAAACTGTTGTGCTGGGCCAATTGGGTTAATGGAGCCCTAAAATGGAGCCTGTGGATGAATCAGAACTTGGACTCTTAATTTGAGCCAGCCACAAGGGGATTGTATGAGCAGTGACTCTGGGAAATGTAGTTTTGACCTTGGCGCCTCTTTCTACCAACAGAGGGAGTCTTATTGTGAGTGACAGCTGAATCAGCCAACAGAATAGTGTGGAGCTAAAGGAAGTGCCCTGCTCTGTGACTGGAAGGATCAGATCAGTTGTGGAAGTGAAGAGAGAAGGAGCTGTGTCTTCTGCGGTGCATAGTTTCGCGCAGGAAGCGCATGTGAGGCCCTGAGTTTCGGTCTGCAGCCTTTGTGAGTGCCAGTTTGTACTGAATCTGAGTTGTGAGGAGAAAGAAGCACTAGAAGTGTGGAAACCAGGCTCACCCTGTAGAAGACTGGAGAAATTGCTGAATCGCGCTCGGTCTGTCAGGAACTGAAGCTGCTGTGTGTGCGCCCGGGTATTTTGCAGTAATTGCGATCGGGATTGAGGAGCAGCCTACCTGGTGTAGTACTTTCCTTTTACATATAAATGTGCGTAGTGCTTGTGGGGAATCGCTATTTCAAATGTCCTGTACAGTGAATTGTGTGCTGAAGCTGGAAGTAAACCCCAGCTTAATTCGGACTACATCCGTTTGCTATCAACTGTAGTGGGGTCCAGTCACAAGGACCTTGTCCTTATGCCCTGCTCTTCTGGCAATCCAGAAGGACATTCTCCATCCGATCCTCAGCTTGGGTGCTGTGAGTACAAATCAGGGTATTCCCCTGCAGCTTGTTTTTCAATCACAAGTGTGTCATCTAATTCTTGTTGTTTCACTGTTTCATGGACTGAGCCCTCCGGCTCCGGATTGCAGTTGGGTGTTGTGCATATATTTTCTTCTACAGGGCCCTATCCATCTTCACCTGCCGACCAACCCCGGGTAACGGACCTGGCTAGCCCCCCCCCCAACCTGGTTACACAGAGTGTGACTTTTTAGACCCTCTATGTGTGCGCAGTACTGTGATTTAATGCCATTAATTAACCTGATTTCCCCCTCCCATGTTACTGTCCCCAAAATAAATCAGATCTGTTGTTGTTATAGTATATACTGTCTGTGGTGGTGGTACTTATGGAAACAGTATTGTGTTTTGCTGTGTATGTTGATTAACCTTACTTTACAGGGGGTCCTCAGAGACGTGCTGCTGAATCAGTCTCGAGGGTAAGTGGTATCTATATGAGTGAACAGTGTGTAAACGTGTGGTATTGGGGCTGTAACTCTGGTGTATTGTGTGAGCCACTATAGGGGATAAAAGGGGGTCTCAGTGTCCCAGAGAGCTGTGACCAAGTTAGTCTAACCACTACAAACCCTGACCTCTGGGTGGAGGCACCCGCCATAGGACCTAGGCCCCTCAACCTGTCCGTAGTCAAACAGGCAGGGGTAGTAGCCCTTGGGATAGCACCACCTAAGGGTTACATATGTAATAAAAAAATTAATACAGCACTCATAGCAGTCAGAGCTGGCTGTCTACGTTACAGTGTGCAGCATATAAATCTATAACAAAAAAATGGCTTCAGGTGGTACCACCAGCGATCTCAGAATGGAAGTCACTGGTGCTTATTGTACAACATAATGAACAATTATCCTATGCTCTGCACAATAAAATGGAAACATTCATTTCTTGCTGGACAAGATGGGAAATGATCCAAGAACAAATCTAATAGGAAGCCCGAAGGGAATGCGGAAAAGATGGCCCACCTACACACCTCTCTTTCTCTCCCTCTCTAGACCTCTCAGCCCTGTATCAGAGTCCCCCCTGTAGGGGCAAAGATATGTATTGTTCTCCTACAGGTAATATATTTGTATAACTAATACAATGTAACTGCTTGAATTGGTTCCTAGAAAGCAATTTTTTTCCTTTTTGTTTTTAGCTCTAGCTCATGCTGTTTTTATGGTTAGTTTTAATTGAAGTGGTAAATGATTCTTAGGCCACTTTTATGTGGATCAGTTAATATATAAGAAATTGATGAAAATGATGTAGACATGTATTAACTATACTGAATCTGTATGTATACTAATGTGGATTCATGCATCAATTCAATAAAAGAAGTATAAAAAAAAAAAAGGCGGGAGAAGGGACGGTAAGACCCACACGAGGTTGGGTCCTTGCCTGCTTTATGGATTACTGAGGTCTGGGTGTATTGCCAGCTAGGAGGGGCTCCCTCTCCTTCCTGTACTGCCGTGCAAGCTGCCCCTAAGTTTGGAGCCACCTCCGCCATGAATGTTTTGTCAAATTCGGTGGGCAACCCAGCAAGGTCTGGTGCTTCCCCCCCTTAAGTCTTTTTATCACCCTCACTATCTCCTCCGTAGTCACCTGTGCCTCCAGCCCCTCCCTTTGAGTGTCATTCAGCTTCAGTAGAGTCACCCTGCCAAAGAAGGTGTCTAGTCTCTCTGACATATGGTCTACCCTGTCCTCCGTATACAACATTTGGTAAAACTCTTGAAAATGTCGTACTATTTGTGCTGGATCTGAGTCATATTCCGTCATCTGTTTATGCTTCCTAATCCCGCAAGACCACTCGCCCCACTACCTCCCTGCACAGTTGCCATGCCAGAAGTTTGCCTGCCCTGTTCCCTGCCGCATAGTATCTTTGTCTAGAGTATTGCAATGCCCTTTCAATTTTATCATCTGGCAGGTTATTTAGCTTAGCTATGTGCGCCTCCATTCTTCGCCTAACCTCTGGATCCAGGGCAGTTTTGTGCTCTACTTCTAGCTCAAAGATCTTATCCTCTAGGGAAGTTTTTTTCTCTCAACCTCTCCCTCTTAACCCCTGCTACACAGCCTGTCACCTTCCTCGTCAGCACAGCTTTCCATCCATCCCGCCACGTTGCCGCAGAGTAATCCTCTGTGGGGTTGGACTCTGTGAATGCTGCCAAGCATTCTTTTACCATTGTCTTACAGTCATCTCTATTCAAAAAAAGGAGATGTTGAGTCTCCATGATGATGATCTGGGAGTGGGAAGGAGGGACAGGCTCATACCCACTGCCCCATGGTCTGAGACTGTTCTCGGGGCAATCTGTGCCATTTCCAAGGCATATACCCTGTCCGCAGACAGTAAAAAGAAGTCTAGCCTCGAGTAGGCCTGATTTGGTGCAGACCAGCAGATGTAGTCATGGACCTTAGGGTGCATGAAACACCAGCCTCCACCAGTCCCAACTCCCTGATCAGTCCCTGCAAACACCGCATGGCAGGGGCCCCTGGGGCCAGTGTGCACCCCAATCTGTCCAATGCTGGGTTCAGCACTGTGTTGAAGTCCCCACCCACCACAAACATCTTCTCTGGTGGCAGTACAAACTGTCAGTATTTGCCAAAATAATTGACTCCTCTCAGCCTCTTGATTGGGTGTGTACAGGTTTAACAGGGAGCAGGGGACCATCCTCCAAGTGCCCCTTACCAGCAGAAACCTACCCAAGGGGTCCTTTTGGATTTCTTGAACCTCTAGGGGACAATCCTTATGAATCAATATGGCTACACCTCTTCTGTGCGGTTGAGCCAAGCATGAAGAGCTGTGGACCTGTCCAACCCACCCTCTTTTTAACTTAGCTGCCTCGGTCAGAGTTAGGTGAGTCTCCCCGAGGAAAGCCACCTCTGCTTCCTGTTTTTTCAACTCACGTGCACCCTAGCTCATTTTATGGGGCTGTTAAGGCCTCTAATGTTATTAAGTAATAATCTTACCCCCCTCCATTACCATGTGCTAGACAGATGGCTAAACAAACATTTCTCAATACCAGTGCATGAACATATTTTAACCATAACAACATTTGAACATGTGAACCTTAAACGTTTTCCCAACTTGTTCCTTCCAAGGTTGCTTGTGCACCCATCCCTCCCCTTGGGTAGCCACCGGAGGGATGGATGAGGTCCCTTTGTTCTGAACTTTGCACCTTACATGCACTTTAGAGCTCTCACCTTGTCTTCCATCCCCTCCACAGGTAGCTCTTGTCTCAGCAAGCTACTTTGTGTTCATATTGTGAGAACACTAGTACTTCGCCTATGTATTTTCCCATGGCAAAGCCCCTCAGCACAGTCAGTTGTGTGCATTCCCATCAGGAGGGCATCCAGGAGCCCAGGGAGGAAGTAATGCAAGTCCCTAGTCCCTTGGGCCACACCCGGCGCTTCGCTCCCTTTGCCATGTCACCTCCCCCACAGCCTTTGCACTTCTGCTCAAGAAGGCCTTGATAATCCATTCGTTCCAGGACTAGACCAGGGAGAACCCCCCATCCTCTTCCCCCCCCCCGTCAGTGCCAGGTTTCCACTGTACTCCCTTCGCCTCAGTCCCCCCTCCCTTCCAGCCAGCCGGCCCCAGCAGCAGCCCTCTTTTACATTATCGGGTCTTCCCCTTTCCCAGATCTGAAACAGCCTGTAGAGTGCCACCATTACCCGTTCCATGCTGTCTGGGTGACCCACAAGAAGGAGAACCGTACCTGGTGTCCTGGCATCATCTTGGTCTGTTCCTCCCCATGGGTCTATCCCATGAACACTACTGTTCCATGCTGGCTAGGACAGCAGGAGGATCTTCTGTGTGTTATAGGCCTGTCCTTCCCTCTCTCCTCCTGAGACCAGGTCGCCAGTACCATTCTCTTAGGTCCACTGTGATCAATTACTCAAGTTGTGCTGGAAGACCATCCCAGGGATGCCACATCCAGACTTCTGGATCCCTGGAAGATGAACCGAATTAGGCTGCATTAATTACAATAACAAGAGAGGGAGATGCCGATCGCCCGCCTAAACTCTGGTTACCTCTTAGAAAAAATACCCCCCCCCCAACAGAAATGCACTAAGCAGTTTACCTGGAAACGATCCTCCCCAGCCAGTTAACTATTTTTACCTCCCCAAAGCTTGAAATCCCACAAACCCATTCTGCCCCCTACAGTAATTTTAACCTCTGGCTCCAAGGAGCTTTTGTCCATATTGCAAGATGACGTTCTTCTCCCTCACCCTCCATGAGGTTCATCGAGGAAGATGGGCTTCAGCCGAAAGTGGGACTCCTCCCAAAGTCTGTAAGTAGCATTGTTCATGCCCCTTTTTGTTTATTTTTTCAGTCAGTGGAGCCACTAGGGGTGCGGGCCTTCTTGGTGTGGGTGGGCGGTGTGGTCCTCTGATGTGAAGCCTGGCCTTGTTTTGCTGGAGGCGCTCTGGTTCAGGGGCTGTTTTCCAAAATTCGCGGTGGACCGACATCATCCGGCCTGGAATACAGCTCTGGAGGGACACCTAGGCCCTGCCGGGTCGATCTGGCCTCCTGAAGCATGCAATAAAATGCTGGTCCCTCTGGAAGGAAGATTTTCATCTGGGCTGGCGGTATGAGGTGCATCCTCATTCCTTTTGTCCCCAGGTATTTTTTTATGGCCAGCAGAGTCCGTCTCTTTTGTTGTGTGAGCGGTGTGAAATCTTGGTCAAAGTAAAGGCGCTGGTCCCCAAAAATCACCTCTTTTTTAGCCCAGGCTTTTTGTATGATCATCGTCTTAACCCTGTAGTCGAAGAATGCCATGACGATTGATTGAGGGTTAGCTTTAGGATCGGCTTTTTTTTTTTGCTAGTGCTCTATGGGCCATCACTATATTTAAGTTAATTTCTGGTGGGAGTTTCAGCAGCTCTTTAAGAAATGAGTCCATGAAGATCTCTATGCCACCAGTCTCCGTGTCCTCAGGGAGCCCATAGAGTCTCGGGTTGTCTCTCCTTGCTCTAAGCTCCTTATGATTGAGCTTTTCTGTTAGCTCTCTCTCCCATTTGAGCTGGTTGATTAGTATCGAGTCATGCTTTACAATCAAGTCTGAGGCCATGGACAGCTCTGTTTCCAGGGTCATGGTTCTTTTAGTCACCTCTTGGATATCCTTGATGTTGGTGGTGATATTTTTTTCCATCCGCGATATTGTGCTGCTGATTTTTGCCAGCTCCATGAACAGTCTCTTTGAGGTGATTGTGAAATTCTCACCCTCATCCTCGCTGCCCTCACTCCGGGAGCCTGAAGCCAGCGAGGTGGGCCTGGAGCGGTTTGCAGCCCTGGTGTTGCGCTACTCTGGTAGATTCAGTGGTTTAAGATACTCAAGCAGAGTATCTTTCTGCTTTTCCTTTGCAGGCATCTTGTAGCAATATGAAATGCTGCTCTTTTTGGCTGGATTGCGATAATTTCCCCTAGTGATTGTTATAGATTAAGTATGTGGGGGTGCAGAACTGATCCTGTTCACATCTGCATCAAGAGAAGGCAGAACTGGAAGGCCCCCCCCCCATCCTTTAAGCAGTTATTGAATGAGGTGAAGGAGGAAGAGGCCCAGGGAGATGTTGGTGACTCGTTGCAGATGCCCTCAGCTACCATTCCCATCCTACGACCCCAAGCCACAATCCCTGCAGAACTACCTTGTTCCTTGGAGTTGGGAAATGTACTGAAAGAGCTGAGGGATTGTGTGCAGGACTTTAAGGGAATGAGAGAAAAACACCCCCACCCCTTCTATGGCCGAGTTCCAATAAATAAAAGACTGTGTGAAGGCCTTGCAGCTGGCGTTGGAGTCCAGGCCCTTTCAGAGTGCCGTTCTGTCTGAGCCTAGGCAGCAGTCAGCTCAATACACTGCCCCCAGACCTAGGCCCTGAATACCCCTCGAGCCTCGAGAAGGCTGGTTCTCTTTCAAATGAGAACAAGATGGTCATATGAGGTGTGGTTGCATCAGTGCAGAAAATCCTCAGCTAGTGTCAGAAGGTGGATGGATGAGGAAAATGCCAATGGGGACCAGTAACGGAGCTACCTGGCCCCAGCCATTGCATTGCTCCACCAAGTAGATTGAGCCCCAAATCCCCACCACCAGCCGGGTGCCACCTGACCTGATTGACCCCCAAGTGGATGTGGAAGTCTTGCTAGAGGGAGTGCCATGTTTCACCCTACTGGATAGTGGGTCGCAAGTCACCATCATACAGCAGACTTTCTATGATAGACATTTGCAGCATTTGCCCCTCCTACCCTGTCTGATTTGTCGCTGTGGGGGATAGGTAGTTTGGACTACCCCTATGATGGCTATTGCCTAGTACAAATAGCTTTCATCTCGAAGGGACTCAAAGAATATCCCACCAATGAGACTTTGACCTTCATATGCCCAGAGCCAAAAGGGATGATTGATACACCCATGCTAATTGGAACAAATGCTGATTTGTTTGGGCGGATGGCAAAGATGTGTACTGAAAGAGGTGGAGCTGATGAGCTAGTGAACCCTCTGGTAAAAACTGTGGTAAAGAGGGTTGGCTTGACTGGGGGAAGTGCAAGAACTGATGTGGTAGAGGAGCGTGTCAGTGTAGTATGCTGAGTGGATGGAAAAAGAGTTGCTCCTGCCTCCGAGTTCAGATTGCTGAGTTGTGGAGATTGCCCAATTTGCTCAGCCACCCTAAGGACCTGCCTTCATCATCGATACCCCACCACCTGACAGTTTACTGGAAGGGCTGCTGGTGCAAAGAGGAGTGCTGCCACCTCCGGATACACCCTGGGCCAGGCGGATTACAGTGAGGGTCTGAAATGAATCATGGAAACCCATAGTCATCCACAAGGGTCAAGTGTTGGCAAGTATCTACAGATGTGACAGTGCTATTGCAGTGAACCTGATGGTAGCCACAGAGGAAGAGATAGATCTGAATTTGTTCAAGTTTGGCGATTCCCCTATACCCGCCAGTTACCCGTGGAGCTTAAGTCAGAAGTTGGCCAAGCACCAAAAGGTCTTCTCGCTCCATGAATGTGACATGGGGTGAGTGGAAGGCTAAGAGCATCAGATCTGTCTGAAGGATAATCACCCTTTCTGAGAGAGGTCTTGGAGGTTTGCCCCTAGCGACATTGCGAACGTCCAGCAACACCTGCAGGAGTTATTGGATGCCAGCATTATTACCAGGTCCTGGAGCCCTTATACCTCCCCCATTGTAGTGGCCCAGAAAAAAGAACGGAGCTGTGCGGATGTGCATAGACTATCCCACAATCAATAAGAAGATGGTTCCAGATCAGTACACTGTGTCCCGGGTAGAAGACGCTCTGGCCAGTCTGTCTGGGAGTCAGTGGTTCTCCATGTTGGATCTCTGGAATGGCTATTACCAAATAGCCATGGTGGAGAAGGACAAGGAAAAGATCACTTTTATTTGCCCGTTGGGGTTCTACCAGTTTAAGCGTATGCCACAGGGAATATCCAGAGCACTGGCCACCTTCCAGCACTTGATGGAGAAGGCTGTGGGGGAGATGAACTTGCTCAAAGTTATCGTCTACCTGGATGCCTTGATCATATTTGGTCGCACCCTGGAAGAACATGAGACCCGGTTGATGAAGGTCCTGGATTGGCAGGAGGAGTTTGACCTAAAGGTTTCAATTGACAAGTGCCAGTTCTGCCAGCCTGATGTAAAGTATGTGGGGCACATCATCTCAGTGGAAGGTATTCAGATTGACCCAGCTGAAGTGGAGGCCCTCACTACCTGGCTTAGGCCCACCAGCTTAAGGGCCCTGCAGTCCTTTTTGTGATTCTGTGGCTACTACCGTCATTTTGTGAAGGACTACTTGATGGTGGTATGCCCCCTAAATGACTTGATGCAAGGTTATCCCCCAACAAACAAGAAGAGGAGGGCCCTGGGGTCAGGCACATACCCGCCCAAGGAGTATTTGCATGTTGGTGAACCCTTTGGGGACTGGTGGACTCCTGAATATGAAGTTGCTTCCCAGGAGATTATCTGGAGACTAAGTGAGGCCCCAGTTCTGGCTTTTACTGACCACAACAAGCCCTAAGTCCTCCACACTGATGCCAGCCTGAATGGTTTCGGAACCATACTGTACCAGGAGTATCCCTAGGGGCATAGGCCAGTGGCATTCGCTAGCCACAACCTGACATCCTCTAAGAAGAACTACCCTGTTCATAAACTGGAATTTTTGGCACTAAAGTGGGCCGTAACAGACAAGTTCCACGAATACTTATATGGGGTCCCCTTTACGGTCAGAACAGACAACAACCCACTTACTTATGTTACTGTACCATGACAGCAAAAACGGATGCTGCAGGGCACCGATGGCTATCTGCCCTTTCTATCTACAATTTCAGTCTTGAATATCGAACTGGGCGAACTGACATAGACGCTGATGCTTTGTCAAGACACCTGCGTGTTGATACTTCTAACCCCCCAGTTCAAATAGAGAATGCCTTTGTTCAAGTGCTGTGTTCTAAGTTTGTATTGCCCGCTGATGATCCAGTTGTGAACCCTACCAGAGCAATAGATATGCTGGGGGCCTTTCCCAAATCTATTCCACCTGCATATTTAAATTTCACCGGGCTGGAATGTCTTCGCCGCCCCAACCCAGTAAGCCTGAACTACAGCAGGCGCAGAGAAATGACCCAGCCATCCAAGATCTAATTTGGGCCCTTGAGAAGAGACATTCAGCCCATCAAGTGCATAGCCATTACCCTGACGCCAAAACGCCTGTTGAGAGAATGGGGAAAGCTAGTTCTACTAGATGGACTATTACTGCGAAAAGTACATAACAAGGACAACCCTGAACATCCCAGGCTCCAGCTGGTACTGCTACAGGGGTACCATGATGTAGTACTCAAATCCCTGCATGACGAGGTGGGTCACCTGGGCTGTGAACACATCCTAGATTTGTGTAGAGCACGGTTTTACTGGCCCCGGATGAAAACTGATTTAGAGAAAAATTGCAAAAGCTGCCTGCGGTGCATACAGAGGAAAACCTTACCAAGGCGAGCTACTGCCCTAGTCAACACTAGTATCAGTGGGCCCCTCAATCTAGTCTGCATGGACTTTTTGTCCCTTGAACCCAACAGGAAAACACAGCTAATGTTCTGGTTATCACTGACCTCTACACCAGGTACACCTAGGCATTCCCCACCAAAGAGCAAAAGGCCAGCACTGTGGTGAAAGTCTTACAGCAGTTTGTACAGCACTATGGCATCTCAAAGAGAGTCCATTCTGACCAGGGCCAAGATTTTGAAAGTCAACTGGTGAAAGAGTTCTTGGCCATGTACGGTATAAAGAAATCTCACATCACAGAGTACCACCCATAGGGAGACTCTCAACCAGAGCGCTTCAATCGAACTCTGCTGAACATGTTGGGTACCCTGGACTCAGGTGATAAAGCAAACTGGAGTCAGAGAGTAAGCTATCTGGTGCATGCGTACAATTGCACCAGGAATGATGCCACCCGGCACTCCCCTTTCTGTCTCATGTTTGGTCGTGAAGCCCGGCTGTCAGTTGATCATTGTTTTGGTGTGTCCTCTGATGGCGCGTCCTACAGAACCTACCTCGAGTACACTCCTCAGTTGTGAGAGCAACTTCAAAAAGCATACCAGCTAGCATCTGAAGCGGCAGCCCAAAGTTACCAGAGTAACAAGCAGAGGTATGATAACCAAGTTCGTAATTAAGAGTTGCAAGTAGGAGATCTTGTTCTGCTTCAAAACTTGGGGTTGCAGGGCAAACACAAGCTTCAAGATTGGTGGGCCCCAGAAAGTTACATTGTGGTTGAGAAACTGCCGGAATTGCCAGTGTACCGAATCAAACAAGAGGAAGGCCGGGATCTAGGAAAGACTGTTCATCGAAACCACTTACTCCGCATCGGCGAGATCATGCCTGACCCTGACACTGGTCCTGAAACTCTAGTTGCAAAAAGGGCCACAACACATAGCCAAGCTGCTCAGAAAAGACAACAAAGCCTGGCCCCTTCCATGCCTCTCAAGAAGAACACATTGAACTTGAATACTGGTCCAACTGCGCTTTCTGAGAGGCCCCACAGAAGTGATACTGCTGTCGATATGCCCCTGAGAGGATCACATTGAACCTGAACACTGGTCCAACTAGGCCTCCTGCATGGCCTGCCAGCAGTTCTTGTGAAGAAAGTGAGACTGAGGATTTTGAACTTTGTCCTTGTGAGTCTAATCCCAAGCTAACCCAGTTCCCGTGGGAATGGTACTGTCAAAACTTGCCTCCATCCACCAGTACCAACCCTCCAAACTCTTTGTTTTCATTAAACACAAATGCAGTGCCTTTCATTCCTGAGAAGAGGCCAGTTATCCCTATTTCTGAGCCTGATTTGGACATTGAAATGGACACTGAAAATTATTCGAGCCCCACCAAAACTGTGATTGATGCCCGGCCCCTTCCAACCCTTGCCCTGCCCTTGTTCCGGTCCCTGAGCAGAGCCAAGGCAGTGTAGATTTACCTGACCATGCCCCTGGGTTGACAGTAGAGACTAGCCAGGCAGGGGTACCCTTTATTCCTGGGGAGATTCCCATACCGGACATGGCCTTGCCTAGGAGGTTGGCAAAACAGCCCAGGCCAGCTGTAAAACTTATGTATGATACACTGGGTGCCTCATCCGACCTTCCCCTCTATGTGATTCACAAACTTGTGGTCCCTGTCATTTATCCTCCATTGTTTATTTTATTTATTTATTGAAATGTTTCATCAGGAAGGACACACTGAACAACAGGTTGCTCGTCTCACGGTGCATCCTAGGGGAGAGGGGTACAGAGAGTTCTTATCATACATATACACAAAACAACCAAATAGCAGTACAGAATTGAAGGGATACGTGTGTAAATGGCATACAAGCAAAGAAGGTAGTGAACAATAAAAGTGTTGACCTAAAATAGTTTGAAATCCAATCTAAAGGACCTCCACAAGTGCAGACATGAATGAACATTGAGACTGGATTGAGTCAGTTAGGAGGAGAGCATAGGTGGGATGGGCAGGGAAAGGGGCGATGTTAGTCACAGGTACAGTTTACTGACAGGAAGTTATGTAGAGCTAAGGTAATGAAGTGGGAGGAGGAAATGTGATGAATCTGAGGAGGAAGTGCATTCCGTAGCTTAAGGAAGCGATGAGAGAAGGCCATCTGGCCTATGGCAGTAGATGGGCAAGAGACTTCCATCAAGCACACATCATAGGATCTAAGGGAGCAGGCAGGGGGAGGAAGGGAGGATAAACAGGAAGCAAGGTATGCCAGGAGAGTGCAGAACCAAAATTTAAATATGAATTTAGTGCAGTGAAGGTGACAGTGATTTTCTAATGAGGAGAAAGCTAGGGAGTGACAGAGATTGCAGTGATGGGTGAGAGGGGGGCATCAAGAGCAAAGCGCCAGAAGGAGTTAAAAAGGATATATAATCTGGTTAGGGAAGACTTGGGAGCGGCACTGTAGGCTGCATTGCAGTAGTCAAAGATAGGTAGAATCGTCTTCTGGACAAGTTCACGTCTAGTCGGTAGTGGGAGACAGCTACGGTTCCTGTAGAGTGCACCAAGCTTAGGGCGCAGCTTCTTCAGGATGGCGTCCACATAACCAGAAAAGTTGAGGTTTTGGTCAAGCCAAACCTCCAAGTACCTAAAGGATGCAATGTCCTTGAGAACTGTCCCGTCAAGGGTATGGAATGAGGGCAGGGTGATGAGCTTAGTGAGTCTGTGCCTAGTGCCGAAGGTCATTGAGACTGTCTTTTTGGTGTTAAGAGAAAGCTGGTGGGTGGAAAACCAGAGCTGGACTTTGTTGAAGTTGTGCTGAAGTCTGGATTCAACATCCATGGAGGACTGGCCCGAGGTAAAGAGTACTGTATCATCGGTCTACATATGAATGGAGGTGGAGGAGCAGAGGGCAGGTCATTTAAAAATATGGAGAACAGGATAGGACCCAGTACAGACCCCTGGGGTATGCTGGTATTAATGGGAAGGGGGGGAGAGATGGAGTCAGCTATTCTGACAGTGTTCTTCCTACTAGGCAGGCACTGAACGAGCTTATGGCAGAGTTGATTAAACCAGCCAAGGAGAGGGAGTTTAAGAGAAGGGTATGGGAGACAGTGTCGAAGGTCTTAGCAAGATCGACAAGAATAGCTGATGTGATTTGGCCACTGTCCATCCCTGAGAGGATAGAGTCAGTGAGCCTAATCAGGGAGGTAGTGGTGGAATGGTTCTTCTGTGGAGTGAAAAAGTTAGAATCAGAGAGATAGGACGAGAGCTGAGGCAGGACCAGATGTTCTTGGAGCTTAGCAAGGGTAGGTAGCGGGGATATGTGGTGATAGTTGGCAGGGGTGGTAGGATCACCACCCTTGGGCAATGGAAGGACAGTGACATGCTTCCAGGTTGATGGTATAGTTGCTGTAGTGAAGGAGTGGTTCAGTAGAGCAGATAGCAGAGCAGCAATCACTGGAGCTGATAGGTAAAGCAGCCTCGAGTCCTGACTATCAGGTGAACTCCCCTTGGAGGGACTGAGAAAATAGAGAGCATCCAGGGTGGCAGAGGGAGAAATATTTGAGAAGGAGCTAGTTGAAGAGGGTACTCAGGGAGGAGAGGTGGGGATGGTGGGAGGATAGGCAGGGACGTTAGTAGTAGGAGGCAGTAGGGAGGATAGGAGTGCAGTGGCACAGGAGGTGGAATAAGAATTAAATTCAGAGGCTACACTAAGGTGGTCAGTGATTTGAGTGTTATTAATATTAAGGAGTGGGGTGGGAGGGGCGGAAGGGGGGTGAAAAGGGAGTGAATAACCTTCCAGAATTTGGAGGATTATTAATATTGGATTGGAAGAGAAGAAGTACTCTGCTTTGGCTAGATGAGTGGCTTTAGTCACCTATTACGTAGGAAAGGTAATGAGTCATAATCTTAGAGAGTTTGGATATTTTATGAGCTTTCCAGGCCAGGTCCCTGGCTCTCTGGCACAACAAGAGTTCAGGAGTTATCCATGGGAGATGAATAACCTGAACCCTGGTATGCTGTAGCGGGGCATGTATGTTCCAAATCTCCAAAAATTTATCATATAAATATTTATAAACATCATCTATAGTGGTAGATGAGGTAATTGGACCCCAGTTAGTGAGAGCCAAGTCCTGGAGGAGTGTAGCAAGGTTTAGAGATTTATAGGAACAAAAGAGTATCATTTTTGGGGGGGTCTTGGATCTGTGTACTTTGCGTACCAGAAAGGTCATTAGGTGATCACTCAATGCATCGGGTAAAGTGCCAGATTTAACAACCCTGTGGGGGTGGGATGTGAGGGCTCAGTTGATTAGGGAATGGTTACCAGATTTATGGTTTAAGCGGGTTGGGTCTTGAATGAGTTGAGTTAAGTTTTGGGCAATAATAAGGTTACAAGCTTTACTAAGGGAGGGGGGATAACCAGTTTTGATTGAAATCATCCATGATATATATAACTCGCCATAAGAGGTGAGAGAGACAATGGTGCTAATGAGCTCAGTAACAGTGGAGGAGGGGAAGCCAGGGTGACAATAGGAACCTGCAACAAAAATAGGTATGGAAAAGGGCAGGGATAGTTTAAGGATGAGTGCCTCATATACTTTGGGGACCAAACTGGTAAGGATGTTAGTAAATTGTATGGTTGAGGAGACATGTATTGCTACTCCTCCGCCCCTGGTGGGGCGGTCTTGCTGGGATAGGGTATACCCAGGGATGGAGAGAGAGGGATCACCTATTTTGTTATTTAGCCAGGTTTCAGAGAGGATGATAATGCTGGGCATGAGTGAGACAACTACAGGCTGGAGACGGTCAAGTCTAGGGAGAAGGCTGCGGATATTCAGATATATAATTTTTAAGCCACGTGGCAGGGTGAGGGGGTTGTTAGAGGTGGAGCCCGATGTAATAGCAGCTGGAGCAGGGGCATGGCCCTGGGTTAGGGTTGATGTCTCCAGAGGATAAGAGCAGGAGGGCTATTACCACGAAGTGGAATTTTACGGACTTATACAGGGGATCTCCTTAGGATATGTATGTAGGAGGAGAAGGAGGAATGTGGTTTAAATTTTAGTACATAAGCAAGGTAAAGTAGGAGGTATTGATAGAAGGTAGCACAGGGACAGTAAGGGTAGTGCATCCAGCTAGGAAGGATTGAAGAGAGGGTCATAGGATAGTTATAGTCTGGAGGGAAGGGCAGGATACAGAGGAGGGGGACAGGCAAGATAGAAGAGGGGGCCAGGGGGATAGTGAGAAGGGCAAGGATGGAAACACTGAGAAGATTACGAGAAGTTAGAGCTATAATGAACTGGGTGTACTTAGAGGCAGGCTGGTAAGAAGGGATGTAGCGAGGGGAGCTGATGAGGTATAGCAAGTGACAGAAGGAGGACGTGATAGTTCTATAGGGTGATACGAGCCAGCTGTACAAAACAGCTTACGGTTGCCTTGTGGCATAGGTATGCATCAAGGGAAGTGTTGTCTGTAGACTAGAGGGAGGGTGTCTGCTGAGTGACAATTGGATTAGAAATGTGCAGGGTGGAGCGAGTGCAGCTGGCGCATTTAAAGAGTGAGGGGTGGGGGTGGGTGGGCAGGAGAAAATTTAGCAGCAAAGAATATATTATAGAAGCAAGTCCCAGGGCAAGGAAACCAGCAGAAAATGGGCTGAGCTTGTGGGCTGAATGCAGAGAGAGTCAGGATTACAGCAGGAGCCAATCAGGAAGTGCACAAGATAGGCTGGAGCTAGTTGGAGCACTGGAGTAGTAACAGCGCCAAATGGATGGAGTGGAAAGGTGTATGGGCATACCTGTAGTTACCTGTACATAGTTAACATTTGATGTCTAGACAGACACTATCTTTGGTATGGTCAATGTGATCGGAATGTGATTCTTGTTGGTACTAGCTAGGAATTAGGTGTCTAGTCAGAAAAGTGCATGTTAAGATGTTTATTGCATCTCAATGACTTGTCGGGACACCAAGTATTCAGCCAGAGGAGTATGTAAGCCCCCCAAATTGAGCTTACCTTTGGGGCTCCGGCGACAACCCAGTGCTGATGCCGCTTCCAGGGGTCTTGGGTGGGTTTCAGAACCTGTCACCTTCCATTACCTTGCAGCTGCGGCCGCCAATGCCATTCACTGTCCTCGGCCGCGTGGGATCACTACCACAAAAGGGCCAAGGGTCGAAACATGGGTTTTGCACCTGCAGGTGCTTAAAGGCACTCCCTCGGAGCATGCGCAGCTGTCAGAGTCAAAATTTAAAGGGGCTGCGCTCCAATGTCAGCTTGGCCATGTGGCCATTAGAAAAAATGTATATCCTCAGCTCTAGGATGAGCAGAGGAGTTGGGGATAAATAGCAATAGTGACCGGAAGACCTCCAGTCAAGGGTAAACATAGTCAAAATTTAAAGGAGCTGCACTCCAGTGTCAGATTGACCATGTGGCCATTAGCAAAAACTATGTCCCCAGCTCTAGAATGAGCAGAGGAGCCAGAGATTGATACTAATAGTGACCGGAAGGCCTCTGGGCAAGAGTAAACATAGCGTTAGCCCTGTTAGAGGGCTCAATGGCATAAATCAGGGCTGGACTGCAGAGAGCCCTAAGGGAGATAAAATGGCAGCCCCCATAGAAAACTACAAAACAGGGCTGTTGGGTAAAATACAGAGCCAGCCCTGAGATCACCTGGTGAGTTGCAGCCAATCAAAGGGAGGCTGCTAGGGGGAAATATAAGACTGTTTTTGGCGCCAGAAGGGGAGAGTTGTTGAGAGGAGCTGCAGGGTGGTTGTGAGAAGAGAGCATGTACAAGTCTATCAAGTTTGCCTGGCAGTTTCTGAACCCTGGCTACCTTAAACTACTAAGCTTAGTGCAGGAGGAATAGCAGCTGTTTCTGTGTGACTGAAGCGGAAAAAAAACCAATTGTTCTATAGCAGCCCAAGCTGTTGGACAGCTTTTTGAACTGGACAAGAGTTGGGATGTAGACCTTGAGTGAGCCACTGATACCCTCGGTGGAGAAATTGGTTGGTGAAGTGAATGTTTGACCAGGGGAGAGATTGTGTTGAGGCAAGCCTCTGTGACAGGAACCAGCACTGCTTGTGGAAGCATCCCCTGAGATAGGGGCTGTGAGGTGAGAGACTGGTGGGAGCCCCGCTGCCCTGTGCAGATCCTGTAGGGTGATTAGACGTGCAACAGAATTGAGGAACATAGTCAATCCTGGTTCCTCAGACTGAAGATGACCCATGTTGAAGGATGGAACAGGCCTGTCTGAGTGAAGTCTGTCTAAAAAGATGAAGTTGGCAAGGCCAGGCAGGCAAAGATCATCACCCCTCGAGTTTGTCCAGTTCTGGTTTCCTACCTGTGGTGCACCACCAACGGAGAGCCTCCATGGTACCGTGCAACTCATCTGGCTGTGAACTCCCTGTGAGAACTGCAAAAACTGTGAGTACCCCGAGCTGCGGCTCTGGGGAGTCTATCAGTTAGCCAGTTAGGATTCTGGGGGTAATCTCTGCACAGGATTTTTAGTGACGTACCAGTCTGGCAAGCCTAGGATTACAAGTCTGAAGTGTGTTCCGTGTTTATCTGGGCCCCGACGAAAGACCCCAGGCCTGCATCACTGAGTGGTGAGGTACCCACTGGACAGGGACAATCTGGGTGCACCCAAGGGTGGGAAGAGGGGTTGCTACAGGGAAAGTTATTGACTAATTAAATGGTGGTTGACCTTCTCCTACTTGTGTTCCCCCTTCCCAAATAAATAAGGTTATTGTTTGCATTTTATCCACTGTCACTGTGTTATTGAAAGAATGTTGCTGAGGGTGTGGGCTTCTACTATGAGGGAAACTGTTATTGTGTTGGGGGAAAAGTATTACTGGGGCAGCTTACTTATTTCCTGGGATGTGGTAACCTGTTCTTTATCCACAGGAGTTCCCCTGCCACTACCCCAGGGGGAGGCACCGCACCACCTTTGCTTCCACTGCAGAACCCAGGCTGTCCCCCTCGAAGGTGTGTGCTGAATTATCCTGAGGGCCCCAGTACAGCTTAGATGAGTCAAAGGGCTGTTAAATATATGAAAAAAAAAATTTTTCTAACTTAATTTAGGTAGTAATATTTATGTTTTAAACAGCGCTGGCAGACTTCCATTTTCTAAGGCTGCCAGCAGCCATGCTGCAGGATCCCTGGAAGCAGCTCCCGAGGTGGTCGTGAGGGCTCTTGAAGGTAGACCTCCCACGCGTTGCTGTAGGATCCCTGGAAGCAGCTCCCAAGGTGGTCATGAGGGCTCTTGAAGGTAGCCCTCCTCCGCGCTGCTGTAGGATCCCTGGAAGCAGGTACGAGCCAACCACTAAACCCTCGAGCTGTGTGGTGAGCTGCGGCCGAGTGCTGCGTGTACTGTGTGGAAAAAGGACAGTCCAGCTGTTTGTTTTTTGGTGCCAAGTTCAAATTTGCACCTCTGGCTCACACAGTGTCAGCCTACAAGTGGAGATAGTTTGATTTTGCTGTTTTAAACTATTCCTGCGTTATTTCTGAAAGGCTCCACAGGATGCTTTAATTTGTTTAGCTATCTGATTTATTTTGTTTTCACCTGAATTTAAAAGCTCCTTAAGGCAGCATTTTCCTAGCTGTGTCACAGTACAGAGTAGCTTACTGAGCCCAGGCTTTACAAGTCTTGACCTATAGTCATTTTTAGAGCAACTAGCCTTGTAACCACTTGTAATTTTGCTCTAGTAAGTAGCTGCTCTACAAGTAGCTTTGCTTAAGCAGACTTTAAAATATTTCATTCTCTGTACTGCAGGGAGTTTTAATGTTAATGTAATCAGCACTGTAAGGAGCTGTTATCACTACTGCTTAGGAGATGCTGATTAATCTGTGCTGAAACCACATGAATTAGCTCATGTGAAACAACAAAAAACCAAAAAAATATTTATTTAAAAAAGAAAAAGTTCTCATTGTGCCCCCCTGCCTACTCAGCTTAAGTCTCTCCCCTTTCAGACAGAATATAGCTCACCTTCATTTCTCTCTTTTCCCTTAGCTCCCAAGGTGGTCGCGAGGGCTCTTGAAGGTAGCCCTCACCCATACTGCTGTAGGATCCCTGGAAGCAGGTATGAGTCCACCACTAAACCCCCAAGCTGTGTGGTGAGCTGCGGCCGAGTGCTGCATGCACCATGGGGAAAAGGACAGTCTGACTGTTATGTTTGGCCCCGCTGACGCTTTGCGTCGGCTCCCCCACTGCCCCTACCACCACCCTTGGTGAATTTGGACATAAATAGCTGTATACAGATCACGTGGTTTTTGGTGTAAAACCAATCAGTGTGTTCTACCATTTGCAGATTATCTCCTATCACCACTGTCTGCCGCTACTGAGACATTCTCACACAAGCTGTAAGCATGGTTCTACTAAGCATGTTAATAACTGCTACCCTTGTGCCTCTAGTTGCTCTCCCACCATCACTATACCCTGCACTGAAGTCCTACTGACCACTCTTAAGTAACTCAGCCCCCTGCTCGCCCCACTCAGGCACTTCTTCAGAATATATGCCACCCGGACCCCCTCCTCATTTGTGTGGCTGGACCCTCCATTCTTCCACCCTCATTCCATATGGGGTTGCTTGCTCTAAAATAAATATCCAGCACTCCTCCTCGAGGACATCCACATCGCCTGCTGACCACAGGAAGCTCCTGTCATATCTAGCAAACACTAAAATATGGCTCACACTGCTGCTGCTACTTGCTGGGATATGGAATCTAACCCTGGTTCTAACCCAGCCCTCAGCCCACTAGGAATCCTCCACCAAGCTCTACCCTTCCCCTTTAAATCTCCCTAGGGGCTACTACTAGCCCATCTAAATATCTGTAGCCTTCTGTCCAAAATTACACTACTGCAACCAACAGTCATATCACTACACCCTGACATCATAGCTATCTTGAGACCTGGCTAAAACCCCACAACCTTGATGAAGAAATCTCTATACCTGGCTATGCTGCTATTCATGGGATCACCCAGTAACAAAAGGAGGTGGTATAACTTACATTATATCTTCCCTCCAGTTTACCCCTATCATGCTCTCACTATCCATGCAATCCATCCTCTTTTAAGATCTCATTCATCAGACGATGGAAGAGAGGGAGAAGGTCAGCAGAAAACTCATGCAGAAATTCTGTTGGCTTGCCATCCAGGCTGGGGCATTTATCTGGTTTCGTCTTACCTAGGGCCCTTTGTATTTCCAGCCCAGTGACAGGTGCCATTAAGCTAGCTCCGTTCTCCTCAGCCAACCCCAGGAGGCTTAGAGTCTTTAGGAAAGTCTGTGTTTCTGCTGGGTCCAATTCTGGGTCCACAGCATATAATCATTGATAATATGAGACAAAAGCCTCTGAAATTTGATGTAGGTCTCTGTGGACTTGGTTGGTGAGGGGTTGTTGGATTTTGGGGATCATTGCCCTCTGATGATGGCCATGGACCCTCTGAGCTAACATCTAGCTGCCCTAGGGCTTCCATCATAATATTTTGGCATATACTGTATATCTTAAGGCCCTTTCTGTTTGCTGTAGTGCTAGTGCATCTAACTGCTTTTTAATTTGCGTTAACTGCATGGGGTCCCTTAATGTTCCCTGTTGATGCTGCATTTGTAATTAATACAGGGTTGCCAAGAGATTCTTTCTGTGGGCTCTATACTCTTTTTCCTTTCTGGCCATGTAACTTATTAAATGTCCCCTTAGGACCATCTTAGTCGTGTCCCATAGAATGGCTGTGGAGGTCGAAGGTTGATTGCTATGCGCAAGTATTTCCTGAATTTGTTGTTTTACTAATTCAACAAGTTGGGGTCCCTAAGGGGAACTGTCATCACTAAGCACCCCACAGTCAAGTATGGGGCTGATCCTAATTTGCACTCTGTGAGCAAAAACATATTGTTTACTTACTGTTTACTGCAGTATAGTATACTGTATCACACTAATTGTCCTGCAAGCTGACATTTTCTGTAACTACAAATCTCAGAATCCTCTGCAGCTGACATCAGAGGAGGGCTGCAACAGTTAGAGATTCAATAGCCTGCAGTGTATTTTAGAGATTTTATAAGCTCCGATCATATGTTTGCTGGTTCAGCTATTCTTCTGGGGCTAAGTACAGTCATCTGTGATTGTGCTTAACCCAGAGAGGATGGCAGAAACAGCAACAAAAGATCAGAGGTTATAAAACTGTAACATGTACTGCAGGCTGTTGAATCTCCCATTGCTGCAGCCCCCCTCTGATGTCAGCTGCAGGGGATTCTGGGATTTTTTGTTACAGAAAATGTCAGCTTGCAAGTCAACAGAATTAGTGTGATACAAACTACTATACTGCAGTAAACAGTGATATGTTTTACACACAAAGTGTTAAGTTAGGATGAGCCCACACTTGGGTGTGGGGCTCTTAGTGATGATAGTTCCCCTTCAAGATATAGTGGGTCAAACTGCCAAGTGGTGTTTTTTCCGGAATAGGCCTAAGTCTACTTTGAATATTAATGGGGCATGATCGGAGTAGGAAATGGGGCCCAGGACCATGACCAGGGGGTGAGAGATGCAGTTGCAGTATGGTCCACACTGTTAGGGGACAACTGCCTCGATGACAGTATTAAGGAAACCTTTTATTGTCACAGGACTTGTGACTGTCTATGTGTACATTGCTTATCCATTTGAAATGGGGCATGCAGCAGTGGGATCAGTTCTACAGATTCAAGTTCCATTTTCACTGGGTGGAAAGAGTACAGAACAAAGAAGCAATAGGGCCTGTTACTCAAAACATCTGATTTTGGTGCTAGTCTCCCCAGGAGGAGCAGATACAAATTACGTTGTTCTATTCCTTGATCATAGTGCCAACAAAGGGGGTAGCATGGACATTCTATGGTGTCTCAGCATGACTGACACAAAAGAACCCACACTATAAATATTTTACATGCACTAATAGTTCTGTTACGCTCATTGGCTGGGAGGTAGGGCCCCCAAAAATATTGTGCTCTGGGGCCCTGGCAGTCATTGGCACAGCCCTGATGGGGCCTGTTTGACAAGAAGTGATCTTATGTAGGTCATCCTTATTTGTGAATACCTAATCTGTTCTACTGTATATCTGATGTGGGTGAAAGAAATGAGTATGTGTGCATATATTGGGAGAAAATTCCCTTCAAATATCTGCCTGGCTGTTCAACTCTAATAGTCGACAGAAGGTTTTCTGAGCCTTAGGGGACCGGGTGCAAGATGGTTTGGAGGTATCCAGTGTGGGTCCAGGAGAGCGCTGCAATCCCTGGTAAGGAGGAGGAACTCTTGTTGGTTATCAATACAAAATGTATCAGTTTTTCATAAAGGGGGTACCAGAGCCCGGGGTGGGGGGAGATATACCAATTACGAATAGTAATTGAGTGATTTTCCACCTCGCCCTGTACTATTACGCAGCAACCCTTCTTACACAGTAACCCTTCTTGTCTTTCACCACCTTAACCTCTTTAAATGCCAGATGCTTGGCTATCAGGATTGTCACTCCCTGCCTTTTCCCCTTCCCATGTGTGGCAGAGTAAGCATGGGAGGAACCAAATTGAACTAGTTTCACACTTTC
Organism: Neoceratodus forsteri; assembly: GCA_016271365.2. Taxonomy (NCBI): domain Eukaryota; kingdom Metazoa; phylum Chordata; order Ceratodontiformes; family Ceratodontidae; genus Neoceratodus; species Neoceratodus forsteri. The sequence goes on from CM028137.1 coordinate 361,839,899, forward strand.
CTGTTGTGTAAGGTGCATTTCTTGTAGAGCAATGACAGAGGGTTTATCTTTATTTATAATTGACAAAACCTTAGTCCTTTTAATTGGGTTGTTGAGCCATTAACATTCACTGAATATACCTTCAATTTGGGGTTATTCATGGGTTGGGGTGGAGGTAGGCAGTAAACTGTTTTATCCTCCTAGCTGGCAGCATCTAAACCTGTAATGCCCACACTGAAGAGACTGATTTGCTATTAGTCTTGTTCCGGTGCCTTTCTCCCATCTGAAACCCATGCCTCCTGGGCCCCCTTCCACCTCCGCATGCCACAACAGTTTCCGTCCATCCTGGTGTAAAACAAACAACAACCGTGAAAAAGTAAACAAAAAACCAAAACACACTATGTACAATAGGCAACTCCATGGCTAGGCTTCCAAGGCAGGAGTTCCTATAACGATGGAACTCTGTCCAGGTGGGTGCCATTATTGCAACATCACCCATACCCGGACTGGGAGGTAATGAGTTGATAAATCTCGGCCACCATGGAGTACCAGCTCCAAGGGTAGAGGGGTAGTTGGGGGGAAGGTACCATTCGAGGCAGTCCCCAGGGAAGGGAGAAGATCGTAAGGTATGTGGAGGGTAAAGGAAACCTGTGTGGGAATGGAAGGAGGACAGAGGTCACTAATGGGGTGAAGGGCGGTGTGAGAATTGGGGGGAAGAACAGACATCCATGAACAGGTGTGGCAGCTTCTTCGGGTTACTTAAGCTGTTAGGGGATGGTCTCCGCCTCTGTCTGCCTGGTAAGACTTCTTGAGTTGAGGGAAGACAGGCCTTTCTGTGAGAGAGAAATATGTTCTGAGGAAGAGAAGAAGAAGAATCAGTATTTATATAGCGCTTTTCATACATCCAAAGCACTTTACAAGCAATGCTAGACTGGTAGTGAAGTGACTGAATGTGTGGTGGTGGCGGCCATATCGCACATCATCACCCACACACAGCCTGGATAATTGCATGAACCGGTTTTATGGGAAGGGGAATGTTGGCCAGGACACCGGGAATGTTCCCTACTCTTTGCGAAGAGTGCCCTGGGTTCTTTTACTTCCACCTGGACACCCACCAGGACAACACCAGGATGGGTAGAAGGGACCTCGGTTTAACGTCTCATCCGAAGGACGGCACACCCCAGCAGTACAGCACCCCCCCAATACTGCACTCGGATGCCAGCGATTTTTAGGTGCAAATCCAATCCCAGTGTGGGACAAGAACCCATGACCTTCTGGTCCAGAGGCGGATGTGCTACCAACTGAGCCACGCATGTCTGGGTCCACAGGGCACCCTCCTCCACTGAGAAATAGGCAGAAGGCACACCGTGGGGATAAGCACTCTGGACATCGTATCGAGTTGCATGCAGCCCGTATGCAGCAGTTAGTATTATAGTGCAACATGGGCACGTAGTCCCGTGTGGAGGCTATGGAGCAGTGGGGGAGAAACTGATATAGGTAATTCAACAGTCCGTATTAGAAAAACACACCCCTAACATTAGGGGCTGAGTTAAATCAGCTCCATTGAGGTAATAAGCATCTAGAAAGAATTATGTGTAATTGTCCAACAGTAATTAATTAGAATCCAGGCATAGTCCATGCCCTTGGGCATCACGGGGGTGAGCAGAAAAGACAATGTAAAACAGACAGTATTAGCATGACCCAGTTAACTTCACATATATGACTACTATCTAACGGTGGACCAGCTGGGGGACAAACCTCAGAGAAAGTGTGGGGGGAGTAGGGGCATCACCTCAATGGCCCCCTGTTTTGTATTATGTAAGAATTTAGCTGCAAGGGTTAGCTAGTGGGCCAACAAGAGCCACAGGAGGAGCCGCCCACTAAGGTGTGGGGGGGCAGTGCCACAGACAGTCATCTATCTAACAGGGGCCCCACTTTTTTTTAACTTGTCCAGGCTCTCGGCTTCTTCAGAGGGGGCCTCATACCCCCCCCCGATGTACCGAGATCCCAGCTTCATAGTGCTCGGTGTCTGTGGGTATCTGTATTTTTACCCCGTATTTGTCCCCGTCCCCTGAGGATGCAAAGGACATACGTCCAGACATATGCCGCAGTCAAGCATCTAGCAGGGCCTCCCCTTCCCTCCCCGACTCCGTAGAGCCATGCGCCCTACCGCCCATGCTTCCACCAGTGGTAGTGCTACGGGTGCATTCACTACCTGGTTACCCACCCCACCCTGGAGGAGGAGAGCATCCATTGGAATCCTCAATCTTCCTCCCCCAGTCGACCCCTGATGACCTGGGCCCCGTTCCTGAACCCAGGTTGCTGACGTATCACAAGGTGTGGCGTCCAGCGCCTCTAACAGAGGCCCCCTTTAAAGCAGCAGTGCAACAAAACTGTCCCTCCACAGAGGCCTGTCTCAGCCACATTCAAGGAAAACATTAGCATACCTGTCAAATGCATTTGTCCAGGTGCGCCATGAGTCCTCCTTTATTCCCTTTTCCCCTCTCTTTCCCCAGTCGGTAACGCCACCTCATGCTAATTGCAGCAGCCATCTTTTCTTCCAGAGGGAGAAAAAATAATTAAAACATTTATAAAATAATCAAGTTTTTGATGAAACCCGAAAATGCCACCACCCAACTAGAGCTGGGAGGTCTCCGGAATCCTTCATAGTAAAAAACAGGAAGGGCCTAATTTATGCCCAGTGTCGCTGCACTGCTGCACCAATGTGAAGCAGATGGAGCAAACTGCTTCCAGCTAGGCAGGTTTAAACTGTAGTGGGGGCTCACTAACAGTTTGAGGAAAGGCAATGGGGATACATTGGTTTGCAGAGGCTGTGCCTGCGGCCGGTATGACATTGCGTGGGCTAATACCTAGGCCATGCCAAGGTCCCGAGGAGTCTGGGAGCTTACGGAGTAAGCGGCCCTACATCAGTGCACTGCTTGAATGTAAGGTGACAAGGCCTCCTAACTCCTTACATCAGGTCTTACATGCCTTTGGCTACACTGGCAAGGGGGCAGATAGTAGCGCCAGCGGAGTGAGATTGACAGATCCGAAAGGCCTCAGAAGAGCTCAGCAGTTGCCTGGATGCTATCATGTAACTGCATTACTCTGCTGATCTCCCTGCCCTAAATTACGGTATTCTGTTCCGTCTGCAGCCAGGCCCAAATTGGTCCCAAAAACAAAGTGGTTTTTGAATTGGTGCTTGATCTCCCTCCCGCTCAATCCCCACCAGCCCCAACAGCAATTGAAAGGGCACAAATGCAAATACATCCCTAGCATCACCCAAACTGTAACACCCCTGTCCCCTGCTGGTACTCACCTTAAGGCATATTCAAGTGAAGTACAAAGATATAGTGGGGAGCCAGTTCAGTTGTTGTTTTGTTTTGTTGAATTTTGTTGACCCGGTAAGCCCACTGGGCCTAGAAGTCCCTTTTTCAGGGGTGACGGGGGGGAAGGGGGATACAGATGGTAAGCAACTGAAATTGAACCAGATTAAGCTGTTGGTGGTATTTTTAGTGAATGAGGAAAATTTGGCCAGGACACCAGGGAAATTCCCCTACTCTTCAGCAGAGGTGCTGTGGAGTGTTTGTGCGTTGGATTGGAGATGGCTGCTGAGAGCAGTGGAGGATGGATGCCTGCTTGTCCGCTTCTTGATTCTTCCTGTGGAGGCCACTGTATGGCTGGGATGCACCCGAGTGGTGGCCAGCATTGCGTACCAGAACCCCCGCGGCAGGCTAACTCATCGGTCGATGCGGAAGTCATCGGAAGTATTTAGATGAGTGCCACCCCTTTCATTCAGGTGGTGCCTGCAGAAGAGGTCCCGACGCAGTGCGTTGGCGTTGGTAAGCAGAATGTTGTGGAAGCCCCAGTTCGGGAGACGGATGAAATGCTGACTGTTTTGGCTAATAAGAAACAGATAATGGAACAAGCCATGGAAGATTATCGTCTGGCTCAACTTTGTGCTGAGGAAGACAGGAAACGAAAACAGCCTGAGGGTGATTCTCCTTCAGGCCTCCCAGATACAGGCTGTAAAATTTTAAAAGGGCCTTCCCAGGTTGTTTTGGGAGATGAATGCTCCCCACCCCAGACCCCTGTTTCTGCTGTAGATGTTCGTGAGGCTTGGTCTCCTCAGAATGCACTTCAGGGTGCAGGATGGATTCAAATGGAGTCGGGTGTTTGGATTGCAGACCCGGCGATCCCGCTTCCAGGGGTATCTGTGGTTGGTGACTCCCTTATATTACCAGAAGGCCATAACGATGTCTCTGCTAGTTTACCTTTAGCTACTAATGTTGGAACTACGACACCTCCCTTTACTACTCCTGGTGGACACCCTCCTGAGTTGGTACAACTAGGCCTCCAAGTCCCCGACCCTGTTTCTGAGGGGAGCCCGATTCAGAATTTGGATGACAGCATTTCTTTTTCTCCTATGTCATCAGCCCTTCCACCAGAAGTTCTGCCTATGGACTCTGTTGTGGGAATAGGCGAAGTTATTCCGGATGAGGTGCAGGAACCTCCCGGACTTACAGAACCCATGGTGACATTTGCTAGTCTCTTTAAAAAACCTGGAACATTGGCAAAATGTTGGAATGCGGTTAGATTAAGATTTTTGGGGACTACTGAACATATGCTGGACCGGTTTTATGCTGGGAAAGTTCTAATTAGACAACTGCTGGGTTTTTCACCCAACAAGGTGTATGATCCTGTTCACATCCCTGGTGATAATACTTTTGATATTAGTTTCCGTACTCCGGATTTGTTAAACAGGTTTTGGATGAAGTATGCAGTTCTGAAAATGAACCCAGCCTGGACTAATTTTCCCCTCACAAAACAATCTTTTAAAGTGATAACAGTGTTATTTCGGAACAAGGGTGTGAACGTTGAGGATATTACATACTGGCTTGAGAGGAAATGCTCTATTCAGGGGAATCCTGAACCCTTTTTGGACACTGAGGGTTTTTGGAATGGGGGTTGGAGATACAAAGTTAATTTAATACAAAATGATGAAGGTTTACAACATTTACCAAACTGTTTTATTTGGGACGTGATAAGGGGTTTATCTTTTATCCAGGTCAGCCAGGCACTGCTATAAGTGCGGTTCTCCGGCACCTTAGCAGGATGTGGAGGTGGTTAAATGTGTTCAGTGTGGAGAACTAAGGCATGTCTTTTCTGACTGTCATCACCTGGTTAAATGTTCTCTTTGTGAGGAGGTCCGTTCTTTCTTGACTGCCTCTGGGCTGCTCAAAATAAAACTGGAGATTTCTGTATTCAGGATTTCTATATTAACACTGCTGTTAAGGCGGCTCTTGGACAAAGGCCTTCCCCTCCCCCGGAAGGCCCAGCCAACAAACATTGTTGGGCAGGCAGCCCTTCCTGAACAAACTCCATCTGTGACAATACAGACTGTTGCTATTTCCGCACCTGTTACAGCATCCCCGGAGCCGGAGGTCTCGGTAGCTGCTCCTAGTCCCACTATGATATCCATGCCTCCCCCCTTGCCCCCAGAAGACGCCTTCACTCTGGTGTCTACCAGAAGAAGTAGTCTACGATCCGGGAATTCCGGGAAAGCTACCCTTGATTCTGCTAAACTCCCTCTTCGTAACACCTATCAAGTCCTGCAAGATGATGTAGGTACTGAGTCGGATTCCACCTCGTGCACTCATCACAGCAGGAAGGCACCTCTGAGGTTGATCAGCCTGTGGAAAGTCTGATACAGTTAAAAGAAAAGAACAAATTGGGAGTGAGGAAATGGAGCAAAAGGAATGATAGTTATGGGAATTTGTATCTTTTGACATGTTATGTTTACATTTCACATTCTGGGTGCTTTTCTTGCTTTTTGGTATGCTGGAGCTTTATAAAATTTCTGTAGCTTCCTTGAATGTGAATAGAATCCAGTCTGAAAGGAAAAGATTATTGATTTTTTCACATTTTGAGAACACAGTTTATGACATTGTGTTTTTCCAGGATACTAGACTGCATACCAGTTTAGAAGTGGAACGGGCTATGGCAGGATGGCGTTGGGGTGTTACGTACTGGTCCATGGGTGTAGATGCTTGTAGTGCAGTGGGTGTTGCTGTTAATAATCCTACGGCTGGTTTAGTGCAACTAATTAATTTGTATCCAGGATGGGTTCTTTTGTTAGACATATTGCTTAGTGGTTTGCACTGTCGATTTATAAATGTGTATGCTCCCCAGATTAAATCTGCCAGGGTTGAGATTTTTAGACTACTGCAACCTTATTTATTTATTTACTTCTAAATTTGTGTTTTTAGGTGGAGACTTTAATTGCAGCAGGTATAACACAGATAGGGTCTACGACAGCTAAGATGTTTTGTGATGCTAACTTTCTCAATGACTTATTAATACAACTGGTCTAAAGGACGTAATGGCTCTTAATGGGAACCCTGACAAAACATTCTTTCAAGGTACTAAGGCTACACGACGATTTTGGTTCATGTCTGATTCATTAAAGGTTGTGGGAACTAGAACCTTGCCAGTTGCTTTTTCAGATCATGTTATTCTGGAAGCCATGGTTGCCAGTCATGCCACTATGCATAAAGGACCAGGGTACTGGAGATTAAATTTGAGTTACTACTGCTTCCCACAGTGGAAGATGTTTTTTGCCCTGTTGGAGGCAAGGAAATCTGTAGTGTGTTCATAGTCATTTCGGATTGGTGATGGATATAAACTTGACATTAAATATTACTTTAAATGTATTGGTCAGATCAATGGTAAACATAAAATTGATAGGTATAGTACTAATCGGATACAATTTTTGGATTTTCACTTTCGGGCAGCCCAAGGAGATGTTTCTATTCTCCCTCCATTACATAAAATCAGGGAACACATGAATAAAACACAATATGACCGTTTAAAGTCTTTAGAGACTGAGAAACATTTCGGGACACAGGGTGATAAGGCCTTTTTGAATTCCTTTCAGTTCTGTGCATTTCAGAGACACCAAAAATACATGACTGAGATAAGAGATGAGTCTGAAATTGGTGTACCACCTCAGACACTATTTTGCAGGCAGTAGATTCCCATGTTCAGAATTTGTTTGGTTCCTCTGACACTCTATGTCATGCCCATAGGTCTTGGTTAGTTAATGTCACTTGCCCCAAGTATCTGCTGTTGGGGAACTCTATATTGGTGGCGCTTATTATGCCATATTGAAGTTTCTGCTACATTCTCACAATCTAAAGCAGGGACGGCCCCTGGTTCAGATGGTATCCCTTATGAATTGTACAAATTAGTCTTTCGTTTTCTATTGCAGGAATTTATAATACTTTTGAACGAAATATTGACTTCAGGGGTGTTACCTGATAGTATGAATGATGGTTTGGTTGTGTTTATTTATAAGAAAGGGGATAGAGGAAATTTGCTAAATTGGAGACCCGTCACATTATTGAATACGGATTTTAAGGTATTTGCTAAAATATTGAACAATAGATTTTTGGTTCATGCAGATTCATGTTTACATCCCGCTCAAACCTGTTCTTTCCCAGATAGAAAAATTACAGATAGTTTAATTTTACTTCGTGAGGTATTTCAGAGAGGGGCTGCAGGAGAACTCACTGGCCTGGTTTTCAGCCTTGGTCAGGCTAAGGCCTTCGATAATGTACATCATGAGTATTTGTGGACTGTTTAATGCATTATGGGGTCCCTCTTATTTTTGTTTCACGTTACAGACGTGTTATAATAAAAGCTACAGCATGTGCCTACTGTAATGGCTGGCTTAGTGTTAAATATCCCATACTTAGGGGTGTACGTCAGGGATGTCCCCCGAGTCCACTTCTGTATTTGTTTACTCTGGATCCCCTTATACGGAGAGTGCATGATCAACCAACCATACAGGGATTGTCCTTTTCAAGTAGTGATCAGGAAATTAAATGCATTGCATATGCTGATGATGTTTGTTTTTTAGTGGGGGATTTGGCATCTGCATTATGTTTAGAAAAAACTCTGCAATATTTTATGTTCGATACTGGAGCAAGGATTAATTATGAAAAATGTACTTGCATACCGCTTAACAGTGAGGATGTTCAGGTCACTCACATCATTGTAATTCCTGTTGTCACCGAACCATGCAAAGTTTTAGGCCTTTTATTTGGGGCGGGTGATTTAGCATATCTGAATTGGAACTGTAAACTGCAGAATGCACAGGCCAAAGTCACTTTATGGAACACATGGAGATTATCTAAATTAAAATGAGTTCAAATGGTCAAAACATTTTTCTTACCCCTTTTTTTATATTTAAGTTATGTTTTTAGTCTTCCCTTAGCCCTGGAAACTCAAATGTATAGTTTTTTTTTTTTCTTGTATTTGGGGTAGTAGACTGAACCCTGTTAAACGTAATCTGTTGTTACGTGACAGAAGATGTGGTGGACTGAAAATGGTGCAACCCATAGTCTTTTTTCTTTACCATGTTTCTCCATACAAATTTTAGGCCTTTGTTTTCTGATAGTAATAATAGATGGCAACCGTGGCTACTGGATTCTATGGGAGATTTTTTCTTCTTTTGGCCAGAACACAAAGTGATTCTGAAACATATATCCTTTGTTCTGTTCCCCAAACACTAACAGTGTGTTTTGGGAAATTAAAATGGGGTATTTTATAGACATTTTTTACGGTCCAGTCGGAAGAAATTGAATGTTTATATCTTGCACAAATATTTCCAGGACACGGCCCCTTTTGACTTCTACCTCCACACCATAAACTTTTAATTGGTAGTATGTTGACCTCTACCCGGATGCCTGCATCCATGTGGGATGTTTTATGGTTGACCTTATATGGCAGATTGAATGTTCGTGGCAATTTGAAACATAAACCTGTCTCTGACTGTTATTGTCCTAGAGATACTTGCTCCTCTATGATTGAAACTCTGGACCATTTATTCTTGACATGCCCCTTTATACTTGATTTTTGGACCTTTTTAAAGTATAAGTGGCCCACTTCTCCATTTCATCTGAGTGTCTTTGGAAATATAATGTGTCGGTATTTTGCCACCTCTCTGGACTAGATATGATAGGGTGACCCTTTGGTTGTTCTTACTATGCTTCAGATTTTATATTTGGCACGTACAGTGTCATCTCACCATTCTACAATGGTATTTTTCTCTACAGGAATTGTTTTTTCTGATTGAAAATTCAATTCTTGGTCTAAAGGCACAAGATTCTGCTGCGGTTTCCTCATCCATTTATCAATCCAGATGGACTGCGATAGATTGGTTACCATAGATATGTTTATCATTGACCATAGAATTTCCCTACTTCTTTGGTGGGGGGTTGACACAGTGTTTTTTTTTAATGTATGCTGTAATACTTATTTATGTTAATCTTTTCTTTTGCATTGTGATTTTGTGTGCAATGTCACTATTGTGCATATGTTTTGCTTTCCACTTTTCATAAAAATCGCTACTCTTTTGTGGGGTGACTGTTTTGCATTTATTCCTTTTACATTGCTCTGATGATGTATGATTGTAATACTTTTTTTCATCTTCTGTATGATTTATCTATTATTTTGTGTGACTTAACACTGTTTGTATTCGGTTTGGTTTGCTGATTATGTTAATTATGTACCCCTACTTTTGATAAGTGCCATGGGATCTTTAACACCCACCTATCCAGGCAGATGGAACCTCGGTTTAACTTCTCGTCCAAAAGACGGCACCTCAGAAGTGTAGCACCCCTCTCATGCTGCACTACAGTGTCAGTACTGGAATATTAACCCAAGTGCCAGATGTGGGAACTGAACCCACAGCCCTCTGATCTCCCGGCCTCAGAGGCGAGTGTGCTACCTACTAAGCCACTGACCCTACTTTTAGTGTGGTGATCCTCAGGAGCCGGAGCACTGTTTGGAGGTTTGCTGAAAGGCTTGTAGCTGAGCAATAATTGAGCAATAATGCCCAACAAGGTGTGTGTGTTGTGCTGGGATAACGTCACGCCTCAGGTGGTTGGGCACGAGGCCGCAGGTCGTGTGCGTCCAACACCTGAGAAGTGATGTTATTCCCCCACTACACACACCCTGAGGGCATTATTATATTATACAATGGCTTGTTGTTATACGGAATAAAAAAATCATTTTAAATATGTTTTTGTTAGTGTGGAAAAATATTTTTGTTTCTTAAGAGAAGATGCAAACAATCAATCAAGAGGTTCACAGTGCTGAGACTAGAACCGTGATGTTATACTAGGATGATATCACCGTGCCAGGCACACACTAACCAATCAGAACCCAGGATTCTTCCCTTGCCATTGTATGATTAAGCAATAATGCATGACAGGGTGTGTGTCATGCTGGGATAACCTCATGCCTGGGGTGGTTGGGCATGAGGCCGCAGGCCGAGTGCGTCCAGTGACCCCACGGAAGTGAGGTTATCCCAGCACGACACACACCCTAGAGTGCATTACTGCTATTATACAATGGTCATTGTTATACAAAATAAAAAAACATTTACAAATCCAACAAATTAATACAGTGAGGTTGTGCTCTGGGACTAGACCCATGATGTTTTACTGGGATAATATCACGGGTCCAGTCTCAGACTGACCAATCAGATGCAAGCATTCTTTCTTACCATTGTATAATATCTTTTTTTGTTTCCGCGGCATGGTGCTCCTCCACCGGGCCCGCAGCCGACCAGCTTTCCATTGGAATTTGGTCGGTTGCTCACTTTGGGGATGGATTCCATGGAGCCATCTCCCCACGTGTATAATCTGCTGTGCTTGCTCTGCGTGTTGTATATCTGGAACTCGGCCTCCCTTGTTAAAATCTTCCCACTCTCACCTCTCCTTCAAGCGTATCATTGTTTGCCCACCTCTGTGTACTAGGTAACTGCATTTGCAGCTAATTTTGGACTCTCCTCCCTATTTCTCCATATAACTGTAGATGTCCAGGAATAACTTTCTGGTTGTATTCTCACTACTGTGTCTCTTCCCCTAACTTGACAGACTTCTCCGATTATCTATCTTATGTTAATTATGGCTACCACTATGATGCTTGTAAAAGTGTACTGTCATTATGTCTATTATGTATTTTCTCCTTGATTGTAGGTGATTGTACCTATTTTATATTGTTACTGAATTGTCCTGATGTTATCTATGTACTATCCCTGTTGTACTGTCCTGGATCGTGCCTGAAAATAGGCAGGACTGTTGCCTAGTGCACTTACTCGGTTACCAAAAGCGAATAAATAAATAAATAAATATCTAGGGACCTTCAGAGAACAAAACTACAAACTTGGTGGGATAGGTGTCTGGAACTTAAGCTGATTCTGGTGTAGTGTCTGCAGGAGGGAAATGTATGCTAGTCTCCGCTTCATCATCTCCAGGCTGTAATCATTATAGAAAAATACCCTCTGATTCTGTAACATGATGGTTTTCATCTGCCAGGCTTGCTGCAGCAGGTCCTGCTTTACATTATACTGGAGGAAACGGATGGTGATCAAACATGGGTGAGCCCCTTTGGTAGTTGGCTTGTGGCTGAATGCCCTGTGGGCACGTTTGATTTTAATTTTAAAGTCAGGATCCAGCTGCAGCACTTGTCGTAAGAACCGATCCAGAAATTCTAGTGTCTTTCTCTTTAATGTGTTCAGGTAAGCTATAGAGGCAAATGTTTTTCCAACAGCCTCTACTCTCTAGGTCCTCCTACCTGTCCTGGATGATTTTTTGGCTGTCAGCTAACTGGAGGACCATGGCTTCTGGGTAGTCCACTTGAGCATCTGTGACTGTTAAGTGGGCATCCATTTCATCTGCTTGGTGCTGGAGTGTTGTGAGCTCCTGACCCATGCTGTCCAGTTCAGTGGTGATGGCAACTCGAAAGTCACAGGGCTAATTTAAAATAATATCCAGTTTCTTCCCCTTTCTGTTGTACTTTGAAGGGGTCTGCCACTCGAGCTTAAGTGATGCTGTAGACCGGGAGGCCCTTGAGACATCAGACTCCTCTGGGTCCCATCTTTATCGGGTGTCATCTGCGGAATCCAGATGCAGTTTTTGCTTGCCTGCCTGCTTCATTTTAAAAAAAGAAGCCTCTCTGCTTGTTTGGAATTTAGTTTAGTCGCCATTTGATTGAATGGGGAGGAAAAAACAGCTGACACAGATGGAACAAAACTGACTAGGCAGCCATTCGGGTGATGACATCACTAGAAACCACCGCCATGCAGTCATTTCCATCTCCATTGTCTCATCATCACCCACACCCACACTTTCCAACCACCACCTCAATGTCAAACCACCCAGACCCCCAGCTTGTCCCTCGACAGGTTCCCCACCAGAGCACTTAAGGGTTGTGAGGGTAGTGGTTAGAGTAGGCTCAGAATGTTCCAGGTGTCATACTGTAGGCCAGGCATTTATGCCTGATTTGATCCCTTGCCCAGACACCTGTACCCTAGGGACTCCAGTGCTGTATATGCACAAAGCTTGCATGTTACCATGAGATGTCAGGTACCGCCCTCCTCGCCTGTTTCATTTACATTTCCAACTGTGGTCACCCAGGAGGCAGTGCTAGGTCAGGCTTGGCTTCAACCTCCTGGAGAAGAGCACTCTGGGATGCTTGAGCCTCTACCCCCCACCACCACTGGCCCTCTGATTCAGGATTGGGACATGAACTCATGCTACTGGCATTGTGAGCAGTAGGCCTGCCACGCGCCCAGCATGCCAGTGCCACTATGAATTTATCTCATTTTAAATGGAAAACATTTTACAAAGAGCAGAAGTAGAAATAATTAGGAATCACGGACTAAAATGTCATCAAAGTATTGTGAATCTGAGAGACTCAGGAAAGCACAGTAATACAGCATGTTGTCACAACCCCAAGGTAAGTCTGAGGAACTTTTTTAACGTAATCATAGTTGCTGTTTTAATATATAGTGCAACTAAAAATAAAAGCATAACCTATATTTTACATTTCCAATGATCTTTAAAAGTCCTCTGATTGCCAGTTAGCAGTCATTCACAGTATTCTTATCTACATCGCAATGTGAAGAGGAAGCTACGCCTTAACTATGGGCCCTATGCACTATTAGGCAGGAAATATGCGCCAGAAGTACGTGATCCCACCTGCTGCAGCCTTCACCTGTGGACAGACATGCACGGCTGGCATTCACCTTCAGCTGCCACCTGTCTGCAGCCCCCCCCAGTGCACAGGATTCCACGGGCACCAGGGGAGTCGAGACCCAGACGGGCATCCAGTTGGATGCCCATCCTGATCCCGAATGATCCCTTGCTTGGCAGGGGCGCAGGTTTGGGTGTGTGAATGGCACCAGCGGACACCTGACCACAAGTGGCCCAGCCCCATCTGGTGGCGGACCCTCATGGCTGAGCCCCTGCAGCAGGTGCCACCCGCCACACTGCTGGTGGTGAAGACTAGATTTGGTGGCATAAAGCACCTAGCTTCACCTGAGCTCCATTTTTCTAGAATTTGCTTAAAAGGACAGAGCAAGTAGTAACATTAACAGAGCAAGGAGAAACATTAAGGCTTCTTTTGGCTAAGCAGAGTTACTGTTGTGTTACTGTTTTGTTTTGTGCTTACAGGTTTTATTACTGTTTTGTGCTTACAGGTTGCACAGTTTACTGCTTTATTTTTCTCTGATTGCAACTGTTTTTTGCAGGGTATATTTTCTTTTAAATTGTTGTACAGGTTGTCTTGCTGAAAGGAAGGAAAACACTCACCAGGGTGGTGGGTCAGAGCTGTTGCTTATTGTTTCTGGAGGGCACAGACAGTCTTTCGGGAGATGTTCTGGAGGCTGCGATGCTGCCCTATTTGCAGGCACCTCTCTGATCTGAGGGAGGAGGTTGCCCGTCTCCAGGTCGACCTGGTGAGGATTCAGGAAACCTCCTCCCCCACCCAGGGACCACCAGGGCCACTGCCGCTGCCTCAGAGGTTGCCAAGAAAGAGGAGAGGTTGGACCACAGTGGGCTCAGGGAGAGTGAGGGTGGTGGATCAGAGGTACATCCCTCCAATTGTACCTCTCCACAATTTATATACCATTCTGGCGGAGCGTGGTTCCTCTATGGAGACACCAGCAGTGGAGACGAAGGAGGATGCTGGGAACCTCCACAAAGGAGACCCACAGGAGGGTGGCATGAGACTCCACAGGGGGGACGGAAGCAAATCCTGGTGAGGGACTCAATCCTTAGGAGGGGAGAATTAGGTGAGGGAGGGGAGAGGGAGGGAAGGAGGTAAGGTGCCTGCCCAGCGCCATGGCTGGGATGGACAGGATGCAAATCCTCAAGATCGGGGGAGCAGCGGCATGGGAGAGGGAGCTGGATGTCATTGTCCACCTAGGGACAAATGACCTAGCTGGGAATGGGATCAGAGCAGTGCAGGAAGAGTTTGTAGAGCTGGGGAGGGGCTTTAGACAAGTAGCTTGTACAGTAACCTTCTCAGAGGTGCTGCCTGTCTATGGCATGGGTTTTGGCTTCATTGGGGACTGGGGATCCACCTGGAGGGATGCAGGCCTATACTGGCACAATGGTCTGCATCTGTCCAGGAGGGGAACCAGTATCCTAGGTGATAGGTTTGATTGCTTCATTGGCAAGCATTTAAACTAGCCAAGGGGGAGGCACTAAGGTAGAGCAGGCGATAGGGAACAGGACAGGAGAAAATGGAGAAAAAGGCAAAGACAGTAAGGACAGGGATGGGGCTAAAAGGGGTAAGACTATCAAACAATGGAGGGAGATGAATACCAACGACGAGTCTGAGTAACAAGCTCCCTGAACTAGTGGCCTTGATGGAAGAGGGACACCGGGATATCGTGGCAGTCACAGAAACATGGTACACAGAGAACCATGACTGGGATGTCAACATACCAGGATACACAATCTACAAGAGGGACAAGGAGGGTAAAAGAGGAGAAGGAGTAGCTTTCTGTGTAAGGGAAGGGAAGGGATCAAAGCAATGGAACTTAAGGGTAAATAGGGAGGAGAGAAGGCACTGTGGGTCACCCTGGAGACAGGAAATGGCACCACAATCTGTACAAGGGTTGTATACAGACCCCCATGTTGGGGAGGAAATAGACAAGGAAATGATAGAAGGCATCCTTAGAATGGCAGAAAAAGGGGAAGATATTGTTAATGGGGGATCTGAATATGCCAGATGTAAACTAGAGCACCTTTGCTGCAGCCACATCCAAGAGCAGGGTAATTCTTGATGCCCTACAGGGGGCATGCCTCAGACAGCTAGTGTGGGAACCCACTCGGGAGGGAGCAATCTTAGACCTGGTACTCTCAAATGGAAATGGAGAGAGGATCTCAGATTTTGAAGTGGGTAGCGATCTGGGAAAAAGCGACCACCAAACAGTGTGGTTCACGATAAACACAGCCATAGAGTCAAGTCACACAAAGGTGAGGGTACTGGACTTTAGGAGGGCAGACGTTGGCAAAATGGAGAGTGCCTCAGAAAAGCACTAGCAAACGGGCAAGGAGGGGTGGAGGAACAATGGGGAAAATCAAAGCTGCCGTCACAGAGGCAAAAAGCGTTTGTGTGAAGCAAATAAACAAAACAAAGCAAAGGAAAAAACATTATGGTTCTAAAAAGAGGTGGTGGGGAAGGTTAGGGAGAAAAAGACAGCATTCAGGAAGTATAAGGAAACACAGAAGGAGCAGGACAGAGAACTGTACCAGTTAAAGCAGAAGGAAGAGGGGAAGGCAGTCAGAATAGCAAGGCCCAAACTGAGGAAAAGATAGCCAACTCAGTTAAGAATGGGGATAAAACCTTTTACAGGTACATTAGGGAGTGAAGAAAAATCAGGGAGGGATAGTGAGGCTTAATAAAAGGTGGGGGGCAGAGGGTAACAGTGACAAAGCAGAGATACTGAACGAATACTTCTGCTCAATATTCACAAAAGAAGGGGAGGCACCTAAACCAAATAATAGAAGCACACTGGATAGGGGGGTCAATACCAGTCAATTCACAGTCCTGAAAGAACTCCTAAAACTGAAGGTGGACAAATGAATGTGGCCTGACGGGATTCACCCCAGAATTCTAAAATAACTAAGGGAGAATTAGTGACACCACTGACTACCCTTTTTAACAAATCATGGGAGGATGGGGTGGTACCTGAGGACTGGAGGATGGCGGATGTGATTCCCTTTCACAAAAGTGGGATCAAGGCAGAGGTAGGAAACTACAGACCTGTTAGTTTGACCTCAGTGGTAGGGAAAATGATGGAATCATGTCTGAAAGAATTATTGAGCACCTAGAGGCCAGCAGGGCACAGAACCCAAGACAGCTTGGATTCATATGAACATACAAAGAAGCCAGCAGAGGAAGGCCATTTGGTCTATCTAGTCTACTTGTATTGCAGGGTACACAGCTTGAGCTACTGTCCCTCCCCACACTTCCCATCCTCCCTACCCATGATCCTTATCTTCCCCCTATGCCTATCCCAGCCTCTCTTAAAGCTGCCCACTGTCTTCAACGAGCTCACCTCTTCTGGCAGCACATTTCAAGTGGCCACCACCCTCTCTGTGAAGAAGTGCTTCCTGACCTCCCTCCTAAACCTCCCACCCTCCAGTTTAAGACTGTGCCCCCTCATGTTATGGTTGCCACTTAGCTTAAAGAGACTCTCCTTATCCATCTTATTTATCCCTTTCATGTACTTGAAGGTTCCAATCGTGTCCCCTCTCTCTTTCTCTCTCTCTCTCTCTTTCTTCTGTCTCCCGAGGAGTACATGTTCAATGCCCTCAGCCTCTCCTCACATGCCTTACCCTGCTGACCTCTTATCATCTTTGTAGCCCTCCTCTGGACCTTCTCCAGCAGGTTAATGTCCTTTTTGAGGTGTGGGCACCAATACTGAACCCCGTACTCTTAAAGAGGCCTTACAGCGGGAAGGTCATGTCAGGTGAATGTAATAGATTTCTTTGACTGGGTGACTAAAGTAGTAGACCAGGGAGGGGCTGTAGATATGGCCTACCTAGACTTTAGCAAGGCATTTGACACAGTCCCGCACAAAAGATTAATAAACAAGTTAGCCAGCCTGGGAGTGGGTCCCAGGGTAGTAACCTGGGTAAAAAATTGTCTGGACAACAGGACGCAGAGGGTAATAGTAAATGGAGTCCACTCCAAAGAAAGGGGGGTTACTAATGTGGTACCGCAGGGTTCAGTACTGGGACCGGTCCACTTTAATGTCTTTATAGGTGACATTGTGGAGGGACTAGAAGGAAAAGTATGCCTCTTTGCAGACAACACAAAGATCTGCAACAGGGTTGATACACAAGGGGGGGGTAGAATGGATGAAAAGGGACTTGGCAAGGTTGGAGGAATGGTCACAAGTATAGCAGCTTAGATTCAATTCAAAGAAATGCAAAGTAATGCAACTGGGAAACAAAAACCCAAGGGAAGAGTACACGGGGGATTAACAACAATAAAAATGGAAAGTAACCTGGGGGTAGTCATACCAGACGACCAAAAGGTAGGCAAGCAAGCAATGTGAGAAGGCAGTAAGGAGGGCTGGGGGATACTGGGATTCACAGGGAGAGGCATCACCAGTAGAAAACAGGAAGTTGTTATCCCTTTGTACAGACAATTGGTGAGGCCCCCATCTGGAGTACTGCATGCAGTTCTGGAGACCCCATCTCCACAAGGACATAGACAGGATGAAGGCAGTCCAGAGACAGGCAATTAAAATGGTGTAGTGTCTGTACCAAAAGCCATATGAAGAAGGAGAGAGAGAGAAAATAAAAGAGCGTAATATGTATACTCTCGAGGAAAGGAGGGAGAGGGTGGACATGATAGAAACTTTCATGTACCTCAAGGGAATCAACAAAGTCCAAGAGGGTAGCATCTTTCAGAAAAAGAGGTGTGCAAGAACAAGGGGACACAATTTGAAGATGGGGGGGAGTGACTCGGGCAAAGTGAGAAGTATTTTTTCACCGAGAGGGTGGTGGATGCATGGAACGGCCTTCCTGAGGAGGTCATAGGGTCAAAACCATTGGAGGAATTTAAGAATGCATGGGACAGACATAAGACAATTCTAGTGGGAGGTAGGAGGAAGTAGGCTGTTGGTAAAACTAGGATCTGCAGCTTATCCGATAGGTAGGAAAATGGGCAGACTGGGTGGGCCAAGCGGTCCTTAATTGCTGTCAAAGTCTATGTTTCTATGCCGCACCTCCCCTCCAACACATGGCAGTTGCTGGGGCATCACAAGGGATGGGCGTGAGGGGCTAGAGTCTGGAGGCCAAGAGCATTAGCCCCTGCCAAATATCCCCCATGTCCTGAAACTGACCCCTGGCATCTACGAATGTCCATACTATGGCAGGAGGGTGGGGCTCCAAGCCCTGTAGCAGTCCAGCAGCACGGTCGGTGGCCTGGCCCATGCAGCAACCCCCCACACATGTATATGCATGACCCCATCACTCTCTCGGAGAATGAAGCTGCCCCCTGCCCCACATACATGGTTGCCCAGAGGCGCATGACTGCCCCCCCCTCCATGCACTGCTGCCCCATCCTGGTGCCTCATGGCCCCCCTCCTGGCATTCATCAAGGGCCCCTTCAATCACACATGTGCCCCGTCCCAAACACCCCTGACTCCCAGCCCCATCCCCGACCCTCAATGGTAGTTGTGGCACCCCACTACCCCACGGCACAGCCCTCTGAACACCTCCTTGGCCACCGGCCAGCCATATGCTGCTGGGAACATGCCCCAGTAAATAGGCTGCACATTCCCAGCATCGCTTGGATGGCCGGTGGCTGAGGAGGTGTGCCAAGGGCTGTGCCGCTGGCTGTCCAGCCACGGCACCGACTATGCAGGTACGGGTGGGGCTGTCGGTGTTATGGGGGTGGTGGAACCACAGACTACCATTGAGAGTAGGGGTAGGGATCAGTCGGGGCCCCACGGAGCTGGCCAGGCAGTACCCACCGCAAGAGGCTTGCCAGCATATGGACAGTGGCAGGGGGTGTCCTTTGCACCACAGCCCCTGGTGCATGTGGCCACTATCCATTATGTCAGGGGCACCTCTACATGAGGTGACCGGTACAGGTCGGGGGGAGTGTGTGGCAATGTACGTAGCTGGGGCAGTAGAACCCTGGGGAATACTGCATTCCTGGGGACAGTTCCCCCTCTTGTGGGGGGGTTGCAGTGGGGGTGCCACGGGTGTGTGCTGGGGTGGATGGGCAAGCTCGGGGAACGGGTGCAGGGGTACCGTGATTGATGGACCGGGTGAGTGGATCTGTGCACCTGCCGTATCCCGAAGATAGTTATGCCCCCCTATGGATGGCACTACATGCCATTGTGCATGGCGGTAGTGCTGGAATGCCCCCTGCCTGCCCCCAGTGCATTTCTGTCTGCGCGGCCAGGGATCGGGTGTGTAAGGGCTGCATGCCCTGTTTTGTGCATCCCACGCGCGGGGCGCAGTGGGTGTGGAGTGGCTACATGCCATGGCTGCGTGGCGCATAGCCACTCTGCACATTAGTGCATAATGCCCAATATTTGTGATGATCAGTTTAAAAAAAAAAAAACAGAGCCTTACTAGTTCTAAGATTTAGAATGAAAAAAAATCCCATCATAAAAAAATTGATTCTAGGGGTTGGAATGCAAATTAGTAATTAGCATGCAATTAACATATTATTAATATGCAGATGAATCATTAACATGTAGTTCCCATGCAGTTTAAGGGACTGTCAAACACTCCCCCTTCCAGCCTGACATTGCTGCAAGTACACAAAAACTCCATTTTACCTTCCACAGAATGCACAGATGTAGTTGGTGATTTTGTTTCTGCTTTCTTTTCCTTAATAAAATTGCAAAAATGACTGTCTGGAAAGGCTGCCAACTGGACCACTGGGTAGCACATCATGCTTCTGCACTGGCAACCCAGGTTTGGATGAAAACTCGGGGGCTGTGTCAGGTGCTGCTGCTGCTCAGCAGTGCACCAAGCTGGGTAGAAATGGCACAATGGTTCTGCTATCACGGCACCCCCAGGTGGTGAGCCGGGTAGATTGCCTCTTCTGTAGTGGCATGGCATGTGTGCAAGGCATGATAGGGCATCACTCATCATTTGATAGATGGGAGGTTCTGGAGACAAGGGTGTAAACCCAAGAAACACCTATCTCTTCCTGCCACTGGTACTCTCTGGCCCCACATTATTTGGATCCCCACTGGCATGGGGTTGGGGGCCGATGATGGGACCGGGAGGTCACCCATACAAGGGCCTGATGAAAGGCGGAGCTGGAGGTCTGGGGAGCAAAAAGCTCAAGAAGAAAATTACTGTCCGCCATATTAGCATTGCCACATAAAAACCTGTTTACAGTTCATGATCTACCCCCATAGCATCTGTCCTGAAACTTGGGAACAGCCCCTACACAGTTCAGCCACTTATGGCACACCGTGGGAGATGTATTATGAGTGACTGAATGATTTGGGGGCATTCCTAAGGTTTAGAAAGTGTCAGTGACAGTCATTCAGTAGGTAGCATCTTCACCTCTGGGGGTGGGGGCTAGAACATTGGATGGTTGTAGGATCTATCCCCACACCAGGTACTTGGGGTAATATCCATGACTGACACTATAGTGTAGTACTAGGTGGGTGCTGTACTGGTGAAGTGCCATCCTTCAGATGAGATGTTAGATTGAGGTCCCTTCTGCCCATCTCTGGTCACTGTCCAGGTGCAAGTAAAATATCCAGAGGCACTTACTGAAGAGCCCATGACATTTAGCGAAGAAGAGTAGGGGCATTTTTATTAAAATAAATAATCAACTCAATTTAAATTTTTTTGTTACTTGCAGTTTATGCCCCCCGGCTTATGGCACTCCACTCCCTTTGGGAGTTTTCACGGCCTCTAGTCCCCAACCTCTTACCTGGAGCCTAGAGCAGTCCATCCCCTCATATAGCTGTGGCCCATACACCCCGAATTCCTGAGTTTCATTGGGATGCCATAATCTGGAACAAGTAGGGGCATGGAGGATTGGGGCCTGGCGCGCCATCTACCGGGAGTGCCATTAGCCATTTTTCTGGTTTTCTGTGCCACATCACATGCACCGTGACATCAAGACACTGAGCGCAGACGTCCATCATGCGGATTCCCCTCCCAAGTGGCTGGGCTTGCTGTACCTCAGGCCTCTGCCTGGGGTCAGTCAGGCACCGAGCCCTGGTTCCCCCTCACCCCAGAGAAGGCGAGCGGTCCCTGGGACACTCAAGCCTCTTTCCCCAGCTGGCCCTCCAGCTCCCCGGGCTCGTTCTCAAATCCAGGTTGCTGGCATCATGAGCAGTAGAGCTACCGCTGTGCTGGCAGGACAATATTCAATTTACAGTACAAGACAGATACATTCACAGTATTTCAAGCAATAATTACATTAGTTCACAAATATCAATAAACAGGATAAAGCAAACCTCCACCAGAAGAAAATACTGTTAAACCCCTGGCTCCAGACACCTAGTGTAACCAATAAATCCTTTTTCAGTAAGTTCTTTTTGTGATTGGATTTTTATTGAGTATTTGAAAGTATAAAACATAGAAACAACAAATGATTTCAAAGTGGATAGAAATAAAAATAGCGGCCGCTGGCTGTAAAACTCTAAATACCATAAGTAAAGATATATAGCATGGCTGACAAGGTTGTCAACATTTATCTCCCGGGTCATGCCTGAAAATAGACAATGTTGTTGTTTAGTGCACTTACCCAGTCAACAAAAACTAAATAAATATGCCAACTTTAACAGTAAACATTACATGCAGTAATCATAGCACAACATTTGAGTCTATCTCTAATTTGTGAAGAGCCCATTCTCCATATTTAGTCAAACACGGATAAATGGTTCAAATAATAATATGAACATTTTTCAAGATGATAGACTATTAAGGAAACCCATTGTGTTAGTGTTGAGGTCGACTTTAGCCAGTGCTTAGTAACAGCATTCTTGGCCCCTCTGAGTAGTATCAATAGTAATTGTAACTGTCATCCCCTAAGACCCATATCTGATGGTGGAATGCCCAGTAAAACCAGCCTGGGAGACAAAAGGCTGGGAATGTCAAACCCTGGTTCCAGTATATGGGCGATAGTTTCCAAGTAAGTGGCCAGGGCTGGGTAAGACCAAAATATATGGGTGTGGTCTGCCCTTGTCTCTCCACAGTCTCACCAACATTTACTTGGGGGCTCTCCCATGTAAGTCATGAGCTTAGCAGGTGTTCTAAAGAACCCTTTCTTCAGTAAGTTCTGAACATACGTGTTGGTAACACAGCATATTCTCTTTCTCTGATACTACATAATTCAAGTTGAGCCATAGTTAACAATCCCTGTAATGTTTCCTTTTTTCGTAATACATACTGGCATCATACCTGCAATATGCACCACTTAAGACATGCAAAACTAAGTAATAGGGTGCTTTGTGGCCACCTTGACCAAGCACAGTCGACTTCCCCATGCACAAGACTCCTATAGTTAATTATCTGAAAGTCAGGTCCCTTCAAGGCAGCTGCCAAAAATGGCTAAAAGGGGAGTATTACTGATAAGTTGTCTAGTGTCTCTGTCTCATTATTACATGCCAACCTCGTACATCCCCCTTCCTCTGTACCTTTATGGTTAGCATTCATTCCCCTTTACATTCAGTTTTCCATGTGCACAAAGCCATATGCTGTCCCATTTTCTTTAGTAACCTACGGTCCGTTAACTGTGCAATAATGAGAGACTCCATCTTGTGGTTAGAAAAAACAGGAGACTGTAAATAATAATTATTCAGAATTCTCTTATACAGTTGTCTTCCTGTATTTCCTCTTATAGTACTGACAGAGAGCTTCCATTTTTTTAAAGCAATTCTGCACATATGGTAGATTAGGAAAACCTAGACCCTTCACATTCTTAAGTTTTTGTTGTTCTCAAACAGCTAAATATGGTTCACAAACACACTTAAACAATTGTAATCCTGTACACAAACATGTAGAAAATAATGGGCTAATATTATAACTAGAAAATAAACAATGAAGGCCAGCCTGTCAGCACAGTGGCATTACCATATCTTGAGCCATGACCTGAGTTCAGGTGTGAGCTTGGGCTACTGGGGCCAGCTGGGAGGACTGAACATCCCACAGGACACTCTCCTCCTTTGGAGAGGAGAGTTGCCATCCTGCTTCTATACTGCCTGGGTGACCACAGGTGGTAGTGCAGTTAGGGCGTCAGGGAGGGAAGGATGTCAGCCAGGATCTGGGTACGACAGTGTGCCTATGGCATGCATGCACCAATTGACTCCTAATGTGAACTGACGTCCTTGGAGCCAAGAGAAAACAAGGAAAATGGCCCCTGCACTCGACGATGAAAAATCGCCTGGTAATACCGGATGATTAAGGACCCCTCTTGCACTCGAGGATAATTATGGCAGTTTTGCTGTAGATGCAGGCTGTTGCTCCGCCCACCGCCACATTGGAGGTTGCCAGTACACGCCCACCTGGTGTCACATACCAAAAAGTAGATCGACAGTAGTAGAACAGAAACTAAAATAATTTTGTGGTACAAAAATAAATCAATAATGCTGGAGAAAAATAAAACAAAAACACAGGTAGTACAAATGCATAACGGGGATGTGAAATACAGAAAAGTAAAACAAAAAACACAGTGCTGTGGTATAAAGTTGAAGCGGTCACAATAGCTAGTACTGTGCAAGTCTTTGTATTTTAAACAAAGGCACAATGTGTAGCCAGAAGTCAGTTGTGGACCGCTGAACTCGGAGCTCTGAATGAATTTACAGCGAATGATTCCTTGTTGTGGAGCTTTGTGCAATGGAACGGTGCAATTGTACTGAATGTAATGCTTTTCAAGCGTTTTGAACAATATAAACACACCAACAACTTTTTGGCAGCTGGTGCAATTATAAATATTTTGCTATTTCCTAGAGTGTGCAATAAATAAGACTTCAGTCGTACTGACAACAGTTCTTTCTTGTTTACAGATTTTGCAATGATGCATTTTGTACTTTTTATTATACTGTGCAATAAATAGACTTTTGCTAGCATGTCGTGGTTGGGCGTGTCATTGTATGCTAGTTTTCTATGAGGAGGTGTGTACATGACGTTGAAAACGCTGTCATTACTGTAATGCTGTGATTTTTTTTGGTTTCGCGCATGAGGGGTCCTTAATCATCCGGTATCGCTGATCGCCCAGCAAGTGCAATGGATCCTCCTGCCTCAGGCCTGACTCTCCGGTCTCCCAATGCAGGCAAGTCAGCTCGAGGGTAAACCCCTCCACCTTGTCCCCACCTTGGGGGAATAACCAAGGCTCCATGGGGAGGACAGGATGTGCTGGCACAAAGTAAGGGGAATGAAGCTGGCTTGCAATGGCAGAGTCTGGAAGGAGCTCAAGCGCAGGGTGGAAAGGGAGTATTGAATAGAAAGTGGCAAAAAATACACAAAAAAAACCCACTACTGGGTTAACTATACTACCGCCCCCTTAACTTCTCTATAGGTATAATCTCTTCAGATGGGGTTTAATCAACTGCTCCAGAGCAGCCCGAAAAGCAAACTGTGCAATGTAGTTTCCATCTAAGGGCAGTATAAAAAGCCTGGTGTCAGAAACGTTTTAATCATGTCAGTTCTTTTGAGTTTTGACATAGGCCACTGGCCCCACCTAGCCACCTTAGCCTCTGCTAATTTTATTCCTTTATCCCAATTAAAGCTGGCCATGACCATATTTCTGCAGCATAGCCCCAGGATCTTGACATGTTCTTCTGTGAGTTGTATCTCTCCCATTGCGGCAATGCCATCCGAATTATGTGACCCTAGCGGCATACCTGTACTCTTCTGAACATTCACCCTGGATACAGATATTTTTCCAACGTTCAAGAAGAGAAGGGGAGATCCCCGTGCCATGGCCAACATCCCCCTTGTCAATAAAACAGGTCCATGCAACCCACCTCCCAAAATAAACTAAAGTATTGCAGTAAGAGGAGACAAGGACTATATCAAAACAAGTTTTGGATACTATTAAACGAATAGCCTATTTTTCAATTTTATGAAGAAAATGAAGACATAAAAAAAACAACTAACTGCACACAATCATAAAATATCATTGTTTTCCAGCTTGAATGAAACGAGACACAAATGGCTGGCTGTATCCTTTTAGGAATTTGTTTGGGCCCTAATAAGAACTGGTTTTGAACAGCACCAGAAGAGAGTGACTTGTCTACACAAATCCACCTTGGTGCAGTTTCTCATGCTTCACAGTCTTTGTGTACATGTCCTTTACAGGCATTGCAGTGGATCCTCATAAGCAGGCCCACACCTCTGTTACCATTTCTGAATTCTGAATCATTGACATGTATTATGTGTTTTGCAAATGTTTCAAAAGACTTCATTTTGAAAGCACCAGAGCCAGTGGCATGTGCACTGCCTAGCATGTGATGGGACCCTGCCCTCCTTGGAGCAGCCTACCATGTATATAGCAGAAGGCATTCTGCAGTTTATCTGGGGAAGCCTATGCAATGGTCTAACTAGTTTCTATGCTATATACTGTTGTCCAATGTTACTTTTCAAAGGACATCTTAGCACAGTGGGCTGGATTGTCAAAGCCCCTGCGACTGCTGCAAACCCTGAGTGCGCTGATCACACAGTGCACTAGGCTTGCGGCTGTTTCCCAGTCAGCGATCGGGATTTTTACTCCAGTGTACCAAATGCTGGCCCCCGGTCTAACTTGCAGCATTCAGCAGACCATTTTTATGGGGATTGTGCCAAATATTTGGCACAAGATGACGTAAAGTGAGGAAAGTGTCGCAGATGCATCAGAAAATATAAAATCGGGTGCAGCTGCGGCAAAGGTGCTGGGCGCAACTGTGCCACAAAATGGCTCTGATGCAGGGCTTGACATAAACCCTGCATCACCGTTTGAAAATTTGGCCCATTATTTAGGGGATCACTGATTTAAAAATCAGAAATCGTGGAGAGGTACAGCTGGGGGTGCCACTTTACAATATAGTACCTTACCTGCGATTCAGTCATTTTATACATTTTCATCAGATCTGAATATTTAAACAAACCTCCTCAATCTTTAAAAGTTGGCACCCGATCCATCCATAAGATGGCACCAAGGTAGGATGTGATGACGTCACTGACGTGAGACTGCTAGTAGAGACACACAGCAGCTTTATGTACCGGTCCGTTTCTGCTCCTAATGTCTAACTTCCAAAGCCCACCAACATGCTAATCAGCACCTAACACATGCATCAGGGTCTGTTGTACATTGTACAATGGTACCCCAGCTCTACCTCTCCATGATTTCTGATTTTTAAATTCCGGTAGTGACCCCAAAAATAATGTGTTTAGGCATCCCTTAATATTTTTTAATTTAAATTTTTTTTAATTTTATTTGTTTCATCAGGAAGCAAATTTAGGCAGTTTATGCTGCTTTACAACCATATCTGACAAAGAAATGTAACCACTTGGGGGGAGGGGTACCAAATGACCCAGTGGAAGCACTATGCACATCTGTGCGGGTGACCTGGTTTCGGAAGCAAACTCGGGATGTTGGGATGGGCAGTCAGAGGGGGTAGCACTGCTACATGGTAGCTCCCTTCTATGGGAGGGAGGTGTCCTGGTTCTGGTACCATAGCGACCCCTGCAATGAGCCACGGGAGTATGTCTCCCCTGCAGGAAGTCCCTGCATGACCCCTACGTGTGAATGCACATCCTGTGCCAAGATGCCAGGGGAGGGAGAGGAAAAGGTGACCCCCCCCCCCAAAAAATATATGCACCTGTCATCATTAATGATGACACTGGTGCCCTTGCGCTTCACCTTATGTGGATCTTCACCTGCCCAGTGGAGGGGCAGAAGTGGTGGATGGGGCTGGGAGTTGTGGACAAATGTCTGAAGCAAGCACATGGCAGCAACCAGAGGCCAAAATTTGTATAAAAATGTAACTATCGGGACACTGCACATATTTCCTGTCTTGTGTGTTCTTCGGAAGGCATGTCCCTGGTCTTATTCCTATTTGAATTCTAGCATTTATATTTCAGCTATAGTAGAAATCTAAAGATAAAGAGGTTACCTGCATGCCTCTCTTTGCTAGGTAAGATGAAGGAAGGGAGCTGCCATCCCACTCAGCATTCATAATGTTTAGTTGCACAAAATGTAGTTACATTAGAAACTCATTCACTGCTGATCTTTTTGCTGGGGTCCCATGGATATTTTTTCACAGGTGTCCTATAGGAATGGAGACCCATAGGAACCTGTATCCTGAGGCCCATTGGGAGTTATTTCACTGAGGCCCCTTGGGAACCTTTTCATCAGGGCCCAGTGGGAAACATTTTATGATATGACCTCTTTAGGAATCTTTTCTCTAGGGTCCCATGAGAACCTGTTTAGTGTGGTCCCATGGGAACCTTTTTATGGAGGCCCAGTGGTAACCTTTTCATTGCAGATCTATATGAACTATTTCACTTGAGCCCCATGATAACCCTTTCACTGGGACACTGCAAGAACCTTTCCAATAGAATGTGTTCACTTCCCTGTAACTGAGTCAAATGAAGAATGCCAAAAGTACTAAACATTTATGCTTTCGGCACCTAAATGCCCTGTAATGTGTGGCACTGAAAATCAAAGCTCTTTATGGAGAGCATTCAAACAACAGCCACATGCTCTCATATGGGGGGTTGGGGTATTTCACTATAAAGCCCCTGCCAAGTGTGAGAAACTGAATCTGAACCAATATCAGGACCCCAAATTGCAAACCAAGTTCAAACCACAGACCATATGTACACCAACACTCTTAATTCTGACTTGAACTTCAAGGCTGTCTGTTAGAAGCCCAAGTAATGTCCTGCCATGCCCCCTTGGGGACACTGTGTGAATATTAACCCTCTGGTCGTCATTTTTGTGTCAGTCTTCACAAGTTCTGTTCTGCAGTTCCTAGGCATGCTACCATGCCAGCTTGTTCCAGGATTAGTTGGGGTTTGTGTCTATAACTGGCTGCAAACTGTGAAGACCAAGTCCGTTGTCTCGTGGATGTGATATTTCCCTTTCAGAATCACACCATTCTAAAAGCAGTGCACCTATTTTGGTTTGTTTGTTTGTTTCTGCTTCAACCTGGTCCTCCCATCATCTGTCTCCAATCTCCTGTTCCAGTGCACCAGGATGAGATCATGCCACGCTGAACCAGGGCACCTGAGCAATCAGCATCTGCTCCATCTCCATTCTCACTAAGAAAGAAAAAGGACAGTAACATCAACCCTCACTGCTTAAACATCTGCATACTAGAAAGTCATTAGCACAGGGCTTGCCCATCTGTGCACCACTACTGTTACTGCTAGCAACACCGGGGGAAGAGGATTGAGCATCCCAGAGGACATTGCCCTTGGGGAGAGGGAGAGTTAGAAACATACCAAACTTCCCTAAGGGAAGCAAGGAAGGCAGTAAGGCAGGCAAAGGCCCAAACCGAGGAAACACTAGCACAAATAGTAAAAGAAGGTAACAAGACTTTCTATAGATACATTAGTGAAAGGAGAAAGTCCAGAGTGGGTATTGCTAAGATCAGAGGGATTAAGGGTATGTGTGAGGAGGAGGACCATGTAAAAGCATCTATCCTAAATAGATACTTCTGTAACCCCTAGATGGCGCTATCCCAGGGGCTACTACCCCTGCCTGATTTGCCACTAACAGGTTGAGGGGCCTGGATCCAATGGCGGGTGCCTCCACCCAGAGGTCAGGGTTTGCAATAGTTAAACTTACTTGGTCACAGCCCTCTGGGACACTGCAACCCCCCTTTCTTCCCACTAGTGGCCCACACAATATAGCAGAATTACCTTCACAGTATACACTTACCCCAAGGCTGGTTCAGGCACCGGGACATCCTGTAAAATAAGATACAGTGCAACAATCACAGTACAGTACTTTAACATAGACAAATACCTCAGGCAGTATAACTTTGTTGAAACAAACAGCTCTGATTTATTTAGGGGATATAACAAGGACAGGGAAATCAGGTTAATTAGCTTATCACTTTACTATCTACCTATGGCTCTGTGTATTAGCCTCATCCTACCAGTTACTGTCCCTGGGTACCCAAGCCCTAGTGGCTAGTCCAAACCTGTGGCAGCTGGTGAGGCCCTTTCACACAGTGAAAAGGAGAATTAAACAGTCAGCAGTACAGTAATTCCATTTGGATTTAATGTGGCAATTCAACAGGGGCGACCGAATTAGTACTCACGACCTCCAAAGAAGATATGGTCCTTCAATGTCAGCAGGGCTACTTTTGATCCTCAAGAGACTCCTCACACATTTATATGGTAAAAAAGAAAGCACTATACCAGGCAGGCTGCATCTGTATCCCAATCCGAATTACTGCACAACAATCAGGAGAACACACAGCAGATTCAGTTCCTGACAGACCGAGTGTAATTCAACAATTTCTTCAGTCTTCTACAGGGTGAGCCTGGTTTCTACTCTTCAGAGATCCTTTGATTCTTTTCACAGGACGTGATTCAGTCCTAACAAGCAGTTACACAAGTTGTAGACCGAACTCTGGGCCTTGCACACGTTTTTTGACTGAAACTGTGCACTGAAGGAGCACAGGGTTTCTTTCCCTTCACTTTCAGATCTCAAACTGAAACTCCCAACAGACAAAACCGGCACTTCCTTTGAGTTCCTCCCAGTTCTTGACTGGATTGGCTGTCACTCACAATAGACTGCTGCTGTTGGTCCAAAAGGCACCAAGTCTAAACTACATCTCCCAGAGTCACTGCCCATACAATCCTCTTGTGGCTGGCTCAGATTATGAGTCCCAAGTTCTGATTCGTCCAAGGCATCATTTTAGAGCTAGTTTACCCCACACTGATTGGTCCAGTTCAGCAGTTCAAAACCAGAATGGGGAACTAGGCAGACAGTTCTGACTGCAAAGAAAGCAGGTTAGACAAACTGTAATTTTATTATTACTGTAAATGATTTCTGGCAATCAGTTACATCTTTCAGACAGGTTCCCTTTGCACTCCTAGTGACTGCAAAAATGGGTGAATGGCAGCAGCTTGAGTGGTACTCAATCAAAGAAACACACAGTCCCCCATACAACTAATTATGTCTGCAAGCAGACAGCTCTTAAAGAGACAGTACCAGAGGTTCTAAAACACTCACTGATAAATGGCTTAAGCAGCAAACACCATTCAGGCTTGGAGCATTCAAGCAAGCTCCTGAAGTCTTTGGGAACCCCCATTTGCAGGGGTTACACCCTTCCTGGCCTGGGAAAGCTTGACGTCGCCACAAGGCAAGTACCCCATAAGTTTCAACTGCAACCATATACATTTGCATTAGGCTCGCATAGTAATCATCAGTCAATATATCATTTTACCAAGAACACATTTCTGAAACATTGCAGTACATCACTCTTTACACAGTATTACATACACATTGTACCATAACTCAAGTTATTACCTCTTGTACATGAAACCTGAAGAGAGGGGACCTTCCTATCAGTTACCTTTGGGCTGGACGGGCAAGGGCACCATACTTAGAGGGCAACACAAGTAACTTGAGTTAGCACTAACGCTCAGTTTGGGCAATGAGCTCGGGGACCACATACACTCCTTTATGGACAACATTGAGAGGCAGGTCCACTGGCCGCCAGGAATCATAACTGAGGTGCACCACAGGCTTTACAGCTCGACCCAGTCTTTCTAGGGGAGCTGTTACAGTCTCTGCACTCTGAGCCTCATTTTCAGCATTGTTCTCACTTGTCAGGGAGTCTCCATGGGGGTAGAGAGGCTAGAACTGGGGCACTTTCAGCTCCAGGAGTTACAGTTTCTGAGTCCACAACATTTGGCTCGCATGGAGAGCTTTCAGACACTGGCAGTGGACTGTCAGGGCACTCAAAATACTCTTCTTTGTTCGGGTGTATCACCAGTCTGCCCCAATCTATCATTTTCCTCCCTGAAAGCTCAAACAGTTCAACCATGCACAATGATTCCATTTCATCTGATCTGATGCTTTGCATCACTTTCTGGGAGCATTGGCTCCAGGGATGAAGCTGGGGCATAGACAGTCCAGAAGGCCCAGCTTTGTCTCCAGTATTGACTAGGGATTGCCCCAAACAATTGACTCAGTTCAGAAGAAGGATAGTATTCAAAGTCACTCTCACTTTCTTCTGATATGGACTGACAGTCATGCTCAACTGGGACTTGTGTGGGGAACACTTTAACTCTGCTTCTGTAGGTGCAGACTTCCTTGATCTTTTCTAGCAGCAGCTCTAGTCACTGGTCCAGAGGGGGCATCTTCTGGGGGCCTGAGACTCAATCAGGATTTGTCCAATGGGTAGTAAATGATTTCTATGCATTGTTTTTACATCTTTTGAATTGTTCTCAGGCCTTACTTTGTACACTAGATCATCTAGTTTGCCCACTACAATGTGAGGGAGATGGTGCCATCTGTCAGCAATCTTGTGTTTGCCATGCAGTCCCAGATTTCTTAGCAATACCCGATCTCCTCCTGGAGTTCCTGTGCTTTCACCTTTTATCATACCTTTCTTTGTTGGCCAGATTTCTTTTGGCAGCTCATGGTTTGAACCAGTTGGAACGCATGAGTTAGCTGGGCCTTTAACTTTGCACATACTGTAAATAGTTGTCAGCTTGAACCCCATCAGGAGAGACCCCAAAACACACATCTACCGGTAGTCGAGCTCTCTTCCAAACATCAGGCGGTAGGGGGAGAACCCAGTGGCATCACTTTTGGTGCAGTTATAAGCATGTACCAGGGTGCTAATTTGTTGGCTCCATCTAGGCTTGTCTTTGGGTGCAGGGTGCCTAGCATATCCTAGCAAAGTGCGGTTGAAACGCTCAGGCTGTGGGTCCCCTGGGGTGGTAAGGAGTGGTTCTGGACTTTCTCACTCCCACAGAGAGAATCATCTTTTGATCAGACGACTCTCAAAGTCTCTCCTTGATCAGAATGGATTCTTTGTGGAGCCCTATAGTGAACTAAAAAGTTTTCACGAGTACTTTGGCTACAGTGGATGCTTTCTGGTCTTTGGTGGGGAAAGCTTGGGCATATCTCGTGAAATGGTCAGTGACCACCAGCACATTACTGATATTTCTTTGATCTGACTCAAACTCAGAAAATCAATACAGACAGCTCCATGGGTGCACTGGTGGTTATGTTAACAAGGGGGCAGCCCTCTGGGACAAAGCTTTCCTCTGTAATAGCGACTACTAAGATTCGTATGTGTTGCTCCACATCAGCCCCATCTTAGCCAATAGAATCTGGATCTCACCAAGTCAAGTGTTCTGTCTATACCAAGGTGCCCCATGTATGTGCAAGGACCTCAATACTGAGTCTCAAAAGGCAGTGGCAGCACCAGTTGTTGTTTGTCTACTTGTCCCCTCTGTCTACTGTTTTCTATATAACAGTTTATTGATCAGTTTCAACTTAGGACCTTCTTTGTATAACAGTGCAGTTCTCAAATCAGTGGAGCGTAATTTGGACACATCTTTTCCTGCATAGAGGGCTTCAAAGCTGATTTGATCATAGGATCACAGGGATTGAGCCGCCGAATACTGTCATTGTCCAGCTGAGGCAGTGCACCAATGTCTATTGCAGAAAAGTGGCAATAAGCAGCAGGTATGCAATTCTCAGAGGGTCCCAAACAATCACCATGCAGTCCACTGCGTCCGTGGACATTTGTTCCTCCCTGTCAAACTTCGGCAGAGTGCCCGAATGTCAGGTTCTACCAATGGACCCAATCATTCTGGGGAACAGGCCTCCGGGAGAGAGCATCAACATCTATGTGGTTCAGACCTGCTCGGTGATTCGAGGAGCATAGTCATATGTAGATAATGCAGAAAGCCACCTGTGGCCAGTGGCATCCAACTTAGCTGAGGTCTGCACATAGGTCAAAGGATTATGTCAGTTTTACTAGTATTTTAGCCCCATACAAGTACTCATGGAATTGGTCAACAATAGCCCACTTCAAAGCTGGAACTCTAACTTATGTACAGGATAGTTCTTTTAGGATGGGTCAGGCTTCTACTGGCAAAGGCCACTGGTCTCAGGCCATTCTCAGCTCTTGGTACAACACAGCCCCCAACCCTTGCAAGCTAGCATCAGTGTGCAGGACGTAAGGTTTTCTTGGATCGGCATAGGCCAGCACTGGAGCATGGGTAAGTTGATATATGATCTCATAAAAGCAGTCTCACAATCAGAAGTCCAGCGGGCTAAATACTTCACTCGGATGAAAATACACTCTTTCAGTCTTGAGGACGCTGACTTTTGTTATTTTTTGTGGTTGGGGATACCCTTGAGTAAGGTTAAGTAAAGGGCGGATCACTCTTGAATAGTCCTGATGAAACGCCGATAATAACCACAGAATCCCAGGAATCTTTGCAGTTCTTTTAGATTTTTGGGCTGTGGCCAGGTGTCAAGGCCTCAACTTTACTTGGGTCAGTCTCTATTCCTCGGTGGATACTATGTGTCCTACATACTTTACTGATGTTTGAAAGAATTGACACTTATCAATGGACAGTTTAAGGCCAAAGTCCTCCAGTCCATCCAATACCTTAAATAATCTGCTCTCATGTTCCTCCAGTGAGCTGCCAAACACAATAACATCATCTAGGTATACCAGGCACTCTAGTAAGTTCATGTCCCCCACTGCACGCCCATCAATCGCTGAAAAGTGGCTGGGGCACCTGAAATCCTTGAGGCATCCTCATGAATTCATAGACAAGCGGACAGATAGAGCTGTCTTCTCACGGTCCTCTGGGGCCATCGGGATCTGGTAGTACCCACTGCGGAGATCCAGCACAGAGAACCACTTGCTCCCGCTTAGGCAGTCCAAAGCATCCTGAATGCGGGGCATTGTGTACTGATCAGGGATAGTCCCCGGTTTAAGGTGCGATAATCCACGCACATCCTTACTGTCCCATTCTTTTCCTCACTACCACAATGGGGAAGCATAAGGGCTTCTGGTTCTTGTATTACACAGCCGCTAACATCTCTTGCAGATGCCGTCTCACATCATCTATATCAGCAGGTGCCAGGCGTCGAGACCTCTCACGAAATGGTCTTTCGTCATGCAGCCGGATATTGTGCTCAGCTCTTGCACGCATCCTCGTCCCATTCCTTTAAAGAAAACACCTGGTCTCTCTGGGCAAGCTTCTCACTGATCCTCACTTTCCATTCAGCTGGCAGCGGGAGTTGCGAAATCAAACAAGTCAGGCGTTACTCTGTCATTCTTCCTTGAACTCTTGCTGCTGGGTAGCACTGCAGTGTCTCACAATGCACATTAGCTAGGATGCAACCTCTATTTACCGAATGTCTCTTTCAGACACATTATGAACTTGGACCATTACCTTCTGGCATAAGCATGGGCTCTAGATGTGGGCAAAATACTAGGCTTGACCAGCAGTCCCTCTGGCAATTTTCCATCGCCTGGTGCATCCAACATTAATATTTTATTCTTAACATCCTTTCTGATACGGACCTCTCCCTGTAAGGTACACTGGGCATTTGGTGCCAGGATCAGAGACTCAGGATCCTTCTTCCATACAATTCGACCGTTCCTCTGGTTCTATATTTCAGCATCTCTGTGCCTCATAGGCCTTCTTAATTAAAGCCGGAACTCTAAAGCTCTACTAGTCTTTGACCCTGTTTTCATAACACAAATGTGCCAGCCTTCTGAACATATGAGCATTTGTTCCAATCAACAAAGGGACACCATCATACAGTCCAGTGGGGGACACAAGGCTAGGGTCTCTACTTGTTGGCCACTCCAGCTCACGGAGGTGGGGAAAGACAGCCAAATCGGATATACCCAGAATAGGGGTAGGCCTTCTCACTTAACCCCATACATGCAGTCCTTCTAATGGTTGTAAGGGCACGCCTGACAAATGCTTCTGATACCAATCTTGAAACATAATTGTCACTTGGGAGCCACTGTCTAATACAGCTTTGTAGACACTCCATTTACCTTTACAGTGGTCTCCATGGAGGGACCCACTATTCTGGACCAGTCTGGAGAGGCGGTAGTGGGGCCTGGGCAACTGACCTTGCCACAAAAGGGCGTGAATTAGCATTTTTGGTGCCCTCACTGGGATCATTTCGTGCACCTCTTAACCACTGATTTGTTCTCCAAGCTCTCCTTGTAGCCTATATGCAACTTTGTCCAGTGTCTTTGGGATTGGCATTCCCCTTTTCATGTATCCCTTCTACATTATAGCAAAACATACTTTTTGGAGTTTGAGTCTGGCCGAGTGCCACACTGGGAGCCAGGGCGGGGTATTACTAACTGGAAACCTTGGTGCCATCTCTGTCTGGCGCGTGATAAGCATTTGGAGACATCTCGTCGTTTCTCCACTTCCATGGTCAAGGAATCGAGTTCGAGCTGTTATCAGCAGGATACATGGGTGGGTATCCCCCACCCCATAGCAGATGCAGTCGGATATAGGTCGGGGCCCGCATTTAGATGCATGCAGCCTTCATAAAGGGACTGTTTTTGAATTCCCGGATCTCTCTCAACAGTTCACCCCATTGTGGCATATCTTTTCCTTATCAGGAGCACTCATTGACTGCCAACCTCTGCCCCTGAACTTCACTCGATGGGCCACCTCAGTCACTCGGGTCATTAGCCACAGCTATTGGTGCAGGTCCTCCGAGGGTCGCCTTTTCTCAACTCCTCGAATTTCTCTCATTAGCTCATCATAGGAGGGGTGGGGATTCCAGTCGATTTGCCAGGTTTAACTGAAGCAACAGCAGTTCTGAGAGGGGCAGACTTAAGGATTCTTGGTCCAGTCTGGTTCGTCCAGTTCAATCGCTGGCAAACTCCCTTCTGAGGCATTCTTGGAACAATTTTCCAGCCGGAGAGACATACACAGACAACAACTCCCGCTGGTACTGTTGTGCATTTCTTACTCTCCACCATAGGTCCTCATCAGAATCTGGGCTCCATACACATTCTCCAAGGCCTCAAGATGAAACTGTGCGGTAAGCTTCAGGGTTACTGGCCCGTTTAGCAGGATGGTAGCCAGGGCAGGAACCTCGGAGGCTCTCACTAACCCTCTTTAGCTTTTAGAAGCTTCCGAGCATTGCCATTCTAGCACTTGGGGGCAGCATAGTCTCATCCAGGTCTCTGAGTCATCCCTCCCTTGGGGGGTGGGAGGTGCCAGAGAGATCCTCCAACCTTCGGTAAGAGTGTTTGACTAATGGCAGGTGCAGAAATAGGAGTCTGCATTGGTTCAGCCACCATTACGGGTACTGGAGCAGGAGGGTGTTGGGGAGGAACACCCCAGGTGGCAAGAATAGTTTCTCAAGTCCTCCACAGTTTTCCTTCTCCAGCAACCATTTTAGCAATTTCTCCTCAAAAGTTTCAGATAGTGGTGGGGCTCATTCCCCCGGTCTTCTGTCATAGTTATCACTCTCCAAGCAGTGAGGCTCCCTCTGGGGTAATGGTCTGTGGTACTTTGGAGCTATCTATGGGATCCTTAAACTCTACTGAGGCCAGGAAAGTGTGGGTGGAGCAGATTAGCGTGCCCGACCCACCACCACAGGATTTTGTAAACCTTCCACCTTGAAAGTACCCCTGCACAGTGTCCGTATTGATACCCAGGGGATGTCCAGGATAAGCATAGCATTTTGGGTCGATCTCCTCCCCAGTACACCACTCCACCAGCCTGCACAGCCACTTCTGTCGGGTACCCATTTATTTATTTATTTATTTATTTTTTTCCTTAACAGTGGTTTGTAAATATGGCCACTAGAGGACACACAATCCCAGCGGTGAGCCTCCAAAATGTAACCCTAGATAGCTATCCGGGGCTACTACCCCTGCCTGATTTGCCACTAACAGGTTGAGGGGCCTGGATCCAATGGCGGGTGCCTCCACCCAGAGGTCAGGGTTTGCAATAGTTAAACTTACCTGGTCACAGCCCTCTGGGACACTGCCAACCCCCTTTCTTCCCATAGTGGCCCACAAATATAGCAAGAATTACCTTCACAGTATACACTTACCCCAAAGGCTGGTTCAGGCACGGGACATCCTGTAAAATAAGATACAGTGCAACAATCACAGTACAGTACTTTAACAGAACAAATACCTCAGGCAGTATAACTTTGTTGAAACAAACAGCTCAGTTTATTTAGGGATATAACAAGGACGGGGAAATCAGGTTAATTAGCTTATCACTTTACTATCTACCTCATGGCTCTGTGCACAGGCCTATCCTACCAGTTACTGTCCCTGGGTACCCAAGCCCTAGTGGCTAGTCCAAACCGTGGCAGCTGGTAGGGGCCCTTTCACCACAGTGAAAAGGAGAATTAAACAGTCAGCAGTACAGTAATTCCATTTGGATTTAATGTGGCAATTCAACAGGGAGCGACCCGAATTAGTACTCACGACTGCTCAAAGAAGATATGGTCCTTCAATGTCAGCAGGGGCTACTTTTGATCTCCAAGAGACTCCTCACACTTTATATGGTAAAAAAGAAGCACTATACCAGGCAGGCTGCATCTGTATCCCAATCGCAATTACTGCACAATAACCAGGAGAACACACAGCAGATTCAGTTCCTGACAGACCGAGTGTAATTCAACAATTTCTTCAGTCTTCTACAGGGTGAGCCTGGTTTCTACTCTTCAGAGATCCTTTGATTCTTTTCACAGGACGGATTCAGTCCTAACAAGCAGTTACACAAGTTGTGAGCCGGAACTCTGGGCCTTGCACCGTTTTTGACTGAAACTGTGCACTGAAGGAGCACAGGGTTTCTTTCCCCTTCACTTTCAGATCTCAAACTGAAACTCCCAACAGACAAAACCGGCACTTCCTTTGAGTTCCTCCCAGTTCTTGACTGGATTGGCTGTCACTCACAATAGACTGCTGCTGTTGGTCCAAAAAGGCACCGAAGTCTAAACTACATCTCCCAGAGTCACTGCCCATACAATCACTCTTGTGGCTGGCTCAGATTATGAGTCCCAAGTTCTGATTACGTCAAGGCATCATTTAGAGCTAGTTTACCCCACACTGATTGGTCCAGTTCAGCAGTTCAAAACCAGAATGGGGAACTAGGCAGACAGTTCTGACTGCAAAGAAAGCAGGTTAGACAAACTGTAATTTTATTATTACTGTAAATGATTTCTGGCATCAGGTAATCTTTCAGACAGGTTCCCTTTGCACTCCTAGTGACTGCAAAAATGGGGTGAATTGGCAGCAGCTTGAGTGGTACCTCAATCAAAGAAACACACAGTCCCCCATACAAACTAATTA
Organism: Neoceratodus forsteri; assembly: GCA_016271365.2. Lineage (NCBI taxonomy): Eukaryota > Metazoa > Chordata > Ceratodontiformes > Ceratodontidae > Neoceratodus > Neoceratodus forsteri. The sequence goes on from CM028137.1 coordinate 361,878,021, forward strand.
TGTCTGCAAGCAGACAGCTCTTAAAGAGACAGTACCAGAGGTTCTAAAAACACTCACTGATAAATGGCTTAAGCAAACACCATTCAGGCTTGAGCATTCAAGCAAGCTCCTGAAGTCTTTTGGGAACCCCCATTTGCAGGGGTTACTTCTGCTCAGTATTTATTGAGGAGAAGGTAGGCAGGGGCCACAGCTCAGCACCATAGAACACGGGGTGTGCACTAGTCCCTTCACAAAAGAAAGGGTCCCACGAGAGCTTGATAAGCTCAGGTGGACAAGGCAATGGGACCAGATGGCATACATCCCAGGGTACTAAAGGAGCTAAGGGTGGAACTAGCAGAGCTATTATCAGAACTGTTTAATGAGTCTCTGAGCACAGGAGAGGTCTCAGAAGACTGGAGAAGGGCTCAGGTGATCCCGCTCCACAAGAGTGGTAGGAGGGAGGAGGCAGGGAACTACAGACCAGTCAGTCTTACCTTAGTAGTGGGCAAGATTATGGAGGCACTCCTTAAGGAAAGGATAATACAACACCTGGAATCCATAGAAGCACAGGATCCAAGACAGCATGGGTTTACAACAGGAAGGTCCTGTCAAACTAATCTCATAGATTTCTTTGACTGGGTACCCAGAGTGGTGGAGCAAGAGGGAGCAATTCATGTCATCTACCTTGACTTCAGCAAAGCTTTCGATACTGTTCCACACAGAAGATTGATTAATAAGCTGGGTAGGCTCGGGGTGGGTCAGAAGTTGGTCAAATGGGTGGCAAACTGGTTGATGGGCAGAAAACAGGGAGTGGTGGTAAATGGTATACAGTCAGAAAAGATGCAAGTCACAAGAGGGGTACCTCAGGGATCAGTCCTGGGGTCAGTCCTCTTCAATATCTTCATCAGTGACATTCGGATGGACTGGAGGGTAAGGTTTGTCTGTTTGCAGATGACACCTAGATCTGCAACAGAGTAGATGATCCAGATGGGGTGGGAAGAATGAGAAGAGATCTGGATAAACTGGCAAATGGTCAGAAGAGGCAACTGGGGTTTAACGCAAAGAAGTGCAAGATCATGCACATAGGGAAGAGAAACCTGAAGCCACCTATAGGTTGGGAGGAGTTGCTGGCAGTCACAAGGGAAGAAAGAGACTTGGGCAGGATCATCATCACAGATGACCTGAAATCATACAAGCAGGCCACTAAAGCAGTAGGTAAGGCTAGGGGATGTTGGAGTGTATTAGTAGGGTATCACAAGTCGTAAGAGGGTAATAAGCCCTCTTTACAAGACACTGGTTAGCCCCATCTGAGTACTGCGTGCAGTATTGAGGCCACACCTTCACAAGGACATTAACCAAATTGAGGCAGTCCAGAGAAGGGCAACCAAAATGGTGCAGGGACTGCATCAGAAAACATATGAGGACAGATTAACGGAGCTCAATATGTATACCCTAGAGCAAAGGCGGGAGAGAGGTGATATGATCGAAACATTCAAACACCTTAAGGGCATAAAACAAGGTGAAAAAATCTAACATTGTTTCAATATAAGAAAAATAGCAGGACAGGAGGACACAGCATGAGACTAGAGGGAGGCCGATTAAGGGTGAGGAAGTTCTTTTTCACAGAAAGGGTGGTGGATGCATGGAACAGGCCTACCTCAGGAAGTTGTGGATATGAATACAGTGCAGAACTTCAAATAGGCATGGGATAGGCAAGGGAGCAATACTTATAAGTATGAATAGGTAGGCCATTGACAGAGCAAAGGCCGATAGCACATTCATATGGTAGAAAAAGAAATAGGCAGACTGGATGGGCCTTGCTGTCCTTATCGACCGTCAACTTCTATGTTTCTGTGTTTGTTCTTGCACATCTCTTTTTCTGAAAGATGCTACCCTCTTGGACTTTGTTGAGTCCCTTGAAGTACTTGAAAGTTTCTATCTTTCTCCCCCCTTTCCTCGAGGGTCTACATATTAAGCTCCTTCAGTCTTTCTTCATATGTTCGAGTTGCCAGCTTCCACAGTACTACCACCACATGCATGACCACAGGTGGCAGCACATGTAGCACTGGTGTTCAGTGAGGGTGATGCCAGTGGAGGTTTGATAGGCTGGCACACACTTGTGCACGTGCACCGCTAGCTCTAGATGGTCAGCATCCCAGAAGGGGGGGGGGTCGAAAGAAAAATTAAGGGAAAAAAAAACACCCATGGCTGAATAACACTGACCTCACCCCACATTCCCTGCACTTCTGACTTTTTTAAATAAATACAGGACCACTTTCCCTTGGCAAAACTGAAAGTAATCAGCAAAAATGTTTGGGATGTAGAAATATAGTGGTCATGCAGAAAACTGTAATGAAATAAAACAAGAGACTACTGTGAAAATAAGTAAATTCATTATATTTCAATTGCCAAACCTTTGACCACCTCTCTAGCCTTTGCATGTCTCTTTAACCTCCCTAACCTCCTTCTCGTTGTCTACCATGCCACACAGCTTAGTGTAATCTGTGAGGAGAAACATCTTGCCCTAGATTCCATCTTAAATGTTGGTGAGAAACATATTGAAAGGACCCACCCAGGACCCATTTTTGTGGCACTGCACCGCACTGGCTGCCTCCTTTGATGGCCGTCAGAAGGGCAACTAAATGGTGCAGGGTCTGCATCAGAAACCCTATGAAGAAGGCTAGGAACCTCAATATGTACTCCCTGGAAGAGAGATGGAGAGGAGACATGATAGTGACCTTTAAATGCCTCACAGGAGTAAATAAGGTCCTGGGGGAGTATTTTCAGAAAAAAGATGTTCAAGAATAAGGGGCATGCAGTGAAGCTGGAGGGGTAGATTTAGGAGAGATATGAGAAACACTTCTTCAGACAAAGAGTGGTGGATGCCTGGAACAGTATTCCAATGGAGGTGGTGGGGGTGAAAACAATGGTGGCATTCAAGAATGCATGGGACAGCATAAGGGACTCTTAGTGTAAAGGAAGGGGGAGAAATAACCAGAGATAAAGTAGGATCTGCAGTTGAGCCGGCCCAGTGATGTGGAGGCTGAGGCATCATGCCTTACCTCCTGCCACTCCGGTGACCCATGTTTGCAGTGTGAGCAGGTTGCTGGGGGTCGGCCAGGAGGGAAAGGACTGGCATTGCCTGACCCTGGCGGTGGCTGGGGTCAGCATGCCATGTCCCAGATGTTGGGGCATAGGCTCTCTGTCTTCCCTTGTGAATACAGAATAGAAGTGGTTGTTAAGAATGGCTGCTTTGGGCCAGCCCGGTGGTGCTGAGGGTAGAGGCACTGGACGCCACACCTCGTGCCAAGCCGGTGACCCAGGTTCGGGAATGAGTCTGGATTGGTGGTGGGGGAGGCCAAGTGATGGATTGGGCCAAGCCATGCCTGCTACAAGGCTGCCCCAGGTGGAGGCCCAGAGGTAGTGCAGTCAGGAGTGACTAGAGTTGGGAAGGTGCCGGGGGTTGCTGTGCACCCGTGCCTCCACCCATGTGCAAGCAACTGCAGCAAAGGGTGGAGAGAAAAAATGCATAAAAAACATGGAGCTGACAGGCTTCATGATATCTCCGCAGCGCTGCACTGGCCCCCCCAGAGTCTAGATGTTGGTCTCCGGGGAGGGGGGGTCGACACCCTTCACTCTCAGCCCTGCCACAGAGGGGCAAGCCGTGGTGGATTGCTGGGAGGGTTGGGTGCCAAGATTGAGTCCCTCCAAGGAGGGGGCGGAGCTGCCTGCCAGCTCTATCGTGTACCCTTGTTGCCAAAGTAGGTGAGCGGCGGCAACAGTCGAAAGCTTGACTGAAAAAAAAAGAACAGCTGCTTCTGCCTGTCCTCCCAGTTACCTCCTGTTAGCCTAACAGTTCCTCCTCCCTTCCTTTTTTTTCCCCTTAATATATTTAAATAACTGTTTCCCCTCCTCCCTTTGCCCCCTCTGCAACATGCAGATCTATGTTTGTATTGCCACCTGAACCAGTACCGGTACCAGAAGCAGACATGGTACCAGAACCAATGCCTGTGCTAGGGTTCATGTGCCAAACAAAGTCCAAATCTAATGCATTTTGGTGTGGTTCAGTCTTTATTAGGCTAGTCACTAACTAAATAAAAAGCATGTTCAATTGTCATAGACAGGATTCACACAAATGCACAGGATATATTGTCATTTATCTAGTAGAAGCAATAAGCAGAATAATTATTTTATATCCCTAAAAGCAGTAATAAAAAATAATAATTTCATGTGTCTGGCTGTCTCTTCTTGGATCTGAGGGTGCCAGAAAAAAACGTCCTTAAGTAAGTGACACACATACACATACACATAGTCTTAGAACAACTGCATAATGATTGCCAGTCCTGCATAGAAAAACTGCCACGATTGCTTTGCGCCACTCATTAGGTTACCCAAGGTCAAACAGCACTTGTGTAGATAAATCATTTACAGTATCTGACAGCTCACCATTGTATATTTCATTTATGCAATAGGGATGCTTTCTGTCAGTGCAGGGACATTTGATTTTGATTGTTTATTTATTTATTTTTTAAATGATAATTTCTGGGCCTTTTTGTTAACTTTCCTAGTGTATGTATGCCTAGTGTGAGGTTGCTATTAAATGATACACCACTCATTTTGTAGAAAACTTTGTGCTGAACAAATGACATGCTCACAGTACAATGCTACCTTTTTGCTTTAAAGCTATTTGCTTTAGTTTGTCAAAAGTGGATAAAAAAATTGAATTTTCTGCTGTTTTTTGCTAATTATAAAAATATTAAAAGGTATCTATAAATGAAACACCACTCATTTTGTAGATATGTTTTTCCTGAACAACTTCCGTGCTCACAGTTGGATAAATTTTATTTATTCAATGGCTGTGAAGATAAAGGGATTTATTCAATGGGTTTTGAGCCCATTCCTGTTGCATAAATATGGGATATGACATGGGCTGACTTAAGATATCATTTTTATCTTCATTAGGGGGTTTTGGTCTGTTGGTATCTCATGAGTGGCGAAGCCACGAGTGAGATAGCAACAGACCAATTCTGTCAAATAAGATAAAATTGATATCTTAAGTCAGACCATGTCATATTTGATTTATACAACAGGTATTTTGGTGGTTTTGTGATAGAAACGGTAAAAAGCTATAAAAGGGGAACAGTAATATACAGTAAACTACATAGCCTATCAAAAAAAATGACATCTCACATTTTATTTATTAACTGAAAGGGTTTTACCAGGAAAGGCCTACTGAGTCAAAAATAGTTAATTTTCAGTGATGCCCTGGGGTAAAATAAAGGAAGTGCTTCACTGAGCATGCTCAGAAATTTATCTTCACACATGAGAATAAATTTCTGAGCATGCTCAGTGGAGCCAGAATGAGTGAGATTAATTTCTGAGCATGCTCAGTGACCAGCTTCATTTATCTTGCTCATGTTGTCCAAAATAACATGTTTATCTTGGTAAATTTATTTTCAAACCTGATGTGTGTATATATACTGTATATATACATACAGTGGCATCCCCCATGATGAAATCCACTTTTAAAGCACTCTGCAGTATGCTGCAGCAGACCTACTGAATAAAGCAATGTAATTTCAATGGCAATTAGTCCCTTTTGTCATGCGGTAAACTGTGGCATTCACGTCATCCTGGCAGTGTCAGATTTTCCTGAATGACAAAAGGGACTAATTGCCATTGAAATTACATTCCTTTATTCAGTAGGTCTGTTGCAGTATTCTGCAGAGTGCTGCCAAATGCTGCAGAATTAGGTTTCATCCTGGGGGATGCCAATATATGTGGATATGTTTAAATATCTGGGCCTGACCGTTGACTGTTCCCTCTTGTATACCAAACACGTTGACAATATCGCTAAAACTGAACCCCGTATAGGGCTACTATACAAGCATAAACATTGCCTAACGGCTGAAGCATTGAACCTCACTATCCAGAGCTCTATTATCTCAACTATTGACTATGGGCTTGTTATCTATGGATCCACTACTGATACTGCACTCCAGCGCATAGCTGTAGCCCTTAATAAGGCATGTAGACTCCTTATTTCAGCTGCCGCCTTTCTCACACGTGTGACATTCATGAGCAGGCTAACTGGCTCCAGCTATCCAGCAGGCTAAAGTACCAAATCTGCATCCTAGCTAAGAAGACATCACTGGGCCTTATGCCCCTGGAGTCCAATCAATATTGACCCATGAGCGTGTCACCGCCTAACTAGAAGATCAGACAGTCTAACCTTTTCAATACCTGCTGTCAGACCTCTCAAGCTCAGCATTCTTACCTTGTCAGAGCCTCCACCTGGTTCAACTTGCTACCTACAGAAATCTCCAACATTGCCACGATTGGTGCTTTTTAAATTATAAACTGCGTCAACACCTTGTGGCTAGTGCCTTCTGTGACTGCTTCTTATAATTACATCCAGGCATACTACCTCCAGCATCCCTCCTCACTGCCTCAGCTCCTCCTCCTCCTCTCCTACCCCCCATTACTGGGTATAGGATGAATCTGTCTCCTTTTCTTTTTCATCCCCCCCTTTCCTCCTCCCTTGCTGTTTCCCATCTACCACATATCCAGCGCTATGCCCTCTCCATTTTTCCCCTCCTCTCTCTCTCTCTGTCTCCCATACCACCCCCTCACCACCACTCTTCTTTCTCTTTTCCCACTAACCGACTCCTAACAAAGCTTCACTGAGCTGCCTATGACTTGTACTGTATAATTAACTCGCAACAAAATTCTTGACAATGCCTTTGGCTGCTATTATTGTAGCCTTATTTGTCTTTTTTTTTTGTAAGTTCCATTGCAATGATAATGTTATGTTTTGTACCTTAGTGTCCTTATTGCCTTGACGTGGAACCTTTGTAAAGAGCCCTCGGTTCAAAGGTGTCATCCGAAATACAAATAAATAAATAAAATATATATATATATATATATATAGCCTTATGACCTGTAGTCTTTGGCTATTCAGTTTTACATGAGGACTGTCAAAATATTAGAAGCAACCGGCCTGTCAGCACAGCAGTTGGTTCGACGCGGCAATTGACCCGGTGCAGGAGTGGACTTAGTTTGCTGAAGGGCGCTGGGGAGAATGGCTTGAGTGTCCACGCCAGCTCGCTTTCTCCGAGGAGTGTGAGGCCAATGCCCACAACACTGACCCGAGCAGAGGCATGGGGTACAGCAAGCCCTGTTTGTAAGGAAGGCAGCCAAAGAAGCACAGTGGACGTCGGCACGTGAGTGCCATGATGTCAGGGGCACACACTGTATGTTGGGAGAAATGAGAAAACTTCTGCTGGCTCGGGAAGACGGACTGCCTGGAGTGTGCCTCTGATGTGCCTCCACTCACCCAGCCACCTCTGGACCAAAGAGATGAAGTAGTACGGGGTGTCTGGTGCCCCACCTTGTCCCTGCTTGGGGGAGAAGCCGCAGCTCCATGGGGCCCAGGAGGTCTGGGTAGAATGGGAGGCAGGAGGATGACTCCTTGACAGACCTGAAGGCTCCGGGTCAGCAGGACTTAGGGAGGGATAAATAGCAATTTCAAAAAAAAGAGATTACAAGCAAAGAGCTGATCTCAATTTCTTACCCCTTTCTCTGTGACCCATCAGCAATGTCCAGCCAAGACCTGCTAAGACTAACTCACATGGCAGCCATGTTCCAAGAGCCTGCCCCTAGCGTGTCCACCTGCTTGCAAAAGGACTAGGATATTTAGTTTCAGGTTTTATTTTTCAGACAGGAGTTGTGCAAAGGGGGAGAGGGGGAGCATGGAATTTACAACTAGTGGCTACCGAGAAATTGTCTCATAATTTCTAGTAAATAAGTGGAAAGAAAACATGTTATTTTAGCATCTTGCAGGTAATCTTCTCATCTTGTGGTTAGAATAGTCTTTGATTAGGAATAGTTTGCATTTACATATAATAGAATAGATGGTCTTATATGATTTGAAAAAAGTACCACGTCCTATTATGTAATTTCCCAGTTAGGTGACCTTTAGCTAACACAAGAGGAGCTATAAGCTGTCTGTTTTATGCGTGTATCAGAAATGCAGAGTATTGAGCCTTGGCACTTTTAGTTGGTTCTGGCTGGAATGCTTCAGCCTGGCTGAGATTTACCCAGACTCAAGTTCTTTCTGGCTAGTTTTTCCTTGCATACGCATGGCTAGTCCAGGGCCTTGTGAAGACTTACCTGGCAACATCTGCCTTTGCTTCTCTGATTGCCCTCTTGGTTTCCCTTGTTCTCATATGGTACTCTCCCCTTCGTCCTTGCCTTGATTGTCCTTGTGCCTGGTGAAGGCCTTCTCTACAGCTCTCACTGCTTCCCTGACCTTTCCAGAGAGAACTATATTGGTCTCTTGTACTGGTTTCTTAGTAATACCATTCTCATGCAAGACTTTGTTGCCATGAGAATGCCCTCCTGATCCCCCTTCTCTCCTCCACATCCCTAATGCTGTCTACTCTGACTAACTTGTCCCGGACAAACTCCCTCATCCAGATGAAGTCTGCCTATCTGAAATCTAGGACTTCAGCCTTGATAAGGCTTACTTGTCCCAAGGGCCAGGTCGAACCATAGGAGCATAGTGCTGGACCCTACTGGCCCCCTGCCCTTACTCCTCTTACCACTTCTGAGTTGGGCTGAGCACCACACTGAGAATGGCAGCCTGCCTAGTGGGTTCCTTAACTAGCTGCACCAGCAGGCAGTCCTGCAATGTATCCAGTAGGGCCTGCTATCTGGAGCTCCTGGCCGCTGGAATGACACAATCAATATCTGGTAGGTTTAGAGCTCCCATCATAGAAACTGACAGTAGATAAGGACCACTAGGCCCATCCAGTCTGCCTGTAAACCCTACCTTTATTAGCGGCCGCTGACTCTACTTGGTCATTGACTTTAGCCTCTTTTTCCCACCTCCAGGGTTCCCTTATGCCTCGCCCATGCATGTTTAAAGTCCCCCACTCTGCTTGCTCCCACCACCTCTTGTGGCAGGCTATTCCATGCATCCACCACCCTTTCCATGAAAAAAAGTCCTAACATTTTCCCTTATCTTGCCCCCTCCAATCTTCTATCATGCCACCTCATTCTTGTACTTCTCCTATATTGAAAGATGTCACTCTCTTGCACTTTGTTTATGCCTTTAAGATACTTGAAGGTTTCTATCATGTCTCCTCACTCCCTCCTTTCCTTCAGTGAATACATATTAAGGTATTTTAATTTCTCCACATCTTTTTTTTTTATTTTTCATTTTTTGTAGTCCACCCCCGAAGGGAGCTCAGCCCCACCTGTCACGCCTCCCCATGCCCAGGCTTGTCCCTGGATGGGGCCGCCAGCAGGTGCCCTCCCCATGGTCCATGGAATTGTGCCTGGCTAACCTCCCAGGGTGGGGCCATGGGAGCGGGACCACCCCGGTGGACACTTCTGGCAGCGGGGGGGGGGGTGGTGGTGGAACAGGGCATCATGCTGGGGGGCCAGAATTTTTGTGAGTGCAGCGGCAGTACCTTGGGGGCAGGGATGTGCAATGATGACCCGCATCCTCCCCGCCCCCTCAGGTGATAGTGCTAGCACAATGGATCCCCCCAGCCTCTGCCAGAGGTCCATGGTGTGCTGGACACTCTACCCCCTCCCATTCCGGAGAAGGAGAACATTCTCTAGGACACTCAGACTTTCTCCCCCTGGCCGGTTCTCCGATGTCCTGAGTGCATTTCTGAACCTGGGTCGTCGACATCGCAGACCTACACCCTGCTTCTGCTCTGGTGGGCCGGCCTTAACATAGAAACATAGAATTTGACGGCAGATAAGGACCGCTTGGCCCACCCAGTCTGCCCATTTCCTTACCTAGTGGATAATCTGCAGATCCTAGTTAACCAGCAGCCTACTTCTTCTTACCCCCAACCCCTAGAATTGCCTTATGACTGTCCCATGCATGCTTGAATTCCACCACTGTTTTTGACTCCACAACCTCCTCCGGAAGGCCGTTCCATGCATTCACAACCTCTCTGTAGAAAAAATACCTTTAAATTACCTCTGAGCCACACCCCCTCTATCTTCAAATTGTGCCCCCTTGTTCTTGCACACCTCTTTCTTTGAAAGATGCTACCCTCTTGGACTTTGTTGATTCCCTTGAGGTACTTGAAAGTTTCTATCATGTCCCCTTTCCTCCTTTCCTCGAGGCTAACATATTAAGCTCCTTAAGTTTCTCTTCATATGTCTTCCGTGCAGACCCCCACCATTTAGTTGCCCTCTGACAGCTTCCATCCTGTCTATGTCTTTATGGAGATTGGGTCTCCAGAACTGCACGCAGTACTCCAGATGGGGTCTCACCAGCTGTCTGTACAGAGGGATAATAACTTCCTGTTTTCTACTGGTGATGCCTCTCCCTGTGCATCCCAGTATTCCCCCAGCCCTCCTTGCTGCCCTCTCACATTGCTTGCCCACCTTAGGTCATCTGATATGACAAATCCCCAGGTCCCTTTCCATTTTTGTTGTTGTTAGTATCTCACCCCCATTGTGTACTCTTTCCTGGGTTTTGTTTCCAGGTGCATTACCTGCACTTTTAGCATTGAGTCTAAGCTGCCATACATTTGACCATTCCTCTAACCTTGCCAAGTCCCTTCTCATCCTTTCCACCCCACCTTGTGCATAAACTCTGTTGCAGATCTTTGTGTCATCTGCAAAGAGACATACTTTTCCTTACAGGTCCCTCTGCAATGTCTCTTATAAAGACATTGAAGAGGACCGGTCCTAATACTGAACCCTGCGGTACCCCACTAGTAATCCCCCTTTCTTCAAAGTGGACTCCATTTACTATTACTCTCTGTGTCCTGTTCTCCAGCCAATTCTTTACCCAGGCTGTCATCTTGGGACCCACTCCCAGGCTGGCTAACTTGTATGTTAATCTTTTGTGTGGGACTGTGTCAAATGCCTTGCTAAAGTCTAGGTAGGCCATGTCCACAGCCCCTCCCTGATCTACTACTTTGGTCACCCAGTCAAAGAAATCTATCAGATTTGTCTGGCATGACCTTCCTGCTGTGAATCCATGCTGCCTTGGGTCCTGTGCCCCTCTGGCCTCTAGATACTCGACAATTCTTTCCTTCAGAAGTGATTCCATCATTTTCCCTACCACTGAGGTTAAACTAACAGGTCTGTAGTTTCCTGCTTCTGCCTTGCTCCCACTTTTGTGAAGGGAATCACATCTGCCCTCCTCCAGTCCTCAGGTACCACCCCATCCTCCCATGATTTGTTAAAGAGGGTAGTCAGTGGTGTCACTAGTTTTCCCTTAGTTCTTTTAGAATTCTGGGATGAATCCCATCAGGCCCCATTGCTTTGTCCACCTTCAGTTTTAAGAGTTCTTTCAGAACCCTTTCTTCTATAAATGGGCTGGTATCAACTTCTGTATCCAGAGTGTTTCTACTGTTTGTTTTAGGTACCTCCCTCTTTCTTTGTAAATACTGAGCAAAATATTTGTTTAGTATCTCTGCCTTTTACAGTCACCCTCTGCCCACCCTTCCTCCCTTTATTAAGCCTCACTATCCCTCCCTTGGTCTTCCTTGCTCCCTGATGTACCTATAAAAGGTTTTATCCCCTTCTTAACTGAGTTGGCTATCTTTTCCTCGGTTTGGGCCTTTGCTGTTCTGACTGCCTTCCCAGCTTCCTTTTGCTTTAACTGATACAGTTCTCTGTCCTGCTTCTTCTGTGATTCCTTGTACTTCCTGATGCTTTCTTTTCTCTTGAACCTTCACTGCCACTTCCTTTGAGAACCATAGTGGTTTCTTACATCGCTTCGTTTTGTTTATTTGCTTCACACAAGGCTAGTTACCTCTGTGATGGCAGTTTTTATTATTCCCCATTGTTCTTCCACCTTCCTTCCTGCCCATTTGCTAGTGCATTCCTTAGGCACTCACCATTTTGGCAAAGTCAGCCTCCTAAAGTCCAGTACTTTTGCCTTTGTATGGCTTGACTCTATTGCTGCTGATTGAACCATACTGTTCCATGGTCGCTAGTTCCCAGATGGCCCAATTCTACATCTGTGATCCTCTCTTCATCTCCATTTGAGAGAACCAGGTCTAAGATTGCTCCCTCTCGAGTGGGCTCTAATACTAGTTGTCTAAGGCATGCCCCCTGTAGGGCATCTAGAATAACCCCACTCTTCGGAGTGGCTGCTGCAAATGCACTCCAGTTAACATCTGGCATATTCAGATCACCCATCAGCAATATCTCCCCTTTTTCTACCATTCTAAGTGTACTTTCTATCATTTCCTTGTCCATTTCCTCCCCATGAGAAGGGGTTCTGTATACAACCCCTGTGCAGATTGTGGTACCATTGCCGGTCTCCAAATTTACCCACAGTGCTTCTTCTCCTCCCTGTTTTCCCTTTTGTTCTGTTGCTTTGATTCCTTCCCTTATGTAAAGAGCTACTCCTCCTCCTCCTCTTTTACCCTCCCTGTCCCTCCTGTAGATAGTGTATCCTGGTATGTTTACGTCCCAGTCATGGTTTTGTGTGTACCATGTTTCTGTGACTGCCACAATATCCAGATGTTCCTCCTCCATCAAGGCCACTAATTCAGGAAGCTTGTTACTCAGACTATGGGCATTGGTACTCATTGCTCTCCATTTTTTTATGGCTTTACCTTCTTTGCATCCCCACCTTTCTACCTCTGTCTTTTTCTCATTTAGTACCCTGTCTTGTAGGGAGAAACTGGGATTTTCCTGCAGCTTATCAGTGCCTCCCCTTGACTAGTTTAAAAGCTTGCCAATGAAGCTTTTAAACCAATTGCTCAAAGACTTGTTCCTTGCTGGACAGATGCAGACCATCCTGCCAGTATAGGCTGGTGTCCCTCAGGTGGAACCCCAGTCCCCAATGAAGCCAAACCCTGTGCTACACACCATTTTTCAACCATTCATTAAACTGCATGGTGCAAAGTACCCTCGCCTCACTCATGCCATTGACAGGCAGCACCTCAGGGAAGGATACTGTGTGTGCTACTTGTCTTAGGCCCCTCCCCAATTCTACAAAGTCCTTCTGCACTACTTAATCTCATGATGAGCCAAGTCATTTGTCCCTAGGTGGACAATGCGTCCAGCTCAGACTCCGTGCAGATGTTCTCGTGATCCTGAGGATCGCTTCCTGTCCCTCCAAGCCATGGCACCAGGCAGGCACCTTACTTCCAGTTTTCCCGCTCCCCAGTTCTATCCCCTAATAACTGAGTCCCCACCAGGAGCTGCTTCCTTTCCTTGTGGTGTCCTCTGCCTCCTTCCTGTGGGCCTCCTTGTGACAGCTGTCCTCAGCCTCCTTAGTCTCCTCTTGGGTGCATCCATGGGGAGCTATGCTCCCCAGAATGGTGTATGGATTGTGGAGTGGAACTGACTGGGTGTGCCTCTGTTCCACCATCCTCACCCTCCCTGAGCCCACTGTGGTCCAACTGCTGTGCTTTCTCAACCTCTGAGGTAGTAGTGGTAGCTCTGGTGCTCCCTGGATGGGGAGATTCCTTCCTACCGTCCAGTGTGGCCTGGGGAAGGTTCCCTTACTACTGTCCAGTGTGGCTCAAGATGGGCAACTTCCTCCCTCAGGGCAGAGAGTTGTCTGCAACAGAGCAGCATCTCAGCCTCCAGAAAGACTCCCAGAAGACTGCTGCCCCACAGCCATTATTTCACATATGTTTTCTGATGCAAGCCCTGTACCATCTTAATCACCCTTCTCTGAACTGCCTCCACCCTGTCTATGTCCTTGCGAAGATGTGGCCTCCAGAACTGTACACAGTACTCCAGATGAGGCCTCACCAGTGTTTTATATAGAGATATCACAACCTCCCTCCCTCCTTCTGCTAGTGATACCCCTACCTATGCACCCCAACATGCCACTGGCCCTCCCTATAGCCTTTGTACTCTGCTTGGCCACCTTTAGGTGATCTGAAATGATAACCCCAGATCCCTTTCTTCCCTGGTGACTGTCAGCAACTCCCCCATTCCAATAGCTCTCTCCAGGGTTTCTGCTTCCCAAGTGCATGATTTTGCACTTCTTTGTATTGAACCTCAGTTGCCACACCTCAGACCGTTTTTCAAACTTTCCTAGGTTCCTCCTCATTTTTCCACCCCATCTGGTGTGTCCACCCTGTTGTAGATCTTGATGTCATCTGCAAACAGGCAAACCTTCCCTCTAGCCTTTCCATAATATCACTGATGAAGACATTAAAAAGGACTGGCCCCAGAACAGATCCTTGAGGTACCCCTCTGGTCAACCCCTTCCCCAGATTGGATCCCATTTACCACCACCCTCTGCTTCCTATCCATTAATCAGTTTCTAACCCAGTTTATCACCTTGAGGCCCATGCCCAGACTACCCATCTTGTTAACCAACCTTTTATGTGAGACGGTGTCCAGGCCTTGCTGAAATCGAGATGGCGACGTCCACTGGCCCCTCCACCCGATTACCTCCTTCATTACCCAGTCAAAATATCTATCAGATTTGTTTGACATGACCTTCCAGCTGCAAATCCATGCTGCCTCAGATCCTATGCCCTATTGGATTCCACGTGTCCCACTATCCTTTCCTTAAGCAGTGCCTCCATAATCTTACCCACTACTGAAGTGAGGCTGACCAGCCTGTAGTTTCCTGCCTCCTCCTGCTAACATTTTGTGAAGAGGATTACATGTGCCCTCCTCCAGTCCTCTGGAACCACTCCTGTGTTGAGTGACTCACTGAACATGACTGCCAGTGGCACGCTAGCTCCATTCTTAATTCCTTTAATATCCTGGGATGTATGCCATCTGGTCCTTTGCCCTGTCCACCTTCAGTTTCTGAGGCTCCTTCAGGACTCTCTCTCTGTAAATGGACTGGTGTTCACCTCCCTTCCCCTTTGTATCTGTTGCCCAGCTGTGGTCCCTGTCCCTCCCCTTCTTCAGTGAATACTGAACAGAAGTATTTATTCAGTATTTCTGCCTTTTCCAGGTCTACCTACACACCTTCCCTTCATCCCCTTTGAGCCTTAAAATCCCACCCTTGGACTTTCTTCTTTCACCTCCCCCTCTGACACCCCCTTTCTAGTTCTGCTCTTAGCTCCTTATCTCCCTCTTCCCCCTGTTCCTGAGGTCTCTAGCTCACCCCTATAAACAGGTTACTCACCTGTAACAGTAGTTCTAGGAGTAGTACATGTTGTTCATCCACATGTTCTGGCAGTGTCCTTTCCCTTTAAGATGAGCTGGAAGGTCTTCAAGCTAGCTCTTCCCACTGACCCGAGTGGTATCTCCTCTAGCACCGCCCCAGTTCTTGCCTGCTGGAAGCATACCTGTGCGTCACTGCCAGGGGAAGACGGGTGGGTCTGTGTGGATGAACAACATATACCACTCCTAGAACTACTGTTACAGATGAGTAACCTGCTTTTCTAGGAATGTGGATATGTTGTTCAGTCCACACATTCTGGCAGACTCCTAGCAGTTCTCTGGGAGGAGGGAGGCAAGGTGCACACTCCCACTAGGGAACAGGGAATGGAGAACTGGGGCCCCAAAACCAACATCCTGGCACTGATGAGGTAATAGGCGTGGAGGTGTACGTCAGCCTCCGAGAAGCATCCCTGCAGACAACCTGGGTAGGGATGTCTCTGGAAGCAGCCACCAAGGCAGTGGTATGATGGATTTTTGAGCCCTTAGCCCTCCCCACCATCCAAAGCAGAGATTAGTGCAGGATTGATTGTCCTTCAACAATCACCAGCAAGGCGTAGGTTCGCCAGGTGCGGCTTCAGTGTAGATGAACCAGCTGGTGAACCTTTCCCTCGAACTCTGGCCTTGTGCACATAAAGCAACAAGCGCCACCACAGGTCCAAGGAGCCTGTGCACGGCCTCTGAAGGTGAGACGGTGAAGAACACCAGAAAATCATCCACCTGGAACAGGTGGAGATTTGACACAACCTCCGGGAGGGACTTCGGGTTGGGGGCGTGAGGACGACCAAGTCCTCGTGGAAGACCAGAGAAGGAGACTCCTTAGGGAACATCTGGAGTTCGCTAGTCCTTCTGGTTGGCATAATAGTCACCTAGAAGGTGGTATTCCACGACAGATGTGACATCTCACACCTGTGCAGTCATTCAAATGGTGTGCCAAAGAGACGCACTCAACCAGAAGTAGGTCCGGAAAGGAGGAAGATACTCGCCAAAGAGGAGACATGGTCAAGGTCCTACCAGGCACCTGACCACCTAAACTTGACCCATCGGTTGTTAACTGGCCCATGCCTGGAAAACAGGGATGGCTGCAGAGACTCCCAAGGAGTCATTGACCAAGGGTTCCTCAATGAAAGGTCCCAAAGAAGTGATAATGTTGGCCACCAGCAAACCAAGGGTGCAGCCCCTTGGCCCAAAAAACCAAAAGGAGAACTCTCCCATTTGAAGGCAGAACATTATCGGGTCAACACCTTCTGAGATGAAACAACAAGGATGAGCCCATCTTCTGAGAGACTCAAAGCCTGGGCCTGAGCTGCACAGGAACCAGGCCATTAGGTGTAGGGATCGAAGGTACCAGAGTACCTTCCCCCAAGAAGGAGAGCAGGACCGGATGTAGAAGGATACACCACAGAAGCTCGCTGAGATCGAAGAGATTGGGGCACTAAAAACTGCCTTGCCAGAGCGGGACTGCAAGGTCACTAGTGTCCAATCCCTCCAGACCTCGAACAACACTAGGTCGAAGGAAGGGAGACATCAAGGAGGCCCGGAGTCCAAAGCCTCAACAAGGCTTCCCCCTCCTCAGCTACCCTGCTGGGGGTGGGTGGGCAAAGTGCAGCCTCAGCTGGAAGTCATCCCGGGGCGGACAGGAACACTTAAGACTCGCCCTGAGGAAGGATGGGATCTGCACTGCCTCAGTATAAAATGGCGCCCCTGTGTAGCTACAGCCACCTGGCTGAAGGCATCTGCAGGCCGGCTAGAGGTACCAACCTCAGGAATGGCACTAGGGCCTGCTGCCAGACTGCATACGAGGGTCCAGGCATGAAGGGTATCCCTGCTCCACCGAAGGAAGAGCAACCTGCCATATAACAGGTTGCACAGAAGTGTGGAGTGGCCCAACCCAGCTGTGCCATTTGACCCCTGAGAAACAGAGCAAGGCAGACAGCATTAGTTGATTCATGAAACACTTCATCTGGTGAAGAAACATTGGGGCTTCACGGGGAACCGGGAGCCTAAGGGCTCCGAGTTCTCACAGGAGGGGCACCTGCTGGTGGGATAGCCGACTGTCTCTGCAGGTCAATCAGAAGACACTCCTGCAGGTTGTGCAGAAGAAGCACCAAAGGACAAATCCTGACTCTGCTGGGTCACCGAGATCACCTGGTCAAGGTGAACCTGACCTGGGAACTACTGGCTGGCTAGCCCCTACAGCCAAGGCACAAGGGCCAGCGAGCCCCCAAGAGGCCAGACTGGTGCGAGCATATGCAAGAATATCAGTTCCAAGAATGCCTAGGCCCACATGAGGCCCAGAGGGAGGTGGGATTGGAGGGCCAGCACTCTGGACCACTCCACCCCCTTTGTCTGGGGGGACCCGCGAAGAGACAGATGTCCCGGTGAGATACAGTTTAATGCCCTAGTACCATCAGTGGGGGAACCCCACTGAGAGAGAGCCTGAAGAAGACTCAGGGTGTTGGGGATGAACCAAACGGTCATGGAACCGAAAATGGACAGCCCCTGCCCGAAGGCAAGGGGTTGTCAGAAAGACGGATGGGGAGACACGAAATGTGACCTGAAATCCAGGGAGCTGGACCATTTGGAACAAAATGGTCCCTCTAGAACAGGATGGTGGGCTCCCATCTGTCTAGGAACCAGAAGCATCTTGACCTGAACCCTGGAAGCTGCAATGGTACTGGGACTAGAGCCCTCGTGCCCTGGAGCAGGAGCTGGACAAAAAGATCCCAAAGAGTCGACTGAGCACCAACAGGCAGCGGTTCTCCCCATGGGAAGGGAGGGTACAAGGGCTCAGGATGGGAGGGATGGAGGACACCCCCTCATTTTCCCATCACTGGCAGACTTGGAGGCAGGGGAGGACCTGGACAAGGAACCACTGGAACCCTGACTCCTTGGCATCCGGGCAGCCAAGGACAAAGAAGAGGTCCTATGGCACCATGCCTGGTGCAGTCCGACCTGTGGCCAGGCAGAGCCTGCCGCCAGAGCTGAAGCAGTCCATAAAGGCCTGGTTGTGGAGGACTTGAAGCTCCCAGAGTGCAAGTGAGCAGACATCACCGAGTTTAGGGTGGAATTGAACCTCTTCACTCTAGTGAGATGCCCATCCACCTCGGGGCCAAACAGGTCAGTCTCCAAGAAGGGCAAGTCCACCAGTTTGCACTGCTTATCAGCAGGGAGGTGGGAGATACGCAGCCAAACCCTGCAGTGCATAGCGACATGTGCGAAGGACCGCTGATGACCACCAGTGTCCAGGGCTGTTTTAAGTTGCTGCTTCACTACGGCAAGGCCTTGATCATGGACTCAAGAAACAGTAGTGCACAAGTCCACTGGGAAGGTGAGGAGCACCTTGTCCAAAGACCCCAAAAGGGCATGTGAAAAACAGGCCATTAGGAGGGCCGAGCTAGCCAGCCTAAGGCCAATCGATGTGGCGGCATGCACCTTCTTGGCTGAGGTGTCCTAGTCCTTGGACTCTTTGTTGGGGAGATGATCCAGTCCCCCGCCCAACCTGGGCACAGAAAAACAGAGTTGGCCACCAGCCCTGCAGCTGAGGGATGAGTGGTGAACCCTGAAAAGGACCCAGAAGGGACCAGATATTTGTGGGGCCATCTGGGCCAAGGTTGAGGGCAAGAGGTTGGGTGACATCAGAGGTCCAGACCCGAATGAGAAAGGCATCCTGAGCCGGAAGGTGACAGTCGGGTGTTGGCCTGGTCACGATCTCGGTCAAGGGAACCTCTCTCTTGTCTGAATGGGCTCCAACAGAGACCAGTAAACTCTAAGATCAAACCAAGAAGGTCCTGGAAAGAAGAGGGACCTTGCATCCCAGTGTCCCCGGCCAACTCTGCGTCCACCGGGTGGGAGTGCAGGTAGGAGTCTCTAGATTCCGAGGAATCAGGAAATGGAAGCCTCCCATCTATGGCACTGCTCACCCACTGAGGGTTATCAGGGGAGAGGGAGACTTGATGCTGAGAGGTAAGCCCCCACGTGGACAGAGCGTCCCCTAAGACACTAGCCTTTGGTGAGTGAAGCATCCCCACTGAATTCAGCTGAGAAGCCAAAGTGAGCTGTGCTGGTGTCAACTGGTCCAGCTCCTGCCAGGGCGGAGACCCGAGTGACTCCATTGGCAATGGCCCCAAGGATACTGTGTTGACCACTAGAGGGGGCAGAACCTGGGTAAGGAACTGTTGCCACAAGAGTCCCTCAGAGTACCAACGCTGCATGTGTCAGTGCTGCTCTTCAGCCACAAAAGCTGAGAAGGCAGAGGAATAAGAGTAGCAGTGCCACCGGCCCGAGCCCTGAGGGCACCTGTGCCAAAATGGTGCAGGCCGCCTTTGGCAGGCCATCAGAGGAGGACCTAGACTGGCACCTAGGGAACCAGCATGGCAAACAGAGAGGGATGGCAACCACCGACCCAGTCCCAGGTCTGGGAACTCTGGAGAGTAGGGCAGTGGGACAGTGTCCTACCCAACCCAAGAGAGAGAACCAGAGTTCTCAAAGAGGAAGAATCAACCTCCTGCAAGGATGGGATCGGCTCTGTTAGCTCGAGAATTACCTCGGCTGAAGAGTTGAAGGGTCCTCAGTCCACGGCCCAACAGGGAAACTGTGGAGCCGGTGGTCAGGCTCAAAGTTCCAGGCAAAGCCTGGGACTGCGAAAAAAGCCCAGGAGTCAGAGGCCCAAAAGTGCTGCTGACTCCGTGAATGAAAAAGAGACCCCCAAGAAGTCTTGTGCACTTTGGTGCAACCCGGGGTGGACGAGCACTGAGGACTCTCCCCAAAGGGGAACGGATGGCACAGGTCCCGGGGCAAGCCCTAAGAAGGCGCACTTTGATGAAGCAATGCACCACTAGAGGACCAGGCTGTATCCTGCTCCTGGGAAACCAACTGATCTACAGATCCTACGACTGAAACCGCAACCCAACCTGGGCAGTCGGGGGAGACCCGTTGGTTTGGGTGGCCAAGCATAAGGTGGACACAATGGGCTTCCAGAGTCACCAGCAAAAAAGCACAACAAGAGGCGCAGGCCTGGAAGTCAGGATTGTGGCCCAGGCAATAAATGCATGAGTGTGAGTCTGAAAGCGACATGAGTTGCCTGCATCTGCGAAACCGGAAACCTAGGATGAACTTTACATCATTCATTTGAGCAAACGATAAAATACAAAGACTGAAATGTTGAAGAGATTCTAGGGCCTCAGAAATGCAAAGCGTTAAGGAAGGAACCTATTCTTCCAAGTGAAAAGGAAGAACTGGTGGCGTGGGGCGGTGCTAGGGGAGATACCACTCGGGTGGGTGGGAGGAGCTAGCTTGAAGACCTTCTGGCTCAACTTAAAGGGAAAGGACACTGTTAGATAGTGTGACTAGAACAACATATCCACATCCCTAAAACCATAGTTTCTTGCATGAGAATGCCGTGAGCTGAACCCACAGCAATCCTGTTGAGGGGAAGGTGAGATAGCTGGGAGCGGGGTGGCCAATGGGGTAGGATAGGGAAGGGAAAAAAAGCCAGTAGCACAAATAATTGCAGATAGAAATGTGATTCCATTTTTGAAAATAAGTTACTTTTTATTTCTGGAGTATTTTTATTTTCCCTTTTACCCATTATCTGTGTGACAGATTAGGTTAGGTATTACATGAATAGCACCACTCTCTCTGGAGGCCGACAGACCTAGTTCTGTTCCAGCATTTACACCTCATAAACACTGTGACCTCACTCACTGTGACATCAGAAGGCAGCCTGACCAATCTGTTAGCTGGTGATTGGTTCTTCATGGGCAGTTATGATGCCACAGCCACTGATGTCACACTGGCGATGAGGTATGAAAGGGAATAACGTTAGATGTATCAGCCACCATACTGAGTACTGCTCCACACATCACACCTACTACTGTCAGGTGGAAAATCTTCTAATGAGCAAAAGAGGAAAGAAAAAGTACTTCAGACAGAAAAAGTAATGACTATTTCAGCAATAAAGCAAGATCAGGGTTATGTTAATCACCCTCTAGGGTGTAATGTAGCACAAGGATTAAGCAGTGCTTCTACAGCCCTACAGGATCAACAACTGAACATCACTATAACCCCTGAGAGACCCTCATTGCTAACATAGAGTTGTACCCTATGTGGATCTGATTAGACTCTGCATATATATTTACCTACGATTAACATAGGCCTAATAGATGTTTACAGCCAATCAGGAAGCTCTGTTTCACTAACCCTTTTCATAATGTAAATATATTGATTTCAGGCAGTGTGCTTGCTCTTTAGGTTCATTAGACAATTTTACATGATCTCTCCTCCAACATGCAGGGACCTCAGGGACAAAAACTGATAATATAATTTGAAGAATCTTCCACTATGCTACCCTGTGAAGATGGTGCCATGGCAGCCATCTGCTTGGTACCCTAGGGTACTACTGAAGGTTCCTATTTTCAAATTGGGGACCATGGATTGATCTTGCATCCCTCTCGCCCTAATCCAAGACTCATACACCAAGCTAAAGGAGCAGTTCCCTCCTTGTTCCCTACTCCTGTCCCTCTTATTAGGTTATGGTCTATTTTGCCTCTGGTAGTACTCAATGAGTCAGTATCCATCCCCCGACACAGACTTCATGAACAGAAGCTGGCACAAGTTTTTAATTGTGGAAGAATGTTGACACATTTGCTCTATTTGCAGTGCGTCTCTCCTGGTTTAAATAAATAAATAAATAAATAATGTACATTTGCTCTATTTGAGGACCTTTTCCCAAGTCCTTCAGAGCTTGCAGAACTTTTTTTTAAGTCACTTTTTATTCTCCCCCTCCTACAGATCCAGTTGCACCTCTAGAATCCTTACTACTTCTGACTTATGCCTATTGCCTGCCTGCTTCACAGGCCCTGACCACTACACCCAACCCAGATTCCCCAGTGGCACTCCAGCCTACACCATGTAATACCTGCCTCCCCTGTGGCAGGGACAGACTGCCTGATATGCCCAGCAACTGATTTTATATCTATGGAGCTCCATCAGGGAGGCAGGTGCACTGGGCTTGTGGTGAAGGAGGACGGCAATATCATCCACCAGTCGGGCCACTTTTTAGCCTCTTAAGAATCCCACTGCTACCACTCCTAGGATGTCCATTGCCACACCATCATGGGGGGTAAGAACCGGACACTGCATGACTATCCTCCATGCCTAAGTCCTGTCACAGCCCACCACAGAAGGTACTTATTTATTTATTTAGTTTTTGTTGACTGGGTAAGTGCACTAACAAATTCTACCTATTTTCAGGCATGACCAGGGAGGAGGATACAGATGAATGCCAACTGACCTTAAACCAGATTAAGCTGTTGGTGGTATTTTTAATGAATGGGGAAATTTGGCCAGGGCACGGGAAATTCTCCTACTCTGCCTGCAGGGTGCTGTCACTTCCTGTGGACAGGATGGAGGACCCAGTTCACAGCCGGACACAGGAGGAGTAGGAAGTGATGATGTGGCAGGGGAACAGGTTGTGCTTCAAGGAAGGCCCAATTTCAAGGCCTACATTCTCTTCGCATGTGTGAGAGGCAGGGGAACAGGTCTCCACCCTTGCCTTAATACCTGAGGAGATGTTTGCTGGAGAGAAAATATTATGGAGAACATCGGAAAAAGATTGAAGAAACACAGTTGCTGGATGAAAATCACGGCTAAAGAACTCAGGAAAGTGTTCTGAAACTGTCCTTGAGAAAGTGGGAATGTTGGGTACAACAACGAAAGATGGACCAAGTAAGGCTCAAGATTCTGCATATTTTCTAGTGCAAGAGAAAAGAAGAGGAATTACTGAGAGAAAAAAACAACAGTTAATGTTAAAAGTAGCGAGGAGAATGTTAAAGTAAAGACCTGTCAAGAACAGCTGAGATGTGATGACGTGGCAATCGAAGTACAGGCCGCTCCCTCTCTAGCTACTAAAAGTACAAAGAATGAAGCTACTGCCCTGAAAGGAATGGCCACAGAGAATCGTAAAAGACTTGGCCTAAGATGGGCAGCAAATGTCAAAGGTAAAACAAAAGGGTCTATGAAACCCAAAGATAAAACTTTGCAAAGTTCTGAAGAAAAGGGGCCCCTGCTAAATAAAGAAAGTTCTGATTGTGACAGTCCTCACTATAAAGATACTCTGGAGTCAGTGGCAGAGGAAGAGAAAGATGGGCCCCAGTGCATGTTGTAATTTTGGGCCCCCGCAGCACTCCCCCCAACCCTCCTGACAATACCCCCTGGCCCAGCGCGCCCCCACCATCGATTTTTTTGTAGGCTACTTCAGGGTTCAGGCTGCAGCAGTGGTAAACATGGAGGGAGACTTGCAGGACATGAGGAGGTTAAGGTCAAGAGGTTTGATTCTGCTGCTTTGCATCTGAGTCTTACTAAGGAGCAGAGACACACATGGAATTGTCAACAGTCCTTGTCTTTGCCTGAGGTGCTGTTGATTATTCTCTGTTCCTAACTTTATGTTATGGTTCTCAGAAACTGCAATAAAAATCAGCCTTATAAGAAATTTTGCAGCCATGCTACCCTTCTGCTTCTCAACAACAATCGAAAAGTAACAGTTTCTGCCAACAAACACAAATCACAGTTACCACTACAAATTCAACATATTTTCCTAATTTTTTTGTTTAGTATTTGTTATAAATTACACCCCCAGTCCATTACCTTCTTCCCCAGGCCAGCTAAGTCAGAACCAACAACAATCAAACTAGTCTTAAGTGGACCAAAACTCTGGTACACCATCCATTATCTGATTAAAATAACTTTCAGACACATTTAAGCTGGGTCTCTCACTGACGAAAATCCTTAGAGGTGTAACTATTTTTTGTTCACACTTAGGCCATTATTGGCATGGCCACAACACCACTTCAGAATTATTAAAATCCTACCTTAAGAGGCTCAAATATGAATCAGGCAGGCACCGCCACACCACCACTCCAAGGCTGACCATCACCGACCTCGCAATCCTCAGTTTGACTGACTCACGGATGACTGCTCGAACGATCAGAGTGCATAGTTATGCAGAAGAGCAACCGAGACTTGCTGAATTACAATGGCAACCCAGTAGGCTTTGGCTGGTGTGAAGATACCCACTCCCAGACAGTGCGTCACTCTTGAGTCAGGCCGTGCATGCCTTTCGTCACCGGCTGGCCCATCCCACCATCTGCCATGGGCGGCCTGAAGTGCTGACGCCTGTCACGCCTCAAGTTAGTTTCTATTGAAGACTGACCCACTGATGAGTGCTCACCTTATAAAGTGACAGTACTGCATACATATAAAAAAAAAAAAAGACCATTCCAAGCAAACAAGAGGAACTCTGATAAATCCTCCTGCCCTGCTTACAAGGCCTCTATGCTGCTATTCCCTGTGCTGACTGCACTGCCATTTCTCTGCCCCTGTCCGAGTGGGGTAACAGAAGCCCTGCAACAAGCTGGTTGGGAAAAAACTAAGGATGGGACAGGATGGGACCCCAATATACCGTTTTGCTCTAAAGATGAAACACATGAGGAAAAACTTAATGAACAGATAATAGAACCAGCATCTGAAGATTTAACGAAAGAAAATGAAAATGCTGACTGTACTAAAGAGATTGAAATATCTACATACTTTGAGGAAACCTTTATGGAGGTGGAACAAAAAACTATACAAAAGGAAAATTACCTAAATAATGAAGGGAAAATGAGAACCAAAATGCCTGGACAGGGAATACAAGAGAAAAGCTTTTCTTGGAAGAACAATTTAAGCAAGCCAAAGAAGAACAGAGTACATCTCAGATTCAAAGGAGCAGCTGCAGATGCTCCAGATCGAATATATACAGGAGACATCTCTTAAAGAGAATATAAAATTCTAACCATACAAAATATATGCTCTGATTCATGTATCAGGTAGTACTGAGTTTGATGTCAGTTTTAAACATCCGAGTGGCTTGGACAGATTTTGGAAGCTTTTCCATCAGCTAAAAATACACCCCAGTGGAATAAATTCATTGCCATTCCGCTAACTAAGCCTGCTTTAAAATCATAACTGTGTTGTTTAGGAATGAGGGTGTAAATGTGATTGATATCATCTTCTGGCTGAAGTAAAAATGTATAGTCCATGGGCCTCTAGAGCCCATACTCTATGATGAATGCTTATGGACCGGAGGTTGGAAATATAAAGTGATCTTAAAGCAATTAAATGGAGAATTTCAACACCTACTAAACAGTTTTTTTTTTGGAGGGGGGAGATCAAGGGGTGGTTTTCTATGCTGGCCAGCCTCGGGCCTGCTACAAGTGTGGTAACGAAGGCCACTTAAGTAATGCGTGTGAACAAATAAAATGTGGATTGTGTGGAGAAATAGGCCATCGAGGAGCAGACTGTAAAAATGAAATAAAATGCAGTTTGTGCGAGGAGGAAGGGCACTTTTTTCTACATTGCCCCATGGCCTCTCATAACAGTCCAGACCCAGGTGAAACTGCAGATCAGGATGTTTACCTAGCAAAGGCCCAGAAAATGAAAGGACAGGATGATAAAGTAAGTTATGAAGCCAGGAACCAAGAAGGGCTTTCAGTTCCCCTGAATAGGCCAGAAGGTAAAACAATACAGGCTGATGAGAAAAAAGAAACAGAAAAAGGTAAAGTGGTAAACTCAGAAAGTAAACAAAAGAACAAGCATGGAAATGAATTTACAATAGTTACAAGGTCTAAGAAAAAGACTCAGGCCAGAAATTCAAGAGGCCTAACTTTAGAAAAAGATAGAGAAGGGATTGAGTTGACAAACAGATATACCATATTGCAGAAAAAGGAGTCGGGTGATCTGGAAGATGAGTCATTTTCCTCATGTATTGACATTACAGAACTGGAAGAAACAGCAGAAGATGACACTACGGATACACAAGTCTCCAAGAAAACAAAAAAAGCAAAATATGGTTAAAAGGGAAAAAAAAAGGAAAATAAATATCTTTTGGACATTTAAATGGGTTCTTTAACTTGTACTACAGTAAATGTAAATAGTATAAGGAACAGAAAGAAAAGGTTTATTACTTTTAAGGTCTTAAGTGAGATACAAAGTGAAATAATATTATTGCAAGATACAAGACTGTATACTACAGATGAAATCAAGCAGACACAAAAAGGACTGAGGTGGGGACCATCGTTGTGGTCCATTGGGAGGATAAGTGTTCTGGAATAGGAATGGTTTCCTTACACAAGAGGTGAATGTGATTAAAATAGTAGATTTAGTGCTAGGAGGATTTTTATAATGGATACACATAATAAAAATACAACAGTAAGAATAATTAACATCTACAGTCCTCAAGCTAAATCAGAAAGGAAAAAATGTTTAACTTAGTGGAACCATATATACATATTTCAAAATTGGTTTGGGGATTTTAATTGTGGTTTGTCTAAGGAATATTGGGGAAGGCAAACAAGTAATTTTTTGTGATACTCATACACTTAATGCAATTCTTTAAAAGGGAATTTAGTAGAAGCATATAAAATAAAAGAAAAAAAAGCAGAGCACATCTTTTTAAAGGTAAGATTTAAACTATGGATTGATTTTGGATGGTACCAAAGAAACTAAAATATTAGAAATACAGGCAATTCCTATAGAAACCTCAGATCATTTAGGAGTTAGAGTTACTATAGATCTAGAATAATACATAAAGAAGGGGAGGTTGTTGGAAAATGAATACTGAAAGGCTACAGGTATCAGAATGTAACAAAGACATTTTAGATCTTCTTAAAGCTAGAGAGTCAGTATTTGAACTTTATGATTCAAGTATAGAATGGTGGGAAGATAGAAAAAAGATATAAAACAGCTAATGCTTGAAAGGTCACTAGACGGAAGAAATGACAAACTGTAAAAAATACCTGGGTTTGAGAACTACTTTATATAAACTTCTCGCACACCAAGTACAAAATAAAATAGATAATTCTAAGCAAATAGTAGAAATAAAAGAGCAAATGCAAAATATTAATATAATAGAATAAAGTCACTAATATTCAGAGGATGTCCTTTCATTCCATCCCTCATCAACCTCAGTTTTTCCCACTGGCATAGAATAGGATTGGAGCAGGTGTTTCAATTTCTAGGTCCAAATGGGATCTTATCCTTTGAAGAATTAAAACTCAGATTTAATCTACCAAATGTTGACCACTTCAGATACCTCCAAATTAGAAACCACCTATTATGTAACAGAATCATTCAGGTTAAATTGACTCCTCCCATTTCTCCCCTCTTAAAATTTTTTTTTGACCATTCCCAGGGACAACATTGGAATCACTTAATTGGAAATTTATACAAAATGATGCGAGACTAAACTAAAGAATCCACAAACTCAATATTAACAAGTTGGAACAAAGACTTAGATCTTGCTGTATCCAAAGAAGAGTGGTTCTCCTCGTCCCTGCGGGCAGTAAAAATCACCCAATCGTATATATGGAGAGAATACTCATGGAAATGTAGGTCCAGGTTTTTCAGGTCACCGGCAAGTCTGACTAAATACCTTCCGATTTAATATGGGGTTTGTTGGAGGGAGTGTGGAGCTGAGATGGCAGACCTGGTTCATATAATGTGGCTATGTCCACACTTGATGCCTTTCTGGATCCTTATCCAAGGAGAAATCAGTGAAACTCTTGGGGAATGCATTGAGCTTTCAGCCGAAGTGGTTCTAATGGCTGTTTACCCGGATCGTCCCCCCCTGCCATGGACAAAACCTTGTTGCCTATTCTGTTGTTGGCTGCAAAAATCCTTAACAAGGAAATGGATGACAAAAGAAATCCCAACCAAAGCGAGACTAGAGGTGAACAGTGAGATCTATTTACCAGATGGAAAGTATCACGGCAAAACTTACTAACTAAATGGATAAGTTTGCCACTCTTTGGCAGAGATGGTCAATTTACCAAGAAATAGTAGATCCTGATATTTTGCCCATAGCATGGGATAATTGGGGAGAATGGAGGGTGTTGCAGAATCATTCGACTTTTAGTAAAAATATGAATAATCCATTTTAACCTTAAACTGTACCTAATGTAAAAGATCTCAATGCATAAATGAACAATGTAAATCTGTATAATAACAATTCTGAAGTAAGCAAAGAAAATACTCTGATTGTATAATGTCTCCTGACCTAAAGGAAAAAAAAAAAATCAATAAAAGATATTTAAAAAAAAATAGGGCTCCTTACACAGAAGAGCCTGAAGCTAAAATCCTTGAGCAGAAGTAATAACAACTAAAAGAGCTTTCCAAGACAGATAGCGCAGGTCGCAACTCACGGCTGGTTCAAAGGGAGGCAGAATGAGTTTCTCGAGAACAAAGTTCAGATCCCATGGGGTAAAAAGTGTTCCGCACCAGGGGTTTCAAATGGAGTATCCCTTCAGGAAAGTTAGGAGACTTCCAAATGAGCCAAGGTTTTGCTGCACACTGGGGTGTGGTAGGCGAAATGGCAGACAAGTGGACCTTCAGCGAAGAACAGCTGAACCCAAGGTCTGAAAGGTGCAACAGGTACTTCATGACCTGCAGGACAGGTCAGGAGGGTGGGTCCCAATCCTTAGAGATTGCCCAAATGGAAAACCGTTTCCACTTCATAGCGTAGGTAGTTCTTGTGGATGGCTTTCGATCCTCCACAAGGACTTCAGCACCTCTGGAATAGACTCCAAAGCACAAGGCAGCTATGTCAGAAGGTGCCTTGCGTGAAGGTGAAGGGACTTGAGTCCTGGATGAACCAGCCTGCTCTGCTCCTGGGTCAGAAGGTCGGACAGAGGGGTAGAGGAACCAGAGGCTCCACCACTAACTGCTGGAGCAGAGGGAACCAAATTTGGCGAGGCCAATAAGGGGAGATCAGAATTGTGAGCTGGTGTGGGATAAAAGAGGTATCAGACAAAATTGGCAGGCATTAAAGACTATTTATTGTCTTAAAATAGCGGACTGGAAGCGACAAACCAAAGAAAATAATTAAATAAAATCCAGACAATTCAAATTAACTTTCTTAGAGCTAGAAGGACGCTAACTCATAAGGGTACTAGCAAGAACATAGCCCCTCAGAAGACTGACTCATTTTACCTGCTGACTCTCTTTATATAGAGGGCAAACAGCATGTGATTCAAAAGCTCCGCCTTCAACATTTTAATTACAAATCAAATTTAAGTCACAATATGAATTATATTCTTTTAAATATATTACATGAATTTATGCTGTTATTTATTATTAAATAACATTCAGTGCTGAAAACATCAAGATTAACTTTATTTTAGGCAGGACTTAATGATGGTAAGCTGCCTTACTTCACTCAACCATAAAGGAGAAGAGATCGGCGGCCAGCCTTTAGGTCCACGTCATTGTTGTGGAGAGGCGTCTTTGCAAAACTTCAGCCGCCGAATAAGCTCTCTCCCAACTGCAAAACCCACCCGACTCCAACCAAACACTGGTCCCTCATAACACGCTCTGGTAAGCTTTCCCCTTTTCATTGAATTGCTCATGACGGAAGGAGAAGAAATGAGTTAATTTTAAAAATAAATATTAGCAAAGTCCTTGCGATAGTGCGGCATTCGAGCTGTAAGCAGACCGCGTTCGCGACTATCGCTTCTCTTTTGCTTTCATAGGCTTATTAGCCTTTCCAGCACACAAAACACTGCTTTTGGGGACCGAAAATCACTTTAGACTTAGCAGTGTTGTTGAAGGGGCAAAGGGGGTTCCCCATACAGGCCTTGAACCGCAAATTAAACCTTGTTCGGCTTTTATTAGAGTGCTTTCATCGTAATATACATCGGAGGTCCAGAAAAGGGCAGTTGCTTCTCTCATCTGCAGAATCCCCTGCTTTAAAAACAGGGAGAAATATTACTGACAACCACATATCCAGGGAAGAAGGGATCACGGAGGGAAGGGGAAATAGAAAGCTTTTGTTTTTATTTCTTCTCTTCTATCAATAGGTTATTATAGGAGTTTCTTTCTTCTGGCACCAAAAGGAAAACCCTTACATTGAGCAGCTCCACAAAGAACACCAGGAGGGGATACAGACAAAAGGGGGGACAAACTGAATAACAAAACAAGATAATAAGACGAGGGTGGCCAGCCCAAAACAATATAACACAATTTGACACTATTAACATATAAACTTTTCAGACGGTGCAGATAGAAGGAGAAATACTGGGGGGTTGTCCTCTGCCACAAGAATCATGTGAGCCCCGTCCACCCATAACTTCAGGAGTACCCTCTGCAGGAGCGGAAAGGGAGGGAAGGTGTACAAGAAACTCCCTGTCCAGCAAAGAGACAGCGCATCTTGCCAGAAAGCACCAAGTCTGGGAATGACTAAGCAGAAACTGGGGAGTTTTGCATTGTAGAACAGATCCAGATCTGGGCGACCCCAGAGGTCGAAGATGTCTTTGGCCACCAACTGACTCAGTTCCCACTCATAGGCTCTTGCTTGGGTGCAACTGAGATTGTCCGCTAGGACGTTCGTAACACCCAGAACGTACACTGCCGTGAGCTGGAGGCGGTACTGGACTGCCTAGTTCCACACACTCAACGCTTCCCTACACAGGGGTATGAATGCATGCCTCCTTGTTTGTTGAGGTACCATACCATGCACATGTTGTCTGACTGGACAAGTAGTGTGCCTGCGAGGAGAAGGGACTGGAATGCCTGAAGGGCATACAACAGGATGCGGTCAAAATCATGCGACCTGAATAGCGCGAGTAAATATTGCACGTTCAAAATCGGCGCCTGTAAAATATCGCATATTATCAAAATAAGCTTACCATAATAAGCGCGATTCATCTTGTCTGAAGCCTAGGAGGCAGGGGTCATTGATCAGTAAGCCTGTAAGCAGGGAATTGCTTACTCTATTTAGTTATGCTCATCAGCCTACCACTTAACGTCAAATCTTTTTCTTTTACTCCAGAGTACAAAAAGCGCTTACCTTAACATTCATGTGTTGTTCAGTTTTGTAATGTTAATCGGGGTTTAAGGATTTAGGGAACAGGGTAAAAATAAAGAATCATGATTGGTTAGGGACACAAATCAGTGCTGCATGT
Source organism: Neoceratodus forsteri (assembly GCA_016271365.2). NCBI lineage: Eukaryota > Metazoa > Chordata > Ceratodontiformes > Ceratodontidae > Neoceratodus > Neoceratodus forsteri. The sequence continues at coordinate 361,909,127 of CM028137.1, forward strand.
CCGTTCCCACTATCTGTCCCCCCACTGGCTAAACAGTTCCACCACCAGACACCAAATACAGCAAAGGGTATGTCAATCTTTATCTTTATTATTGCTCAAATTTAAAATGAATTCATATGTTTCTTAGGCTTGCAGCTGGAAATTGTAAGCGATTCCACGTAGATATTCGATCCTGGGGCGTGAGCTTTATTCTCTGACAATTCCTGTAATATGTTTAGCAGTGTCTTTGTATTTTTTTCGAATTTCATTTACTGCTGATCCAGCGACGAGCTGTTCAGTCTCAGTGCTATTCATGTGTTGTTCAGTTTCAAGAAGCTCAAAGAATTTCCAAATAGAGGGGTGATGCGCACTAATTAGGTGACTGAAGTGACGATGCCAGGTTTCAACAGCATTTGCTGTGTGGGGAAGAGCATCACAAACTGCATCATAGCAGTTCCACAGGGATATCAAAAACATGGGCCTTCTATGTCCCCCCCCCGGTGAGTGGTCTACCAAGCCACGTATCCTCGAAGTAGTCTATCAAATTCGATAGTGTCTCCCCATTTGTCTGGTAGAAGTCAGTGTTCATTAGCTCATTGAAAGTGTGACAAACACCATCTACAGGCACATAAGCAAGAGCTAGTAGCATCCTGACATTCAGGGCAAAATTTGGGTCTGAAGTGTATGGACCACTTATGTCAGGCAATTCCTGAATCTTCCTCCACACTGCCTGTGTCATGTGGAAGAAGCACCCTCTCATTTTAGCATTTGGGAACGACTGGCTGAATGCTTTTATTGCTGCCAACTCAAAGTCTGTCAAAATAGTCTGTGGCTGCAAACCCTCACATAAACCATTAATCACAGCGAGAACTTTTTGATAATCTGCAGCAGTTCTCTTACACATTAACATGTACACCAGTGGAATGACTTTGTCATACTTGACAGTGTGAATGGTATATACTTGCGAAAATATAGACGGACAGCTCTTAAAAGTGCCGTCAGCAAACCAGTGCTCACTTCGCTTCAAATGTTCCAAGTCTGCATAAGTGGTGAATATCAAAATTCTGTCACTGCCAGGCCCACTGTCATATTGTAGAAATTTTTCTTTCTTTATTGTTTGTACAAAATCCAAGGGGATACTTAGAGCTATGGCATCAATAGGCTCAGGTAACGGTACAGAATGAGCCCTCCGATTCCTCCTTACAGTACGGCTTCCAGCAACGGTATAGCTGGTAGTTGAGATGCTACAGAGGGGACAGTTGAGACACCCTGAAGCAACTATTTGGTGTGTAGTCTCAACAGTGTTACTAGTCCTTTCTTTCATTGTAGAAACTGCCTCTTTTACAGCCAGAGATGCAGGGTCAGGGACATGATTGTGATCCCCAATGGTTTCAGCAATATTTCCCCGTTCAGGTGAATTCGAGCAGTGCAGTGACCCTTATCGTACTCTAAGCACTTGTACGTTTTGTCAGCTGTCACTTGCTCTCTCCTGTAAATATATCCATTAAGTACTGCAAGATCACCACCCTTCTGGCTCTTGAAGAAACGTACCGCCATGTTACTGACATCTGAGGTATTACAATTAAGTCAGATCTTTATACCCGCATAGAAATTACACATGCGCTCTAAACATGACATGCGCGATTAATTCAGCGCTATGAAGACCTTGCGCAATGTTGATCGCGCTATAATTGCATGCGCGATTCGGAACGCACGATTTTGACATTGAACCCATACAACACCACCCTCATCTCTAGCACATTGAATTACAGAGAGAGCTCCCTCTGAGATCAACAGCCCTGCAGTCTCCCAGATGGGCTCCCCAGCCCTGGCCTGAGGCATCCATGGTCAGGGTCTGGTTTGGAGTGCAGGGCTGGAGTGGAACACCCCGGCAGAGGTTGTTCAGGTGCTGCCACCAGAGGAGATCCTACTGCATGGAACTGGACACCGGAACACTGCTGTCCAGGTCATCCGATCTCTGATCCCACTAAACATGGAGGGTCCACTACATGATCCGAATGTGAAGCCTGGCTAAAGTAACAGTGGGGATGACTGCGTCATAAAGCCCAGGAGACATAAATGGCACTGGCCGTTACCCAGTGGCTGGAGCCACATGCCTGGCCTGCTGCTGCAGCGTGTTCACCCTGCCAAAAGAGAGAAGCCTGACCCTGGTTATATCCAGCACTGCTCCAATAAATTGGAAGTGCTGAGAAGGGACAAGGTGAGACTTGGGGTAGTTCACTGTAATGCCCAACTGACGGAACAGGTCCAGGGTAGCAGACAGTAAGGCTACCAAGCTGTCCCTCAATGGGGCTAACAGAAGCCAGTCATCAAGGTATGGGAACACATAATGGCCTTGATGACGCAAAGTCACTGCCACTACTGTTAGGCACTTGGTAAAAACCCTAGGTGCCGCGGACAGGCCAAAGGAGAGAGCTTTGAACTGGAAGTGCTCCCCCTTGAAGGCAAACCTGAGGAAGTGGTGGTGGGCAGAGAAAACTGTGATATGAAGGTAGACATCCTGCATGTCCAGCATGCAGAGCCACTGTCCCTGGTGCAGCAGACGCAACAGGCCTGGGAGAGTCAATACAAATCTCTTGCACTCTACATACAGACTGAGCGTGTTGAGGTCCAATATTGGCCAAAGGTCTCCCGTCTTTCTGGGGACCAGGAAAAACTAGGAGTACTATCCCCTTCTGACCTGGCCCTGAGGAATTGGCTCTGTGGCAGACTTTCTCAGCAGAGCCTCGATTTTCTCTCAGATGAGGCGAATGTGATTTACAGTGTCAGTGGCTCAGCAGGTACACACTACTTCTGAGGCTGGGAGATCAGAAGGCTGTAGGTTCTATCCCACACCAGGCACTTGGGCAAATCCCAATACCGTCAGTGTAGTGCAGCATGAGGCGGTGCTGCACCCTGAGGGGCAGTCTTTCGGATGAGACATTAAACCAAGGTCCCATCTGCTTGTTCTGGTGGTAGTTCATGTGGATGTTAAAGATCCCATTGCACTTCTGGAAAAGAGTAGGGGAAATTTCCCCAGTGCCCTGGCCAAATTTCCCCCCATTCACTAAAAATACCACCGACACCATAATCTAATACAAGGTCAGTTGGCATTCATAAGTATCCCCCTCGTCGTGCCTGAAAATAGGCAGAATTTGCCTAGTGCTTACCCGGTCAGCAAAAACTAAATAAATAAATAAAATAAAATAAAATAAATATTGGGTATGAGAGAGACCTGGAGGGTTTTCTGGAGGTCTCTCTAGAAATTCTAGTGTGTGACCTTGAGCTATGAGCTGGAAGGACCCACGAGTCTGTCATAATCACCTCCCACCCCACAGGGGCTGATGAACCTGCTCCCTACCAGCTCCTCCAGACTAAGTGGAAGATGAGGGGCAAGCCACCAGTCAGGAGGCTGCGGGAAGGGCTGGTGTGCGCCACCCCAGAACCTCTCTGAGACTTAGCTGGAGGAGTGGAGGCTGAAGAAGTAGCCTGATATTTGGTCTGACGCCTGGCAGGCTGCTGCCTGTTTTGATGCCTTTGCTGGTAATCTAAAGGGCTGCTTAGGCTTAGTATTAGACCAGTACAGAGATTGCACCGAGTATAAAGCTTTGCCACTCTCTTGTAATTCAGGCAGAATGTCCTTGCCATCTCCCCCAAAGAGGACAAAACCTCGGAAAGGGGCATCCAGGATAGTGTTCTGAACATCCTGGTCGAATCCAGAGACCCACAAGCAGGAGTATCTGTATAGGCAAATAGCCGTGGCAGTGCTCCGAGCCGAAGGATTGACAGCATTGCAGATGGCTCGCAAGGCATGGTGGAAGGTAATCTCTGCCATTCTGTCTGCTCAATGTCAGTCCTGGCTTCAGAAGCAGGCAAGGCCTCAAATTTAGACTTGAGCCGCCCTAGCATAGTCTTTTGACAAAGAATCATATAGCTCAGATAATTCAGAGCCCGCATAGCCAGAGCAGAGGACGAGTAGAACGTACCTCCGAACTGGTCCAGCTGCCTCAACTGCTTATCTGTAGGTGAGGTACTCATATGTTTGGGCTTAGTGGTGCGGTCATGTACCACGTTGATGACCACTGAATCAGCTTTAAGGTGGGTACTGAGGTGGTCCTTGCCCTCCGGGGCATGGTATAACCTGTCCGCCTTTTTGGAGACGGTGGGGACCGATGACAGCTGCTGCCAGATAGTGGCGACCAAGTCTTCAAGAGACCCAATCCGGGGGGGGTGAGAAGGGGAGACTGCTCAGGGAGGTCGAGGTGCTCCGCCAATCTCTTACGCTGAGGATCCTGGTCCTCAATCGTCTGTCCATTAGCCTTCTGAATCTTCTTCAGGATTTCTGTAAAGCAAGGATCCTCTGGGGGAGACTTAGGAGTATCCTTAGGCTTGGGATCTTCCAGAGGAGAAGTCTCATACCCAGAGGCCGAGGAAGAGTCAGACTCTGAGTCCAACGAAGAACTGCCATCTGAGAGACAAAGCCCTGGGAAGGGTAACCTCCTTGCGAGGCTCATCCAGCCCACTGCCATGACCCTCCACTAAGGAGGCACCCAGCATGCGACTAAACGTGGAGGGGCACATCTTTACCGGCAGCAGAGATCATGGAGTGGGAGTCATGTTGACCGGCATGGAGGCCGCCACTGGCCGACGTTGGTCCAGCTCCGTAACCAGCGAGATTTGATTTCAGCCCACCAAGAGTCAAAAAAAGGCCTCAAAATTCACCTGCAGCTGTGGGGGAGGTGGCGGTGGCTGGTACAGTGAAGTATAGCCTGGCGTCTGATAGCCCGGCGCTGGGTATTGTGGTGTCGGGTAGCCTGGTGTTGGATAACCCAGGGTTGGATAGCTGGGTGTAGGATAGTCTAGCGTTGGGTACCCCAGCAATGGGTACTGCGGCATCGGATACCCCGGGATGGGGTATTGTGGCACCGGATAACCTGGCATCAGGTAGCCTGGTGTAGGTCATGACAGCGGTGCTGGGAAGGACCTGGACGGCAGGCCCAGAAAGAAAATTGAGGGCCCTGGTAGGGTCAGGTAAGGCTGTGGGCCTACTGGAGGTAGGCCCAGTCAGTCCCAAAGGGCTGGAGAGACCACTGGAATCTGGAGTGGGGCAGAAGTCCCAGATGGAGGGTCCACAGGCGCCGGTGCCGGAGTCCCCAAAGGGAGGCAGCGACGGGTGGACCAGCTAGTATGTTAGAGAGACCAGTGGGTGGCTGCTCCTGCTTCAGCTCTGAAAGGATAGGAGAGTCCGGAGGTACCAACAGAGGCATCGTAGGAGGGTCATGGAAGGGGATTTCTCCCGAGGAGGCTGTGGCATAAGCAGCAGCGCACCGGTCTGGAAGACTGGCGTCAGACCTGTTATCGGCGTCTGATGGGAGCATCGTAGCTGGGTGTTCATCGGAAGGACCGACGCCCAACTTATCAGCCGGGGCTGTACGGACATCGGAAGGCCCAATGCCTGACTTACCAGCCGAGCCATTCGGCTTAGACCCGGGAATTTTGAGGGGCCTAAGAGTGGCTGGAGCCTCCGAATCCTCAGAGGTGCCCGCCTGGACCGTAACCAGCTCAAGCAGGGCGCTTCAGTCTGCTCCATAGAGATGGTAACAGACTTAGCCAAAGAGGTGCTTCCCTTGTTGGAGAAAGGCCTCTCATCGGCTGTGGTCCCCGGAGGAAGCCGCAGCCTGGAAAGATTCAGATCCCGGTCCTGGTGTCTCTCCTTGTCCTTCTTCTTCCTCTGCTTGTGGGAGTCAGAAGACCCTCCCAGAGATGTGGAAGCACTTCACATCTGCTGCAGCTCTTTGCCATGGAAGCGTAGTAATTTCAAGGTGAGCTTCCAGGGCCAGCTACTACATTTCGTGTAGGCCTGGTTAAATGTTTGGCACGCCATTGAAAGCCTCCGTGTCGTGGTCGGGTCCACGCACAAGAGGCATGGTGTCCTTCTCTGGGAGCTGCTTGCCACAGGCGCACTTGTTCTGATGAGATTCTGAAGAAGTTGGGGAAGACACGCAATCCGATGACAAATTCTGCTATTTTTGTGAGAAAAAACAAAGAAATTCGAAAGATATACTTATCAAAAATGGCGGTCGAACTGTAGCAGCATTCCGAGAGGTCGGACGTGCGCAGGTCAATGGCGGGAAAGAACTGGAGGGTGGGCATGAGCATCACCCCTTATATAGTGCCTGGCCGATCTGGTCACGTGACATCAGGGGCAGTCCTCCACTACACACTGCTGGCTAAAGTTTTCCATGTGGTCTTAGCGCCTGGTGGCTCAGTCCTAACGGTTATTACCTACTGCAAGAGCCCTCTCAAAGTAAGATCACCAGCTCCCAGTCATAGTCTGATCCCAAGCCAGTGTTGCCTCTGGCACCATGTTCAGGGCCAACAACTGGCCTGTAGATTGATTCACCCCTTTTGTCCCAGCCAGCATCATCCTCGGTGCAGAGCCTGACGTCAGATTTAGCATCAACCCCAAAGCCATCCCCGACTCCAGTGCTGCGAGTGGTACCGGGAACCATCCTGATGCCATGAATGGCACCAGAACCAGGGATGACCCCAGGGACGACCTGTCTCCATGGCCGTCGCCACATCCGTCCCCCATGGCAGTGGTGTACTCCCCCAAGACCCTACTAGTGACATCAGGGAAGGAACCAACACGCGTCTTCAGCAACCTGACGCCACACAGCTCTGGTGTCAGTGCCTCCCAATACTGCAAATGGTGTCAGGATGGGACCCAACATTGCAGCTGGCACTACCCCACTCACTGACGCCATGTGCGGGTATCAGGAGCCAGGGTGTGGGAATTGATTGACCCCACTTTATCGTGTACATATCGAGGGTGTGGCAGTCCATGAGGAAGCAGGCACCACACTCATCCATACTATGATCAGGACCAAGGCAGGTCCTGCATGTCCCATGCCATTTGGTCAGAGTCATTTGTTTCCCACAGGACATAAAATGGGAGGCAGACAATGTTGCTGTGCCCCTTACCTTAGTCTGGTTTCAGCATCGGGCCAGAAAGTAAATTAACAAACTGAGAAAAGCAATGTCATGGACTACAGGCTGGTTATGCAGATAGAAAAGAGTTACTGCAGCTCTAACCGTGTGTACCCGACGGCAGGTAGAACAGAACTGAGGTGCATGAGAGAGCTGGCATCAGTTATTGGCTGGTGCACAAGGCACAACGTGAGGTGCACAGGCGTTGTCAGTGGCTGACAACGGCTCCTTCCCTACAAAAAATCTGCTCTAGCCCCAGATCCTTAAAGTGGGCATCAATGATGAAGACTGATTCCTGGAAGTTCAATATTTCTTCTGATGGAACCCACCCACAGGGCCACACAGCTAGCTCAGCCCAGTGCATTAGTCAAGCCTTGGAATATGCAGGACAATTTGAACCAAACCACAATACTAAGATACACCAGTAGCCAAGACAAGTTGGGCATGCCACATGGGACTGAAGTTGAATGCCTGTAGAAGAAACAAAGTTACATAGGCATATTTGCTATGAACAGAGAGAATAATGCATGGGCAACCATGCACAACACCTTTCAACTGTGGTAGAACAGCTTTTTAGTTAGGATAGAAATCCATGGGGGGGTGGCCAACTGCTGAGTGAAGAACAGCAACTTCATGTCACTCTGCAAAAGAGAAAGGTCAAGTTAGTTAAAATTGGCTTCTAAACTGTAAAGAGTTGGAAAATATTGACAGCATCAGTCAGCAGACGTGGAGAGGAGCCCAGCAATACCACGTTTGCTGTATCTTTAGCTGTAAGAAATCAGTATGGGATGACAAAATAAGCAAGCAGGTACTGGCGCAGAGGGAGCCAGGCTGAAAGAGCACTGGCCGGGCAGCAACAAAGAGCAACTGCTGTCCTCAGAAGGGGACCTCTCATAGCCCACTAACGACATGCTACTGAAGGCAATCCAAATGACAGATAAGCGGGTCCAAGACTTCCAAGATCAGCAAAAGCAAATGGACAATAAAATAGTGAACCTAACGACTGACACACAGTAAGCTTCCCAGACGGCCAATAAATCCCTAACAGTTTCTACTGGGCTTGTGAAAGAAAATACTCTATTGTGCAAGTGACTTCAGAACTTGGAAAATTCAGTCACAGAAACACGTTTGCTTGTTGGGATTACCTAAAGATTCAGAGGGGGAGCTTCTGAAAGAATTTCTTATCTCATGGCATAGTGATTACTACCAGCTCTCCTCTGTCCCCAGTATGCTCAAAGCCTAGAGGATCACTCCTCAAGGATCTCGCCATGCCCTAACATCTGGGACAATATCACTTTGCACTCTTCTCACTGACTTGGGGTCGGTGTTTGAACGCAATGAACTTCTACTTAAAGCAAAACGAAAAGGCACCTCAGAGTGGCAGGACAACAAAATTAACCTCTTCCCTGATCGTAGGTATGCCACTAGATAACAAAGAAAGAGCTTTGAAGGTGTTCGAACCCGACTGCGGCTGCTGGGAGTCCACCATGTTTTACTTATGCTCGCAAGTCATAAGGTGGCATATGGAGGGAAATCTTATCAATTTGCAGAACCTAAAGACACTGCAAAATTTCTGCAAAAGATCAACAGTTTCAGACTGAAGCTCAAGATGGAGAGGAAGAAGAAGAGATCTAAACGTGGATTCCCTGTAACCTAGTATTCGGATACGTCAGGGAACAATATTCGACTCCTTGAGGGACTTTATTGTTATTTTGGGACATGATTTCGTAAGAATGCTATGAGACCTGTGGATTGCTGGTATGCTGGTGTACTTTCACATGACAGTTAAGGTTCTGGGCACTGTTTAAACGTGAAACAACATGGTGAAGCCACATGGCTTCGGGAGGTCCATCTACTAAAGGAATAATGCATGACAGGGTGTGTGTCGAGTATGCGCCCGACGCCTGGGGGTTGGACCAAGGCAGAGGCCGTGCGTCCAATGCCCCAGGCGTGGCGTTATCCCAAACGACACACACCCTGGAATGCATTATTCCTATTATACAATGGCTCATTGTTATATATAAAATAAAAAAATAATTTTAAAGAATGTTTTTATTAGTGTGGAAAAATATTTTTGTTTCTTATGAGGAGGTTAAAAAAAAAAAAGGTGGTCCATATCCATATCATCTATATTGGTTCACAGTGAGGCTGAGACTAGACCTGTGGCGTCGTGCTGGGAGAACGCCATGGGTCCAGCCCCAAACTGACCAATCACAGTCCAAGATTCTTTCTTGCCATTGTATAATACAATTTTCTCCTTTTTCCATCTGGCGGTCCCGACTTCGCGCCTTCTGCTTTTTGTTGCGCAGCTGCAAACAGACAGAGCCACTTCCATCTCGGCTTTTGGCCAGATGTTCCATACAAGGAAACTGGACCTCCCTCTTGGAGTCTTGCCAGGTTCTCGGCTTTTCAGATTACTGGACTGATGCTGTATTGTTATTTGTTTTCCAACTCTGCTAAACAGTCCACTGATTTTTTATAATTATTTACAGTTGCTGAAGTTTGATCATTAAAAACAATTTTGAAGTTATGATCTATTCACTGTTTAGGAAATTGTGTTACGTGTAGCTATACCTTCAGGGTTTTATTTAACTCTAAAAATTGATTAGCGTTTTGCTCATAAAAGTGCTAAATCTTTGTGAAAATGCATAGCTCTTGCCTCAGTGTGTTTAACAAACACAGCACTTCTAGAATATCTATATAAATACTTTCTGTATAGTTAGCATCATCCCAAGAAAAAAAACTGCTAATCAATTATTTAAAACCCTGACCTTTCTTACTAAATTTACCTTTTGGCTATCAATTTGGCATCATTATTTTAACCTTCTGCAAGATATGAAAATTGCCCCAGATTATGTATACTATTTGTAAGTAAAAGGGAGTTTAAGCCCTATGGTTTTAATACAGGGTGCACTATGTTTTATTTGATAATTTATTTTTAGGACCCCTGCTCATGGTTATGTGCCATCTGGCAATGGGAGGGCTTTAAGCCCGAGGTTCGATGGGTGGAGCAACTACGTCACTCCCCCATCAAGTTTTAAAAGTCACTACATCCTGGGCTTTGGCAGGATTCTTTTTTGTTGATGTTGGAGGCGCTGCGCTCCATCGCTTTGGACTGTTCTTTCCCTTCTTCCACAGGTTCCCTTTTTCTGTACTGTATCACCCTATCTGTTGCATCGTTCCCTGGCCTACTGCCGGCAAAGATTTGTGTGGTATGTTCATCTCTCTTGTAACCTCTTCAGCACTGCGGTCTCTCTCAACTGAAACCCCTTGTGCATCTCCTTGCATCGGGCCTGGTTCCTGTTGCCCTGCACTCTCTTTCTCAAACCCTCCTGTTTTACCTTTTCTGCTTGGAGCTCCCATGCTTCTGGTTGCCCGCCCACTTCTTGTACCCTGCACTCATTGTTTTGTCCCACTCCCTCCATGTTGCTCATCCCCGGCATTCTGGCGTAGCATCTACAGCCCTGCTCATTCCTCCAGCCTCCTTCAGGGCCCGCTCTCCACCTCTCTCTGTGCCTCGGCACTCCTCTTCTAGTTGCAATGCCCACTGTGGTACTCCCTTCCTCGGGCTCCTCCTGCTCCTCACCTCTCTTGCCGTTTTCCACCCAGGCTGCACTCCGCTTCTCTGCCGTCCCTCCATTATCTGCCTCTTTGCTTTCCTCATGCATTCTGCCTTGGCTCTTCCCCTTTTTCGTGCTTCCGAGTTCCGCCTGGTGTTGCGCTTACAGTTCTTATGCCTCTCCAGGTTATTCGATTTCCTCTCTGCTTTGCCTCGTCCTCCTGCTCCCTGTCCACCTCTCTCACCTTACCGGGCATTGAGACGGACCTGCCCTGCATTGCTGTTCTCTCCATTATGGATTCTCATACTGACAGAGCATGTTACCCGGATTTTATTGCCAACACAGGGGGTTTCCTAGCTTCCCTGAATTCCAGTATCTGCTCTGGTATTTATATTCCCTCCTTTCTTATGGGTTTCCCTGTTTACTAGTTCCATATTATGTTTTCTACTGTTCTCATCATTTTGCTATGTCTTGCTATGCTCTTTAATGTTTCACCCTGGTACGGCTCAGTATAGATTAGGATGAGATCCTTCTTTTGCCTACCATGGATGGTTGTTGTTTTATTGCTAGTTTCCCACCTCAGACAACCAGATAAAAACAAAAAAAAAAAAAAGAAAAGTGATACCGTTGGGCGTAGCTCTCACTGTAAGCCGAAGGCTGTTCTCTCACCTTTCCATTGCCTATGGGCTCATGGTTCATTATTCATGGGACGCCTTCTATTCTTAAGATCATTTAGTTACCTCCCTACCGGCCCTTCCGTCTCCTTTCTCTCGTACTGCTTGTACCGCCTCTATGGTTTAATCCATCATCGTATTCTGTCTGTTTTTATGCTACCTTCCTCTGCCTAGAACCTATTCTCGTCCCGGTTGTCTTGGATTCTCTCCGCTCTTAGCTTCACTACTCATCCCTACCGTCCTTCATCTGTTCCTATCTCGCATTCCTGTACCAGCTTCCATGGCTTCTGTCCCTCATTGTACCATCTCAGTTTCCTAAAATTTTACTCCCTACCATCCGTTGTCTTTTCATACTTCGCTTTCCAGTGCTTGTCTTCATGGTGTTACTCTATCATCGTACCTTGTTTGTTCCTGTGTTCCTTACTCAACCTAGCACATGTTCTCATCCTGACTGTTGAGGATTCTTTCTGCTCATGGCTTACCTCCACATCGTATATTGTCCGAGTTTGGCTTCTTTCAATCTCCCTTCCTGAGCTCATACCCTCTGGTTCCTGACTTGCCCTCTTAGCCTTGAAGCCTGCCTCCTTTCGAGGAGCCTCATTGCTTGCATCACTCTATTGAGCATGATACCTTCGTTCAAGCTCATTTTCAGGTTCATTCCTATCTCCTCTTATACGCATTCCGTATCGACCTTTACGGATTCCCTCCAATCAAGGCCTGCAATCGATATGTCTTTCATACCCATCCTGACTCATCGATCCGCAGCCATCCTGCCGCATGTGTCTGGTTCATCACTCTGGTCCTCATTCACTCCTTTTTACCTCAACAGTTCTCCATTCCAAGCATTCCGTCCTTCTCATGATTTGTATGCTATCTCATCAAACCCACGCTGGCTTTGGCTACTTCGCTTATGACTTATAACACCCAGGGTCCTATGCTACCCATTGACCTTCCTACCGTCCTTCATAGCCTTACCTCTCTGTACCTTCTTGGTGATCTTTCTCTCCTGCATCCTCTGCTCATTGGGATTTGACCATGCTTTTGCTGTCAGTCGCTGCCTCCATTCTGCCCGCCTCTATGGGTGTCTGGCTGCCCATCGTTCGCTCTCTGCTTGTCTGCATTTTGCCTCCCTCTCATGTGGACCTGGGTAGCGAGCTCTGTCTGGCTCGGCATCAGCATCTAGCCTTTGCTCGCTCCTGCCTAAGTCCTGCTTCTCCAGTGGCATCTCGATTTGGCAACCTGTGGCTAACCCAGGACCTTCTGCTGCTTCTCCTGCCCTCCTGTCCTCTGGCTGAGCACCTCCCATTCACCGGGTATGGCTCAATTCGGCATTGCCGCTCTGCGCCGCCGCCTACGTTTCTTCGACCTGTGATTTCTTTTTCTTTTGAATGACATGGCACTCCTTATGGCTTCGACCCGACTGGCTGCTACTGTGCTGCGGAGTGCTCTGGCTGGCTTTTTCTCTCCGCTGCTGGGGCTTCATAGCTTGCCGCACATTTGATTCTTCCTCCCCTGCTACATGCAATACTTTCTCTGTTGATCTTTTGGGGAAGCGCATTGAATGTGTCACAGTTGGTGACTCGCTTTGTCTTCCCTCATGTTTTCTGCCGGTGCCTTCCGTTCCTCCACTCCAGCCATGGCCTGCCTGGATACTGGGACCTCGTTTAAGTATTCCTACCTCCTGCTTTTGGGAGCAACAAAAAAAACCACCTGCCTACTCGTCTGTCTGTGCTAGTCTCGTTTAGGCTGTTTGCCATTCTACCTGCCAGCCCTCACTCATGGGTGCTATTTACATGTCTCCCGGTATGAGGCTACCCTTTCTTTCCCACCCTGCGTGGTATTTCTGATTGATGCCACCTATTACCTTGCAGGGTGCGCTGCCCCTGGGTTGCTGGCTTCAGCCGGCTCGCAGTCAGTGTTTTTCTTGTTTGGGGTTTATGCCCTACCAATGCTCCATCCTCTCATAGCCTACTGGGGTTCCTGCCTATCTCTGCCAGCTCTCTAGGCTTGGATTCATTTGTCCTGTCATGGATCCTATTCCCTACTTCCAGCGTTCACTTCTATTTCTCAAGTATACTTTCCCTGGTCCTTACTACCGTGACTCGACCTGCTCCTCCACCCATCCTCTTGGTCTAGTCCACCGCATAGACTACTCATGCTTCGGTGTGCCCTCATTCTGCTCCCTCTTCTCAGCCCTCTCGACAAACTCCTGTGCTTCCTTCTCAACCTCAGTATCAGAATCTAATTCCTATTGTGACCTGCATTCAATGCTTCTTTTTGGGCATACCTATCATTACTCATATGCCCGCCTTATCGATTCACAGCCGTCAAGCCGCATGTATCCATCTCCTGATTTTTTTTTTCAAATTACTCTTTATTCTCCTCTCAGCCTGCCTCCTCCGACCCTTCAGTGAGGACCCCTGGACATCCCACTGCCCAGAACCCTGCCCACACAGACCACAGATCCCCATGGAGCCGCGGATTACCTCCCGGGCGGGGGACGGGGCGGGGGTTCTAACCCCGTAACACGTTTACGTCCGGTCTCATGGTCTGCTGGGCGAGCGCAGGGCACATCATGGAGCACGTCCCAAGTCCTCCCATCTTCCCGGCTGAGGCAGGCTCATTCCCGCGTTTTCTCCCTCCCGAGCAGCCAGCGGCCTCCCTGGCGTCATGACATGCGCGTCGGCGTCCGTGCTACTCAGCGGCCAGCCACCCCTGGTGGCTTGCAGTTCCGAGCCTCCGCTCGGGTCGCAAGTGCTGGGCATCAGCCGAATCCTCCCCAGAGCAGGCGAGCTGTCATTGGACGCGCCTGCCTGTCTCCCCTCGCCGACCCACCCCACGACCCGAGTCCGCCTCAACCTGGTCGGGTCGTGGAGCGAGGTGTGGCGCTCCAGCGCCCAACCTCAGCGGCACCGGGACGCCATCTCCTGATTTTATCCATCATCAGCCATCAAAGATTCACCCAGTCATGGCTTCCATATCTCATCATTACCTCATCCGTTTCCTAATTTTACCTTCCTTGTCCTAGCACCTTTCTAGTACCAGCTATCATGGCTTCCTCCCCATCATACTTTGTCCCATTTGCTTACTCCTCATCATATCTCGTCCAGTTGTGCTCTCGATTGCTCAAACTGAGTTGCCTTTGGTTTTCGATCTTCCTTCTTGGCCTCTGAGTCTACCTCCTTTCAAGGAGCCTGCTCCCTTTCATTCCTTCATACTGGTTCATTTTCAAGTTCATTCCCATCTCTTCCTATTCCAATTCCGTATCGGCCATCCAGGATTCACTCCACTCGTAGCCTGCATTTATATTCTTTTGGGCAGTCCTACCATACCGTGCCACCTATCGACCACCGCTATCCAGATGCTTGCATCAACTTACCTCCAATCATATCGAATTCATAAATCCAGTCATCATTCACTCAGCATTGCCTCAAGGTTTCTCTATTTACCTCGGTATTCAAACATTCCTATAATTGAATTCCATACTACATCGACTACAACCTTTGGGTCTCATCGTTCAGGGTCTAATCATGTACATCGCATAATCAGATATGCCTCTTCAACCTCAGTGACTGCTCACTCATCGGCTCAATCAGCCAAGACAGCGCTCGATCTCTTACATCAGCTCAACTGCCAGCCTGCATTTTCATCTGTCTCATCAGCATCTGGAATCTCCTCGTGAGTCCATCTGGATTCCCCATGCTCCTCCAACTCGTGCTTGGATCTACTCCCTCCATCCTTGCTCTTCTGATATACTCTCTCCATTGATTACTCAAGCATATCCTCCTTGGGTCCCTGCTGCCTCATGTTTCTTATTTCTCTGTGCTTCTTTGGGGTTTTCCTATCCATAGTCATTCTCCCTACTTATATCTCTCATCTATGAACCATTTCTTTACTGACATAGATCCTCAAATCAAACATCATCAGCCTGGAGGGAAGGCAGCCTAGGCCGTGGATCCCCAGGTTTCCTCCTAAAAGGTTTTTTTCCTCTCCTCCATGCCAGTGGTCATGATATTAGTTAGAGCTAGTGCTTTCTTCTCGTTAGTTAGTTAGGTTCTGCTGTTGGATGGAGGCAGATGGTGGCCCTGGCTTTCCGCTCTCTCATTATGAAATTAGCCCTTCTCTTCATAGAAATTATTCATCATCTTTGCCTCTTCGATACTTGACATATTTAGGTATTCTTTTTGGGCTTCATCCTACCCTACCTTTAGCTGACTCATTCATTCCCGGCACCTGTGGGGGGGGGGGGACCCCTCCTCTAGGGTTCCTTGCATTGTACTCCTACAGGGTGGTATAACACATGGATAGAGAGGAGGAAAGCCACAAAGAAAACTCAAGTTACACAAGCATTATCTCATATTATCTCATTCAGCTGCATAAGCACATCAGATGGGAGGGCTTTAAGACCGAGGTTTGATAAGTGAGCACTACATCACTCCCCATCAAACTTTAAAGGTTACTACACTCTGGGCTTTGGCAAGATTCTTTTTGTTGCCCACCATCCACCCCTCCTCCTCCAGCGGCTCATCTCTCTTCCCTGTGGGCTTCTTCCTACCCTATCTTTTGCCAACTCATTCATTCCCAGCACCTGTAGGGGGGACCCTCCTCTAGGGTTCCTTGTGTCGTACTCCTACAGGATGGTATATCCCATGGATAGAGAGGTGGAAAGCCACAAAGAAAACTCAAGTTACATGAGCATTATCTCATATTATTTCATTCAGTTGCGTAAGCACATCGAACTTATGTTTATTATAGCTTGGGAAGCCTACCAGTGCTGTAGCAGGGTTTGGAGCTTTACATATCCTACCTGTAAAACTGTCACATACTCTGTTGTACTGATAAAAGTATACTGTATGTGTATCATACCACCAACAGTTCATGTTTGCTGTACTATATATCAGTAAAGGATAATAAAAATAAAGTTTAAAAAAGCAAAAGATAGAACTCCATGCCCAACAATGGGTAACCATATACTACATACTGTTTTGGGATAGAAAGAAGAGTACTGGTCCATCAATTTATTTCTCCATTTTCCTACAGAGAACACATCAAGGTTGAGTTTAAAGGTACTTACAGTATCAGCTGGTACTACCTGCTGTGGTAATCTGTTCTAACCACCTATCACTCATTCTGTGAAGTAGTTCTTCCAGATACATGGGAAGGAACAGAGAAGCTAAGTCACTTGGGTCTTTATGGTTAAAGATTCATCTATCAGCTTACAAAAGAGCAAGTTAATGTTGTGGGTGAGGATGAAGGTCGTACAAGGATGAAAAGAAGGGATCTACCCCTCAAAAAAGACCTTTTTAAAAGTCAGAGTTACTCAAAGTTTTTAACACTAAACAGACGAGGCACAAAGCACAGTCTAAAACCTCAGACATCTCACAGATTGAGAGAGACCAAGTGCTCCTGACACCCAACACAGAATCTCTTCCACTTTAGGAAGTCAGCTCGCTGGGTAGCAGGACTTACGAGAAACTTCATGTACCCTCATGACCACCTCTGAGCGGCCTAGAGGGAGGAACACAGCCTCTCGGGATGTCTCCTGACACAGCTGCACTGATCAGTGACCCTTGTTAGGAGAAGCAGGATGCACCGATGGATTTAACAGATGTGGTTCTTGGACCAGTCCTGTGCTATCAAGACTATCCTGCCCTTTACCTGACAGTTCTTTTGCAATCCTTTGTACATTAAAGGAAATGGAGTGGAAGGACCACAGGAACTTGTCACTCCAGTCAGAACCTCAAAACGACTGCACTACAGACACTCACTAGAGGGCAAACAAGGGCTACTTCCTGGGCTCCAAAGATGCTACAGGCCAAAAATAGATCCCACCACATAAACTGAAAAGACTCTTTAGTACCTCTGCATGAACTGACCACTCATGGGAAATGTTCCAAAGCAGCTCAGACTGTCAACTAGGTTGTTGTCCAGATCCACCAGGTAGGTGGAAAACAGATGTGTAGAAAGAGAAAATATAGTTACATAAGAACTTACAGTGACAGTAGCTCTTCGAGAAGAGCTCTTGCAGCAGGTAACAACTGTTAGGACTAAACCGCCAGGCACCAGGACCCCATGGAAACCTTCTAGCTAGCAGTGTTCAGCGAGGGACCGCCCCCAATATCGGTTCCGCTCAACGCCGGCCAATGGTATAAAAGTGACGGTCCCCAGCCCCACCTCAGTTCTCCCGCCGGAGACCCAGAGTCTAGAATGGAAGGAGAATCAGGCAGGTTCTTTGCCAAATTTTAACAGCAGAGAGAAAAAAACAGGGGGAGGAGGGAGGGGAAGCAACGCCTGCTGCAAGAGCTCTTCTCAAAGATCTACTGTTAGTAGGTACTTACGTAACTGTGCTATCTTACTTTGACTTGGAACTCTTGCAGCAGGCAATAACCATTAAGACTGAGTCCCAAGCAATAAAAGTATAAGGACTAGGAAAGTCTGGGAGGAGGCTGAAAACTGCCAACTAAGGACTCAGGAGAGAAGGCCCTGGAGGATCCACGGCCAAACCCAGTCCACCGTCTGGAAGCCACGTCAAACTGTAATGCTTTATGAAGTGTGAACAGAACTCCAAGTAACACTACACAATTTCTACTGCAAAACATTTCAAAAGAAAGCAAAGAGGCTGCCACAATAGTAAGTGGCCCTTTACTGGACACAAGTAAAAGCTTACTGTAACTTATTATAACCAAAAAGCAATGCAATTAACTCAACCATTCAAACAAAAGTCTATTTGAAACTAATACCCCTAAAGTTTGAAAAGCAAGCAAGAACAAACAACAGATCCATTTCCGAAAAAACTGTATAGATCCAAGTATGCTTAAAACATTCTATGACGTCAAAAGTATGCTTTCACTTCCCCCCTAACAAAATACTTAGAACAAAAACTAGCAGTAAATATCTTAATTACAAACACAACACCACCTTAAATACAAAATTTACCAAGAAAACACCTAACAAACAAAACTCTTGCCATGAAACACAAACTCCAAAATACAAAAGCAAATAACCACAAACACACTCCACAACAAAACACCACCAACCCACCACACTAGTTCAAACAAAGGCATAACTTTCCAACATAAAAATCCACCAAACCAAAATCCGGCAAAACTTAAAAGTACAAAATACCCCACAAAACAACAAAACACATCCCCTTAATAAAAAATTTCCCTATACCAATACACAATATACAAAACAAATACACATAAAAATACTCAAACCTATTCAAACAAAGAAATACTCCAAAATGAAATTTAGAACAAAATAAAAACTAACTAATATAGCCCCAAACACATCTTTCCCACCCCACACACATATATGAAAATTTCAAAATTTCACACCACCAAGACATCCACACACCTGATAAAACCCCATATCTTACCCTCGGAAAATTTGCAAAACACACATGAAAATACAAAACAAAATCCAAATAAATCAAACACCCTAACCCCTAAAACAAAATGTAAACTCAGAAAACAAAATTCCACCACTATTAAATAATAAAACCATCTACAAAACCAAAAAAGTACTGCAAAACTCACTCTACTCCCTCCACCAAACTTCAAGCACCCTCTGTAGAATAGAAAGAAAAACATGAAACCTCCCTGTCCAAAGCAGAACAATACATCTACATAAAACTCAAACCTAGATCTTCAAAAGCCATTAATTTGCATTAGTAAAACATAAAAATCCCAACCTCTAGTCACTCCCCACCTATCCAAACAGCAATCTGCACTACCAACAAAACTCCCACATTTGCAAGCTCTTGGGCACAGGCCTGCTTAAACCCTCCAGCAAAATTTGAATACCTGAAACACCAAACATTGGCCAATTCAAAACAGCAATACAACAAACCCCATTACCTCCCTACAGAAAAAAACAAAATACCCCTCTTGTTAATATAAAATTACAGAAATATTGCTCCATCTGAATGAAAAGTAGAAACCATCACTTAAAAACCTACAAAATATATGCTGATTAATCTGTGCTGAAACCACATGAATTAGCTCATGTGAAACAACAAAAACAAAAATATTTATTTAAAAAGAAAAGTTCTCATTGTGCCCCTGCCTACTCAGCTTAAGTCTCTCCCCTTTCAGACAGAATATAGCTCACCTTCATTTCTCTCTTTTCCCTTAGCTCCCAAGGTGGTCGCGAGGGCTCTTGAAGGTAGCCCTCACCATGCTGCTGTAGGATCCCTGGAAGCAGGTACGAGTCCACCACTAAACCCCCAAGCTGTGTGGTGAGCTGCGGCCGAGTGCTGCATGCACCATGTGGAAAAAGGACAGTCTGACTGTTATGTTTGGCCCCGCTGACGCTTTGCGTCGGCTCCCCCACTGCCCCTACCACCACCCTTGGTGAATTTGGACATAAATAGCTGTATACAGATCACGTGGTTTTTGGTGTAAAACCAATCAGTGTGTTCTACCATTTGCAGATTATCTCCTATCACCACTGTCTGCTCAACTGAGACATTCTCACACAAGCTGTAAGCATGGTTCTACTAAGCATGTTAATAACTGCTACCCTTGTGCCTCTAGTTGCTCTCCCACCATCACTATACCCTGCACTGAAGTCCTACTGACCACTCTTAAGTAACTCAGCCCCCTGCTCGCCCCACTCAGGCACTTCTTCAGAATATATGCCACCCGGGACCCCCCTCCTCATTTGTGTGGCTGGACCCTCCATTCTTCCACCCTCATTCCATATGGGGTTGCTTGCTCTAAAAATAAATATCCAGCACTCCTCCTCGAGGACATCCACATCGCCTGCTGACCACAGGAAGCTCCTGTCATATCTAGCAAACACTAAAATATGGCTCACACTGCTGCTGCTACTTGCTGGGATATGGAATCTAACCCTGGTTCTAACCCAGCCCTCGGCCCACTCTGGAATCCTCCACCAAGCTCTACCGCTTCCCCCCCCTTTAAATCTCCCTAGGGGGCTACTACTAGCCCATCTAAATATCTGTAGCCTTCTGTCCAAAATTACCCTACTGCAACCAACAGTCATATCACTACACCCTGACATCATGGCTATCTTGGAGACCTGGCTAAAACCCCACAACCTTGATGAAGAAATCTCTATACCTGGCTATGCTGCTATTCATCGGGATAACCCCAGTAACAAAAGGGGAGGTGGTATAACTTGTACATTATATCTTCCCTCCAGTTTACCCCTATCATGCTCTCACTATCCATGCAATCCATCCTCTTTTAAGATCTCATTCATCAGACGATGGAAGAGAGGGAGAAGGTCAGCAGAAAACTCATGCAGAAATTCTGTTGGCTTGCCATCCAGGCTGGGGCATTTATCTGGTTTCGTCTTACCTAGGGCCCTTTGTATTTCCAGCCCAGTGACAGGTGCCATTAAGCTAGCCTGCCTCTCTCAGCCAACCCCAGGAGGCTTAGAGTCTTTAGGAAAGTCTGTGTTTCTGCTGGGTCCAATTCTGGGTCCACAGCATATAATCATTGATAATATGAGACAAAAGCCTCTGAAATTTGATGTAGGTCTCTGTGGACTTGGTTGGTGAGGGGTTGTTGGATTTTGGGGATCATTGCCTCTGATGATGGCCATGGACCCTCTGAGCTAACATCTAGCTGCCCTAGGGCTTCCATCATAATATTTTGGCATATACTGTATATCTTAAGGCCCTTTCTGTTTGTTGTAGTGCTAGTGCATCTAACTGCTTTTAATTTCATAACTGCATGGGGTCCCTTAATGTTCCCTGTTGATGCTGCATTTGTAATTAATACAGGGTTGCCAAGAGATTCTTTCTGTGGGCTCTATACTCTTTTTCCTTTCTGGCCATGTAACTTATTAAATGTCCCCTTAGGACCATCTTAGTCGTGTCCCATAGAATGGCTGTGGAGGTCGAAGGTTGATTGCTATGCGCAAGTATTTCCTGAATTTGTTGTTTTACTAATTCAACAAGTTGGGGGTCCCTAAGGGGGAACTGTCATCACTAAGCACCCCACAGTCAAGTATGGGGCTGATCCTAATTTGCACTCTGTGAGCAAAAACATATTGTTTACTTACTGTTTACTGCAGTATAGTATACTGTATCACACTAATTGTCCTGCAAGCTGACATTTTCTGTAACTACAAATCTCAGAATCCTCTGCAGCTGACATCAGAGGAGGGCTGCAACAGTTAGAGATTCAATAGCCTGCAGTGTATTTTAGAGATTTTATAAGCTCCGATCATATGTTTGCTGGTTCAGCTATTCTTCTGGGGCTAAGTACAGTCATCTGTGATTGTGCTTAACCCAGAGAGGATGGCAGAAACAGCAACAAAAGATCAGAGGTTATAAAACTGTAACATGTACTGCAGGCTGTTGAATCTCCCATTGCTGCAGCCCCCCTCTGATGTCAGCTGCAGGGATTCTGGGATTTTTTGTTACAGAAAATGTCAGCTTGCAAGTCAACAGAATTAGTGTGATACAAACTACTATACTGCAGTAAACAGTGATATGTTTTGCACACAAAGTGTTAAGTTAGGATGAGCCCACACTTGGGTGTGGGGCTCTTAGTGATGATAGTTCCCCTTCAAGATATAGTGGGTCAAACTGCCAAGTGGTGTTTTTTCCGGAATAGGCCTAAGTCTACTTTGAATATTAATGGGGCATGATCGGAGTAGGAAATGGGGCCCAGGACCATGACCAGGGGGGTGCAAGAGATGCAGTTGCAGTATGGTCCACACTGTTAGGGGGACAACTGCCTCGGATGACAGTATTAAGGAAACCTTTTATTGTCACAGAGAGACTTGTGACTGTCTATGTGTACATTGCTTATCCATTTGAAATGGGGGCATGCAGCAGTGGGATCAGTTCTACAGATTCAAGTTCCATTTTCACTGGGTGGGAAAGAGTACAGAACAAAGAAGCAATAGGGCCTGTTACTCAAAACATCTGATTTTGGTGCTAGTCTCCCCAGGAGGAGCAGATACAAATTACGTTGTTCTATTCCTTGATCATAGTGCCAACAAAGGGGGTAGCATGGACATTCTATGGTGTCTCAGCATGACTGACACAAAAGAACCCACACTATAAATATTTTACATGCACTAATAGTTCTGTTACGCTCATTGGCTGGGAGGTAGGGCCCCCAAAAATATTGTGCTCTGGGGCCCTGGCAGTCATTGGCACAGCCCTGATGGGGCCTGTTTGACAAGAAGTGATCTTATGTAGGTCATCCTTATTTGTGAATACCTAATCTGTTCTACTGTATATCTGATGTGGGTGAAAGAAATGAGTATGTGTGCATATATTGGGAGAAAATTCCCTCCAAATATCTGCCTGGCTGTTCAACTCTAATAGTCGACAGAAGGTTTTCTGAGCCTTAGGGGACCGGGTGCAAGATGGTTTGGAGGTATCCAGTGTGGGGTCCAGGAGAACGCTGCAATCCCTGGTAAGGAGGAGGAACTCTTGTTGGTTATCCAATACAAAATGTATCAGTTTTTTCATAAAGGAGGTACCAGAGCCCGGGTTGGGGGGAGATATACCAATTACGAATAGTAATTGAGTGATTTTCCACCTCGCCCTGTACTATTACGCAGCAACCCTTCTTACACAGTAACCCTTCTTGTCTTTCACCACCTTAACCTCTTTAAATGCCAGATGCTTGGCTATCAGGATTGTCACTCCCTGCCTTTTCCCCTTCCCATGTGTGGCAGAGTAAGCATGGGAGGAACCAAATTGAACTAGTTTCACACTTTCCTGTTGTGTAAGGTGCATTTCTTGTAGAGCAATGACAGAGGGTTTATCTTTATTTATAATTGACAAAACCTTAGTCCTTTTAATTGGGTTGTTGAGCCCATTAACATTCACTGAATATACCTTCAATTTGGGGTTATTCATGGGTTGGGGTGGAGGTAGGCAGTAAACTGTTTTATCCTCCCTATAGCTGGCAGCATCTAAACCTGTAATGCCCACACTGAAGAGACTGATTTGCTATTAGTCTTGTTCCGGTGCCTTTCTCCCATCTGGAAACCCATGCCTCCCTGGGCCCCCTTCCACCTCCGCATGCCACAACAGTTTCCGTCCATCCTGGTGTAAAACAAACAACAACCGTGAAAAAGTAAACAAAAACCAAAAACACACTATGTACAATAGGCAACTCCATGGCTAGGCTTCCAAGGCAGGAGTTCCTATAACGATGGAACTCTGTCCAGGTGGGTGCCATTATTGCAACATCACCCATACCCGGACTGGGAGGTAATGAGTTGATAACTCGCCACCATGGAGTACCAGCTCCAAGGGTAGAGGGGTAGTTGGGGAAGGTACCATTCGAGGCAGTCCCCAGGAGGGAGAAGATCGAAGGTATGTGGAGGGTAAAGGAAACCTGTGTGGGAATGGAAGGAGGACAGAGGTCACTAATGGGGTGAAGGGCGGTGTGAGAATTGGGGGAAGAACAGACATCCATGAACAGGTGTGGCAGCTTCTTCGGGTTACTTAAGCTGTTAGGGATGGTCTCCGCTCTGTCTGCCTGGTAAGACTTCTTGAGTTGAGGGAAGACAGGCCTTTCAGAGAGAGAAATATGTTCTGAGGAAGAGAAGAAGAAGAATCAGTATTTATATAGCGCTTTTCATACATCCAAAGCACTTTACAAGCAATGCTAGACTGGTAGTGAAGTGACTGAATGTGTGGTGGCCATATCGCAACATCATCACCCACACACAGCCTGGATAATTGCATGAACCGGTTTTATGGGAAGGAATGTTGGCCAGGACACCGGAATGTTCCTACTCTTGCAAGAGTGCCCTGGGTTCTTTTATCTTCCACCTGGACACCCACCAGACAACACCAGGATGGGTAGAAGGGACCCTCGGTTTAACGCCTCATCCGGCGACGGCACACCCCAGCAGTACAGCACCCCAATACTGCACTCGGATGCCAGCGATTTTTAGGTGCAAATCCAATCCCAGTGTGGACAAGAACCCATGACCTTCTGGTCCAGAGGCGGATGTGCTACCAACTGAGCCACGCATGTCTGGGTCCACAGGGCACCCTCCTCCACTGAGAAATAGGCAGAAGGCACACCGTGGGGATAAGCACTCTGACATCAGTCGAGTTGCATGCAGCCCGTATGCAGCAGTTAGTATTATAGTGCAACATGGGCACGAGTCCCTGTGGAGGCTATGGAGCAGTGGGGAGAAACTGATATAGGTAATTCAACAGTCCAGTATTAGAAAACACACCCTAACATTAGGGGCTGAGTTAAATCAGCTCCATTGAGGTAATAAGCATCTAGAAAGAATTATGTGTAATTGTCCAACAGTAATTAATTAGAATCCAGGCATAGTCCATGCCCTTGGGCATCACGGGGGTGAGCAGAAAAGACAATGTAAAACAGACAGTATTAGCATGACCCAGTTAACTTCACATATATGACTACTATCTAACGGTGGACCAGCTGGGGGACAAACCTCAGAGAAAGTGTGGGGGGAGTAGGGGCATCACCTCAATGGCCCCCTGTTTTGTATTATGTAAGAATTTAGCTGCAAGGGTTAGCTAGTGGGCCAACAAGAGCCACAGGAGGAGCCGCCCACTAAGGTGGGGGGGCAGTGCCACAGACAGTCATCTATCTAACAGGGGCCCCACTTTTTTAATCTTGTCCAGGCCTCGCTTCTTCCAGAGGGGGCCTCATACCTCCGATGTACCGAGATCCCAGCTTCATAGTGCTCGTGTCTGTGGGTATCTGTATTTTACCCGATTTGTCCCTCGTCCCCTGAGGATGCAAAGGACATACGTCCAGACATATGCCGCAGTCAAGCATCTAGCAGGGCCTCCCTCCTCCCCGACCAGAGAGCCATGCGCCTCACCGCCCATGCTTCCACCAGTGGTAGTGCTACGGGTGCATTCACTACCTGGTTACCCACCCCACCCTGGAGGAGGAGAGCATCCATTGGAATCCTCAATCTTCCTCCCCCAGTCGACCTCTGATGACCTGGGCCCTGCCTGAACCCAGGTTGCTGACGCATCACAAGGTGTGATGGTCAGCTTTCCAATACAGAGGCCCCTTAAGCAGCAGTGCAACAAAACTGTCCCTCCACAGAGGCCTGTCTCAGCCACATTCAAGGAAAAGATTAGCATACCTGTCAAATGCATTTGTCCAGGTGCGCCATGAGTCCTCCTTTATTCCCTTTCCCTCTCTTTCCCAGTCGGTAACGCCACCTCATGCTAATTGTAGCAGCCATCTTTTCTTCCAGAGGGAGAAAAATAATTAAAACATTTATAAAATAATCAAGTTTTTGATGAAACCGAAATGCCACCACCCAACTAGAGCTGGGAGGTCTCCGAATCCTTCATAGTAAAAACAGGAAGGGCCTAATTTATGCCCAGTGTCGCTGCACTGCTGCACCAATGTGAAGCAGATGGAGCAAACTGCTTCCAGCTAGGCAGGCTTAAACTGTAGTGGGGCTCACTAACAGTTTGAGGAAAGGCAATGGGGATACATTGGTTTGTAGAGGCTGCCTATGGCCGTATGACATTGTGATAATACCTAGGCCATGCCAAGGTCCCGAGGAGTCTGGGAGCTTACGGAGTAAGCGGCCCTACATCAGTGCACTGCTTGAATGTAAGGTGACAAGGCCTCCTAACTCCTTACATCAGGTCTTACATGCCTTTGGCTACACTGGCAAGGGGGCAGATAGTAGCGCCAGCGGAGTGAGATTGACAGATCCGAAAGGCCTCAGAAGAGCTCAGCAGTTGCCTGGATGCTATCATGTAACTGCATTACTCTGCTGATCTCCCTGCCCTAAATTACGGTATTCTGTTCCGTCTGCAGCCAGGCCCAAATTGGTCCCAAAAAACAAAGTGGTTTTTGAATTGGTGCTTGATCTCCCCCTCCCGCTCAATCCCCACCAGCCCCAACAGCAATTGAAAGGGGCACAAAATGCAAATACATCCCCTAGCATCACCCAAACTGTAACACTCCCCTGTCCCCTGCTGGTACTCACCTTAAGGCATATTCAAGTGAAGTACAAAGATATAGTGGGGAGCCAGTTCAGTTGTTGTTTTGTTTTGTTGAATTTTGTTGACCCGGTAAGCCCACTGGGCCTAGAAGTCCTTTTTCAGGGGTGACGGGGGAGGGGGATACAGATGGTAAGCAACTGAAATTGAACCAGATTAAGCTGTTGGTGGTATTTTAGTGAATGAGGAAAATTTGGCCAGGACACCAGGAAATTCTACTCTTCAGCAGAGGTGCTGTGGAGTGTTTGTGCGTTGATTGAGATGGCTGCTGAGAGCAGTGGAGGATGGATGCCTGCTTGTCCGCTTCTTGATTCTTCCTGTGGAGGCCACTGTATGGCTGGGATGCACCGAGTGGTGGCCAGCATTGCGTATCAGAACCCCGCGCAGGCTAACTCATCGGTCGATGCGAAGTCATCGAAGTATTTAGATGAGTGCCACCTCTTCATTCAGGTGGTGCCTGCAGAAGAGGTCCCACGCAGTGCTGCATGCCAGGCAGAATGTTGTGGAAGCCCCAGTTCGGGAGACGGATGAAATGCTGACTGTTTTGGCTAATAAGAAACAGATAATGGAACAAGCCATGGAAGATTATCGTCTGGCTCAACTTTGTGCTGAGGAAGACAGGAAACGAAAACAGCCTGAGGGTGATTCTCCTTCAGGCCTCCCAGATACAGGCTGTAAAATTTTAAAAGGGCCTTCCCAGGTTGTTTTGGGAGATGAATGCTCCCCACCCCAGACCCCTGTTTCTGCTGTAGATGTTCGTGAGGCTTGGTCTCCTCAGAATGCACTTCAGGGTGCAGGATGGATTCAAATGGAGTCGGGTGTTTGGATTGCAGACCCGCGATCCCGCTTCCAGGGTATCTGTGGTTGGTGACTCTTATATTACCAGAAGGCCATAACGATGTCTCCTGCTAGTTTACCTTTAGCTACCAATGTTGGAACCACGACACTCCCTTTACTACTCCTGGTGACACCTCCTGAGTTGGTACAACTAGGCCTCCAAGTCCCGACCCTGTTTCTGAGGGGAGCCGATTCAGAATTTGGATGACAGCATTTCTTTTTCTCCTATGTCATCAGCCCTTCCACCAGAAGTTCTGCCTATGGACTCTGTTGTGGGAATAGGCGAAGTTATTCCGGATGAGGTGCAGGAACCTCCCGGACTTACAGAACCCATGGTGACATTTGCTAGTCTCTTTAAAAAACCTGGAACATTGGCAAAATGTTGGAATGCGGTTAGATTAAGATTTTTGGGGACTACTGAACATATGCTGGACCGGTTTTATGCTGGGAAAGTTCTAATTAGACAACTGCTGGGTTTTTCACCCAACAAGGTGTATGATCCTGTTCACATCCCTGGTGATAATACTTTTGATATTAGTTTCGTATCTGGATTTGTTAAACAGGTTTTGGATGAAGTATGCAGTTCTGAAATGAACCCAGCCTGGACTAATTTTCCTCACAAAACAATCTTTTAAAGTGATAACAGTGTTATTTCGAACAAGGGTGGAACGTTGAGGATATTACATACTGGCTTGAGAGGAAATGCTCTATTCAGGGGAATCCTGAACCCTTTTGGACACTGAGGGTTTTGGAATGGGGTTGAGATACAAAGTTAATTTAATACAAAATGATGAAGGTTTACAACATTTACCAAACTGTTTTATTTGGGACGTGATAAGGGGTTTATCTTTTATCCAGGTCAGCCCAGGCACTGCTATAAGTGCGGTTCTCCCCGGCACCTTAGCAGGATGTGTGAGGTGGTTAAATGTGTTCAGTGTGGAGAACTAAGGCATGTCTTTTCTGACTGTCATCACCTGGTTAAATGTTCTCTTTGTGAGGAGGTCCGTTCTTTTCTTGACTGCCTCTGGGCTGCTCAAAATAAAACTGGAGATTTCTGTATTCAGGATTTCTATATTAACACTGCTGTTAAGGCGGCTCTTGGACAAAGGCCTTCCCCTCCCCCGGAAGGCCCAGCCAACAAACATTGTTGGGCAGGCAGCCCTTCCTGAACAAACTCCATCTGTGACAATACAGACTGTTGCTATTTCCGCACCTGTTACAGCATCCCCGGAGCCGGAGGTCTCGGTAGCTGCTCCTAGTCCCACTATGATATCCATGCTTCCCCCCTTGCCCCCAGAAGACGCCTTCACTCTGGTGTCTACCAGAAGAAGTAGTCTACGATCCGGGAATTCGGGGAAAGCTACCCTTGATTCTGCTAAACTCCCTCTTCGTAACACCTATCAAGTCCTGCAAGATGATGTAGGTACTGAGTCGGATTCCACCTCGGTGCACTCATCACAGCAGGAAGGCACCTCTGAGGTTGATCAGCCTGTGGAAAAGTCTGATACAGTTAAAAAGAAAAAGAACAAATTGGGAGTGAGGAAATGGAGCAAAAGGAATGATAGTTATGGGAATTTGTATCTTTTGACATGTTATGTTTACATTTCACATTCTGGGTGCTTTTCTTGCTTTTTGGTATGCTGGAGCTTTATAAAATTTCTGTAGCTTCCTTGAATGTGAATAGAATCCAGTCTGAAAGGAAAAGATTATTGATTTTTTCACATTTTGAGAACACAGTTTATGACATTGTGTTTTTCCAGGATACTAGACTGCATACCAGTTTAGAAGTGGAACGGGCTATGGCAGGATGGCGCTGGGGTGCGCGTGATGGTCCATGGGTGTAGATGCTTGTAGTGCAGTGGTGTTGCTGTTAATAATCCTACGCTGGTTTAGTGCAACTAATTAATTTGTATCCAGGATGGGTTCTTTTGTTAGACATATTGCTTAGTGGTTTGCACTGTCGATTTATAAATGTGTATGCTCCCCAGATTAAATCTGCCAGGGTTGAGATTTTTAGACTACTGCAACCTTATTTATTTATTTACTTCTAAATTTGTGTTTTTAGGTGGAGACTTTAATTGCAGCAGGTATAACACAGATAGGGGTCTACGTACAGCTAAGATGTTTTGTGATGCTAACTTTCTCAATGACTTATTAATACAAACTGGTCTAAAGGACGTAATGGCTCTTAATGGGAACCCTGACAAAACATTCTTTCAAGGTACTAAGGCTACACGTATCGATTTTTGGTTCATGTCTGATTCATTAAAGGTTGTGGGAACTAGAACCTTGCCAGTTGCTTTTTCAGATCATGTTATTCTGGAAGCCATGGTTGCCAGTCATGCCACTATGCATAAAGGACCAGGGTACTGGAGATTAAATTTGGAGTTACTACTGCTTCCCACAGTGGAAGATGTTTTTTTTGCCCTGTTGGAGGCAAGGAAATCTGTAGTGTGTCTTTACGAGTCATTTCGGGATTGGTGGATGGATATGAAACTTGACATTAAATATTACTTTAAATGTATTGGTCAGATCAATGGTAAACATAAAATTGATAGGTATAGTACTAATCGGATACAATTTTTGGATTTTCACTTTCGGGCAGCCCAAGGAGATGTTTCTATTCTCCTCCATTACATAAAATCAGGGAACACATGAATAAAACACAATATGACCGTTTAAAGTCTTTAGAGACTGAGAAACATTTCGGGACACAGGGTGATAAGGCCTTTTTGAATTCCTTTCAGTTCTGTGCATTTCAGAGACACCAAAAATACATGACTGAGATAAGAGATGAGTCTGGAAATTGGTGTACCACCTCAGACACTATTTTGCAGGCAGTAGATTCCCATGTTCAGAATTTGTTTGGTTCCTCTGACACTCTATGTCATGCCCATAGGTCTTGGTTAGCGCAATGTCACTTGCCCCAAGTATCTGCTGTTGGGGAACTCTATATTGGTGGCGCCTATTATGCCATTGGAAGTTTCTGCTACATTCTCACAATCTAAAGCAGGGACGGCCCCTGGTTCAGATGGTATCCCTTATGAATTGTACAAATTAGTCTTTCGTTTTCTATTGCAGGAATTTATAATACTTTTGAACGAAATATTGACTTCAGGGGTGTTACCTGATAGTATGAATGATGGTTTGGTTGTGTTTATTTATAAGAAAGGGATAGAGGAAATTGTTAAATTGGAGACCCGCACATTATTGAATACGGATTTTAAGGTATTTGCTAAAATATTGAACAATAGATTTTTGGTTCATGCAGATTCATGTTTACATCCCGCTCAAACCTGTTCTTTCCCAGATAGAAAAATTACAGATAGTTTAATTTTACTTCGTGAGGTATTTCAGAGAGGGGCTGCAGGAGAACTCACTGGCCTGGTTTTCAGCCTTGGTCAGGCTAAGGCCTTCGATAATGTACATCATGAGTATTTGTGGGACTGTTTAATGCATTATGGGGTCCCTCTTATTTTTGTTTCACGGTTACAGACGTGTTATAATAAAGCTACAGCATGTGCCTACTGTAATGGCTGGCTTAGTGTTAAATATCCCATACTTAGGGGTGTACGTCAGGGATGTCCCCCGAGTCCACTTCTGTATTTGTTTACTCTGGATCCCCTTATACGGAGAGTGCATGATCAACCAACCATACAGGGATTGTCCTTTTCAAGTAGTGATCAGGAAATTAAATGCATTGCATATGCTGATGATGTTTGTTTTTTAGTGGGGGATTTGGCATCTGCATTATGTTTAGAAAAAACTCTGCAATATTTTATGTTCGATACTGGAGCAAGGATTAATTATGAAAAATGTACTTGCATACCGCTTAACAGTGAGGATGTTCAGGTCACTCACATCATTGTAATTCCTGTTGTCACCGAACCATGCAAAGTTTTAGGCCTTTTATTTGGGGCGGGTGATTTAGCATATCTGAATTGGAACTGTAAACTGCAGAATGCACAGGCCAAAGTCACTTTATGGAACACATGGAGATTATCTAAATTAAAATGAGTTCAAATGGTCAAAACATTTTTCTTACCCCTTTTTTTATATTTAAGTTATGTTTTTAGTCTTCCCTTAGCCCTGGAAACTCAAATGTATAGTTTTTTTTTTTTCTTGTATTTGGGGTAGTAGACTGAACCCTGTTAAACGTAATCTGTTGTTACGTGACAGAAGATGTGGTGGACTGAAAATGGTGCAACCCATAGTCTTTTTTCTTTACCATGTTTCTCCATACAAATTTTAGGCCTTTGTTTTCTGATAGTAATAATAGATGGCAACCGTGGCTACTGGATTCTATGGGAGATTTTTTCTTCTTTTGGCCAGAACACAAAGTGATTCTGAAACATATATCCTTTGCTTCTGTTCCCCAAACACTAACAGTGTGTTTTGGGAAATTAAAATTGGGGGGTATTTTGTGAGACATTTTTTTACGGTCCAGTCGGAAGAAATTGAATGTTTATATCTTGCACAAATATTTCCAGGACACGGCCCCTTTTGACTTCTACCCTCCACACCATAAACTTTTAATTGGTAGTATGTTGACCTCTACCCGGATGCCTGCATCCATGTGGGATGTTTTATGGTTGACCTTATATGGCAGATTGAATGTTCGTGGCAATTTGAAACATAAACCTGTCTCTGACTGTTATTGTCCTAGAGATACTTGCTCCTCTATGATTGAAACTCTGGACCATTTATTCTTGACATGCCCTTTATACTTGATTTTTGGACCTTTAAAGTATAAGTGGCCCACTTCTCCATTTCATCTGAGTGTCTTTGGAAATATAATGTGTCGGTATTTTGCCACCTCTCTGGACTAGATATGATAGGGTGACCCTTTGGTTGTTCTTACTATGCTTCAGATTTTATATTTGGCACGTACAGTGTCATCTCACCATTCTACAATGGTATTTTTCTCTACAGGAATTGTTTTTTCTGATTGAAAATTCAATTCTTGGTCTAAAGGCACAAGATTCTGCTGCGGTTTCCTCATCCATTTATCAATCCAGATGGACTGCGATAGATTGGTTACCATAGATATGTTTATCATTGACCATAGAATTTCCTACTTTTTGGTGGGGTTACATGTTTTTTTTAATGTATGCTGTAATACTTATTTATGTTAATCTTTTCTTTTGCATTGTGATTTTGTGTGCAATGTCACTATTGTGCATATGTTTTGCTTTCCACTTTTCATAAAAAAATCCGCTACTCTTTTTGTGGGGGGGGGGGGGGTGACTGTTTTTGCATTTATTCCTTTTACATTGCTCTGATGATGTATGATTGTAATACTTTTTTTTTCATCTTCTGTATGATTTATCTATTATTTTGTGTGACTTAACACTGTTTGTATTCGGTTTGGTTTGCTGATTATGTTAATTAAAATTCCCCTACTCTTTTTGATAAGTGCCATGGGATCTTTAACACCCACCTATCCAGGCAGATGGAACCTCGGTTTAACTTCTCGTCCAAAAGACGGCACCTCAGAAGTGTAGCACCCCTCTCATGCTGCACTACAGTGTCAGTACTGGAATATTAACCCAAGTGCCAGATGTGGGAACTGAACCCACAGCCCTCTGATCTCCGGCCTCAGAGGCGAGTGCTACCTACTAAGCCACTGACCCTACTTTTAGTGTGGTGATCCTCAGGAGCCGAGCACTGTTTGGAGGTTTGCTGAAAGGCTTGTAGCTGAGCAATAATTGAGCAATAATGCCCAACAAGGTGTGTGTGTTGTGCTGGGATAACGTCACGCCTCAGGTGGTTGGGCACGAGGCCGCAGGTCGTGTGCGTCCAACACCTGAGAAGTGATGTTATTCCCCACGACACACACCCTGGAGGGCATTATTGCTATTATACAATGGCTTGTTGTTATACGGAATAAAAAAATCATTTTAAATATGTTTTTGTTAGTGTGGAAAAATATTTTTGTTTCTTAAGAGAAGATGCAAACAATCAATCAAGAGGTTCACAGTGCTGAGACTAGAACCGTGATGTTATACTAGGATGATATCACCGTGCCAGGCACACACTAACCAATCAGAACCCAGGATTCTTCCCTTGCCATTGTATGATTAAGCAATAATGCATGACAGGGTGTGTGTCATGTTGGACAACCTCATGCCTGGGGTGGTTAAGATGAGGTCACGAGGCCGAGTGCGTCCAGTGACCCCACGGAAGTGAGGTTATCCCAGCACGACACACACCCTAGAGTGCATTACTGCTATTATACAATGGTCATTGTTATACAAAATAAAAAAACATTTACAAATCCAACAAATTAATACAGTGAGGTTGTGCTCTGGGACTAGACCCATGATGTTTTACTGGGATAATATCACGGGTCCAGTCTCAGACTGACCAATCAGATGCAAGCATTCTTTCTTACCATTGTATAATATCTTTTTTTGTTTCCGCGGCATGGTGCTCCTGCATCGGGCCCGCAGCCGACCAGCTTTCCATTGGAATTTGGTCGGTTGCTCACTTTGGGGATGGATTCCATGGAGCGATTCCCCCTACGTGTATAATCTTGCTGTGCTTGCTCTTCGGTGTTGTATATCTGGAACTCGCTCCCCCCTTGTTAAAATCTCCCACTCTCACCTCTCCTTCAAGCGATCATTGTTTGCCCACCTCTGTGTACTAGGTAACTGCATTTGCAGCTAATTTTGGACTCTCCTCCCTATTTCTCCATATAACTGTAGATGTCCAGGAATAACTTTCTGGTTGTATTCTCACTACTGTGTCTCTTCCCTAACTTGACAGACTTCTCCGATTATCTATCTTATGTTAATTATGGCTACCACTATGATGCTTGTAAAAGTGTACTGTCATTATGTCTATTATGTATTTTCTCCTTGATTGTAGGTGATTGTACCTATTTTATATTGTTACTGAATTGTCCTGATGTTATCTATGTACTATCCCTGTTGTACTGTCCTGGATCGTGCCTGAAAATAGGCAGGACTGTTGCCTAGTGCACTTTACTCGGTTACCAAAAGCGAATAAATAAATAAATAAATATCTAGGGACCTTCAGAGAACAAAACTACAAACTTGTGGATAGGTGTCTGAACTTAAGCTGATTCTGTGTAGTGTCTGCAGGAGGGAAATGTATGCTAGTCTCCGCTTCATCATCTCCAGGCTGTAATCATTATAGAAAAATACCCTCTGATTCTGTAACATGATGGTTTTCATCTGCCAGGCTTGCTGCAGCAGGTCCTGCTTTACATTATACTGGAGGAAACGGATGGTGATCAAACATGGTGAGCCCCTTTGGTAGTTGGTTTAGGCTTGAATGCCCTGTGGGCACGTTTGATTTTAATTTTAAAGTCAGGATCCAGCTGCAGCACTTGTCGTAAGAACCGATCCAGAAATTCTAGTGTCTTTCTTTAATGTGTTCAGGTAAGCTATAGAGGCAAATGTTTTTCCAACAGCCTCTACTCTCTAGGTCCTCCTACCTGTCCTGGATGATTTTTTGGCTGTCAGCTAACTGGAGGACCATGGCTTCTGGTAGTCCACTTGAGCATCTGTGACTGTTAAGTGGGCATCCATTTCATCTGCTTGGTGCTGGAGTGTTGTGAGCCCTGACCCATGCTGTCCAGTTCAGTGGTGATGGCAACTCGAAAGTCACAGGGCTAATTTAAAATAATATCCAGTTTCTTCCCTTTCTGTTGTACTTTGAAGGGGTCTGCCACTGAGCTTAAGTGATGCTGTAGACCGAGGCTCCTTGAGACATCAGACTCCTCTGGGTCCCATCTTTATCGGGTGTCACTCATGGAATCCAGATGCAGTTTTTGTTGCCTGCCTGTTTCATTTTAAAAAAGAAGCTCTCTGCTTGTTTGGAATTTAGTTTAGTCGCCATTTGATTGAATGGGAGGAAAAACAGCTGACACAGATGGAACAAAACTGACTAGGAGCCATTCGGTGATGACATCACTAGAAACCACCGCCATGCAGTCATTTCCATCTCCATTGTCTCATCATCACCCACACCCACAATTTCTCCAACCACCACCTCAATGTCAAACCACCCAGACCCCCAGCTTGTCCCTCGACAGGTTCCCCACCAGAGCACTTAAGGGTTGTGAGGGTATAGTGGTTAGAGTAGGGCTCAGAATGTTCCAGGTGTCATACTGTAGGCCAGGGCATTTATGCCTGATTTGACCCTTGCCTCCAGACACCTGTACCCTAGGACTCCAGTGCTGTATATGCACAAAGCTTGCATGTTACCACATGAGATGTCAGGTATCGGCCCTCCCCGCCTGTTTCATTTACATTTCCAACTGTGGTCACCCAGGAGGCAGTGCTAGGGCACAGCTTGGCTTCAACCTTCCCTGGAGAAGAGCACTCTCTGGGATGCTTGAGCCTCTACCCCCCCCCACCACCACTGGCCCTCTGATTCAGGATTGGGACATGAACCTGCGTTACTGGCATTGTGAGCAGTAGGCCTGCCACTGCGCCAGCATGCCAGTGCCACTATGAATTTATCTCATTTTTTAAATGGAAAACATTTCATAAAGAGCAGAAGTAGAAATAATTAGGAATCACGGGACTAAAATGTCATCAAAGTATTGTGAATCTGAGAGATCAGGAAAGCACAGTAATACAGCATGTTGTCACAACCCCCAAGGTAAGTCTGAGGAACTTTTTTTTTAACGTAATCATAGTTGCTGTTTTTAATATATAGTGCAACTAAAAATAAAAGCATAACCTATATTTTACATTTCCAATGATCTTTAAAAGTCCTCTGATTGCCAGTTAGCAGTCATTCACAGTATTCTTATCTACATCGCAATGTGAAGAGGAAGCTACGTCTTAACTATGGGCCCTATGCACTATTAGGCAGGAAATATGCGCCAGAAGTACGTGATCCCACCTGCTGCAGCCTTCACCTGTGGACAGACATGCACGGCTGGCATTCACCTTCAGCTGCCACCTGTCTGCAGCCCCCCCCAGTGCACAGGATTCCACGGGGCACCCGGGGGGGCGGAGTCGCAGACCCAGACGGGCATCCAGTTGGATGCCCATCCTGGGTCCCGAATGGATCCCTTGCTTGGCAGGGCGCAGGTTTGGGTGTGTGAATAGCACCAGCGGACACCTGGACCCGCGTGGCCCAGCCCCATCTGGTGGCGGACCCCATGGCTGAGCCCCTGCAGCACAGGTGCCACCCGCCACACTGCTGGTGGTGAAGACTAGATTTGGTGGCATAAAGCACCTAGCTTCACCTGAGCTCCATTTTCTAGAATTTGCTTAAAAGGACAGAGCAAGTAGTAACATTAACAGAGCAAGGAGAAACATTAAGGCTTTCTTGGCTAAGCAGAGTTACTGTTGTGTTACTGTTTTGTTTTGTGCTTACAGGTTTTATTACTGTTTTGTGCTTACAGGTTGCACAGTTTACTGCTTTATTTTTCTCTGATTGCAACTGTTTTTGCAGGGTATATTTTCTTTTAAATTGTTGTACAGGTTGTCTTGCTGAAAGGAAGGAAAACACTCACCAGGGTGGTGGGTCAGAGCTGTTGCTTATTGTTTCTGGAGGCACAGACAGTCTTTCGGGAGATGTTCTGAGGCTGCGATGCTGCCCTATTTGCAGGCACCTCTGATCTGAGGGAGGAGGTTGCCCGCTCCAGGTCGACCTGGTGAGGATTCAGGAAACCTCCTCCCCCACCCAGGGACCACCAGGGCCACTGCCGCTGCCTCAGAGGTTGCCAAGAAAGAGGAGAGGTGGACCACAGTGGGCTCAGGGAGAGTGAGGGTGGTGGATCAGAGGTACATCCCTCCAATTGTACCTCTCCACAATTTATATACCATTCTGGCGGAGCGTGGTTCCTCTATGGAGACACCAGCAGTGGAGACGAAGGAGGATGCTGGGAACCTCCACAAAGGAGACCCACAGGAGGGTGGCATGAGACTCCACAGGGGGGACGGAAGCAAATCCTGGTGAGGGACTCAATCCTTGAGGGGAGAAATTAGGTGAGGGAGGGGAGGGAGGAGGGTAGGTGCCTGCCCAGCGCCATGGCTGGGATGGACAGGATGCAAATCCTCAAGATCGGGGAGCAGCGGCATGGGAGGGAGCTGGATGTCATTGTCCACCTAGGGACAAATGACCTAGCTGGAATGGGATCAGAGCAGTGCAGGAAGAGTTTGTAGAGCTGGGGAGGGCTTTAGACAAGTAGCTTGTACAGTAACCTTCTCAGAGGTGCTGCCTGTCTATGGCATGGGTTTTGGCTTCATTGGGGACTGGGGATCCACCTGAGGATGCAGGCCTATACTGGCACAATGGTCTGCATCTGTCCAGGAGGGGAACCAGTATCCTAGGTGATAGGTTTGATTGCTTCATTGGCAAGCATTTAAACTAGCCAAGGGGGAGGCACTAAGGTAGAGCAGGCGATAGGGAACAGGACAGGAGAAAATGGAGAAAAAGGCAAAGACAGTAAGGACAGGGATGGGGCTAAAAGGGGTAAGACTATCAAACAATGGAGGGAGATGAATACCAACGTACGTAGTCTGAGTAACAAGCTCCCTGAACTAGTGGCCTTGATGGAAGAGGGACACCGGGATATCGTGGCAGTCACAGAAACATGGTACACAGAGAACCATGACTGGGATGTCAACATACCAGGATACACAATCTACAAGAGGGACAAGGAGGGTAAAAGAGGAGAAGGAGTAGCTTTCTGTGTAAGGG
This sequence comes from Neoceratodus forsteri, assembly GCA_016271365.2. Taxonomy (NCBI): domain Eukaryota; kingdom Metazoa; phylum Chordata; order Ceratodontiformes; family Ceratodontidae; genus Neoceratodus; species Neoceratodus forsteri. The sequence goes on from CM028137.1 coordinate 361,946,824, forward strand.
AAGGGAAGGGATCAAAGCAATTGAACTTAAGGGTAAATAGGGAGGAGAGAAGGCACTGTGGGTCACCCTGGAGACAGGAAATGGCACCACAATCTGTACAAGGGTTGTATACAGACCCCCATGTTGGGGAGGAAATAGACAAGGAAATGATAGAAGGCATCCTCAGAATGGCAGAAAAAGGGAAGATATTGTTAATGGGGATCTGAATATGCCAGATGTAAACTAGAGCACCTTTGCTGCAGCCACATCCAAGAGCAGGGTAATTCTTGATGCCCTACAGGGGCATGCCTCAGACAGCTAGTGTGGGAACCCACTGGGAGGAGCAATCTTAGACCTGGTACTCTCAAATGGAAATGGAGAGAGGATCTCAGATTTTGAAGTGGGTAGCGATCTGGGAAAAGCTACCACCAAACAGTGTGGTTCACGTTATAAACACAGCCATAGAGTCAAGTCACACAAAGGTGAGGGTACTGGACTTTAGGAGGGCAGACGTTGGCAAATGGAGAGTGCCTCAGAAAAGCACTCAGCAAACGGGCAAGGAGGGTGGAGGAACAATGGGAAAATCAAAGCTGCCGCCACAGAGGCAAAAGCGCTAGTGAAGCAAATAAACAAAACAAAGCAAAGGAAAAAACATTATGGTTCTAAAAAGAGGTGGTGGGGAAGGTTAGGGAGAAAAAGACAGCATTCAGGAAGTATAAGGAAACACAGAAGGAGCAGGACAGAGAACTGTACCAGTTAAAGCAGAAGGAAGAGGGGAAGGCAGTCAGAATAGCAAAGGCCCAAACTGAGGAAAAGATAGCCAACTCAGTTAAGAATGGGGATAAAACCTTTTACAGGTACATTAGGGAGTGAAGAAAAATCAGGGGAGGGATAGTGAGGCTTAATAAAAGGGTGGGGGGCAGAGGGAACAGTGACAAAGCAGAGATACTGAACGAATACTCTGCTCAATATTCACAAAAGAAGGGAGGCACCTAAACCAAATAATAGAAGCACACTGGATAGGGGTCAATACCAGTCAATTCACAGTCCTGAAAGAACTCCTAAAACTGAAGGTGGACAAATGAATGTGGCCTGACGGGATTCAATTCAGAATTCTAAAATAACTAAGGAGAATTAGTGACACCACTGACTACCCTTTAACAAATCATGGGAGGATGGGGTGGTACCTGAGGACTGGAGGATGGCGGATGTGATTCCTTTCACAAAAGTGGATCAAGGCAGAGGTAGGAAACCACAGACCTGTTAGTTTGACCTCAGTGGTAGGGAAAATGATGGAATCATGTCTGAAAGAATTATTGAGCACCTAGAGGCTGAAGGGCACAGAACCCAAGACAGCTTGGATTCATATGAACATACAAAGAAGCCAGCAGAGGAAGGCCATTTGGTCTATCTAGTCTACTTGTATTGCAGGGTACACAGCTTGAGCTACTGTCCTCCCCACACTTCCCATCCTCCCTACCCATGATCCTTATCTTCCCCATGCCTATCCCAGCTCTCTTAAAGCTGCCCACTGTCTTCAACGAGCTCACCTCTTCTGGCAGCACATTTCAAGTGGCCACCACCCTCTCTGTGAAGAAGTGCTTCCTGACCTCCTCCCAAACCTCCCACCCTCCAGTTTAAGACTGTGCCCCTCATGTTATGGTTGCCACTTAGCTTAAAGAGACTCTCCTTATCCATCTTATTTATCCCTTCATGTACTTGAAGGTTCCAATCGTGTCCCTCTCTTTCTCTCTCTCTCTCTCTTCTTCTGTCTCCCGAGGAGTACATGTTCAATGCCCTCAGCTCTCCTCATTGCCTTACCCTGCTGACCTCTTATCATCTTTGTAGCCCTCCCTGGACCTTCTCCAGCAGGTTAATGTCCTTTTGAGGTGTGGGCACCAATACTGAACCCTGATTCTTAAAGAGGCCTTACAGCGGAAGGTCATGTCAGGTGAATGTAATAGATTTCTTTGACTGGGTGACTAAAGTAGTAGACCAGGGAGGCTGTAGATATGGCCTACCTAGACTTTAGCAAGGCATTTGACACAGTCCCGCACAAAAGATTAATAAACAAGTTAGCCAGCCTGGGAGTGGGTCCCAGGGTAGTAACCTGGGTAAAAAATTGTCTGGACAACAGGACGCAGAGGGTAATAGTAAATGGAGTCCACTCCAAAGAAAGGGGGGTTACTAATGTGGTACCGCAGGGTTCAGTACTGGGACCGGTCCACTTTAATGTCTTTATAGGTGACATTGTGGAGGGACTAGAAGGAAAAGTATGCCTCTTTGCAGACAACACAAAGATCTGCAACAGGGTTGATACACAAGGGGGGGGTAGAATGGATGAAAAGGGACTTGGCAAGGTTGGAGGAATGGTCACAAGTATAGCAGCTTAGATTCAATTCAAAGAAATGCAAAGTAATGCAACTGGGAAACAAAACCCAAGGGAAGAGTACAGGGGGGGATTAACAACAATAAAAATGGAAAGTAACCTGGGGGTAGTCATACCAGACGACCAAAAGGTAGGCAAGCAAGCAATGTGAGAAGGCAGTAAGGAGGGCTGGGGGATACTGGGATTCACAGGGAGAGGCATCACCAGTAGAAAACAGGAAGTTGTTATCCCTTTGTACAGACAATTGGTGAGGCCCCCATCTGGAGTACTGCATGCAGTTCTGGAGACCCCATCTCCACAAGGACATAGACAGGATGAAGGCAGTCCAGAGACAGGCAATTAAAATGGTGTAGTGTCTGTACCAAAAGCCATATGAAGAAGGAGAGAGAGAGAAAATAAAAGAGCGTAATATGTATACTCTCGAGGAAAGGAGGGAGAGGGTGGACATGATAGAAACTTTCATGTACCTCAAGGGAATCAACAAAGTCCAAGAGGGTAGCATCTTTCAGAAAAAGAGGTGTGCAAGAACAAGGGGACACAATTTGAAGATGGGGGGGAGTGACTCGGGCAAAGTGAGAAGTATTTTTTCACCGAGAGGGTGGTGGATGCATGGAACGGCCTTCCTGAGGAGGTCATAGGGTCAAAACCATTGGAGGAATTTAAGAATGCATGGGACAGACATAAGACAATTCTAGTGGGAGGTAGGAGGAAGTAGGCTGTTGGTAAAACTAGGATCTGCAGCTTATCCGATAGGTAGGAAAATGGGCAGACTGGGTGGGCCAAGCGGTCCTTAATTGCTGTCAAAGTCTATGTTTCTATGCCGCACCTCCCCTCCAACACATGGCAGTTGCTGGGGCATCACAAGGGATGGGCGTGAGGGGCTAGAGTCTGGAGGCCAAGAGCATTAGCCCCTGCCAAATATCCCCCATGTCCTGAAACTGACCCCTGGCATCTGCGAATGTCCATACTATGGCAGGAGGGGTAGGGGCTCAAGCCCTGTAGCAGTCCAGCAGCACGATCGGTGGCCCTGGCACCCATGCAGCAAGCCCCCCCCCCACACATGTATATGCCACCCCATCACTTCGGAGAATGAGCTCCCTCGCCCCCACATATGGCTGCCCAGAGGCGCATGACTGCCCCCCCCTCCATGCACTGCTGCCCCATCCTGGTGCCTCATGGCCCCCCTCCTGGCATTCATCAAGGGCCCCTTCAATCACACATGTGCCCCGTCCCAAACACCTTGACTCCCAGCCCCATCCCCTGACCCTCAATGGTAGTTGTGGCACCACTACCCACGGCACAGCCTCCTCTGAACACTTCCTTGGCCACCGGCCAGCCATATGCTGCTGGGAACATGCCCCAGTAAATAGGCTGCACATTCCCAGCATCGCTTGGATGGCCGGTGGCTGAGGAGTGTGCTAAGGGCTGGCCGCTGGCTGTCCAGCCACGGCACCGACTATGCAGGTACGGGTGGGGCTGTCGGTGTTATGGGGGTGGTGGGAACCACAGACTACCATTGAGAGTAGGGGTAGGACTGCAGTCGGGGCCCCACGGAGTTGGCCAGGCAGTACCACCGCAAGAGGCTTGCCAGCATATGGACAGTGGCAGGGGGTGTCCTTTGCACCACAGCCCCTGGTGCATGTGGCCACTATCCATTATGTCAGGGGCACCTCTACATGAGGTGACCGCTACAGGTCGGGGGAAGTGTGTGGCAATGTACGTAGCTGGGGCAGTAGAACCCTGGGGAATACTGCATTCCTGGGGACAGTTCCCCCTCTTGTGGGGGGGTTGCAGTGACGGGGGTGCCACGGGTGTGTGCTGGGGTGGATGGGCAAGCTCGGGGAACGGGTGCAGGGGTACCGTGATTGATGGACCGGGTGAGTGGATCTGTGCACCTGCCGTATCCCGAAGATAGTTATGCCCCCCTATGGATGGCACTACATGCCATTGTGCATGGCGTGTAGTGCTGGAATGCCCCCTGCCTGCCCCCAGTGCATTTCTGTCTGCGCGGCCAGGGATCGGGTGTGTAGGGGCTGCATGCCCTGTTTTGTGCATCCCACGCGAGGGGCGCAGTGGGTGTGGAGTGGCTACATGCCATGGCTGCGTGGCGCATAGCCACTCTGCACATTAGTGCATAATGCCCAATATTTGTGATGATCAGTTTAAAAAAAAACAGAGCCTTACTAGTTCTAAGATTTAGAATGAAAAAATCCCATCATAAAAAATTGATTCTAGGGGTTGGAATGCAAATTAGTAATTAGCATGCAATTAACATATTATTAATATGCAGATGAATCATTAACATGTAGTTCCTATGCAGTTTAAGGGACTGTCAAACACTCCTCCCAGCCTGACATTGCTGCAGTACACAAAACTCCATTTTACCTTCCACAGAATGCACAGATGTAGTTGGTGATTTTGTTTCTGCTTTTTTCCTTAATAAAATTGCAAAATGACTGTCTGGAAAGGCTGCTAACTGACCACTGGGTAGCACATCATGCTTCTGCACTGGCAACCCAGGTTTGGATGAAAACTGGCTGTGTCAGGTGCTGCTGCTGCTCAGCAGTGCACCAAGCTGGGAGAAATGGCACAATGGTTCCCCATATCACGGCACCCCAGGTGGTGAGCCGGGTAGATTGCCTCTTCTGTAGTGGCATGGCATGTGTGCAAGGCATGATAGGGCATCACTCATCATTTGATAGATGGGAGGTTCTGGAGACAAGGGTGTAAACCCAAGAAACACCTATCTCTTCCTGCCACTGGTACTCTCTGGCCCCACATTATTTGGATCCCCACTGGCATGGGGTGGGGGGCCGATGATGGGACCGGGAGGTCACCCATACAAGGGCCTGATGAAAGGCGGAGCTGGAGGTCTGGGGAGCAAAAAGCTCAAGAAGAAAATTACTGTCCGCCATATTAGCATTGCCACATAAAAACCTGTTTACAGTTCATGATCTACCCCATAGCATCTGTCCTGAAACTTGGGAACAGCCTCTACACAGTTCAGCCACTTATGGCACACCGTGGGAGATGTATTATGAGTGACTGAATGATTTGGGGCATTCCTAAGGTTTAGAAAGTGTCAGTGACAGTCATTCAGTAGGTAGCATCTTCACCTCTGGGGTGGGGGCTAGAACATTGGATGGTTGTAGGATCTATCCCCACACCAGGTACTTGGGGTAATATCCATGACTGACACTATAGTGTAGTACTAGGTGGGTGCTGTACTGGTGAAGTGCCATCCTTCAGATGAGATGTTAGATTGAGGTCCTTCTGCCCATCTCTGGTCACTGTCCAGGTGCAAGTAAAATATCCAGAGGCACTTACTGAAGAGCCCATGACATTTAGCTAAGAAGAGTGGGCATTTTATTAAAATAAATAATCAACTCAATTTAAATTTTTTTTTACTTGCAGTTTATGCCCCCGGCTTATGCACTCCACTCCCTTGGGAGTTTTCACGGCCTCTAGTCCCCACCCTCTTACCTGGAGCCTAGAGCAGTCCATCCTCATATAGCTGTGGCCCATACACCCGATTCCTGAGTTTCATTGGGATGCCATAATCTGGAACAAGTAGGGCATGGAGGATTGGGGCTCATGCCGCCATCTACCGGAGTGCCATTAGCCATTTTTCTGGTTTTCTGTGCACATCACATGCACCGTGACATCAAGACACTGAGCGCAGACGTCCATCATGCGGATTCCCTCCCAAGTGGCTGGGCTTGCTGTCACTCAGGCTCTGCCTGGGGTCAGTCAGGCACCGAGCCTGGTTCCCCCTCACCCCAGAGAAGGCGAGCGGTCCCTGGGACACTCAAGCCTCTTTCCCCAGCTGGCCCTCCAGCTCCCCGGGCTCGTTCTCAAATCCAGGTTGCTGGCATCATGAGCAGTAGAGCTACCGCTGTGCTGGCAGGACAATATTCAATTTACAGTACAAGACAGATACATTCACAGTATTTCAAGCAATAATTACATTAGTTCACAAATATCAATAAACAGGATAAAGCAAACCTCCACCAGAAGAAAATACTGTTAAACCCCTGGCTCCAGACACCTAGTGTAACCAATAAATCCTTTTTCAGTAAGTTCTTTTTGTGATTGGATTTTTATTGAGTATTTGAAAGTATAAAACATAGAAACAACAAATGATTTCAAAGTGGATAGAAATAAAAATAGCGGCCGCTGGCTGTAAAACTCTAAATACCATAAGTAAAGATATATAGCATGGCTGACAAGGTTGTCAACATTTATCTCCCGGGTCATGCCTGAAAATAGACAATGTTGTTGTTTAGTGCACTTACCCAGTCAACAAAAACTAAATAAATATGCCAACTTTAACAGTAAACATTACGTACAGTAATCATAGCACAACATTTGAGTCTATCTCTAATTTGTGAAGAGCCCATTTCTCCATATTTAGTCAAACACGGATAAATGGTTCAAATAATAATATGAACATTTTTCAAGATGATAGACTATTAAGGAAACCCATTGTGTTAGTGTTGGAGGTCGTACCTTTAGCCAGTGCTTAGTAACAGCATTCTTGGCCCCTCTGAGTAGTATCAATAGTAATTGTAACTGTCATCCCCTAAGACCCATATCTGATGGTGGAATGCCCAGTAAAACCAGCCTGGGAGACAAAAGGCTGGGAATGTCAAACCCTGGTTCCAGTATATGGGCGATAGTTTCCAAGTAAGTGGCCAGGGCTGGGTAAGACCAAAATATATGGGTGTGGTCTGCCCTTGTCTCTCCACAGTCTCACCAACATTTACTTGGGGGCTCTCCCATGTAAGTCATGAGCTTAGCAGGTGTTCTAAAGAACCCTTTCTTCAGTAAGTTCTGAACATACGTGTTGGTAACACAGCATATTCTCTTTCTCTGATACTACATAATTCAAGTTGAGCCATAGTTAACAATCCCTGTAATGTTTCCTTTTTTCGTAATACATACTGGCATCATACCTGCAATATGCACCACTTAAGACATGCAAAACTAAGTAATAGGGTGCTTTGTGGCCACCTTGACCAAGCACAGTCGACTTCCCCATGCACAAGACTCCTATAGTTAATTATCTGAAAGTCAGGTCCCTTCAAGGCAGCTGCCAAAAATGGCTAAAAGGGGAGTATTACTGATAAGTTGTCTAGTGTCTCTGTCTCATTATTACATGCCAACCTCGTACATCCCCCTTCCTCTGTACCTTTATGGTTAGCATTCATTCCCCTTTACATTCAGTTTTCCATGTGCACAAAGCCATATGCTGTCCCACATTTTCTTTAGTAACCTACGGTCCGTTAACTGTGCAATAATGAGAGACTCCATCTTGTGGTTAGAAAAAACAGGAGACTGTAAATAATAATTATTCAGAATTCTCTTATACAGTTGTCTTCCTGTATTTCCTCTTATAGTACTGACAGAGAGCTTCCATTTTTTTAAAGCAATTCTGCACATATGGTAGATTAGGAAAACCTAGACCCTTCACATTCTTAAGTTTTTGTTGTTCTCAAACAGCTAAATATGGTTCACAAACACACTTAAACAATTGTAATCCTGTACACAAACATGTAGAAAATAATGGGCTAATATTATAACTAGAAAATAAACAATGAAGGCCAGCCTGTCAGCACAGCGGTGGCATTACCATATGCGAAGCCATGACCTGAGTTCAGGTGTGAGCTTGGGCTACTGGGGGCCAGCTGGGAGGACTGAACATCCCACAGGACACTCTCCTCCTTTGGAGAGGGAGAGTTGCCATCCCTGCTTCTATACTGCCACCTGGGTGACCACAGGTGGTAGTGCAGTTAGGGACGTCAGGGGAGGGAAGGATGTCAGCCAGGATCTGGGTACGACAGTGTGCCTATGGCATGCATGCACCAATTGACTCCTAATGTGAACTGACGTCCTTGGAGCCAAGAGAAAACAAGGAAAATGGCCCCTGCACTCGACGATGAAAAATCGCCTGGTAATACCGGATGATTAAGGACCCCTCTTGCACTCGAGGATAATTATGGCAGTTTTGCTGTAGATGCAGGCTGTTGCTCCGCCCACCGCCACATTGAGGTTGCCAGTACACGCCACCTGGTGTCACATACCAAAAAGTAGATCGACAGTAGTAGAACAGAAACTAAAATAATTTTGTGGTACAAAAATAAATCAATAATGCTGGAGAAAAATAAAACAAAAACACAGGTAGTACAAATGCATAACGGGGATGTGAAATACAGAAAAGTAAAACAAAAAACACAGTGCTGTGGTATAAAGTTGAAACGGTCACAATAACGCAGTACTGTGCAAGTCTTTGTATTTTAAACAAAGGCACAATGTGTAGCCAGAAGTCAGTTGTGGACCGCTGAACTCGGAGCTCTGAATGAATTTACAGCGAATGATTCCTTGTTGTGGAGCTTTGTGCAATGGAACGGTGCAATTGTACTGAATGTAATGCTTTTCAAGCGTTTTGAACAATATAAACACACCAACAACTTTTTGGCAGCTGGTGCAATTATAAATATTTTGCTATTTCCTAGAGTGTGCAATAAATAAGACTTCAGTCGTACTGACAACAGTTCTTTCTTGTTTACAGATTTTGCAATGATGCATTTTGTACTTTTTATTATACTGTGCAATAAATAGACTTTTGCTAGCATGTCGTGGTTGGGCGTGTCATTGTATGCTAGTTTTCTATGAGGAGGTGTGTACATGACGTTAGAAAGCATCATTACTGTAATGCTGTGATTTTTTGGTTTCACATGAGGGTCCTTAATCATCCGGTATCGCTGATCGCCCAGCAAGTGCAATGGATCCTCCTGCTCAGGCCTGACTCCGGGTCTCCCAATGCAGGCAAGTCAGCTCGAGGGTAAACCCCTCCACCTTGTCCCCACCTTGGGGAATAACCAAGGCTCCATGGGAGGACAGGATGTGCTGGCACAAGTAAGGGAATGAAGCTGGCTTGCAATGGCAGAGTCTGGAAGGAGCTCAAGCGCAGGGTGGAAAGGAGTATTGAATAGAAAGTGGCAAAAATACACAAAAACCACTACTGGGTTAACTATACTACCCCTTAACTTCTCTATAGGTATAATCTCTTCAGATGGGGTTTAATCAACTGCTCCAGAGCAGCCCGAAAAGCAAACTGTGCAATGTAGTTTCCATCTAAGGGCAGTATAAAAAGCCTGGTGTCAGAAACGTTTTAATCATGTCAGTTCTTTTGAGTTTTGACATAGGCCACTGGCCCCACCTAGCCACCTTAGCCTCTGCTAATTTTATTCCTTTATCCCAATTAAAGCTGGCCATGACCATATTTCTGCAGCATAGCCCCAGGATCTTGACATGTTCTTCTGTGAGTTGTATCTCTCCCATTGCGGCAATGCCATCCGAATTATGTGACCCTAGCGGCATACCTGTACTCTTCTGAACATTCACCCTGGATACAGATATTTTTCCAACGTTCAAGAAGAGAAGGGGAGATCCCCCGTGCCATGGCCAACATCCCCTTGTCAATAAAACAGGTCCATGCAACCCACCTCCCAAAATAAACTAAAGTATTGCAGTAAGAGGAGACAGGACTATATCAAAACAAGTTTTGGATACTATTAAACGAATAGCCTATTTTTCAATTTTATGAAGAAAATGAAGACATAAAAAAAACAACTAACTGCACACAATCATAAAATATCATTGTTTTCCAGCTTGAATGAAACGAGACACAAATGGCTGGCTGTATCCTTTTAGGAATTTGTTTGGGCCCTAATAAGAACTGGTTTTGAACAGCACCAGAAGAGAGTGACTTGTCTACACAACATCCACCTTGGTGCAGTTTCTCTGCGTTCACAGTCTTTGTGTACATGTCCTTTACAGGCATTGCAGTGGATCCTCATAAGCAGGCCCACACCTCTGTTACCATTTCTGAATTCTGAATCATTGACATGTATTATGTGTTTTGCAAATGTTTCAAAAGACTTCATTTTGAAAGCACCAGAGCCAGTGGCATGTGCACTGCCTAGCATGTGATGGGACCCTGCCCTCCTTGGAGCAGCCTACCATGTATATAGCAGAAGGCATTCTGCAGTTTATCTGGGGAAGCCTATGCAATGGTCTAACTAGTTTCTATGCTATATACTGTTGTCCAATGTTACTTTTCAAAGGACATCTTAGCACAGTGGGCTGGATTGTCAAAGCCCCTGCGACTGCTGCAAACCCCTGGTGCGCTGATCACACAGTGCACTAGGCTTGCGGCTGTTTCCCAGTCAGCGATCGGGATTTTTACTCCAGTGTACCAAATGCTGGCCCCCGGTCTAACTTGCAGCATTCAGCAGACCATTTTTATGGGGATTGTGCCAAATATTTGGCACAAGATGACGTAAAGTGAGGAAAGTGTCGCAGATGCATCAGAAAATATAAAATCGGGTGCAGCTGCGGCAAAGGTGCTTGGCTCAACTGTGCCACAAAATGGCTCTGATGCAGGGCTTGACATAAACCCTGCATCACCGTTTGAAAATTTGGCCCATTATTTAGGGGGGATCACTGATTTAAAAATCAGAAATCGTGGAGAGGTACAGCTGGGGGTGCCACTTTACAATATAGTACCCCTTACCTGCGATTCAGTCATTTTATACATTTTCATCAGATCTGAATATTTTAAACAAACCTCCTCAATCTTTAAAAGTTGGCACCACGATCCATCCATAAGATGGCACCAAGGTAGGATGTGATGACGTCACTGACGTGAGACTGCTAGTAGAGACACACAGCAGCTTTATGTACCGGTCCGTTTCTGCTCCTAATGTCTAACTTCCAAAGCCCACCAACATGCTAATCAGCACCTAACACATGCATCAGGGTCTGTTGTACATTGTACAATGGTACCCCAGCTCTACCTCTCCATGATTTCTGATTTTAAATTCCGTAGTGACCCCAAAAATAATGTGTTTAGGCATCCCTTAATATTTTTAATTTAAATTTTTTTTAATTTTATTTGTTTCATCAGGAAGCAAATTTAGGCAGTTTATGCTGCTTTACAACCATATCTGACAAAGAAATGTAACCACTTGGGGGGAGGGGTACCAAATGACCCAGTGGAAGCACTATGCACATCTGTGCGAAAAGGTGACCTGGTTTCGGAAGCAAACTCGGGATGTTGGGATGGGCAGTCAGAGGGCGGGGGTAGCACTGCTACATGGTAGCGCTCCCTTCTATGGGAGGGAGGTGTCCTGGTTCTGGTACCATAGCGACCCCTGCAATGAGCCACGGGAGTATGTCTCCCCTGCAGGAAGTCCCTGCATGACCCCTACGTGTGAATGCACATCCTGTGCCAAGATGCCAGGGGAGGGAGAGGAAAAGGTGACCCCCCCCCCAAAAAATATATGCACCTGTCATCATTAATGATGACACTGGTGCCCTTGCGCTTCACCTTATGTGGATCTTCACCTGCCCAGTGGAGGGGGGGCAAGTGGTGGATGGGGCTGGGAGTTGTGGACAAATGTCTGAAGCAAGCACATGGCAGCAACCAGAGGCCAAAAATTTGTATAAAAAATGTAACTATCGGGACACTGCACATATTTCCTGTCTTGTGTGTTCTTCGGGAAGGCATGTCCCTGGTCTTATTCCTATTTGAATTCTAGCATTTATATTTCAGCTATAGTAGAAATCTAAAGATAAAGAGGTTACCTGCATGCCTCTCTTTGCTAGGTAAGATGAAGGAAGGAGCTGCCATCCCACTCAGCATTCATAATGTTTAGTTGCACAAATGTAGTTACATTAGAAACTCATTCACTGCTGATCTTTTGCTGGGGTCCCATGGATATTTTTCACAGGTGTCCTATAGGAATGGAGACCCATAGGAACCTGTATCCTGAGGCCCATTGGGAGTTATTTCACTGAGGCCCTTTGGAACCTTTTCATCAGGGCCCAGTGGGAAACATTTATGATATGACCTCTTTAGAATCTTTTCTCTAGGGTCCCATGAGAACCTGTTTAGTGTGGTCCCATGGGAACCTTTTTATGGAGGCCCAGTGGTAACCTTTTCATTGCAGATCTATGAACTATTTCACTTGAGCCCCATGATAACCCTTTCACTGGGACACTGCAAGAACCTTTCCAATAGAATGTGTTCACTTCCTGTAACTGAGTCAAATGAAGAATGCCAAAAGTACTAAACATTTATGCTTTCGCACCTAAATGCCCTGTAATGTGTACTGAAAATCAAAGCTCTTTATGGAGAGCATTCAAACAACAGCCACATGCTCTCATATGGGGGTTGGGGGTATTTCACTATAAAGCCCCTGCCAAGTGTGAGAAACTGAATCTGAACCAATATCAGGACCCCAAATTGCAAACCAAGTTCAAACCACAGACCATATGTACACCAACACTCTTAATTCTGACTTGAACTTCAAGGCTGTCTGTTAGAAGCCCAAGTAATGTCCTGCCATGCCCCCTTGGGGACACTGTGTGAATATTAACCCTCTGGTCGTCATTTTTGTGTCAGTCTTCACAAGTTCTGTTCTGCAGTTCCTAGGCATGCTACCATGCCAGCTTGTTCCAGGATTAGTTGGGGTTTGTGTCTATAACTGGCTGCAAACTGTGAAGACCAAGTCCGTTGTCTCGTGGATGTGATATTTCCCTTTCAGAATCACACCATTCTAAAAGCAGTGCACCTATTTTGGTTTGTTTGTTTGTTTCTGCTTCAACCTGGTCCTCCCATCATCTGTCTCCAATCTCCTGTTCCAGTGCACCAGGATGAGATCATGCCACGCTGAACCAGGGCACCTGAGCAATCAGCATCTGCTCCATCTCCATTCTCACTAAGAAAGAAAAAAGGACAGTAACATCAACCCTCACTGCTTAAACATCTGCATACTAGAAAGTCATTAGCACAGGGCTTGCCCATCTGTGCACCACTACTGTTACTGCTAGCAACACCGGGGGAGGAGGATTGAGCATCCCAGAGGACATTGCCCTTGGGGAGAGGGAGAGTTAGAAACATACCAAACTTCCCTAAGGAGCAAGGAAGGTAAGGCAGGCAAAGGCCCAAACCGAGGAAACACTAGCACAAATAGTAAAAGAAGGTAACAAGACTTTCTATAGATACATTAGTGAAAGGAGAAAGTCCAGAGTGGGTATTGCTAAGATCAGAGGGATTAAGGGTATGTGTGAGGAGGAGGAGCATGTAAAAGCATCTATCCTAAATAGATACTTCTGCTCAGTATTTATTGAGGAGAAGGTAGGGCAGGGCCCACAGCTCAGCACCATAGACACGGGGGGGGGTGTGCACTAGTCCCTTCACAAAAGAAAGGGTCCTACGAGAGCTTGATAAGCTCAGGTGGACAAGGCAATGGGACCAGATGGCATACATCCCAGGGTACTAAAGGAGCTAAGGTTGGAACTAGCAGAGCTATTATCAGAACTGTTTAATGAGTCTCTGAGCACAGGAGAGGTCTCAGAAGACTGGAGAAGGGCTCAGGTGATCCCGCCCACAAGAGTGGTAGGAGGAGGAGGCAGGGAACTACAGACCAGTCAGTCTTACCTTAGTAGTGGGCAAGATTATGGAGGCACTCCTTAAGGAAAGGATAATACAACACCTGGAATCCATAGAAGCACAGGATCCAAGACAGCATGGGTTTACAACAGGAAGGTCCTGTCAAACTAATCTCATAGATTTCTTTGACTGGGTACCCAGAGTGGTGGAGCAAGAGGGAGCAATTCATGTCATCTACCTTGACTTCAGCAAAGCTTTCGATACTGTTCCACACAGAAGATTGATTAATAAGCTGGGTAGGCTCGGGGTGGGTCAGAAGTTGGTCAAATGGGTGGCAAACTGGTTGATGGGCAGAAAACAGGGAGTGGTGGTAAATGGTATACAGTCAGAAAAGATGCAAGTCACAAGAGGGGTACCTCAGGGATCAGTCCTGGGGTCAGTCCTCTTCAATATCTTCATCAGTGACATTGCGGATGGACTGGAGGGTAAGGTTTGTCTGTTTGCAGATGACACCTAGATCTGCAACAGAGTAGATGATCCAGATGGGGTGGGAAGAATGAGAAGAGATCTGGATAAACTGGCAAAATGGTCAGAAGAGTGGCAACTGGGGTTTAACGCAAAGAAGTGCAAGATCATGCACATAGGGAAGAGAAACCCTGAAGCCACCTATAGGTTGGGAGGGGAGTTGCTGGCAGTCACAAGGGAAGAAAGAGACTTGGGCAGGATCATCATCACAGATGACCTGAAATCATACAAGCAGGCCACTAAAGCAGTAGGTAAGGCTAGGGGGATGTTGGAGTGTATTAGTAGGGGTATCACAAGTCGTAAGAGGGAGGTAATAAGCCCTCTTTACAAGACACTGGTTAGGCCCCATCTGAAGTACTGCGTGCAGTATTGGAGGCCACACCTTCACAAGGACATTAACCAAATTGAGGCAGTCCAGAGAAGGGCAACCAAAATGGTGCAGGGACTGCATCAGAAAACATATGAGGACAGATTAACGGAGCTCATATGTATACCCTAGAGCAAAGGCGGAGAGGTGATATGATCAAACATTCAAACACCTTAAGGGCATAAAACAAGGTGAAAAAATCTAACATTGTTTCAATATAAGAAAAATAGCAGGACAGGAGGACACAGCATGAGACTAGAGGGAGGCCGATTAAGGGGTAATGTGAGGAAGTTCTTTTTCACAGAAAGGGTGGTGGATGCATGGAACGGCCTACCTCAGGAAGTTGTGGATATGAATACAGTGCAGAACTTCAAATAGGCATGGGATAGGCAAAGGGGAGCAATACTTATAAGTATGAATAGGTAGGCCATTGACAGAGCAAAGGCCGATAGCACATTCATATGGTAGAAAAAGAAATAGGCAGACTGGATGGGCCTTGCTGTCCTTATCGACCGTCAACTTCTATGTTTCTGTGTTTGTTCTTGCACATCTCTTTTTCTGAAAGATGCTACCTCTTGGACTTTGTTGAGTCCCTTGAAGTACTTGAAAGTTTCTATCTTTCTCCCCTTCTCTCGAGGGTCTACATATTAGCTCCTTCAGTCTTTTCTTCATATGTTCGAGGTTGCCAGCTTCACAGTACTACCACCACATGCATGACCACAGGTGGCAGCACATGTAGCAATTGGTGTTCAGTGAGGTGATGCCAGTGAGGTTTGATAGGCTGGCACACACTTGTGCACGTGCACCGCTAGCTCCAGATGGTCAGCATCCCAGAAGGGGGTAGAGAAAATTAAGGGAAAAAACACCCATGGCTGAATAACACTGACCTCACCCCCATTCCTGCACTTCTGACTTTTTAAATAAATACAGGACCACTTTCCCTTGGCAAAACTGAAAGTAATCAGCAAAATGTTTGGGATGTAGAAATATAGTGGTCATGCAGAAAACTGTAATGAAATAAAACAAGAGACTACTGTGAAAATAAGTAAATTCATTATATTTCAATTGCCAAACCTTTGACCACCTCTCTAGCCTTTGCATGTCTCTTTAACCTCCCTAACCTCCTTCTCGCTGTCTACCATGCCACACAGCTTAGTGTAATCTGTGAGGAGAAACATCTTGCCCTAGATTCCATCTTAAATGTTGGTGAGAAACATATTGAAAAGGACCCCACCCAGGACCCATTTTTGTGGCACCGGCACCGCACTGGCTGCCTCCCTTTGATGGCCGTCCAGAAGGGCAACTAAAATGGTGCAGGGTCTGCATCAGAAACCCTATGAAGAGAGGCTAAGGAACCTCAATATGTACTCCCTGGAAGAGAGATGGGAGAGGGAGACATGATAGTGACCTTTAAATGCCTCACAGGAGTAAATAAGGTCCTGAAGGGGAGTATTTTTCAGAAAAAAAGATGTTCAAGAATAAGGGGGCATGCAGTGAAGCTGGAGGGGGGGTAGATTTAGGAGAGATATGAGGAAACACTTCTTCAGACAAAGAGTGGTGGATGCCTGGAACAGTATTCCAATGGAGGTGGTGGGGGTGAAAACAATGGTGGCATTCAAGAATGCATGGGACAGGCATAAGGGACTCTTAGTGTAAAGGAAGGGGGGAGAAATAACCAGAGATAAAGTAGGATCTGCAGTTGAGCCGGCCCAGTGATGTGGAGGGCTGAGGCATCATGCCTTACCTCCTGCCACTCCGGTGACCCATGTTTGCAGTGTGAGCAGGTTGCTGGGGGTCGGCCAGGGAGGGAAAGGACTGAGCATTTGCCTGACCCCTGGCGGTGGCTGGGGGTCAGCATGCCATGTCCCAGATGTTGGGGCATAGGCTCTCTGTCTTCCCTTGTGAATACAGAATAGAAGTGGTTGTTAAGAATGGCTGCTTTGGGCCAGCCCGGTGGTGCTGAGGGTAGAGGCACTGGACGCCACACTTCGCGCCAAGCCGGTGACCCAGGTTCGGGAATGAGTCTGGATTGGTGGTGGGGAGGCCAGTGATGGATTGGGCCAAGCCATGCCTACCAAAAGGCTGCCCCAGGTGGAGGCCCAGGTGCAGTGCAGTCAGGAGTGACTAGAGTTGAAGGTGCCGGGGTTGTTGTGCACTGCGTTTCCACCCATGTGCAAGCAACTGCAGCAAAGGTGGAGAGAAAAATGCATAAAAACATGGAGCTGACAGGCTTCATGATATCTCCAGCGCTGCACTGGCCCCCAGAGTCTAGATGTTGGTCTCGGGAGGGGGTCACACCTTCACTCTCAGCCCTGCCACAGAGGGCAAGCCGTGGTGGATTGCTGGGAGTGGTTGGGTGTAAGATTGAGTCCCTCCAAGGAGGGGCGGAGCTGCCAGCTCTATCGTGTACCCTTGTTGCCAAAGTAGGTGAGCGATGGCAACAGGGTCGAAAAGCTTGACTGAAAAAAAAAAAGAACAGCTGCTTTCTGCCTGTCCTCCTCAGTTACCTCCCTCTGTTAGCCTAACAGTTCCTCCTCCCTTCCTTTTTTTTCCCCTTAATATATTTAAATAACTGTTTCCCCTCCTCCCTTTGCCCCCTCTGCAACATGCAGATCTATGTTTGTATTGCCACCTGAACCAGTACCGGTACCAGAAGCAGACATGGTACCAGAACCAATGCCTGTGCTAGGGTTCATGTGCCAAACAAAGTCCAAATCTAATGCATTTTGGTGTGGTTCAGTCTTTATTAGGCTAGTCACTAACTAAATAAAAGCATGTTCAATTGTCATAGACAGGATTCACACAAATGCACAGGATATATTGTCATTTATCTAGTAGAAGCAATAAGCAGAATAATTATTTTATATCCCTAAAAGCAGTAATAAAAAATAATAATTTCATGTGTCTGGCTGTCTCTTCTTGGATCTGAGGGTGCCAGAAAAAAACGTCCTTAAGTAAGTGACACACATACACATTACACATAGTCTTAGAACAACTGCAGCAATGATTGCCAGTCCTGCACATAGAAAAACTGCCACGATTGCTTGCGCCACTCATTAGGTTACCCAAGGTCAAACAGCACTTGTGTAGATAAATCATTTACAGTATCTGACAGCTCACCATTGTATATTTCATTTATGCAATAGGGATGCTTTCTGTCAGTGCAGGGACATTTGATTTTGATTGTTTATTTATTTATTTTTTTAAATGATAATTTCTGGGCCTTTTTGTTAACTTTCCTAGTGTATGTATGCCTAGTGTAGAGGTTGCTATTAAATGATACACCACTCATTTTGTAGAAAACTTTGTGCTGAACAAATGACATGCTCACAGTACAATGCTACCTTTTTTGCTTTAAAGCTATTTGCTTTAGTTTGTCAAAAAGTGGATAAAAAAATTGAATTTTCTGCTGTTTTTTGCTAATTATAAAAATATTAAAAGGTATCTATAAATGAAACACCACTCATTTTGTAGATATGTTTTTCCTGAACAACTTCCGTGCTCACAGTTGGATAAATTTTATTTATTCAATGGCTGTGAAGATAAAGGGATTTATTCAATGGGTTTTGAGCCCATTCCTGTTGCATAAATATGGGATATGACATGGGTTGACTTAAGATATCATTTTATCTTCATTAGAGGGTTTTGGTCTGTTGGTATCTCGCTGAGTGGCCACAGTGAGAGATAGCAACAGACCAATTTCGTCAAATAAGATAAAATTGATATCTTAAGTCAGACCATGTCATATTTGATTTATACAACAGGTATTTTGGTGGTTTTGTGATAGAAACGGTAAAAAGCTATAAAAGGGGAACAGTAATATACAGTAAACTACATAGCCTATCAAAAAAAATGACATCTCACATTTTATTTATTAACTGAAAGGGTTTTACCAGGAAAGGCCTACTGAGTCAAAAATAGTTAATTTTCAGTGATGCCCTGGGGTAAAATAAAGGAAGTGCTTCACTGAGCATGCTCAGAAATTTATCTTCACACATGAGAATAAATTTCTGAGCATGCTCAGTGGAGCCAGAATGAGTGAGATTAATTTCTGAGCATGCTCAGTGACCAGCTTCATTTATCTTGCTCATGTTGTCCAAAATAACATGTTTATCTTGGTAAATTTATTTTCAAACCTGATGTGTATATATACTGTATATATACATACAGTGGCATCCCCATGATGAAATCCACTTTTAAAGCACTCTGCAGTATTGCAGCAGACCTACTGAATAAAGCAATGTAATTTCAATGGCAATTGGTCCCTTTGTCGTATGACTGTGGCATTCCGTCATCCTGGCAGTGTCAGATTTTCCTGAATGACAAAAGGGACTAATTGCCATTGAAATTACATTCCTTTATTCAGTAGGTCTGTTGCAGTATTCTGCAGAGTGCTGCCAAATGCTGCAGAATTAGGTTTCATCCTGGGGGATGCCAATATATGTGGATATGTTTAAATATCTGGGCCTGACCGTTGACTGTTCCCTCTTGTATACCAAACACGTTGACAATATCGCTAAAACTGTGAACTCCCGTATAGGGCTACTATACAAGCATAAACATTGCCTAACGGCTGAAGCATTGAACCTCACTATCCAGAGCTCTGTTATCTCAACTATTGACTATGGGCTTGTTATCTATGGATCCACTACTGATACTGCACTCCAGCGCATAGCTGTAGCCCTTAATAAGGCATGTAGACTCCTTATTTCAGCTGCCCGCCTTTCTCACACGTGTGACATTTACGAGCAGGCTAACTGGCTCCAGCTATCCAGCAGGCTAAAGTACCAAATCTGCATCCTAGCTAAGAAGACATCACTGGGCCTTATGCCCCCTGGAGTCCAATCAATATTGACCCCGCAGCGTGTCCACCGCCTAACTAGAAGATCAGACAGTCTAACCTTTTCAATACCTCGCTGTCAGACCTCTCAAGCTCAGCATTCTTACCTTGTCAGAGCCTCCACCTGGTTCAACTTGCTACCTACAGAAATCTCCAACATTGCCACGATTGGTGCTTTTAAGTGTAAACTGCGTCAACACCTTGTGGCTAGTGCCTTCTGTGACTGCTTCTTATAATTACATCCAGGCATACTACCCTCCAGCATCCCTCCTCACTGCCTCAGCTCCTCCTCCTCCTCTCCTACCCCCCATTACTGGGTATAGGATGAATCTGTCTCCTTTCCTTTTTCATCCCCCCCCTTTCCTCCTCCCTTGCTGTTTCCCATCTACCACATATCCAGCGCTATGCCCTCTCCATTTTTCCCCTCCTCTCTCTCTCTCTGTCTCCCATACCACCCCCTCACCACCACTCTTCTTTCTCTTTTCCCACTAACCGACTCCTAACAAAGCTTCACTGAGCTGCCTATGACTTGTACTGTATAATTAACTCGCAACAAAATTCCTTGACAATGCCTTTGGCTGCTATTATTGTAGCCTTATTTGTCTTTTTTTTTTGTAAGTTCCATTGCAATGATAATGTTATGTTTTGTACCTTAGTGTCCTTATTGCCTTGACGTGGAACCTTTGTAAAAGAGCCCTCGGTTCAAAGGTGTCATCCGAAATACAAATAAATAAATAAAAATATATATATATATATATATATATAGCCTTACTGACCTGTAGTCTTTGGCTATTCAGTTTTACATGAGGGACTGTCAAAATATTAGAAGCAACCGGCCTGTCAGCACAGCAGTTGGATTTCCGCTTGCGACGCCGGTGACCCGGGTGCAGGAGTGGACTTAGTTTGCTGAAGGGCCGGCTAGGGGAGAATGGCTTGAGTGTCCCACGCCAGCTCGCTTTCTCCGGGGGGAGTGTGAGGGCCAATGCCCACAACTTGCCTGACCCCGAGCAGAGGCATGGGGTACAGCAAGCCCTGTTTGTAGGGAAGGGCAGCCAAAGAAGCACAGTGGACGTCGGCACGTAGTGCCATGATGTCAGGGGCACACACTGTATGTTGGGGAGAAAATGAGAAAACTTCTGCTGGCTCCGGGAAGACGGACTGCCTGGAGTGTGCCTCTGATGTGCCTCCACTCACCCAGCCACCTCTGGACCAAAGAGATGAAGTAGTACGGGGTGTCTGGTGCCCCACCTTGTCCCTGCTTGGGGGAGAAGCCGCAGCTCCATGGGGCCCAGGAGGTCTGGGTAGAATGGGAGGCAGGAGGATGACTCCTTGACAGACCTGAAGGCTCCGGGTCAGCAGGACTTAGGGAGAGATAAATAGCAATTTCAAAAAAAAGAGATTACAAGCAAAGAGCTGATCTCAATTTCTTACCCCTTTCTCTGTGACCCATCAGCAATGTCCAGCCAAGACCTGCTAAGACTAACTCACATGGCAGCCATGTTCCAAGAGCCTGCCCCTAGCGTGTCCACCTGCTTGCAAAAGGACTAGGATATTTAGTTTCAGGTTTTATTTTTCAGACAGGAGTTGTGCAAAGGGGGAGAGGGGGAGCATGGAATTTACAACTAGTGGCTATGCCGAGAAATTGTCTCATAATTTCTAGTAAATAAGTGGAAAGAAAAACATGGTTATTTTAGCATCTTGCAGGTAATCTTCTCATCTTGTGGTTAGAATAGTCTTTGATTAGGAATAGTTTGCATTTACATATAATAGAATAGATGGTCTTATATGATTTGAAAAAAGTACCACGTCCTATTATGTAATTTCCCAGTTAGGTGACCTTTAGCTAACACAAGAGGAGCTATAAGCTGTCTGTTTTTATGCGTGTATCAGAAATGCAGAGTATTGAGCCTTGGCACTTTTTAGTTGGTTCTGGCTGGAATGCTTCAGCCTGGCTGAGATTTACCCAGACTCAAGTTCTTTCTGGCTAGTTTTTCCTTGCATACGCATGGCTAGTCCAGGGCCTTGTGAAGACTTACCTGGCAACATCTGCCTTTGCTTCTCTGATTGCCCTCTTGGTTTCCCTTGTTCTCATATGGTACTCTCCCCCTTCGTCCTTGCCTTGATTGTCCTTGTACCTGGTGAAGGCCTTCTCTACAGCTCTCACTGCTTCCCTGACCTTTCCAGAGAACTATATTGGTCTCTTGTACTGGTTTCTTGTAAATTACCATTCTCATGCAAGACTTTGTTGCCATGAGAATGCCCTCCTTGATCCCCCCCCCTTCTCTCCTCCACATCCCTAATGCTGTCTACTCTGACTAACTTGTCCCGGACAAACTCCCTCATCCAGATGAAGTCTGCCTATCTGAAATCTAGGACTTCAGCCCTTGATAAGGCTTACTTGTCCCAAGGGCCAGGTCGAACCATAGAGAGTTATGGTCGCTGGACCCTACTGGCTCCCCTGCCCTTACTCCTCTTACCACTTCTGAGTTGCTGAGCACCACACTGAGAATGGCAGCCTGCCTAGTGGGTTCCTTAACTAGCTGCACCAGCAGGCAGTCCTGCAATGTATCCAGTAGGGCCTGCTATCTGGAGCTCCTGGCCGCTGGAATGACACAATCAATATCTGGTAGGTTTAGAGCTCCCATCATAGAAACTGACAGTAGATAAGGACCACTAGGCCCATCCAGTCTGCCTGTAAACCCTACCTTTATTAGCGGCCGCTGACTCTACTTGGTCATTGACTTTAGCCTCTTTTTCCCACCTCCAGGGTTCCCTTATGCCTCGCCCATGCATGTTTAAAGTCCCCCACTCTGCTTGCTCCCACCACCTCTTGTGGCAGGCTATTCCATGCATCCACCACCCTTTCCATGAAAAAAAGTCCTAACATTTTCCCTTATCTTGCCCCCTCCAATCTTCTATCATGCCACCTCATTCTTGTACTTCTCCTATATTGAAAGATGTCACTCTCTTGCACTTTGTTTATGCCTTTAAGATACTTGAAGGTTTCTATCATGTCTCCTCACTCCCTCCTTTCCTTCAGTGAATACATATTAAGGTATTTTAATTTCTCCACATCTTTTTTTTTAATTTTTCATTTTTTGTAGTCCACCCCCGAAGGGAGCTCAGCCCCACCTGCGCACCGCCTCCCCCATGCCCAGGCTTGTCCCTGGATGGGGCCGCCAGGCAGGTGCCCCTCCCCATGGTCCATGGAATTGTGCCCTGGCTTACCTCCCAGGGTGGGGCCATGGGAGCGAGACCCCCCCGGTGGACACTTCTGGCAGCGGGGTGGTGGTGGAACAGGGCATCATGCTGGGGGGCCAGAATTTTTGTGAGTGCAGCGGCAGTACCTTGGGGGCAGGGATGCAATGATGACCCGATCCTCCCGCCCCTCAGGTGATAGTGCTAGCACAATGGATCCCCAGCCTCTGCCAGAGGTCCATGTGTGCTGGACACTCTACCCCTCCCATTCCGGAGAAGGAGAACATTCTCTAGGACACTCAGACTTTCTCCCCTGGCGGTTCTCCGATGTCCTGAGTGCATTTCTGAACCTGGGTAAATGGAGCATGCAGACCTACACCCTGCTTCTGCTCTGGTGGGCCGGGTTTAACATAGAAACATAGAATTGACGGCAGATAAGGACCGCTTGGCCCACCCAGTCTGCCCATTTCTCACCTAGTGGATAATCTGCAGATCCTAGTAACCAGCAGCCTACTTCTTCTTACCCCACCCCTAGAATTGCCTTATGACTGTCCCATGCATGCTTGAATTCCACCACTGTTTTTGACTCCACAACCTCCTCCGAAGGCTGCTCCATGCATTCACAACCCTCTTGTAGAAAAAATACCTTTAAATTACCTCTGAGCCACACCCCTCTATCTTCAAATTGTGCCCCTTGTTCTTGCACACCTCTTTCTTTGAAAGATGCTACCCTCTTGGACTTTGTTGATTCCCTTGAGGTACTTGAAAGTTTCTATCATGTCCCCCTTTCCTCCTTTCCTCGAGGCATATTAAGCTCCTTAAGTTTCTCTTCATATGTCTTCCGTGCAGACCCCCACCATTTTAGTTGCTCCTCTGACAGCTTCCATCCTGTCTATGTCTTTATGGAGATTGGGTTTCCAGAACTGCACGCAGTACTCCAGATGGGGTCTCACCAGCTGTCTGTACAGAGGGATAACTTCCTGTTTTCTACTGGTGATGCCTCTCCTGTGCATCCCAGTATTCCCCAGCCCTCCTTGCTGCCCTCTCACATTGCTTGCCCACCTTAGGTCATCTGATATGACTACCCCAGGTCCCTTTCCATTTTTGTTGTTGTTAGTATCTCACCCCATTGTGTACTCTTTCCTGGGTTTTGTTTCCCAGGTGCATTACCTGCACTTTAGCATTGAGTCTAAGCTGCCATACATTTGACCATTCCTCTAACCTTGCCAAGTCCCTTCTCATCCTTTCCACCCCACCTTGTGCATAAACTCTGTTGCAGATCTTTGTGTCATCTGCAAAGAGACATACTTTTCCTTACAGTCCCTCTGCAATGTCTCTTATAAAGACATTGAAGAGGACCGGTCCTAATACTGAACCCTGCGGTACCCCACTAGTAATCCCCCTTTCTTCAAAGTGGACTCCATGTACTATTACTCTCTGTGTCCTGTTCTCCAGCCAATTCTTTACCCAGGCTGTCATCTTGGGACCCACTCCCAGGCTGGCTAACTTGTATGTTAATCTTTGTGTGGACTGTGTCAAATGCCTTGCTAAAGTCTAGGTAGGCCATGTCCACAGCCCCTCCCTGATCTACTACTTTGGTCACCCAGTCAAAGAAATCTATCAGATTGTCTGGCATGACCTTCCTGCTGTGAATCCATGCTGCCTTGGGTCCTGTGCCTCTGGCCTCTAGATACTCGACAATTCTTTCCTTCAGAAGTGATTCCATCATTTTCCTACCACTGAGGTTAAACTAACAGGTCTGTAGTTTCCTGCTTCTGCCTTGCTCCCACTTTTGTGAAGGGAATCACATCTGCCCTCCTCCAGTCCTCAGGTACCACCCCATCCTCCCATGATTTGTTAAAGAGGTAGTCAGTGGTGTCACTAGTTTTCCTTAGTTCTTTTAGAATTCTGGGATGAATCCCATCAGGCCCCATTGCTTTGTCCACCTTCAGTTTTAAGAGTTCTTTCAGAACCCTCTTCTATAAATGGGCTGGTATCAACTTCTGTATCCAGAGTGTTTCTACTGTTTGTTTTAGGTACCTCCCTCTTTCTTTGTAAATACTGAGCAAAATATTTGTTTAGTATCTCTGCCTTTTACAGTCACCCTCTGCCCACCCTTCCTCCCCTTATTAAGCCTCACTATCCCTCCCTTGGTCTTCCTTCGCTCCTGATGTACCTATAAAAGGTTTTATCCCCTTCTTAACTGAGTTGGCTATCTTTCCTCGGTTTGGGCCTTTGCTGTTCTGACTGCCTTCCCAGCTCTCCTTTTGCTTTAACTGATACAGTTCTCTGTCCTGCTTCTTCTGTGATTCCTTGTACTTCCTGAATGCTTTTTCTCTTGAACCTTCACTGCCACTTCCTTTGAGAACCATAGTGGTTTCTTACATCGTTTCGTTTTGTTTATTTGCTTCACACAAAGGCTTGTTACCTCTGTGATGGCAGTTTTTATTATTCCCCATTGTTCTTCCACACTTCCTTCCTGCCCATTTGCTAGTGCATTCCTTAGGCACTCACCCATTTTGGCAAAGTCAGCCCTCCTAAAGTCCAGTACTTTTGCCTTTGTATGGCTTGACTCTATTGCTGCGTTATTAGAACCATACTGTTCCATGGTCGCTAGTTCTCAGATGGCTACCCAATTCTACATCTGTGATCCTCTTCATCTCCATTTGAGAGAACCAGGTCTAAGATTGCTCCTCTCGAGGTGGGCTCTAATACTAGTTGTCTAAGGCATGCCCCTGTAGGGCATCTAGAATAACCCCACTCTTCGAAGTGGCTGCTGCAAATGCACTCCAGTTAACATCTGGCATATTCAGATCACCCATCAGCAATATCTCCCCTTTTTCTACCATTCTAAGTGTACTTTCTATCATTTCCTTGTCCATTTCCTCCCCCTGAGAAGGGGGTCTGTATACAACCCCTGTGCGGATTGTGGTACCATTGTCGGCTCCAATTTTACCCACAGTGCTTTTTCTCCTCCCTGTTTTCCCTTTGTTCTGTTGCTTTGATTCCTTCCCTATGTAAAGAGCTACTCCTCCTCCTCCTCTTTACCCTCCCTGTCCCTCCTGTAGATAGTGTATCCTGGTATGTTTACGTCCCAGTCATGGTTTTGTGTACCATGTTTCTGTGACGTCACAATATCCAGATGTTCCTCCTCCATCAAGGCCACTAATTCAGGAAGCTTGTTACTCAGACTATGGGCATTGGTACTCATTGCTCTCCATTTTTTTATGGCTTTACCTTCTTTTGCAGCATCCCCCACTGACCTTTCTACCTCTGTCTTTTTCTCATTTAGTACCCTGTCTTGTAGGGAGAAACTGGGATTTTCCTGCAGCTTATCAGTGCCTCCCCCCTTGACTAGTTTAAAAGCTTGCCAATGAAGCTTTTAAACCAATTGCTCAAAAGACTTGTTCCCTTGCTGGACAGATGCAGACCATCCTGCCAGTATAGGCTGGTGTCCCTCCAGGTGGAACCCCAGTCCCCAATGAAGCCAAACCCCTGTGCTCCACACCATTTTTTCAACCATTCATTAAACTGCATGGTGCAAAGTACCCTCGCCTCACTCATGCCATTGACAGGCAGCACCTCAGGGAAGGATACTGTGTGTGCTACTTGTCTTAGGCCCCTCCCCAATTCTACAAAGTCCTTCTGCACTACTCTAATCTCATGATGAGCCAAGTCATTTGTCCCTAGGTGGACAATGACGTCCAGCTCAGACTCCCGTGCAGATGTTCTCGTGATCCTGAGGATGCGCTTCCTGTCCCTCCAAGCCATGGCACCAGGCAGGCACCTTACTTCAGTTTTCCCTGCTCCCCCCAGTTCTATCCCCCTAATAACTGAGTCCCCCACCAGGAGCTGCTTCCTTTCCTTGTGGTGTCCTCTGCCTCCTTCCTGTGGGCCTCCCTTGTGACAGCTGTCCTCAGCCTCCTTAGTCTCCTCTGGGTGATCCATAGGGGAGCTATGCTCCCCCAGAATGGTATATGGATTGTGGAGTGGAACTGACTGGGTGTGCCTCTGTTCCACCATCCTCACCCTCCCTGAGCCCACTGTGGTCCAACTGCTGTGCTTTCTTCGCAACCTCTGAGGTAGTAGTGGTAGCTCTGGTGCTCCCTGGATGGGGGAGATTCCCTTCCTACCGTCCAGTGTGGCCTGGGGGAAGGTTCCCTTACTACTGTCCAGTGTGGCCCGAAGATGGGCAACTTCCTCCCTCAGGGCAGAGAGTTGTCTGCAAATAGAGCAGCATCTCAGCCTCCAGAAAGACTCCCAGAAGACTGCTGCCCCACAGCCATTATTTCACATATGTTTTCTGATGCAAGCCCTGTACCATCTTAATCACCCTTCTCTGAACTGCCTCCACCCTGTCTATGTCCTTCCGAAGATGTGGCCTCCAGAACTGTACACAGTACTCCAGATGAGGCCTCACCAGTGTTTTATATAGAGATATCACAACCTCCCTCCCTCCTTCTGCTAGTGATACCCCTACCTATGCACCCCAACATGCCACTGGCCCTCCCTATAGCCTTTGTACTCTGCTTGGCCACCTTTAGGTGATCTGAAATGATAACCCCAGATCCCTTTCTTCCCTGGTGACTGTCAGCAACTCCCCATTCCAATAGCTCTCTCTCCAGGGTTTCTGCTTCCCAAGTGCATGATTTTGCACTTCTTTGTATTGAACCTCAGTTGCCACACCTCAGACCGTTTTTCAAACTTTCCTAGGTTCCTCCTCATTTTTCCACCCCATCTGGTGTGTCCACCCTGTTGTAGATCTTGATGTCATCTGCAAACAGGCAAACCTTCCCCTCTAGCCTTTCCGCAATATCACTGATGAAGACATTAAAAAGGACTGGCCCCAGAACAGATCCTTGAGGTACCCCTCTGGTCAACCCCCTTTCCCCAGATTGGATCCCATTTACCACCACCCTCTGCTTCCTATCCATTAATCAGTTTCTAACCCAGTTTATCACCTTGAGGCCCATGCCCAGACTACCCATCTTGTTAACCAACCTTTTATGTGAGACGGTGTCCAAGGCCTTGCTGAAATCGAGATAGGCGACGTCCACTGGCCCCTCCCACCCGATTCACCTCCTTCATTACCCAGTCAAAATATCTATCAGATTTGTTTGACATGACCTTCCAGCTGCAAATCCATGCTGCCTCAGATCCTATGCCCTATTGGATTCCACGTGTCCCACTATCCTTTCCTTAAGCAGTGCCTCCATAATCTTACCCACTACTGAAGTGAGGCTGACCAGCCTGTAGTTTCCTGCCTCCTCCCTGCTAACATTTTTGTGAAGAGGGATTACATGTGCCCTCCTCCAGTCCTCTGGAACCACTCCTGTGTTGAGTGACTCACTGAACATGACTGCCAGTGGCACCGCTAGCTCCATTCTTAATTCCTTTAATATCCTGGGATGTATGCCATCTGGTCCCTTTGCCCTGTCCACCTTCAGTTTCGTGAGCTCCTTCAGGACTCTCTCTTCTGTAAATGGACTGGTGTTCACCTCCCTTCCCCTTTGTATCTGTTGCCCAGCTGTGGTCCCTGTCCCTCCCCTTCTTCAGTGAATACTGAACAGAAGTATTTATTCAGTATTTCTGCCTTTTCCAGGTCTACCTACACACCTTCCCTTCATCCCCTTTGAGCCTTAAAATCCCACCCTTGGACTTTTCTTTCACCTCCCTCTGACACCCCCTTTCTAGTTCTGCTCTTAGCCCTTATCTCCTCTTCCCCTGTTCCTGAGGTCTCTAGCTCCCCTATAAACAGGTTACTCACCTGTAACAGTAGTTCTAGGAGTAGTACATGTTGTTCATCCACATGTTCTGGCAGTGTCCTTTCCTTTAAGATGAGCTGGAAGGTCTTCAAGCTAGCTCTTCCCACTGACCCGAGTGGTATCTCCTCTAGCACCGCCCAGTTCTTGCCTGCTGGAGTACCTGTGCGCCACTGCCAGGGAAGGCGGTGGGTCGGTGGATGAACAATATACCACTCCTAGAACTACTGTTACAGATGAGTAACCTGCTTTTCTAGGAATGTGGATATGTTGTTCAGTCCACACATTCTGGCAGACTCCTAGCAGTTCTCTGGGAGGAGGGAGGCAAGGTGCACACTCCCACTAGGGAACAGGGAATGGAGAACTGGGGCCCCAAAACCAACATCCTGGCACTGATGAGGTAATAGGCGTGGAGGTGTACGTCAGCCTCCGAGAAGCATCCCTGCAGACAACCTGGGTAGGGATGTCTCTGGAAGCAGCCACCAAGGCAGTGGTATGATGGATTTTTGAGCCCTTAGCCCTCCCCACCATCCAAAGCAGAGATTAGTGCAGGATTGGATTGTCCTCCAACAATCACCACCAGGCTGCGTGTCTGCCAGGTGCGGCTTCAGTGTAGATGAAAACCAGCTGGTGAACCTTTCCCTCGAACTCTGGCCTTGTGCACATAAAGCAACAAGCGCTCACCACAGGTCCAAGGGAGCCTGTGCACGGCCTCTGAAGGTGAGACGGGTGAAGAACACCAGAAAATCATCCACCTGGAACAGGTGGAGATTTGACACAACCTCCGGGAGGGACTTCGGGTTGGGGCGCAGGACGACCAAGTCCTCGTGGAAGACCAGAGAAGGAGACTCCTTAGGGAACATCTGGAGTTCGCTAGTCCTTCTGGTTGGCATAATAGTCACCTAGAAGGTGGTATTCCACGACAGATGTGACATCTCACACCTGTGCAGTCATTCAAATGGTGTGCCAAAAGACGTACCAACCAGAAGTAGGTTCCGGAAAGGAGGAAGATACTCGCCAAAGAGGAGACATGGTCAAGGTCCTACCAGGCACCTGACCACCTAAACTTGACCCATCGGTTGTTAACTGGCCCATGCCTGGAAAACAGGGATGGCTGCAGAGACTCCCAAGGAGTCATTGACCAAGGGTTCCTCAATGAAAGGTCCCAAAGAAGTGATAATGTTACACTAGCAAACCAAGGTGCAGCCCCTTGGCTCCAAAAACAAAAGGAGAATCCTCCTATTTGAAGGCAGAACATTATCGGGTCAACACCTTCTGAGATGAAACAACAAGGATGAGCCCATCTTCTGAGAGACTCAAAGCCTGGGCCTGAGCTGCACAGGAACCAGGCCATTAGGTGTAGGGATCGAAGGTACCAGAGTACCTTCCCCCAAGAAGGAGAGCAGGACCGGATGTAGAAGGATACACCACAGAAGCCCGCCGCTGAGACTGAAGAGATTGGGGCACCAAAACCGGCCTTGCCAGAGCGGGACTGCAAGGTCACTAGTGTCCAATCCCTCCAGACCTCGAACAACACTAGGTCGAAGGAAGGGAGACATCAAGGAGGCCCGGAGTCCAAAGCCTCAACAAGGCTTCCCCCTCCTCAGCTACCCTGCTGGGGGTGGGTGGGCAAAGTGCAGCCTCAGCTGGAAGTCATCCCGGGGCGGACAGGAACACTTAAGACTCGCCCTGAGGAAGGATGGGATCTGCACTGCCTCAGTAAAATGGCGCCCCTGTGTAGCTACAGCCACCTGGCTGAAGGCATCTGCAGGCCGGCTAGAGGTACCAACCTCAGGAATGGCACTAGGGCCTGCTGCCAGACTGCATACGAGGGTCCAGGCATGAAGGGTATCCCTGCTCCACCGAAGGAAGAGCAACCTGCCATATAACAGGTTGCACAGAAGTGTGGAGTGGCCCAACCCGAGCTGTGCCATTTGACCCCTGAGAAACAGAGCAAGGCAGACAGCATTAGTTGATTCATGAAACACTTCATCTGGTGAAGAAACATTGGGGCTTCACGGGGAACCGGGAGCCTAAGGGCTCCGAGTTCCCACAGGAGGGGCACCTGCTGGTGGATAGCCGACTGTCTCTGCAGGTCAATCAGAAGACACCCTGCAGGTTGTGCAGAAGAAGCACCAAAGGACAAATCCTGACTCTGCTGGGTCACCGATCACCTGGTCAAGGTGAACCTGACCTGGGAACTACTGGCTGGCTAGCCCCTACAGCCAAGGCACAAGGGCCAGCGAGCCCCCAAGAGGCCAGACTGGTGCGAGCATATGCAAGAATATCAGTTCCAAGAATGCCTAGGCCCACATGAGGCCCAGAGGGAGGTGGGATTGAAGGGCCAGCACTCTGGACCACTCCACCCCCTTGTCTGGGGGGGACCCGCGAAGAGACAGATGTCCCGGTGAGATACAGTTTAATGCCCTAGTACCATCAGTGGGGGAACCCCACTGAGAGAGAGCCTGAAGAAGACTCAGGGTGTTGGGGATGAACCAAACGGTCATGGAACCGAAAATGGACAGCCCCTGCCCGAAGGCAAGGGGTTGTCAGAAAGACGGATGGGGAGACACGAAATGTGACCTGAAATCCAGGGAGCTGGACCATTTGGAACAAAATGGTCCCTCTAGAACAGGATGGTGGGCTCCCATCTGTCTAGGAACCAGAAGCATCTTGACCTGAACCCTGGAAGCTGCAATGGTACTGGGACTAGAGCCCTCGTGCCCTGGAGCAGGAGCTGGACAAAAAGATCCCAAAGAGTCGACTGAGCACCAACAGGCAGCGGTTCTCCCCATGGGAAGGAGGGTACAGGGCTCAGGATGGGAGGATGGAGGACACCCCTCATTTTCCCATCACTGGCAGACTTGGAGGCAGGGAGGACCTGGACAAGGAACCACTGGAACCCTGACTCCTTGGCATCCGGGCAGCTAAGGACAAAGAAGAGGTCCTATGGCACCATGCCTGGTGCAGTCCGACCTGGGGCCAGGCAGGCCTGCCGCCAGAGCTGGAAAGGTCCATAAAGGCCTGGTTGTGGAGGACTTGAAGCTCCCAGAGTGCAAGTGAGCAGACATCACCGAGTTTAGGGTGGAATTGAACCTCTTCACTCTAGTGAGATGCCCATCCACCTCGGGGCCAAACAGGTCAGTCTCCAAGAAGGGCAAGTCCACCAGTTTGCACTGCTTATCAGCAGGGAGGTGGGAGATACGCAGCCAAACCCTGCAGTGCATAGCGACCGCTGTGGCCATGGACCTGGTGCATTAATCACCAGTGTCCAGGGCTGTTTTAAGTTGCTGCTTCACTACGGCAAGGCCTTGATCATGGACTCGCAAAACAGTAGTGCACAAGTCCACTGGGAGGTGAGGGAGCACCTTGTCCAAAGACCCCAAAAGGGCATGTGAAAAACAGGCCATTAGGAGGGCCGAGCTAGCCAGCCTAAGGCCAATCGATGTGGCGGCATGCACCTTCTTGGCTGAGGTGTCCTAGTCCTTGGACTCTTTGTTGGGGAGATGATCCAGTCCCCCGCCCAACCTGGGCACAGAAAAACAGAGTTGGCCACCAGCCCTGCAGCTGAGGGATGAGTGGTGAACCCTGAAAAGGACCCAGAAGGGACCGTATATTTGTGGGCCATCTGGGCCGAAGGTTGAGGGCAAGAGGTTGGGTGACATCAGAGGTCCAGACCCGGAATGAGAAAGGCATCCTGAGCCGGAAAGGTGACAGTCGGGGTGTTGGCCTGGTCCACGATCTCGGTCAAGGGGAACCTCTCTCTTGTCTGAATGGGCTCCAACCAGAGACCAGTAAACTCTAAGATCAAACTAAGAAGGTCCTGGAAAGAAGAGGGACCTTGCATCCCAGTGTCCCCGGCCAACTCTGCGTCCACCGGGTGGGAGTGCAGGTAGGAGTCTCTAGATTCCGAGGAATCAGAAATGGAAGCCTCCCATCTATGGCACTGCTCACCCACTGAGGGTTATCAGGGGAGAGGAGACTTGATGCTGAGAGGTAAGCCCCACGTGACAGAGCGTCCCTAAGACACTAGCCTTTGGTGAGTGAAGCATCCCACTGATTCAGCTGAGAAGCCAAAGTGAGCTGTGCTGGTGTCAACTGTCCAGCTCCTGCCAGGCGGAGACCCGAGTGACTCCATTGGCAATGGCCCCAAGGATACTGTGTTGACCACTAGAGGGGGCAGAACCTGGGTAAGGAACTGTTGCCACAAGAGTCCCTCAGAGTACCAACGCTGCATGTGTCAGTGCTGCTCTTCAGCCACAAAAGCTGAGAAGGCAGAGGAATAAGAGTGGCAGTGCCACCGGCCCGAGCCCTGAGGGCACCTGTGCCAAAAATGGTGCAGGCCGCCTTGGGTTGGGCCATCAGAGGAGGACCTAGACTGGCACCTAGGGAACCAGCAATGGCAAACAGAGAGGGATGGCAACCACCGACCCAGTCCCAGGTCTGGGAACTCTGGAGAGTAGGGCAGTGGGACAGTGTCCTACCCCAACCCAAGAGAGAGAACCAGAGTTCTCAAAGAGGAAGAATCAACCTCCTGCAAGGATGGGATCGGCTCTGTTAGCTCGAGAATTACCTCGGCTGAAGAGTTGAAGGGGTCCTCAGTCCACCGGCCCAACAGGGAAACTGTGGAGCCGGTGGTCAGGCTCAAAGTTCCAGGCAAAGCCTGGGACTGCGAAAAGGCCCAGGAGTCAGAGGCCCAAAAGTGCTGCTGACTCCGTGAATGAAAAAGAGACCCCCAAGAAGTCTTGTGCACTTTGGTGCAACCCGGGGTGGACGAGCACTGAGGACTCTCCCCAAAGGGGAACGGATGGCACAGGTCCCGGGGCAAGCCCTAAGAAGGCGCACTTTGATGAAGCAATGCACCACTAGAGGACCAGGCTGTATCCTGCTCCTGGGAAACCAACTGATCTACAGATCCTACGACTGAAACCGCAACCCAACCTGGGCAGTCGGGAGACCCGCTGGTTTGGGTGGCAACATAAGATGGAACAATGGGCTTCCAGAGTCACCAGCAAAAAGCACAACAAGAGGCGAGGCCTGAAGTCAGGGATTGTGGCCCAGGCAATAAATGCATGAGTGTGAGTCTGAGTTACATGGAGTTGCCTGTATCTGCGAAACCGAAACCTAGGATGAACTTTACATCATTCATTTGAGCAAACGATAAAATACAAAGACTGAAATGTTGGAAGAGATTCTAGGGCCTCAGAAATGCAAAGCGTTATGAAGGAACCTATTCTTCCAAGTGAAAAGGAAGAACTGGTGGCGAAGTGGTGCTAGGGAGATACCACCTGGTGGGTGGGAGGAGCTAGCTTGAAGACCTTCTGGCTCAACTTAAAGGGAAAGGACACTGTTAGATAGTGTGACTAGAACAACATATCCACATCCCTAAAACCATAGTTTCTTGCATGAGAATGCCGTGAGCTGAACCCACAGCAATCCTGTTGAGGGAAGGGTGAGATAGCTGGGAGCGGGGTGGCCAATGGGGTAGGATAGGGAAGGGAAAAAAAGCCAGTAGCACAAATAATTGCAGATAGAAATGTGATTCCATTTTTGAAAATAAGTTACTTTTTATTTCTGGAGTATTTTTATTTTCCCTTTTACCCATTATCTGTGTGACAGATTAGGTTAGGTATTACATGAATAGCACCACTCTCTCTGGAGGCCGACAGACCTAGTTCTGTTCCAGCATTTACACCTCATAAACACTGTGACCTCACTCACTGTGACATCAGAAGGCAGCCTGACCAATCTGTTAGCTGGTGATTGGTTCTTCATGGGCAGTTATGATGCCACAGCCACTGATGTCACACTGGCTTAGAGGTATGAAAGGGAATAACGTTAGATGTATCAGCCACCATACTGAGTACTGCTCCACACATCACACCTACTACTGTCAGGTGGAAAATCTTCTAATGAGCAAAAGAGGAAAGAAAAAGTACTTCAGACAGAAAAAGTAATGACTATTTCAGCAATAAAGCAAGATCAGGGTTATGTTAATCACCCTCTAGGGGTGTAATGTAGCACAAGGCTTAACCGAGTGCTACACGGCCCTACAGGATCAACAACTGAACATCACTATAACCCCTGAGAGAGCCTCATTGCTAACATAGAGTTGTACCCTATGTGGATCTGATTAGACTCTGCATATATATTTACCTACGATTAACATAGGCCTAATAGATGTTTACAGCCAATCAGGAAGCTCTGTTTCACTAACCCTTTTCATAATGTAAATATATTGATTTCAGGCAGTGTGCTTGCTCTTTAGGTTCATTAGACAATTTTACATGATCTCTCCTCCAACATGCAGGGACCTCAGGGACAAAAACTGATAATATAATTTGAAGAATCTTCCACTATGCTACCCTGTGAAGATGGTGCCATGGCAGCCATCTGCTTGGTACCCTAGGGTACTACTGAAGGTTCCTATTTTCAAATTGGGGGACCATGGATTTGATCTTGCATCCCTCTGGCTCCTAATCCAAGACTCTATACACCAAGCTAAAGGAGCAGTTCCCTCCTTGTTCCCTACTCCTGTCCCTCTTATTAGGTTATGGTCTATTTTGCCTCTGGTAGTACTCAATGAGTCAGTATCCATCCCCCGACACAGACTTCATGAACAGAAGCTGGCACAAGTTTTTAATTGTGGAAGAATGTTGACACATTTGCTCTATTTGCAGTGCCTCTCCTGGTTTAAATAAATAAATAAATAAATAATGTACATTTGCTCTATTTGAGGACCTTTTCCCAAGTCCTTCAGAGCTTGCAGAACTTTTTAAGTCACTTTTTATTCTCCCTCCCACAGATCCAGTTGCACCTCTAGAATCCTTACTACTTGACTTATGCCTATTGCCTGCTTCACAGGCCCTGACCACTACACCCAACCCAGATTCCCCAGTGGCACTCCAGCCTCACACCATGTAATACCTGCCTCCCTGTGGCAGGGACAGACTGCCTGATATGCCCAGCAACTGATTTTATATCTATGGAGCTCCATCAGGGAGGCAGGTGCACTGGGCTTGTGGTGAAGGAGGACGGCAATATCATCCACCAGTCGGGCCACTTTTTAGCCTCTTAAGAATCCCACTGCTACCACTCCTAGGATGTCCATTGCCACACCATCATGGGGGGTAAGAACCGGACACTGCATGACTATCCTCCATGCCTAAGTCCTGTCACAGCCCACCACAGAAGGTACTTATTTATTTATTTAGTTTTTGTTGACTGGGTAAGTGCACTAGACAAATTCTACCTATTTTCAGGCATGACCAGGGGAGGAGGATACAGATGAATGCCAACTGACCTTAAACCAGATTAAGCTGTTGGTGGTATTTTTAATGAATGGGGGGAAATTTGGCCAGGGCACCGGGGAAATTCTCCTACTCTGCCTGCAGGGGTGCTGTCACTTCCTGTGGACAGGATGGAGGGACCCAGTTCACAGCCGGACACAGGAGGAGTAGGAAGTGATGATGTGGCAGGGGAACAGGTTGTGCTTCAAGGAGAAGGCCCAATTTCAAGGCCTACATTCTCTTCGCATGTGTGAGAGGCAGGGGAACAGGTCTCCACCCTTGCCTTAATACCTGAGGAGATGTTTGCTGGAGAAAATATTATGGAGAGAACATCGGAAAAAAAGATTGAAGAAACACAGTTGCTGGATGAAAATCACGGGCTAAAGAACTCAGGAAAGTGTTCTGAAACTGTCCTTGAGAAAGTGGGTGTGTTGGGTACAACAACGAAAGATGGACCAAGTAAGGCTCAAGATTCTGCATATTTTCTAGTGCAAATAGAAAAAGAAGAGGAATTACTGAGAGAAAGAAAACAACAGTTAATGTTAAAAGTAGCGAGGGAGAATGTTAAAGTAAAGACCTGTCAAGAACAGCTGAGATGTGATGACGTGGCAATCGAAGTACAGGCCGCTCCCTCTCTAGCTACTAAAAGTACAAAGAATGAAGCTACTGCCCTGAAAGGAATGGCCACAGAGAATCGTAAAAGACTTGGCCTAAGATGGGCAGCAAATGTCAAAGGTAAAACAAAAGGGTCTATGAAACCCAAAGATAAAACTTTGCAAAGTTCTGAAGAAAAGGGGCCCCTGCTAAATAAAGAAAGTTCTGATTGTGACAGTCCTCACTATAAAGATACTCTGGAGTCAGTGGCAGAGGAAGAGAAAGATGGGCCCCAGTGCATGTTGTAATTTTGGGCCCCCGCAGCACTCCCCCCAACCCTCCTGACAATACCCCTGGCCCAGCTACTTCTCACCATCGATTTTTTTTGTAGGCTACTTCAGGGTTCAGGCTGCAGCAGTGGTAAACATGGAGGGAGACTTGCAGGACATGAGGAGGTTAAGGTCAAGAGGTTTGATTCTGCTGCTTTGCATCTGAGTCTTACTAAGGAGCAGAGACACACATGGAATTGTCAACAGTCCTTGTCTTTGCCTGAGGTGCTGTTGATTATTCTCTGTTCCTAACTTTATGTTATGGTTCTCAGAAACTGCAATAAAAATCAGCCTTATAAGAAATTTTGCAGCCATGCTACCCTTCTGCTTCTCAACAACAATCGCAAAGTAACAGTTTCTGCCAACAAACACAAATCACAGTTACCACTACAAATTCAACATATTTTCCTAATTTTTTTGTTTAGTATTTGTTATAAATTACACCCCCAGTCCATTACCTTCTTCCCCAGGCCAGCTAAGTCAGAACCAACAACAATCAAACTAGTCTTAAGTGGACCAAAACTCTGGTACACCATCCATTATCTGATTAAAATAACTTTCAGACACATTTAAGCTGGGTCTCTCACTGACGAAAATCCTTAGAGGTGTAACTATTTTTTGTTCACACTTAGGCCATTATTGGCATGGCCACAACACCACTTCAGAATTATTAAAATCCTACCTTAAGAGGCTCAAATATGAATCAGGCAGGCACCGCCACACCACCACTCCAAGGCTGACCATCACCGACCTCGCAATCCTCAGTTTGACTGACTCACGGATGACTGCTCGAACGATCAGAGTGCATAGTTATGCAGAAGAGCAACCGAGACTTGCTGAATTACAATGGCAACCCAGTAGGCTTTGGCTGGTGTGAAGATACCCACCCCAGACAGTGCGCACCTTGAGTCAGGGGCGTATGCCTTCGTCACCGGCTGGCCCATCCCACCATTCGCCATGGGCGGCCTGAAGTGCTGACGCCTGTCACGCCTGAAGTTAGTTTCTATTGAAGACTGACCCACTGATGAGTGCTCACCTTATAAAGTGACAGTACTGCATACATTAAAAAACAAAAAAAAGACCATTCCAAGCAAACAAGAGGAACTCTGATAAATCCCTCCTGCCCTGCTTGCTGGGCCCCTCTAAGTGCGTTGGCCCCTGTGCGACTGCACCGGCTATTTCTCTGCCCCTGTCCGGAGTGGGTAACAGAAGCCCTGCAACAAGCTGGTTGGGAAAAAACTAAGGATGGGACAGGATGGGACCCCAATATACCGTTTTGCTCTAAAGATGAAACACATGAGGAAAAACTTAATGAACAGATAATAGAACCAGCATCTGAAGATTTAACGAAAGAAAATGAAAATGCTGACTGTACTAAAGAGATTGAAATATCTACATACTTTGAGGAAACCTTTATGGAGGTGGAACAAAAAACTATACAAAAGGAAAATTACCTAAATAATGAAGGGAAAATGAGAACCAAAATGCCTGGACAGGGAATACAAGAGAAAAGCTTTTCTTGGAAGAACAATTTAAGCAAGCCAAAAGAAGAAACGCAGTACATCTCAGATTCAAAGGAGCAGCTGCAGATGCTCCAGATCGAATATATACAGGGAGACATCTCTTAAAAGAGAATATAAAATTCTAACCATACAAAATATATGCTCTGATTCATGTATCAGGTAGTACTGAGTTTGATGTCAGTTTTAAACATCCGAGTGGCTTGGACAGATTTTGGAAGCTTTTCCATCAGCTAAAAAATACACCCCAGTGGAATAAATTCATTGCCATTCCGCTAACTAAGCCTGCTTTTAAAATCATAACTGTGTTGTTTAGGAATGAGGGTGTAAATGTGATTGATATCATCTTCTGGCTGAAGTAAAAATGTATAGTCCATGGGCCTCTAGAGCCCATACTCTATGATGAATGCTTATGGACCGGAGGTTGGAAATATAAAGTGATCTTAAAGCAATTAAATGGAGAATTTCAACACCTACTAAACAGTTTTTTTTTTGGAGGGAGATCAAGGGTAGTTTCTATGCTGGCCAGCCTCGGGCCTGCTACCAAGTGTAATGCTGAAGGCCACTTAAATGCGTGAACAAATAAAATGTGGATTGTGTGGAGAAATAGGCCACCGAGGAGCAGACTGTAAAAATGAAATAAAATGCAGTTTGTGCGAGGAGGAAGGGCACTTTTTTCTACATTGCCCCATGGCCTCTCATAACAGTCCAGACCCAGGTGAAACTGCAGATCAGGATGTTTACCTAGCAAAGGCCCAGAAAATGAAAGGACAGGATGATAAAGTAAGTTATGAAGCCAGGAACCAAGAAGGGCTTTCAGTTCCCCTGAATAGGCCAGAAGGTAAAACAATACAGGCTGATGAGAAAGAAACAGAAAAGGTAAAGTGGTAAACTCAGAAAGTAAACAAAAGAACAAGCATGGAAATGAATTTACAATAGTTACAAGGTCTAAGAAAAAGACTCAGGCCAGAAATTCAAGAGGCCTAACTTTAGAAAAAGATAGAGAAGGGATTGAGTTGACAAACAGATATACCATATTGCAGAAAAAGGAGTCGGGTGATCTGGAAGATGAGTCATTTTCCTCATGTATTGACATTACAGAACTGGAAGAAACAGCAGAAGATGACACTACGGATACACAAGTCTCCAAGAAAACAAAAAAAGCAAAATATGGTTAAAAGGGAAAAAAAAAGGAAAATAAATATCTTTTGGACATTTAAATGGGTTCTTTAACTTGTACTACAGTAAATGTAAATAGTATAAGGAACAGAAAGAAAAGGTTTATTACTTTTAAGGTCTTAAGTGAGATACAAAGTGAAATAATATTATTGCAAGATACAAGACTGTATACTACAGATGAAATCAAGCAGACACAAAAGGACTGGAGGTGGGGACCATCGTTGTGGTCCATTGGGGAGGATAAGTGTTCTGGAATAGGAATGGTTTTCCTTACACAAGAGGTGAATGTGATTAAAATAGTAGATTTAGTGCCAGGGAGGATTTTTATAATGGATACACATAATAAAAATACAACAGTAAGAATAATTAACATCTACAGTCCTCAAGCTAAATCAGAAAGGAAAAAAAATGTTTAACTTAGTGGAACCATATATACATATTTCAAAATTGGTTTGGGGGGATTTTAATTGTGGTTTGTCTAAGGAATATTGGGGAAGGCAAACAAGTAATTTTTTTTGTGATACTCATACACTTAATGCAATTCTTTAAAAAGGGAATTTAGTAGAAGCATATAAAATAAAAAGAAAAAAAAGCAGAGCACATCTTTTTTAAAGGTAAGATTTAAACTATGGATTGATTTTTGGATGGTACCAAAAGAAACTAAAATATTAGAAATACAGGCAATTCCTATAGAAACCTCAGATCATTTAGGAGTTAGAGTTACTATAGATCTAGAATAATACATAAAGAAGGGGGGAGGTTGTTGGAAAATGAATACTGAAAGGCTACAGGTATCAGAATGTAACAAAGACATTTTAGATCTTCTTAAAGCTAGAGAGTCAGTATTTGAACTTTATGATTCAAGTATAGAATGGTGGGAAGATAGAAAAAAAGATATAAAACAGCTAATGCTTGAAAGGTCACAACGGGAAGAAATGACAAACTGTAAAAAAATACCTGGGTTTGAGAACTACTTTATATAAACTTCTCGCACACCAAGTACAAAATAAAATAGATAATTCTAAGCAAATAGTAGAAATAAAAGAGCAAATGCAAAAATATTAATATAATAGAATAAAGTCACTAATAATGGAGCAGAAAAGTGCAACCCAAGGTACTAAATTCCAAACAAATCCTTTTGATAGTAAAGCAGATAGAGTTAAAAACAGAGTAATGTTTGGGTTAAAAGATAAACAAGGGGGTTATACAAACCAAAATTAATCAGATGAAACATATAGTACAAGAACAAGTGAAAAATAATTTTCAAAAGGATATAGGAAAAAGTATGTCAGATTATCTGAGCAAAATAAATATTCCTAAATTAGAGTCAAAAGAAGCAGACTTTTTGAATGAGGAAATAAAGATTAGTGAGATTAAAGAAGCTATACAATCTCTTACCCTGACTACAGCTCCTGGTATTGATGGAATACCAAATACTTTTTATAAAAAGTATGAAGAAGAGATATCATTTATGTTGGTAAAAGTATATAATGAAATATTTAAAAAAGGCATTATGACAGAAAGTATGAAGCAAGGGGTGACAATATTTATATATAAGACAAGGGATAGATTAGATATAAAGAATTGGAGAGCAATTAGTCTGTTAACCTCAGACTATAAGATTCCAGCTAAAATAATAAACAAAAGATTAATGTTATTCTCATATCATTTAATTTTAAGCATGCAAACATGTGCGATACCTGGAAGAGATAGGCAGAATTTGATATATTTGAAGGAAATTATTAATGAAGCCCAAGAAAATAGACTGGGTGGATACTTATTCACCCTAGATCAAGAAACAGCATTTGATGTTATAAAACATGAATATTTATGGGATGTATTAAGAGCCTATAATATACCAGATAAATTCATATTTTTAATTAAGGTTTTATATTCAGATGCACAGGTTTACGCAATGGTGAACAGTCATTTGGGCATACCGATTTTTGTAAAGAATGGTGTTAGGCAGGGCTGCCCACTAAGTCCTCTCCTATATGTGTTTGGGTTAGAGCCATTGTTAAGATACATTGAGGAACATGTACAAAT
Organism: Neoceratodus forsteri; assembly: GCA_016271365.2. Classification (NCBI taxonomy): domain Eukaryota; kingdom Metazoa; phylum Chordata; order Ceratodontiformes; family Ceratodontidae; genus Neoceratodus; species Neoceratodus forsteri. Next base: position 361,988,302 of record CM028137.1, read on the forward strand.
ACAGAATATAATATGGGAAAATAAAAAGTTAAACAAGTTGTGCATATGCAGATGATAGTGTAATATTGCTAAAAGATTTAAAATCATGAGAAGGTTTGTTAAAAACCTTTGATAAATATAGTAAGTATACAGGTATTAGGATAAATGAAGAAAAAAGTAAAATATATCCTTTAGCGAAAGTAGAACAGAATAAATAGAAATAGTGAAAGGTGAAATAAAAATCCTAGGTATTATCTTTGGGGGAGAGGAGGTAGCCCTTTAAAACTGGGAAATTAAATATCAGATTGCACAAAAGAAAGTATAAAAATTGAAAAATTGGAATATGTCTAAAGAAAAAATGATTTATTTGTTAAAACCTTTTATTTTACCTATTTTTTTTATATGTAGCTTACATATTTCCAGTTCCATGGAAATTTCAAGTAAAGATTATGAGTCTTTTTTTTTCCAGCTTCTATGGGGTTCCCATTTAAACCCAATAAAAAGGGCACATACATATAGGCCTAGAATGGGGGGGGGGGTTAAATATGATTCATCCTGTAGTTTTTTTTGGTAAGTGTTTTTGTATATGAGAACATAGTTCCTCTAATGCAAGGGAAAGATCAAATGTAGAGTCGGTTTTCGCAAAGATGGAAGCAAAGCCTAATTACAAACATAGGAAAAAAAGGGAATTTTAAACAAAAGTATGACATACCCAAATACCTGGAGGTATGCAGGAAATATAGGACAGTTTGGGGCGTGACCACAGATTTATTAGGAAAAGTAGAAAGATGTTATATAAGGAAGCGTTGTGTAAAATCTTTTATGAAGAACAAGTCTTTAAAACAGAAATGGGTATATATGTTAAAAAAATACTACACATGACTTTAGAAAAAAGGATCCCGAGGAAAATGAAGGAAACTGTTTGGATGAGTAGTCATGAAAAACTTAATGTTAAAGGCAACCAAAAACATAAAAAGAAGGAGGGAAGGATATGCCCAGAAATAGCTTGTGGAATGATGGAAGAAAGTATGAATCATGTTTTCTTTGAATGTTCTTTTATAAAGAACTTTTGGGGAAACCTAGCTAAGTTATGGGGTATGAGCATGTTTGGAAAAATGACTTACAATATACTGATATTGGGTCAGTTAAAGGATTGGGATGAACTACATAGAAATACAGTATATGTGATTTTGGCAAATTTAAAGTGGTGTATTTGGCAAGTGAAATGTCAAAGGTTTTTTCAAAGCAAAGATATACAGCAAAATATATATATTTTTTTAAATCCAAGTGGATGTTGATAAAACTTTTTCAAATTAATGTAAATTGTATGGAGAAAAAGCAGCAAAAGAATTGTGGAAAAACATGTCATTTATAGGTTAAGGAAGAGATAGGATAGAGAGTTTTTTTAGGAATATAGAATTGGTTTGTTTAAAGCACAAGATTTGAATAAGTGTGTACTATATGAAAAAAATTACTCACCTTAGTAATGTTGTTTCTTCTAATAGAGTCTTGCTGTATTCTGACGGTAGCAGTGAGTCCCAACCTTCGAACTGCCCCAGAGATGAAAGAGTTAACTTTCCATGCCAGGGAAGGAACGCTGAGCTCGAGCTCGGTTGAGACTCTGTCTGTTGCTGTTTAAACTCAAACCGTCAGATCTTTACGAGCTAAACTCACTAAGGTCCTGTGTGGAAGCTGTAAACCTACACTAACCAACTGGCTACTAAACATAAAACACATTTTTTGGTCCCAAAACAAAGACTCAAGTCAGGAGACCCAAAAAATGAAAAACACAACACCAACTCACCCCAAGTGAAAAGGGGGTGAAAACAACAAGGTGGGCACCTACTGAGTGCTAACTGCACTGCCCACCCACATCCCAAAAACAGAGGTTCTGAGAGGGGCAGGGGAGGTCGGAATACAGCAAGACTCATTAGAAGAAACAACATTACTAAGGTGAGTCATTTTTCTTCAAACAACATGAAGTCTTGCTGTATTCTGACAGTAGCAGACTACAAAGCAGTGCCTCCATGGAGGGGACAGAACCTACTTAGGAAATAGGCTCTAAGCACAGCTGTGTAAACCGAGCATCACCTCAGCCTGGATATCCAGGGAGTAATGCTTGGTAAAGTGTGAACTGTTTTCCAGGTAGCTGCTTGACATATCTCTAGAATAGGGATGTCCCTGGCAGCAGCCAGGGAAGCAGCTGTACCTCTTGTAGAGTGATCCCTCACGCCTGAGGGAGGAACCTTACCCAGTTTTTCATAACAAAATTGGATACAAGAGACAATCCACCTGGCAATGGATCTTTTAGTGGCAGGTTTCCCTTTACCAACCTCACCATAAGTGAGGAATAGTTGAAGGGAGTCAAACCTGTAACCCTTGGTACACTCTATGTAGTAGCTAAGGGCTCTTTTCACATCTAAACTGTGCAGCCTCCTCTCGCCAGAGGAGGAATGGTCAGTGAAGCACACAGGAAGAGACATAGATTGATTAAGGTGGAAATCTGAAACCACCTTAGGCAAGAACTTCCTGTTAGTCCTGGAGGACCACCTTATCTCTATGAAAGGAGATAAAATCAGGCCCACTGACAGAGCTTGTAATTCACTTGGCGTCCTGGCAGAAGTGATGGCTACCAGAAACACAGTTTTCCAAGTCAAGTACTTAAGCTCTGCTGAAGACAAAGGCTCAAAAGGGGTTGCATAAGCTGAGTAATGCAAACATTAAGGTCCCAAGCAGGGGCAGGATCCCTGAATGGAGGGTTGGTGTGAAGCAATCCCATGAAAAACTTGGAGAATACAGGGTGAGCTGAAAGGGAAGAGGGCTTACCTGCTGAAATAAAAGCAGAAACAGCTGCCAGGTGCACCTTCAGTGTAGCTGGTCTCAGCCCCAAGCTATTTAAATGGACCATATAATCAAGAACTGTGGGCAGATCAGCAGACTTTGGGGAAATATGCTTCCAAGAGCACCATATGGAAAATCTTTTCCACTTGGAATTATAAGTAGCCCTGGCGGAAGGTTTCCTAGAAGCCTTCAGAATATTATTTACACCTTGGGAGAGGTATAAATCAGCAAACTCTAACTCTTCAAGAGCCAGGCCTTGAGATTGAGAGATTTGAGGTTCGGGTACCAAACCTTCCCCTGAGCATAGGTTAACAGGTTGTAATTCCTGGGAAGAGACAGGGGAAGATGGACTGCTAAGGACAGTAGGAGTGGATACCAGGGCTGTCTGGTCCAGTCTGGAGCAATCAGGATCATCTTGCAGGGCTGAGATCTGATTTTGACTAGCACTTTGAACAGGAGAGGGAAGGGGGGAAAAGCATACAGGAACTTCCCCTCCCAACTGAGAACTAAGGCATCCAGGGGGACTGAGCCCAACACTGGGGTCCTGCAGCAAAAAAGGGGAAGTTGGTGATTGTCTGGGGCTGCAAAAAGATCTATCTGCGGGGTGCCCCATCTGGAAAATATCGCCTCCAAGACCAGGGGGTCCAGTGACCATTCGTGATGGCCCTGGGATATCCTGCTGAGAGCATCTGCCAGGACATTGTCCTTGCCTGGGAGGTGAACTACCATGAGGGAGGTGTTCAGGGAGTAAGCCAGAGACCACAACTTCATTGCTTTGGTGCACAAGGCTGTAGACCGAGTGCCTCCTAGCTTGTTGGTGTACCACATTGTGGTGGTGTTGTCTGTTCTGACCTGGATAACTTTGTTCTGAACAGATTTGGAAAAAGCTTGAAGTGCTAGAAATACTGCTCTGAGTTCCAACAGATTGATGTGAAGCAGAGATTCCTGAGGGGACCACAACCCCTGGGTGGTCAGGTCACCCATGTGAGCCCCCCACCCCAAGAGGGAGGCATCTGTAGTAAGGATAAAAGAGTGAGACTGAGTGACAAAGGGAACCCCTTGTCTCAGATTGTTCTGATCCTGCCACCACTGTAGGGCCTGGATCAGGGTTCGAGTTACTGGGATCAATTTGGTCAGAGGGTCCTTCCTTTGAGACCAGAAGGCTCTCAAATGGAACTGAATGTCCCTCATCTGAAATCTTGCTCCCTGCACTACTGCTGTAGAAGCAGCCATGTGCCCCAGGAGCTGTAGAAAATGCCTTGCTGGTCGAGACACCTGCAGGGTGAATGAGGAGGCCAGAGAGACAAGGGCCCTTGCTCTGTCCAGGGGAAGGAAAGCTTTGGCCTTTTCTGTGTCATGCTCTACGACTATGATGGTGAGGAGCTGAACAGGCTCTAGAACTGACTTTGAAAGATTCAGAAGGAAACCCAAAGAAGTGAGTAGTTGCTGAGTTATCTGTAAGTGTAACTTGACTTGGTCTGGGGACTGGCCTACTATGAGCCAGTCATCCAGGTAAGGGAAGATGGCAATCCTTTTCCTTCTTAGAGAGGCAACTACCACTGCCAGGCATTTTGTGAACACCCTTGGAGCAGAGGTGAGGCCAAAGGGCATTGTTCTGAACTGGTAATGACCTGAGGGCAGCTTGAACCTGAGGTACTTTCGATGGGAGCTTCTGATGAGAATATGGAAGTAGGCATCCTTGAGGTCCAGGGACACTAGCCAGTCCCCTGGCCTTAGAGAGGGTAGAATAATTCCCAGAGTCACCATTTTGAATTTTGGTTTTAAAAGGTGCTTGTTTAAGTATCTGAGATCCAGGATGGGCCGCCATTCTCCTGTCTTTTTTGGGGTAAAGAAGTACCTGGAGTACAACCCTTTGCCCTGATGTAGGGGTGGAACCCTTTCCACAGCTCTGAGAGCTAGGAGGGAAGAGACCTCTGCCTCTAAGGCAAGTGTCTCTGAAGGATTTGTAGGGGGAAAGGATCTGGTTCTCATCTTTGGAAACTTTTTGAAGCTGAGAACCAGTCCCTGACTTACTACTTCCCGGACCCATTTGTCTGATGTCAGAGACTCCCAGTCCTGGACAAAGTAAGCCAGCCTGCCCCCTACAGATAGTGGAGAATCGGCCCTGGCAACCCCATCAGGGTGCCTGTTTGGCAGGGGCTTTGGGCTGAGGGGTGGAAGCAGGCCTGCTTGTACCCTGTCTGCCTCTCCCTCTAAAGAACCCCCTCTGGGCATAAGCAGAAGAGGAGGCCTGGGTTGGTAAAAGGCTCATGAAAGGCCTGCCCCTGCCCCTGGGAAGCTGCTGCCTCTCTGAGGAGTGGCCTGCCTTTCCTTGCCTGTGCACTCCTATAGGTGGTCCTATACTCGTCCATTTTCTTCATGTAATTTTCTGTCTGCTCCTCAAACAGAGAATTACCCACAACAGGAAAATCCATGGCCTTAGTCTGGGATCCTGTGACAGGCTAGTACATCTGAGCCAAGCCATTCTTCAAGTGCCACAGATGTAGCCATGACTCTAGATGACATCATTGGAGTCCACTGCAGCATGGAATTGCACCTTGGATGCCTCAATACCATCAGCAGCCACCTGCTCCAGCTCCTTGGCAAGCTGGCCAGGGACCTGTTTTACTAAAGCCATAACAGTGTCCCATCTGGATTTTGATACCTAGCAGCATAGGCCATATAATTGGCCTGTCTGAGTCCCAAGGATGCTGCCATGTACTGTTTCTTGCTATGGCATCAATCCTCCTGGAGTCCTTGTCCAGGGGTGTGAAGCCAAGGGAATGTTTGCCTTATCACAGGCTGCAGCTTGCACTACCCCAACATGGCTGCATTGTTGTGTAAGGAACTCCGTGTCTGAGCCTGACAATGTATACCTCTTGTCCATTCTGTTATCCACAGGAGGTATAGTGTTAGGAGTCTTTAAAATCTTAAATGTCTGTTTCCCAAAAGATTTGTGCAGGGGAATAGACAGCCTCCTAGACTCTGGGATATCCATCATTTCTACATAGTCAGGCTCCTCCTGGTCATCCACAGCCTCTTCCATAGGAAGCTGGAGGGTTTCAGCCACTTTTTTATAAAACATGAAATGGGAGGGGGACTCAGAAAGCCTAGGAGGAGACACTCCTGAAGGTCTGTCTGGGGAGATGTCTGGGTCAATAGGCACATCCAGACTTTCAAAACCACATTCACTTTCCTCATACTCCTCTTCCTCCTCCTCCGGTTCATAAAATTCCTCTAAATCATACTCTTGAACTGGTGGAACCGGCCGAACCGAGCACCTGCCTGATGGTGCCGGTTCGGTCGGAACCGGGGAAAACGACTGTACAATTTTGATCGCTTTGGCTATTTCTTCAGCGGTTGGAGAGGAAAGTTTTGGCACCACACCAGCTGATTTTTCTTTTCTAGTTCTTTTAGCTGGAACCGATTCTCAGAATCGGCTCTCCTTTTGCCAGAAGAAGTCTCGCCCTGGTCAGAGGGCACTCCTTCTGGTTCGGTTTGAACTGAACCGGGCTGGCCATCTGGTTCAGCGGACTTTTTGGCCTCCCTTTCCCTAAGCCTACCAACTCTCTTTTCTAGGGTAGCTGCAGGGAAATTTTTACAAATCTGGCAGTCTGCGTTGAGGTGGTCAAACCCCAGACAGTAAACACAGGTGGTGTGGGGGTCAGCCTTGGCAAAGACTTCCCCACACACACTACAGTGTTGAAACCCAGTGGGCCCAGTTTTTCTTTTGGGTTTCTCAGACATTGTGTCAGTCCTAACCAAACTTACCCTTTTATGGCAATCCGCCAGGCAAGACCCTCTTATTGGTTCCTGACCGTGTCACGGGTCATGGAAAAAAACGTAATAAAATCCGTTTTTTTTAGAACCGATAAGAACCAGTAACCACACTCTAAAAGTACAATTTAAGATTTTTTAAACAACTCGATTGGTTCAAACCGAACCGATGAACCGTTTACAAGTTCCACACAGAATAGAACAAAATATAACCTATCTAGTACTCACAAATACCACAGACAGAGACTGAACCGACAGGTTACGGTTTAAATTCGGTCGAAAACCGAGAAAAGCGGTACTTTAACTGACAAAATGAACCGAGCAGAAGGAGAAATCTCCGGAGCGACTGTTCAGTGAGGCGGAATAAAGAATCTGACGGTTTGAGTTTAAACAGCAACAGACAGAGTCTCAACCGAGCTCGAGCTCAGCATTCCATGCCTGGCATGGAAAGTTAACTCTTTCATCTCCGGGGCAGTTCGAAGGTTGGGACTCACTGCTACTGTCAGAATACAGCAAGACTTCATGTTGTTTGAATATTTGTTTCATGACTGGTGTATTTCAGTAATCTAAATATTTGGGGGTTTTTTGGATGATATTTGTAAATGTTTGTTTTTGTTTTTAAATAACAAATTCCCCTACTCTTTTCGAGAAGTGCCATGGGATCTTTAACATCCATCTGAACTAGGACCGGAACAGGCAGATGGGACCTCGATTTAACGTCTCATCCAAAAGACGGCACCTCAGGAGTGCAGCACCCCCCCTCATGCTACACTACAGTGTCAGTATTGGGATTTAACCCAAGTGCCTGGTGTGGGGATGGAACCCACAGCCTTCTGATCTCCCGGCCTCAGAGGTGAGTGTGCTACCTGCTGAGCCACTGACCTATGTTGTGTGGACTCAGACATTCTACCCCTGGAGCCTGGAAACATTGCCTCCACAACACAAACACAGCTCCACTTGGCTGCAGCAGGTGGGAAGGGTCACAGCACAAAGCCAGCTTGCTTGCACTGGAGTGGGATGCACTTGCTGGCACAACTAGGCTGCACGGTAAGACTCGTTTTTCATGCAAGCTCTAGCTGCAGCACTTAGAGTTTTTTTCATTTATATTTGATTGTATGTTGAATGAACCAAAGCCTATTTCCCAGAGTGAATGAATTACAAAAACAAATTATTACTGTAGGATTTGATAACCTCACACTTATTTACCCATCTGCGGGGTAGCAATCAAGGCTGCAAACAAGCATCAGTGTTCTTTAACCAGAATGGGTAGGCAAGGGACACACTTTGTATATAGTCCAGCAAAAGTTAGTTAGCTGCTTGTCTTGTAAGCAACAGTGTCCCAGTCAAACAGAGAGTATTGGCTGAATCTGTGACTGTGACAGCTGCCCACCAGAAGCAGTACTGGGGAGGGAAGGGGAGTCTAGTCAACTGCCCCAATGGTGGCCGATGATTCTTATAAGTAACTGTGTGTGTGTGTAGGTGGGAGGGAGGGGTTGTTTGGAAAAGGTTAGGAAAGACTTTCTTCATTGTCCTGATCTCCCAACATTACATACGTGATGTCTTCTTTTTCTTTATTCTCATCAACCACTGGAGCGCAGACAGCCTGGCTCCATGGTGGGAAAGTGCTGGCTGTCAGAGAGCATTTGAAAACACTCTACCAATGGCTGTAGGCAGACTCGTGCTGGGAGTAGTGCCCAGGGCTGACCAACAGCCCTTGATGCTGATTGATTGTGCTGTCAAGCCATTGATTTGCTTAACCTATCAGTGTCACCACTTCCCCAGCCAACTGGTATCTCGAAATCTCCAAAAAGCGCTGAATCTGTGCTCTAGGACGAGATGGTGCACTGAAGCAGGCAGCCAGTCCCCTAGAAAGCTTGTAGCCGAGACGCTAGGGGCTTTACACTGGTGTAAAATTAAATCACAATAATTTGTTGTTGAAATAGCTGGCTGATTGTGGCTCTTTGAAGTGCTTTGCTGGAGACTGCAGTTGGAATCCCTGCTGGGTAAACATGCCCTCCTCCTCTCCACACTGCATGAAAACAGGACTGCAACCCCAATGAGAGTGGTTCAGCCTAAAGAGCTCCAGATGGGAAGCAACAAGGAGATGTCATGAGGGACCTACACAGGCAGCTGAAGGAGCACACTGCCACTGCAGAGCCCTGCCTGCCTAGCAGCCCTTGTAAGGGCTTCAAAGGGCTATGCAGCCAGTCAAGACAGCTGATTTGAGTGACCAGTGGTGGGGATCCTTTGCCATCAGGCTGCTCACTCCAGAGGCTTGCAGGTGTCCTAGGGAAGTTCACTAGCAGTGGAGGGGTCACAAGGTGCACCTTGAGAGAGTCAGCTGGTAACTCGACCAGGGCAAAGGGGTACGGCCTGCCACCATGTGCTCCCAGCTGGATTGGCTAGCAGCAGAGGGATGCAGCCTGCCAACTGGTTCCCTAAGGAGGTTTGGCTGATAACTTGGCCAGCAATGAAAGGGTATGACCTGTCACTAGATGCCCCAGGTAGATCAGGTAGCAGTTCAGCCAGTGACGAAGAAATGCAGCATGCCACCAGGTGCCCCAGTCCGATCGGCTAGCAGTTCAGCAAGTGACAAAGGGGTGTGGTTTGCCACCAGAAGCCCCCCCCCCAGGATTAGCTATCTGTCTAGGGGTGCAGCGTGCCACCAGGGACAAGTCTGCTGATAATTGTTCTGCTTATAATTCCACATTGATGACATTCATCAGCAGTGTCATATTTTGTGATCTCCTCAATATAGACTTAAAATGTGTTGGTCAAGCACCAGATTAGTCTGAGGTGTGCGTTTTGGTTGATAACTTACCCTTCTCTTCCTGGCTTTTCTTCTGCCTTCTTGCAGTTGTCAGTTTCTTCAGAAACTTAGGAAGTATCAATTTCCTACGATTTTCGGTGGTCCCAGAATTTTCAGAGAGACTGCTAATAAAAGAAAAATTGGTAACATTACATGTCAAATACATGCTAGAAGCAGCCTGTTCCTTCTGGAAGCCCAACCCTAAGGGGATCTGCGGATTCCAAAGGATGCTGGTCTGCTGTGTCAACCAGTGTTTACTGATAAAATGGTCAAAATAAAGAATAACTGGAAATGCTGAAAAAAAAACTTAAAGCAGCAGTAGAATGAAATTGGGCAAAAAATTTGACCCTACCTTTTTTCACTACAAAAGATTCCAGGCATATTCCCGTTTTAGTTGGTGGTATAATTTTCTAGTTCCACCTTATTTTAAGTAGTTTATTGATGTTTTCATGCAGTTTTTTCTTAAGGAAAAAAAGATGGCCTCCACATTTGGCTTATAAATAGCATTGTAGACCTGGCAAGGGTTAAGATTGGGAACATAAAAAACTCATGGTACGCAGCAGAGGAGGTTCCTTGAAAAGTAGATGTGAGTCTTGACAGGTATGCTAGCTAGTATTTTTTTTTTATTAATTGTAGTGAAACTAGTTTGTTGAAAAACATTTTTTTTTTTTTTACTTTCTTTCTTTTATCCCTCCTTACTACCTCCAGAGCCCCCTCCTTCCGTCCACTCATGTCTCCCTTGCCTAGCTTGGGGATCTGCCCCATGAGTGCCCATCCTCCTCTCCTTGCACAGTGGGGTCTGTCCTGCAGGTGGTCTGGGTGGACTTAGGGCGGCCTTCATCTAGGGCTGCCGGAGGGTTGTTCCGTTTTCTCCCCTTCGTCCCCTACCCCTGGGCGTCGAGCGCATGGGACGTCGTCCCGAGTGATGGCGTGCTGGCCGCCAGAGCCCTCATGCGGCCAGCGGGCCCCCTCCCGACTGCTAGATGGAGCTGTCTCCATCCCTCTATTGTCGGTGCTTCCACCAGTTATGAGGGTGTATGACGCGGAAGCTGCTCATGGTTCCCACCCCTGAGGGAGGAGAGCATCCGTTGGGACGCTTGATCCTCCCTCTCCCTGTCGAATTCAGCCACCCAGTCCGCCTCAACCTGGTCGCCAGCGAGCGCGAGGTGTAGCATCCAGTGTCAACCTCAGCGCCACCGGGCCGGGTTAAAAACATTTTTAGTTGCACTGCTGCTTAAACATCCAGAATTTTTACCAGTTTCCAGAAGAACATTTCTCAGTTGGCATCAGTGCAACTCGTTTGTGCAAAATGCCCCTTACCTACTAATTTCAGGATCTTTCATTTTTTTATTATGGAAGACATTTTTGTAAAAGCTGATTTTCCCGTTGACTTCACTTGTTCACCTTCCTTATACCTGCTGTAAAGTTACAATCCAGTGCTTATGACATCACAGCCAGGATGAGAAGGCAGAGTAGATGAAGTCTGTGGGGTCAAAGAGTTGGTTTATGTGCAAATGTCTGTAATAATATGTGGCTCAATGTTGTCTATGGAAATCCATACACTTACAGATGCTGTTGTGCCACAGTAGTGTTGCCAGAATACTTTCACGCCACTGTAGTGATGCTAGAATATTGCTGTACCACAGCAGTGGTGCCACAATGCCGTTGTACCACTGTAGTGATGCCAGAATAGGTTGTACCACAGTAGTGATACCACAATGCTGTTGTATCACTGTAGTGATGTCAGAATGTGGTTGTACCACAGCAGTGATGCCAGAATGCTGTTGTACCACTGTAGTGATGCCAGAATAGGTTGTACCACAGTAGTGATGCCACAATGCTGTTGTATCACTGTAGTGATGTCAGAATGTGGTTGTACCCCAGCAATGATGCCAGAATGCTGTTGTACCACTGTAGTGATGTCAGAATGTGGTTGTACCACAGCAGTGATGCCAGAATGCTGTTGTACAACTGTAGTGATGCTTGAATATGGTTGTATCACAGCAGTGATGCCAGAATGCTGTTGTACCACTGTTGTGATGCTAGAATATGGTTGTACCACAGGAGTGATGCCAGAATGCTGTTGTGCCACAGCAGTGATGCCAGAATGCTGTTGTGCCACAGCAGTGATGTCAGAATGCTGTTGTGCCACAGCAGTGATGTCAGAATACAGTTGTGCCACAGCAGTGATGCCAGAATGCTGTTGTACCACAGCAGTGATGCCAGAATACTGAAGCGTGGGTGCCTTACCTCCTGTCAAGCTGGTGACCTGGGTTCAGGAATGGACTCGGGTCACTGGGGCGGGGAGAGGATCAAACGTCCGAGGGACTGCTCTTCTCTCCCAGGGGAGGAGGGGGCATGTCAGCCCAGTCATAGACTGCCACCAGGCAGAGACCTGGTGGCAGTGCAGCACAGGCGGCAAGAATGGGAGGGTGCTGGAGCATATGTCAGGCATTCCCGCCTCCATGTACACGCATGATGCTGTTATGGCAAGGGGAGTGTGGAAGACACAGAGAAAGGCTGTTGTGGACTTTGTGAAGACCTGACTGCATATCCTGGGCCCGTGCCACAACCAGGGTTTCTGCCTTCAGGTCTGCAGTGGATAACTGTACTGAGGGGAGGATGGCCCTCCTCCATCTGGCCCTGCCACGAAGGGGGAATCTTGGGGTACCCAGACTAAAATGTAGGTCCACTGGGAGGTGGTGACTGGCTCGGGGATGCAGTCACAGCTGGTAAACCACCCTTGGACACTGGAAGATAAAGAAACATTATGGAAAGAATACTGTTATACCACAGTAGTGATATTAGGATACTGTTGTACTGTAGTGGCGATGTCAGGGTGCTGTTGCACCACAGTAGTGATAATATCAGAATGCTGTTGTACCACAGTAGTGATATCAGAATGCTGTTGTACCGTAGCAGTGATGTCAGAATGCTGTTGTACCACAGTAGTGATAATATCAGAATGCTGTTCTACCACAGTAGTGATGTCAGACTGCTGTTGTACCATAGCAGTGATGTCAGAATGCTGCTGTGCCACAGTTGCGACGTCGAAATGCTGTTGTACTACATCGCTTTAGTGATGTCTGAATGCTGTAGCACTACAGTAGCTAAGTCACTACAGTGGTACAACAGCATTGAATCCCATGTCTATTAGACTTTCTAATGGGGTCCTGCAAGGCTTGATGCTGGGGCCGGTGTTCAGTGTCTTCGTCAATGACATTGGGCATGGCATTAAGGGCAAAATGTGCCTATTCACAGATGACACCAAGCTCTGCGGGAGGGTGGACACAGCTGAAGTGTCACAGGGCCTACAGGATAATCTAGAAAAGCTGGGGAGGTGGTCCAGGATCTGGCAGCTTTGCTTCAATGCTAAAAAATACAAAGTTATGCATATTGGAGCCAAGAATCCCAGGACAGAGTACTACCTGGGTGGAGTCCGAATATCTGCATCAGAGGAGGAGAAGAACCTGGGAGTGATGATCACTAGTGACCAGATGCACTCCATGCAGTGCAAGAAAGCAGCAGCAAAGGCAAACAAGATGCTGGGATGCATATGTGGGGGGGGGGTCAGTAGTAGGAGAGAGGAGGTTACTGCCCTTGTACAGGTCACTGGTAAGGCCTCATCTAGAGTATGAGGTTCAGTACTGGTGCCCACACCACAAAAAGAACATTAACCTGCTGGAGAAGGTCCAAAGGAGGGCTACAAAGATAGTGGGTCAGCAGGGTAAGGCATGTTTTTTTTTCCAATTGTTTAACCAGGAGTAGCACACTAAGCTGAAAGCTTGTTTACAGGTGTGACCTGGGAGCACAGAAGTGACTTGCTCAGGGTCACACAGTATGCAAGTGGGGGCTGTGAGATTCAAACCCAGGTCTTCAGATTTGCAGCTCAGAGCCTGAAACCACTGCATTAAGGGCACTGAACATGTACTCTCTGGAAGACGGGAGAGAGAGAGGGGACATGACTGGGACCTTTCACGTACTTGAATGGGATAAATAAGGTGGCTAAGGAGAGTTTCTTTAAGCTGAGTGGCAACCATAACACGAGGGGGCACAGTCTTAAGCTGGAGGGTGGGAGGTTTAGGAGGGAGGTCAGAAAGCACTTCTTCACAGAGAGGGTAGTGGACACTTGGAATGCGTTGCTGGAAGAGGTGATCTCATTGAAGACAATGGGCAGTTTAAGAGAGGCTGGGATAGGCATAGTGGGAAGGTAAGGATCATGGGTAGGGAGGATGGGAGGAGTGGGGAGGGAGGGTAGGGACAGTAGCTCAAGCTGTGTACCCTACAATACGAGCAGACTAGATAGACCAAATGGCCTTCTTCTGCTGGCTTCTTTGTATGTTCGTAATGCTTATGAACACTGCAGAGTCCTTATAATGAAGATATCAGCAAGACTGAAAATACTTGAAATTAACTGTTTGTTAAAAGATAAACTTGTAGAAATGCTGCCAGCTCATGTAGTTATTGCTTAAATCACACTAAATGTTTTTAATCTTATCCTGTCATTTGCTGTTTTCTGTTTATTTGATCTCAGTTCAAGAACAAGTTAGAAAGAAGGTAAATAAATTAAAACAAACATATACTATTAAAAATAATGTATTGACAACCACACACAATATTCAAATTTGCACAAAGCAGCACGCAAAACTTTGCGCTGTGCCTTGTGATAGCCTCGGTACCTGAAGATGCTATAGTCAGCCAAAAAGTGCACCATCGCTATTCGACTGAGTGTAGGGCCATGACAGCTCAGCACTAAGGCACTTAGTGCTGAGCTGACATGATATGATGCCGCCCTGATTTTTGTGTATAGAACCTAAGTAAGCTGTACCCACACATTACTTGTTTTGTATGACTGGTATTGTTATTACTGCTTTTTTGCATTAGCCATATTGAAATTTTATTCTATGTACCCCTATGTATATTAGTCCTTCCAGGACCACCTCACAAATGAGCTGTCTCAATGGTGTTATCCTGGTAAAAATAAAATTGAATTGAATTGAACTCAGCACTGCCCCGACAGGATTTCCGAAGCATGCTGCCATAATGAATAGCACCAGAGCGCTATTTGCAATATTTAAAGGGACTCATGCAAATGAGCCTGCTGGGCATGCAAGACGCTAAGCATTGCATGTCCATTATAGACTTATTTGCATGGGTAGCGATTCAGGTTAGCACGGTGCCACTCCCCCCCATTTTCCTGGTCTCAGACATGTATATGTCCCTGTTGCCCCAACCAATCACTGGCCTGCTCTGTATAAAATAATATTCCTGATGCTAGTGGCCCCCCCCACCGATCACCAGCCCCAACATATACATAAGTATCTCTGGTGCCAGTGGTCTCCCTTCCCTCTGACTGCCAGCCTAGTGAAATAGGATCCCTGGTGTTGGTGCCCCCAATTGCTAGCTCTGACATAAACATTATCCCTGGTGTAGTGATCCCCCCAGTCGCTGGCCTGGAAGTACAAACCAACCTCCCTGGCGTCCAGTAGTCCCACCCCACCCCTGCAACACTGGGCATACCCCCCACTCACCATAGCATTTTCTGTAGTGCCGCGGGAGCATATGGCTGGCACAGCCCTTCTCACACCTTATCAGGAGGACACTGTATGTACAGACAGAGAGCGTACCTCTTATTTATGTGACAGGGTGACGTGCCTTGTCCTATAATGAGAGGCACATTTCCTGCCTGTACATAAGGCAGCTGGTTGAGGAGGTGTGAGGAGGGCTGTGCTAGTCACCGCATGCTCCCATGGCACTGTGGATAATGTTAAGGTGAGTGGGGGGCATTCCCCATTCCTCTGGGAGAGAACCAGTGGACACCATGAGGGTTTTTTTTGGACTTTCAGGCTGGCAATTGGAGTGGGGGGACCACTACCACCCGGGATAATAATGTTTACATCAGTGCTAGCGATTTGAAGGAGGAGGGACCACTAGCACCAGGGACATTATTTTATACAGAATAGGCCAGTGATCAGTGGGGAGGGGGGGTGCCACGGACCACAGGGGACAGTTGTGCTCCTCCAGCAGCCAATCGGGTAGGTGACTGCATTGCCTCTGACAGAGGCTAGGGTTGCCCTGGAGTTAAGTCAGGGTTTTGTTTGTCGGTATTTGCACTGCGCAAAAGACCCATGCTAAACCCTTTTGCACAGCACAAAGCAGCTGAATATGGTGTAGCACAGCTATTCATGGCCACGCCCCTCCCCTTGCCCACACGCATACATTATGTTTTGCGTAGGTGCTAACCCTCTGCCTGCACAGCAGCCTCTTTTGAATATGGGGATTCAGCACAAACCCCAGTTTGCACAGGCAAAGACCTGTTGGCGCCCATGCAAACTTTTATGTATCAGGCCCCAGATGTTTCCATCTCATGATAAGATGACATCATATAGCCCTCCCAAGCTTCACTCTTGAGGTCTGTGTCAGCTCACTTCTCGATGGAAGTACAGCCTTGCTGTGTACGGTTGCCATACAGTATTCTATATGTAATAAAAAATGGAATATCCTGAAATTCTAATTTTAAGATTGCTACGTAATTTGAATTTTTCCAATGCCATCAGTAGTTGCAGGAAGTTTAAACAAACAGAACCTTTCTGGACTTATCAGTTGGGAGCAAGAGATTGGCCTAAGTTGAATCTCTGAGGTCAGAGGCAGGAGGGCTTAAGGGCTGCTGGAGGACTTCAGTAATTCACTCTGGAGCGTGATTCCTTTTTATTCTAAAGATTTTTTTAATATATATAGTTGTTAATTACCGTAGGTCTAATCATCCATTTGACGCTTCTAGTGAATTATTACAAATGTATATATATGATTGCACTAACTTATTCTAAAGCCTTAAATAGTGTATGGAGAAGGGTAATTCAGGATAGATTTTAGTATCCTGTAAAAAGTCGTTCTGCTTGTAGCAATGACATTCATACTGCAACAGAACGACTTTCTGTTCTGCAGCACTAAGGACGTCACACTATCAGTTGGTTTTTATAACAACAACAAAAAGGAAAGAAAACATTGCATCAAGCACAATTCTTACATATACATGTATCTTTTTTTTTCCTGTATTGGTAGTGTTGGGGGGAGAGTGTAGAGGATGGCATCATCGCGTTAAGGTGAGCGGTCGGCGGGCAGTCATTAAGGGCGCTGTGGTTGTCAGTTAAAAAGGGGTACTGGAGAGTGCCAAGCGGAGCGGAGTTGTAAGATTGCAGTTGGTCAGTTGTGTAAGATGAGAGTAGGAAGGGCATGTGTAAAAGAAGAAAGCCATGTCATGTCCTTCTTGCTCCGTACACTATATAGAATAGTGTATGGGAGCCTCCACACACAACAAGGCTACTCTTCCCTCTTGTGGTTACCATGACAACTGAGGGACCTCTCAAGCTTTGCTCTCGAAGTCCTCAGTCACCATGGTAACCACTCAGAGGAAGAATAGCCTTGTTGTGTATGGGCTACCATACACTATCCTATATTTATTTTTACAGAGATCTTTGTGCATGACTTGGAAACAGGAAAACTTGGGGATATAAATATTGACGAATCAGTTATTCAGAAATCTATTTAAAAAGGAGTCCAGATTCATTTTGTTTTAACACAGGTGTAACTAATATGTATGTAACCCCCACCACCGGCTCCCCCTTGTTTAACTAGCAGGGCTTCTCCTCTCACCACAACGTCTAGGGGGATAAAGAGAGGGGTGGGGGTTTACATTGTAAAATCTAGCTACACATGCACTCTATGCAGCTACAACGGCCACCATATACAAGGTGGACTAGTCTGTTATACAACACAGACAACCAAGTGTGGCAGCTACCTGGTACACACCTGGTAGGGACCAATTGCCATGGCCAACAACCCGGGTCCCTGGGAGAAAACATTTGTTTAGGACTATGCTAGATTTGCACTTCTGCACCCAAGTAACTCCAGACACAAGGAAGCAAAACCATTACTGTCCAAACCAGGCTGGGATTCTAGAGTGTGACTTTTATTCACGTAACAGAGAAGGAATAATCACGTAGCGAAGATGGACCCCCATAAAGCTACACATACTGATAATGCAGATTTCTGAAGTACAGACATTCCTGAATTCCCATTTAGCATAGGACAAAGAAAACACACACTAGTGAACACACTGGTTCCTACTGGAAATTGGCACATTCGACCAGGTACTGGTACTGTTCCCATATTTCACAGGAGTAGTGGTGGTACACACGACCACCAAGGAGAACATACAGGCTCAGAACTGACAGAACCCACTATACTGGGGTAAACTGAAAGAAAACAACCCACATCCAGGGGTAAACACCATTCTCAGGCATTGGCCAATTGCAAGAAGAAAAAGTAAAAGGTGTCCTTCAGAACCCGTAGAGGTAAACTGGTTACTCCAGATAGGGGGGATCTCCCACCTTTTGCATCCAGGCTTATACTCGGCCATTCATCCGGTTAATAATGCCACACAACTGCAGAACACTGTAGCTATTGTCTTAAATGTTCATCACATTTAACATACTACACACACCCTCAGGTGTCAAAATTAAAAGTTCTGTACTTGGACGGTCACATACAGGACTCCAATATAGGCAGAAAGCTTTTAAACCAAAGTCTAGGTGACAGGGTAGCTTTGTCAGTGATAATCACCTCACAGGCATTGCAGGTACTCCTGGGTTTTTCTCAGAAAATAGGCAAGGCAGTCACAGAGCAGTTGTCCCAAGGCAGCTTCAAGAGTCCAAAAAGGACCAGGGGATTGCCCCTGCATCCTGAAGTTCACCTCATCCCTCTTGGGATGGGGCACTGGGAAAACCATAATACAAGGTCTCCACCACTTCCAAAACTGGTACAGTTGTCAACCACTAGAGTGAGAACTTAAAAAACACAAACTGGTAGCTGTCTGACAGAGATGAAGGAGGAGCTGCCTAACAGTGCAGCCTCCTCTACTGAACTCCCAACTACAGACTCCCGAACATTCTGAAGCTAGCTCCCTAGCAGTTGGCCAGTGTGGCTCATGCTGCTGCGACAGTTCTAGATGACATCATCCCTCCAGAGCTCAGCAGAGACTGAGAACAGAGAGAGACAAAGAGAAACCCATTTAACTGGCATTTCACTAGCTGCCTTCAATGCCTACCACTGATTCTAACTGGGATTCTAGTAACCCCTGGGAACGAGGGAGTTACACCCAAAGTCAGCCAGGAAAATGACTGTCCCCAGTCATTACTGTACACGTCACCATACCATCCTAACTTATGTGTTGACTACGGGGAGGTAGCTCTACCTTCTCTCCTACCATGTGCCAGCACAGGAAGACAACACTAAGGGCCCAGAGGCCTTTGGCTGATTCATCAGCTCCTACACTAAGATCTTACTAGTGAGAATCAGTGGCTCTGGGAGAACTGCCCAGAGCATGCCCCAACAGACCAAAACTGTGACCCCTACTGCAGGTTAGGACCACAGCCTGTGTATCCCCCTAACCCACTAGGGAAAACCTGTCTATCCAAAATCTACCCAAGGGGGACCTCCCCCCAACCTAGGGTACCTGCAAACCAAAAACACACAGAGCTAACACTATACCAAAGCATTACACTCCTACAATCCCCCACACATACACCTGTGGAAGAAAAATTGTTATCACGTGTTAACCAATACACATGTAACCCCTAGGTGGCACTATCCCAAGGGCTACTACCCAACCTGCTTGGTTAGTAGCAGGTTAAGGGGCCTGAGTTCTGAAATGGGTGCCTCCACCCAGCGGTCAGGGTTGGTAGTGGTCAAGCTAACCTGGGCGCAACCCTTCGGGACACAGTAACCCCCCTCTTTCCTTACTAGTGGCCGGAACAATACACAATAATCACTTTCACAATACCACTGATGCACCACACAAGTACCCACACCGTTTGCACTTACCATCAGGGCTTTCCTCTGGCCTGGCCCTGGGGACCCCCTGTAAAACAAGGCTATACACAGCAAATAACAGTAGTACAGTACTCTTGCACAAACTGGAACCACAGTCAGGGTAAATGAAAAAAGAGTTAGATCTGATTTATTTAAGGGGGCTTGAACAAGGGAGGGGTGTAATTAGGTTAATTTGCTTAAAGGCTCTATCAATCTAACAGTTATGCATGCACTTCGGAGTCCATAAACAGTCACACACTCTGGATACCCAGATGGAGAATGGTGGGCTAGCCATGAACGTTGCAGTTGGTTGGGGCCCTGTGATGGAAGAAAACAACATGCACAACACACACTATTTGTAATCTGGAGCCGGAGGGCTTAGTTCATGACAAGAAAACAACAAGACAATCAGATGACACACTTTTAGATTAGGCTATTTTTGCAGGGAGCTACCCTGATGATTACTCACGATACCCAATACTGAACACAGGCTGGACGAAAATTGAGACAGCAGGTGGTTAATCTGGAGTACCAGGAGAAGAAGGGCCATACAATTTGCCGAGACGTCGTTCCTGTTCAAGCGTAGAGCAGGGGGCTGATCCCCAGGCAGGTCTCTCATCGGTGGCTTTCTCTGTGCAGTGGGGTAGTCTGGCAGGGCCAGCATGGCATGGCCCAGGCCGAATGGAGATGAACGCAGATTCAGTCCGATTAGGCTGGATAACCCTTACAGCAAGCAGAACACAGTTCACACAGTGGGGAACCAAATCACGACCCACTTTCAATACACAGCACATTTACATGTAAGAAATTCTACTGTACCAGGCAAACCGCTCTCTGGTCATGATCGCAAAGTCTCTGCAGAAACCAGGGATTCAAAAGCAGCTGCAAATCCTGACAGGCCAATCGCATTCAGCAAATCTTTGGTCTTCTTCAGGTTAAAGCCTGGTCACAGTCCAATGGCTTAAATAGTCCTCACAACTCAGATTCAGTCCGAATAAACTCTGTTTTCCCTCTCAGGGACAGCAGGCAGACAGTCAGGCCAAAACTTGGCCCTTTCACAGTTCTCCCATGCAAACTACACAGAATTGCTGCTCAATATCACTTGAGCTGTTACTTCTTCACTTCTCAGCTCAAAGCTAAAACTAGCTGTAGCAGCCTGGAAAATTCCCCAAGATCCAAAAGGTTCAGTTGACCGATCCTCCTGTCAGTCACAACAAAGGCTCCCCCTTCAGGCGCAAAAAGGCGCAAAACGCCCAAAACTACAATTCCTACATATTTTGACTCCAGACAGCTCCTGTAGTTTGGTTCCATTTTAGGTCCCACCAGTACTGATTGGTCCAATTCGCAGTCCAGGACCAAGATAATGGAGATAAACAAAACAGTCCTTGCTGCAAAGAAGGCAGGTTAGACAAACTACATTATCATTATCAATCTAAAAGATTTTCAGCAAATAGTTACATCTTTGAATAGAGCTCCCTCTCAGATTACTTATGACTGCAATCCAGGCAGCTCTTAAAGAGACAGTACACAGAGGCTATACAGGCACTCTCTGGCAATCACATTTAAACTGCTAAAACGCAGGACACTAGTCTGGCAGTGAGCATTTAGGCAAGCTCGAGGAAGACTTTTCGGGAACTCCCATTTGCAGGGGAGTTACACACAATTCAAAAACACTCTACAAAATCAGGAGAACTCAGACGAGTTTCCCCACCCTTTTCTGGTCTTTTCTTCTTTCTTCACCAGGAACACCTGAAAGAGAAAAAGAGACAAACAAAACACCCCAAATCTGCAAGACACAGTACCATACCTCCTCCCATCAAAACACTGAAAAATCCCAAAAATATTTTATAGAAAAGGTAGAAAAGTAAAAAAAAAGTAGAAAATCTCTAACATTATGTACAATACACCTTCTGGGGGGGATGGAAAGCCCTAAATGTCCCAACTAGTGACAAAAAAGATGTGTCCAAAGGCAATGTCTATAAAAGAGTCTCTCCTGGGCTGGAGCCCATCAAAGCACAGTTCTTGAAGTACTGTAGTCCCAAAGGGGAGAGTCTTTGTGGACAGTTCAACAGTCTGTAGTCTGCCAGGTGTTGGATGTGTATTGCAATGGCAATAAAGTAAGAAACATCTGGACTTGCCAGTCCCTTGAAGAACAAACAAATGGAATCACCTACTTCTCCAGCTGAAGACACTCCCTCCCTCCTTGGCAGCACTGTTCAGATACAGCTGGGCGGATATCTTCCAGAAAACAGATGATGAAACAGGAAACTGCTCGACTGATCATCTTGGAAATTGAACAATGGAACAGGAACCAACAGCTGTGCTGATGTCATCTGGCATTCCAGGTGATGAATCAGGAAAAGCAGCTGGACTGAGGTCATCTGGAAGTCCAGGCGAGGAAACCGGAAAGGCACACTGCAGGTCTGACGAATCTTGGACGCACCTTGAATCCTGGAACACCAGTCTGTCGGAACACATAGGTACGGCAACTGCTGGAAGGCAGACACTTCACTGTCACTGCTCTGCTTCCCTCGGGGTAGGCATGGGCATATTCGCAGGGAGTGGCAACCATTAAGGGTAGTACTACTTTGGGTCAGTGCAAGAATTATGATCCCATCTGGGCGTTCATAATTGATGTTATAGAAAGTTTCTCTTCCTGCTTTGTCCACATATCGTATAGTGTCCATAAACAATTTCCTGCCCAATTTCCCAAACATTAGTCTATTATTTATGACTCTGTTTCTGACACAAGGGTTCGCTCCTGGATGTAGATTCTTGCTTGCTTCCTCCAGTAACCAGGCTTTCCTGATTTGCTCAATCTCATCCCAGACTCTCCGAGGAAAGGTAGGAAAAGACATTCCATATATGGCATTTTCCCTCCTATGAACCAGTCTCTCCTCCTTACTACTCTTCTCTAGTACACAGCCACTGTCATGGCTTAGGGGGTGGCCAGTCCTGGTTCAAGCAGTGCCGCATACTTAAAGCACAGAAAAGCTTGTCCCCAACCATATCTGCAGGCAGGGCAGTGGAGTCACCAACTTCTTTCTCTGGTTCCTCTGAGGTAAGAGCTTGAGGCAGCAGACTGGGACCCTCAACAGAAAGATACACATCTTCCTCCTCCTCTTCCTCACTTAAAACCTGGGCCCAAGAGTGAGCAATCGTCCACACTCCCAGTCCACTCTTCACTGGGCGTGGAGGTAGACTCCTCCCATTCTAAAGTTTCTCGAACTTTGTCCTCCCCAACTAGGCTAGGACTAGGATCCTCTCTCCATGGGTCCACGGATCCTTCCTCCGCACTGTCCATTTGTGACACAGGCGTGGAAACATCACGAGTAGTCTGCCCTTACAGTAAATCTACACTCTCTTCCTTTGGGCCACACTCTGCTGGGCCTCCCCCAACAGGTTCAACCTGGTGCTGTGTGCTGCTACATGCAGGGTTTTGTACTTTTGTCTGGGTGGGAGCCAAACAAATTATAGGTGCTTTGGACAGACCATCCTTCACTAAGCAACCTGAACAGTGAGGAATTAAGAAAATGTTCCTTCCAGCTTTGCAGTACTAAGCATACTCTCACAGGGTAGTTGGGAATTGCAACATGAGAAGGCAAACTGTTGCCATAGAAACATTGCTCAATTTCTTTTAGTTTGGCAACCTCCTCAGCTATCATAGCTTGGGCATGATCTGGGTAGTGGGATGATCCCGAAGCCATGTCTGTAAATAAACACATTAAAGTTCATTGTTATTACACAGTTCACGATACTTGGGACAGTCTCTTAAAATGGCTCCCCGCTGCTGTGTTTACTTTACTGCCCCACCCTGTAATGGTGGCAGCAGCACTCCTGATGTATCAACAAATCTGTCTCTGACTCAAGCAACTGCGCATCCAACTTTCTGCTGCTGATAATTTACTCAAACTGTAGCAATACTGCCTTCACATTTCTCAGCACATTCATATGATTTCTGAACTTTACGATTAGCTTTCAATCAATTTTACTTGCTCAAAGTCACTAAAAGCCACAGTATTTCTACGAATAGGATTGCCTGCTCATTGCAGCCTCTCATACAACTCACAGTCTTTCACATTGCTCAGAAAATTATACTGTTGCTGAATCCGTAATACATGCTCACAGTCTATTGCTCAGAATTCTTGTTTGTTTTGATTTCACTTTACAGTCCTTCTTTGCAAAAACAAGCACACTGTTTACACACAGATCCAGCTGGCTTTGTTAAAATCACAACACAATTTGAGCTCAGTTTTGCTTAATGGTAATCATTGAATCAGTAGCTGGCTTGCTCCGGTGGAAAATTTCAGCCTAAAGTTGATCCTGGAAGGCCTGTGGGTTGAAATGGGCTGGTGATCCTGCCAATCATTACTACGAAAGCCACACTTTCTTCCCAGATGGTCAGACACTGGGCTGAGCCCGGACTTTAACAGAAACAGTCTGTATGTACAGAATTAGAATGTTTACTGTCCGCTCAGTGCTTTCTCCTGGCTAACCAGCTCGCACACCACTCGCTCTCTCCCTCTTGAACACTGAGCTGCCCTCCGAAGCTGGCTAGGAGGCAGGACTGATTGCAGTTGCACCAATCACTCAATGCCATGCAAATAAGTCTCTCTCTCGCTCTCTCTCTCTCCTCGCTCTCTTCCTCCACGGCGATTGTCGAGCAGGGCAAAATTTAAACAGCAAACAAACCTTTTTTTCTCAGCTGAAATTTCATGGTGGGAGTGTCGTTTTTGACCATGTCTTTGCTCAGAACTTGGTTATTTCTTTAGCGACTCCCCCATTTCGCGCAACAAGCACGTGAAACTTTCAGGGCACAATTGTTTCGTTGTTTCCTAAAGTCGACAGTACTTTTTGTTACGGAAAACTTGAGATTTAAAGTTTTATAAATGCTGTACTTGATGCAGGACAGGGCCATACACATTCTGGCTTTATAGTCCCTTGGTAAACGGTGGCACAACAAGCAGCAGTACATGAACAGCAGGCACACAGCGGCACACATGGATGGCGCTATCCTAGACAGATCCTTTTGTGCAAAGCTTCCAGTTTTTTGGGCTACCAACTGCCAGACAGACAAAACACTAGCCATAGCCTAAGCAAACTATCTTTTGTTTTCTCCCAAATTCAAAACACATCGTCGGACGAGCCCACATTTTTGTACCCCCACGGGCCCCCCCTTGTTTAACTAGCAGGGCTTCTCCTCTCACCACCACATCTGGGGGGGTAAAGAGAGGGGTGGATGTTTACATTGTAACATTTAGCTACACATGCACTCTATGCAGCTACAACAGCCACCATATACAAGGTGGACTAGTCTGTTATACAACACAGACAACCAAGTGTGGCAACTACCTGGCACACACCTGGTAGGGATCAATTGCCATGGCCAACAACCCGGGTCCCTGGGAGAAAATGTTTGCTTAGGACTACGCTAGGTTTGCACTTCTGGACAGGGGCACCCAAGTAACTCCAGACACAAGGAAGTAATAACATTATTGTCCAAACCAGGCTGGGATTCTAGATTGTGGCTTTTATTCATGTAACAGAGTAGGAATAATCACAAAGTGAAGATGGACCCCCATAGGGCTACACATACTAGTAATGCAGATTTCTGAGGTACAGACATTCCTGAATTCCCATTTAGCATAGGACAAAGAAAACACACACTGGTGAACACACTGGTTCCTACTGGAAATTGGCACATTCGGCCAGGTACTGGTACTGTTCCCATATTTCACAGCAGTAGAGGTGGTACACACAACCACCAAGGAGCACATACAGGCTCAGAACTTTCAAAACCCACTATGCTGGGGTAAACTGAAAGAAAACAACCCACTGGGGTTAACACTATTCTCAGGCATTGGCCAATTGTACTGAAGAAAAAGTAAAAGGTGCCCTTCAGAACCTGTAGATGTAAACTAGTTACTCCAGATGGGGCGGTCTCCCACCTTTTACTTCCAGGCTTATACTCGGCCATTCATCCAGTTAATAACACCACACAACTATAGAAAACTGTAGCTGTTGTAGGAAATGTTGATCACACTTATACTACACACACCCTTGGGTGTCAGAATTAAAAGTTCTGTACTTGGACAGTCACATACAGGACTCCAACGTAGACAGACAGCTTTTAAACCAAAGTCTAGGTGACATGGTCCATTTGTCAGAGAAAATCACCTCACAGGCATTGCAGGTACTCCTGGGTTTTACTCAGAAAACAAACAAGGCAGTCACAGAGCAGTTGTCACAAGGCAGCTTCAAGAGTCTAAAAAGGACCAGGGGATTGCCCCTGGATTCTAAAGTTCACCCCATCCCGCCTGGGATGGGGCACTGGGAAAACCATAGGACAAGGTCTCCACCACTTCCAGAACTGGTACCGTTGTCAACCATTAGAGTGAGAACTTAAAAAACACAAACTGGTAGCTCTCTGACAGAGATGAAGGAGGAGCTGCCTAACAGTGCAGCCTCCTCTACTGAACTCCCAACTACAGACTCCCAAACATTCTGAAGCTAGCTCCCTAGCAGTTGGCCAGTGTAGCTCATGCTGCTGCAACAGTTCTAGATGACATCATCCCTCCAGAGCTCAGCAGAGACTGAGAACAGAGAGAGACAAAGTGAAACCCATTTAACTGGCATTTCACTAGCTGCCTTCAATGCCTACCACTGATTCTAACTGGGATTCTGGTAACCCCTGGGGATGAGGGGGTTACATGTACTCAGAGCATTTTTATCTTTTTCACAAGTACAGTACCTCTTTTTGTTTAGTAACCTGAGTCCTAGTGTTATGTCACTTTAAAAGCTTTGTATAAAAGATGTCAACAAATAGGGACAAGTACTCTTGGAAAAGCCTCCAGCAGAGTGCTACTGTGACTGCAGAACTGTTTGTAATTAGCACAGATTTTTGCACTAGATGACATAACAACTATCTTGCACTTTATTACTGGTATCCAGATGCCTTTTTCTGAAGATTGGTGAGTACCTGTATGCGTTTTCTGTTTGTGACTAATTTCAAGTACCACACTCTCTGGTAGTGGCTTGTTTTGTGTTTTTGTTTCCTGGCTACCAGATTTTAGTTTTACACCACAGTACACGGTCTTATGAGGTTCTTTAGAGAATAGAGTGGGGCTCAAACTTCAGGAAGGGAGTGGGGTGAGTCACTATATTGTGTAATGAACCTGTGCTGGTGCACCAATTTCTGTGCCATTCCCCTTCAGCAGTTATGGATCGACTACCACCGATAAAGTGCCCAAGGAGGAGATTTGGGCCAATGCCCAAAATTACTACAAGGGCAACTATCTTTGCTATCTCTGACCCCGTTTAACATGGCTGCTGAGGTCAGAGGATGGGCAAGGACCAATCAGACTCCGGAAGTCTGGTATAAGGGCAGGAGAGCTCAAGGGATGCTGGAGGATTTCAGAAGGTCACCTGGAAGAGTGATGGCCAATACTCCGTTGAGTAACAGTGAGACAGCCCCATCTTCCATGACTGACACCTGGACTGACCAGTGCAAAGGCTGTCTGCTGGTGCGGAACCCCTAGAACTGGGCTAGGACCAGTCAGTTTGTATGAGGCTGAGTAAGAGAGCAGACCTGATGTCAGCACTTGCAGTTTGAGGCCTCTGCAGGCATTTAGAGAGAAAACTGTGATTTTGCATTGAGAAAAGGAGGCAAAAATGCCAGTTCAGTGGTATGAAGAGCTGAGGCGCTGAGCACCTTACCTCCTGCCATGCCGGTGACCTGAGTTCGGGAATGAGCTCAGGTTGTTGGGGGACAGCTGGGGGGTGGTTGTATGCCATTTCGGCCCTTGGCTGCCACTAGGTGTAGGCCTGGTGGCAGTACAGGGACAAAAGCCATCAATAAAGGTGGGGACCGTGGTTCCAAAGTAAGTGTGCACCTCCACACGCATATACATACTTACTGCCGGGGTGTGGGGACAGAAAACCAGGGAAAAAGGGACTCATGGGCTATCTGAAGCCCTGTGCACCTCCCCTGACCCATGCCACCACCTGGACCTCTGGAGCCATCTGGATGTGAGACTCTGAACTGGATGGCTCCCCCTCTCCGGACCAACCATGGAGGGCAAGTTGCAGGGATTACCAGTTCCAGGTAGGTCCGGGGGGTGGATGCCAGTTTAGAGGAGGCAGGGACAGTGCTGAAAACCCACCCATTAGGGTAAAAAGCATGATTAAAAAAAGGAGGTATGGCCATCCCAGTGGCGAAGAGGGCTGAGGCACTGGTGCCTTACCTCTTCCCACAGAGGCGACCTGTGTTCAGGAACAAGCACAGGTCATTGGGGGTTGGTTGGGGGTAGGGCGAGGAGTTGGATTGAGCTGCTGCCAAGCAGTTCTCCTTTCCAGGGGAGGGATGTGGGGTTTCCCCAGTTCTTGGCTGCCACCAGTTGGAGGCTCGGTGGTAATGCCAAGCTATGGGGGGACCTGGCATTAGGCCCGGAGGGAGGAAGAGGCCGTCACTGGAGCCTCAGAGTGCATGCGCACCTCAACGTGCATGCATGTCTGTGTACCGGGGTCTCAGGATAAGGGGAGAAAATGGAAAAGAGAGCACCAGGCAGGCAGGATGAAGCCCCTGAATGGGGGGGGGAGGGGCGGAACAAGTCCTCTCAAGGAGAGGATTGGAGCAGACCTGCCCAGTGCTCCAATGGGGAAAAAAAACCTATATGAAAAAAAGGAGGTAATCACGTGCTTGTACAGCATGAAGTAAGAGACTGAAAGCAGAAGTTAGGAGCTAGATGCTCTGTGGACATAACCTATCTCAACTTCCAGAAGGCTTTTGTTACCAGGAGAGAGACACTAAGCTGAAAGCTTGTTTACAGGTGCGACCTGGGAGCACAAGAAAGTTAAGCGACTTGCTTGCTCAGGGTCACACAGTATGCAGGTGGGGGCTGTGGGATTCAAATCCAGGTTTTCAGGTTTGCAGCTCAGAGCCTTAAACCACTGCGCTATACTGCCTCAAGACAAGGTACCTCACAATACACTCATAACAAACTATGTGATACAGGAATTGACAATAAACTAAGTGGATATCAAATTGGTTGGCTGGGAGAACACAGAGGGTTAGGATAAGACAGAGGTGCCTTGTCAAATCCAAGAGGGGTGACAAGTGGAGTCCCACAGGGGTCAGTGCTGAGGCCAGTCCTGTTTACATTTTTCATAGCGGACTTGAATAAGCAAACTAAATGCTGGGTGGTGAAGTTTGCAGACAACACCAAAAAAGGAGCAACAGTAAGCAAAAGTGAGCAAACAGACCAACTAGCAAGGGATCTGCAAACGACTACGTCATGGGCACCAAAACATGGAATGACCTTCAGCACAGAAAAGTGTGTTGTCATGAACTTAGATATGAAAAATACAAACATAAAATACAAGTTAAATGGCAGCACATTAAAGACAGTAGATAATGCAAAGAGACCTGGAAATTAAAAAAAAATAGTTACTGTAGTTTTAGTAAGCGCTGCAGTGAAGTTTTTAAAAATACAAACATGATTTTGGGCTACTTCCGAAGGGCTTTCTTACGCAGAAGTAGAAACACAGAAACACAGAAGTTGACAGCAGATAAAGACTGCAAGGCCCATCCAGTCTGCCCATTTTTTCTACCTTACGAATGTGCCATAGGCCTTTACTCTGTCAATGGCCTATCTATTCATACACATCTGTATTGCTCCCTTATAGAGGTTGTGTAGTACCACTGTAGAAAACATACAGTACATCAGACCCCACCTTGACTACTCTACACCACTATGGAGCCCTTTCTTAAGGAGGCACGTGGTAAATCTGGAGAAGACTCAACACAAAGCTACCAAAATCATTTCAGGACTAAAAGAAAAGCCTTATGAGACTAGACTGAAGGATTTAAAGATATATACACTGGAGACAAGGCAGATCAGAGGGGACTTGCTCCAGATGTTTAAAATTATAGGGAATCAAGCAAGTAATCTTTATTTTTACAGCACCTTTCAAAATCAAGGTGCTGTACATAGTATAAAATTACAATATAAAAAACAACAATATAATAATAATTTAAAATTAATCCATTAATTAATCAGGGAAGGTCAAAGAAAATAAATACATTTTCAGCATAGATTTAAAGCTGCTGATGGTCAGGCAATCTCTTAACAGACGAGGTAGAGAATTCCACAGGGTCGGTGCTGCAAATGAAAAAGCTCGAGCTCCAGATGTTTTGGGACAAACTCTGGGAATCTCTAGCAATCCCTCGTCGATGGATCGGAGGGGGCGATTGAGGGAGTAGGGAGTCAGGAGATCTTTCAGGTAGTCAGGTCCCTGTTCATGTAGGACTTTAAAGGTAAGTAAGCCTACCTTATAGGTGATCTGCCACTGAACTGGCAGCCAGTGCAGTTCGTGCAGCACATGTGTAATGTGACTGGTCCTGGAAGTACCAGTCAGCAGCCTGGCTGCAGCATTCTGCACTAGCTGCAAGCAGCGGATATCAACCCCAGACAGCCCTAGGTAGAGGGCATTGCAGTAGTCAAGACAGGTAGTAGTGAAGGTATGGACCAATGTTGGAAGTTTGCCTGGGGGAATCAGGTGTTTCACTTGGGCAATATTCCTCAGATGGTAAAATGAGGATTTGACCACAGCTGGCACCTGAGACTTCAGGGTCAAGCCGTCATCAAATATAACGCCCAGGTTACACACCCGATCTGAGGTAATGAGATGGACACCATCAAGCCATAGGCCTGACCCGTGCCCAGCACAAAAACCCACCCCTGGGTGGCCTGGATCCACAACCAACACCTCAGTCTTATCCGGATTCAGTCTCAACCAACTCGAACTCATCCAGTCTTTGATATCAGAGAGACAGCTATTTAGCACAGAGATCACATCATCCTGTCCGGGTGCAAAGGACATATACAGCTGAGTATCATCTGCATAGCAGTTAAAACAAGCTGTATCTCCTGATGGTATCTCCCAATGGCAGCATATACACTGAGAACAACATGGGTGCCAACATGGAGCCTTGCGGCACCCCGCAGGACAGGGGGAGGGCGTCAGAGGAATAAATTCCAGTGACCAGTGGAATAAAGAGCTGATGAACAGTCTGGAGCTGGAATTTAATGTGAGATATATATATATATATATATACCTCAGGAGCCATAGTACACAAACCAAGGTACAGCTCTCCAAGAAAAACACCAGGAGATGCTTCTTTACCCAGAGAGCTGTAAAAATATGGAACATCTAGCCAAAAGAAGAGGTGGCAGCAGACTCCTCTGGGATTTGTAAGAAGAAACTGGATGATTATTTGTTAAATATCCAACCATGCAAAGTGTCCCTGCTGAGGTGGGAGACAGATTCTGCTACTGCAAATTAGCAGACCCTGAGACTTTCTTCCCCTGTTGAAACTGCCCGGGATCCTCCGAACTCTGGTTCGTTGTAGGGCCCAGAAATCTACAGAAACAGCCAAAAGCCATATACCCCCTCAGGTGTGTCGTGCCCACCTGGGGCTCGCACCTCACTACCAGAGGAAAAGCTACAAGCCTGTCCTGGGAAGCAACCCACGATTCTGCAACTGCAAATTAGCAGACTCTGAGGCTTTCTTCCCCTGTTGAAACTGCCGCTGGATCCTCCGAACCCGGTTCACAGTAGGCCCAGAAATCTACAGAAACAGCCAAAGCTCGGATACCACCCTCAGTGTGTCATGCCCACCTGGGGCTCGCACCTCGCCGCCAGAGGAAAAGCTACAAGCCTGTCCTGGGAAGCAACCCACGATTCTGCTACTGCAAATTAGCAGACCCTGAAGCTTTTTTCCCCTGTTGAAACTGCCCGGGATCCTCCGAACTCCAGTTCATTGCAGGGCCCAGAAATCTACAGAAACAGCCAAAAGCCATATACCCCCTCAGGTACGTTGGTATTTGGCGCCTTTGGACATTCTGAATTTGCAGCGCCAACACTCTGATTGGAGGATCTCAGCCTCACTGACTTCTTCCTGGTGGTCTCCATTTTACCTTGCTTCATTAGAGATGTTTATCAGTGCTGCTGACCCTGGGAGACTATCCTATTTTGTAGAGCAAGAATATAATTTTTTTCTTTTTTTTTGTAAAGAAATTGTTCTTTTTTGTAAAGCTAGAATGGCATGAAAGCCCCCCCCCCCACTGTTTTTCTCCTCATCTATCAATTCAGTTTAGGCCATTCCATGTTACACTGCCATTGTTTAAAGTGATTTACCTGCTCTGAATGCACTGTGATTACATCCCGCTTTAAAATTAATTCTCTGCGAAAGGCTGAAGAGTTTTAAGTTGACCTTTTAATGCACTCCTTAATATCCTAAAACTACAGCCTAATCCTTTTCATTATTAATTCTGAGTGTAAAACTGTAGTCTTAAGATTATTAGACTTGTACTGCACTGTCTTTTATTCTTTTTTTTTTTAAACTTTCTTTATTTATCGATTTTATCAATACAGACACATACAAATTACATTCATTCTTCTGTTATACATAGTTACAGGAGAGAATTCATAGGCAAGTTCAATGTACGCATACAAATTACATTCATTCTTCTGTTATACATAGTTACAGGAGAGAGTTCATAGGCAAGTTCAGTGTATACAACCAGTGGAACAGGAGTTCTTAATTAAAATAGAGATATTAATTTAATTTAATCCTATGGGTCAGTCAGATTCCCATACACAGGTGGAGTCCTGACTTCATCAATTACCTTCTCCTTTTAGGCTTCCATTGTGAGGCCTAGAGGTTAGACATGTACCGGGAAGTTCCCGGACTATATCTAGTAGAATGTTTAAGAAGTCCCTATGTTTCTGCGTGGACCCATCTATTTTCTCAAAGTGTTCCACAGCCTAAGGAGTAAAGTCAAGTCTCTTCCCTGCCATATATAGGACCCAACGTCTCCACAAGATTTCAAATTGAGGTGTTCTTTTGTTCAGGATGGCTGTTAATGCTTCCATCCTATATATATTTATCATGATATCTTGCCATTGATTTATAGAAATAGGAGTCTGAGATTTCCAATTCTTAGTTGTCACCTTCTGGGCAGCCAAAAAGGCTATTTTTGGAAACCTCACTGACAAAGGGTCTCTAATTCTCTGCGGAATCTCTAGAAATATATAACACAAGGGAGATAATGTCAAGTCTGGTATAAATATTTCCCTTAGGGCTTGCTGTAACTCTGACAGGAAAGTGGAAAGCACTGGACATGTCCATAACATATATAAATATGATGCCTGCATTTGGCGCATTTCTGCCAACTCTACATGGTCTTTAGTTAGTATTTGACTAATTTTCTTTGGGGATTGAAAGCATCTAACAAAGACTTTCCAGGAAAATTCTTGCCACCCTCCAGCTGATAGCCTCCAGTGTAGTTTGGATTGAGCATAGAGCCAAACCTCCTGTGAAATGCAGTTGCCCAAATCCTTTTCCCAAGCTCTTTTTATAGATTCCGTGGAGTCCCCCTTCCAGTCCAGTAGGTCTCTGTATACTTTGGAAATAATATGTGCATTGATGGGTGTCCCCTCTAATGCAGTTTTAAAAGTGAGGGCTATTTGAGGAGGTGAGGTTACTCCCCAATTAGACTTTGAGATAAGCTCTTTTATAAAATTCCTAACTTGAAAGTATCTAAATCTGTCCTGCCAAAGAATACCGTATCTGTCTACAAGTTTTTCAAAGGAGACAACCCCCTCATCATCTAGGAAGTGCCAGACTAGGTGCAAACCTCTCACCTCCCAACCCCTAAACCCTCCATCCCAGACCCCTGGAGAGAAATTGGCAAGGTGCAGGATAGACCACAACAGGAATTTCCAGTCTCCAGCCCTCTTGTCTCTCAAAACACTGTGCCACACTTCTAGGGTTAATGCTGTGAGGGGATTCTCCCACTGACTCGGGTACACCCTTCCCCTCTGTTCAAGAAGCATACTATTCAGGTCATGTTGGCCCCCATCTAAAAGTTCTAGCATTTTCCATTTTGAAAATATGACTTATCTAACCAATACATAACTGTCTGAGCTGGGCTGCTATGTAATATAGTTTAAAGTTGGGTGTGAAAGCCCCTGCTTTTTCGGTATATGGAGGGACTGAGAGTCGGATCCTGGATTTATGTGGGCCCCACAAGAAGCGAGCCACCGTCCTGTTTAGTGTATCAAAGTATGAATCTGGTATTCTGGTAGGAATTGTTTGGGCTAAGTATAAAATTTTGGGAGAATTATCATTTTATGGCTTCCACTCTCTGGATCAGGGTGATAGGGATATCTGACCATTGTTCCAATTCCAACTTAATCTTTGCTAGAATTGAAGCAAAATTAGTGAAAATAGGTTATCTATTTGAGGTCCAATTTGTACCCTCAGGTATTTAATGTGGGGAAGATTCCACCTAAAGCAACCCTCTGCTGCTATCTGATGGTTCATAGTGTATTTTTAATGCCTCTGTCTTGGAGATATTCAACTTATATCCAGCTAACCGGCTGAATTCTTTCTGGACATCCCATAACCTCTCAGAGACTGTTCTGGATCTTGGAGGTAAACCAAAGGTCATCTGCATAAAGTGCAAGTTTATCGTCTCCCCACCTCCCAACCCCGTATCTCCTCTTCCTGTCTTAAGGCCTGAGCCAGAGGCTCAAGGTAAGAGGCGAAGAGGAGAGGAAAGAGGCACCCTGCCTTGTGCCACGTTGCAGAGAAATAGGGCATGAGACCCTGCCATTTATTTTTACATAGGCCTTTGGGCTAGAGTATATTCTGTTTATGGTCTTAATAAATGCCTCTGAGAAGCAAATTTATCCAATGTCAACCCAGGAACTTCCATGCCACTTCGATAGAAGGCCTTCTCGCATCAAACTTAGGATCATACGGGCCTCTGACCGAGCGGCATGGTGAATTATATGTAATGTTCTTTTGATATTGTCTTGTGTTTGCCTGCCTGGGATAAACCCTGTTTGATCATGGTTAATTATCTTAGGAAGGATCTCCTCTAGTCTCCTCGCTAGTATCGACGAATAAAGTTTATAGTCAATATTTAGTACCGATATAGGGCAATATGACCCGTACTGAGTGATATCCTTTCCTGGTTTGGGGATACTTGATATGACTGCATAGTTCCAAGAATCTGGAAGGCTCTCTCCCGACTGTGCTAATTTGCAGGCCCTTAATAGTGGGGCATTTAACTCCTTACTGAAGAATTTGAAAAACTCAAGGGTGTAGCCATCCGGTCCAGGAGATTTCCTAGTTTTCAGCCGTTTAAGTGCACTTACCAACTCTACTGAGGAGATAGGTAAATCAAGGGTGTCTCTGAGCTCCTGTGGTAGCTCGGGCAGTTTTAAGTTATTTAAATAGGATTTAATCTGATCTCTTTCTGGTGAATGCTCAGACCTGTACAATTGTGTATAGTAATCCCTAAAGCTCGACAGTATTTTTTTCCGAGGTTTTTGTAGGCCTCTGGGTCTCTAACCTGGGTAATTGTTCTCTGCTGTCTGGCTGCCTAAGTCTGTGTGCAAACAAGTGAGATGCTCAGGGGCCAGACTCATAATACCTCTGCCTTAGCGCTGCAGACCTTGTTCTGTTTTTTTATGTCAATAATTTTTTGGATCTGTTGTTTGACCCTCTGGATTTCTAACTGCACTGAGGCTTTTCCCGCTGCATCTTGATCCATCAAGCTCTGCAGCTGCCTCTGCAGTTGTTCCATTTGCATGTTTTTTGTTGCTTAAAGTGTGCTGCAAATTTAATGCATTCCCCCCTGAACACCGCCTTAACTGTGTCCCATAACACCGTGTCAGAGATTTCCTCAGATTCGTTATCCATTTGTATTTGAGGGAGCCTATTCTTTGCCATATCCGTGAATTCTTTTAGGTTTAGAAAATAATTATTGAATTTCCAGAGGGACAAACCCCTTTTAATTGTCCAGCTTAGAGTCAGACTTACTTGGGTATGATCCGATAAGACTGATGGGATGTGCCTACAATCTAGTACCTGCTCTTGATGTTCTCCTGAAATTAAGATGTAATCTATCCTAGTGTAAGAGCCATGTGGGTGTGAGTAGTGAGTGTATTCTCTTTTGTTAGCATTCTGACGCCTCCATGCATCTATCCAGAAAGCTCCCTTTAAATGTCTCCTGATTAATTTCCCCGCTGGGGTCTGTCTAAACACCTGATCTCTAGAAGTGTCTTTCTGGTCCCAGATCTGATTCAGGTCTCCTCCCACCACTAGCATTCCGACCTGATATTCCACAATTCTGTGTAATAAAGATCTCATAACCTCCTTCATAGTACCCGGTGGTGCATATATGGAAGCCAATGTGATAGGGGCCCCCTCCAGCATTCCCACTAGATAGCCAAGTGGCCCTCTGGGTCTGCACAACTATTAGTTTTCTGAAATTGAGTCCCTTTAGCCACTAATATTGCGCCCTCTTCTCTTCCCCTTTCCAAAAGAGGCCGCTACAATCGGACCATAGCCAAATTTCCCGAGTTTTTGATGCTCAGCTCTATTAAGGTGTGTTTCTTGTAACAAGATAAAGGAAGGGTTTTCTCTTTTCAGAGTGGACATAACTCTATATCGCTTCACAGGATTATTAAGACCATTGACATTATGTGAACTAATTTTAATCCTTTTACTATCTCCCATTATTATATGTTAATGTGTCATTTCTCCCATATATTAGGGGGGTTTTCCCCTGTCCCAGTGAGATTTTAACATTTCTCTTTCCATTCGATTCTCTGCCACCCCATTACCTTCTTTCCACTGCTTTGAGAGGTGCAGCAAGCCTTGAAACCACTCCTGATATATATAAATACTTTGCCTATGTATCTGTATGTGCAACAAAAACCTGTGTAACTTCACATCAACCAAACAAAATTTTAAAACTTCGTACAACCTGAGAGGTGCCATCAACTGGACAACCTGCGCCTCCCAATAAACATTATTTACAGTGTGACTCCCAAGTTAGGAGAGCAGAGTGTTCCACTCCCTGCAAAATCAAGTGAGCAACACTCGAGATGGAGGAAAAGGGGCTGTATATACAACCCATTCCTCCTGGACTCTAGATCCATTGAGTCCTAGCCAGGTGTAATGGCAAGTCATCAACAGCATCATTTTTATTAAATAAATGTGAGGTATCCGACCTCGCATCACTTTAAACTTTCTCAATTTAGCCTTTTGTCCCTTCCCCCAAGTCCATATTTAAACTGGGTTAACTAGAGCTAGAGATTCCTCTTATATGAGAGCCCTGTTATCATATTGTGTGGCTCAGCGTCTCAGGACTAATTCCTTGAAGTGCCTCCGTATTTCTCGTAGGAGCTTCCGAGCATCTGCCCTTTATGTTATTATAAAAGGACAAGATTACGCCTGGAGAAAATAGCACATCTAGTAAGGAGCCCAAGCAGAGCCTCACCATCATAATCCAGATTCCTCCCAGGGAGATTTTCTGTCCTCTAGGGTCAATTATGAGCATAAGGTCTCGGTTAGAGCCTAATACCATGAAAGTGAACCCCGGTGGGGGGGGGGGGCCAAGTAATGAACCCTCCTCTCCCTTCCATCACCGTGGTGGAACTCTGGCCCCCCCATCCCCTAATGCTCAGGTCAGATCCAGCCTATCGTGGGACCAGGACAGTTCCCTCCTCCCTTCCCCCAACTGCCTATCTTTTATATTTCAAACTCCTTTATCATGAGTTGTCCCATTCAGCATTTCCTCTTGACCTCTCCCCCACAAGTACTTTCCCCCATACCCCACTAAGTACGTTCCAACGAGATATAATAACCCCAAGCTATTCTGCCCCTTTAAACTTGTCACCCCATGCCCTCTCCAAGGTGAGAAAGTTTTAGTTAAAGGTCCTCCTTAGTCCCCTGGAGATGCTTACAACATTTTACTTAAGAACTCGTACTGATTCTATGACTGTTAGCTTCCCTCTAAACACAAGTATCTTATTAGTATCCCAAACTTATAAAATAGTATACCTGTGTTAACTCTTGCCCTCTTTATTTTTCGCTTTGGCCAGTACCTCAGTTCTGGTAGTCAGAACAGAGCAACTGCTAGTGATGTCTTCTTCTCGAGTAATGACTAGGCTTTCCTCTAAGACTTTGTACTGCGTTCTATTTTTATTCCCCCGTGCAGCCGATCCCAATTCACACACCTTACCAGGAACCCCCTTTGCAAATGAGAGATAGCAAGGCATACTCCTCCTTTGTTATGCCTCACCATTCCTCTTCAGCAGAGCTCTGCGGTCCCCCCGCCTCCCATTTTCCCATGCGTTTATGCTGTTTAATGTTATTAATAAAGGAGTCAAATCGTGATAGTTCTCTAATAATCCAGCAACTTCGTAGAAAAGAGGAGACCACCGAGAGTCCCGCAGATCATAAAAAGAAAAAACTCACAAGGGCGGGTGTTCCTTCAGGTATCCGAGAGGTTGTCCCGTGGGGGATCTTCCCTTCTCTGAGAGTTTGTTAGGTGAAATAGAGTTTTTTTAATGTCCAGTAGTGTTGAATCTGCACATTCCTGCCCTTCTCTGTTACTCCTTTGCGTGCCGCTTCTCTGCCAGGGGTTTTGCAGCACCTGCTGTGGGAATCTACGTCGGGGGGCCTCCTCAGCCGTGTGGTAGAGCTCTGTTCCCGTATCCCAGTTTACTCGCAGCCGCGATGGGTATGGTGTCTGGAATTTAATCTTATTTTCTTTCAATTTTCTGAGGATGGGCACGTATGCCTGTCGCTGCTGTTGAATCATCTGGGGGTAGTCTTGATCAAAAATAAGTCTGGCTCCGTTATACAGCACCTGGCCCTGCTTCCATGCTGCTCGCAGTATCTTTTCCTTATGTAACCCCTAGATGGCGCTATCCCAGGGGCTACTACCCCTGCCTGATTTGCCACTAACAGGTTGAGGGGCCTGGATCCAATGGCGGGTGCCTCCACCCAGAGGTCAGGGTTTGCAATAGTTAAACTAACTTGGTCACAGCCCTCTGGGACACTGCAACCCCCTTTCTTCCCACTAGTGGCCCACACAATATATCAGAATTACCTTCACAGTATACACTTACCCCAGGTCTGGTTCCGGCACTGGGACCTCCTGTGAAATGAGATACAGTGCAACAATCACAGTACAGTACTTTAACATAGACAAATACCTCAGGCAGTATAACTTTGCTGAAACAAGCAGCTCTGATTTATTTAGGGGGATATAACAAGGACGGAAATCAGGTTAATTAGCTTATCCTCTAATAATCTACCTATGGCTCTGTGCACAGGCCTATCCCTATCAGTTACTGTCCCTGGGTACCCAAGCCCTAGTGGCTAGTCCAAACCGTGGCAGCTGGTAGGGGCCCTTTCACACAGAGAAAAGGAGGAATTAAACAGTCAGCAGTACAGTAATTCCATTTGGATTTAATGTGGCAATTCAACAGGCAGACCTGAATTAGTACTCAGACCTCCAAATAAGATAGGGTCCTTCAATGTCAGCAGAGCTCACTTGAGAGTACACAAACCTCTTCAACATTTATATAAAGAAAGCACTATACCAGGCAGGCTGCATCTGTATCCCGATCGCAATTACTGCACAATACCCGGGAGAACACACAGCAATTCATTCCTGACAGACCGAGATGCAATTTTCAGCAATTCTTCCAGTCTTCTACAGGGTGAGCCTGGTTTCTACTCTTCAGAGATCCTTTGATTCTTTTCACAGACGTGATTCAGTCCTAACAAGCTGCAGACCGGAACTCTGGGCCTTACACACGTTTTTGACTAAAACTGCACACTGAAAAAGCACAGGGCTCCTTCCTTTTCACTGCCAAAGCTCAACTGCAACTCCAACCGACAAAACCGGGCACTTCCTTAGAGTTCCTCAGTTCTTGACTGGATTGGCTGTCACTCACAATAGACTGCTGCTGTTGGTCCAAAAGGCACTGAAGTCTAAACTACATCTCCCAGGTCACTGCCCATGCAATCCTCTTGTGGCTGGCTCAGATTATGAGTCAAGTTCTGATTAGTCCAGAGCACCATTTAGAGCTAGCTTACCCCACACTGATTGGTCCAGTTTAGCAGTTCAAAACTAGAATGGGGAACTAGCAGACACAGTTCTGACTGCAAAGAAAGCAGGTTAGACAAACTGTAATTTCATTATTACTCTAAATAATTTCTGGCAAACAGTTACATCTTTCAGATAGGTTCCCTTTGCACTCCTAGTGACTGCAAAATGAAGTGAATTGGCAGCAGCTTGGTGGTACTCAATCAAAGAAACACACAGTCCCCCATACAAACTAATTATGTTTGCAAGCAGACAGCTCTTAAAGAGACAGTACCAGAGGTTCTAAAAACACTCACTGATAAATGGCTTAAATGCCAAACACCATTCAGGCTTGGAGCATTCAAGCAAGCTCCTGGAAGTCTTTTGGGAACCCCCATTTGCAGGGGGGTTACACTTATCTTTGAAACTGGAAAATTTTACGATCACTGAGCAAGGCCTGGCTGTGGGGGAGGTTGGCTTAGGCACGAGTGCTCTATGCGCTCTCTCTATACTCTGAACACAAGCGACTGCGGTAAGTCTATGACGTGCCTCAGTAAATCTATGAAATCGCTCATCTCCCCTACCTCGGCTGATTCTGGGAGACCATAAATCCTGATGTTATCTCTTCGGGAGCGTGCTTCTAAATCCATACATTTGGCTGAGAGATTTTCATTTTGTTGAACAAGAAATTCCACCGCCTTTGAAATCTGCCGTAAGTCATCCTCCTCTGTTGATACTCGATCTTCCGCTCCGTAACTCGAGTTCCAACTTAGTTAAATCTGTGTAGTTTATTAAATTCCAGCTTTGTTTCACCGAATTGCTTGATTTCCTGAAGTGTCTCAAATCTCGATCTAGAGACTCTCCAACTGGTTCTGTGTAGCCACCAAAGCTCGGCTCAATGCAGATTCTCTCAAAACCATGGCCGTGCTTGCTGGGCTCAATCTTAGGCAATCCTGCTTTCCTTCGAGTTTTGAGCCGGGATCTCCTTCCAGATGTATTCCCACGATTTGGCTTATCCATTTTTATCCAAATTTGTTGAAGTTCAGGTGAGTGGGAATCGTGTTATAGACTCAGGTGTAGGGAGCTCTCTGACTAGGCTTCCATGATGCCGGTGACGTCACCGGAAGTTCCGCACTGTCTTTTATTGTAAGTGAACAGTTGAATCCTTTTTAGAATTAATTTCTGTGTAAAGCTGTAGTTTAAATTGACCAGACTTTTCAGTGTACTGCCTAGCATTCTAAATTTAAAGCCCAATCCTTGCCTCTCGCTTTGCCACCTGTCTTCCCTCTAACCCACTTACGTCTCCTCCCTGTTTCTATTAAGCGCTTTATAGTTTAGCCTCCTCCTTCCAAATAATAGTGACCACGCTGTTTCTTTGTTTGAGTTAACCACACCTCCCCAGCCTGCCGCTACTTAATCCATCTCCTTTCCTCTCCCCCTCAGGTGTGTCGTGCCCACCTGGGGCTCGCACCTCGCCGCCAGAGGAAAAGCTACAAGTCTGTCCTGGGAAGCAACCCACGATTCTGCTACTGCAAATTAGCAAACCCTGAGGCTTTCTTCCCCTGTTGAAGCTGCCACCCAGGATCCTCCGAACTCCAGTTCGTTGCAGGGCCCAGAAATCTACAGAAACAGCCAAAAGCCATATACCCTCTCCGGTACGTTGGTATTTGGCACCTTTGGACATTCTGAATTTTCAGCGCTAACACTTTGATTAGAGGATCTCAGCCTCACTGACTTCTTCTTATGCTCCACTGCTACTCTATCAAATCACTCCTCCCCCCCCATATCAGTTGTAGTCTGTTGTTTGTTCTAGCTGCCAAAATATATGTATTGCACACATCAGTCATCATGTTTCATTTATCAGTATGCAACCTGTAAGTCGCTTCCCTGTCTCATATTGTTTACCACCTGCAGTCACCCTATGTGGTACCCTTGTATGTATATCCAGCCTGTATCATGTAACGTGCATTTCATGTATATACTGTTATTACCTATCTATGTTTGTACTTTAAGTGTTTATGTCACAGGACCTCCTTGTGAATGAGTTTGCTCAATGGAGTTTTCCTGCAATAAACTTGAACTTGAACTTCCTGCTGGTCTCCATTTTACCTTGCTTCATTAGAGACATTTATCAGCACTGCTGACCCTAGGACTATCCTTTTTTGTAAAGCAAGAATTCCATTTTTTTTTTTGTCAACTTTCTCATTTGCAAATTATACTACATGACCACTAGAGGGCTACAACAGCTGTCTTTTCTGTTAAAGAGGAAACACATTATATTTTCTACTTCCTCTTCTGCTCTAGTGGACCTGGGATACCTCTCTTTCTGAGGACTATCCCCGAGGTTTTTCTGCCTGTTTCTCAGGCTGAACCATGCTCATCCACTAAGGCTGCAAGACTTGAATGCCTGTCCCCACTCCTATTCTGTACTGGTGGAGCAGGGCCAGAAACAGAAACAAAAGCTACAGACCAATCTTGCCACACCGGATTGCAGCCTTGAGCAACCTCACTGGCTCAGCTGTAGAGTTGCTCCACAGGTACGTTCAGTGCCAAAACCGCCTCTGAGCCAACAAAAGGATTTTGAACTTATGACACCTGATCGCTGATTGGTCTAGACTTCTAGTGACTTTTACTGCCGGCTGTTGTGGCGTTTAGATCTACCATGGGAAGTTACAACTGATTCCTCTGTGTGTCACTAGCTTTACTAGCGCTCAGCTCAATTCTTCAGAACCCTCATCCCTCCCTAAAGTGGAATGCCCCTTGTGCTTCTCCCTGTCCTGCATCCAACAGCTCCTTTCAGGTAGCCATTATGGACTATTAGGCTTCTCAGCTGTCTCTGCCGGGGAGTGGGACATCTCCCGAGCTGCCTCTGCAGATTACTCCCCCATCCAGACTCGAGACTTCCTACTCATGGCAAATTCCTGCCTGGACACTAGTGGCTGCAAAACTAGGCCAGTATAACGCCAGGAGTGGGTACAGGCCTACCCATCAACACCGCCTCCCCTATCGCCCAAAAAATAGTGTTTACAAATTACAGTTTGCTGCCTTAAAAAGAATCCTGCTTTTTTTACTATTGTGCTCAGGCAATGTCGAACTCAACCCAGGACCATTAGACACCCTTGCTTCTCCATCAGACCTGGCAGGTATCAAAGGAATGTCATTTATGCATCTTAATGCCTGTAGTTTGCTGAAAAAGTTCACCCTTATCCAGGCTTGGGTGAGCCACACCCTACCTGATGTCCTAGTGATCACTGAGACCTGGCTTAGGCCAGCCACCCCAGACAATAAAATCAATATCCCAAATTATTTACTCTTCCGAGCGAATAGGCAATTAAGATGAGGAGGGGTGGCAATTTA
Organism: Neoceratodus forsteri; assembly: GCA_016271365.2. NCBI lineage: Eukaryota > Metazoa > Chordata > Ceratodontiformes > Ceratodontidae > Neoceratodus > Neoceratodus forsteri. The sequence continues at coordinate 362,030,896 of CM028137.1, forward strand.
TGTAAGGGTCAAATACTCAGCCGCATGCATAGATGCATCATCCTCCCCCAAAGAATTTGAGTACTTGACCCTAAAGATCGAACTTTCTTCTTCCAGTACACTCTGTGTAATAGGCTGCTACAGGCCCCCTTCTGCCAGGCCTCATCTCCTGTCTCACCTCAGTTCTGTACTGGGTCTCAGTTCCTTGTGTAACCCCCCTGCAAATGGGGGTTCCCAAAAGACTTCCAGGAGCTTGCTTGAATGCTCCAAGCCTGAATGGTGTTTGGCATTTAAGCCATTTATCAGTGAGTGTTTTTAGAGCCTCTGGTGCTGTCTCTTTAAGAGCTGTCTGCTTGCAGACATAATTAGTTTGTATGGGGGGACTGTGTGTTTCTTTGATTGAGTACCACTCAAGCTGCTGCCAATTCACTTCATTTTTGCAGTCACTAGAGTGCAAAGGGAACCTATCTGAAAGATGTAACTGTTTGCCAGAAATTATTTAGAGTAATAATGAAATTACAGTTTGTCTAACCTGCTTTCTTTGCAGTCAGAACTGTGTCTGCTAGTTCCCATTCTAGTTTTGAACTGCTGAACTGGACCAATCAGTGTGGGTAAGCTAGCTCTAAAATGGTGCCTTGGACGAATCAGAACTTGGACTCATAATCTGAGCCAGCCACAAGAGGATTGTATGGGCAGTGACTCTGGGAGATGTAGTTTAGACTTCAGTGCCTTTTGGACCAACAGCAGCAGTCTATTGTGAGTGACAGCCAATCCAGTCAAGAACTGGGAGGAACTCAAAGGAAGTGCCGGTTTTGTCGGTTGGAGTTTCAGTTGAGCTTTTGGCAGTGAAGAAGGAAGGAGCCCTGTGCTTTTTCAGTGTGCAGTTTTAGTCAAAAAACGTGTGTAAGGCCCAGAGTTCCGGTCTGCAGCTTGTGTAACAGCTTGTTAGGACTGAATCTGTCCTGTGAAAAGAATCAAAGGATCTCTGAAGAGTAGAAACCAGGCTCACCCTGTAGAAGACTGGAGGAATTGCTGAAAATTGCATTCGGTCTGTCAGGAACTGAATCTGCTGTGTGTTCTCGGGTATTGTGCAGTAATTGCGATTGGCATACAGATGCAGCCTGCCTGGTATAGTGCTTTCTTTATATGGATGTGTGAAGAGGTTTGTGTACCTCAAGTGAGCCCTGCTGACATTGAAGGACCCTATCTTATTTGGAGGTCGTGAGTACTAATTCAGGGTCGCTCCTGTTGAATTACCACATTAAATCCAAATGGAATTACTGTACTGCTGACTGTTTAATTCTCCTTTTCTCTGTGTGAAAGGGCCCTACCAGCTGCCACGCAGTTTGGACTAGCCACTAGGGCTTGGGTACCCAGGGACAGTAACTGATAAGGATAGGCCTGTGCACAGAGCCATAGAATAGATTATTAGAGTGATAAGCTAATTAACCTGATTTCCCCTGTCCTTGTTATATCCCCTAAATAAATCAGAGCTGCTTGTTTCAGCAAAGTTATACTGCCTGAGGTATTTGTCTATGTTAAAGTACTGTACTGTGATTGTTGCACTGTATCTCATTTCACAGGAGGTCCCAGTGCGGAACCAGACCTGGGGTAAGTGTATACTGTGAAGGTAATTCTGATATATTGTGTGGGCCACTAGTGGGAAGAAAGGGGTTGCAGTGTCCCAGAGGGCTGTGACCAAGTTAGTTTAACTATTGCAAACCCTGACCTCTGGGTGGAGGCACCCGCCATTGGATCCAGGCCCCCTCAACCTGTTAGTGGCAAATCAGGCAGGGGTAGTAGCCCCTGGGATAGCGCCATCTAGGGGTTACACTTGGAAACCATTATTCTTGGCGACCTGAACTACAATTGGCTATCAAGTGCATCAGCTCCCTTGAAATCCTTTTGCGACACTGTAGGGCTGGTGCAACTCACTGGCGAGCCTACTCACCCAAATAAAAAGAACCTTAACAACAGCTCCCTCTTAGATGTAATTTTGGTTAGCAAGCCACATCTGTTCTCTCATGTTGGAACATTTTTTCTCAGACATTAGCGATCATTGTATAATCACCACCATTAGATCCATGCACAACCCACAGCTTGTGCAAAGTTCTCTATCAAGAGGTGCAAATGCAACTTCGATTTGTTTGCATACGTCCATGACTTGAAACATTCACCACGATGGCAGGAATTCTTCCTTGCCAAAACGGTTAACAGGGCATATACTATTTTTTACGATATTTTAAGTGAGACTTTAAATAGGTGTAACCCCCCTGCAAATGGGGTTCCCAAAAGACTTCAGGAGCTTGCTTGAATGCTCCAAGCCTGAATGGTGTTTGGCATTTAAGCCATTTATCAGTGAGTGTTTTTAGAGCCTCTGGTACTGTCTCTTTAAGAGCTGTCTGCTTGCAGACATAATTAATTTGTATGGGGGACTGTGTGCTTCTCTGAGTACCACTCAGCTGCTGCCAATTCACTTCATTTTTGCAGTCACTAGGAGTGCAAAGGGAACCTATCTGAAAGATGTAACTGTTTGCCAGAAATTATTTAGAGTAATAATGAAATTACAGTTTGTCTAACCTGCTTTCTTTGCAGTCAGAACTGTGTCTGCTAGTTCCCCATTCTAGTTTTGAACTGCTGAACTGGACCAATCAGTGTGGGGTAGCTAGCTCTAAAATGATGCCTTGGACAGATCAGAACTTGGACTCATAATCTGAGCCAGCCACAAGAGGATTGTATGGGCAGTGACTCTGGGAGATGTAGTTTAGACTTCAGTGCCTTTTTGGACCAACAGCAGCAGTCTATTGTGAGTGACAGCCAATCCAGTCAAGAACTGGGAGGAACTCAAAGGAAGTGCCAGTTTATGTCAGGTTGGAGTTCAGTTGAGCTTTGGCAGTGAAGAAGGAAGGAGCCCTGTGCTTTTTCAGTGTGCAGTTTTAGTCAAAACGTGTGTAAGGCCCAGAGTTCGGTCTGCAGCTTGTGTAACAGCTTGTTAGGACTGAATCAGTCCTGTGAAAAGAATCAAAGGATCTCTGAAGAGTAGAAACCAGGCTCACCCTGTAGAAGACTGGAAGAATTGCTGAAAATTGCACTCGGTCTGTCAGAACTGAATCTGCTGTGTGTTCTCCCGGTATTGTGCAGTAATGCGTCGGGATACAGATGCAGCCTGCCTGGTATAGTACTTTCTTTTATATGGATGTGTGAAGAGGTTTGTGTACCTCAAGTGAGCCCTGCTGACATTGAAGGACCCTATCTTATTTGAGGTCGTGAGTACTAATTCAGGTTGCTCCTGTTGAATTGCCACATTAAATCCAAATGGAATTACTGTACTGCTGACTGTTTAATTCTCCTTTTCTCTGTGTGAAAGGCCCTACCAGCTGCCACGGTTTGGACTAGCCACTAGGGCTTGGGTACCCAGGGACAGTAACTGATAGGATAGGCCTGTGCACAGAGCCATAGGTAGATTATTAGAGTGATAAGCTAATTAACCTGATTTCCCTGTCCTTGTTATATCCCCCTAAATAAATCAGAGCTGCTTGTTTCAGCAAAGTTATACTGCCTAGAGTATTTGTCTATGTTAAAGTACTGTACTGTGATTGTTGCACTGTATCTCATTTCACAGGAGAGTCCCAGTGCCGGAACCAGACCTGGGGTAAGTGTATACTGTGAAGGTAATTCTGATATATTGTGTGGGCCACTAGTGGGAAGAAAGGGGTTGCAGTGTCCCAGAGGGCTGTGACCAAGTTAGTTTAACTATTGCAAACCCTGACCTCTGGGTGGAGGCACCCGCATTGGATCCAGGCCCCTCAACCTGTTAGTGGCAAATCAGGCAGGGGTAGTAGCCCCTGGGATAGCGCCATCTGGGGTTACATCTTGGGAGCTCCCGCTGGGATTGTGTGTCCTCTAGTGACCACATATTCTGAACCACTGTTAAGAAAAAATGGGTACCCCGACAGAAGTGGCTGTGCACCGGCTGGTGGAGTGGTGTACTGGGGAGGAGATCGACCCCCAAAATGCTATGCTTATCCTGGACATCCCCTGGGTATCAATACGGACACTGTGCAGGGAGTACTTTCCAAGGTGGAAGGTTTACAAAACCCTGTGGTGGTGGGTCGGCATGCTAATCTGCTCACCCACATTCTCCTGGCCCTAGTAGAGTTTAAGGATCCCATAGATGCTCCAAAGTGCCACAGACCATTACCCCCAGAGAGCCCTCACTGCTTGGAGATGATAACTAAGGACAGTAAAGACCGGGGAATCAGCCCCACCACTATCTGAAACTTTGAGGAGAAATTTGCTGAATGGTTGCTGGGAGAGGGAAAACTGTGGAGGACTTGAAGAAACTATTCTTGCCACCTGGGGTGTTCTCCCCCAACACCCTCTCCTGCTCCAGTGCCCGTAATGGTGGCTGAACCAATGCAGACTCCTATTTCTGCACCTGCCATTAGTCACACTCACCGAAGGTTGAGGATCTCTCTGGCACCCTCCCCACCCCCAAGGGAGGATGACTGGGAGACCTGGATAGACTATGTGTTGCCCCAAGTGCTAGAGATTAGGCAATGCTCGGAAGGTGAAGTGCAAAGAGGGTTAGTGAGAGCCTCGAGGTCCTGCCCTGGCTACCATCCGTGCTAAACAGACAGTAACCCTGAAGCGACTGCACAGGCCTATCTTGAGGCCTTGGAGAATGTGTATGGAGCCCAGATTCTGATGAGGACCTATGGTGGAGAGTAAGAGATGCACAACAGTACCAAGGGAGTTGTTGTCTGTGTATGTATCTCCGGCTGGAAAAAATTGTTGCAAGAATGCCTCAGAAAAGGTAGTTTGCCAGCGATTGAACTGGACCAACCAGGCTGGACAGGATCCTAAGTCTGCCCTTCTCAGAACTGCTGTTGCTTCAGTTACACCTGGCAGATCGACTGGAACTCTCACCCTACTATGATGAGTTAATGAGAGAAATCGAGGAGTTGAAAAAGCCGACCTCGGGAAGGACCTGCGCTAATAGCTGCGGCTACGACCCGGTGACTGAGGGTGACCCATCGAAGTGAAGTTCAGGGGCAGAGGTTGGCAGTCAATGGTGCTCTGACAAGGAAAAAGATATGTCACAATGGGGAGGCGAACTGTTGAGAGAGATCCGGAATTCAAAAACAGTCCATTTATGAAAGTCACGCCTGCAAGTCACGGGCCCTGACCTATATCCAGAGCTGCATCTGCTATGGGGTGGGGGTACCCACCGTGTATCTCCTGCTGATAACAGCTCCAACTTCGATTCACTTGACCATGGAAGTGGAGAAACTGACAGATGTCTCCAAATGCTTATCACGCCGCAGACAGAGATGGCACCAAGGTTTCCAGTTAGTAAGACCCCGCCCTGGCTCCCAGTGTGGCGCTCGGCCAGCTCAAACTCCAGGAAGTATGTTTTACATAATTGTGGGAAAGATGGGACATAAAAGGGAATGCCAGTCCCAAAGACACTGACAAAGTTGCAATAGGCTACAAGGAGAGTCAGAGAAGAAATCAGTGGTTAAGAGGTGCACGACATGATCCCAGTGAGGGCACCAAAAATGCTAATTCACGTCCTTTTGTGGCAAGGTCAGTTGCCCAGGCCCCACCACCGCCTCTCCAGACTGGTCCAGAATAGTGGGTCCCTCCATGGAGACCACTGTAAGGTGAACGGAGTGTCTACAAGAGCTATATTAGACAGTGGCTCCCAAGTGACAATTATGTTCCAAGATTGGTATCAGAAGCATTTGTCAGACGTACCCCTTTACAAACCATTAGAAGGACTGTATGTATGGGGGTTACAGGAGAAGGCCTTACCCCTTATTCCGGGTATATCCTGACTTGTTGTCTTTCCCACCTCCGGGCTGAGAGTGGCTCTAACAAGTAGAGACCCTAGCCTTAGTGTGTCCCCCACTGGACTGTATGATGGTGTCCCTTTGTTGATTGGAAACAAATGCTCATATGTCGAAGGCTGGCATTGTGTTATGAAAAACAGGGTCAAAGACTAGTAGAGCTTTAAGAGTTCGGGCTTTTAATTAAGAAGGCCTATGTATAGATGCTTGAAAAAAACAGGAACCAGAGGAACCGGGTCGGAATTGTATGGGAAGAAGGATTCCTGAGTCTCTGATCCTGGCGCTAAATGCCCAGTGTACCTTGCCAGGGACAGATCAGAAAGGATGTTAAGAATAAAATATTAATGTTGGATGCACCAGGCGCATGGAAAATTGCCAGAGGGACTGCTGGTCAAGCCTAGTATTTTCGCTAGAGCCCATGCTTATGCCAGAAGGGTAATGGTCCAAGTTCATAATGTGTCTGAAAGAGACATTTGAGTAAACAGAGGTTGCATCTTAATGTGCATTGTGCAGCACTGCAGTGCTACCCAGCAGCAAGAGTTCAAGGAAGAATGACAGAGTATACAACTTGTTTGATTTGAAAAGTGACTCCCGCTGCCAGCTGAATGGAAAGTGAGAGATCAGTGAGAAGCTTGCCCAGAGAGACCAGGGTGTTTTCTTTAAAGGAATGGGATGTAGGATCGCTGCAAGGAGCTGAGCACAATATCCCGGGTTGCATGATCTAAAGACCATTTCATTGAGAGGTCTGACGCCTGGCACCTGCTGACATTAGATGATGAGACGGCATCTGCAAGAGATGTGTGTTAGCTGCTGGTGTATTACAAGAATCCAGAAGCTCCTTATGCTTCCCCCATTGTGGTAGAGAAAAGAATGGAACAGTAAGTGATGTGTGGATTATCGCATCTTAAACCAAGCGGACTATCCCTGATCAGTACACAATGCCCCTGCATTCAGGATGCTTTGACTGCCTAAGCGGGACTAGGTGGTTCTCTGTGCTGGATCTCCATAGTGGGTACTATCGGATCCCGGTGGCCCCAGAGGACCGTGAAAAGACAGCCTTTATCTGTCCGCTTTGGCTTCTATGAATTCGCTGAGGATGCCTCATGGATTTCAGGTGCCCCAGCCACTTTTCACCCATTGATGGAGTGCAGTGGGGAGTTAATGAACTTACTAGAGTGCCTGGTATACCTAGATGATGTTTGTGTTTGGCAGCTCACTGGAGGAACACTATGAGAGCAGATTATTTAAGGTATTGGACCGACTGGAGGACTCTTTGGTCTAAACTGTCCATTGATAAGTGTCAATTTTTTCAAACATCAGTAAAGTATGTGGGACACATAGTATCCACCGAGGGAATAGAGACCGACCCAAGTAGCAGTTGAGGCCTTGATCATCTGGCCACAGCCCAAAATCTAAAAAAAGAACTGCAAAGATTCCTGGGATTCTGTGGTTATTATCGGGCTTCATCAAGGACTATTCAAGATAGATCCGCTTTTTTACTTAACCTCCTTACCAAGGGTATCCCCCCAATTCCACAAAAATGGTGTCAGCATCCCTCAAGCATCTGAAAGAGTGTGTATTTTCATCCGAAAGAAGTATTTGGGGCCCGCTTTGACTTTGATTGTGAGACTGCTTTTCATGAGATCATATATCAACTACCCATGCTCCAGTGCTGGCCTCATGCCGATCCAAGAAAACCTTACGTCCCTGCACACTGGATGCTAGCTTGTAGGGGTTGGGGGCTGTGTTGTATCACAAAGAGCAATTGTAGAATGGCTCTTGACCAGTGGCCTTTGCCAGTAGAAGCCTGACCCCATCCGAAAAGAACTATCCTGTACATAAGTTAGGAGTTCTAGCTTTGAAGTGGGCTATTGTTGACCAATTCCATGAGTGCCTGTATGGGGCTAAAATACTAGTAAAAACTGACACTAATCCTTTTGACCTATGTGTAGACCCCTCAGCTAAGTTGGATGCCACTGGCCATAGGTGGCTTTCTCATTTATCTACATATGACTATGCTCGGTCACCGAAGCAGGTCTGAACCACATAGATGCTGATGCTCTCTCCCGGAGGCCTGTTCCCAGAGTCGATTGGGTCCCACTGGCAGAACCTCGACATTCGGCACTCTGCCGGAAGTTTGACAGGGTGAACAAATGTCCACGGACCAGTGGACTCGTATGGTGGATTGCTTGGGAGCTCTGAGAATTGCATACCTGCTGCTTATAAGCCACTTTTCTGCAATAGACATTGGAGCACTGCCTCAGCTGGACAATGACAGTATTCGGCGGGCTCAACTCCAGCGATCCCTGATGATCAAAGCAGCTTTAGAAGCCCCTATGCAGGAAAAGATGTGTCCAAATTACGCCCACTGATTTGAGAACTGCACTGTTATATAAAGAAGGTCCTAAGTTGAAACTGATCAATAAACTGTTATACAAGGAGAAACAGTAGACAGAGGGGACAAGTAGACAAACAACAACTAGTGCTGCCCACTGCCTTCGAGACTCGTATTGAGGTCCTTGTACAACCAACATGGGGCACCTTGGTATAGACAGAACACTTGACTTGGTGAGATCCAGATCTCTATTGGCCTAAGATGGGGCTGATGTGGAGCAACACATTCGAACTTGTAGTCGCCGCTTACAGAGGAAAGTTTTCATTCCAGAGGGCTGCCCCTTGTTAACATAACCACCAGTGCACCCATGGAGCTGGTCTAGTATTGATTTTCTAAGTTTGGAGTCAGATCAAAGAAATATCAGTAATGTGCTGGTGGTCACTGACCATTTCACGAGATATGCCAAGCTTTCCCACCAAAGACCAGAAAGCATCCACTGTAGCCAAAGTACTTGTAGAAAACTTTTTGTTCATTATGGGGCTCCACAAAGAATCCATTCTGATCAAGGAGAGACTTTGAGAGTCGCCTGATCAAAGAGATGCTCTCTGTGGGGAGTGCGAAAGTCCAGAACCACTTCCCACTACCCAGGGGGACCCACAGCCTGAGCAGTCGCTTCAACCAGCACTTTGCTAGAGATATGCTAGGCACCCTGCACCCAAAGGACAAGCTAGATGGAGCCAACAAACTAGCACCCTGGTACATGCTTATAACTGCACTGTAAAGTGATGCCACTGGATTCTCCCCCTACCGCCTGATGTTTGGAAGAGGCTCGACTACCAGTAGATGTGTGTTTTGGGGTCTCTCCTGATGGGTTCTAAGCTGACAACTATTTACAGTATGTGCAAGTTAAAGGCCCAGCTAACTCATGCGCATCAACTGGTTCAAACCATGGCTGCCAAAAGAAATCTGGCCAACAAAGAAAGGTATGATAAAAGGTGAAAGCACAGGAACTCCAGGAGGAGATCGGTATTGCTAAGAAATCTGGGACTGCATGGCAAGCACAAGATTGCTGAGCCAGATGGCACCATCTCCTCACATTGTAGTGGCAAACTAGATGATCTGCCAGTGTACAAAGTAAGGCCTGAGAATAATTCAAAGATGTAAAAACAATGCATAGAAATCATTTACTGCCCATTGGACAAATCTTAATTGAGTCTGAGCCCCTAGAAGATGCCCCCTCTGGACCAGTGACTAGAGCTGCTGCTAAGAAAAGATCAAGAAAGTCTGCACCTACAGAAGTAAAGTTAAAGTGTTCCCTCCACAAGTCCCAGTTGAGCATGACTGTCAGTCCATATCGGAAGAAAGTGAGAGTGACTTTGAATACTATCCTTCTTACGGAACTGAGTCAATTGTTTGAGGCAATCCCTAGTCAATACTGGAGACAAAGCTGGGCCTTCTGGACTGTCTAAGCCCCCAGCTTCATCCCTGGAGCCAATGTCCCAGAAAGTGAAGTGCAAAGCATCAGATCAGATGAAATGGAATCATTGTGCATGGTTGAACTGTTTGAGCTTTCAGGGAGGAAAATGATAGATTGGGGCAGACTGGTGATACACCTGAACAAGAAGAGTATTTTGAGTGCCCTGACAGTCCACTGCCAGTGTCCCGAAGCTTCCATGCGAGCCAAATGTTGTGGACTCAGAAACTGTAACTCCTGGAGCTGAAAGTGCCCAAGTTCTAGCCTCTCACCCCATGGAGACTCCCGACAAGTGAGGACAATGCTGAAAATGAGGCTCAGAGTGCAGAGACTATAACAGTTCCCCTAGAAAGACCGATGGCTGTAAGAGCCTGTGGTGCACCTCAGTTATGATTCACTTGGGAGGCCTGTGGACTTGCCTCTCAATGTTGTCCATAAAGAGTGTATGTGTCCCTTAGCTCATTGCCCAAACTGAGCATCAGTGCTAACTCCAAGTTACTTGTGTTTGCCCTCTAGTATGGTGCCCTTGCCCCATCCAGCCCCAAGGTAACTGATAGGGAAGGGCCCTCTCTTCAGGTTTCATGTACAAGAGGTAATAATCTTGAGTTATGGTACAATGTGTATGTAATACTGTGTAAAGAGTGACGTGACTGCAATGTTTCAGAAATGCAGTTCTTGGTAAAATGATATATTGATCTGATGATTACATGCGCGAAAGCCTAATGCAAATGTATATGGTTGCAGTTGAAACTTATAATTTGCTTTCACGCTGACGCCAAGCTTTCCCAGGCCAGGAAGGGTGTAACCTGCAAATGGGGGTTCCCAAAAGACTTCCAGGAGCTTGTTGAATGCTCCAAGCCTGAATGGTGTTTGGCATTTAAGCCATTTATCAGTGAGTGTTTTTAGAGCCTCTGGTACTGTCTTTAAGAGCTGTCTGCTTGCAGACATAATTAGTTTGCATGGGGACTGTGTGCTTCTGAGTACCACTGAAAGCTGCTGCCAATTCACTTCATTTTTGCAGTCACTAGGAGTGCAAAGGGAACCTATCTGAAAGATGTAACTGTTTGCCAGAAATTATTTAGAGTAATAATGAAATTACAGTTTGTCTAACCTGCTTTCTTTGCAGTCAGAACTGTGTCCTGCTAGTTCCCATTCTAGTTTTGAACTGCTGAACTGGACCAATCAGTGTGGGGTAAGCTAGCTCTAAAATGATCCTTGGACGAATCAGAACTTGGACTTATAATCTGAGCCAGCCACAAGAGGATTGTAGGGCAGTGACTCTGGGAGATGTAGTTTAGACTTCAGTGCCTTTTTGGACCAACAGCAGCAGTCTATTGTGAGTGACAGCCAATCCAGTCAAGAACTGGGAGGAACTCAAAGGAAGTGCCGGTTTCGTCAGTTGGATTCAGTTGAGCTTTGGCAGTGAAGAAGGAAGGAGCCCTGTGCTTTTTCAGTGTGCAGTTTTAGTCAAAAACGTGTGTAAGGCCCAGAGTTCCAGGTCTGCAGCTTGTGTAACAGCTTGTTAGGACTGAATCCGTCCTGTGAAAGAATCAAAGGATCTCTGAAGGTAGACCAGGCTGGCCTGTAGAAGACTGGAAGAATTGCTGAAAATTGCACTTCGTCTGTCAGGAACTGAATCTGCTGTGTGTTCTCCCGGGTATTGTGCAGTAATTACATCGGGATACAGATGCAGCCTGCCTGGTATAGTACTTTCTTTTATATGGATGTGTGAAGAGGTTTGTGTACCTCAAGTGAGCCCTGCTGACATTGAAGGACCCTATCTTATTTGGAGTTCGTGAGTACTAATTCAGGGTTGCTCCTGTTGAATTGCCACATTAAATCCAAATGGAATTACTGTACTGCTGACTGTTTAATTCTCCTTTTCTCTGTGTGAAAGGGCCCCTACCAGCTGCCACGGTTTGGACTAGCCACTAGGGCTTGGGTACCCAGGGACAGTAACTGATAGGGATAGGCCTGTGCACAGAGCCATAGGTAGATTATTAGAGTGATAAGCTAATTAACCTGATTTCCCTTGTCCTTGTTATATCCCCAAATAAATCAGAGCCGCTTGTTTCAGCAAAGTTATACTGCCTGAGGTATTTGTCTATGTTAAAGTACTGTACTGTGATTGTTGCACTGTATCTCATTTCACAGGAGGTCCCAGTGCCGGAACCAGACCTGGGGGTAAGTGTATACTGTGAAGGTAATTTGATATATTGTGGGCCACTAGTGGGAAGAAAGGGGTTGCAGTGTCCCAGAGGGCTGTGACCAAGTTAGTTTAACTATTGCAAACCCTGACCTCTGGGTGGAGGCACCTTCATTGGATCCAGGCCCCTCAACCTGTTAGTGGCAAATCAGGCAGGGGTAGTAGCCCCTGGGATAGCGCCATCTAGGGGTTACATAAGCATGCACCCTTTGTTAAGGTGAGGGTCAGGAGCAGCACCTGCCGCTGGTTCTCGCCAAGCTCAAAGCTTCCCTGTTAGAAAGGGATACTTTATGAAAAAAGCCTGAAGAAGCAAGAACGACTCGGATTGGTGTCTTTTTAAGAGAGCACGTAACAAGTGCACCAAGTTGGTCAGAGCACCTAAGGCTGCCTACTATCGTTCGGAGCTAGCCTCTGCCTCAAGAAATCCTTCAAAGCTCTGGAAAACATTAAAAGACATGTCTGAACATACACCTGGTAATTCCATTCCAGCACAAATTAAGTCCGGTGGCAGCGTTATCTCTAACCGATCGGAGATATTGGAAGCCCTCAATAACCATTTTGCAACGGCTGGGCTAGCATTTGATACTTCCCCTGCCAATGACCTCTGCACAGCTCAGGGCCCACCAACCCATCAGTCCCCCCTCTACTGAGGAGGCCTTCTCCCTCCTGCCTGTCTCTGTAAAAGAGGTGGAAGACCTACTGCTGCAACTGGACACCAGGAAGGGAGCAGGCTTCGATTTCATTGAACCATACTATCTGAAATGTGCCTACCATGTGCTTGCAGTGCCAATCACCCACCTATTCAACATGTCACTCTCCCAGGGTAGCCTCCCCCCTCAATGGAAAATAGCCCATGTCATCCCTCTATTAAAAGCAGGTGACCCCTGCAATCTATATAATTACAGACTGATCTCCCTCCTCCCCATCCTGTCAAAATTACTAGAAAAAATAGTGTGTGGCCAGCTAGGGGTATAATCAGAATCCAGAAGCCCATTAAACCTGGTTCAGTCTGGATTCAGAGCAAAGCACAGGACCATAACAGCCCTAGCTAAGGTGACCAATGACTGGCTCCTAGACCTTGACAACAAGAAGCATGTCTGTGCTGTTTTCTTGGATCTTAGTAAGGCATTCGACACAGTCTATCACAGCCTGCTTCTTTCCTCCCTAAGCACCTTAGGCCTGGACCATAAATCTATGTGCTGGTTTGCAGACTACCTCAGAGAACGGAAACAGCAGGTTAAAGTTGAAGGTGATCTCTCTCTCTCCACTAAAACCTATGCTGAGGGGTGTGCCCCAGGGCTCTATCCTTGGTCCCCTCCTCTTTGCAGTCTACATTAATGACATCAATGACCCCATCAAAAAAGCCAATATCCACTTATCCGCGGATGACACTGTACTGTGCTTGAGTCGTCCCACGCCAGAAGCAGCCTGTGAAGACCTCCAAGCTGAATTTAGACTTCTACAATACCAGCTCATAAACAAAAAGCTTTTGCTCAATGCAAAAAAGACAAAAGCCATGCTCTTCTCCCCCTCCTCGCATGCGGCAGTTCCTGCTGGAGGGGGGGCTATCCCACAAATTACCACTGTTTTTGGAGAAACACTAGAGTATGTAGCTAAATTCAAATATCTAGGAGTTTGGCTCGATCATAAACTTTCCTTCGCCGACCATCTTGAAGAACTACAGAAGAAACCAAGGCAAAGATTAGGACTATTCTACAGAATTAACCACCTGCTCACAAAGGAGGCCAAGATTCAACTGGTTCAAGCTACCTTCCTATCTTTAATAGATTACATAGACCTGCTCTACAGCCACTGCACTGCCTCTGCACTGGCTAAGTTGGACACCCTCTACTACAGAGCTATCAGGTTTATTACTGGCCTTCCACTTTCCACACACCACTGCTCCCTGTACTCATCGTTAGGCTGGATTTCCCTTCACTATAGAAGGAATAGAAATGCCACCCTATGGGCCTTCAGAGCAGTGACCAACAAGCTCCCCTCATATGTCTCAGATTGTATTCCCTGGAGTGTTAGGCACCCACGCCTAAGGAGCTATTCCCATTACCTCCAAGTTCCAAGGGTCAACACTCGTTTCGGCAAAGCTGCTCTAAGCTTCTCTTTACCCACATTGTGGAACGGTTTACAAAGGAACTTGAAGCTGAGCCACCCTGTTAGTCTGAATATCTTCAAGGCACTCTACGATCGCTCCATGAAAGCACCTTGCAGATGTTTTCCTCACCGCTAGCCCACTAGTTCTGCAACTCCTCCTTTCCATCCTGACGCTCGCCATGTTTCTACCCCTGGTTCTCACTTTTTTCCTATTAACTCTTCCTGCTGCACCCACCCTTCCCTGTCCACTCCAGCCTGGCTAAAGTCCCACCCCATCCATAGTAGTGTCCCAAATATCTACCCCTCCTCCGTCATTATCATAATAAACAAGTACATGACAGCCATCATCATTTTCTGTGGTTTTAGCCCAATTTTTCCCCCAGTCGTCGGTAATATATCCCTCCTGTATGTGTAGTTGCCGGCTGCCTCACTCAAAAGATCTCAGCTTATAACCCCTGCATGCCTATGGTTGATTGTACATCTGCTGATTTCTTCAATTGTAAAATAATGCTTTTTTTATTATTTATTTCAACCTTGTACTGTATTGTATACACTGTATATACTTTTTCTTCCTTGTATATTATTGCTTTATGTATACCTGCTTCAGTACTGTACTTTGATGTATTCATGACCAGGTCCACCTTGCAAATGAGCCTTGCTCAATGGTGCCCGCCTGGATAAATAAAGATTTTGATTGATTAATTGAGACTAGATGGGCTTCAGCCTTTTTCTGTCTTATCTCCAAATATAGAACCAAGTATAAGTGCTAGCAAGGGTAAACCAACCTGCAGTCACTGTCCCAGTGCTCAGAGAGAGACTTCTGCTGCACTGCAGCACATTTTGGTATCAGAGAGCAGCCCTGTTTCTAGGGAGCCACCCAGTCAGCACAACTGCCAGGTACTGCAGTGCCTACAAACTGGATACCAGGACATGGCTGGGCTTCACAAGCTGAAACTACTCCTGTGACATGACAGAGCGAGAGAGAGAGAGAGATCATCTGCTGATATGCAGAGAGCGGTTTCGTATGCAGCCACAGAACCATGTGAGAGAGTAGCCAAACCAGCCAGAGGAGGTACTCGCTGCTGCTGCACCACTTCACCCTGTGCTCGGAGGGAGATCCCACTGGACTACGGAACTGTCACTACAGCACACCTATCCATTGCAACTGCTAGCTTAATTGGTAGAATCATTGAGTGAACTAGACCATCTGACCTGTCTGTGTGCTGTTTGTCTCTGTTCTGCTCTCCGTGTTCTTTTTTTTTTCATCCCAGTCTGTTTCCTTTGGGGATTTCATCTGTGGCTCACTCCTGTCACTGCACCCCATGCTCTACAACTCCTCGTTCTACACTCTCCCTTCCTGTTTCCACCACTATCTGCTTCTTACCTGCATTCGTTTCTGCCTCTGCATTTGTTCTTTCTCTCTGTCTTCCTTTGGGCAGCCACCCTTCTGAGCACCAGTTCGTTTGCCGCCACCTGGGATCTCGCGTTGCAGTCTGCCTGCTCCGGATTGCAAGTGCTCTATTTCACTGCTGCTCAATGCTTCCTCGTAGCCTTGTTGATGCCAAAACCATGACCTGCTTCCTCCCCCATGTTACTCTGTGGTAGGCATCCCTGTGTACTCCAGCCTGCTCAGTCCCTGCGACAGTTATCACTTGCTTCCTGCCTCAGGCTTCAACCGGTCCTCAGTGCTCGTCCTATGGTGACTGGAACTTTCACTACCCCAGGACCTCCTGGTTGTGCTCTCCTACTCTTGGACTCAACTGCTCTACTCGCTATGGTTCCCTCCTGTCTATTTCAGTTGTGCTATGCTTCATGCTCCATGATCATTCCTTGTGACTTCCTGCTGGTGCCGGCAGCTCCAGGTACCTGGTTTGTTGGTTCTGCAGCGCCTACACAACCCTGAATTACCTCATAGTCCTGACAACCCTACTGCTCAAGGTCATAGACTCTACATATGTCCCGTCACTAGCCCTGGTCAATGTAATTGGACTTACTACAGCATACTATTTGACTATGCCACTGGTTAGCTCTATGGTGTCTCAAGTGACTCGGAACATTCTGATGCTACTATATTCTTGCACCGTCTACATCGGATATCCTATCCCTAACTTGGACGGAGAGTTCCTTGGAGTGTGAAGGGTATGAGGACCTTTTCTGATCAGTGGCATTCCGAATAAGACTCTGCAGTTCTCACACGTATGTAACTCCATGCTGCTGCCCTTGCAGTTCCAGAGTACAGCAGTCATTCCCCATGCTACTCCTTGTTGGGTCCTGCCTAATGCTGCCTTGCAGCTTGCACTGCCCAGGATTTTATTGTCCTGTGGTTCACCTCACCTGCTTCCACCTTGATCCTCCCCAGGCTGCCTCATACCTGGCTTTGCTCCTGCCTGTCTGCTCTGCCTGCCGGCATTACTTAAGGCACTCCTCACCCAGATAGACTGGTCCCCCATTCAGCAGGCAACCAACATTGATACTGCCCTCACCTTTTTCACCCACACCTTCAACATGGCCTGTGATCTCTTTGCACCCTTAACCAAAACCCAGTCCAAAAAACAGAACGCACCCTGGGTTAGCCCGGCCCTCCTCAATTACTTAGAAACCGGGATAACCTCTGCACCTTGCCACTGAAACAGGTCGCCTGTCTGATAGGCAAGCATACAAGTGCAGCGAACAATGCTCATGGGCCATCAGGAAAGCCACAAGCAGACCATTACCAGGCCTCCTTTACCTCCTCCTGGGGCTCAGCCCTGACCTTCTGGGATAATATTAAGCAACTCAATGGTAAGCTTGCTCCCTGCCCCATCCCAGCTCACTAGAAATGGCACAACCTCCACCGAGCCTGCCACCATAGCTAACTGGTTCAACACCACTCTCACTGACCTTAGCTCAGTCCTCCCTAGTAATTTCTTTGACCCTCCCCCAGCCAAACTCCCCTGTCCTCCAGCACCCCAGCTTCCTCCTGCGAGAAAGATTTCCACCCGGAAGCCAGACCCATCCTAATCAAAGCTCTCAATGGCAACAATCCCGCAGTGACTCACTGACCCCAGCATCCTCAGGCTGGTGCTAGATGAAGTCCTTGCACCTCTCTCATGCCTTCATTAACCAGTCACTCTGCCTGGACAATTCCACAGCCTGGAAAACAGCCATTATCACACCTATTCATAAAGGAGGTGACAGGTCATCGGCCAACAACTACCGCCAATCTCCATCCTCCCTCCCTCTAAAGCCCTGAGAAAGTGTGGCCATTCAAATCACTTGATTATCTGGCTAAGCATAACATCTTATGCCCAGAGCAACATGGTTTCCTTGCGGGTCACAGTACCAGCACTGCCCTTATTGAATTCTCCAACTTCCTACACCTCCCTTGGATACCAGCTTCCCAGCTGGTGCAGTGTTCATTGACCTCTCAAAGGCTTTTGACACTGTCTCCCATCCACTGCTGCTGAATGCACTGCCTCCACTGGTCTCTGCTGGCCCCCTGGCATGGTGTAAAGGCTATCTTGACACTCTATCCCAGTGTGTCAAGATTAATAGCACACTCTCCCGACACCCGTCCCATTCTCTCTGGGGTCCCCAAGGCTCCATCCTGGGCCCTTCTTCTCGCTGTATCTGAACACCCTGCCCAGTGCATGCTCTGGCAAAATTCGCTGTAGCAGACGACGCCTGTCCTTTGCGCACCACCGTAATCCCATCTCCCTACAGGACTTTACAGCAGTCTTTCAACAGTGCCGAGGTTTGGTTTAAGGAGCCGACTGCCATCAATCTTAAGAAACCAAAACTATGCTCTTTTCACAGCCAAAACAAAGCTAGTAACCACCCACTCTATATCCTTCCAAGCACCAACCAACCACTGGAACAAGTCTGCTCCTACAAATACCTTGGGGTTACCTTCTATTCAGCCCTCAATTTCACAACCACATCGATGCCCTAACATCCGCCACCAACACACGGCTTGGCATCCTATTCCGCCATAAACCTGCCCTCCACCAAATGCCTTCCGCTAGCTGTTACATCGTCTGCTCTGTCCCTTGTAGACTATGGTCTATCAGTATACGGTGTCTGCCGACACCACTGCACTCAACAAAATTCACCTAACCCTGAATAAAGCGTGCAGATTGATTTTACTGGTGCCCCCAGGCTCACACACACCTGTCAGCTATATGTCGATGCTAACCTGCTTACCCTGGATGAACGGCTCCGATACCAGACCTGTCTCCTCACCAAAACCCTACTCGGCTCCTCTCTGGTGGAACGGCATCCATCCACCAGAGCCCTCCCACCATTGCAACACGGTCTTCCTACAAGACCACTCTAAAGGTCCCCAGAACGAGAACCAGCCGTGGCCAGAGGTCCTTCAGCTATAGAGCCCCAACCTGGTTTAACTCTCTCCTGCCACCATCACCATCTCCACATTCAAACCACCTTCGAACCACATCTTCAGCACTCGTGAACTGCTCCTGTCTCTGAACATAGCCTCCACCTCTTTCTTCTTGACAATGCCCCCGGCAGCCTCCACCCTACCATCCTCTCCACCACTTCTGTACACCATGCCTAGGTTTAACCTGGCCAGTGCCAGCTGTTTTCAATGTTTATCTACCAGAATGCTCACTTGATACCGACTTGTGTAATACCTGTTATCAATTGCGATGTACCCTGCACCCAATTGTATTTGTCTGACCATGTGACGTCAGCACCTCTGGTGAATGCCTATTGATTTTTGCAAATCTTTGCTATGTAACCGAAACGCAATGTATGTCTTTATGTGACGAAGTACCTTTGGAAACGAGCCTCTGGCTCAAAGGTTGTAAACTGATTCTTAAATAAATAAATAAATAAATAAATTACTGCCACCTGCTGGTGGACCTATGTATGGGTCCCATTATTGCTATACTGGTACTGCTTATGAGCAGGTTTCCCTTGCTTGCATGCTCTGTTGCATGCCTCCTGCCATCCCTCGGCTTCAGCCTCTGGGATGTCTGCAGCCTGGGTGGCCCTCCATGGTGGCATTCCCATTCTGCCTAGCCTTTCTAGAGGTCTGCTTGACTCTCTCTCTCCCTTCCCGCCTGGCCTATGTGGGGTCCAGCCATTCCCGCTAACCTCACGGTGGCCCTAGCCTGACAAGCTTACACTACTCCTTTTCAGCCCCCTGCGTGAGGGTTTTGTGGTTCTGCTAGCCTTCATGAGGCCTAGCTGTCGCTCTCTACTTCTTCCTCCAGCTGACCTACGTAGAGGTCCAGCCGCTCTTCCTACCCCACGTAGGGGCCTAGCTGGTTACTTTGCCTCAGTCCTTTGGACCCTGGCATGCACTTCAGCCGTGTGCTCTATCATGGCATTCAGTGCCATGCTCCGGATCCTTCCTGCTGGCCATCTTCTGGGCTTATCTACTACATCCTTCGTTCCTGCTTTCCAGTGTCCCTCCAGTGTTGGTCTCTGCTGAGACATTTCTGTGGTTCTCCGTTCCTGGCACCAGATGATTATTTCTCCTGCCTTGTGCTTTCCCTGAGCACTGGATGTCGGCTCCGTGCCAGCTTCCCTCTCCTGCAGTTTTTCCAACCCGGATCAGCTAGTTCATTCCTTCCCGTCCTTGCAGCATGTTGGATCTCCTTCTGCGGACCATCTGCTTCAGTCATGTCTCCCTGCTGTTCGCCTGCTCTCTGGATCTGGACTGTCTGGTCCTTCATTCATCTTCCTGCCTTGTCCCAGTGCCTCTGCAGTGTCTCCTTCTCCCTGGCCTGGACCCAGTCTGCTCCTGCTGCTTCTATGCCTGCCTATTTCAGATTGTTTTCATCCTTTTTGGGCATTTTCATTGGATCTCCGTCTGCCAGAAGCTTTCATGCCATGTCACTTACTCATCTCTGACTTTTCCATCAGGATTGGATGCACTGCCAGGATGTCTAGCCTTCAGTCGTACTACTCGAATTCTAGAAGCTGCACCTCTCACCCTCACTTGCTCGCACCTACTTGCAGTCGTCAGGATATCCTTCTTTGCTCCACCATGGACTTAATCTAGACTACATCTCAGGACATTTGCAATCAGTTCCCTTGGATGTTTCTTGCCATGCTGCTTCAGTTCGTTTAGATTTATTGCTACTACCATTTCCTGCCAGGACTCTCAGCCAAGCTCTATTCCATAGTACCATTCCTATTTCATGGCTAAGGCCTCAGACATTAACCTACTTCAGTGCCATGAGACTTATTAAATCTGTTCGAGTTGCCAACTCCTCCAACTCGGTTCACTCCATGCATTCTTCTGTCTTCCTTCATCATCAGGAACACGACGTTTCTACAGGATCATCTTACTCCTCTCATAAGTCTACCTTTTAGCCTCTCCACCTGCCTTGCCCAATTCGGGGCTGGAGGTTTGACTATTTCTACTCTATGCCTGCCTCACCCAGCATCGGGGCCTGGAGGTTTGACTATTTCTACTCTACACCTGCCTCGCTCAGCTCAGGGTGTGGAAGTTCTCATAACACCTGTGACCTGCCCGCCTAGCTCGGTGCATGGAAGTTCTGTTCCTTACCGTACCTGCTTCGCCGGATGGGCTGGAGGTTGTCCAGACTTTCTAGCCTAATGTCCAATTACTGCTTCTCCCATTCAAGACTGGGGGTTCATTTGCTCCACTTTCTTCAGCTTCACAACTTGCATCCAGCCTACTCTCCTCGCCTTCAAAGACTCTATGCAGTCCATAACCTCGTATATCGGAACTTGGGCCACCACTTCAAGACTGACTATGCATTCAGCTGGATTCAGAATGACCTTCTATCAATATTTGCCCTGGACATTGATATCTTGGACTGGGAATTTGCTAAGGATATGCTACCATCTTTTCACTGGACATTCAACTTCAGTACTGGATTCCATTTGCTCTTTATCGACCTTAAGATCTTCATCGACAGGGTTTCGGACTAGCTGACAACTTAACATTTGTTCATTTAGGATTACTCTCCTTTAGTATGCCCAGAAGGATGGGCAGGTCAGTAGCCATGGGTCCTAAGAGGTTCTCCCCAAGGTTTATTTTCTTTCCTGCATGCTACTGGCACACTCTCTGGAGTTGGAGGAGATAATCATACCTGTAATCATAATTTTGTTTTTGGAGGGTCTCAGTCCCACTCAACTAAGCATCCTTCCAAGGTGGGATACAGAGAAAGGCCAAAACATCAAGTCCTAACAAGTTGTTATTCATCAGTTCAAGCACCAAAGTACTATGCATAATCAATCCAGTTCATATGTACTACAATCACTGACTTTTTCATACCTAAGCTGGAAGTATCTAAGCATTAACCATTTCATATAACTCATATACATTGCGCGATTGTCCTACTTAAAGGTCTTGCCTATGTATCCAGCTTAACCTACATCATTCAGCTCTGCCAATGCATTAGCCTAAAGCACTGAGCTATGAACCACATAGAACTGCATTTTAATCACATCACTGTGTGTAATCACATCACTGTGTGTTGTGCATTGAGTGCTTTCCTTACCCCGCCCACCTAGAGTCAAGGCCCCTGTGGCTCAGCTGATTGCAGTGCCTCCAGTACTTGCCCTTGTACCCATTCATACCAGACCTTTCTGGTTTATCAAAGAAGCTGTCAGTGCCACGTGAGTAGCCTGGGCATATAGCATTATGGGGTCTGCCACAGTAGCAGTGGGACCACTCTAGCTTTGGGTGTTAAAACTTCTGTGGGGACTTTGGCAATGCCATGTTTTCCCCTATTCCGTTCCTCCCATTTCGTTCACTCTGCAGCTACTGCACCATTCCTCTGCCTTAATGGTTAGCACTGAGTGCAGATGGGGATTTTTTTCCAAATCCTTCAGAGTGTCATGCAGGGCCTTTTGGTTTTTTAAATAATTCTGTCCACTCCCCACCCCATCCTCTGTGAAGACTGCACATGCCATTTCCTCTGGCTGTGAGGGCAGACTGACAAAAGGCAACTTTCAGAGACAGTGCGACTTCTTGGTTGTCCAGCATAGGGTGTGAGCAAATGCCATGTGGCCTGTGCCCACATTCCCTAGAGTCAAGAGCCTCATCTTCATAAGCTGGCTCATAGGACACAGCTGATATTGTAATCATGTCAGAAATAAAAAGTTTTAGTTGTCATTGGAATCTATGGATGGCATTGCCACTCCATTGGCGCAGTGATGGAGTTACCGCTCACGATACTGGTGACCCAGGTTCTGGAACACAGCCTGGTCCCTGGAGGGCCAGCAGAAGGGAGAAGGCTTGAGTGTCCCAGTGGACACTTGCCCTATCTAGGGGAGGCGGTGGTCTGACCTCTGCACAACTGCCTCCTGGGAGGTATCGGGTGCAGTTTGTGGCCAGCAAATAGGTGGGTGTCAGCTTGCTTGTGTGTGCACGCCTGTTGCATGCATGCATGTGTTCACATTGTTGACTCATGGGAGGACAAAATCATGTTGTAAAAAGCTAGTTAGAACACAGGATAATTCCAGCATCCCACCAACCACGTTCTGCTCCAGTTGTGGATTAGGTCACTATGGACAGTCTCATCATGGAGGCACCCCATGGGAAAACAGGAGCTGGAAAGCTCTGGGGATGCGGGTTGCCAGGGGAATTAGCTGGAGTACCCAAATGGTGCAGTTGAGACTACAGCAAGAAGAACTGGAAGGAGGGGTTTGTTACACTAGCAATTAAAGTAGAGCTCAATAGCTTATACTGGGAGCCTCCATGCATTGAAGTAAAATTAATCTCCACACACACACCCCTCCCGGCCAGATGCTTGGCTAGTAATGAGGCAGTTTGGCCTTGTGATTAGAGCACAGAACTGTGAACTGGAAGACCTGGGTCTAAACCCCACAACTGCCACATACTGTGGGACTTTGAGCAAGTCACTTAACCTCCCTCTCTAATGTCTCTGTCATCTATCTTGGTGCTCGTTGAGTCTCCCAGTATGCTGAAAACCACAGCAACTTTTTCTCCCCTCCCTCTCCTAGACTGTAAAATGTTTTAGGATAGTGTGTGTATAAAAAGTGCTATGTAAAGTTAGATTGCATTGTTTTACTAGTTGATTCCTTTTATAACAGTGAATTCACTAAACAAGGCAATAATGCGAAGGCTGAGGAATTTAATTTCGGGAGGCAATCAGATTTTGCCCCAAAGACGGTGAATAGGGTTGCTTGGAATCTGCTGATTCCGATTCGGATTGACTGTTTAGGAATTTAGGAAGTTCTGAGTACTAATCCAATTTTGATTCAGATCCTAAAAGCACCTCAAAATCGGAATCGGATTTTGAATTGCAGTCCTTAATTCCTATATAAAATAGGTTTTAGAATTCATATTAGTGTAACCCCTAGGTGTCGCCATCCCACGGGCTACTACCCCTATCTGCTTGGCTAGTAGCAGGTTAAGGGGCCTGAGTTCTGAAATGGGTGCCTCCACCCAGAGGTCAGGGTTGGTAGTGGTCAAGCTAACCTGGGCACAGCCCTCCGGGACACTGTAACCCCCCTCTTTCCCCTCTAGTGACCTAAGCACTGTACAATAATCACTTTCACAATACCCCTGGTACACCACACAAGTAACCACACTGTTTGCACTTACCACCAGGGATGGTTCCTCTGGCTCGACCCTGGGGACCCCCTGTAAAACAAGGTTAAGCACAGCAAATAACAACAGTACAGTACTTTGAGCACAAACTGGAACCACAGTCAGATTACATGCAGAAAAAGTTAGATCTGATTTATTCAGGGGACTTGAACAAGGGAGGGGCAAAATCAGGTTAATTAGCTTAAAGCTTATATCAATCAAGCAGTTATGCATGTGCTTTGAGTCCCCCCACACAGTCCACCTCTGGGTACCCCGGTAGAGGAGAGATGGGCTCATACCTCTCAACCTGTAAACCTGCCAGTGTGGAACAGAGACCATGGCACTGTGTGACAAATGGCCAAATATGGAACACCCTATTTTTTGTGGCAGTAGCCTTGACCATCTGATTGCACCAATCAAGTTATTTTAACCATGTGTGGTGTTGTGTGTTTTTGTAATAAAAACTTACTATACCAATGTGTTGTCCGTACTTTATTTTAATGCTACACTCATGAATAACACAATACACACAAGATTCGATTAAGAAGCACTTTATTTTGCACATATTAAAATCAGGCAAACACAATACACCTGCTACGCTACACAGCCACGCTACACATCCACACTTTCTACATACAGTATGTCCCATGCTACAGTTCCTACATTTCTATGCTACACAGCCTACACTTCCTGCATTTCTAAGTTATGCAGCCTACACTTTCTACATTGCTGTGCTACACTTTCTACATTGCTGTGCTACACTTTCTACATTGCTGTGCTAAACAGTAAATGCCACACAGTAAGTAAAAAACATTATTCAAACAACCTGAACAATGCAAAGCTTTTAGTTACCGCAACCACAGCCCAACTCCAACACAATGCAATCACGCTCTGATTGATCAAAGGTAATCTGTGTCCAACATTGATCACCAGCCTCACTCCAGGCCAACTCCTGGAGACATAAATACACCAGGGTTCAGCTCTGTAACTAAACAGTTGTTAGCCAATCCCTGCACAAAGAAAAGATTTAGGAAAGTAACAAGTTTCACCAAACCTTCTCTCAAGAAATACACAGTCAGCAACTCGGCAAACCCCATGCTGCTCTTAGTTACAGAGAAACACAACTGCCACCTCACATGGGGAAGCACTAGCAGCAACAAGCTGTGTGGTTTAACCCAAACTAATGATATACTACTAAACTACCTTAACTCAGACGGAGTGCCTCTTGGTTTCTGAAGTATAAATTAGCAGCATACAATACATTAAAGTTCTGAAGCTAACAAAAAAACTACAAAAACAAGCTTCTAACAAGAGCAAACTGCACACACATACTGGCCACTTCCCAGCAGCAGAGCAGTCTCTTCTGCTACAAGTCACCACCAGTGAGTTGACTTGACTGACTCCCGTCTCCCCAGCCCGGTCACTGCCACTGCGGCCAGGAATTGGGGGGGGGACAGACCAAAGTCCTCTGAGCTGAGGCTCCTCCATCCGCACGTCCTTCAGGCCCAGCTACCAACCCCGCCTCCCCCACACACTGAGAAAATTGCTTCTCAGTCTCACCCCTTTGTGTGGCACTGGTGACTGGCAGCCGGCAGCATGTCTTCTCGGGCTGTTTTCTTCTTGCTAAGTTGCTCCTAGTCCAGAGTGTGACTCCTCTGTGGTGCGGCGGCTAACAGGCTGCTCAAATTTGTCCCACTGGTCTGCTCTGCTTGCTTGCGCTCGCCTCTCACAGTAATGCAGCCACCGCTGTTGCTGTTCCTGTCTCCTCTCGAATCTCGCCGTGTGTCCAACTCCTGACTGACTCCTCCTGTCCTCCGTGGAAAATGTTCACCTAAGCTATGGTTCCCTCCTCCAGCCACCTAGCTGCTTTATTGTAGGGCAGCAGAACTGAGGGAGGGACCAGTCAGTCAACAGTTAATCTGGGCCAGGGTGGGCACTCCTAGAGTGGAGGCTGATGGAATGATGGGAGCCTGGGGGGCGAGCATTCCTGATGATCAGCCGAAGAGATGCGTCGTCCCGAACAAAGGAGAACCAGTAAGTATTTCCAGTGTTCAAGACAGAAACAATGGCGGCGGAAAAGGTGTTTTTGGCGCTAGGCAGCAGTTGTGTGGAAATAAACCGCAATGCGGGGCAGCGGAACAGGCTCATCGGGACAGGCTGAAAACGGGACATCATGCCAAATCCGGAGCAGTTGAGAGCTATGGATGGGCTAGTCAGGACAGTTGCCCAGGGTTGCAGCTGGTTGGGGCCCTGTGATGGAAAACACAACACGCACAGTACACAATATTTGTAATCCGGAGCCAGAGGGCTCAGTTCATAAAGGAAACGAAACAACAAGACAATCAGATGACACACTCAGATTAAGCTGTTGTTGTAGGGAGCTACAATGGTATTTACTCACGATACCCAAGACTGGACACAGGCTGGACGAAAATCGAGACTGCAGGTGGTTGATCTGGAATGCCAGGAGAAGCGGGGCCCACACAAGTCGCAGAGGCGTCGTTCCTGTTCAAGCGTAGAGCAGGGGGCTGATCCCCAGGCAGGCTTCTCGTCGATGGCTTCTCTGTGCATTGGGTAGTCTGGCTGGGCCAGTCGGGCAAAGCCCAGACCGCATGGAGACAAGTTTGGAAGCAGTCCGTTTTGGCCTGGATACAGCTTCCAGCAAGCAGAACACAGTGGGGAACTAACTCACAACCCACTAGCAGCTCATAGCACATTTACATGTATGGGAATTCTGCTGTACCAGGCAGTGCTCCCGGCACAATCGCGAAAGTCTCTGCACACACCGGGAGCTTAGGGGTAGCTGGAACTCCTGACAGGCCGATCGCATTCAGCAAAAATATTCGGTCTTCTTCAGGCTAAGCCTGGCCCACTTCAGTAGCTTACTTTAGTCACACAAACTTGGATTTAGTCCAAAATAATTCTCTTCTCTCCCTCTCAGGAGCAGCACACCAGCATGCAGGCCAAAAACTTAACCTTTTCAGAGCTCTCCCATGCGAATCCACTCAGGATAGCTGCTCAGAAACACTTCAGCTCCTTCTTGCTCAGCTTCCAGCTTAGTTCAAACTGAAAAACTACAAGCAGCCCGGCACTTCCCCAACATCCAAAAGATTTGGTTGGCTGATTTGGCTGTCAGTCAAAGCAAGAGCTCCCCCTTCAGTTGCAAAAAAGGCACAAAAAAAGCTCCAAACTAAAATTTCTACAGACACCAGCTTGGTAGTGAGCATTTAGGCAAGCTCAAGGAAGACTTTTTGGGAACCCCCATTTGTAGGGGGGTTACATTAGGAATTAGGATTTTCAGACTGGAATTTCGAAAATCCTAATTCCAAAAATTGGGCCAGAGTCTGACAAATCCAATTCTGTTTGGCGGATGCTGAGCAACTCTAATAGTGAAGCCACCATTATACTATTGCTGTGATGCTTCATGTCTTTAGGAAAAGGATAATTGGAGACATGGCCTACCTTGACTTTAGCAAGGCATTTGACATAGTCCCACAAAAAGATTAATAAACAAGTTAGCCAGCCTGGAAGTGAGTCCCAGGGTGGTAGCCTGGGCAAAACTTGGCTGAACAACAGGATACAGATGGTAATAAGTAAGCGGAGTCCACTCCGAAAAAAGGGGGTTGCTAGTGGGTACCACAGGGTTCAGTACTGGGACTGGTCCTTTTAATGTCTTTATGAGACTAGAAGGAAAAATATGCCTCTTTGCAGACGACACAAAGATCTGCAACAGGGTTAATACACAAGGGGGGTGGAAAGGATGAGAAGGGACATGGCAAGGCTGGAGGAATGGTCAAAAGTATGGCAGCTTAGATTCAATGCAAAGAAGTGCAAAGTAATGAATTGGGAAACAAAAACCCAGGGAAGAGTACACAGTGGGGGAGGGGTACTAACAACAACAAAAATGGAAAGGGACCTGGGGGTAGTTATATCAGATGACCTAAAGGTAAGCAAGCAATGTGAGGCGGCAGTAAGGAGGGCTGGGGGATACTGGGATGCATAGGGAGAGGCATCACCAGTAGAAAATAGGAAGTTGTTATCCCTCTGTACAGACAGTTGGCGAGACTCCATCTGGAGTACTGCGTGCAGTTCTGGAGACCTCATCTCCACAAAGATATAGACAGGATTAAGGCAGTCCAGAGGAGGGCAACCCAAATGGTGCAGGGTTTGCACCAGAAGCCATATGAAGAGAGACTAAAAGAGCTTAATATGTATACCTTCGAGGAAAGGAGGGTGAGGGGGACATGATAGAAAATTTCAAGTACCTCAAGGGAATCAACAAAGGCCAAGAGGGCTGCATCTTTCAGAAAATGAGGATATGCAAGAACAAGGGGGCACAATTTGAAGATAGAGGGGGCGGCTCAGCGGTAGCGTGAGGAAGTATGTTTTCATGGAGAGGGTGGTAGACGATGGAATTGCCTTCCTGAGGAGGTCGTGGGTCAGAAACAGTGAGGGAATTCAAGAATGCATGGGACAGACATAAGGCAATTGTGGTGGGGTAGGAAGTAGTAGGCTATTGGTTAACTAGGATCTGCAGCTTATCAAATAGATAAGGAAATGGGTAGATTGGGAGGGCCAAGCAGTCCTTATCTGATGTCAAAGTCTATGTTTCTATGTTTGTTCTGGCCCTCCAGAACTGGAATGCAAGGTGAAATGATGTCATTACTGCATTCTATTGAGAATAAACTGACAGATGGGAGTTTATCAGGAGCCACTGTTTGTAACTGCCTTCTGATTGGAGGAGTTCCTCACATGCAGTATAATTATTTTTGTTGCTGACTGGCCGTCATCTGCACTGGTCCCACCAGCCCCATCACCTAACATCTCTGGCTCTCACCTTACTCCATTTCTTGCCACAGGATGCATTGGAGGTGCCCAGTTTCCTGTGGGGGACCTGGCCGCCATCTAGCCGTGATCTGTGTTTTTTTGCTATTTTCTGCTCCATAGAGCCACACACAAGCAAGGTTGTGATATGTTTGCTCTTCCTCTGTGGAGACAGCCCCGGCATCCAGTGTGTTATCTCACTGCACTGACACCCAGATTCCACCAGGTGGCAAATGACCAGTGGGATGCGCTAACTTTCCTCCCTGAGGGAGGAGGGCTGTCTAAGGGGTGCACAATCTTCCCTCCCCATCCAGTCCCTGAGCGACTCGAGTCCGCTCCTGAACCCAGGTCGCTGATGTAGCAAATGGTAATACTACCATTGCTTCACTGGGCTGGCTTGTAGTATAATTAAGCACTAAGGCGTGACAGGGGGTACGTTATGGTGGGATAATGGCCCGCCTTGGGTGGGTTGAAGCAGGAGGTGAAGCTGAGTGCTTCCACCACAGAGAAGGACTGTTATCCCACCATAACACAGCCCCTGGAGTGCCTTATTGTGATTATGAAATGGGTCCATCAGTATTAAATTAAAATTTAAAAAATAAACAGTATCTGTGTTCTTAAATTGATAAAAAAACTACAAAAATTAGCAATAAGTTGCAAAAAAGATAAAAGTAGTGTCCTTTTGTCCTGTATAATGTTCTTGTTGTGTAGCTTTCACTCCAGTTGGTGGGGCCAATAAAAGTATGGGCAGGAACACTGAGGATAATGAGGGCAATGTTGTGAGCCATGGCTTCCTTCAGCTCCCGTTTGTCCATTATTGAGGTTTCCAGGTTTTCAATTGGTGGCAGGTTTACCGCTCGTGGTTTCTTTGACCGGGAGAGAGAGAGCGGGCGAAGTGTGAGTGGCCAGCAAGAGAGGAAGTAATATGCAAGTGGCCGGTGAGTGGTTACTTCTTCTAAGCCACATTTTGCCATAGTTATGAGAGCATGCTGTTCGGCGACTGCAGAGGTCATCACAGGAGGATTTTATAAAATGTTGCTTGGCACCGGTTTCCGGTAAGTCTGTTGTGTCAGCATGGAAAGGAGAAAGTGTCCAAAGTGGAAATGATAACGCTCGCAGTCAAGACAATCAAAAAAACCAAACAAACAAACAAACGGAGAGCTATTGCTGAGAGCGAAGTGCCCGGGAACCAGAGGATGTGTGTATGGGAGATTGGTATTTGAAGTATCTGTTGTGCTTTTTGTGGGCAGTTGAGCATAGGGTATTTGTGAGGTGCAGAACCATTTTCCAGGAGCTACTTTCACCCTGGCTGTTGTGCTGGATAATGGTCGGGCTGAAAGCAGCTATCGACCAATCAGGAGCTGGCATTCTTAATACCCATTTCGTAATGTTTCATATAATTACTAGGGA
Organism: Neoceratodus forsteri; assembly: GCA_016271365.2. Lineage (NCBI taxonomy): Eukaryota > Metazoa > Chordata > Ceratodontiformes > Ceratodontidae > Neoceratodus > Neoceratodus forsteri. Next base: position 362,060,623 of record CM028137.1, read on the forward strand.
GCATTCTTAATATCTGGATAACAAGTTCTTCAAATCATGTTATGACCTCCTGGTTGTAATCGGTGACTGTCAATCAAGCTGGTGCTAAGATTGGTGCGAGAAAACACACAACTGCTGCCAGTAACCAAAAAATAAATCCCTCCCCAATTAAAAATGCTCCACTGCAGTAATAACTATAAAAAAAAAACCCATGAGTGGGTGTGTAACTCAGAATTTCACACACACCGTGCCAGCCTGGTGGCACAGAGGGCTGAGGTGCTGGATGCCTTACTTCATGCCACCCCGGCAACCCAGTTCAGGAACAGACTTGGGTCATCTGGGAGCCAGCATGGGAGGAGGGTGGAAGCAGGATCGAGTACCTAACAGCGGCCTCCTCTCCCGGGAGGGGGTCACACTCCTGCAGTCCTGCCGTCTCTGGGTGGAGGTCTGGTGGTGGCGCAGGCAGGTAATAGGTGACCAGTAGGATGGGGCATCCTGCAGTGCGTGACATGCGCGTGTCTCCACACACAGGTGCTCATGTCAAGGAAATGAGGGTGGGTGAAAAGGGGGAAAAATGAATAAACAAATAATTGGTGAAAAAAAAGAATTTCACACACACCCTCTGTGTGGAATGCTTTATAAACCCCTAGAGCTTCACTCTCGAATCTTTTATAGCATCCCACACCCCAGGTGTGTTTAAAATTCTAGTTACATACACCAACCCATGTATTATTATCTATATAATAAATCAACCTTGCTATTACAACCAAACAACACTAGGGATTACCTCTGTAAAAGCAGGACCTCTTAAAACCATAAGAGGGACTGACACTAAGCTTTTAACAAGGTGGAATGTTCCAGTTTTGAAATGTGGTGTCCATTTCTTTTATATTTTAAAAACACACTTACACTTTAAAACATATTATACAGTAAGTCATCAATTATTTATTTATTTATTTAGTTATAATATGATAATGAGAGCCAGGGCCATCTTACACACCTCTTGTGTGCTTAGTGTGCCAGAACTGCTCCCTTTGTGGATGTCTTTTCTAAGAGCACACGAGGAGACCCTCTTACAGATGTATGAGACCATTCCGCACCCTATTAACATGAGAAAATAGTACTACTAAACATTTTGGTTGTATTTTACTGTATTTTCTCCTGTTTCACCCACCTGGCCCTATTTCAACCACACCTCCACTCCCAGCCCCATCCCTCCCTTCTACCAGACTTACCCCACCTCCTGATCCTCCCTGGCTTACCCACAGGTGGAACCTCCCAGGGTGGATGGTCCCCCCCCCCCCTGGAACTTGAGCTTGATGCAGTGCTGCTGTCTCAGCTGGCATTACAGGGCCTGTGGAGTGGGTGTAGCTTCATGCTGCCATGCCCAGGGTTTGTCCTCTGCTCTTCCATTCCTAGTAGGATACTGACAGTGGGCTCAGTAATGCAGGCTTACAGATGTGTGTCAGCACCCGTTGGAGCCTGTCAGTGTACTCCAGTGGCACCACCACTCGTGGTTACCCAGCTGGTGGTAGTGCACCTAAATCTATGAACCCTTCCTCTCTGAGGAGAAAAACGTCCTCCAGAATGCTCAATCCTCCTCCTCCTCAGCTGGCCTGCAAACAACTCAGGATTGTTCTCGAACCCAGGTTGTTCGCTTCATGAGTGGTAGTGCCACCACTGCACCGATGGGCCAGCCCAACAGCATTTTTTCAAAGCCAACATTGAGCTCATACCCTCAGCACTCACAGAGTGCAGGAACCCTTCATACGGCAATAATTATATTAAGACTGGATGTTAGAGCATTGTTTTGCTAGGTGCTCTTAATATGGAATAGACTCGCCCCATCTAGCTGCCAAATATTTATTTTTACCAGTTTCTCCTCCTATCCAGTTGCCCTCCTTAGCTTTGGTACTGTGGTGGGGTAGGGGACCTCACAGCTCTACCATTTACCTAACCTTGGGGTTGCCTTGGTTTCAGGGCTTAGCTTACTCTTTGGTGGGGTCATTGGGTCTGATGGAAGGCTTGCTACGGGATCCCCAGGCAGTAGCAACACTTGGCCCCAGAGTGCCATACAACTTCATGCTATTTTGCTATCTGTTCCCTCCGATCCCCTTCCTTTCCATGGGACATTGATCTTGGCCCCAGGTATGCACAGAGACAAGGCGTACCTACGCTGAACCCATCAATGCCATCGCATCCAATGCTTCCTCAATACCATGCACCACCGGTCATACCCCTGGTAGCAGTAGCAGAGTGGCAGCATTGAATCACCCCTTGAAAAGGAGGGTGTCCTCTGGAATGCTTGATTCTTCTTCCTAAGTTGGCCACTGATGCCCTGGGCTCATTTAAGATTCCAGATTGCCGCTGGCCCAGTGGCATGGAGAGCTGAGGTGCTCAGCACCTTACCTCCTGCCTCACCAGCAACCCAGGTTAGGGAATGGACCGAGGTCATTTGGGGGCTGGCCGGGGAGGGAGGCTCGAGTGTCCCTAGAACTGCTCTCCTCCTCAGGGGGGGATCTGTGCGACCCGCTGCTTGCATGCCACCTGGAGATGTCTAGGTGGTAGCACAGTCTGGGCACACATGCAGACAAGTCAGTCATGGGCATTTGTGGATGTCTTCATGGAGAGGGAGCTTGTCATACCATTGCTGGGTGGCTATGGCAAAAACATGCAGGAAACTCTCTTGGCCATAGGATGGCATCTGGGCTTCAAGGCCCTGCACAGCAACTGGGCATCCTGCCATAAGTCCTGCAACTGGTGGATGCTAGGTAGAAGGTAAGTCTTGGGGAAGGTCAGGGGAGTCAAGAACAGTGGGGAATTCAAGAATGCATGGTACAGACATAAGGCAGTCCTAGTGGGGTAGGAGGAAGTAAGCTGTTGGTTAACTAGGATCTGCAGCTTATCTGTTAGGTAGGGAAATGGGCAGACTAGGTGGGCCAAGTGGTCCTTATCTGCTGTCAAATTCTATGTTTCTAAGTTTCTAAGGGTGGGTGACCAGGCAGGGGACTGGACAGAAGGGTCAGGCCAGAGGCAATAGGGGATAAAATACTGATGGAAAAAAAAAAAGATTCCAGATTGTTGGCATCTTGAACGACAACACTATCACTGTGCCGACAGATGTTGCTAATTTTTTTTTCAAATTTATTGTTTATGCTCCCACTTAACTCTGCCCCCTTCTCCTCAGAATGGACCCAGCCCCACAGCCTGGAGACCATCTGCTGTTTTCAAACCCATGGTCTTGCCACCCCCTTGCAGTCCAGTTGTGCCAGACTCCAACCACCTGCCTCCCTAATGAGGGGAGACAGGAGTTTCTGAGGTTGAGCATGAGCCAACAGTGGCCAGGTTCAGGACCTGAGAACGATCAAATCATCCTGCACAAGTCAGGCATCTTCTGCTGTGTCCCCACTCCCAACCAGCTGGGATACCTGCACCCAGGGGCTCTAGGTTTGTACATGCAGAGCTGCTCCCAAGTGGAACTCAGCTTGACGCCCCGCACTGCTCCGCCACTTCATTACCATCTGTGGTCACACATCTGACAGTGTTGTCGCAGTGGCTAATATGCTCCATCCCAAGAGGAAAAGAGATCTTCTGGGATGCTTGATCTTCTTTCCACTGACTGGCTCATGATGGATCAAGTCGCATGTACTTTGGGTCACCAGCATCATGAACAGTAGCCCCATGACTGCACCGATGGGTCAGCTGTTGCCAAATTTTTAAAACAAGGGCTTCTTGAGGGTATACATTTGTTACTCTGGTGAGGGTGACCCAGATGCAGGAGTGGCTTTGTGCCATGCGGGGTGGCTCAGAGAGTAGTGATGGAAGGTCTCCTCTTCAGCACAGGTGCTCAATCCTCAGCTGTCTGACTACCACCCAGTGGAGTCTGGGAGGCAGCACATACTTAGGCTGTCTCATGACTGGGGGCTACCGCAGATGCCAATGTGTGCTCATGTACAGCTACACATGTGTACACAGTGACACTGCAACTGGCAGCACCATGGAAAAACTATTGGAAAACCTACTGAAATGGCAGAATGGCAACCAGCCTGCTATCAACCAGGTACCCACCTCCCAGCCTGGATCCTGCATCCCTTGGGGAATGGGTCTCTCAGGGACCCCTGCCATGGGGTTAAGCCATTGAGGCACAACAGAGGTTAGGGTAAGTACCTGGGGATGGTGGGTGATGATACTGGGGGAGGGGTGGTATGAAGGAGCTGCCAAATTAGCCAGAGGAGAAAAAGTAATTTATAAAAACAAACAAACAAAATAAATAAATAAATAAATAAAGAAAGAAAGAAAGACTTCTTTGCCTGCAATTTTAATGGGGCAAATATAACAAGTGTCTCTATACATTCTCTGAGGTTTAATGTCTCATCCAGTCCAACAGCCCCCCCAGCCCAAGTTCCTGGTGAAGGACTTGAGCCCAGGAACATCTGATTGTCCTGTCCCAGAGATAACAGAAATATTAACATCTCTGTGCCCATGAATCTTATTGTCTTGGGAGTTACTGTAGGCAGTGACGTAAATGCACATGATTGGGTTACATTCGGTGTATCATAAATGCAACACACATTTTTTTATATACTTTGCTTTATCCCAGATGCCCCTTTAATACCTAACCTGCCCTGTCAGCCTTTCTCTCCCCCCCCCCAACACATCACCCACTGTTCCTGGGACTTATCTTTTGACCCTGCATTGCCTCTCTGTTTGTCCCTTGTGGCGGAGCGCCCCCCCGGGTTCCCCATGCCTGGGAGGAGTTTTAGCTCAGGTGTGGGTCAGGAGCCCAGTGGGCGATGCAGGTCCTGTGAGGAGAGAAGGCATCATTCTGCAGGCTAGGGGAATTTTCCTGTTTTCCCACTCCCTTCCCCTGGGTATCTCATGGGCAAGGATGGAAGTAGAAGTCTGCACACAAGCATGCTGACATCTCAGCCAGAGATGCCCACCCACCCATCCAGGCCCCGCTGCAGTGCCACCTGTGGTCAGCCAGGGGAAGTACTGCAGCGGAACACGTTGACCTCCTCCCTGAGAAGGAGAGCATCGTCTGAGAAACTTGATCCCCTTCACTGGCTAGCCCTGATGACTTAGGCTTGCTTCCAAACCTGGTCATAGAACCTGAGACTGGTGTCTCAAGTGACAATACTATTGCTGCGCCAACGACCAACTTAAAAGCAAAACAAAGTTAAAGAGCAACTCTCTTATAATAAAACCTAAAAAGCACAACATTTACACCAATTACGTCTTAACTTTATTGTTTCATGTTTTTTTTTTTTTGCTTTCCTCTCATTTTGGTCTACTAAATACTATAGACAATGCAGGAAATTATTTCAGTCTTTCAAAATGTACCTGACTCTCCTCTGTTAACCACACAGTTGCAGTTTGTGACATCATAGTCTCTTGTCATGGTGAGCACTATGATGGCATAAACAAAGGCAAGGTGAGGTTAACAGGGGAGAGGCAAAAGTTTTCAAATGTTTTCTATAAAACTCTTTAGGTGGACTTCTAAGATGTGCAAATCTTGAAAAGAACATTGAAAATTAACAAAATGTATTCTTTAGTGAATTAGTAACTGCTAAAACATCTTGTTGATGAAAGCACATGCTGAAGTGCCGAGTTGCTGTTTAATTCATTTAACTTTCCTTACTACTTGGATGGTGGGCTAAGAACACCACAGCCTGGGACCTGCTTTCTTCCGTCAGCTCGTCTTCCTCAGGAATCTTCCACCACATCTCCATGTCCAGATGGAGTGCCTTCACCACTGTCTGACCCTGCCCGAAGCTGGTTGGCTGCCTGCAGAGGGGCAGTAAATTGGCACGCCCAGTCTCTGATCGCACTAGCTTCCCAGACACTGTTCGCAGAATGTGTGCCCACAGTGCAGCATCCTGGGTGACCTGCTGCTCCGAGTGTAAGAGAGGTAACAGACCCCACTCCAGTTCAGTCCACAGCACCATCCTTTCCAGCACCTGAAAAAAAATCACTTAATCTTGAGCTAAGTGCCCCATGTGCTGTCTTAAGGACACGAAATACTGAAAGCTGCAAATGCACTTGCACAGGAAGACTTACACTTCAACTGTTGTAAGTACACAGACAAACAGAGTGTGACCTAAAGCCACTCTGTCTTATTTAAAGATGCAGATGGATGGGAGGGGCCTTATTTGCCTATGGGCTCTATGCCTAGGCTGTGTGTCTGTGATAGCAGTTGGAAGGGGGTGGTGGCTGGCCAGGTGGTATGCTCTGTGTGTGTGTGTGTGGGGGGGGCAGTTCTCTTATTACACACAGATACACTGCCTGCCTGCCGCATGTCACTTGTTACCATGACACCAACAAGCCTTAGCTCGACCTTGCTTTGCCCTGAGGTAAATGAGCTCTGGGGGTAGGTAACCAGTGTCAATATTTGTTCTGCTGTTGACTTTACTGTATATACTACAGCAGTGGAAACTAAATAGGGTAAATAAATCCAATTGTTTTTGAACAAATGTTTATATTTTGACTTTGACCACATTATTTCCACTCAGAGCTTGTTAGTTCCACCTAGAATCTGGACATAGAGCATGTACAGTGAACAACGGGCCTGAGAGTTCACAATGAAAGAAAAGCAGGTTCGAACTTCAAAGAGCTAGTGCCACCCAAAATAGTCAAAGTATGTTTTCATTTTCCACTTGCTCCTTAGACAGTTTTTTGCCTGATAGTATTAGGTGAGATGTGAAGAGCTGTACTTAACTGGAGGCTGACATACAGTATCTAGTTCAATTCAAGATGGGGTAATTTTCTCATTCCTGACTCAATCTGCCGCTCATGTCTTGAAGCAGTTTATTCAATTAATAGGCCCATTGTTTGTTTTTATTTCAGCTGTGCCACTGTTTATTAGCCGAATTTGGACTCCCTATTTGTTGTTTAATCACGCCACCTGCTTTGGGTCCTGTATGTGTTCCTAACCAAATGCATTCCGTGTTTGACTGTTTTGTTTCTGTCTGTATGAATAGTTTTTGCTATGCTTGACCATAATGTGTGTGCCCCCGACTTGTATGTTACGTCTACTGTACTGTATGTACTATCTAGATGGTCCGGTTGTACCTTGAAAATGGTCCTCGGACCAGTGTACCTACCAGCTTATCAAATAAATAAAATCAATAAATTCTTCTTCATACCTCATCAGCATTGTGACCTCACTGACTGCAGCTTCTAAAGTGTCCGGTTTTGCAACAGCTGATTGTCTGTTTGTGGATAGCTGTGTTGTCACAGACACTGAGGTCATAGGGTTGATGGTATATGAGGAGAGCTAGATCTAGCCATGTCAGCCTTCAGGTAGCCACACGCCATACCAAGTATTGTCAGGTAGAAAATCTTCTTAGCAAAAGAGAAAAGTAAACAATGCATGCAGTACAAGTGTAGTAGTTCACTACTTTTGAAAGTTATTATTAATTTTAAGCAGTACATCTACTCTTTAAGCTAAAACAAGGTACTACAAAAGTACAAAATAGTGTGGCATATGTGTTCCACATATGACATATACTGTAATTTGCCAGTGAGTTATGGGTCTTATTACTCACTAGTGGAGAAAAACATGTTATTCCACTGCAACCATTATGAATTCCACATACTTGCAAAATTAAGAAATAGTAACGGTTTGCGCCGGCTTCCAGTCCTGAAATTACATAGCAGTGGGACAGGCCAAGTTTAATTTTGTTTTGATGTCACTTCTTTTATCCTGTATTCCCTCACCTTCTGACCGCTAGCAAGGTGCCCCATTCAATGCGTTACAAATTGGGGCATACCAAGATAACTACTCCATCTCGTTGCCCCTAGGCGTGGTTGTGTCCTGGCAGACATACTTCCTCTCGCCTCCATCTGATGTTGTTTATACTGTCCTCTCCTGGGCTGGCAGCCAGGCGTGTTCCACCATACCTGTCATCACCTTTGTGGACTGTTTACCCTCTCAGCTTGTGGAGACTTGGAAAGGCAGCTCCTTTCAGTATGCCAGAGCTGGGGAGTCTCTATTGAGCCAAGGAGTGAGGCAGGAAACCAGCTCAACCCTTGATGGCCAGACATATGCAAATTACTACATTTGTAAGGGAAATCAAACACTCCAAGTAGAATCTTATGAAACATTTTCGATTTATTTACATTATGACCGGTATGTAAAAAAAATGACTCGCCCGGCATTTAAATGTATCTAATTACTGGTAACCCCCTATATCAACCTAAAACCAGCACCCTTCAAATTTCATAATACATGGTTGTGACATCACAACTCTCACGTGTATTATAGGTTCATGGATAAGGATAGTTGGAAGGAAACCAAGGGGTTTTCAGGTCTGACTCTGGCTATTCAGCATGTAAGCATGAGTAAAATGGGAATTGTAAAAAATGTTTAACCATGGTTTTTATACTTCTGGGTTGAGGATTAATCTGGATATACATCGAATTGAGTGACTCAATATGAGCAACTCAATTTGAGCTACCTGTGGGGACAGCGAACATGAATAAATAGATAGCTACAGGATTAGAGCAAATGTATAGGATGGCTACATACTGAATAGCGAGACAGAGGTAGCGGTGAAGGTTACAGGGTTTGTTTGGGAAGATTGCTTCCAGCTGGCCATCTGGCAGTGGTTAGGTGATGGTCTGCAGAGCTGGTGGACCCGAGTTCGGGGAGTGGAGTGGTGCTTCTGATTTGTTGGTTTTCGGTGTTATGAGTTTGATTTTTTTTACTTTTACAGACATCCTTTTTCCTGACTTTGTTCCCCCCAACATTCTCCCCTTGTACACAGGTAGCCCTCCATGGTGTAGCCCCCGTGATTTCCTCTGTCCCCTGTGTCACCCCCAATTGATTATATTAGTAATGGAGGTGCAGGGGCAAAGCCCTCCATAAAGGAGAGTGTGGGCATAGCCCCCACAGAATGATCTACCTGATTGTTCTTGCGTTAAAATTAAGTTCTCTGCTGGCCCGGTGGTGCTGAGGGCGCGATGCCTTACTCATGCGTTAAGTTGGCAACCCGGATTCGGAATGACCTCGGTTTGTCAGGGTACTGGCATGGGGGAGGTGGGAGCAGGATTAAGCACTGCTTTCCTCTCCGGGAGGGGGTCGCCCATCCGCAGTCCTGCTGTGACCGGGTGGAGGTCCGGTGGCAGGCACAGGCGGTCACAGAGCGATTGATAGGTTGGGGTACCCTGTAATGCGTGACATGCATGTGCCTCCACACGCGCACACTGCAGGGACGCAAGGGGTCGGGGATAAAAACCAAAAAATACCTACTAAATACATATGGAAAAAAAAAATTAAGTTCCAATTACTGACATTGTAGGATGCTGTTGTGTTCAACGCTGTTATTGCCATCAGCAATATGTAGTCGCTGTTTACTTTGGTGCTCTTTTTGGTGGTGTTGTTATTACATGGTACCGGCTGAGGCAGGCTAGGCTCCCATCTGCTATGTCCCCCTGGCAACCACCTCCCCAGAACATATGCAGTCCAACCCTTGTTCTGCCCCATGGATTTCCCCCAGTGGTGGGACTAGGAGGAAGAATCTGCACATGAGTAACTGCATGCCAACCACCCCATCACCAGGACGCTGTTGTGGTCACATCACAGGGTGGTAGGTGGGGCTCCAGAAAATGATAAAATGGCTGACCATGGCCCCAGATGATGGCCTCGGGTAGGCTTCCTATGCTGCCCCAGGTCGCACAGCTCTGGATCGTTCCTGCCCCTTCTGACCAACATCCCTGGATCTGCCCCTGCTGGGGACCAGTTGACTAAATCGAGTGTGCCTGATGGGTTAGACCTGAGTGGGTCTGATGGGCGATATGCAGAAGAGTTGGAGTCACCTGGGCGGACAGATGGAGACCAGCATGAGAGCCTAAAGGAGTGGGGTCGGAAAGCCGTGGGAAGGTGGGAAAAATTTAAAGCATAAGCATTGTTATACAATGTGATCATGGTTGGGGAGAGAGGATTCTGACTGAAAATAAATACAAGGTGATCTAAGGAGGCTGGAAAGATTGGACTTGATTACATGGAAGCTAGAAGCATTCCTCAGCCGGAGAGGGAGTTTGTTCTGGTATCTGGTGCTGCAAATGCAAAGGCCTTTCTACCAGATTCTTGTTTCATCCTGGGATCTGAGAACGTGAGCATTGCTGTTGAATGGAGTGAATAGGAACTGCTTGACTGTGTGAGGTGGGCTAGGAAATAATCAGGGGCTTTTCCTTGTGCGCAGTTTTACAACTAATAAGCCAGTCGTAGTCATGCCTGCTTGAGGGACTTGTCCAGTTAAGCTGGTCATACATCAAACAATGATGGCAGCCGATCGATGGGACAAAGGGACAAAAACCTAGGCTGCTAGCATGCCAGGTAGCCCCAGGATGCCTGTCACCATGGAGCTGGATGGGGAGGGGCATTTTATGTTTTGTTTCTATGAGAAGGCATTTGCCTTTGCTATAGTGAACCTGGCAGCAGAGGGAAGTATTTGCCTTTATCCTATTGGAGGCCTGGGATGCTAGCTACACTACCTCAGCTGGCAGAGAACCAGGATGATATTTTGGGACCTCGTTTCAAGTCATAGTTTATCCACTTTATTTCTTCACCTGATGGTAATGGAGTTAAAATGAACTCTGGCAGAGTCCTGTGTTAATATCTTTCAGGACTCCATGCAGGTAAAGAGTCAGATGGCTAGAACACAACAAATGTTCTACTATTCAAGAAGGGACAGGGTCGGAGCCAGGCAACTGCAGACTTTACAGCGCCCATGTACTTACTGTATTTTAGCACTGCCACAGTTTGGTTTGCACTGCCGTTCTGATACCCTAAGAATGTTCTATGATGCCGGACTGGTGGCACTGAGGGTTGAGGTGCTGGACGCCACACCTCTCACCATACTGGCGACCTGGGATCGGATGCAGACATGGGTCGTCGGGGGGTCGGCCGGGGCTGGAGAGGGTAGTGGATTCAGAAAACTGCTCTCCTCTCCCAGAGAGGAAGTGTTACAGTGTCCAGCCTTTGCCTGGCCCTTTGCATTGGCTGGGAGTATGGGAGCCAAGACTGTTCAGACAGGGGGAGGAGTGGTGGCTGCCAACATCCCACATATGGAAGCATGTGTGGGACCATCTAGGCAGCGCTGCATGCACACTCCTCGGGGGGGGTCCACAGGAAAAATGGGAAAATAGTGGACTGCTGAGCAGCTGCTGACATCCAGCATCCTGCTAGCCCTGCACCGATGAATACCCAGGCCATGCTGCACTGCACAAAGGTAAGCCCTGAAGGAAGAGCAGGGTGATGGGGCTGGGGTGGCTGGCATCTGGTGGGCTGTTTGGGGTCGGGGAGAAATAACACTAACTGCTAAAAACAATGTTCTGTGGCAGTATTAATACATGATTGATGGAGGTCTATCAATAATATCTAAAATGTTAAAATCTCCCCTTGAACAAGCCCATTTCCAGGGTGAGACAGTCTTTCTTTTTCTTGCAGCTATTTTTATTAATGTTTTCCAACACTTTACAGAATAAGAGTGTCTCGTGTAGGAGAAAGACATGCTCCAATTCTGATATTATTTATTAAATGACCTGGTTAGCCCATGAGCAGACACCTGGCCATTTTCAAGAACAGCCAGGGAGGAAAATACAAACGAGATAAAAAGCATGAGCACAAACATACCACAATGCAAAACATTAACAAACCCAGTCATTAAACAAAGCATTGACAGATTTCACTTGCTAAGAAATGTGTTCTCAATTGTTGAGTACCTAGAGGCCAGTGGGGCACAGGACTCAAGGCAGCATGGTTTCACAGCAGGAAGGTAATGTCAGAAAAACATAATAGATTTCTTTGACTGGGTGATCAAAGTAGTGGACCAGGGAGGGGCTGTGGATATGGTCTACCTAGATTTTAGCAAGGCATTGGACACAGACTCACAAAAAAGATTAATATACAAATTAGCCAGCCTTAGAGTGGGTCCCAAGGTGGTAGCCTGGATAAAAAAACTGGCTGGACAACAGGACGCAAAGGGTAATAGTAAACGGAGTCCACAGTGAAGAAAGGAGGGTAACTAGGCTACCGAGGGTTCAGACTGGGACCGTCCTCTTTAATGTCTTTATAAGTGACATTGGAGAGCACCTGAAGGAAAGGTATGTCTTGCAGATGCCACAAAGATCTGCAACAGGGTTGATGCACAAGATGGGGTGGAAAGGATCAAAAGGGACTTGGCAAGGTTGGAGGAATGGTCAAATATGTGGCAGTTCGATTCAATGCAAAGAAGTGCAAGGTAATGCATCTGGGAAACAAAAACCCAGGGGAAGAGTACACAATGGGGGTGAGTTAATAACAACAACAAAATTGAAAGAGACGAGGAGTAATTATATCAGATGACCTAAAGGTGGGCAAGCATTGTGAGAAGACAGTAAGGAGGGCTGGGGGGATACTGGGATGCATAGGGAGAGGCATCAACAGTAGAAAACAGGAAGTTGTTATCCCTCTGTACAGACAGTTGGTGACACCCCATTTGGAGTACTGCATGCAATTCTGGAGACCCCCACCTCCGCAAAGACATAGACAGGGTGGAGGCTGTTCAGAGGAGGGCAACCAAAATGGTGCTGGCTCTGCACCAGAAGACATACGAGGAGAGACTAAAGCAGCTTAATATGTATACCCTTGAGGAAAGGAGGGAGAGGGGAAACATGATAGAAACTTTCAAGTATCTCAATGGAATTAACAAAGTACAAGAGGGTGGCATCTTTCAGAAGAAGAGATGTGCAAGAACAAGGGGCACAATTTGAAGATGGGGTGGACGGCTCAGAGGTAATGTTAGAAAGTATTTTTTCACAAAGAGGGTTGTGGATGTATGGAACAGCCTTCCTGAGGAGGTTGTGGAGTCATGAACAGTGGGAGAATTCAAGAATGCTTGGGACAGTCATAAGGCAATTCTAGTGGGGGGTAGGAGGAAGTAAGTTGTTGATTAACTAGAATCTGCAGCTTATCCATCAGGTAAGGAAATGGGCAGACTGGGTGAGCCAAGTGGTCCTTATCTGCTGTCAAGTGCTATGTTTCTATGTAATTAAATGAATCGTAAGAAATGCACTGACAGTGGAAGGGGCTGAAAAACTTGAAGATCTCTGTCCCTGATCAGTATGCATCAATGGTATTTCAAAGAGTGGTCTAGTTAAAGGAGAACTGCACTCAACAGTGGAGTCTTTTTACGTTCGCTTGCATGCATGCGCAAGGAACGTCTTGCAACAGTATGACTTTTGGAGGTGTGTGAGCCTCCTCCCCAATACAGTGCTCAGTGTAGCAGGTGCGACTCCTACTGGACCAATACATGCCGATCTGTGTATGACAGCAGTTTGGCTGTGTTGGTCTTCACTTCTAAGAAAAGGTCCGCTACGATCAGCGGTGATAGCGCGATGCAATTAGCATATGACGCCAGCTGAACTGCTGTCATGCACAGCTCAGCATGAAATCCCTCCCGCTTCCTCCTTCTGCTAATGTCCTCCCCCTCCGTCCTTACTGCTCTCCCCGGCCCCCACCTTGTGTGCCGAGGGGGGTGCCCAGTCCCCCTCAGCTCATGCGCCCCCCTAGCACACTGTGTGGCCGATGGGGGTGCCCAATCCCGTCGGCTGCAGCCCCCCCCAATAAAAAACAACCAGTTGGCACGCTGGGATCCCACCCCAGCGTGCTCATGGCCCCCCCAACACAAACGCTGTATGGACGGCAGGGTGCTCAACCCCCACTGGCTCCACTCCCCCAACAACATGTAGGTGGCACGCTGGGAGCCCACCCCAGCATACCAAAAAGAATCCATTGTTTTTTTTATTCCTGTCCTTGCCCCCGCCAACCCACGCCCACCCTCTGCGCACTCCACCTCCCCCACCCCACCCCTCATGTAGGTGGCACGCTGGAGCCCACCCCAGCATACCAAAAGCGCCCATTTTGTTTTTGTTTAACCCTGAGAAACAAGAAAATGGTCCCTAAGAGTCTCCTGCCCCCCCCCTCTCGCCAACCCGCACTCACCCACCTCCCCACACACCCCAACCCCATACTTACCTCCGGAGCCCGGCACGATGATCTTTGGTTGACTGGGAACACATCTCCACTCTTCAAAGCCGACCGCGAACTGAAGAAATGGCAGTAAGCTGTATAATGGCATAAATTAGTTTTTTTCAACTTTGGTGCATATCTTGGCCATTTTTTTGACTTTTGGCACCAAATTTTCAACATGGGGTTCTTGACACCCCTTCTCATGAATTCAGTCACTGTCATGGTGTTATTTAGTCCCGAAAAGTGATTTCGCGGTCACTGCACAGAATCACCTTTCGGCACTGATTAACGAAACGTCAGTGTTGGTGTTCATGAGGTGGGCTCTCAAAAAGCCTATGTTACAAATTTGGGAAAAAATTCCAAAAAATGACTGTTTTATGAGCGTGCGTTGGCAGTTTCCATGCACATTCATAAGTTCATGAATTTGTAATATTTTCACTTAAATTTTCAACATAGGCATATCTCCACACTTCCTTATGAACAGTGCACGTCATTTTCACATCCTGGCAGAAATGTGTTTTCACGCCCAGTGCAAAATAGTGTGGTCGCTGTTGGAAATCAGTGTTTGCTACAGAGTAAGACAATCAGGGTGACACTATTCATGTGCAGAGGTCCTAAAATGCCTACTTTGAAAATTTGGTGACAAAAGTCCATAAAATGGCAGTGTTACTGAGCGTGCGTTGGGCAGGTTTCGCTTTTCATCGTTAAATGAATTTATAATATTTCACTACAGATTTTCAACATTGCTATTTTCCCACCTCTCCTTATGACCAGTACAGCTGTCATTTTCACATTCTGGCACGTAATGTGTTTTTGCACTTGGCATAGAATAGCGCAGTAGCTTTGGGAAATCATGTTCGGTACATAGTAACAAAATCACAGTGACACTGTTCATAAGCAGACATCCTAAATGCAAAATGGGAAATCATGTTCGGTACATAGTAACAAAATCACAGTGACACTGTTCATAAGCAGACATCCTAAAATGCCTATGTTGAAAATTCAGTGCAAAAATTCAAAAAAAATGACAGTTTTACGAGTGTGCGTTTCGCAGTTTCCACGCGCACTCGTAACCTCACAAATTTGGCTTATTTTTCACTCCAGATTTCCAGCATTTGCATTTTCCCACACCTCCTTATGAACAGAATACAGCTGTCATTTTTCACATCCTGGCTGAAATGTGTTTCACACTTGCGGCACAGAATAGCGAAGTTGCTGTGAAATCAGTGTTGCGATTTTGTAAAATTCATCAGTGACAATGTTCATGACCAGAGGTGACAAAATGCCTATGTTGCAAAATTTGGTGAAATAATTCTACTGAATGAATGTGTTACAAGTGCGGGTTGCGTGAGTTTCCACAGCGCTTGTACCTTGAGCACGTTCAGGGCATTAGGGTTCCCAAGACAGTCACTTAAGAAGTATGAGGGTGAAATGTTGATCAGAATCAAGAGGAGTTGCAGAGAGGTATTCTGTTGTGATATGAATGCTAAAGGGACATGGATACAACTTGGGGTGGGGGCTGCATAAATGGCAGACACCAATGCAAATACCTGCAAGTAACGTTCAGCATTGATAAATGCTTGTTTTGAGCAGAAGTTGTATTTTTTTCAGTACTGGTTACGGTTCTGTTATTGTTCCATCTATAGGTCTTTTAGTAACCTTAACGTGGTGTTCTGCTTTTACTGCCTGGTGGTAACATTTTAGAAGTGTCATACGTAGTTTATGACCCTCTCAGCCACAGAGTTCTTCTATAGTAGAACATGGCTGCATTGTCCCAACAACAGAAGAGTAGAACAGGGGTCTAAACTACATCATACAGTGTCACAGATTCACTCAGCATGTCAGGCCCTCTACTCCCAAAGTGCCAACCTCTGAGCGCAATCCTGTGAACAGTGTAACAGACAAGGTAACCCTCTTGTCTGTTTTTGTGAGTTCAGATCAACTTTTGGTCTCAGTTCTGGAGGATTCAAACTGTTAACCTCTTGCTAGCATACCCAATGCACAGGCTTAGATATATCTGCCTTGAGTAGGAGATGACTTTGCCTACGGGCACCTAACCAGGCGTGCAGAAATGAACCCTTTAAAACTTTAATAAAGACCTCTGATTTAAAGCGATTCTCTTTCCAGTTTGGTACCACCATACAAGCTTCGTCCTGCTATCTGCTATAACCATATATACTTCTTAGCAAAGAAAGCAATTCAAAGACAGACCAGGTTTTCTAAAATTAGAGTTTTACTAAAATATAATAATACGTCACATACAATACAGAACTCTTATATCACAAGACATAAATATCTTTAAACAAAACAAGGTTTAAAACAGTGCAATTCCTACAACAATATTTAGATTGTGTCTAGCTTTCTAAATACCTGTTTTCAGTGCTCAGATGTTATCTTGGTCAGAGTCAGATAAAAGTGTCTCTGTAGTGAAACAGAATAATCTTTACAAGCTGTATCTGCCAACCCCTTTTGGTTGAGGTCATCCAGCTCCTCCTCTGTCAAAATATCTAAAAAATATATATTTCTATACAACCACAGGATGTAATATCAAGTATTAATTCTGCAACCCTAGCATAACTCAGTTTCAATGACACCTCTTTTGATCTCATGCTGTACCCTCCTCACACAGGCTTCATATGAGCATTAACAACCTCTCACCTCTGTGTAATAACCTGTGTTTTCTCTTCAATGTCATAAACCTTTTTTATGATTTTCTCTCTTGACAATGTTAACCCAAAACAACTCTGTAATAAACTCAGAGAAACAGGACCCTTGATTAAAGTCTTCCAGGTAACACATTGTCTCTAAAAACTGAGTGTGTGACACATGCTGTCAGCAGTTCTCTTGGCCTGCAGCTGTGAGCTGAAATCGGGGGGGGGAGGGGTGAGTGAGGTCATTCCTAGAGCATTTGAGTTTTCAGCAGAGACAGTCATTACTACATTTTATATACAAAAATATTATACAGCACTCAGAATGAGCTGTCTACGTCACACTCCTCCCCACCTAGACTGAATTTGGGGGATCTATCCTCTGCATGGGATGAGCTTCCCAATTCAGTTCACTCCTCATAGACCCTAGACAGCCCGTCAGCATTCTGATTCTTAATGCCTGCCCTATGTATGATTGTCAGATCATATCCTTGCAAAGCAAGACTCCATCTTAGCAGTCTCCCATTGCTCTTTCCCATCTGTGTCAGCCAAACCAGGGGGTTGTGGTCAGTCTGCACCACAAAATGCTGCCCATACAAGTATGGCTCTAATTTCTTCAGGGCCCACACTATGGCAAGACACTCCTTTTCCACCGTGGAGTACGCTTGCTCCCTGGGGAGCAGCTTCTGACTCAGGAATGCTACCTGGTGGTCTGTTCCTTGGCTAGAAGTCTGGCTAAGTACTGCCCCAATACCCACGTCTGAGGCGTCCGTCTGAACTATAAAGGTTTTGCTATAGTCCAGACTTGTCAAAACAGGAGCACTGCACAGTGCCTCCTTCAGTCTGGTAAAGGCTTCCTCACAGGCTGGGCCCCAGGTATTTTTTTTATATTTTTTTCTTTGTCATCAGTCAGATAGGGGAGCAGCTAGGCACCGTAATTGGGTACAAATTTCTGTAGTACCCTGCTGTCCCTAGAAAGCTCCTGACCTGCTTCTGGGTTTGGTCTGGGCCATGCCTGACTCACCTCTATCTTTATTTGGTTAAGACGGAGCTGTCCCGGCCTACCACATGCCTGAGGTATGCCACTTCCTTCATGGCCACCTAGCACTTCTCGGCTTTGACAGTCAGCCCGGCCCTCTGTATCCTGCCCAGCACTTCCCTAAGGTGGGAAAGGTGTTCCTCCCAGCTGGTACTGAAGATGGCAATGTCATCCAGGTATGCTACGGCATACTCCTCAGCACCATTTAACACCTGGTTCACCAACCTTTGGAAAGTGGCCAGGGTGTTCTTCATTCCAAAAGGCATTACTTTAAACTCAAATAAGCCTATTGGAGTGATGAAGGCCGACCTCTCCCTAGCTCTGTCTGTCAATTCTACCTGCCAATACCCCTTAGTCAGGTCAATAGTCGTAAGGTAGGTCGCCCCTCCCAACTTGTCCAGGAGTTCATCTGTCCGTAGCATCGGGTGGGTCTCAAACTTTGTGACTGCATTCAGTCCACAATAGTCCACACAGAAACGAGTTGAGCCATCTGACTTGGGCACAGGGACTATGGGTGAGGCCCAGGGGCTGTGGGATCTCTGGATTACCCCTAATCCAGCATCTCCTCCGCTTCCTCCTAATGTCCTTTTGGACAGCCTCTGACACCCGATATGCTGTCCCGTATAGGCTGCCTGTGTCCCTGTCTCCACATCATGTTCTGCTAAGGGGTTAGTCCAGGTTTGGTGCTAAACAAGGGGCAAAGTCTGCTAAACCTCCCTCACTTTCTGGATCTGGTCCGGGGTCAGCTGGGGAGACAATTTTAATGCCTCCACAGAGGACTCCCACTTACTCTCTTCCAGCAAGTCCAGAAGGGGGTCTCCTTTGTCCATCCCTTCCCCTCCCCATGACTACACACTGTGAACACCATGTCAGCCCTGTTTGCATATGGCTTCATTATGCTGACATGGTACATCCTTGCTGTCTGCCTACAGTCAGGTAACTACACAATGTGGTTTACGTCATTTACCTTCCTAACCACTTTATACGGTCCTGCCCACTGCTTGCAGCTTGTCTTTCTGGACCGAATAAGGACCATGACTTCCTGACCCACCATGTAAGAGCGAGCTCTGGCTCTGCAGTCATACCATACCTTTTGTTTCTGTTGGGCAGCTGCCAGGTTGCTCTGTTCCCATAAGCTTCTTCAGCCTTTCCCTAAACCTTGGGACGTAATCCACAGTGGGAGTTCTCTGGGTGGCGGTTGCCTTCCCAGTCCTCCCGGATCAAGTCTAGGGGCCCACGTACCCAGCGTCCATACAAGAGTTCGAAGGGGGAAAATCTTGTCAACTCTTGGGGCACCTCCTTGTATCCGAACAACAGGTGGGGAAGATATGTCTCCCAGTCCCTCCCATGCTGTTCAGCAAACGCCTGGAGCATTGACTTTAGGGTACCATTGAAGCAGTCCACAAGCGGGTGGGTGATATGGTGTTGTGCATCTCTGCACCACTTCACACTTCTTTCATAAACATTTCATCAGGTCCGACATGAAGGAACCCCCTCAATCGGTGATTACCTCCTGTGGAAACCCAACACGGGAGAAAATCCCAAGCAAGGCATCTGCCACTTTGTCCATCCTCAGTGAGGATAGGGCGACTGCCTCTGGGTACTGGGTGGCATAATCCACCACAGTCAGAATGAATCTCTTCCCTGAGGAGCTGGGGGTATTTAAAGGCCCCACAATATCCATTCCCACCCTCTGGAATGGCTCCTCCACTAGGGGCAGGGGGATCAGGGCAGCTTGGGTTTTCTTGCTCGCCTTCCCTATTTCTTGGCACTGGTGACAAGACCTGCAATACTCCTTCACCTGCTGGGTGAAGTTAGGCCAGTAGAAATTCTGGGCCAACCGCTGCATTGTGCGCGTGATTTCCAGATGACCAGACAAGGGAATATCATGTGCAATCTTGAGCAACTGCTCACGATACCCCTGGGGAATGACAAGCTGCCTTCCTAGCATCCCTCCCTCTGTCTGTACTGCCTGTGTATACATAAGTCCATTTTCCCAATAAATCCTTATGTCTTCTGTCACCTCCCTGTGCTCCATTCGAGTCTGCCCAAGCCCTCAGCTTCTAAACTAGGGTCACTTCTCTGAGCAGCTGACGAACCCTCACACCTTCCCAAGGCATGGGACAGGTCCCTTCAGTCATTAAACTAGGGTCCCTAGCACTAGTGTCAGGGCCGTCAGAATCACTATCAATCCCTACCCTCTGACAAGGATCACCCTCCTCTTTGAGTAACCCTCTGTAGCTGGGTGGTTACTTGCTACTGGGGAAATTTCTCACCCCTTTTATCAGTCTCTCCTCTGAGACACAGGCTGGGAACCAGCCTCTCAGTATCTTCCCCAATGGCTTCTGGGGGGGCTCAGGGAATTACAATTTTCCCTGGCCGCTTTGCTACGGGTAACTGCACATACCACCCCCTGCTGGAGATTGTTACCCGGGGTCACATCCACTGCTAATGTGGTAGCTACAGCCACCTGTTGCACAGTTCCCCCTGTTTCACCCCAATCTAGGAGAACACTAGCAAGTGGCAATGTTTTCTCTTCACCCACAAAGTCCTGTACAGTGACGTATTTGTGTGGGATAAGCTGACCAGGCTGTATCAGATCCCCCTTTGCCAATGTCAGGGATGCTCCTGTGTATCTTAACCCCTGCGTCTGTATGCCATTTACCATGACTGGGTGCATGTGTTCCCTCTTGTTAACTGGCATGCTTCCAGGGACACACAAACAACCCACTTCCTTTCTGGTACTACTTTGCATATTATTGTTTGCCCTTCTTGAACACTGTCTGGTAATGTGCCCAGTTTCTTTACATAACCAACAAACATTTCTTACTTCAGAGAAATCTTTTCTTTGAAACCTGGGGCTAACTGGTTTCGGTGGAGACAGTGAGGGTTTTAGCTGCCCTGAAGGCGCACTTTTCCCTTTCTGCGCTGCCATGCCCGCCCCATTCATTCTCAGAGCAGGTCTGCTCTTGGCATAGAGAGTTCAGCAGCCTCTTGCACTGTTTTTGGATCTCAGTCCTCTAGCCAGGTTTTTAGCTCTGCTGGGCATGCCCAATAAAACTGTTCTAATAAAATCACATTTTCAATTTTATCAACAGTGTTTGCCTCAATTCCTTCCCACCAACATTGTAAAAACTGACTTTGTTTCGTGGCTAGCTCCTCAGCTCATATCAGGGCTTCTCCTGAGCTTACGGAATTTAGCTCTGTATGATTCAGCAGTTAATTCAAACTTTTTTAGTAGTGCAGCTTTTAACTTGCTGTAATCATCACTGTCTTCATTGTTCATTTGACCCAATGCATACCAAGCTTTTCCGGTAAGTAGCGGGGATAGCTGGAAGCTCAGGACTCCTAAGATTTTAGCTGAATACAAACTTTTTCAAAGAATTTAAAAAGTGTTCATATCTTCACTGTCCTTAAACTCAGCTGTTAATTTAGAGTTCAATTTGTAACACAGTCCTG
This sequence comes from Neoceratodus forsteri, assembly GCA_016271365.2. Lineage (NCBI taxonomy): Eukaryota > Metazoa > Chordata > Ceratodontiformes > Ceratodontidae > Neoceratodus > Neoceratodus forsteri. The sequence goes on from CM028137.1 coordinate 362,081,762, forward strand.
CAGTCCCAGTTAAACCCAAGCCACTTACCTGCCCTGGTGCCGCTGGTTGGAGTCGTAGCTTCTCCAGTTCATGTTGCCACTGGTGCTCCTCTCTCCTCTCCTCTCCCTCTCTGCGTTCTCACTCTCTCTTCTCCTCTGCCTCTCGCTGGCACTCACGTTCCTCATGGTCTGCCTCCCTCTGTTGTCGCTCTGCCTCATGGTCTGCTTTCCTCTGTTGTCGCTCTGCCTCCAGTTCTATCCTCCGCAGCTCAATTTGCAGCTTGAGTACCTCTGGATTCAGGATACTGGTGACCTTCTCCTGCTGCTGTGGCCCTTCACTGACAGTGGCCCTGCTGTCCACCTCATCAGCTCAGGACCCCTCACTGGCCACTAGTTCTGCTACACTCGAGGTCTGGTCCCTTTCAGTCATGGTTGGTGACTCACTGCTCTGGGTATCTGCTACTGTCAGGGCCTCTATGAGGTTCTGCTTACTGGCTTTCACCTCGAACAGGACTCCTCTGTCCTCGCACAACTGTTTTAACTGTTGTACAGTGTGCCTGCTGTAGTAGGACGCCATCTTTCCTAACTACTGCTACTCTGACTTTGCACTTTAGAAAAAAAATAAAATGGGTAGGAACTCAGCTGTAAGCTAAGTGATATATAGTTCTGTTTCCTTTTTAAAATAAAACTCTGCCTTTTTCTTTCTTTGTAAGAGAGCCTATGGTCTCAGCTGACACAGAACAATTAGCTTGTGATACCAAAATTAATGCCACCACTGCCAACCAATCTGTCACAGATTCACTCAGCAGGTCAGCCCTCTACTCCCAAAGTGACAACCACTGGCGCAGTCTTGTGAACAGTGTAACAGACAAGGTAACCCTCTTGTCTGTTTTTGTGACCGGATCAACCTTTGGTCTCAGTTCTGGGAGGATTCAAACTCTTAACCTCTTGCTAGCAAACCCAATGCACAGGCTCAGATGTATCTGTTCTTCGGGAGCCAGATATCTTTGCCTACGGGCACCTAACCAGGCATGCAGAAAAGAACCCTTTAAAACGTTAATAAAGACCTCAGATTTAAAACGATTCTCTTTCCAGTTTGGTACCACCATACAAGCTTATGTCTCCTGTCTGCTATAACCATAAATATTTCTTAGCAAAAAAAAGCAATTCAAAGACAGACCAGGTTTTCTCTAAAATTAGAGTTTTTACTAAAATATATAATAATACGTCAAGCATACAATACAGAACTCTTATATCACAAGACATACATATCTTTAAACAAAACAAGGTTTAAAACAGTGCAACTCCTACAACAATATTTAGATTTTGTCTAGCTTTCTAAATACCTGTTTTCAGCGCTCAGATGTTATCTTGGTCAGAGTCAGATAAAAGTGTCTCTGTAGTGAAACAGAATAATCTTTACAAGCTGTATCTCCCAACCCCTTTTGGATGAGGTCATCCAGTTCCTACTCTGTCAAAATATCTGAAAAATATGTATTTCTATACAACCACAGGATGTAATTTCAAGTATTAGTTCTGCAACCTTAGCATAACTCAGTTTCAATGACACCTCTTTTGATCTCATGCTGCCCTCCTCACACAGGCTTCATATGAGCATTTACAACCTCTCACCTCTGTGTATTTACCTGTGTTTTCTCTTCAACATCATAAACCTTTTTTATGATTTTCCCTCTTAACAAAGTTAACCCAAAACAACTCTGTAATTAACTCAGAGAAACAGGATCCTTGATTAAAGTCTTCCAGGTAACACATTGTCTCTAAAAACTGAGTGTGTGACACATGCTCTCAGCAGTTCTCTTGGCCTGCAGCTGTGAGCTGAAATCTGGGGGGGATGAGTGAGGTCATTCCTAGAACACTTGATTTTCAGCAGAGACAGTCATTAATACATTTTATATATAAAAAAATATTAAACAGCACTCAGAACGGGCTGTCTACGTCACATTCAATTCTAAAATGGTCCTTACCAGCAGCATGTAAATCATAAACACCCATTAGCATAACTAAATGGCCTGAATAGGTACAGCAATAACAGCAGTATTTAAAAAACAGCTTCCACTGGGAAAAATGACTTACAGATTCAGTGCAGTTCTCCTTTAAGAAACAGGTCACTACAGAAGACCAAGCTAAGGGAAACAGGCCACTATAAGTTAATAGGGTCTCCGAGGGGTGTCTTTTATGGTACAGAGGACACCGGGCGTGAGGTTTGGGCATGAAGACCATACAGCGAAGCTGAACAATTCTGTCAGCCCAAATCTTACGAGAGGTATCTCTCCTACCATAAGAGACACCCCTCGGAGGCCCTACTAATGTATTAGAAATCACTTGAGTTTGGCTTGAATAATTTATAATAGGTTTAGAAACTTTAGAGCCTTTACAGCTGCATACCTAGAGCTATTCTGACATATTGCTATGACGTAGTAGAACAAGCATTTGTCAATGCCGAGTGTTCGCCACGCACTCATGTCATAGGGTGTGTGGTGCTGATACCACTGAAAGTAGATTAAAGTTGCTTCAGTGAAGCAATCATTTTATTAACAGTTAAGAATGCAAAGTAGAAGTGATGAGGTTGGGTAGTGTAACTGCCTTGTTGGTTAATATCTGTGCCCCAAATTTTCAACATACCCTTCTTATGACCCCACCTCATGAACAAGTGCAGAGAAAATATTCAACTCCTGCCTGAAAGGTGATTTTGCTCAGTGACTGCAAAATCAACTTTCGAATGTAAAAAACATTTTGGCCAGGATCTGAAAAATGACAGCTGTCACATTCATGAGATGCTGTGAAGAAATTTGGCTATATTGAAAATTTGAGGTCAAAATATTCAAAAATTGCCAAAGTTACGAGCATGTGTTTGCAAATTTCTACACAGGCTCATAACTTCGTTGTTTTTTAATATTTGTACCCCAGATGTTCAACATAGCCTTCTTATGAGCCCACCTCATGAACAAAGGCAGAAAAAAATGTCAACTCCTGCCCGAAAGGTGATTTCACGCAGCAACTGCAAAATCACCTTTTGGGATGCAAAAAAACATTTTGGCTAGGATCTGAAAAAAGACAACTGTCACATTCATGAGGTGCTGTGAAGAAATGGCTATATGGAACATTTGGGGTCAAAATATTGAAAATTGCCAAAGTTATGAGCCTACGTTTGCAAATTTCAATGTAGGTTCATAACTTCATTGTTTTTTAATATTTTTACACCAAATTGTCAACATAGCCTTCTTATGACCCCACCTCATGAACAAAGGCAGAGAAAAATTTAGCTCCTGCCCAAAGGTGATTCTGGCATAGCAACTGCAAAATCACCTTTTGGGATGCAAAACATTTTGGCCAGGATCTGAAAAATGACAACTGTCACATTCATGAGGTGCTATGAAGAAATGGCTATATGGAAAATTTGGGGTCAAAATATTGAAAATTGCCAGTTATGAATCTGCATTCACGAATGTCAAAGCAGGCCCATAACTTCATTGTTTTTTAATATTTTTACCCCAAATTTTCAACATAGCCTTCTTATGACCCCACCTCATGAACAATGGTGGAGAAAATTGTCAACTCCTGCCCGAAAGGTGATTTCACACAGCGACCACGAAATCACCTTTTGGGACAGATTAACTTAACATCACTTGCATTGAAACACCCCCATTGAAATACATTGAAGCGCTTGCCTCAGTTCGCTGTTGGACTTAGAAGAGTGAAGACGTGTCTGCAGTCCAAGGAAGATAATGGGGACGGACTCCGGTGGGCAAGTATGGGGTGGGGTGGTGGGTTCTGAGTGGGAGAGTCGGGTGGGGGGTGGGTAATGGCGCAGCAGACAACGATGGATGGTTTTCTTTTTTTCAGGTAAAGAAAAAACAAGGGACAGTTTTCTTTATTTCAGGGACAGGACACTGGGGGATTGGGCATCCCCAGTGTCACTAGGGGACAGTATTGCAACAGTTGAGGACACTGGGGATTGGGCATCCCCAGTGTCACTAGGGACAGTATTGCAACAATTGAGGACACTGGGGGATTGGGCATCCCCAGTGTCACTAGGGGACAGTATTGCACAATTGAGGACACTGGGGATTGGGCATCCCCAGTGTCACTAGGGACAGTATTGCAACAATTGAGGACACTGGGGATTGGGCACCCCAGTGTCACTAGAGACATATTGCAACAATTGAGGACACTGGGATTAGGCACCCCAGTGTCACTAAGAGACAGTATTGCAACAATTGAGGACACTGGGGGATTGGGCATCCCTGGTGTCACTGACTTATGTTTGGGAGGGCACAACAGATGTCAATGGATGGTTTCTTCTTTTCAGGGAGAAAAAATGACGAGGGACAGTTTTAGACACTGGTGGATTGAGCACCCCCATTGTTACTACTGTGTGCGTATGGGAGGAAGGGGAGCTGATTGGGAGGGTCAGATTGGGGGACATTAGGGCCGCCAGCAGCAGACATTGATGGACAGTTTTCTTTGTCGCAGGCACACATTCCAGGCAGACCATGACAGATCAGCCAGGCATGCTGGGCGGCACAGACCAAAGGGACGGCAACTTCTTTTGAAGTTGGTGCCGTCCCCTCCCAGCAAGCCAGAAACTCCATCATTGTCAGCCTGGGTGCTGTTTGGTGTGCCACTGTCGTGCCCCTGCAACACTGCTCTGCATTGGGCAGACAGTGTCACACCCTCAAGTTACTCATACCAGCGCGTTCGCTTGCGTGCATGGGCGAACACAAAGGGGCTGTGGAATGTTTGGAATGTTTTCTGACACAGCACAGTCTGCCTGCTGTCACTGAGTGGACTTCAGTCACATCTCTCCAGCCTCTGGGGCTTTTCCATTCCGAGCATTACAGCTGCTTCCTCCCTTCCGCACAGCACTATGTTCTTGCCTGCTTTGATGTAACATTGCTAAACAGGGAGTTCTTGACACAAACTCAGCTACAGCACAAGCTCAAACAAAAGCCTCTGGTGCCAGAAAGGAAACCCCTGGCTACCTCAGAGTTCCAGAAAATCCTGCATGCAAATTAGCTGGGTTGAAAAACGATCCTGTCTAATCTGCAGGCAGCTACAAAGAAGCATCATGGCATATCCCCTTGAAGTTCTTTATTTCTGCTACTTTGTGATTTGCATTTGTTAAAGCAGAAGCGTAAATGGGTTAAACAAACCACAAGTTTTAATCACATCACCTGTTCTGTTCTACTTGATAATTTATTATTGACTGTCAATATAATCTCTTAATCCTTGAGACTCTGATTTTATACTTTGATGCAGCAGTGAGTTCTTGACAAGAACTTGGGAGATAACCAGGAAAGGCACACTATTTATTTATTTATTTATTGAAATAATCAGTTTTACAACCTTTGAATCAGAGACTCGTTTACAAAGGTACTCGTCTCGGGGAGACAACAATTAAGTGTGGTTTTAGACAGAGGTTACATACAGGTGAGATACATACATACATACGTTGAGTTACATGCATCATTATATAAACACAGTTGTTAAAGTTGTTCAGTTGTACCGTTGCCCAGTCGTCCGTGGAACCCAGTGAAGACTTAGGGAGCTATTCGAGACAGCTGGAGCTTGTCTCCAGGTGTGACCTGGGAGCACAAGAAAGTTAAGTGACTTGCTCGAGTCACACAGTATGCAAGTGGGGGCTGATGGGATCAAACTCAGGTCTCCAGGTTTGCAGTTCAGTGCCCTTAGCCACTACGCTATGCTCAGCCACAGCACAAGCTCAAACAAAAGCCTCTGGTGCCAGAAACAAGACCCCTGCTTATAAAAGATGGCGTACGGTGTTCCAGAAAATCCTGCATGCAGATTAGCTGGGTTGAAAAACAATCCTGTCTAATTTGAAGTCACTGCAGTTACAGTGAAGTATGATGGCAATAGGGGCATCATTTAGGGGGTACCAGAGGTTTGGCAGTCAAAACCCTATGATTTCTTTGCAACCCCTATGATTCTACCACAACCCCTAAAATAAGGTCTTCCTAGCGTTTTCTTATATAAAATGTTATGGGTGGAGGAACTTCGCAATCCCTATGATTCTGGTGAAATGGGCTTTTGCAACCCCTATGATTCTGGTGAAATGGGCTTATGCATCCCCTATAATTCTGCTGAAATGGGCTTTTGTAACCTCTGTGATTATGGTGAAATGACGCTACTGGATGGCATATCCCCTTTTCTGTCTCCTTTTGGAAGCTCAACTCTTAAAGGCACAGTCAGTCTTTATTTCTGCTACTTTTTGATTTGCATTTGTTAAAGCAGAAGCCTAAATGGGCTAGACAAGGCACACATTATAATTATCTGTTCTATTCCACTTAAAAAACAAATATTTGTCAATGCTGAATGTTGTCGCGCTGGCATTGGCAGTGACGGAGCTAGAGGCGCATAATAGGAATGGCAGTGAAGTATTGAAGTGGCGCCAACCCCACCCCCACCTTGTAGAGAGTGACAGGCAGTGGGGTGTGCCTTTGGGTCATCAGGTATAATGCTCATGCCATTGTACTGCACCCTACCCTGTAGACACTGACAAGTGTCATGCTGTACTTTGGGGTCTTTGGGCATTATACTTACCCCATTCCATAAGGAAATACGCTGACGTGGGTGCTGTATAGGAGCGTGGGGTAAAGTTTGTGGCCGAACAGTGCAAGACACACCACGATGTCTGCCAGTGGCTGCAGGGTGGCGTGGGGTGGAATGGCGTGAGCATTACATCCGATGATCCCAAGTCACAGCCCTGATGCCTGTCAGCCTGCACTGGGTTGGGTGCTCCAGTTGGAAACCCTAACACCGTAGGCATGTAGTGGTAGTTTCACTTACATGTTCAACATGGGCTGCTTGTCAGGCCACCTCATGAAAAGCGGCACAATCACTTTGTTGCTGAAAGGTGGTTTGCACAGCGGCTGTGGCATTTGGTGACAGAGGGCCAAAAACACAGTTTTGGGCAGGATGTGGAGAGTAACTGTATTGTTCATGAGGAGGCGTGAAAAATGGCAACGTTGAAAATCTGGAGTGGCAATATGAAATATTGGTGAAGCAATGAACATGCATACAAACTGCGCAGCAGACGTCCGCAACCCAATCATTTGTGGGAGATTTTTAGGCACATTTTCAACATAGGTATTTTGGGACCTCCCCTCATGAACAGTGGCACTGTGATTTTGTTAATGTGTCGAAGGTGATTTCCACAGCGAGCACACCATTGTGCACCACAGTTCTTCGGGAATCGTTTTGGGAAGGCTGTAAGAAAATGGCAGCTGTACTTTTGATAAGGAGCTGCGCTACAAATGCCAGTGGTGAAAATGTGGACGAAAATATTGCAAATGTACGAATTTACAAGGTTGGGTGGAAACTGCGCAATGCACGCTTATAGCACAGTCATTTTCTGGACGTTCGGCACCAAATTTTCAACATAGGCATTTTAGGACCTCTGCTCATGAACAGTGTCTTTGTCATTTCCTCAAACTGCCCCGAAATCTGATTTCGCACAGCAACCGTGCGATTCTGCGCCGGATATGCGAAAACACATTTCAGGCAGGATATGTAAAATGACAGCTGTACTGTTCATAAGAGGGTGGCAAAATACCAATTTTGAACATGTGGAGTGAAAATATTACAAATGCATCGAAGTCACAAGCGCAGGGCAACTGCGCACACACACTCAGAAATACTAATTGTATGGACTGTCAGCCCCAATTTTCAACATAGGCATTTTAGGACCTCTGCTAATGAACAGTGTCACTGTCATTTCCATAATGTGTCTCAAACATGGACGTTCCACAGCGACTGCGCTATTCTGTGCCAGAACTGCGAAAACACATTTTGGTCAGGATGTGAAAAATGACAGCTGTACTGTTCATAAGGAGATGCAGAACAATGGTAATGTTGAAAATCTGGAGTGAAAATATTATAAATTCGCGAACTTACGAGCGTGCGTGCAAACTGCGCAATGCACGCTAATAACACAGTCATGTTATGGAGTATTGTCACCAAATTTTCAGCATAGGTATTGTAGGATCTCTGCTCATGAACAGTGTAACTGTCATTTTCATTTTCTACCCCGAACACTGATTTCCCACAGCGACCGCGGTATTGTGCACCGGAAGTGCGGAAACACATTTCGGCCAGGATGTGAAAAATGACAGCTGTACTGTTGACAAGGAGGCGAGAAAAATGGTAATGTTGAAAATCTGGCATCGAAAATATTAATTCATTGAAGTTCACAGTGCGTATCAAGCAATCCGCGCAACGACGTCAGAAACAGCCATTTTTGGATTTTCCCACCAAATTTCGTAACATAGGCTTTTGTGACAGCCCACCTCATGAACACTGCCACTGTCTCATGAATCGGTCCCAAAGGTGATTCTGCGCAGTGACTGCAAAATCACCTTTCGGGACCGATTAACGTCATAACTGTAACAGAATTCGCGAGGAGGGGTCCCAAAAACCCCATGTTGAAAATTTGGTGCAAAAATTCCAAAAAGGCCCAAGATATGCATCAAAGTTGAAAAACCCTACTTATTCCATTATACAGCTTACCGCATTTTCTCAGTTTGCGGTTGGCTTTGAAGAGTGCAGACGTGTTCCCGGTCCACTGAAGATGTCGTGCTTGACTCCGGAGGTATAAGTGAGGGTGTGTGTGGGGAGGCAGGGTGCACAGTGGGTGGAGTGCGGGTGGTGGGTAGGGAGACTACGGACATTTTTGTGTTAGGTGAAAAGAAAAAAAAGCAGCGGACAGTTTTTTTTCAGGGACTTAACGCGCTGGGGTGGGCTCCCCAGTGTGCCATCTAACTGTTTTGGGGGTTGTTGCAGCTGACGGGATTGGGCACCTCCGTAGCACACAGAGGAAAGTGGAGGGAGGCAGAGAGCCGAGGGTATTGGTACCCCTCGGCATATAACACGTAGGTGCTTTTATGCCAACAGGGTGGGCTCCCTGGTTGGCAATACTTCAGCCAGAGTGGCCGGCAGGGATTGGGCACCCCTGAAGTCGGCAGTTACGGCCACCCGCCATGCTGACAATGGCGAAGCACGAAGGGTCTGCTTGCATCTGGACGAGCTTTGCTCGGATTGCAGCGGTTCTTTCCTTAGATGTGCTCGCCACATTAGTATACATGGTGGCACCGCATGCAGGCAGATTGGGGAATGAGGGACGCACCTACTGATGCATGCCCTGCTTTCACCCAACAACGACCGCACCTCCAAATCCCCACTGCTGCAAGATGTTGGCTGTACAAGTGCACCAACATAATGATTACTGGCTGTTGATAAAATCTCTTAATCCCAGAGACTCTGAGTTTATAGTCTTAAATTATTCTATACAGGATAATAGCACATGTACTGTGATTTGTGAACTGATTTTCTATTCTGATTTCCTTCCCTAATTTTTGATTCAATATGTTATTTAGATCTACTATAATGTAAGAAATTATACAATAGTCTGCTTGTTGGAAAATCTGACTTAACCAGTACAGAGGTTACATAATTTAAAAAGTCACTGTGCATAGCGAATAAGCAATGAGGGGGTCTGGTGGAGATAGTTCAAACTCAATTTAGTACGTGTGCTTTTAATTACTATAATTTTGTTTATAAATACTCCTGAGAACATGCATAGGGCTAGAACATGAAGACCTAATCTGCACCTTGGTTTACATATGCAGCACACACAAGAACTTTTGTGGACATACCACTAAGCTCAGTAAGTGATGCCTTATCACTATGGATCTAGGAGGACAGCCCCAAACCTGCAATAACAGCTGTCAGGCGGAACTGACATACTCATTCTTTAGAACATGAAGACCTAGTCTGTACATTGGGTAAATATGCTGTGTATGGTTAAGCAAAGAAGGACTAGATGCCTTATGAGGGAAAGTAAAGGAGTTTGCTTGACCCTCATACGCCACTTGCTATCAATCCCAAACAAATAGAGGGGTCCGCTAATAAAGAACCCTACAACTTGGGTAGCTTTTTAGCACCTCCTATGTTTTCATGCTGTCATGGCAGTCTGAATGCAGCCACCAGCTCCTGACTGAAACTACCGGTTACTGTTTTTTTGGTTGCTTGCTCCTAACTACTGCACCTATTTTGTTATTTCATGTTTTGTCTTACGGATTGGTGCTTAGCTTAGTGTCATACTTACTACTGTACCTGCACCATTGTACCTGCAACTCCTTTGTACTATCAGTTTGACGTTGTCCTTGTAGCTGTTGATCTGATCTCTGTACTTGTTTTGTTCTCTCCCGGGTCGTGCCTGAAAATAGGCAGGTCCTGCCTAGTGCACCTACCCGGTTACCAAAAACAAATAAATAAATACACAGGCAATCCAGCTGGTAATGCACATATGGTAATATCTACCTTTAGCTTATTAAATGGGATGCAGGTGCAATATGTGAATCTCAGGAAGGACGACAGGCAATACATATAGCTTGTTTAATTCCCACCTGCTCCATACACAGCATTGGTTCATGCCAATTGGTTACCTGAATAAAAATATTATTTGGAACTACATGTGATCATAAGAATACTGCTCTGAAAGCACGTAGATGATACTACACTAACAAGTGGGGGGGGCTTATGAGCAAGTGCGTCCAGATTACGTCAATACCATTGCAGTAGCAGCCATTGGGGTTCTGACCAGAATTTTTTTGTTTTGTTTTTTGCCGTCCTCTCTCCTGGTGCTGAAGTGGAGTGCTCTCCCTAACACTCCTGCAAGAGGCACACTGTACACAAGATATTATGTATGGTTGCTCTGTGCACTGATTGGCTAACTTCATGTTACTGATTTATAATGACAGTCCCAGGCAACAAGCTGAAATAAGCTTTAAACAGATGACAATAGCCATCTGATAGCTACTCTCCACCTCATGGACAAACACACTGCCCAATATTTAGTAGTTGATGGTGATGGGTACTTCTAGGAAGCTGTGTAACAAAACAGTATTTTGTTTAAAGGGGAAAGGTCAGCACTAAGAACCCTGCACTCAAGTGTGGGGCTGGTTCCATTTTGCACTTTGTGTGCAAAACTTTTTCTTTGTTCCATTTACTGTTTACTGTAGTATTGTAACCCCACCCCCCACCCCCATCTAGGCGCACATACATCGAGATCTTCCGAGGAGTTGGGAAGGGCCACCTCAAGTGTTAGGTCACTGTGAAAATGCACTCCCATCCAAGGGAGAAAAGATGTGGCCTACCTTACTGGTATCTTCTTTCACCTGTGCACTCTCAATTTCACCCATCGAATCTGGATTTCTCCCCGAATCCTGGCACCAGACCAGGAACTCCATGCTGCATACCTCCTGAGTCTCTTGAGCCCCAGAGCCCCTTGGTCCTGCTTAGCAGGATGGAAAAGTTAATCTGGAATCAAAACTTATGAAGAATTAATTTAGCTGGGGGGGGGAAGGGTTTTCATTTCTTCAACTCCCGCCTTCAGTTTAAACAAAGCACATCACTGCCATTCTACTCCCAACCAGCTTCTTTATTCAGCTCCTGCATCTCAAATGATTCCAACAAAGCACGAGTCACATACATTGCTAAAATAAATAAAGCAGCTCCATGGGGCTAACCAAACCTTTTTACAGACATCCTGGCTGGACATTTAGAGCAGCAAAAATGATGAATTTAAAGGCAGTACAAGCAAGGATTCTCTTAATCTATTTCCCTCTCTCTACTTGGATGCTTTACCCAAGGACTTCTCAACTCAGAACCCTCAGTCTCCTGGCTCTCTCAATCTGGTAAGCCAAACCTTTTTCTCTTTACTGCTGGGTTACCCTCTCAATGGCACTGGTCATATCCCCAACTCTGGCATGGGAACCTGGGCCCCTGGGTGCTAGCCCAAGCCACAAGGGTCCCAAGTTTTTCCTACAACCTAGGCCCCGTAACCCCTAGAACCTGGTTCTGTACTGGTGCTGCCCTCACTGCACCTACTCACTGATGTCGCTCAGCCTCTCACCTTAACACGCGCCACTGGTGCAGCGCCCCAAGACCCGGTCCTGCCCAGTACTCTAACCCCTACAACTGGCTGTGCTGCCACTGGAAGTTCCTGGGTACTACCACCACCCAGGACCCTCTGAACAACCTGCCTTCACAAACTAGTGACCCAAAGCTGCTCCGATTCCTGCTGTTCCTTCTATGGGGAATCCCTGCCAGGCCCACATCCTCTTAGCACATCCTGGGCTTGCATTAAGCTCTGGCAGAGAGCTACCCTCCAAGGCCTGTCTTTCAACCTGTGACCCACCCAGCCTGCATGTACCGCGCCCTGGGACCTGCCCTCAAGCAGACCCTATATTGGGGTAAGGCCCCCGGCTCCCTCTGCACACTCAGGCTGTCCTGACACACCAGGTGCGAGGAAAACCACTGTCACGGCTCCTCCTGTGAAGGCATTGCCACTACCCCCACAGCCCTGGCAGTCCAGGAAAACACACTTTACAGGGGTCTCTAAGGACTCCTACCTTTCTTGGCCCCACATTGGCACCTATATTCCCTGCCCCCAATGAGGCAGGACCTGGCTAACCATACTTCCCCCACAGAGCCCCATTCCCCCAGCTCCTCATCACCACGATGCTGAGAAAGCCATCCTGTCTACACTTGGGGGGGGCCCACTGCCCCACCCATCTCTGCTCCTCCAGCCACCGCCGGCCTGACGCCCGGGCTGGAAAGGCCCCAAGACTTCCTGTGTGCTCCCTTATATACTCCCTAAACCTACTCTCTGTTGCCACCTTGAGGTGCCCAGCACCCAATATCCCCAGAGCACTGAAAAATTACCTAGCTCTGGGAGGGGGTAGGAGGAAAGGATGCCTCATTGGGAGCATAATCCCCTTCTTTGAGGGGCTTTCAGTATAGTAGATTGTTTCAGGGATTAAAGTTATGGCACTCAGACTCACACAATCGCCAAAGAAAATATACAGATCCAGTCCAGATGTACTCCACCTCATTTTATTTGCAAATCCAACAGACAAACAAAGACAGAGATCCCAACAGTGGTGACCAGCAATTTGTGACGTTTCACCAATACGGCTTTTTCAAAAGAATAGTGTCCTCTGGGGCATAGACTCCTTATATACTACTTGTGGTATAAATGGTTTCAGGCATATTTTGCTTACTTCCAAGCTGACGGTTTCTGTAATTACAAATCCCTAAATCCCCTGCAGCTGACATCAGAGCTGGGCTGCAGCAGTGGGAGATTTGGGAGGACGATAGCCCAAGGTTCAGTGTGGGAGAATAGCTCCTCCATATCCCTACAAAGGCCAGCCTCCCATGGCAGTTCTTAGTTTAGTGCTTTGTGACCTTGCACTTGAGCTCCTGTGTGGCTCGTGTGCTGAGCCTTCTTCCTTTCCCATTCTGCTCCCTGCTCCTTGTTGTCTTCCCCTGCTCCCTCCATTCTCCTCTTTTCCTCTCCTGTCCCTCATTTTCTCCTGTTCCCCCTCTCTCACCTTTCTCCCATCTGGTGCACTCCCCTCCGTTTGCCTTTGTTTTCCTTCCCCTCTCCATGCCTTTTTGCCAGCTGCTCCATATTTTCCCCAGGGTGTGTCACCATTCCCTCGCCTGCTCGGCCATTGCATCTCCCCATCCGCCTGCTTCTGGCTGGCCACTGCACCCTGGGATCCAGAATGCCATGTTCACCTCTCTGCAGGCCAGATTCCTGTAAGCCCTTCTCCTGGCACCCAACACTGCCCTGCTCTGGACCACTCCTCTGCCTGTTTCTGCTCGCTGCCTGGAGATTCGCCTGTGGACTGCCTCTGGCTCTCTCTCCACATCCCACCCTCTCTGTTCTCAGCTCATCCTGAAGAACACTGTCACATTGAACCACCACCACCATTTTCAGCAATTCCGACATTGTTCCCAGTCGGGCCTGAAGCACTTCTTTTATGCATCCGGGTGAGTTGCCATATTAAGAGACTTTCTGCACTGCCTCGACTTGCACATAAACTGTGCTGCCTTGTCCATACTCTGTAACTGTCAGTATTGTTCATGCTACCTGGGTAGTGAGCTGTATACGCTGTCTTACCGGCTCTACTTCTATGCCACCACCGTACTCCGACTGTATTAGGCCTATGTTGTATTCTGTATTGGCCCGTTGCATACTCCTTTTTCTTTTGGCATCACTACATGTTCACGGTCATGATGGCTTCTGCTACTCCTCCTCCTCCTTCTTTGTTACATCCCGTAAGGGGACTGCTAAATTAATTTTCCTGTACTCTCCAATGGATACCGATGGTCCTGTTGCAGCAGAAGTACAGACTTGGTGCACATACGTCCATGTGATATTATCTAATTTAGTGCTGCTCGCACTGTATACCATGCAGCACTACCCCTCAGCGTACCTTTCATTATTTGGTTCAGACTTGCGCCTCTCCAGTGGGTGGGGGCTCATATAGCACACAGTAACTATTGGTGTGGATCAGCCAGACCCCTGTTATTGATTTTTGCAAACAGCCTGCTCCTCCATCTTGTTGCCATGCTGCTTTACTGCTTTACAAACTTGCTGGTGCTTTTCGTTGCCCTGTTTCTCTTCTTTCAGTATTCTGGTTTCTCTGGACTATCTCATGTGTGGTCTGTCATTACCTGCTTTGGCGGCCTCTTTACTGCTGTGCATTGCAGATGCCTACTGCCTTCTTCTGGCTCAGGCTCCCCTCCCCAGATTTCAGACACATTCCTTCCCCTTGACTTCCTTGTGCATGGATGTCCATGTTTCTCCTCCCTCCTTTACTGCCTCATTCGGACGGAGTAAGTCCGGTGACCTGACTTTCTGCAAATGTTGACTCTCCTTTCCCAGCCTTGCCCTTCCTTTTCCCCTGGCTCTTCGTCTGCCCTGCTGTTTCTTGCTAGGCCCCCTTCCCTCTGCTTCCCCTCCCTGTTCCTGCCCTTGTCCTGCTCTCCCCTGGTTCTCCTTTTTGGGCCTTTCACTCCTCACACCTATATTCCATCTCCATTTCCATCCCTTCTACCTTCCAGGCCATGCTACCTCTATCCCTAGTCAGGCAATTGCACCCCTTACGATTCTGCCCCGATGCCTATATCCTACTCAGCTTTATGAATTATGTTTTCTTGTTCTACTCCCGGTGCTTTCCACCTTCTAACTTGCCAGTTACTTGCACTGTTCACACATACTTCCTTTTCCACCCCTCTTGCAGTTCCCCTAAGCCCATGTCATTGGCTCTTCTCATGCATCCACTCCTGAGGCATTATCCATTCTCTGTCACCACAGCACTGTTTGCTTCTGTTCACCGAATCGCCATGACTTCTCCTTCCTTAGGCCCTGCCTATTTACTGAAGCATCTCTCAGGTTCCTGATATTCCCTGCCTTTCAGCCTTGAAGGCCCCCACTGCTATCGCATGGATCATTTCTTGCGGCCTCCTCAGCTTTCAGTCTTTCACTGCATTCCGTAGTTGCTAGCATGCTCCTTCCTGGATTACTCTCTCCCCTTACTGGCATTTCCTGACAACTCCTCCTCACGTTCTCCCACTCTGATTTGCTGCCTCCTCCTGTATCTTGCCTACCTGCCTGTGACTCTGCAGTCAGCTGTCCTTTCCTTGCTCAGCCCATACCAGCAGTTTTTCAGACTCTGTCCCTAACTCATATCTTCTGAGGCACTGAGTGAAAGTAGGCTTGCTCTGTCTACCAGGGATGAGATTGCTACATTCACTACTACCTACTACTTACAGGCGGACATCCTCCATCCCTAACTCTGCCTGGCAGCATCGAGTGCAGGTTAGCATGCCCCAACTACCAGGGATGGGAGCCATGTCTGCAGTCTACTATTTTAACCTTGTGCATTCTCTACCTGATACCTTGTTGCTGCATTCCCTTGGGAATGGGACCTCTTACCCTATGTGCCTTCAACATCCTATCTCTGCCTTGCGGCCTCGTGTCTGGAGTCATCGCCTGCAACCGGGGATGGGAGCCTGAGTCTACTCGACTGTTTCAACCTTATGCATTTTCTACCTGATAACTGGTTGCTATTTCCCTTCATGAATGAGACCACTTTACCCCATTTGCCTTCAAAATCCTCTGCCTGACCGCTCTAGTGCCTGTCATCTCGCCTCAACTACTTGGGATAAGAACCTGTGTCTGTACTCCACTGTTTCACCCTTATGCATTCTCCACCTGAATGCCCAGTTACTCTTCCCTTCGGGAACAAGACCACTTACCCCATCTGCCTTTCCATCCTACCTTGCCTGGTGGCATCAAGTGAAGATCATCCGCCTCTGATATCAAGGATGGGAGCTTGTTTTACAATCCTGTTCCAACCTCCTGCATATTCTACCTGATAAACGACTGTTGAGTCCTTCGAGCAGGGCCCCTGTACTCTATTTGCCTTCCAAGACCTTCCTCACCAATCTATAGCCTGCATTTCCATGGACTCATCATACTTGTCCCCACCTTGACCTCCTCATGCTCTGGTTGGACTCTGCCAGCTTGTTCCATCTCTGTCTCCATTCTGTTCCAACCACCTTCTGGACTTCCTTACTGCTGTGCCTGCAACAACCTGCAGATCTCTTTCTCCTTGGAAGTGGGATCCTTGTGCTTCATCGCTACAGTGTCTTCTGTTCTCTGCACCCATTGTTCACCATGGTCTACAGAGTGGGACTCTCGTATCTCAGCATTGTAGCGCGAATTTCGAATTCATATTTATCTTCCATGGATCCACCTAGTGGCTTGCAGCAGTCATGCCCATTTTGATTTAGTTTGATGTGGCACTGACTCAGGTTCTTTCCTGTCTCGTCTGTTGCAGCCAATATACTTGGCCTATGCTGTTGTCTTCTTGGACTCCTTCCTCCAATCTGTGGACATCCACCCAGACTTTCCTCTTCATCCTTGGACAGCTGCCTTCTCCTTGCCACTCTGGTGGCTTGGAGCTCCTTCCTGTTTACTGTCACTCTTTTTGGGCAGTTGACACCTATCTCTGGCTAGCATTCCTACCAGGTCAACCATGCCCCCCGTTCATCTATCTCATACTCCTACCCTGGCCATCCTAACAGCTCCCATCCACCACTCATCAGAGCACTTGTTCATTTCACCTGTGGAAAACGTATTCTAGCAAATATCCCTTGGACAACATGCTTCATAGATTCTTACATCACCATAGAGTTTTTTTTTTTTAGTTTTAGTTTTTGTTGACCAGGTAAGTGCACTAGACAAATCCTGCCTATTTCCAGGCATGACCCGGGGGAAGGGGATACAGATGAATGCCAACTGACCTTGAACCAGATTAAGCTGTTATCTATACTGCTCAATCGTCTCCTCAGGATTAGTTACAGAGTCCCATTCAACTGGACTATTGAAAGTTCTCATCCCTCATCCGACTCTATTAGATGCTCCTTACGCATCCTGTCATTTCAAGCACTATGGCTTCCCAGTCTCCCATGTCTCATAAAATATAAGATTTAGTAGAGCCTCCTCCACTCCTATCTTTGCATGGAAAAATGACCTAATTTCTTCTGTCATGAACTGACTCTGTAATCATCACTGTTATGGATAACGGGAGCCAAAACATACCTCATAGCAGTACTGATATCACCAGTTTTACTTTTCCATAGTTTCTCCTACAAGCTCTGAATCTGTCGATCATGTTACTCGGACTCCTACTTCCTTAATAGGCATTGGATGTCCTAAGACCTTCCCAGCTATCTTCCCAGAACTCCCATCGTTGGAGCTCTAGTGCCTAGCTGCCTTACTAAAGTTATTCTATCCAAACCACCATTTCTAGCCCCAGATGTCACCATACTTCATACAATCATCTATATTATTTCATCATATTACCATCAGTCAAGTCAGCTGCCCATCCAGCAGTCCTTCTGGCTCATCCTTCATGATTCACCTCCCATACTCCCTCAGTAAAGATTTTCACCAAAGAGCAGTCTTCCATTAATTTTCAATCTGCTCGTCCACAACCACTATCCCAAAATGCCTCTCAGCTGATCTATATCCAACTAAAAAGCTAGGCACCCCCAGTATTCTACACCACTCTCGACTTCCCATTGCCACATCAGTCTATAGACTCTTTCAAATACCCTTTTCCAAGCCTCCTACAGCATTTGAGGCATTGGATCACCCATAAAGGCAAAACAGTCATGCACCTCAACTCATGCTATGGGCAATTATGCCACAGAAATACCCATATCTCACCTTTTCTACCAGCAGACCAGCAAGAGCTTATACAAGTATTCTCACAGCATCAAATCAACTCTCAAATTCCTCATACTGAACTTCCAGTTATTCCATATACATTCAGTTACCATCGCTACTGCATACCAACCTTCCTTCATTGGTCTAAAATCGTCAACGTCACTACTCCTACCAGGCACATAAGGATTCTGCCTGACTCCTTCATCTTCTTCATGGATGCCTATATTGCAACTTATCACTCACTGCTTAACTCCAAACCTCCAGACTCTAACCTGAATGTCAAACCTTCCACAACGTCGGATTGTTTACCTTATGACTTCATAACCCATCATATTTCCTACCGTTCAAAGTCTGGCTGCAGATTTATCAAATCCTGCTTCCTGCTCATCATTCTCTGTAATCCCATTGGACTTCATCCATCATCACCTTGGAAACCTGGGCTACATTTACCCCTTTTTCAACTGGACCTACTCCACTCGTAGAATTCAGATGCTCCTTCAGAAACAGACCTACCTGTTCAACCTCAGAATTGTCCTTCCGGAATACATCATCCGTGGATTCGAAGAGGGACCATCATCTCCCCATGCAATTCGCCTTCATTGGAAATTAGCTTATGGTTGCTAGAACCTAGGTTCATCTCCTCTTAGTCTGCCCATAGGATGGGCGGGTCAGTAGCCATGGATCCTGAGATGTTTCCTCCTCCTGGGGGGTTTCCTGTCCTGTGTGGTACTGGTCATACTCTCCATGAGTTGGAGGAGGTAATCATACACTATTGAACATTCATTGGTAATTCTTTGGGTTTTCTGTTCGTGACTCACTACCCAGTTTACCTACCAAGTAGCAGGAATAGAGAAAAGCCGAAGTAAACTACAGTTACATAAGCACTACTAACCCCATACTCTATTCACCGAACACTGATTCAGAGGCTATAGCCTGAGGTTCAATGTGGGGGAATAGCTCCCCATCCCTACAAAGGTCAGCCTCCTTGGCAGTTCTTCGCTTAGCACATTGTGAAACACCTACCATCCACCCTTGCCTCCTCCTTTCTGGCACTCTCTACTCACCCTTGGTGCTGGGCTTTCTATTTCCTACTCACTATCCAGCTTACCTACCAAGGGTGGGAATAGAGAAAAGCCAAAAGTAAACTAATTACATAAACACTACTAACCCCATACTCTATTCACCCAAACATTGAACAATAGCCTGTAGTGCATGTTAGGTTTTATATAAGTGCTGATCTTTTGCTTGATGGACCCATTATAGTCCCAGGGCTAAGTACAATCACAGATGGTCAGGCTATTGAATCTTGAACTGCTGCAGTCCTGCAATGATGTCAGCAGTGGGGGATTCTGGGATTTGTGGTTGCAGAAAATGTCAGCCTGGAAGTAAGCAAAGTTAGCCTGATAAAATCTATACTACAGTAAACATTAAGTGAACAAAAAAATGCTTTTGCACATGAAGTGCAAACTGAGACCAGTGTCACACTTGGGTGTGGAACTCTTGGTGCTGACTGTTCCTCTGTGCAAGGAGCTTACAAGTTTTTGGAAGAAGGAATGCATTCATCCCATACAGAAGACCCAGACGTGTGTAAATGGCTCTGGTTAACCGGTCAACATATGGGCCTCTAGTCACCAACATACATAGAGCATTATACACCAAGTAACCACCCCACAGACAGCTGTATATGTGAATCATGTGCATAACCTGCCTATGTGAGATGCACAGCCGGGCTACCCAGCATGCGTAGGAATGGGGTGCATCCACCCAGGGAAGCTGCACATGAAGGTGTGTCGGATGGACACAAGCTGCACATGTAGTACACAGATACACAGAAGATGACGGCAGATAAGGACCATGTGACCCACCTAGTCTGCCCCTGTACAATGTGTCTGTAGTCTGTACAATGCCATTACTGCCGTTAAGGAACATGCACAGGCCATGGCATAGATATGCCAGACAGACCCCTTCCATAAACGATGGGGCATGTCCCATCAGCAGCCATCCCACAGGGACATACCTGAACATGGACTGCAGCTGTACCCTGCCCTCCTACATGGCACAAACGCCAAGAGGTGTAGGGATGTGAGGGATAGACCCATATCAGACAATGGTCCAGATGATATAGTACCATGTTTGTTGTCCCCTGTAAGAATGCCCAGAGGGATATGCAACCCAATGTAGCAGTGGCGACCACTCTCCATACCACACAGTATGCAGCATCCTCAAATGCAGGCCATGTGTCCCTAGTGATCTGTGGTGCAACCTGGGTGTGTAGTGGTGGGCCATGTACATGCTAGGGGCATAAAATGGACCTGGGAATGGGTCCCACACCCCACATGCATACTGTATGATCCAGAGCACAACATAGGGCCCCTGAAGAACCAGGCAGCAACCATGTCATACCACACCGTACACAGTGAAGGTGTGGCACATGGGTAACCCACTCAGGACATGGCACCCAATGAAATTCCCCATGCTAGTGTGCGTACTATATAGTTCCCACCCCTACCCTATCACCCATTCCCCCAAATGGGGTGCCTCTATATGTCAATGCCCATAGGGCCCGACCAACCTCAGACCCATGTAAGAAACCAGTCAACATATTAGGCTGCAGAATAGCGCAACATTTGTATGGCAACAAAAGGCACATGCGGGGCCTTACCAATGGCAGGACAAAACATAAACAGTGCAGCAATATATGCGACTGAGACATGCCAATCGTAAGAACATGGCAGTGTTGTGCACTGGTATTGTCACAACAGGGGACGTTCCCTAATGGTTCATCTAGGGGAAAAGAATAAACAAATGTCTCGAATGTGGATGGGAATCCCCTTGCCTTACTATGGGCCAATAACAAATCATCCTGGCAAATCTGTCTGTGTCCTGGACATCACTGGTGACATAGGTCACATTCGATGGGGTGTGCCAGTACCCCCGTGGCCAGTTAGAAATAGTACTGGGGTCTGGCTTGGGGCAGAGCTGGCTGACCATGTCCATGGCATCCACCATACATTCTGTTTTCTTGCCTTCTATGTCCTGGAATTATACATAATGTTTCACGATGGTCAGCCCCCCTTAAACTGTGTCCATGAGGGACTTGACATGCACCCAAGCTTCCAGGAGATGCGATAGTGTAATGCCCTTCCCCAGTCAATGCTTCACATGGATCTTTTGTAAGGCCACCTCATACACCCAGTCCTCCCGGTTCCATTCAGTCTCATCCCAGAGCACCTCCAGGACATCGGGATAGGTGTGTGTGTGAGGTACTCCATTTTCACCCAATGGTGCATATCCTCTCTCCCTCGGACTACTCAGGTATCAGTCATACGTGGCCCCGCAGGGTCTGTCCTGGCTGCAGCCACTGTCCCTTGTGATGCTGGAGGAGGTGGGATGTGTCCTTTTCTGTAGCCCCCCCCCAGTGGTGGTAATTTCCCTTGGTGTACCTGCAGTGTCACATTTTCCTGCTTTCGATGCACTGTGTTTCCTGGCCTGTGGCCACCCTGATGGCCTCATAGGAGGCAGTATCATCGTAACAGTCCCAGCAGCCATGGGGTGAGATATCTCGGCCGAGTCTTGCGGGGTCACAAGGGTGTCCAGGTGGGCTTCCTGCTGTTGTGTTGTCCTTGGGAGGCTGGTTTCATGGGTGGGCCACTTTGTGGCATGACCCAACACTCTAGGTCTGTTCTGTGGACCCCAGGTCTACCGTCCCTGCTATCCACCACCCCTCCATCGGCACTCAGTGGTTTGGGTGTCCCAGGTGTGGGCAGCGGTAATGGGGCCAGTCCCTGTCTCACAAGGAGCCACCTGCCCCAGTCCTCAATCTCCACTGCCCCATACCCCAAATGGGAAGAGCCCTTGACACTGTTGGTGTCAATGGTGCAGTCCTGAAAGGTACTTGGCACCCCTTGCATAGGTATAATGTTTTGGCATCAGAGCCCCTGTGGCCACATGTGTTAGCAGCGGTCAAGCACCTGTTGGGCAGGGTCCATGCTTGGCTGTCTCTTCAGCAGCCATTTCAGTGTACCTAGGGGTACCATCACTTCTGGTGGATCACCACTCCCAGCCATTCTAACACCCTGTGAACAAGTTACACAGATTAGTGTCCAGCTCATCATATACTTTAGTCTGTTTTTCCACACCTATGCAACATTCGCCCCTATACCTCATGGTTAGCCAGACAGGACTGCTGTTGCTGTGCATCATCTTATGTATCTGTCTGTTGGGAAACGCATTCTTTCCATTGTTCAGTATACTTTGTATCTGCCTTGTGACCACCAGGTAGATGGTATTACCAGTCTAACCTATCCTTAGGTCACCTCTGTGTGGCATGCTGGGTATGGAGCATACAACATCCCCTCTGTTTCCCTTGCCAGCTGTATCCCTTCCCTACATGTCATATAGCCACTTTACTGGACACGTTACTGTAAGCTCTATCCCTTACTGTCCTGACCATTCATATGGTGAAATAGGTACTCATCCACAGTTCTCCACTGCAGGCACAGGTCGGTCTCACATGTCCAACACACTCACAGTTTTAGGTCCACCCTGAGGTTCTCATACTACTGACCAGAGGGGCCATTAGAGGGGTTGGTATGATGTGCAGGGGTGACTCTCCCGCTGTTGAACCTGGACTCCGTTCAGCACCCTACTCACACCCAAGATGTCTGCCCAATCACACGAGCCAGCTGGGTCTCCATGTTTGCCACACCCCTCCTTGGATCAGTGGTTCTATCACAGGCAGGGACCTGGGGTGGGTGGTGACAATCTCTGCATACTGATGGAGCACAGCATGCTCCCAGGCATGATTCCCGATCACACCCAATCACAGATTTCCCCATCAGGGTGATTCACGTGGTAGTGTCAATCTCACTCACGTATGGGGCAGAGGCCTTGGGCTGCGGCGTGCACTGCAGCACAGACACCATGCCGTGGGCCATGGTATATGGGCAACACACAGGACAGTACTGCACTCTGGTCCCATGTCATTTACATAATGTCCCTACACACTTAATGTGCACACATCAGACAGGTGTCAGTAATAATGCATGGATAGTTTGTTCCAACATGTATCGTACACCGGCAGGGAATGGGCCTGTAGCATGGATGTCACATCTCGGGGCTGGTACCCATGGCTGTAGCCCTGTATGGTCTACATAATTGTTTCAATGTCCACCACTCCATATGCACAAACGTGCCTGGGCATCGGAGTTTCACGTGTCCATGGCAGTGTAAATCACCTTATATGATGGGGGTCAAGGTGTGTGCCTGCCTCTGGCAGACCCTCCTATGCCCTGCGTTACACCCTTCAGCGCACCCCTGCCCACATCTCCATCCACTCTATTCTGCGCACTTCCACAGGTGTGCAATAGAGCACTCGCCGCTACACTCCACTCTTGCATATATGGCTGTGTTTGTGAAAAGAGCCCATGGTTCATATGACAAAGAAAAAGAAATGAAGATTACACTTACGTATGAACATTTCTTCACCAGCTCCAGTTTACTTCCATATATAATACTTATAACAAAACCCTGAAGACCATGGTTTTCATTTTCTTAGCATTCAAAATTAAATGATGGTCAATGAGCCAAGACTGGATGGCATCAAATATTGCTTGCAACCCAATTTTTAAGTGCATTTAATCCTTCCCTTCACAATAAAGAACTGCATCATTGGTGTATAGAATCATGTTTATAGGAGGGAAGGGAGTTTAAAAAAAAGACTGATAAGAAGGGGCCCTAGGACTGGCCCTTGGGGAACACCAAAGTCATTTGTTAAGAATGAGGAGTAACTATCCCCTGTTTGTACCCTTTGTTGTCAAGAGGTGAGGTAATATCTGAACAACTCACAAACATCTGTCAAAACCCCCAAGTCCCTGTACAGCCTCCAATAATAAAAAATGATGTACTAAACTGAAGGCCTTGGTGAGGGCCACAAAGATTGCTGCCGGCATCTTTCCTGCATTTACGTAGTCTATGGTGACGTAGTCTATGGTGTTGCCCCTAAGTCCTCCCTGGCCAGACTAGACATCCTCTTCAATTCCTTCTGCCGCTTTCCCTGGATTCCCCCCCTCGCACCCACCACTGTGATCTTTATCGTGCCCTATCCTTCCCCTCTCTTACAAACAGTTGACTCTCCAACCGTGCTAAATTCACCTCCAAGCACTGGTTGGGTGAGCTCCCTTCCTACCTAACCTCCTACTTTATAACAACCCCCATCCTCCCATTCCCTTAGATCAACCGACTCCCGCACCCTGGTGGTCCCCCGCAGATCCACCCTAATCAGCCAATCCGCTTACTCTCCCTGCCTCTCAAAAATTTGGAATTCACTCCCCCCTCAAATCCGACACTCATCCTCTGCCTACTCCATCAGCTCTGCCCTCAAAAATTACCTTTTGCCTGGCTGCTCCTGCCATATCCCTCCCTAATTCCTTCCTCTAAGCCCCAGATAAATCTCACCCCTCTACCGTCACCTTCATTTTACCCTGTGCACCCCATTCCCAAATTTCTAGCTCTCCTCCTCTTCCCCCAAATTGCTCCCCCTTACTGGCCTTCATTGATCTCTCACAGAATGTAAGGGACACCAAATGTTCTCCATGGCTCCCTCTACTACCCCCCCCAGGGACTTGCATCCCTCATCTACTCCCTTCCCCCCATCTCTTCACTTTGCCCCTCCCTCTCCTTTCTCCTTTTCTTTCACATAAGCACTTGTTTACTTATTAACCTGGCACTTATTATTGTTCACTTTTCTACATATTATGCACAACTCTGTTTTAACACTGTTTGTAACACCTGCCTTACAACTGTATGTTAATGTTGATCTTGTAACTTGAATGTAACGTAGACACGAATCTTCCCCTCCCCACCTCACCCTTCCTCCTTTCCCCTCTCACCCCCCCTTTTCTTTCCGTAAGCACTTGTTTACTTATTAACCCGGCACTTATCATTATCCACTCTTTCTACCTATTATGCACAACACTGTTGCACCCCTGCTTGTAACACCTGCCTTAGAACTGTATGTTAATGTTGATTTTGTAACTTGAATGTTTAATGTTTCACTTCTATTGTACCCCTTTCCCCCAGGCTGCACTGGGAGATGAGCAACTTGTCGCTCAGCATGCCTTCCTGGTAAAACATTTCAATAAATAAATTTACTGCATTCTGCACATCTTGTGTGAACCTCACCAAGGCTGTCACAGCTCTGTTTGGGCTTGAGCCCCTGCTGGGCTTCTGCAAATGTGTTGCCTTGATCAGAGTAATTACACAATTGATAGAAAATAATCCTTTCCAGGACCTTTGCTTTTGGGGACACAATAGGGCAATGATTCAATAATTATTTACATTAGATGGAACACTGGATTTGAAAAAGGGGAAATATTAACCTATTTCCAGGCAGAAGGTATAGTGCTGGTGCAGAGAGAGAGAGAGAGAGAGAGAGACAGACGGTGCAGTTTGTATAGAGGTACAGCAGCACTGCCACCAACCAGTTACACCACACCAGCCTCTATGCCATCATTGCCTACCTCGTGGCTCAGATTCATTTTCTTAAGATATTTTGCTACTTCCTGTACAGATAAAATTTTAAAATAAAGTCTTGGTTGGCATGGGTGTAGACACGCATACTCCAAGCACTCCATGGTGTGCAATTTTATTTAAGGGGGTTAGCATATAGGCTCTGAACTGCTTCCTTTTTCCATGAAAACTAACGAAGAAAATACTGAACCTTTCTGTAATTTTATTCATAGGAGTCAAAACTAGAAGAACTGGTCACTAATACTCTCTTTATAGGCTCTGGGCTGGTATGTGGTTGTCTTAGAGAACAATGCATGGCATTTGTATTTACCCATGCTTGGCAACAACCACTGTCATGAGATACAAAAGTTGTGTTTATTGTGCCAAATGAGGCAACAAACATGGTCCTGGTGTACATTTGTGTACTGTCTGGCTACACCACCCGGGGGGGGGGGTAGTAGCAGTGAGTCCACTTGGTGTGCAGATCTGAAATCCCTGGCTACACCCCTGGTTGGTTATCATCCTTCAGGGATGTGTTTTGATGCTTACTAATTTGCTTACAAGTAATCAAAGCCATGCCTTGCTCTATAATGGTTATGAGTTCATTCTTGAGTTCTTAGTTCAAGTTCAAGTTTATTGCAGGAAAACTCCATATAGCAAGCTCATTCACAAGGAGGTCCTGAAGCATTTACACAGACATGGGGACATTACATAAAAGGTATCATTGACTATAATTGAACAAAGTGCATACAAAGTTCACATAATGCATTTCATAAGATCCAACCTAGTAGAGCAAGGTCCTGTTAGAAGAATTTGCTTCTTTATGTTATGGCAATACAAGGGAAGATTTGTACACATAACTCAGATAAAGGCAGTAAAAATGGTTAGTGTGCAAGGACGGAAGAGAAAGGATAAGTAGGCAGGCAGGGTTGAAGATTAAAAGAAAGCAGGGATGGCTAGGGGTTAGGAGAGTGGGGGGAAGAAAATGTGATTAGGAGGTCTGGTGGTAAAGGGCAGTGAGAGCAGATAAAAGGACTCATATCATTTAGCACTTTAAACCTTATGCTGTATATGTAGTCTTTGAGCAAGCCACACAACAGACTTGACAAGAAACAATCAGAACTATAGGAGACACACAGGAATTGTGCATATAGAAATATTGTAAATCACATTGAATATTTCTGTTTGAAATGTACAATCAAAATGCATTACTCTGCAGAAAATTAGAGAAAACCCCAGTGTGGGAAAAGGACAATGCTAAGTGAACCACAGGCCTTTGAAACTATTAGAATGAAACACCCGCTGTACCTGCAATGATTAGAAATAATCCTGAATGGCTAAGAATGATGTCACAAATTATGATGTTTTAAAACTAGTTGGTTAAGGATGTAACTCTGTGAAAATAAAATACACATGGGAATTTGCTTCCTTTTGATGTCTACATGGCAACCTACTAAAAAGAAAGCATGTTCAAATATTTCCAGCAGAGAGGCAGAGAAACTTCCTTCCAGCTGGCAATAGGGGCCAGGAAACTGAGGCTCACACCTTAGCTGTTACAGGATCGTTAACCCTTAGGAAATAGACAGGATGGTGGGCTCACACGCAGGCCTTCTGAAAGGAGAAAAAGCCCTCTGGATACACACAGACACAGTCACACGCACACACAAACATATTCTGTATTCCCCATTGGTGTGTCAATATAGGATGTGCCTTTTGAACCTGTCAACCTTTTGTCACTAAATACAGGACACTGACACTGAAAAAAAAAAAAAAAAGAAACACTTGAAAGAGTGAAGCGCCCAGGTGATAACGAGTTAAGAGGGATGTGAGGAAGTACTGCTTCACTGAAAGAGTAGTAGACGCCTGGAACAGACTGCCAGTGAAAACAATAGGGGGCATCAAGCATCACTGGAATAGACATAGAGGAACATTAGTAAATAGGCAGGGAGGAGGGAGGGTCACTGGAGACCAGTTAGGGTCTGTGGAGAAAGATTAAGCAGGGACCATCTAGGCAGACTGAGTGGGCCAAGCAGTCCTTTTCTGCTGATAAAGTCTTTGTTTCTGTGTTTCTAAATGTAGGACGCTGGCCATTATAATAATGGATACATTCTCAAACGTGGATCTAGAAGCTCAGAAAAGTACTGAAAGCAGTCCCTTTACTTTTGCAATATTTCATTTTGCTGTAGCATCATAAAGTATTGTAATGGCTGTTCCTGAGGCCATATTGGGTGCCCACCAGTGGAATAAAGGTGAGCATCATGCCAGTGGCTGCAGTGGCAACTACCATTTTTTTTTTTAATATAAATGTGTGGGAGTGTGTGTGTGTGTGTTTATGGGGAGGTTGGAGAAGACCCCCCCACCTTAAAGGCTGTGCATCGTAGTATTTCTCCTGTACAACTTAGTAGCAGCAGAATCTCTGCCCCCCAACACACACACGCACACTGAAAACAAGATTTTGCATCTCCACTGGGCTAAGTTAAAAAAAAGTCAAAGAATACTTTCTGAAACCAAAGTGCGACACAAGGTTAAAAATGTCTGGTGTAGAGATTAGGGAAGGGCAGTACCAGTTGTAGATAAAATGCACTCCCTCGCACCAGCCTGAATCTAAAATACAGAACCAAAATGAACATCCGTATAAAGAAAAAAAGTTGCAGAGGTTTGAAATGCAGTAACATATTTCACATGTACTTAGTGCATTATTAATATGCAAATAACCCAGAGGTTAAGAAAAAAAGAACCTTCTAGAACATTTTGGGTTTTTATCAGTTTTCTTACTTAACCATTTGGCCTTGATTGGCCTCCTTACGCCAGCTATCGGGCATTCCTCCAGGCTCCAGTCCCAACCACCATTCCCCGAGCTGGCATGCCGGTGGGGACCCACAAATGGCAGGACCCTGAGCACCATTGCTGTCATGTAGGCATGTCAGGGCACATAGCATGTTTACATATTTACACCCCTCTTTCCCTGTAAGCCGTCCCACCTCACTGACATTGACGCAGCCTCTGGTGGCCTTGGCTGCCACAGTGCATCTTGGGAATATGCCACGCCTCACGGAGGAGCAAGCTCATTGACCCATCATGAGAGGCAGCTGCAGCACCAGACATTGGATGCCTCCATCTCTGGGCTGGCTTGCAGTAGTTCCCCAAGCTCGCCCATGAACCCAGGTCACCACTACAGAAGCACAATAGAGTTAAGTTGGCGTTAAATTAAAAATGGCCATTTTCAGAGGGTCATATCTCTGCCATCTTAGACCCTAAGAATGTCAAATTTGGTATGCATCTTTTCAGTCCTAGGGTCTCATAACCTTCTAAATTTCAGGAGGATGGCTGGCCCAGTGGCACATAGGGTTGAGGCACAGGACGCCACACCTCGTACCATGCCGGGTGACCCAGGTTCGGGACCGACTCAGGCTGCCAGGGGTCGGCAGGGTGAGAGAGGGATTGAGCACCCAGAGGCAGCTGTCCCTCTCTGGGGAGGGTTCTGTGTTAGTCCCACTGTTATACTGCCATCTCCCGGGTGAACCTGGGATTGGCAGTGCAGTCGGGGACAAGCAACGAATGGGGCAGACGTCAGCCAAGAGCCCTGGGAGGAGTTGCATCTCAACGCATGCTCCCAAGTGTCTCTCCTTGAGTGCCGGTGACTGAAGGGGCACAAGAAAAATGGGAAAAATCAACTCCATCACTCTTAGGTGATGCCCTCTCCAGAAGCTGACAGGCGCATCCTCCAGTTGTCTTCAGGGGCAGACTCCAATGTGCACCATCCGCTCCACCATGACTAGAGGAAGGTAAGGGGGTGAAGCCTTCCCTCGACCTACCCAAGGGGTTATCCGGGGCATTAAGGATCTCACAAGCAACTGGTTGCACTCTAGGGGCAGACTCCTGGGGCATTAAGGGGAGATGTAGAGAGGCATGAGGGGATCTGAATGAGTGGAGGATGGAGTTAGCAAGGTGGATAAACAGAGCGGGAAAAAAAAATTCCAGGGGGATCATGGGGATAGCACAGTTACACAATTAACGTTAACTGCATACATAGTGACATGAAGTGCATAAATCAAAAAGCAGTATAGACAGTAATGTCAAAATTACAACAGGTTGTTCAATAAATAAACAGTATTCAGAATCATATTCATCAGTTGGGGCTGGCAGTATAGTTTAGAGGTTACAGTAATGACCTGTAAATGAGCTTGGTACATCCAGCAGACCTGGGTTTGATTCTCACAACCTCCACGTGCATACCGTGGGACTCTGAGCAAGTCACTTAACCTCCCCCGTGCTCCCAGGTCACCCATGAAAATAGGCACTTGTGCCTAGTGGGCCTTACCCGGTTACCAAAGAATATATAAAATAAAAATTAACACAAGATAATAACTAAATTCAAAATAAAAATGTTGTGGAACCCAGTCATTGGAACGATGAATCAGTGCACAGTTTCAGGTTTGGAAGTGTTCAGGAAGAGGGTATGCAGGAACAAAGGGGAACAGGAGCCTGAGGGAGGGAAGGAGAGAAACGGATAGAGGATGGTAGTTGATTTCACAGAGAGGGGAGATGGTATGAGAAGGCAGATTTTCCAGCTGAATAGTGTGGGTGGGGACTGGAGAAAGTGTGTGGGTCCCTGGAAGCAAGGAGCAGGAGGAGGAGGAGGGGATGGGAGAGATGACATTGGAAAGGTAGGATGGGAGGTGTCAAAACCAGAATTTAGATATGAGGGAGGCACAGTTGAGTTGGTGATGTGGGGAACGGGAGGATGGATAGGGAGGAGTAGAAGGAGCAGTGGTGAGTGCGAGAGGAAGAGTTAGTGGCGAAACAACAGAAGGTGTCACAGAGGGTGTCCAGTCTGACTAGGGAAGTAGATGGGGCAGTACCATAGACCACAGGCACATAGCTGAAGACTGGGAGAACCATTTTGGTGACTAGCTCCTGGTGGACCAGTGGAAAGAGGCAAACCTTACTGCAGTAAAGGGCATAAAGTTTGGGGTGGAGTTTTACTTGGATGGGGGATGGCAACAATTTAAACTGAGAAGTGAAGCCTCTTGGATACTGGGGTTATTAAGACATGTCCTGGCAGATACTGTTAGGTCTTATCTGCTGGGGTTCTGAGCCATAGCCTAGCAGATACTGTTAGGTCTTGGATGATGGAGTTCTAAACTATGTTCTGTCAGATATAGTTAGGTCTTGGCAGCTGAAGGTCTAAGCCATCTCCTGGCAGATACTGCAAGGTCTGGGCTGCTGGGGTCTGAGCCACTTCCTGTCAGATACAGTTAGGCCTTGGCTGCTGGAATTCTAAGGCATGTCCTGCCAGATACTGTTAGGTCTTGGCTGCTGGTGTTCTATCCCTTGTCTTGGCAGATACTGTTAGGTCTGGGCGGCTGGAGTTCTAAGCCATGTCTTAGCACCTATAGCTAAGTCTTGGATGATGGAGTTTTAAGCCATGTCCTGCCAGATATCATTAGGCTTTAGCTGCTGGGGGTCTAAGCCATATCCTGCTAGATACTGTTAGGTCTTGGCTGCTGGAGGTCTAAGCCATGTCCTGATAAATACTGATAGGTGTTTGCTGATGGGAATCTTAAGTCATGTCCTACCATGCACATTTAGGTCTTGACTGCTGTGGTTCTAAGACTTGCCCTGGCAGACACTGTTAGGTCTTGGCTACTGGAGTTGTAATCAGTGTCCTGCCAGATACAGTTAAGACTTGGCTACTGGGGTTGTATACTATTTCCTGGCAGATACTGGCAAGTATTGTCTGCTGGAGGTCTAAGCTATGTCCTAATAGATACTGATAGGTCTGTACTGCTTGAGTTCTAAGCCATGTCCTGCCAGATACTGTTAGGTCTTGGCTGGTGAGGTTCTAAGCCATGTTATGGCAGATACAGTTAGGTTTTGGCTGGAGGGGTGCTATGCCATGTCCTCCCAGATACAGTTAGATCTTAGCTGCTGGGGTTCTAAGCCATGTCCTGCCAGACACTGTTAGGTCTTGGCTGTTGGAGTTGCCTTAATGAGGCACTATGAACTTTATCATTTGTTGTTTATTTATTTGTAACATTTGACTAGGAATGGCAAACTAAGATGTGACAACTTCTTTTCAGTTGCATCCTGGGAGGTGATTACAAGGACCTGTTTTATTGACAGGGGATATGTTGGCCAGGACACAGGGAAAATCCCCATCACTTATGATAAGTGTCATGGGATCTTTAACTTTCACTGAGACACCCACCAGCAATGGGCACATGGGAGCTTGGTTTAATGTTTTCTCTCAAGAACAGCCCCTCAACAGTGCAGCAGCCCCTTAGCAGAAGCAGTGCCAGCAGCGGTGGGGCACTGGACTACCATGGATGGATCGGCAACAATTAGAAATTGAAATCCATGTGCCCCTGAGGGCTCAGCTACAGTGTGTTATGATGCTGTACCTGCCCCAGGTTTGGGAGTGGAATCAGACAGGTGGCCAGCTGGGGAAATCCACTGCCATTGGCAGCACTTCTCAGCTCGAGGAGGGCCAGCACCATGATCTGCCTCTGCTGCAACCC
Source organism: Neoceratodus forsteri (assembly GCA_016271365.2). Classification (NCBI taxonomy): domain Eukaryota; kingdom Metazoa; phylum Chordata; order Ceratodontiformes; family Ceratodontidae; genus Neoceratodus; species Neoceratodus forsteri. The sequence continues at coordinate 362,113,901 of CM028137.1, forward strand.
CCAGTTGAGGGCGAGGGAGCATGGTGTCCCTCCAGGGGCATGATGTGTACGTGTGAGGTCACTAAAGAGCTGTGTATGGTGCTAGGGGGGGTCAAGGATCATACCAGGATGAAAAATGTGGTCAATTAATGTGACAACACCAACACACTCAGACCCCGGGCTCCCTGCCACACCAAGATACTGGATACTAATCCCTGTGGGTGAGGTGAAGCACCTCCCTGGGGGACTCTCCTATGGGGAGGAAGCTGTGGGGATGCAATTTGAGCAGGTAAAAGTTGGTGGTGTAGTGTGGTCACTGAAGGAAAGCCCAATGTGTGGCACCCAGCAGGGAGGACAAAAACTTAAATGGAAAAAAAAAAATGAAATCCATGGCGGCTAACACGTGGGCATAAAGGTACATGTCGGCATGTGGGGGATTACTGTGGGGGTACTGCCAGTTCCCTGGAGCCCTGGTCATGGTACAGTGCCATATAACTGTCACGCTGCCATTGCCAGACTGTTGTTAGTAACATTATACAAGTCACCGGTTACACCAGACCTGGATAGTATTACATGAAGTTATGAAACACATATCGGAAGAAGAACCGAGCGAAGTTAAAGACTATCCAGCAGAGGGCTTCAAAAGTGATCTAGGGGCAACAGGGTAAGACCTATGAAGAAAAATTGGACAGTCTAAATATATAGTGTCTCGAGTACCATAGGTAAAGGGCGATATGACAGATAAATACAATACCAATACAAGTAGGATTATTATAGGATGGAAGTCACAGAATTATTTAAGTGAAGGACCAGCACAACCACCAGGGGCAAAATCTTAAACTGGAAGTGGGGGTGGATTCAGGAGGGCTGTCAGAAGGTATTTAGTCTCTGAACAGTTGGTGGATAGGTGGAACAGCCTACCCAGTAATGTGCTCAACTCTGGGACTGACGTGGGATTCAGAACCCTATGGGACATTTGCAAGGGGGCAAGTAAGAAAAAAGGAAAGCAGGGGATGGGGAGAGTTCTGAAAGACCAGAGGAAAATTTAGCAACAACAAGACAGGGTCAATAGACTCATTGGGTAGGATTTTCAAAGTGGATCTGCCATGGACACATCGTTTTCTTGCACTTGCATCAATAAATGATAGCACAAAAGGAGCTACAAAGCCAAATCTGCATCGTTTATTGACACAAGATGGCGCTAATTGCTATGTATTCTCATAAACCCCTGCAGCCTTGGAAAATGGCTTCAGGTGGTGCGGGTGCCTCCTCTCCCCACAGACAAGGGTGGATTCTGCTCCTGTGTCTGCCCCCGTCCTTAACCCTCCATGTATCTATCTATGCTATACAGCATGCTAGCTGGTGCAAACTCTTTCTGTCCCCACTGACACCTGGCTTCCTCATTTGCATTGTGACTTAGTCATTGGGAAGACTCTTCCCCCCCAATTACTAAGTCTAATGTTTATGTACAGCAGAAATTGATGGTGGTGCATGGACAGCCAGTTTGCATCCAATGTCGTACTACTGGCTTTGCACCTGTGTGTTGGGCCCCGGGTTTGCATTCTGAGCACAGAAGACTACCAGTCCTAATTTTGTTCCAAATGTACAACTGTGTATTCGTGGCTAGAGTTGCCTTGTATACAGCTTTAAAAATTGTTTTGCTGGGAAAGGCACATTATGCCAAATCTCATTTCTAGGTGCATCCCCGGAGGTTAAGTGACTTGCTCAGGGTCACACAGTATGCAAGTAGAGGTTATGGGATACAACCCCAGGGGACTTCAGGTTCACAGCCTGGTGCTCTAACCTGTACTGTCAGCCAAAACATACACACCTCCTTTTTTATTTATGTCTTCGATAACTGGGTGGGTGCACTAATCCAAAGGATTGTTTTCAGGCATGACCCGAGCTACAGCATGGCATATTAACTTGGCACAGAGCTCTGAGATTCATTACAGGACTCCCTTTTACTACACACCACTGCTCCCTATATGCAGCCGTGCGCTGGACTTCCCTCCAGTGTAGGTGGAATAGAAATGCAGCTTTATGGACTCTCTGAGCAATTTCCAAAAAACTTCCACAATACATCGCTGACTGCCTCCCTTTAAACTAGATAGGCAAGTATGCCCTGAGAAACCTCACATCCATCTCTTTGATAGTCCCCAAAGTCAAATCTCGCTTTGGTAGAGCAGCAGTAAGCATTGCGCTGCCCTTTCTATGGAACAATCTCCAGAAAACACTGAAGTTGAGCACTCCTGTCAGTGTCACTACCTTCAAGACCCTTTACTCTCGTCTCATTAAGGAGCCTTGCAACTGTTTACCATGATCCTAGTCTTGTATTTGCCTGCTACATCTTCTTTTGCCTTCCCCACAATGTTAGTTTCCCTTTTCCTACTCTATTCTAACCCACAATCTTCGGTAAACTCATTCATCATGTGAAATTCACTCCTGTCTTCTGCCTTCATTCCTGTCTTCATGACTCTATGCCATCCTCTTGTCCTTACTCCTACCTCTCAAATTCCCTTAGTATCCCTTTAGTGTCCCTCCCTCTGTAGTCTTTCTTCTGCAAGCCTGTCTTCATCCCAGCTCCCTTACCACCCTTTTGCTTCCTTACCCTGGTCTCCATAAAAGAGATCCCTGGGACTCAACACTATACACTTAATCTGGGTTCTTACCCTCCCCTTTGGTTCTTCCCTGCCCTGCTCTCTGATGTACTTGTGTTTTGGCAATATTTAGAAAATGGCTCCTCCAGGTTAAGCTCCAGTGCTATAACTGCACATGGGGACTGCAACTTGTATATGGTTCTCCTGTAACATGTTCTCCTGTGTATGGCATTCATTTATTGCACAATATTCCATATGAATTATTATTGTTTGTGATATATATGTATATATCTCTATCTATGATGTTTCCCTTGCTGTACCTGACCTTGTAATACTCAGGTCCATCTTGCAAATGAGCCTTGTTCAATGATGTCTGCCTGGATAAATAAAGATTTTGATTGATTGATTAAGCAATACAGGTGTGGAGAACACCAGTAAATGCAGGCCTCAACATGAGGTGCAGGAAATTACAGAATAAGGGGTGTTTACATAAAGTACAATTGCATAAGAATACAAGGTGTCAAAGAAGGCCAGCATGCAGGTCAAAAATACATAGTCACAGGCCAGACAACAGACTGAAATATAAGTCACAAAACACAAAGGCCAAACATAAGTCTCAGATATGATACATAAAGAGCAAAATGCATTCCGGTACACTAGTAGAGCACATCATGTTGAAAGTTTCTGTGGGGCTTGCTCTGCTTCTGCAGTCTTGACCAGATAAGTCACCTGCAAGCTGAAGCATGTTCTGAGTGGGTGTGCCAGGAAAAGCTCAGTGAGCGAATGTCCGGTAAGAGAGTGAGAAAAGCTCCAGATATGTCAGTGAAGAATCTGCCAGACGGTGCCGCAATCCCAGATTCAGCCTTTTCAAGTTGTGCCTTCAGTACCTGTTTGAACAATGCTCTTCTAAGGAGTACATTAACCTTGTTTCTACGTATTTTAATGTTATTGAACATTTGTTTATGTGTAAGTTTGTTTTGTTCCCCAGTGTACTGTTTCATATGTTTATTTTGAAAGGCTGTAGTCTTGTTTCTTTCCTCATTTAGGACCGTTGATAATGGCTGCTGTTTTCCAGCCCCAGTATTCTTATTTTAATTACTTATGAGTTCAGGAACCCAGTGACTTTGGAAGCCCGCAGCAGAGCTTCTTATATAGAGCTTGTACTTAACTGATGTCACCAGGTTCTCAACTCATTAAGTAATTTAAACAAGCATTTTTCAATGTCAGATATTGTCTTGCTGGTGTTGGCATTGGTAGTGCAGGAGTTAGAGAGATGCATAATGGGAATGGCAGTGAAGTATGGAACCAACATCAACCCCACCCCACCTGCAGAGAGTGATAGACATTGAGGTGTGCCTTTGCATTGTTGGCCATTACGCCCATGCCATTTCACCTCACCCTACTTTGCAGACTCTGATAAGTGTCATGTTGTGCCTTGGGGTCATCGGGCCTTACGCTCAACCCAGTCAATAAGGAAGTACATTGAGATGGGTGCAGTATAGGAGAATGGGGTGAACTTTGGGGCCGAAGGATCCAAGACACACCTTGATGCCTGTCAGTGGCTGCAGTATGGGGATGGGGGTGCAATGGCATGAGCATTACATCTGACTATCCAAAGGCACTCCCCTGACGCCTGTTAATCTGTACAGGGTGGGACATGGTTAGAAACCCTAACATCCCAGGTGTTTGTTGGTATTTGCACTCCAAATTTTCAACATGGCCTTTTTGTGACCCCACCTCATGAAAGCATTTGGGACCTCTTTTCATGAACAGCGGTGCTGTGATTTTGTTAACCTGTCTGGAATGTTGATTTCCCCACAGCGACCATGTCATTCTGCGCCACCTGTGAAAACACAGTTCAGACAGGATGTGAAACATGACAGCTGTACCATTCATAAGGAGGTGTGAAGAGATGGCAATTTTGAAAATCTGGAGTGTAAATATTAAAAATTCTTGGAATTACTAGCTTACATGAAAACTGCACAACGCACGCTCGCAACACAGACATTCTTTTGAATTCTTTCACCAGATTTTTAACATAGGCATTTTGAGACCTCTGCTCATGAACAGTGTTACTGTGATTTTCTTACTCTGTCCCAAATATTGTTTTCCTACAGCGACTGCACCATTGTGCGCCAGATGTATGAAAACACATTTTGGGCAGGATGTGGAAAATAACACCTGTACTGTTCATAGGGAAGTGTGAAAAAATGGCAATGTTGAAAATCTGGAGTAAAAATATAAATAATTCTCAAAGTTATGAGCATGCGTGGAAGGAAACTGTGCAACCTACGCTGGTAACACAGTCATTTTTTGGAATTTTTTCACCAAATTTGCAACATAGGCTTTTTGGGAGCCCACCTCATGAACAGTGACACTGTCATTTCATTAATCAGTCCCGAAAGGTGATTCTATGCAGTGACCGCAAAATCACCTTTCAGGACTGAATAACGAGATGACAGTGACTGAATTCATGGTGGGGTCTCAAGAACCCATGCTGAAAATTTGGTGCCAAAATCCAGAAATGGCGAGATATGCACCAAAGTTGAAAAGAAACAAAATTTATGCCATTATGCAGCTTACGGCATTTCTTCAGTTCGAGTCGGCTTTGAAGAGTGCAGATGTGTTCCCGGTCACGAAGATCATCACACCAGGCTCCAGAGGTAAGTATGGGGTGATGGGGGTGTGGGGAAGTGAGGTACATAGAGGGTGGGCACGGGTTGTAGGAGGGGCACCGGACACATCGAAGGACTGTTTTCTCATTTTTCAGGTAAAAATAAAAACAACGAAAAAAAAACATAAAGACAATGTGAGTTGTTTTCTTATTTTGCAGGTGTATTTTGGCACACTGGGGTGGGCTCCCAGTGTGCCATCTGTATTTAGGGGAGGGGACCGAAGCCAGCGGGGATTAGGCCCCTGTTGGCACAGAAACATGTCTGGGAGGGCGCATGATGTTGAGGGGATTGGGCACCCTCGCACACAAATTAAATGATAGGTATTATGCCAACTGGGATTTGGCTCCCATTGGCAAACTGAACTGGGAAGGCGGCATGCCGACAGGGGGAGATTGGGCACCCCTGATGTTGACTTGATTGAGACTGTGAGGTGGATGGCAACAGCCACCGCCATGTTTTATTGAAATGTTACACCAGACAAGGCATGCCCTGCAATGAGGGGGAGCTTGCTCATTGCAGTGGCTAAATTGTTTCAAGTTCATACAGCTCCGGTCCTTTAAATACTTAGACCTTACCCCAATCAGCTCTGCACTCACTTCCACCTACTGGGCCCCCCCCTCCACTGCCATTTCTGTTGACCAAGCACTTGACTATTTTAAGGATAAATTCATTGCCACCTGGAATGCCTTTGCTCCTTTCAGATGGACCAGAGTCCATGGGCTTCACCTACCCTGGATCACCCCCGAACTACTGGCCTGCTTCAGGGAGCTTGACCAGGCCTGGAGAAAACACAAATCTACTAAACATCCAAACGGCTATGCCAAGTATAGAACGCTACGCAATTCATGTACTAAAGCTACTAGACTGGCTAAGTCTGATTATTTCAACTCCTCATTCCTGACTAACACTAACTCTCCATCTAAATTCTGGAGGGTAGTTCATGCTCTGTTCTCCCCTTCCCCCACCATCCCCCTCCAGTTCTCAAAGTAAATAACTTCCTAGTTTCTGACCCTGGTTCCATGTGCAATGAATTTAATGCCTACTACACCTTGTGCGCCACATCTTATCTAAATTCCCTGTCCCCATTGCCACCTACTAACTTCAGCCCTTCACCTCAGCCAATGCCTGCCCCGCTCCCATTTTCCTTTTCTACTATCTCCCCTGACGAAGTTCTTATTGCTCTCCTATTCCTCAACCCCTCTAAAGGCTCCTCATCAGATGAGCTAGATCCTAAACTTCTATACCTTTCTGCTCCTGCAATTGCTTATTCTATCTCCTTAATCCTTAACCTGTCCTTTATTTCTGCCCAAGTACCCTCATCCTGGAAACATGCTGCAGTCCTTCCTCTCCCCAAGGGTGGTGACACATCCACTCCTGGCAACTATCGCCTCATTTCCCTCCTTCCTACCCTTGCCAGATTTCAAGAACATTTAGTTCTGTCTAAGCTATCACCATTCCTCTCTGATTCCTCTTTCTTCACCCCCTTCCAATCTGGTTTTTGGAAGAACCACTCAACAACCACCTCCCTCCGTAGGCTTACTAACTCCATCCTTTCAGGGATGGATGATGGCCTGATTACCTTGGCCATCTTTGGCGACCTAGCCAAAGCTTTCGACACTGTTTCCCATCCCCTGCTTCTTGATTCACTCTTCTCATCTGGCCTTGCTACATCAGCCACCAACTGGTTTAAATCCTACCTCATTGGCAGGACCCAGTCAGTAAGAATCCTTGATTCCATCTCCCCTCCACTCCCCGGCAACACTGGTGTCCCTCAGGGCTCAGTGCTTGGTCCCCTACTCTTCTCCATTTTCCTTAATGATCTTCCCACAACCTGCTCATCCTCTTCTATCCACATGTATGCTGATGATACTGTTTTGTACAGTTCCGGCAAAAACCCTGCAGCTGTGCAAACCAGCTTACAGCATGACTTCAACCAAGTTCAGCTCTGGTTTGCATCTCACCAGCTTTTTCTAAATGCCAAGGAGACAGTCTCAATGACCTTTGGTACCAGGCGGAGACTCTCTAGGCTCCCAGCCCTACTCACCTTCCACACCCTTGATGGGACCATCATGGAGGACACCTCCTCATTTCATTATCTGAGAGTTTGGCTGGACCAGCACTTCAACTTCTCTGTGCATATCGATGCTATCCTGAAGAAACTGCACCCCAAGCTTGGTGCTCTGTACAGGAATCATAGTTGCATCCCGCTGACTGCGAGGCGTGAAACTGTCCAGAAGGTGATACTCCCCATCTTTGACTACTGCAACGTAGTCTATGGTACTGCTCCCAAATCTTCCCTGACCAAGTTGGACACTCTGTTTAACTCCTTCTGCCACTTTGCTATTGACTCCCCTTCCCACTCCCCCCACTGTGAACTCTATCGCTCTCTAACCTTCCTTCCACTATCTCACAGACGCATCTCTCACTGTGCCAAACTAACCTCCAAATTCTGGTTTGGGGGGCTCCCCTCCTATCTCTCAACCTCTCTGTCCACTCCTCCTCCCCCCATCCACTCTCTCAGATCAAATGACGCCAGCACCTTGGCGGTCCCTCGCGTCCACCATCATCGGTCAGACTGGTTTGCCATCGTTTCCCTAAAATCTGGAATTCCCTCCCCGAAATATGACACTCCTCTCAACTTCTCCCTGCCTCTGCCCTACAATTACCTTTCCCTCAGTTGTTCCTGCTTTAACCTACCTTAATACCTATCCCCAATTTCTGCCTTTCTACCATGACCCCCTCCCCGGCAGGGTTCTCAACATCCTGAAGGGGGAAATCAGAAAATGGCTACCCCTTCTCCTCATATTCAGTTCTTGCCTCTCCCTTCTCTCTTCTCCACCTGCTCTTCTGGGTCACCAGTGTGCACAACCTAACCCCATCCTTTTTACTCCAACAGCACTTACGACGTACTACCTCGAGCCTGCTCCTGGTACTCTCATGCACTATAAATGGTTCTATAGGTTTTGTATGTTCACAGGTTCTTTTGTATGATTTTGGACATGTATTGTAATTTACCCAGTGTCCCTCTACTGTTTATTGTACAATACCTTGTGTTCCAACTGTTGCACAATCTTACAGTGTTGTATTGTTTGTACTACCCCCATACTGTTGTAACTGATCATCCTTCACAACCCTATGTAACCCCTCCCCCCAGGTCGCACTGTGAGATGAGCAACTTGTTGTTCAGTGTGCCCTCCTAACTAAACATTTCAATAAATAAATAAAGTTGGTGACATGCTTTTGCACTGCTGTCCTAGACAGCCTGCAATCTAATTCGTGCCATGGAGCCCAGCCCAAAAAAGCAGTGGCGCCACTGGCCACAACACGACCACGCCTCCAAAACCTGCTATTCCAAGCCACCTCAATAGGTTGCTTGCATGTGCACAAGACAACATAAAACTGGGTACTGGGCAGGAAAAAAGCAGCATTATCAGTGGACCCTAAATAAGAAAAAAAAACAGAAGACTATCTCGCAGCAAACACATGGAACAGTATACTGAATGTATTGAAGAGACTTGACACATGCCCAAACTTTTAATTATATTAAAATGTTAAAATAGACGGTTTATGTTTCCTGAAGCCCCACTGTGAGTAGAATAATTCCCCCTCCTTCAAATGGGATGTTAAACTGGACTCTATTTAGTCCATTTCTGATGGCTGCTCAGGCTGAAGTTAAAGCAACAGTGCACGTTACACTAAAACGTTTTTTATTCCATTTTAGATTGCCCCTTACCTCCTGTCTTGTACGATACCCCGCTTTCCCCATTTTGAGTCAGTTTTAGCACTTTTTCTTTTGAAATAATAAAAGGAGACCTCCTTCTAACATAGTTCAGACCAGCTTTTATCAGTAGTGTCAGCGGTTGTTGTACACCTACTGTCGCATAAGGGCAGGGAGCAGTGTCTGCAGCATGCTAGTTCATTTTAGTCACAAGAAAAGGGATGTAGAACAACAGGGGTCAGATATTCAAATAATTGGCCACAGGCAGAGTTTGCACTGCCCGGCAGTTACCATTATCTCGCACGCAATATTCAAAGGATTAGCCCATGGGCAAACACTGCTGAATATAGCATGCAAATGAAGGTGTGCAAAGCATAGCCCAGAGTGCAGTGCAAAGATTGCCCAGCACTGAAGACAGCTCTGAATATAGCAAAAGGGCAGTGCTGCAAACAGCTACATCATTGCAAGTGCATGTTTTGCACTGCGCAAATGCACAAACTGCATTGCACGGTGCATTGCACGATGTGCAAGCACAGAACCATTTAACACAGCAGGCAAATCTGTTAAATTCAACTAGGCTATGTAAATAAGCCTCACTGGGCAGTCAGCAGGCAAAACAACACATTAGCATGTTATTATAGCTGGATATGCATACAGTTACATGTGTAAATTGCCCGGGCTATTTTAAAGGGGACCAGTGCCCCACCTACACAGCACACTGGAACTGCAACCAGGACACTGCAGGAGAAAAAATGTTTCACAGGAAACAACAGCCACAAACACAGGTAGGTGCTCTGCATGCCATGCACATAATAAAAATGGTTGGGGGGGTACATCATGATGCAGGAACGTGGGTTGCCAGTAGTGTGGCAGAAAATATATTACAACAGTGTGTGTTACCTAACCTAGGATGCTGCTGTCACAGAGTACCCAGCCCCAGCTGTCAGGTGTGTCACGACAGTGTGCATCACTGTTACACTGTCTGTCCACATAAACCCATGTGTCAACTGACAACATACACATTGCAGACATGGACAACAAGGTCCCTGTACATGTGTGCTATATGCGACCATGTTTGGTGGGGGGAACCACATTAATGCCACATGCACTTGCACGGCACAACCAGCACTCATAGGCACCATGATATCAGGTACTGTCCCTGCATTGGCCTTTTTGTCCATCTTATACGTGTAGTGCAGGACATCATGCACGACAGTGGCTGCAACTGAACAGGCCTGTATGACACTCACGTGTTGACCCAACATCTATGAGGGTACTTTGGCAGTGGGCATTTTCTCACCCCATCAGCACAGGTACATGCTACACAACAATGCTGCAACAGTGGCTCAGATTGGGGAAACACACACACACACATACACACCAGGCACTGACCACTGTCTCATAACCTTCTCCAACAGGTGCCTGTGGTCAAGGAGAGAGACTGCAGGCACACAAACTCTCCTGTGAGGAGCTTAAAGTGATGGCCGAGGTTTACAAAGCTGGGGAGTCCCTGTTGACACGAAGCTGTGCCGTTGATGCCACTGTCATGCAAGTGTGGGAGGAGATCGCTGCAGCAGTCAATGCTGTCAGTCTCCAGGGTTGACCACTGGACGCAGTGCACAGGCACTTCAGAGACCTCTGGCACCATGTCAAAGAAAATATGGCTGCATGGTGCCATGTGCAACATGTAACCGGTGGTGGACACTGGCCATCAGTGGTTGCAAGACCACTTGACCCTGCAGAGGAGATGGTGGCTTCAATGTTGCAGCCGGTAGAAGTAGCAGGGTCCCAGGGGGTGGCTTTGAGTCCCAGGTTGTGTCCTTCCAGACATGTACATAGATGGCTGGGGCACATCCTTGTGTGCATGGGTACACATATAGGTCCCACAGGTGTTGGGGTACACTGCAGCCATGGTCATAGCACTCATGTGCTTTTTTCGGGCTGAGTGTGCTCTGTAACATGGGCTTCTGCTGTGTTTGCCAGGTGTCCAGCACAGCAGCTTTTGCCACAGACAACCCGACGGGTTCTTCTCTGCACAAAGATACCATGGCATTTGCCCATGTACATAGGGTGTGTGTCACATCTGCCAAGGTGATTGCCATGTATGCTGGTGCATGCTGCCACATGTGCTGTGTGTGTCATTGTTTGGGGGGTTTTGGCATTCACTGTGGGTGGCGGTGTGCATGTGTGTGGCATGTGTGGGATACATTGTTAGTGTGTACTGTTATGTATGTAACAGCCGACATCCATGGGTAGCTGTGTGGCCAGCATAGGTGCAGTATGGTTTGTGCTTTAGTCACCAAGTGCATGATGACCATGAGTGACAGAGACTGAACCCTTGGGCCATGCATACGACATCACTAGGACTTGAATAATGTGTAATGAGTGACATACTGACAGTGCACTTTAATCTCTACAGTGCAGGATACTTCATCCTGGGAGGAGGAAGAGGCTGGCTATCCTCCGAGGTGCACCACCCAGAGACGATGCCAGAGGAGGAGGTGGAGGGCCCATTGAACTTGTCTGTGGAGGAAATGGAGGACAGCAATGAGGACACATATGTGCCAACACATCAATACATGGACGCTATAGCTGCCTGGGAAGGGGGTTTCACTAGCCCTAACACCCCCCACCTCCCTGTCCAGCCAGTGATGCCCTACAATACAGATGCACCTACTGACAGCCACACCCGTGGAAGTGGGACTGTGTTGCTGGGGACAGCAATGTTCCAATGGACAACCACCACCTTCACCACCACCACACCACTGGGGTGGCCTCCACATCCTCCAACTCCCATGCCACCTGCGCTGCACAATGGGTGGACATGGGCAGTCATCAGGAAAACCCACCATCCCACACCCACCCTGTGTGTGCACCATTCCTAGGCCCACCACCTCCTCCACCACCCTGGATGTGGTGCATGCACTCCCCTCAGTGCCCAGCGCCCATGCCAAACAGCATGTACTGTCCCACAAAACAGTGTACCCAGAGGCAGGCTCCTTCTGACTCTTGCAACTGCTGCAGTCTGTCATAGGGTTGCAGTCAGTGGCACAGCATGAGCAGTGGCAACCCCACAGTGTACAACAACCCCACAGAGTGGCAGGTAGGGGTGAGGCAGCACACCAGCAACACCGTCTTCCATGAATACTCCCCAAACCCTTTGGCATGACCTGAACATTCCTTCATCCAGCCAGAGTTATGGGCATGCATGGGACAAGGTGATCCCATCCACACGGACATCATCCTTCCCCTCCCCATGGCCCATGACCCCTACATAAAGGGATCACCGACACAAGTCCATGTGCACCTGCAGCAGATGGACAGTTTGAATTTGGAGGCCACCTCTGCCTTTCCCACTCATCCCCTGCCCCCTTCCCATGTCATGGTTTTGTTTTCACAGGCATCCCCACCACCCCTAGCCCCATCCCACCTGTTGCACACACTTTTTCCTGCTCTATTTTGCACTTTTTATGCACTGTCACTTTGCATTTTGTGTTTACATTACAGTTTTGAAATCTACAACTTCCTTTTATTTTGGCGTCCACCTGTTCCTTTGTGTAAGTCCTCTTATGATGTGGACTCTGTGTTTCGGGCCCTCCTGGCCATGTGGGGTCTCGACTGTTGAGCTGCTCCAGTATCCCCTGCACCTCTGGCTCTGTGTCACTGCCACTGTGTTTCTCAGGTACCAGCATTCCTATTCCATGGGTGTGCGCCATGTTGTGTAACGTGCAACAGGCTAGGAATATGCTACATGCCTTGTGAGGGGTATACTGTAGGGCACCACATTGAATGGTCCAGGCACTGGAATCGCATTTTCAGCATGTCAAAGACGCACTCAATGATGTTGTGTGTGTCAGTGTGTGCCATATTGTATCTGTCCTCGGCCACATTTGAGGGCTGGAGGACTGGTGTGAGGAGCCGGGGGCACAAGAGATAGGCACAGTCCCCTGTAAGGTAGATAACATATGTCAGCAGCTGTTCACTGTGTAGCTGCTCACATCCACAACACAGCCCATGGTCTGTGGTGCATCCTGTGCACCTGTCCACCCTCTCCTACCCACTCACCCATTCCTCAGTGAGGTATGACTGTGCTGCGTTATGGCAGTGTACCCCTATGGGGGAGTTGGGGGGCATGCGACGTGTACTCACTGACAAGGTGTCCACTGGGTATCTGGCTGCCTTTAAATGCCTGACATATTCTCGAATTGTACCATATGATGGCATTGTGGGCACAGCCGGAGTACCGTGCCAGGATATTGGTGATGCGCCCAGCAGCATTGCATGCCACCTGGCAAGTAATGGAGTGGTATCCCTTCCTATTGAGGTAGGCATCCACCCCATCACCAGTGGGTGCTTGAATGGCAACATGGGTGCAGCCAATGGCATCAGGTACTGCAGGTAGGTGCGCAACCCAATAGAACTGCTACATGGTTTCTGTGTGCTCTGCTGCTGTGCTGGAGAATAGGATGAACTCGCCAGCATGTGGCAGCAGAGTATCTAGAACTTGGGCCAGCAGGCACAAGGTGGTGGACTGCAACACACTGATGGTATCACTCACTGGTGTCTGAAATGACCCGGTGGCTAGGAAGCACATTGCAGCCATTACCTTCTGTTGGACTATTATGGCATGACTTGCTGGGTGTCACTGCACAGCTGCTCATGCAGGAGCTCTCATAGCTGCCGTAGCATGGCCCCAGTGAGAGTCTTGAAGGAGACTCGTGGCCGGCACCATCTGTGTGCAGCATATCACATCCACAGCTTATAGAGTGGCCCAGGGTGGCCTTCTGCCCTCTCCTCCTCTCCCATTGCCTGTTCCATTAGAAACAGCATGCAAGTGTTGAATACAGCCATTTCTGCTCTGGCTGCAGTGTCACAACCCACCTTTCGGTCAGCCTTTTTATAGGTGGTATTTTCACCATGCAATGATGTTGCGCAAACTTACTATGCACCACGCTAACATGCTGAATATAGCATTACCACATGTATTCAAGTCCATGCCCCTCTCTTTGCCTGGAACATACATTATCTGTTTGCACGGCGCGATTCATTTTGTTTGCTAATTGGGCTTTTGAATAAAGTGCAGTAAAGTGCAAGTGTGCAAATGGCATGCAAAGCAACAGCAACCTGTTTGCCCACTGGGCAAAGTTTTGAATATTGGTCTCCAGGAACCAGATTCACAAAACTTTGCAAACTGTGCAAAGTGTTTGCTGCGCCGAACCACTATTCACAAAAGGCCAGTTTGCTTGAGTAAAAGCAGTTAGCACAATCACAAAAACATAATGTGTGCGCAATGCAAAGTGAAGGAAGTGGCCTTGCAAACAGGCACAGTGCTATTCACAAAGCATTAGCACCGCACAAAGTGCCTTGTATGGCACAGTGCACGGCATTAATTACCACCTATAAAAAGGTCCTCTTAATCCAGGCAAAATCCAGAGGCAGAAGCAGGAACTGTAGGAAGGAGTACAATGGCTGACATGACTGCACAGCTTCTGTACATGTTGGAGGAGGCCCTCCAGGAAGAGCAGCAACAGGGGTATCCTGGGCCAGCAGAGGTGCCCTGCTGTGCACAGACAGTTCCGGCCACAAGACTCCTTTGAGACATTGACCGATGATCAGCTGGTCGGCTGGTACTGTCTCAACTGGGCCATGCTCAGGCAGCTGTGTGAACTCCTGAATGGAGACCAGCACAGCACCACCCAGCGCAGCCATGCCCTGATAGTGGAGGTGAAGGTGACTGTTGCCATGTGCCTCTTGGCAACAGGCACCTTCCAGACCCCTGTTTGGAATACAACTGGAGTGTTTCAGCCATCCACCTCGCGCCTGCTGGCCGAATTCATAGATGCTCTGCTGCAACACACTAGTGAATTCATAGTATTCCCTAGCACTGCAGAGGAGCGATTAAGAACAATGCAGCAGTTTTTCTGGGTAGCGTGCCTGCCATGAGCACTTGGTGCAATTGACTGCACTCATGTGTCCATCCGTACACCACCTGACCCAGAGTTGAATGCATACTTTAACAGGAAAGGCTACCACTCCATAAACTGCCAGGTGGCGTGAGATGCCACAGGGCACATCACCAACGTATTGGTGTGTTACTCCAGGAGCACTCATGACTCCTTCATCTGGCACAAATCCATCCTGTGACAGAGATTTGAAGGTGGCGATATACCCATTGGACACCTAGTGGGTGAGTAAACTCTGTGGGACAGGACAGCGATCCCCTGTGGGCTACACAGGACTGTATCCTAGGGTGGGGGAGGGGTTGGGAACCCCAAGAAGGTTCTGGAATGTGAGCAGACATCAGTTGCCAAGAATAATGCAAAGACTGCATACAGAAGTGTCTGGCACAGGTTCCATTTAGGATGTGAGAACATGCTGCAGCACAGGATGCCAAACCCCTGTGGGATACACGGGTATGCATCCCAGGGTGGGGGGAGGTGGTGGAACATACAAGAAGGTTCCAGAACATGGGTTGAAGTACAGTACCAAGAACATGTCACATCTCACATATGTATGTGTCTATTACAGGTGACAGTGCCTATCTCCTGCGCCCCTGGCTCCTCACCCCTGTCCTCCATTCTACATCCGAGGCAGAGGAGAGATGCAATGCGGCACACACCGCCACACATAACATCATTGAGCGGGTCTTTGGCATGCTTAAAATGCATTTCTGTTGCCTTGATCGCTCCAGTGGTGCCCTACGATACACACCTTAGAAGGCCTGTGGCATATTCATTGCCTGTTGTATGCTACACAACGTGGCACACTCCCTTGGAATAGTGCTGCCAGTCCAAGAGGAACAGACAACACCAGACACAGAGCCAGAAGAGCAGAAGATTGCACAGAGGATACAGAACAGAGATCTGCATGTGGCACAGAGGGCCCAGGAGCACAGAAACAACATCATACAACAGCTGGAAGCCAGCAGACGGTGAGTAGCAATAACACAAAATATGTTGGCAAATATGACGAGTTTATTGAACTTACAGAACAACAAACAGAAAGTAAAAAAATAAATATCTATGTGTAACGTACCAATGAATATCACAAAAAAATATATACGTAAAGTCTCAGCCAGTTCAGCTGTCATTAGGAGCAATGGCAAAACCAGCATACAGGTGAAATGAACCACAGCGGAACCACTGGACCACACCAAAAGTAAAATACCCCAAAACTGAAAACCGCAACAAACAGCACAACACAGGTAAAAGTGTTAACTCATAAAGGAAACAAAAGATAGACAATGTCCAGGTTCAATGCCCAGGTCTGTCAAAACTCTTGCACGAGGAGTATATACAGCACAAACAGCCAGGTATAGTGGTGCCCACGCACAGGACCGGGGAGGGGTCCCCCTGCGGCCACCATGTGTTCTGATGGTGTGATGGTGCATAATACCTGGAGAGGGTGAAGTGACCCCAGAGTAGGGTGTCACTGAGCATCAGGACACATGGGCCTGGGGCATCTGAAGAGAGCTGGCACAGCTGCATGGGGTACTGGATGCCCGCGTGGATGATTCACGGCCAGAGGTGGGTGGTCTGCCAAGGGATGCAGGTGTGCAACCACTGTCAGATGTGACATGCTGTTGTGTGGACATGCGCCACCACCCCCTCTGGGGCACAGGATTATGCCCACTGTGTGCAGACATGCTGAGAGAATGGCACCAAGTGCCATAAAGCACACTACCCAAGTTCTCCACTGCCCTCGTAAAGTCCCCGAACATCCACACAATAGCAGCTAGGAGCCAGTCCTCATGCTTCTGGGCATACTGCATGTCCAGGTGGTGTTGTTACCAGTGGAGGTTAAGGTCCTGTTGCAGCATGTCCTGGATTGGCTCAAGGACCCTGAAGCATGTGGCCTGGGTGTCCATGGCAGTGCACAACATGTCATGGGAGCCCTATTCTGCCTGAGGAGGTGCTGGCAGACATAGTGGCTGAGTAACCTTGTGTGTACCAGGGACACCGACGATAGACAGTGGCAGCCTAGGTGGAGGTGGTGGATGTATGCCACTCTGTGCCCCCTGGACCATGCTGTCACGAGGTTGGGCAGACACCTTGGCCTCTGTCTGGTGTGGGGACCACTACTGGGTGGGGGTCATGGGTGGGGGGCTGTGTGATTGAAGAAAGAGGAGATGGGGTGGAGGTGGGATGACAGAGTCAGGTCCTGTGTGAGGGCCCGTAAAGTGGTGATGGTGGTACTACTGGTTGCTGCACCAGGCTGTATTGCAACCCCCATTTCTGTGGTGGTGGTTATCAAATCCAGCTCCATTTGAGAAAGAGAGGAAATCAACTCCAGGCTTGCAGCAAATGTTTCAAAGTCATCTGCCACAGTGGGCTCCTCACTGCTCTCCTCCAGCAGGTCTGGACAGGCAGTTGGTGCATTCCATATGCCTCTTGATGGCCCTGACACAACAGCTATGGTTGTTGGGTGGACCGTATCTTCAGCTGCAGGGACATGAACATGTAGGCCAGGGTAAATTGGAACAAAGTGGCAAACAGGCAGTAGTGCATATCTAAAAATTCAAACCCATGGCTTGGTTTGTCCTTTAAGGTATACCATCACTACAGTGACACCGGTACATTGAACCCCCCCCCGCAGCAAAACCCCCAGTGTACCTATATCGACAGTGACAGGGATTTTGCATCAAGACACTGTATGGCGACGGGGGGTAAATATCTAACTTCACTGTCTGTGTGACGTGGAGTTAGATATCTTTAGTGGGGGAGGTGCAGGGGGTGCAGCCCCCCCACATTGTGCATCGGTCAGTTTGGGGTCACATCGCAGTCAGGGTGTCGACAGGTTTCTGGTACAGTTGAGGACGTCGGTGTTTTTGTTGTCACACCGGCGTTCTAGATCCGTAGTTTAAAGGGTATTTTATTAGTCCATAAAAAGAATGTGAACACCCAACCAGCAGCTGCCAACTGTTTCACCCACCAGACCGTGGGCTTTCTCTGGGAGTGGCTAACGTGGTGAAAAGTCAGCTGTTAAATCTTTGTCATAAAGCAACAGTTATTATTTAGTAACCAAGCAGAATTCATGATAAAGTTGTAATTAGTTACACTCAATACACAAAAGTACACTTTTAGGTTTTCACCACTCAACCTGTCCAGCCAACAGAATGCTAAGGCATCTAAAAATAAAAAAGACCGGGGGCGGGGGACTCGAAAAAAGAAACAAGAAAAAGGGACAAAGTCAATGAAGGAGTGGCGTTATAGAATACAGTTCTAATGCCTGCACTCTTACTCCGAACACAGTAATTCCTAACGATAAACTACTCTGAACATTATAAAAATTATTACGATACTGTAAAAAATCATATCCCTGAATGTCCATAATATTACAAACGAATAGAACATTCAAACTACAATCAAAATCGGTAGTGGGTAGAAAACCTTAAAAGGACCAGTAGCCAGTACCAGAAAAAATGAATATTGAAAATGTATGCAAGTGAAACAATTGAAAGAACAGTCATCTATCAGTATGTAGTTCAGGGAATGCCTGAATGCCTGTGATGCATGGCAGGGACAAGCAACAGGATGTTGGTGCACCAGGAGCCTGAAAGTAAAGTGTACAGGTGCACAGTGTGAGCATGCTGGTGTAACCCCTACAAATGGGGTTCCCAAAAAGTCTTCCTTGAGCTTCCTAAATGCTCACTGCCAGGCTGGTGTTCTACGTTTTAGCAGTTTAAATGTATTGCCAGAGAGTGCCTGTATAGCCTCTGTGTACTGTCTCTTTAAGAGCTGCCTGGATTGCAGTCATAATTAATCTGAGAGGGAGCTCTGTTGGAAGATGTACTTGTTTGCTGATCATTTGTTAGAGTAGTGATAATATTGCAGTTTGTTCTAACCTGCCTTCTTTGCAGCATGGACAGTTCTGTTTGTTTCCATCATCTTGGTCCTGGACTGCAGAATGGGCTAATCAGTACATTTGGGACTCTAAAATGGAGCCTGCCTACAGGGGCTTGGTGGGGCCAAAACTTGTAGGAATTGTAGTTTTGGGCTTTTGGCGCCTAAAATAACCTGGAGGGACAGCCCTTGCTGTGACTGACAGACAGATCAGTCAACCAAACCTTTTGGATCTTGGGGAAAGTCCCACACTGCTTGCAGTTTCAGTTAGATCTGAGTTGGGAAGTGAAGAAGTAACAGCTCGAGATAGTTCGAGCAGCAATCTATAGTGGATTCGCGTGGGAGAACTATGGAAAGGCATGAGTTTGGACTGCATGTCTGTCTGCTGTTCTTGAGAGGGAACTTGTGTTTTTTTCGGACTGAATCTTAATTTGGAGAGTGAATTAAGCCACTGAATTATGACCAGGCTTTAACCCGAAGAAGACCGAAGATTTGTTGAATGCGATTGGCCTGTCAGGACTTCCAGCTACCTCTGAAATCCCGGATTGTGCAGAGACTCTGTAATTGCGACCAGAGAGCCATTTGCCTGGTACAGTGGAATTTCCTCACATGTGAATGTACTGTGTGCTTATAGTAGGTCGTGATTTGGTTCCCCATTGTGTGTTGAACTGTATTTTGCTTGCTGGAGGCTGTATCCAGCTTCACAGACTGAATCCCATATCCATTTCCATTTGCCTGGGCCCTGCTACACTGGCCCAGCCAGAATACCTGCTATGCAGAGAAAGTCATTGACAACAGGAACGAAGCCTCGGTGATCCGTGTGGGCCCTGCTTCTCCAGGCACTCCAGCTCAACAGCCTGCAGTCTCGATTTCGTCCTGCCTGTGTCTAGTATTGGGTATCATGAGTAAACATCAGGGTAGCTCCCTGAAACAACAGCTAAATCTAAAAGTATTGTCATCTGATTGTCTTGTTGCCTTTTCTTTCACAAACTGAGCCCTCCGGCTCCAGATTACAAATAGTGTGTGTTGTGCATGTTGCTTTCTTCCATCACAGGACCCCAACCATCTGCAACATTCCTGGCTAGCTCACCGTTTTCCTACCTGGGTACCCAGAGTGTGTGACTGTGTAGGGACGCTTAAACTGCATGCATAACTGTCTGATTAATATAGCTTTTAAGCAAATCCAACCTGATTATGCCTCCCTCGTTCAAGTCCCTGAATAAATCAGATTTAACTTTGTTTGCATTTAACCTGACTGTGGTTCCAGTTTGTGCCAAAAGTATTGTACTGTTGCTATTTGCTGTGCTTAGCCTTGTTTTACAGGGGGTCTCCAGGGTCAAGCTAGAGGAACTAGCCCTGGTGGTAAGTGCAAACAGTGAGGGTAATTGCCTGGTGAATAAGGGTCATTGTGAAAGTAATTGTTGTATATTGTTCAGGCCACTAGAAGGGAAAGAGGGGGTTACAGTGTCCCTTGGGCTGTGCCCAGGTTAGCTTGACCACTAACAACCCTGACCTTCGGGTGGAGGCACCTGTTTCATTACCCAGGTCCCTTAACCTGCTACTAGCCAAGCAGGCAGGGGTAGTAGCCCTTGGGATAGCGCCACCTAGGGGTTACACTACTGTTGCAGATGAAAGTGTAACCTGCCGCCGTGTCACACAGACTGTGATATGTATGCATACAGAGATGCACATGCATACCAGCCACAATCATACAGCACAACATAGGTACAACAACAAAAGTCAAAACGCACCGTGTAGCAAAGCAACTACAGTAATGTCTGACAATGGTGGAGGACACCACAGTAAGGCACAGCAACAAAGTGTGTGAAATGAAGCAGTGCACACCCAAGACAGAATGCACGTGTGTCCGCAGTAGGATCCTCACATGCGGGCATGTGAATCCAGGGCTGCCCATGGGACACATGGGTGTGCCAGTCCTTGAGTCCACCCAAGTGAGCCCCCGTAAAGGGCCTAAATGTTGCTGTATGTGTGGCCTGTATCTGTGCCATGTGGTACCCAAATATGTTCACCCAGAGATGTGCCACATGCTAACACAACACTGGCATCATCGTAGTACTTACGTGGGAGTGTAGGTGGCAGTTGTGTCTCATAGCCCCCATCAGGCACCCCGATCACCTCCACTGCATGCAGCAATGACACCACTGCCTCCTCTGCCAGGTGTAGGGGGCGTGTCACTGTGGGCGCAGGTCAGCCACCCTCAGTGGCATGCATTTTACCTTCATCGCATGGCCTCAGATGCCTTGGCCTGATGACGGAGGTCGCTGAAGCATTTCCTCACTGCCTCAACTGTCCTGCTCCGACCACCCACAGCGTTGACCTCACCCTTGATCTCTTCCCATGCCTGATGGACAGTGGCATTGGTGCTGCGGTAGCATGTGATGGTACACTCATGGAACTTGTATGTCTGCATGAGGGCATTCAGCTCATCTTGGCTGAAATGATGTGCCCTGATCCTCCTCTTCTTCTCGGGCACAGCACCTGCTGGGGAGAGTGCAAAGTGACAGGTCAGCGGCACGTGCTCTGCATGTGTGCAGAGTGTGGCTGATCCCATATCAGTGCTTGGAATGGGACAATGGCCACAGTGTACACACAGCCTTGGTGACGAACAGCAGAATGAGTGGAGACACCCAACCATCCCCAGATGGCCAAAGGCGGCACTCCTTTGGATTATGACATGTAGCTGCATGTCTCTGGCTCAGTACATGAGCAACCATGCCACTGAACATTGACAGTACATCATAATGACCTGCAACATTCATGATAGAGGCCCGTTCATCAGAAAGGTGCATGCAGCATACATTGCCACAGGTGCCCTCCCCCGGTGTTGTATTACTGCACACCATACAGTGCTGGTGGAGACAGCAGGCATGTTGCAAGGGGAGTACCCCATGGCCAGAACTGCCCATGCTGCTAGGAGGGGGCACACCACACATTGTCCAGGGACAGTTGGGGCCAGCATGACATCAGAGTCACAGGCGTGACCCCGTGTGTGAGGCATGTACTAGGCCTACTAGAACTGGGAACCAAGCAGCAACTGTGGCTCCACTTAAGCACCTGTGCCTGGTACAAAAGTGATAAGTCAGACCAAAATAGGACTGTCACTGGGTAGCTGTTAAAATCAAATCCTCTTTATTTTTATAGCGCCTTTCGAAACCAAGGCGCTGCACATAAAATCAAGTATAAATATCAGATAAAAGACAAGAACAATAAATAACAAAATTAATCATTATCAAGGAAAGCTAAATTAAATAAATATGTTTTTAACTCAGTTTTAAACCTATCAACGGTCAGGCATTCACTTAACCGATGAGGTAGAGAATTCCACAGGGTTGGAGCCAAGCAAGAAACAGCACGGGCACTAGATGTTTTTAATCGCACTCTGGGAATGTCTAGCAATCCCTCGTTGGCGGATTGGAGAGGACGGAGGGGGCAGTAGGGTAGCAGGAGGTCTTGCAGGTAACCAGGTCCCTGATCATGTAGGGCTTTAAAGGTTAGCAAGCCAACCCTAAAGGTGATCTGCCACTGAAGAGGCAGCCAGTGCAGCTCACACAGCACAGATGTGATATGACTGGACCTAGATGTTCCAGTCAAAAGCCTGGCCGTTGCATTCTACACCAGCTGCAAGCAGCGGATATCAACTCCTAGAAGCCCTAAGTAGAGGGCATTGCAGTAATCAAGGTGAGTAGTGACAAAGGCATGGACCAGTGTTGGGAGATCATCCGGAGGAACCAAGTGTTTCACCTGGGTGATATTCCTCAGATGGTAAAAGGAGGATTTGACGACAGCCGACACCTGAGATTTCAGTGTCTGACCGTCATCAAAAATAACGCCCAGGTTATGCACTCGGTCTAAGGTAGTGAGCTGTATGCCATCGATCAATGAACCTGATGCTTGTCAAGCCTCCAAACCCACCCCTGGATGTCCAGGGTCCACTACCAACTCTTCAGTCTTATCTGGATTCAGTCTCAGCCAGCTGGTACTCATCCAGGTTCTGATCTCGGTAAGGCAATTATTTAGCACAGAGACTGTAGAAAAGACGTATGCAGTTGAGTATCATCTGCGTAGCAGTGAAAACTCAAACGGTGTCACCTGATGATATTTCCCAATGGCAGCATGTACACTGCAAACAACATGGGGGCCATAACAGAGCCCTGCGGCACCCCACAGGGCAGAGAGTGAGTGCCAGAGGAATAAATTCCAGTGGCAACTCTCTGAGACCTGTCCACAAGGAATGATCAAAACCATTTGAGGACTGTACCTGGCAGCCCACAAAGAAGCCGTTGGCATTCCAACAGCACACCATGGTCTACAGTGTCAAATGCTGCAGAGAGATCAAGAAGAACCAGAATGGTACATGCCTTTCGATCTCTTGCCATTAGGAGGTCATTCGATACTTGGACGAGTGCAGTCTCAGTGCTATGTTTCTTCCTAAATCCGGACTGAAGAGTCTCATAGACATTGTGAATTACAAGGTGATCATTCAGTTGCAGTGCAACCACCTTCCCAATAACCTTACGGACAAACGGCAGGTTAGAGATAGGCCAGTAGTTGGCTAGACAGTCTGGATCTAAGGAGGCTTTCTTAAGGAGTGGTCAAATGACTGCCTCCTTGAGGGGTTCTGGAAAGACCCCCCCATCTCCAGGGAGCTCCAGACAATTTCAGTAAGGCTTGGGCAGATAACATCTACACATCCCACTGAAAGGGCTGTAGGGCCCGGAGCCAAACTACAACTGGTTGGGCGCAATATGTGGACGATCTTCACAATGTCCATGCATTCCATCCGGCAGAAATCTGACCAGATAGACTGAGGGCATGCCACCTCTTGCTGATCTCTGCAATCCCTCATAGGAGAGGCTGGACCGATGCCAGACCTGATGCTGGCAACCCTATCTGCGAAGAATCAAGTGAGCTCCTCGCATTTCAGCTGAGAAAAAGCTTCTCTGGGCTGGAGACAGATTGGATTGCACAATCTGTCAATGGTCCAGAAAAGCTGAGCCAGTCGATTTTTCGCAGCAGAAATCTCCCTGGACAAGAATTCTGCCTTCTTATGGTTGATTTCTGACTGATAGCCATCATAATGTGCCATCAACCTAAGCTTGTCAGCATCAAGGCCGGACTTCCGCCAGGCTTTCTCCATCCTTCAACCTATTCGCCTCAGCTCCTTCAAGGAACAATCAAACCAAGGGTTCCTTGTGTGAAGAGTGAGGGGTCGAACATGAACAGGAGCAGTCTTGTCCAGGGCATCTCCCACAGCCTTATTATAGGCCAATACAGGATCACTTGGATTCATGCATTAACCCAACAAACCCAATAGGTCCAGCACTGCCGCTAGGTCACCAGGGGTAACTCCCCTTAAAGGGTGGTACTGAATCATCTCCGTAGGGGCAGACCTATTAGGGGGACCCTGAAGCTGAATCTTATGGTGTGATGGTCAGACCAACTGACTGGTTCCACCCCCAAATCAGTTATCTCCATACCCAGAAGAAAGACCAGATCCAATGAGTGACCCCCTATATGGGTAGAGGAGGTAACTACCTGTGTGAGGCCCAGCGTTGTCATCAGCTAGAGGAGATTTTAACCAAAATGTGAGAGTTCATCATCAACCCAGGCATTGAAGTACCCCAGGATTATCCATCTGGGGGACCTCAACACCATGCCGATGATGAAGTCCGCTATCTCCTGCAGGAATTCTCCACCATCTCCTGGTGGATGGTAGATAAGGAGTATCCCACAGCCTACACCCTCTCTCAGGATATACTCGAAGGATCTGGTAAATCCTAATGGCACATCCACAAGGCCCAGCTCCGTCTTAAATATAATGGCCACACACCCCCGCCCCTACAATGCAACCTTGGGCAATGTATCACCAAGAACCCATCTGAAACAGCAGAAGCCAATACAGGGCTTGCATTTTCATCCAGCCAGGTCTCAGTGATGCAAGCCAGATCTGTTGTTCCAACAAGATCAGCTATAATAGCTGTCACACCTGCCCATGGACTACGCTCGGCAAACAAATTTCTACTCACCATACCCAGATGTCTTACTTCAAAAGGCTCTAGAGCATTTCACTGCACGCCCCAGCCACCTGGAACTCCTCCTCCTCCCTCCTGCCTCCGGCAGGCTAACTCCCACCAATCTTCAAAAGAACTATATCACCACCTGTCCGGGACCCCTGCAATGCTTTGATCCCACTTAATGCCTCACAGCTAACCACCCTATTTCACCCAAGACACTGCTGCACTTCTAAACAAGCTTTGCTGTAAAATGTCTTTATAGCTGCCACTTAGCCCACTTTCAGTTATTTGCATGTACTAATGTCACTTTTGTCATCTCTGCATAGCTATATGTATTATCTCGAGTACTGTCTGACTTGATCTGTATTCTAACCTACCTGTACTATATACTATGTACCTGTATTATATACTAGGTATTGTATAATGTCATCTCATTTTATGTATGTATTCTCCCGGGTCATGCCTGAAAATAGTCAACTTTGGCTAGTGCACCTAACCAGGTTAACAAAAACTAAATAAATAAAATAAATAATAGATCTGGCATTGCATAACACCACCCAGGTAGGATGAGTTGTCGGGAAAGACCTCAGCACCTGCCCATTAACTTCAGAGCCCTTGGGTATTAGGACAAGACAGGGAAAAACCTCTGTCCTGACTCCTTTTCGCCCCAGGGCACCTCCTGGACCCCACAACCCCTATCCGCTCTCCCCTTTCCCCTCCCTCACCAGGCCCACCTCTCCCCCTTCTTCTACGCTTCCTAAATATCTCCAAAGCATGACACCTAAAATAGGTGTCAGATGATAACAGGGGACACTCAAAGGGATGTAATTCCCTGACCCTAGTGGGGGAGTAATGTCGGACCATCACTAAACCTCCCCAACACATAATAAAAATAACCACAAGACAATAAACGCAAAATCACAACACTCAGAGATCCAGCGGCCCTCCCCAAAACAATAAAACTCAACAACTCTTATCTGAATGACAACAGTCTTCGTAAACCCTAAACTATAACAAATAATCAAAATAACAACACAATAATAAAACAAAAACTCAATAATTCCACAATCAAACCCAACCTACCCCAAATAATAACCCACAAAACATGACTATCAAAAAGACGGTTAGGACAGTTACAGCACTAAATTAAGTCATTAATTATTGTCCAATATAATTTCATTGTCAAGTATCTTCTTATGTGAAGCTGTTTCCAAGAACTTGCCAAATCCTTTAAAACTTAATGCAGCAAAAGGTAGCTCTCACCAACCCCTTGTCCGAAAGATAAGTCCAAAGCATGGTCCTCTCACTGCCACAGATACGGAAATGGTTATATACTGTAAGTAAACATGAAGCAAAAAAACACACCTACTACTAGTGTATGTCATAGGCAGTGCTACTGCTAACAGAGAGTGCAGAGTTAGCCTTCTGGCAACTTAACAGGTGTCGTTTCTACCTGTTTCAAGGGTCCCCCAAATCAGTCAATGGTTCTTGATTATACTATGGGAGTCGTGAAGGTACAGTGTATCATGAGAAAGTAATGTAAAAAAATGTGTGTAGACCAAAAAGATGCATCACCCTTATGGACCATCATCCACTTATGGACTTCAAAATTAATGCAGAGGTAGACATGTAAACTGTTTAAGCAGCAAATACCGTTTTTAGCTCCTATATATCTATAGTCCTATTATCAGTTGGTGGTATAGGCTTGACAATGTATTTGTTAAAATCAAACCAAGTGAGACCAGTCCTGCTCTGAGTGGCAACAATTGAGTCAGGGGGCATGGTACCCCACCCATGTGATGGCCAGTCAGACCTCCTTATGCTTGCTCAATGACTCAAATTTCCAACAGGGACAGATATCCAAAAGAAGAAAACAAAAGGTTGGCCTGGCCATCACGTGGGTGGAGCACCATTCTACTTGACTCAATTGTTGCCACTCAGAGCAGGACTGCTCTCACTTGGATTGTTTTAGAGCAATAAATTGTCAAGTCTACACTATTAGCTGACAATAGAACTGTAGCTACACAGGAGATTGAGAAATATATGTTTTGTGGAAACAGTTTTTTTTTCATATAGCTTTTATCCCTGATTTTCAGGAGCTGGTAAGGCTCACCCCCCCCCCCAGACTCTCACATCCAGCCTAGTCTGTGTCCCAATCATTGTGATTCCAGCGGGGACTGTCATGGAGCCTGCCAGCTCCATTTTCTCACTTCCCCTGTTGTGGATGCACATGCGTGCATGGAAGCGTACACGCGTGCTGCATTTCTGCAACACTCTACCTACCGTCCTCTGTCCGACACTACAGCCGGGCCACCACCTGGTAGCAGTCATATGGCAGGGCAGCAACATCTCTCTGAAAGCTGCCTCATGGTTACTCAGTCCCACTCCCACCCTCTCCCCCTGGCCAATCCTTGAGGACCCAACCCCATTCCTGAACCCAGGTCGCCGGCGTGGCACGAGGTGTGTCGGCCAGTGCCTCAACCCTGTGGGCCACTGGGCTGACCTATGATAAAACAGTGTAAAGGTAAGCCTCAGCATTATCCTTGAAGTCAGTAAGTGGGTACTGACCCCATAGTTATTAAGGGGTATGCATATTTTGTGTGTACACAAGTGTTTTACGCTGACATTGAAATGGTGTGCTGTACCTTTAAGAATCCCATGGAATAAATGTGAACCCTGTACTGGTTAAGGGGACTCTTACAAAAGCTAGAAGCAAAACCGTTAGGGTCGCCAGAAGGCTAAGCCTGCACTCTCATTTCGCAATAGCACTGCCTTTGATGTGCACCAGTATGTGTGTTTTTTGCCTGTGGTTTAAAGGGGAACTGTCATCAATAGGGTTTCTTAATGTCTGAAAGACCATAAAAAGCTAATTTGAGCGAGACATTATGTTTATCTGTGAGTCTTTGCAGTCCAGAGTTATTCATATGTAAATCAGTCTGTATGTAAGGGCTGGGGGCAGGCATTTGTTTCAAGCTCCTGACAGGAAATGATGTCACTGAGGATCTTGGCCCTCCATTGACTGTAGGTTAAATAGGAAATCATCTGTTTTATTAGGTGTGTTTTAAGGTATTATTACAACACTTCCTACATTTATAATAATTGTTTTGTATGTGCATTGAAACTAGTGAGTTATCACTCTTGCATTTCAAACTGTTAGTAAAAATAATCCATCTTTAGGATTGCTTTAACCACTAGGCTATGCTGCCAGCTGATCATTAAAAACTACACATCTCAAGGCTGACTCTGTGGTGCCAACAGGTATTGGGATCCCATATTGTATCAGGATTTCTAAACCCTGACTCTGCTCATGTCAGTGCAGATTTCTGGGGCTGCCACAGCACTAACTTCTGCCTTATTCCATTCCCGCTCTTGCAGCCTTTTCTCTTACAATTTCGGGTGTGAACTCAGATTTACAAGATGCAAATGTGGCTACGTACCTACTGGCCTGGTATCATGGGGCCAGCCTTGAAATGTGTAGTTTTGGACTAACAGCTGGCAGTACAACCTAGAGGTTAAAGCAAAGAGCTGTGAACAAGCTTCATTCACCCAGCAGAATGGGACTTGATTCCAACATGCTCTACTTGTATACTGTGTGACCAGAGTAAGTCACTTAACCTCCCTGTGCTCCCAAAACACACCCAGAAATAAGCTGTAGCTGTGTGTCTTCCCTGGATAAAGACAGCAAAAACAATCTGAGCATGTGTTATGATTCTGAAAATATTATGTTCTTTCTATCCAGATTTGACTTGAAAAGAAAAAGAAATAGGACACTATTAATTGTTTATTAATTGCAAAAACACATAGATGGACAACATTGTTTAAAAAAAACATAATCTGAACTGCATTATTAAAATATAGAATAAGATATGGGTGTGTGTGTAACCAAAATTTTACACACACCTGAGGCGTGGGATGGTACATTAACCTTGATGACAAAGTCTGAGTGGTTTATAAAAACATCCCACACTGAGGAGTGTGTGCAAAATTCTGGTTTTTACACCCACCCACCCATATACTATTTTATTTAATTGTGATAATTTTTTCCTTTTCAGCACAGTTCAGTCAGTGCAGCACTTATGTCAGAGATACACACACACACACGCTTCACACACACGCTCATACTTCACACACACACACATGCACTTCACACACACACACACGCATACACTTCGCACACACACACTTTGCATGCACACACACGCATGCACCACACACACAGCCTGTTTCTCCCTTTGTTTGTTTTTTTCTTTTTTCACATTACAGTGGGAATGGCATTCTGGAAAGTTGTGGTATATCAGCATAGCTGCGGAGTGTATGACACGCCCGAAGGGTACGGGTGGCAGGATCAACCCGATTGATTTGTTTTCCTTACGGTAGAAATCCCATTCCATCCAAAGCATTTCAGTAAGAAACTGTTATACTTTTAACTTTATCAAAAGATGTAAAATACTTTTTTAATAATGCATTTCATGTTATGCATGTTTTAACTGTTTTGTCCATCTATGTGTTTTTGCAATTAATAAACAAGTAATGGTGTCCTATTTTTCCTTTTTAAGTCAAATCTTGATAGAAACGGCATAATATTTTCAGAATCATAACACATGCTCAGATTGTTTTACTGTTTTTGTCCAGCTACAGCTTGTTCCTGGGTGTGTTTTGAAAGCACAGATAGGTTAAGTGACTTGCTCTGGTCACACAGTGTACAAGTAGCATGGATAGTCTGGTACGCCCTTGAGACGGGTGAGTTTCCTAGCTCCCTGAAGGAGGCAGTGGTAACACTCCTCCTGAAGAAAGCTTCTCTGGACCCAGACTGCCCTGCCAATTACAGACCGATCTCTAACCTTCCCTTTGTGGGGAAGGTCATTGAGAAAGTAGTGGCCCTACAACTGGAGAACCATTTGACCATCCAAGACATCTATGAACCTCTGCAATCCGGTTTCCGAAAGAGGCATAGTACCGAGACTGTGCTGGTTCGGGTGCTCAATGATCTCTTGATGGCGAAGAGCCATTCCATCTTGGTTCTTCTAGATTGCTCATCAGCGATTGACACTGTGGACCATGGTGTTCCTCTCAAATGCCCGAGGTTCATTTGTGGTCGGTCTAGTACAGTCCTCAGGTGGTTTAAATTTTTCCTCACTGGCAGAACTCAGAGGGTGGTGCCAGGGATTTATTCTTCCGACCCAGTCTCTCTGTCATGTGGGGTTCCTCAGGGTTCAGTGTTGTCCCCCATGTTGTTCACAGTGTACATGCTACCCCTGCCATTGTAAGAAGGTATGGGCTGAGGTTTCACTGCTATGCTGATGATACCCAGATCCACCTATCTTTTGTACCCGACCAGAATAGAGCTCTCTCGGAACTTAACAACTGCCTCGCTGAAATCCAGGATTGGATGAATTAGAACTGGCTGAGGTTGAACTTGGAAGACTGAGGTGATGGTTGTGGACCTGGGTCGCCAGATAGAGGGTTGGGTGGGTTTACCATCGAAATTTTCTTGGTGGCTCCCAGCTCCTTACCTCTGAGCAGGTGCGAAACCTGGGGTGATTTTGACAATGGGCTGACACTGCGATGTCGAGATGTCGGCAGTCGTCAAATCTTCCTTTTATCCTCTGGGAACATCTCAGGGTTAAACACCTAGTTCTGTCTGGTGATCTGCCTACATTGGTCACGCCTTTGTGACCTTGCGCCTGATTATTGTGCTCCCTTTATCTAGGGCTACCTGGGGTTGATATCGTCGCTTGCAGCTAGTGCAGACGCTGCAGCCCGGCTATTGACGGGAACTCCCCGGACTTGTCACATCTCTCCGGTGCTGCGTGAACTGCACTGGCTGCCGGTGCAGTGGCGGATCACCTTAAAAGTCAGACTTCTGACTTACAAAGCCCTACACGGACTGGGCCCGGACTACCTGAAAGAGCTTCTGGTGCCATACTACCCCAGGCGATCACTCCGCTCAGCTGACAGGTTGCTAGAGATTCCAAGGGTTTCTTTAAAATCTTTGGGGGCCCGTGCATTTATATACGTGGCCCCAGCCCTTTGGAATTCTTTACCCCATTAGCTGTGGGAGTACGTGACCATGGAGGGATTTAAACAGGCCCTAAAGACCCATTTGTGGCATCGAGTGTACTCTGTATGATGGTATTTTATCCTGAATTTAATGAAACCCTGTATTTATTGTTTTTACTGCATCCTGTTTTATTTCATTTTATCTTATTGTCAAGGCACCTTGATTTTTAGAAAGGCACGCTATAAATAAAGTATATTATTATTATATTATTACATCTTTCTGAATAGGGCTGCCCAGCTGCTGCTAATCGCATTCTGTTACAGGTGCAAATTTTGCGTGGGAGCAATTGGTTGTGAATCTGGCCCCAGGTGTTCAAAAACAGTCAAGACTATGAATGAAAATCATTATTTATTTATTAATGTATTGAATTTTGTTGACCAGGTAGGCCCTCTGAGACTATTTGTCCCTTTTCAGGGCAACCCAGGTTTAATTAGAGGCATATCAGAACAAACTTTATACATTTAGACATCATTGAAATTACAATGGGTTATATACATTCATGACTCAAAAGCAAAGTGACATATATTCAGTGTTGAGTAGATAAGCTCAACAGTGGCCTGATAAATCATGTAAGCAGCTGACTGAGTAAGCCAGGTACAAAGAGTAGTAGTTGGTAAAAGTGCAGACATTTGCAATAGTAGACCGTGTTTAAGGAGAAACATAGAAACATATCATTTGATGGCAGATAAGGACCACTGACCACCTAGTCTGCCCATTTCCTACCTACGCATGAACTCCAGATCCTATTTGATCTGCAGCTTACCTTCTCCTTCCTACCACTAGGGTTGCCTTCTGCCTATCACATGCATTCTTGAATTCACCTATCATTTTTGCCCCCATGACCCTCTCAGGGAGGCTGTTCCATGCATCTACCACCCTTTCCATGAACAAATACTTCCTCACGTTGCCCCTGAGTCTCCCCCCAGCCTCATATTCTGACCCTGTTCTTGCACATCTCTTTTTTTGAAGGGTGCTGCCCTCCTGAACTTTGTTTATCCCCTTGAGGTACTTGAATGTCTCTGTCATATCCCCCTCTCCCTCCTTTCCTCCAGGGTATAACATTGAGGTCCTTCAGCCTCTCATAAAGTTTCTGGCATAGTCCCTGCACCATTTTGTTGCCTCCTCTGGACTGCCTCTACCCTGTCTATGTACTTACGGAGATGTGGTCTCCAGAACTGAACACAGTACTCCAGATGATGAAACCATATCAGTGAAGGCAGGTACCTTGATTGCACTCCAGTGATAAGGTCTGTAGTCCTTTCTTGAGGCATCCAAGGGAGAAGCAGTCTTGAAGGGAGGGTGGGAGGTTGTTCCATAAGGATGGAGCAATAGTGACCTTTGCCCCTTATTAGTCCTCATCATAGGAACTTCTAGGAGTATATTGTTAGAGGACTGGAGAGTCCTTTTTTGAACCTCCATTTCAGAGATCCTGACAGCTCTGAGGATTGGGGCACCATATGACAGGACAGAGAGCAGCATGCAATTACCAATTGCTAGCTCAGACTCTTTAGTGAGGAAGTCATTGAGGCGGTCAAGGAGCCCAATTTTTTGGAGCAGGGAAGAGCAAGGACTTTGTTAACTGTTCTACATGGGGTTTTAGTGTAAATTCTTGGTCCAGGTGTTCTCTAAGTATTCTATAGACAACTATTTTGATAGGAGACCTAAGCAGCATATTAATGGATAGCAAGTGTTGACAGGCCAAACCCACATGTCTGGAGTCAAACAGGATAGCCTTAATATTTTTTAGTATTTAGAACCGATTTTTTTTAGTTGTGAACCATGCTTCCAGTTCTCAGAAATCATTTGAGAGCTGACAGTTAACACTGTTTATGTCTTTGAGACTTCTATAAAGTACAGCGTCATCAGCGTAGAGCAATAGGTTTGCCCCTCCATGGTTTCGCGGCATAGCATTAACAAAGAGGGAAAAGAGAAAGAGACCAAGGATGGATCCTTGTGGGACATTATCAGTAATTGGATGCAGCCCTGGCTGGGCTCCCATCCATTTTACTAACTGCATCCTGTTAGACAGATAATCGGATACCCACCAATGGGACAAGCCATCTAGGCCCAGTTGTTTCAGCTTACTTAGGAGAAGGCTATGACTGACAGGGTCAAAGGCTT
This sequence comes from Neoceratodus forsteri, assembly GCA_016271365.2. Taxonomy (NCBI): domain Eukaryota; kingdom Metazoa; phylum Chordata; order Ceratodontiformes; family Ceratodontidae; genus Neoceratodus; species Neoceratodus forsteri. The sequence continues at coordinate 362,146,932 of CM028137.1, forward strand.
TGGTGAGGTCTATGAGAGACGCACCAGTTATCTACCCCTATCCATGGCAGTTAATATATCTGCAGTCAGTCTGTCCAAGGTTGTGTCTGTTCCAGGGTTCTTTCTGAACCCATGTTGACTGTCCGTGAGTAGACCTCGCTGCTTAGCATAGTCTTGAATCTGGTTGTATACTAATCTCCAGGACACTGGTGAGTGAGCAAAGGAGAGAGAGATAGGTCAGTAACCTTCACACAGTTCTTTAGGGCCACCCATGTGTACTGGTACCACCAGGGCCACCTTTCATCTTGAGAGGATTTTCCCTTCTAAAAGGGATCTATTGAAAAACATTACAAGTGGGGATGCAATAACAGGGGCAGTAGTTTTGGTTCAAGCTTATAATACCCAGCTGAGCCTTCTGCTTTGAGTTGATTCAGAAGTTTGAACACTTATTTACAAGTTACCAGCCTAAAATGGAATTCTGGGATTATTGCTCGGGGGCTGGTAGGGGTAGGGGGCTGCAGGGATCCAGGTGAGTAGTATTTTGAATATGTGCAAGTCAGTGAAAAAAGCATTTAGTGCACTGGCAAATGCTAGTTGGTCACATTAGCACTGTCCTGTGCAACAATATCACCCAGGGGAGGTGGAACTGCCCCTTAGGAGAGTATTTATCAACACCCAAAATTTTTAGGGTAAGAAAAATTCCTATCTTGGAGTGTTCTAATGTGTTTCTTCTTTGCTGCTTTGAGGTCTTTTTTACTTGTATGTATTAGTTCCCAGTACCATTGCCAATCACCTTGAGACCAGTGGTTTTAAAGTGCCTCATGCCCTGTCTCTCTGCTTCATGAGCTTCTTTAGCCCGTTATTCGTCCATTTAGAGTGTTGCCCTTTGACTCTGCGCTGCTTAAGACGGGCATGTTTATTGGCTGCTGAGAGGAAGTTATTTATAAAAAAAATCAAGGGCATCATCTATAGGCAAGGCAAGGCAAATTTTATTTAAAGACGCCCAATCCCTGGGGCTCTGGGCACCGTCCACAAGAAAAAAACAGAAAACATAAAAAAACAACACACCAATGGATAAAACAGTATTAAATATACAGCTATGATAAAATAGAAAAATACATAAATAAATAAATACAAAGCCTGGGACAAAAGCTGTTTCGTAGTGTGTCAGTGCCAAGGCAGTATTTAAAGACACGGTCAGGAAAAGCTTGACTGAATAAGAAGGCCTTGAGGCAGGCCATGAACACCTCTACTGAAGGGGCCTCCCTTACCGCTGGAGGTAGCAAACTACACAGGACGTGGCTGGCGACACTAAAAGCTCTCTCATGGGGAGCTCTACGGGGAGTTCCTTGATCACAGATCAATGCCCTTCAAATAATGTGGAGAGAAAGGCATCAGCGATAAAGTTGGAGAAGTCCCGGGCCCAAAAAACCCTAGCAGGGGGTTTGGGATAATTATTTTTCCAAGTACAGAAAATCGGGGCATGATCACTCAGGGAGTCCACGAAGACCCCAGCAGCTCTGATTCTATCTGGAACTGAAGCCAGAACCCAGTCAAGTAGGGCATGATTATCTGTTTTATGGTTATGTTAGGTGGGTTCCATGATAATTTGGGTGAGTTGGGCTTCGACTAAGGCCAATTTTATGACCCTGCCAACTCAGGGGTCCAGTTAATATTAAAGTCCTCAGGGAGTATTAATTCTCCAAGGGGTAGCTCACCGAGCACCTTAAAAAGGATATTGGGGAGGTTATAAATGCAGTCTGCATTGAGAGACTTTGCTCCACCCAACAGCAACTTTACTATTTGGCTTCACATTTGGAGTTATCAAGAGCAGGTTTAGGCACCAGTGAGGCCTGTACTGTAGACCTGACATATATGAGAACATCTCCCTCTTTTTTTGGGAGGCCTGTCCTGTCTAAAGGTAGTAAATCCAGGGAACTTCACCTCATGAGGAAGCACGGATGGCTTGAGCCAGGTTTCTGATATTGCAATCACATCAGGGGCATACAAGTCAGCCCACTTCTCCAGTTCATGGAGTTAAGGCCTAAGGCTGTTGAAAGTCTATGTGTACTGTTTTTTAACCTCTGAGTTTTCTCCCAACAACTATTACTAGGGGAACCAACTCTAAAATTTGCAATGGGAGGCCCAAGGTTTAGCTCAATATCCTCTGACAGAAGCAATGGAAGGGATGATACAACCTTGTAAATGGGTGTGGGGTTTAGCAGTATGGGGCAACCAGCTCATTTTTATAGGAAGGTACTCAGCTTGTGGCAACTGCCCTCTTTATACAGCCCCAGTAAGATAACTAGGGTGGTATCCCACTGATATTTTTCATTGGCTACGGATTAAAGTGCAGCAGGCCAGGGTCTAACTTCTGGCCCTCCATATAATCAGGATTGGGGTGGACTTAGTCAGAGCATACTACAATCAAGATATAGATAATAGCAGCTACATTAGCATTCTAGATCATCGTGGTTACTTGACCCACCTCGGAGGGGAGGGATTAACTTTTGCTTCTAAAAGGTAGAACCCAGGAGAAATTGGTGCTAGTCTTAAAGGCAGGGGCCTAGGATTTGCCAGAGTAGGCGGAGCAACTACACAACCCTGATAGTTCTCCAGACTGGCTACAGTTGGAACCACTACCCTAGCAATAAACTAGAAAGAGCAGGGTAACTGGTACCCTTAATATGTTCTGTAGAGATTATGGTTTGTAAGGCAGCCAACTAGGAAATTCAGCAAACACTCTACACTGACCAGGCAGGCAGGATTCACCTTTCTGAAGTTTATGCACTAACTTCACTAGTGCAGTCCAGGACTTCAACATAGTATTAGTTCTTCTAGTCAGGTGCGAAAAAATAACAGCACAGATTTAACTGCAATTCGGTATCAGGTTGGTTGCTATGTGAACTATTACATGCCTTGCAATCTGCCTGCCCAGGCTATAGTGATACATTAAAGGGAGCATTTGCATACATTAAGAGCTCAGTCACGTAAAGGATTTAGGAACAGCTTTGCTCTGACTGACAGATACTTAATAATGGAGCTGCTGTAGGCTGCAATTATGTCCTCTAAATAGACAATCACGTGTCAAACTAAAATTATCTATGCAGACTTCTTGCTGTGAGCAGCACTAAAGATGTTATACTCACCCCCTGACAAACACAGTTTATGTTCATGCATTAACTGCAGCTGTAAGCATAGATGACTATTAGTACCTTGGCTTCTTGCAGGGACAAAGCTTTGATATATACATATAACCCATCCCCACCAGCCCCCCCTTGGCTAACTAGCAGGGCTGCTCCTCTCACCCATGGCGCCATCGAGAGGGGATGGGGGTTGTCACTACAGTTCAGTTTACTAGTACGTCTGAGCCTGCCATCCTCAGACAGGCAAACCAAGTGTGGTAACTACCTGGCTCACACCTGGGGGGACCATTTATCATGGCTATCAACCTGGGTCCCTGGGAGAAAACATTTGTTCATCATTGTGCTAGGTTTGCATTTCTGGTCTGAGGCACCCAAGTAAATCCAGACACAATGGAAGCAATAACAGTACTGTCCAAACCAGGTTGGGATTCTAGAGTGTGGTTTTTATTCACGTACACAGAGAATAATCACAAAGCAAAGATGGACCCCCACAGGGCTACTCCCACTGGTAATGCAGATTACTGAGCTACAGAGCACACGCACACAGCAAACCCTCAGGTTCTGAATGGAACAGAGAACACTCTGGGTCTGAATGGAGATTGGCACACACGGCCAGAACTGGTACACTTCCCTTGACTAGGCACACTCAGCCAGTATTAGGAGACTTCCCCATATTTCATGAGGAATTGCTGGTGGCACCCTCGACCACCAAAGAGCACATACAGGCTCACAGAAAATCCAGACCCACATCTGCGTAAACTATTTTCTTCAGGCACTGGCCAAATGCACTGAATGAAAACACAGGTGCCCAAACTGAACCCGGAGAGGTAAACCGGTTGCTCCAGATGGGGGGGTCTCCCACCTTTTGCTTCCATATTTATACTCAGCCATACATCTGGTTAATAACACCCTTCACAGAAAACTTGTAGATGCTATCTTGAAATGTCTTTCACATTTAACATACTACATTACACAGCTCTGAGGTGTCCTGAAGTTAAAAGTTCTGTCATTGGCAATGTCTCTTCACTAGACCCCAACTTTAGCAGGCACTTTTAAATCAGACACGAACTAAAAATTCTGTTCTTGGCAAGTCTCTCTCTGGACCCCATAGTAGGCAAATACTTTTAAACAGAAAACAGTTTAGGTGACAGACTCCCTTTCACAGAGAAAACTCACCACAGGAATGCAGGTGCCCCAGGGCTTTCCACACAAAAAGTCTTGGGTATTCACAGAGCAGTTGAATCTCAGGCAGCTTCAACACAGTCCAGGCTGGACCTGGGGATTGCCCCTGAATTGTGGAATCCCCACCATCCCTCTGGGGATGGGACACTGGAAAACCCACTTGGATCAGTTTCCGCCACTTTGCTGTCTGTCTTCTATGTTCTTCTTCTAGGTTGAGATCAAACTACCCTCTCTGTAAGAGCATAAACTGAGGAGCTGCCTAGGCTGCAGCCTCCTCCTGGAATTCTACTCTACAGACTACTGAATTCCAACTCAACATTCTAAAGCTATCTCCCTAGCTAGCATTCCAATGTGGCTTATGCTGCTGCGACTATTCTATGATTACATCATCCTCCAGCTCAGCTGAGACTGAAACCAGAGAATGACAGTGTGAAATCTGTTTAACTGGCATTTTCACAAGCTGCCTCTCCCTGCCTGCCACTGATTCTAAGTGGGATTCTAGTAACCCCTGGGAACAAGGGGGTTACATACATGTTTGTGCACCTTATCTGACCAGCATGACTGGTCACCAGCTACCTCCTTTGGCTGACTCCCTCTGGCAGACTCTCTTGATGTCCTTTTCACCTAGTCCTTCGCGCCCTGGACCACAGCATGAAGGACCACTTGTGCAACAGTTTCCTTATAGGGGAAGAGGATTTACGTACTGTCTATCTGTTGGATGCCAGGCAGAGAGTATGCACAGCATGCAGGGGCTCCTGATGCACAAATCAGGCTGGAGAGGTGATCATGGGGAGAAGGAGAGCACCCAGTGGAACAAGGTTTCTCTTCACAACTCCTTGCAGTCCTAATGGACGAGCTGGTCTGGGATTGCAGGGCGCAACAGCCAGTCTTTTTTCAGTCTGGAATTTCAATGTGCTTTCAGAGCACTGCCTCAGGAATCAAATGCCATGCTCCTGCTGGATGCCAGGCAGGGAGGAGGTGCGGCTTGCAGAGGCTCTCAGTGTGGAAACCAGGCTGGAGAGGCAATCAGTGAGGGGGAAGGAGAGTAACCAGTGGAACAAGGCTCCCCTTGATAACCCCTTGCAGTCCTGATGGACGAACTGGTCTGGAATTGCAGGACGCAATGACCACAGTCTTTGTTCAGAGTCATATTAAAAGGAGCACACTTTTACTATTTCAAATGTAATTAAAAGTGCTGAAGCAGACTCAAAGTGGAGAGAAAATGGTGTTATATAAGACAGGGAATAAGGGGTAATCTAAAACAGAATAAAGAAGTATAGGGCAAAATGTTCTCCGCTATTATGCATTACTGATCTAAAGATCCCATGGCACTATTTCAGAGTAAGGACGTTCGTAATCCCCAGTGTTCCAACCAACATTCCCTCTCTCATGAAGGGGGGTTTTAATAAAATATGATTGTCTGTGTGGTATTAATGTATTTGAAGGATATCTGCATTGATCTTGTAAGTCATTTTCATGATAGAAGTTGCATTTTAAGTACTGGAACCCATTCTACTATTTTTCTGGCCTTTCAGTAAAATTAGTGTTTCCAATTCACTCTCTGGTGGTATAATTTTAAAACTCTAAGATGTAGTTAATGTCCCCTTCTGCAGTAGAGTTCTATAGTAGGACCTAGGTGCATTGTGGCAACAATGGAAGAGCTAAGCAAGGACATAAACTCATCATATGGTTCTTTTTTTGGGGGGGAGCAATTTACATTGTACCCCCCACACACACACACACACACACACACACACTGGCATGGTGTGGCTGTCTCTCTGGTTGGGCCCAGCCCCATTGACCATTATCTTCAGTGCTTACCTCTATATCAATCAAACCTCAGCACAGAAAATGGCAAACGTAAAGGAAAAAAAAAAATACCAGCACCAACATATTTGCTAATATTTAAATGCAAACTTATGCAAATCAAACATGGGTGCAAAACAAGCAAGCTTGTCCCCCGCGCTTTGAGGTGCTCTGCCTCTTTGTCGTGGGAGGGCATAGCTTACAAACACAGTTTAGTACTACGTTTCAATAGCTAGACTGAAAAAATCATTTGTTAATAGCATTTAAATTAATTGGATAATACCATTACTATCACATAGCTTATGGTTCTGCTGAAACAATGATCACAGAAGCTAACTTGAAGAATTCAGTGGCATATCAAAACATAGAGGAGCACTGAAAACTTTGTGAATGAGGACATATCAGGAATGTGTAGTACAGTATGGGCTGCACACCCATTGGCTCACGCTGTGGACCAATGGTGTACAGCCTCACAGTGATGGTGTCAGTCGTGGACGGCGGGGTGGCAGGAGGGCGGAGCTGCCGCCCACTTGCTGTCCGGGGGAGCGGGGCGGTGGGACTCAGTGGGCGGGGAGAGGGGTACCACTGGACCACAGGATATTGGACCTCTCTTTTTTAATACATATACCCGCGATCGGGCTGCGAGCGGTCCACTGGACCACCAGGGATATAGGACGTTTCTTTTATTTTACAACATATGCCTGCGATCGGGCGTGAAGCGGTCCACTGGACCACCAGGGATATTGGATGACTCAGTTTTATACTTAAGCCCGTGATCGGGCATGAAGCGGTCCACTGGACCACCAGGGATATTGGACGACTCAGCTTTATGCTTAAGCCCGTGATCGGGCGTGGAGCGGTCCATGAGACCACCAGGGATATTGGACGAATCAGTTTTATACTTAAACCCGTGATCGGACATGAAGTGGTCCACTGGACCACCAGGGATATAGGACATTTCTTTTATTTTACAACATATGCCTGCGATTGGGCGTGAAGCGGTCCACTGGACGACCAGGGATATTGGACGACTCACTTTTATACTTAAGCCCGTGATCGGGTGTGAAGCGGTCCACTGGACCACCAGGGATATTGGACAAATCAGTTTTATACTTAAGCGCGTGATCGGGCGTGAAGTGGTCCACTGGACCACCAGGGACATTGGACGAATCAGTTTTATACTTAAGCGCGTGATCGGGCGTGAAGTGGTCCACTGGACCACCAGGGATAGTGGACATGTATGCTATTCTACATATGCCCATGATTGGGCAGTGGGGCACATTTCCACGATGTGCAGGGGACGTCAGTCCCCAATGGCTGCAGCCTGGCAGGGCGCCAGGTGCAAGTCGCCGGGGATCGACGCACCTGCATGCAAATGGGGCCATAATGTCATGCAAATGGCCCCATTTGCGCCTTGCATGCATTATGGCCCCATTTGCATGTGCACTTTTGAATATCGCGGTTGTTGCGCCTAGTGCAACGGAACTTGCGCTAGTGCATCCCCCTGCTCCACTCTGGCCACTTGCGCTGGCACAGTGCCACTGTGCCATGCGCACTGCGGGTGGCCAGGGTGCGATATTCAGCGATGCTGTGCTATGGTACAGCTCCGTTGAATATCACCCTGTCAACGCCCCTGCGCAGCCAAGTTGCGCTGCGCCCAGGCTTGTGCCACAGCCTGGTGCAGTCTGAATATCCGGGCCTGTGTCTACAAGTCAAACAGTTGCCACATGAAAAGAAACCCTTAGGATGTGGCAAGAGCCAAGTGAGCTGTAAATCTGGGGTCAATATCAGGTAGCTATGATCTTTCAGAAAGTTGTATTTACATGTCTTTTTTGCAGGTAACAGCATGGGTTCTTGCTATACCTTCTCTTCAAAGGATCATCACTAGTTACTTTCCTGTTTTGCAAACTAACCCCATTATTAGTGCTTCCTTTACAATGCTTATATTTATTTTTTATTTTTAGTTATTTTGTGTCGTTTTTTCTTCCTTTTTGTTTTCATTTTACTGCGGTTCTCAGTTTTGAGTCTTTGAGTAGCTTGGCGTTGAGTTTTGCTTGTTTCCTGGATTCGGGGAGAAAAGTCAGTCGAGCCTTCCCCTCGCCTATTTTGTTTATTCTGCCTCCGGTCTCCCGCTAACATCAGCATTGTTTGAGCTTAAGGGGTTTGGTGGTGCTAAGATTGTGTGCTGACTGTGCTTTTTGCTCCTGCATAAAGGCGCTTCTGGGTACAAGGGCAAGGGGCTGTTGAGAGTCCTTGGATAGTCCTCGTGGTGTACCTGGCGGTGTCGTGGGCGTGAAGAAAGCTGGCAAGGAGAATGAAGAAACTTCGATTTGGGTTCCACTGGAGATTGCTCTGCGTTTTCTCTGTCCACCCCTTAAAACTTGGGTGGTGGGGCAATCGAGACTGGTGGAGAACCTTTGTTTAAGTTTAAATCTCTGACATTTGGCCACTCCGGCGGGTGTTTTCTCTTTCGGGATCTGCCACCCCACGGGGGGGTTTGGAGTATTTTTCCAGCCGGGGAGCCAGCTGTGGTACTACGCTCCCTTGGACCCATGGTGTCGGCTGCAATAGCAGCCTTTCTTAGGGTCCTTTGGTGTGGGTTGCATTATTTCCCGTGGAACACTCCTGGCAGGGAGTAAAGGGGTCCAAATGTGGGTGAGACTCTTCAAGCAAAAATATTTTAGTGGATTTAGCCTCTCGATTGCCTTTTTCTCTTTGGAGTAATCTGGTTTTGTGACTTTCTTCTGGATGTGGATTCATCGAATTTTGGGCTTGTATTGAGAGACGGCTGACTCCCTCCCGTGGATTAAAACTTCTTTTGTCATTTGGGCCATACACTTGGACTATTTATTTATTGTTTGTGTTTGTGTTAGATTTTATAGCTCACTACTTTTTCTCACAGTGAGAAAGGCCAAAATTATTATTCTTCCCGGTTGTGAGAGGATGGGGGAGTTCATAATTCCATTTGTTGACTGAAACATTTTTGATTTGTTTATGTATCTTATTTTTGTTTTTGTTTTTTGGTTATAGTTGTTTGGCAGTGAGAGTGCCACTTTACCTTCTCTCCCCGGTGATGAGAGGACGGGGGGGGGGGGATTATTCATTACGCTTTGTTGTTTTATTTCTTTTGGTTTGGGTGGTGAGAGTCCCTAAACTTTGTCTTTTGTATTTTCTTTTCTGTGTTATTTATGTATGTGGGGGGATTACAGGGTCTTTTTGATTCAAGCTCAGATTTGATGCTAGCTAACTGGGAGCTGAGTGGGGTTTTAAATTGTATTAGTGTAACCCCTAGGGACGCTATCCCAAGGGCTACTACCCATGCCTGCTTTGACACTAACAGGTTGAGGGGCCTGAATCCGATAACGGGTGACTCCACCCAGAGGTTGGGGTTGGTATTGTGAGGTATCACCAGGCCACAGCCCTCTGGGCAACTGCGACCCCCCTTCTTTCCCACTAGTGGCTCACTCAAGTAACCCCCTATGGCCAAATCGCATACACTCACCCCCAGGCTTGAACCAGTCCGCTTGGGCTGCAGGCCCCCTGAAAAGGAAGAGGCTGTTACACAGTAATCACAGTACAGTAGCTCACCATAAACACGCAGCTCAGCCAGTATGTTTTAACAGAACAACCAATCTGATTTATTTAGGGGGGAAATAACAAGGGCGGGGCAATCAAGTTAATTAGCTTACCACTCTAATATATGTATATATATATCTATCTAGAGCACTGTGCACTGGCTTAACCTATAAGTCACTGTCTCTGGGTACCCAATCTATAGGAGGCTAGCCTCTTGATGCAGCTGGTTGGGGCCCTGACACGCACACACAAGCACTTGATTCCTACGAGGGTTAAGTAAAGCCAGCAGGTCCAGTTCATGTAGCTAATAAAACAGCCAGACAAATCCTTGCCCACACTATGGACAGCTGCCAGGGAGCTACCCTGACGTAGTACTCATGACTCCAGCAGGAAAATTGCTCTCACACCACTTGCAGGGACAAGCCTGGGATTCCAACACTCCTCCACTCATTTATATGAAGAACAGAGGGGTACCATATCAGGCAGCTTCTGTATTTTTCCGATCACTTTTACTTCAGTGCACTGGGCCCAACGATGCAGCTTCACTTGTCCTGACAGACCGAGCGTGATTGAAGCAGATTCTCCAGTCCTCTACAGGGTGAGCCTGGTAGGTAGCTGTGCTCCTGCACAGCCTCCTCTGACCACTCACTAGCGGATTTAGTCCGTACTTGGTGGAGGGCTTGCCGCCCGACTCTGGCCTTCCACACGCGCTTCCCACTCGAAAACTCAGCAGTGCAAGAGCCTAGAGCTCCTTCCTCACTCTCAGCTACACCGAATCTGCCCCTTGGCAGTTTGTCCCAGGTCCCTCAGTTCGAACGCCACCCGATTCTATTGGTGGGCCGCAGGTACCAGGCACTTACATCTGTCCCCATTGGTGCAACAAGGACGCCCTAGCCCGGAACTTCATTTCCCAGCACTCCTGGCTGTATCCCCTATGGCCAGCCGGCTCTAAAGTGAGTCCTGATCCTGGTTGGCTCAAACATTCTCCATTTTAATTGCCCCTCACCCACCATTGGTCCAGTTCAATAGTCCAGGTCCAAAATGGAGGGGCCAAGCACACAAAGTCCCAGCTGCAAAGGAAACAGGTTAGACAAACTGTAATTTTACTAATGCGGTAACTAATCCTAACCAAACAATTACATCTATCACAAGGGCTCCCATTGTGCTTTTCAGCGACTACACAACGGGAGCGGTGTCATCGCAGCTCATGCAGGATTCGAGTAAAGAAACCTCGGTCCCCCCTTGTACACCCCTCGGAACCCTGCGAGCAAGCAGCTCTTAAAGGGACTGTACTGGAGGCTTCAAAACACTCGCAACGGCTGCATTCTGGCAGCACTGCCCCCTACACCAGTTAGGCCAGGAGCTCCTAAGCAGCTCCAGGAAGGCTCTCAGGAACCCCCATCTGTAAGGGGCTTACATTAGTATTATTTTGGGGTTTGTTTATTGTAATTATTATTTTTTTTTAAACTTTGTTTATTTTCAAGTTTTTTACTTTTAATTTCTACTTACAACCTACATATGTGCATAGGAATTAATTGTTGCTTTCTCTAGGTTGTTACAATCAATTCAGTGGAATATTTCATTCATTTCTGATCTTTTAGTCTATACATGCTCTCTCCTGTACAATGTTCTCTCATACATAATTATATCAAAGCCAGTCTTCCTGTCTTGTCTTTTCCCTTTTTCTGGGTATAAAGTCTTGTCTCACTGGGGTAATATATAATATCCACCTTCTCCATATTATCTCAAATTGAGCATATCTCTTTATTTGTCAATGCTGTCACCCTTTCCATTTGATATATATCTATCATTATATTTTGCCATTGTCTTAAATGGAGTGGGTTTGGAGACAACCAGTTTTTTGTTATGTTTTTTTTAATAGCTATTATCGATATCAGCAGGAGTTTCTTTGTCCTGATATCCTTACTTACCTCTGGAAAGTCCAGTAAGAAGTATAAAGGTACATTCAATATTATAGAGGGCGAAATTATACTCTTAATCGCCTCTTGTACCTCCTCTAGGAAAGGTTGTATTATTGGACACCTCCAGAAAATGTGCCCATGTGTTGCCTGATTGTCACCACATCTCCTCCAGCATGCCACTTCCTTCCCCTTATTAAAGTGCATCTGGATTGCTGGTGTTCTGAAAAACCTGACAGCATTTTTCCATGTAAATTCTCTCCAACATGGTGATGATGTACTTTTATGTATATGTGATAAATAATTTATCCATGTATCTCCTGTTATTATGACATTTAAGTCTTTTTCCCATACTCTCCTAATGGAATCAACTGAATCCCCTTCCATTTCTCTTATTGCCACATATAAGTAAGATATTATGTGAGTTAGCTCTGTCTTACCATCTAAACTTTTCTGTATTATCTCTATAATCTTGGGTATAGGATATAATGTCCAGCATTCTTTCCTGATACTTTTTATATAGTCCCAAATCTGTAATTATTATTTAGTAGTATAGCTTCAGCATGTGCTGGTCCCTAGCCCTCACAGTAGTGCGCTACTCATCCTCTTCTCTTCATGCCCTTCGCCCTTTTTATCTTCCTCCTCTCCAGTTTGAGACCTACCAGCACTACAGAGTGCTGGGTATTATGCGTAGGAGAGGGAGAAGGGCGAGGGGTTATGAACAGGGGAGGGTGGACGATGGGGGGTCACCGTATTGAGGTGGTTGGGTCTACAAGGCGCCCAGGGGCGAAATGGAATCCAGATCATGATTTTCCATGTCTGATGCCCATACCCAAGGGCACTACTGAACATGGTGAGCAGATGGCTCGGGCAGCCCCCGAGGTTCGTCCAACTCGTTGTGCAATGCCAGGTCCATTAAAAATAAGACTGCAATTATTGCTGATCTTTTTGGTATGGTGGACCTGGCCTGCATCATTGAGACCTGGTTAGATGATAATTCTGGCCCCATTTTGGAGGCTATGACTCGGCCGTGTACTCAGTGATTCACCGCCCGAGATTGAATCACGGGGGTGGGGGTTGTGGTCTGTTTCAAGACTGAACTTGGCCTCACGGAGGTACTGGGGGGGGGGGTTGAGTCTTTTGAGTGTTAATTAGTAGCAGGTGTAGGCTTTCGAATCGCCCTTATCTACCGTCTACCCATTGATGAGAAGCGATTCCTTCAGGAAGTGTCGGACTTCGTCATCAACATGACGTTTGAATCGCCCAGATTGATGGTTCTGAGCGATTTCAACACCTGGGTTGATGACGAAAACTCTTGCAATTTGGTCAACACTTCCTCCAGTTAGTGATAACTCTGGGCCTTACACAGGTGGTTTCCACTGCTGTGCATAAATTCAGACACTCTCTGGATCTAATCTTCCTTCTAGGGGTCGAAACATCCGATGTGGGGGTGGAAGCCGTCGGGTTGTCAGATCATTACATCGTGGGGTTTAGTTTTTGCACCCCCTCTAGAAGGCCTTCCCCTGTGGAGTTGGTTAGGTACTGCCCTTTACAGGATATAGATTCCCAAGGCCTTGCAGCGGTGCATGACCTTTCATCCCCCACGTTGGCAAGCAATGATCCAGAGACTCTTGTGTTGGCCTATAATACAGCCGTTGCAGGGGCTCTGGATTCTATTGCTCCAGTTCGTGTTCACCCCCTCTCCTTTCGCCTCAAGTCCCCTTGGTTTGATGGGACGTTGAGGGAGATGCGGAGACAGGGGCAAAGGTTAGAGCGTTGCTGGCGAAAGTCCACTCTTGATGCCGACCACCTTAGATTGATGGACCATTACTCGGTCTATCAATCTGCAGTCACCCGTCAGAAGGCAGAATTCCTGTCCAGGGAGATTGTGGTTGCTCGGAACCGACCAGCTCGGCTATTTCAAACTGTGGATAGACTGTGCAACCCAGCCTGTCTACAAGTTCTGAAAGTTTTTTCGCAGTTAGAGTGCGATGAGCTTGCTGGATTCTTTGCAAATAAGGTGGCCAACATCAGGGCAGAACTGCTGCCATCACACTCTAGGGGGGTTGCTGTGGACTGGTGTGAGACCATGGTGCCCCAGTTCTTCTGGAGTTCCTTCGGTCAATTGGAGTTCATGGAAGTCATGAGAATCACCCAGAATATGTGCCCTATGCACTGTAGTTTGGATCCTGGAACGACTTCCCTAATTTTGGGTTGTAGTGATATCATCGGTCCAGTCCTTGTGCAGATAGTCAGGTGCTCATTGGAATCTGGTGAGTTTCCTAGCTCCCTGAAAGAGGCGGTGGTGACACCACTCCTGAAGAAAGCTACCTTGGACCCTGACTGTCTTGCAAACTACAGATCTATCTCTAACCTTCCCTTTGTTGGGAAGGTGATTGAGAAAGTAGTGGCAGCTCAACTGAAGGACCATTTGACCATCCATGATATCTATGAACCCCTCTAGTCCGGTTTTCGTAAAAGACATAGTACTGAGACAGCACTGGTTCGGGTGCTAAATGAACTCCTGATGCCTAGAGATCAGAAGAGCTGTTCCATCTTGGTTCTCCTCAACCTTTCCTCAGCATTTGACACCGTAGATCACATGGTGTTGATGGAATGCCTGAGGCTCTTATGTGGAATATCGGGAACTGTCTTAAGATGGTTCACTTCATTCCTCACTGGGAGATCACAAAGAGTTGTGTCCAGGGTTTTTTCCTCGGACTCAACAGCTTTGTTGTGTGGGGTGCCTCAGGGTTCAGTATTGTCACCCATGTTATTTGTGGTGTATATGCTACCCATCAGAGACGCTGTAAGAAGGTATGGGCTGAAGTTTCACTGTTATGCAGATGATACCCAGCTCTACCTTTCTTTCGCCCCCGACCAGGATGGAGCTCTCTCGGTCTTTAACAACTGTCTAAAAGAAATCCAGGAGTGGATGGATTCTAGTTGGGTGAAGTTGAACTCAGAAAAAACAGAGGTATTGGTTGTGGACCCTGGTCGACAGATGGGGGGGTCGGGTGGTGTTGCGTCCTCTGGAATTTTTCTTGGAGGCATTCCTCTCCCGACCTCTGAACGGATGCGTAACCTGGGGGTGGTTCTTGATGACAGACTGACACTGCAGTCACAGGTGTCGGCTTTCATCAAGACTTCCTTTTATCATCTTAAGAACATTGCCAGGGTTAGGCATCTTGTTCCGTCTGACGACCTTCCAACTTTAGTCCACGCCTTTGTGTCCTCACGCCTGGACTACTGCAACTCCCTTTATCTAGGGCTTTCAGGGGTTGAAATCCATTGCCTGCAGCTAGTGCAGAATGCTGCAGCCCAGCTTTTGACAGGTTCTTGCAGATTCTGTCATATTACTCCAGTCCTGCACGATCTGCACTGGCTGCCGATACGGTGGCGGATCACCTTTAAAGTCGGCTTGCTGACTTTCAAAGCCCTACGTGGCTTGGGCCCAGTCTGTCTGAAAGAACTCCTGGTACCCTACTGCCCCTATCAATCGCTCCGCTCGGCCGATGAGGGGTTGCTAGAGGTTCCAAGGATGAATTTGAAATCATCTGGTGCTCGAGCTTTTTGTTATGATGCCCCCACCCTTTGGAACTCTCTACCCTGTCGGTTATGGGAGTGCACTTCTGTGGAGGGATTTAAGAGGGGTTTGAAAACTTTTCTTTGGGAAAAAGCATTTTTGGAATACCGATTTGTTTAATGACCTGGTTCTGTTGAATATTTTTAATAACTGTTTGAATTCTTTTAATTGTTGTTTATGTAAGGTGCCTTGATAATTGAAAGGTGCCATATAAATAAAAAATATTTTTATTATTATTATTATTATTTACCAGGAAGGTGGACTGTGCAAAAGCCTGTTTTTCAGCCACGCCTGGGGAAAGGGTAACAACAGTAGGAATACATACGAAGTGATCTAATACAATACAACACTTTTGAGAGTCACAATAAATTATACAGTCATATATTCATACAAGTAAAATCTTTCATACAAAGCATAATATGTACAGTTACAATTGCATACATTTGAGCAGACATCAGGTACTATCCTTGCAACAGCATCTTGATTGCGAATATTTCTTTTCATTAATATCAATCTCACATTGTATTATATTATTTAAGAGTTTTGGGCTATATGTTGTAATAGATCATTTGGCTATTTTAGTATCTATTTTCTTTTCTTTTTTTTACAGCTACTCTTATTTATCCACCCTGGTGCTGGCAACTTGTCTCTCTTGATCCCCTAACCCCATCCTCCACTTGCAGCTTACCTCTTGGTGTACCCCACAGCTGTACCTCCCATGGCAGGGCAGTGGGGGGCCCCCCCAACCCGCTGTCACACACGGATCCGGTGCCAAGGGTTACTGCCCATTGCGGAGGCAGTGCCTGCGGGGATCTGATCATTCTGCCCACCAATGCCAGCTTTTTCTCCTCCAAGTTTACTCCCTTAGAGACTAGGTGTGCAGTGATGCCACACGGAGCGAGCGCGTATGCTCCCGTACGCGCTCCTCCGAGCATCTACTTCATCTCCACCCCTTTCAAAGCCTCGGTGCACCAGTCCCCAGCTTCCTCTAGGGGCCAGTCAAGCACCGAGTTCTTATATCCCCCCCCTCGGCGAAGGAAAACGAGTCCTGTGGGCGCTCATCCCTCTATCCCTGCTCGACCCGGCAGTCCATGCTTGTTCCCGAACACGACGCTGCATGACGCGAGGTAAGGCGTCCAGCACCTCAGCCCTCATCGCCACCGGGCCAGCTCTATTTTATTTTCTTGAAATAAATTCAGTGAAGTTGTTCTAGGCATTTTGAGTTTACTCACCCTTTTAAATGTATGATACAGAACTTTCGGTATTTCTTGATTTACAGTCTTATGCAAAAACATCATTGCTGAAAACTGTATACTTTGTTGAGGTGGCACAATTCTAGACTTTTTATACAGACTACAGTGCTGTTCAAATTTACTACTCCCTGTTGCAAATCTCAAAATATTATTAAAAATGACTAGATGCCTTTGTAGCACTGAATTTGATACATGTAATAGCAGTAATGAACCGTATTCTAGGGCTGGCAAGAGCACATGATGTGCTACAGTTCCTTTTACCTTCACTGTTAGACTACTTTTGTTTCTGTATAGGAAGCCCAGTTTCCTATGGATTTTACTCGTTATATAAGCAACATGTTCCTCAAAGCACAATATCCTCCCAAACGTTATGCCCAGATACTCAAAGGTCTCTACTTCATCCAGCCCTACACCATTTTTCGCTATTATTTTCATAGTATTGTTTTTCAATCTTTGTTTAGTTCCAAAAATCCTAGTCTACCTATTGCCTTCTACCGCCCATTGCCTCCTACTGCCGACCACCCAACCTATGGAATCTGCTGGTAAGAAGCAGTCTACCTACTCCTAACAATTCCTCCCTACCAGGTACCAAACCTTGCAGCAGAACTCACTGCTGCACCTGCAAATTTATTTCTAGTGTGACTGAAATGTGGGGTCCCACAGGTGTTTTTTGCATCACCAAGGAGTTCTCATGCACCTCTACTAATGTGGTATTTTGTATTCTTTGCAGGAAGTATGCAGCTATTTACATCAGAGAAACTAGTAGATGTCACAAACTCACTCTGCAGGTCAAGCCCTCTGCCCCCACAGTGCCAACCTCAGAGTCCAATAGTGTGAACAGGTGACAAACAGGGTAACCCTCCTGTCTGTCTTGGTTCCGAATCACCTATTAGCCTTGAGTTCTGGAGGGAGTTAAACTGTGAACCTTATGCTAGCATACCCAATTAACAGGCTCAGATATGTACCCTCTTTGGAAATGCAGTATAATCCTTTGCCCAGGGGCACCAAGCCAGGTTTCCAAAATGTATCCTTACAACTCTATATGAGACCTAGGTATATTCTCTCCTTTTTAAGCAAGCTTAGTAACACAATCAAGCCCCTACAGCTGCCAGACTTAACACAGGCTCAGCAATCACATGCAAAAAGGACTGAGAAGACACAGGCAGTATAATAAAGAAAAGGTAGTTTACTAAAAATTGTAAAACAGGTGAAATAAAATACAGAACAATTATATCATTAACTTACAGTCACATAAAATAATTGGGAAGTCACAGAACACCAATATGCGTACTACAGACACTTAAAAGTTCTTGCTGAATTATCCCTTCCTAAAGTGCATAGTTACCAGTCTACAGACTGTGTGTCTTTTGAGTTTCAGAGTCCTTCTCCTCTCAAATTTCTCTTGCAAGCAATATTCAGTAGACGGTTTCTCCACCTCCTAGTGATGCTACACATGAGGTCACAGTTATATCCTCCCATCGATTTTTTATTTTCTACTGGGGAAATCAAGCAGTCAGCAATTTTTAAAATATGAGTCTCCGATCAAAACATCTCTCTTTGAACTGCCTGCTGGTTCCTGTTTTCCAGGGAAGATCTAAGGTTTACGACTTATAATACGGTGCGGTTATCAAATGGCCTGTTCCTGCAGGAAATCATAAAAGTTTATGAGGCCTATGTCCTGGCAGATGGCCAGAAGCTTTAATTAAAACAGAACAAGAAACGTTTAATTATGGTTTCTCTTTACTGGTCCATTTGACACATCCTGCAGCTGTCAGCCACACTGACACCTGCGGTCAAAGGTCAATTACATAATGGAGCTTTAAAAACAAAACACTGGATTGGTTGACTGGCACCTTTGCAGCGTTGTAAAATTCAGTATTACCAACGCAAATGGTGCCAGTCAGCCACCTTTCTAAAATCAATCCGACACCAAATGTTAGGGGTGAAAAACCACCATCTTGAATGCCTACTATGCAGCACATAATGTGTGTTTTTTGTAACTCACGGCTGCTCCACACTTAGCCCTCTTGCCGCTCACACCCAGCCGAATACATTTCAGTCAATTCAAACATGCGGCCATTGCCACTCAGAACCCCCAAGAACACTGCATACTTTTTTTACCCCGACCCAACCAGCTCAACTGAAACATGCGGCCGTTGTTATTCGGAACCCTCACAAACACTGCATACTTTTGTTACTGCATCCGAGCAGCTGAGAACAGCTAGGCAATAATATTTCTACACACTAGGAATGTAATTTGTATCGCACCTGTATCTCCTTTGTATCTCTATCACCACTACATTCCCGATCTCTCACTCCACTCCCACTCATGTCAGTCTGTCACTCCACTCCCGATCTGTTGTCTACCTAATTCCTGCTGCCGCCTTCTGAATACTTTAACTTTAATAACAAAAAAAATAAAGTAAATGGAAAAAAAAAGAAGTGGAAAATAATTTCTCCCAAGGTACATAGTTACTGTCTCCTTCCTGAACAGTTGAACCCGGAAGCACACAGTCTCCAGTGGCACCTGTTAAAGCCTTCAGCAGTGACAGTTGCTTATCTGTCCCATGCTGTCTCTGTAAAACAAAAAAAAGTAGCCCACAACTGCAGTCCTCTCTTTAATGGCAAAAGAAAAAAACACCGAGACAAAACAGCACTTCTCTATATCATGCATTATGATAAACAGGGAACTATTTTTGTGGTGGAATGACAAATGTTATAAAAATGATTAAAAGTGCAAAAACCTCTATTTTTCTTTACATTTTTGTTACAAAAAAATGAAGGGGAACATTGTATAATCACAATAAACCACTCCAGGGTGTGGGTGATGCTGGGATTTACCCACGCCTTGATGGTTTGGTCACTCAGCCTGCGGCCTCGTGACCGAACCACGCCAGGTGTGGGTAAACCCAGCATCACCCACACCCTGTCATGATTTATTGCTTAAGTCTATCACTTACTGCAGCAGTCAGTCTGGTTTTGTGCAGAAACAGACATTCACATTTGTTTATAACACAAATATTATCCAATAATAATAGAGGGTTTATCACATCACAGTGAATGCCTAGCTGCTCATTTCAGGGAGCATTACAGGGCAGTCAGGAATGGAGACACTGATAAACCCATTGTATCTTACTTTACCTCCAGGGACCACAGTGGCAATGAGCTTTCTGTTTGTGTCCTTCAGCAGGGACTCCGGGATGCTGACCAAAGAAAAAACATGGAAACCAAACTGATCATCCGCATTGGCTCCCAGCAGCCCTCTGGTTTAAATGATAGACTTATTTTCTACTAACATCTTTCAGCCACCCTTTGTTTTCCCTACAGTCTGTTTGTATATGTGCCAATCTATTTTCATTTTTACCAGATGTCTCCATCTCTGACTCCTTCCTTCACATTTGTCACCTTTCAGTCTTCTTACTGGGCCCTGTTAATTAGTCCTCACCTGGGGACTTCTCTAGCTCATTCACTCCTATTGTGCCTTGTCATTTCCCATCATAATCTCCCAGAGCCTCCTTTTTCTTTCCCCAATATATATATATATATATATATATATATATATATATATATATATATATCCTTTTTCCCTCCCTCCCCTCTACACCAACTTTGCTTTTTCTGTTTTAGACCCAAGGTCAAAACGTCGATTTAACTCTACTTTCTATTTTCAGCATGCATTTAATATTACCATTTTGTTTTGTTTTTAGACCACATGCTGACACAGCACCTTGTTTTTGTTCTTACATTTTGAACAGATCGTTATACAGTTCAATTCTCTTTCCTAACAGTGACCGTACTTAATCTAGTAGGGAACGTCTATCATTTTTATGTTTGCTTGCACACATGTGCAAGAAACATAGTGCCACCATACAAGTTTTCGTAGGTGTGCCACCTTGCTTCCAATGCCCTGCTCCTTCTTGCAGGCACGACCTCACCACACCAATAAACGTTTAAGCTGTCTATGACAGCAGTTCAGATGCAGTGGCGTACAGCTGAAAGCAAAATACCGCTACAATGGGCGGCGGTAATGAGTAGGCAATTTGCATACTGCCGTCGTCGGCAGTATGCAAAGTGCCTACACTCAGCATTGCATGAGAACAGCTGTCATAGGTGTTAGATTTTTTCTATCCCTACCCCCTACACACAAAAACACCCATGCAGCATGCTGGAAGCCCACCCCAGCATGCTCATACACTCCCCCAGCACTGTATTGCCGACGGGGTGCCCAATCCCCGTCGGCTCCACTGTACTCCCCCAAAACCAGACTTCCAGGTGCCATGCTGAAGCCCACCCCAGTGTGGAAAAGTTCAGATTCTAACGGGGTGTCCAGTCCCCCATCGGATCCACTGTATTCCCCCAAACCCACACTTCCAGGTGCCAAGCTGGGAGCCCACCCCAGCATGGCAAACGTTCGTATTGCCGACGGGGGTGCCCAATCCCCCGTCAGCTCCACTGCCTCCAAAAAAAAAACACTTCCAGCTGCCATGCTGCGAGCCCACCCCAGCGTGGCAAAAGTCCTGCGTCATCTTCCTGCAGAAGGGAAAAAGACACTGTGGAAAAAAAAAGGTCTCTCGTTGACTGTCTTGCACCCACCAGCACCAACCCTCCTGCGCACCCACCTCCCCACACCCATCACCCCAAACTTACCTCCGGGCCCGGCTTGGCGATCTTCGGTGGACCCGGGAACTACGTCTGCACTCTTCAAAGCCGACCCTGAACTGAAGAAATGCCAGTAAGCTGTATAATGGCATAAATAGGGTTTTCAACTTTGGTGCATATCTCAGCCATTTTGGGGAATTTTTTCACCAAATTTTCAACATGGGGTTCTTGGGTTCCCACCTCATGAACTTAGTCACTGTCATTTTGTTATTTGGCCCCAAAAGGTGATTTTGCGGTCACTGCGCGGAACCACCTTTCGGGACCGAGTAACGAAACAACAGTGGAACAGTTCATTAAGTAGGCCGCCCAAAACCCTAAGTTGATAATTTGGTGAAAAAATTCCCAAAAATGACTGTTACGAGCGTACGTTGCGCAGTTCCTATGCACGCTCGTAAGTTCATGAATTTTTTATATTTTCACTCCAGAATTTCAACATTGTCATTTTACCATACCTCCTTATGAGCAGTATAGCTGTCATTTTTCACATCTTGCCCCAAATGTGTTTTCGTGCATGTAGCGCACAATGACGCAGTCGGTGTGCGAAATCAATGTCCGGGACAGATTAAGAAAATCACAGTGACACTGTTCATGAGCAGAGGTCTTAAAATGGGTATGTTAAAAATTTGGTGACAAAAATCCATAAAATGACTGTGTTACGAGTGAGCATTGCACAGTTTCCACGCACCCTCGTAAGTTCATGAATTTGTAATATTTTCAGTCCAGATTTTCAACACTGGCATTTTTCCACACCTCCCTATGAACAGTACAGCTGCCATTTTTTTTACACCCTGGCCAAAATGTGTTTTTGCACTTCTGGCGCAAAAATGCGTGGTCGCTGTGGGAAATCAGTGTTCGGGACAGATTAAGAAAATCACAGTGACACTGTTCATGAGCGGAGGTCCCAAAATGCCTGTGTTGACAATCTGCTATAAAATATCCCCAAACTAATTCCATTATTATGTACATTATGGTGGATGCATGTATGAATAACTCTGAGCAGTGCAGGAGAGTGGCTAGCAAGGCAAACAGGATGTTAGGATGCATTGTAAGGGGGATCACCTCTAGGAGCAGGGAAGTGATTCTGCCGCTGTACAATGGACTGGTTAGACCACACCTTGAGTACTGTGTACAGTACTGGAGACCACACTTGAAGAGGGACATACAGCTCCTGGAGAGGGTACAGAGGAGGGCAACTAAGATGATACGAGGACTAGGGGATTTGGACGTGACGAGGACAGACTTGAGGAGTTCTGCCTGTTTTCATTGGAGGAGAGAGAGACAGGGGACATGATTGAGGTCTTCAAGTACCTCAAGGAATAAATAGGGTAAACATGGAGGGATCTTTAGACTAAAGCAGGGAGGTATCACCAGAGGGCATGGTTTGAAGTTGGAAGGTGGAAGGGTGAGGGGAAAAGAGGAGGAGGTTTTTCACTGAGAGGGTGGTGGACCCTTGGAATGCACTGCCTGGTGAGCTGATTCAGAGATCCACAGTGGAGGGCTTCAAGAGAGGGTGGGACAGACACAGAAAGTGGATGTATCAGATGATGGCCTGGCCCGGGGTGGGGATGGATGATAGGGGTTTCTGGGACACAAGGTGGGGGAGGGCCTCGGCACCCAACTAGGGATCTGAGGTTTGAGCAGACTCGATAGACCATAAGGCCTAATCTGCTGGCAATTAGTATGTTACTATTATGGGTGTGCGTTGAGCAGTTTCTACGTACGCTCGTGACTTCACTTTTTTTATATTTTCACTCCAGATTTTCAACATTGCCATTTTTTACACCTCCCCATGAACAGTACAGCTGTCATTTTTCACATCCTGTTCGAAATGTGTTTTTGCACCTGTGGTGCCAAATGGCGTAGTCAATGTGCAAAATCAGCTTTCGACTAACAAACTGATATTGCCACTGTTCATAAGGTGGGGGTCACAAAAACCCTGCTGAAAATTTGGAGGAAAATACCAACGTAATCTGGGGCATTAGGGGTTTCCGACACATACACCCCACCCTGTAGAGACTGACAGGCATCAGGGGTGGGACTTGGGATTCTGCCTATAATGCTCATGCCATTTCACCCACACCCAATCCTGCAGCCAATGACAGGCATCAAGGTGTGCCTTGGACTCTTCGGCCCCAAAGTTCACCCCATTCTCCTATACTGCACCCATCTCACTGTATTTCCTTATGGAATGGGGTAAGCATAAGGCCCAAAGACCCCAAGGCACACCGTGACACTTGTCAGAGTCTGCAGGGTAGGGTGTGGTGAAATGGCGTGGCTGTTATGCCTGATGACCCTAAGGCACACCCCAATGCCTGTTAGTCTCTGCAGGGTGGTGGTGTGGTTGGCTTCAGTTCAATACTTCACTGCCATTCCTATTATAGAAACATGGAAACATAGAATTTGATGGCAGATAAGGACCGCTTGGCCCACCTAGTCTGCCCAGTTCCCTACCTAACGGATAAGCTGCGGATCCTAGTTAACCAACAGCCTACTTCCTCCTACCCCCACTAGAATTGCCTTATGTCTGTCCCATGCATTCTTGAATTCCTCCACTGTTATTGACTCTACGACCTCCTCAGAAAGGCTTTTCCATGTATCCACAACCCTCTCTGTGAAGAAATACTTCCTCACATTACCTCTGAGCCATCCCCTCTCTATCTTCTAATTGTTTCCCTTGTTCTTGCGCATCTCTTTTTCTGAAAGATGCTACCCTCTTGGACTTTATTGATTCCCTTGAGGTATTTGAGAAGTTTCTATCATGTCCCCCCCTCCTTTCCTCGGGGCTATACATCTTTAGTTCCTTTAGTCTTTCTTCATATGTCTTCTTATGCAGACCCTGCATCATTTTGGTTGCCTTCCTCTGGACAGCCTCCACCCCGTCTATGTCTTTGCGGAGATGGGGTCTCCAGAACTGTACACAGTACTCCAGATGTGGTCTTACCAACTGTCTGTACAGAGGGCCAACAAATTCCTGTTTTTCTACTGGTGATGCCTCTCCCTATGCATCCCAGTATCCCCCCAGCCCTCCTTACTGCCTTCTCACATTGCTGGCCCACCTTTAGGTCATCTGATATGACTACCCCCAGGTCTCTTTCCATTTTTGTTATTGTCAGTATCTCACCCCCTTGTGTACTCTTCCCTGGTTTTTGTTTCCCAGGTGCATTACTTTGCACTTCTTTGCATTGAATCTAAGCTGCCATACATTTGACCATTCCTCCAACCTTGCCAAGTCCCTTTTCATCCTTTCCCCACCTTGTGTATCAACCCTGTTGCAGATCTTTGTGTCATCTGCAAAGAGACATACTTTCCCTTCCAGTCCCTCTGCAATGTCACTTATAAAGACATTAAAAAGGACCGGCCCAGTACTGAACCCTGTGGTACCCCACTAGTAACCCTCCTTTCTTCACTGTGGACTCCATTTACTATTACCCGCTGTGTCCTGTTGTTCAACCAGTGTTTTACCCAGGCTACCACCCTAGGACCCACTCCCAGGCTGGCTAATTTGTTTATTAATCTTTTGTGCAGGACTGTGTCAAATGCCTTGCTAAAGTCTAGGTAGGCCATGTCCACAGCCCCTCCCTGGTCTACTGCTTTGGTCACCCAGTCAAAGAAATCAATTAGATTTGTCTGACATGACCTTCCGCTGTGAATCCATGCTGCCTTGGGTCCTGTGCCCCACTGGCCTCTAGGTACTCAACAATTCTTTCCTTCAGAAGTGATTCCATCATTTTCCCTACCACTGAGGTCAAACTGACAGGTCTGTAGTTTCCTGCCTCTGTCTTGCTCCCACTTTTGTGAAGGGGGAATCACATCCACCCTCCTCCAGTCCTCAGGCACCACCCCATCCTCCCATGACTTATTAAAAAGGGTAGTCAATTGTGTTACTAGTTCTTCCCTTAGTTCTTTTAAAATTCTGGAGTGAATCCCATCAGGCCCCATTGCTTTATCCACCTTCAGTTTTAAGAGTTCTTTCAGAACCCTTTCTTCTGTGAAAGGACTAATATCAACCCCCCTATCCAGAGTGCTTCTATTGACTGGATTAGGTATTTCCCCCTGCTTTTCCATTGTGAATACTGAGCAGAAGTATTCATTCAGTATCCCTGCTTTTTTCACTGTCGCTCTCTGCCCAACCACCTTCCTCTTTGTTCAGCCTCAGTATCCCTGCCTTAGTCTTTCTTTGCTCCATAATATACCTATAAAAGGTTTTATCCCCCTTCTTAACTGAGTTGGCTATCTTTTCCTCGGTTTGCGCCTTTGCTATTCTGACTGCCTTACCCGCTTCCTTTTGCTTTAACTGGTACAGCTCTCTGTCCTGCTCCTTCTGTGTTTCCTTATACTTCCTGAATGCTATCTTTTTTTCCCTTACCTTCCCCGTCACTTCTTTTGAGAACCATAGTGTTTTTTTCCTTTGTTTTCATTTGTTTATTTGCTTCACACAAAGACTTGTTGCTTCTGTGATGGCGGTTTTGATGTTTCCCCACTGTTGCTCCACCCCACCTTCTTGCCTGTTTGCTAGTGCTTTTCTGAGGCACTCTCCCATTTGTCAAAATCAGCCCTCCTGAAGTCCAGTACCTTCACTTTTGTGTGGCTTGACTCTACAGCTAAGTTTATGTGAACCCACACTGTTTGGTGGTCGCTTGTTCCCCAGATGGCTACCACTTCAAGATCAGAGATCCTCTCATCCCCATTTGAGGAGTACCAGGTCTAAGATTGCTCTCTCCAGTGGGTTCCAAAACTAGCTGTCTGAGGCATGCCCCCTGTAGGGCATTGAGAATGGCTCCGCTCTTGGATGTGGCTGCAGCAAAGGTGCTCCAGTCAACATCTGGCATATTCAGGTCGCCAATCAGCAATATCTCCCCTTTCAAACACCATGAAGTCTTGCTTATATTAGGACCTTTGCAGTATGCCCATGGCTTTTGACTGCCCCGGAGATGAAATAGTTAACTCCAGAGTAATCTGGAGTTCCACAGCGCGACGCTATTAAACTCTATCTGGGTTGTTTGAACCCAAACTGTCAGATTCTTTACTCCGCTCTCGCTGAACAGGCGCTCCGAGACCAGCTCCTTCAGTTGATTCGTTTTGCGGTTTTAAGTATTTTAATCGGTTCATTTTACTGAGAAAGTGTTTAAAATTACACGGTTTTGGTTCAAAGCTCTATCTGGTAACCGTAAGTAAATAATTTTAGTCTGTTTGGAAACTCATTATCGGTTCACTCTGAACCGATCAGTTTCTTTTAAAATCATTTTCTTTGCATTTAGAGTAGAGTACCGGTTCTTATCGGTCCTAAAAACCTGGCATTAAAATTTTTTTCAAATACCGTGACAGTTAGGGACCGATAAAGTGTCTTGTCCTGGCAAGGCAGAAAAAAGGACAAGTTTGGTTAGGCTGGCATTATGTCTGAAACCCAAAAGAAAACCGGGCCCACTGGGTTTCAACACTGTGATGTCTGTGGGGAAGCCTTTGCCAGGCTGACCCACACACCACTGTGTCTATTGTCTGAGGGGCTGACCACCTCCTGTCAGACTGCCAGGTGTGTAAAATTTCCCTGCAGCCACCCTGGAAAGAGATTGGGCAGGCTCCAGGAGCGAGAGCAAAAGTCCGCTGACCGGATGGCCAGCCCGGTCCAGCTACGGCTGGACCAGAGGAGTGCCCTCTGACCAGGCGAGACTTCCTCGGGCAAAGAAAGGCTGGTCCTGAGGAACCAGTCAAAGCAAAAAGATGAAGAAATCAGCTAGTGTAGGTCAGTTTTGTTTCTCCTTCTGCTGTAGAAATAGCTAAAGCCATACAGATTGTCCAGTCTTTGTCTCAGGGACTTGTTGAACCCTCTCTGGTTGGAAAAGGGGTCTCGTTCAGGTCCAGTGGTTCAGGATTATGATGTTGAGGATTTTCAGAACCACAGGAGGGAGGAGAGTTTTGATGATTGTAATTGTGATTGGGAAGGTCTGGAAGTGCCAATAGAACGGACATTTCTCCAGACAGACCCTTTGAATCTCCCCCTTTGTTGTCTGAGTCTCCCTCTCATTTCAGATTTTATAAGAAAGTAGCAGAAACTCTCCAGCTCCCCTTAGAAGAGGCTGTGGATGAGCAAGAGGATCCTGACTATGTGGAAATGATGGATATTCCAGAGGCTAGAAGGTTGTCTATTCCTTTACATAAGTCATTTAGGAGGCAAACCTCTAAGATTTTAAAAAATCCTTTTTCTGTCCCTCCTGTAGATAAAAAAATGGACAGAAGGTATACGTTGTCAGGCCCTAATACAGACTTCCTTACTGAACAGTGTAGTCATGTAGGTGTTGTTCAAGCTGCAGCCTGTGACAAGGCTAATATTCCCCTGGCTTCACATCCTCCTGATAAGGATTCCAGGAAGATTGATGCCATGGCGAAGAAACAGTATGTGGCAGCTTCTTTGGGACTCAGACAAGCTAATTATATGGCTTATGTGGCTAGATATCAGAAATCTAGATGGGACACTATATTGCAGTTGGCCAAGCAGGCTCAGGGCCCGTTGGCTAGTGAGTTGGAACAGGTGGCTGCTGATGGCATTGAAGCCTCTAAAGTTCAATTTCATGCTGCTTTGATGTTAATGATGTTTCCTCTAGGGTCATGGCCACTTCTGTAGCTCTCCGTGGGTTGGCATGGCTCATATGCACTAATCTGTCCCAAGATACCCAGTCAAAGGCTATAGATTTTCCTGTTACAGGAAATTCTCTGTTTGGAGAACAAACAGAAAATTACATGAAAAGATGGATGAATACAGAACTACTTACAAAAGTGCCCAAGCTAAGGAGGAGGCATGCCACTCAACATAGGCATGCCCCCAGAGAGTAGGGCAGGCCTTTCAATAGGCCTTTTACCAATTCAGGCATCCTCTGCTTTGCGCAGAGAGGATTTTCAGAGGCAGAGGCAGATGGGGCACAGGCAGGCCTCTCCCTCTCCCAACCTAAAGCTGCTCCTGCCAAGCAGGCACCCTGACTGAGGTGTCTGGGGCGACTCTCCTGTACGGTGGGGGCAGACTGACTTATTTCTGCCAGAACTGGTTGTCCCTAACCTCGGACAAATGGGTTCTGGAGGTGGTAAGCCAGGCTTGGTTCTCAGTTTCAAACAGTTTCCCAAGATGAGAGCCAGGCACTTTCCCCCTCAAGTCTTTTGAAACCCTCGCACTAGAAGAGGTTTCTTCTCTTTGGACTGCAAGGCAGTGGAAAGGTCCCTTGCCACCAGGGCAGGGTCTTTACTCAAGGTACTTCCTGACCCCAAAAAGACAGGAGACTGGCAGCCCATATTGGATTTAAGATTTCTGAACAAGCATCTTGTAAAACCAAAGTTCAAAATGCTAACTTTAGCAATGATTTTGCCATCCTTGAGGCCAGGGGACTGGTTAGCTTCCCTGGACCTCAAGGACGCCCACTTCCATATTCTAATCAGGGCCTCTCACCAAAAGTACCTCAGGTTCGAACTGCCCTCGGGCCACTACCAGTTCAGGGCAATGCCCTTCGGACTCACTTCTGCTCCAAGAGTTTTCACAAAATGTCTAGCTGTAGTGGCCCACCTAAGAAGACAAAGGGTAGCTGTGTTTCCCTATCTGGATGACTGGCTCATTGTGGGTCAGTCACCAGAGCAGAGTAAAATCCCACTTGCAAATCACTCAGGAACTCCTCACCTTTCTGGGGTTCCTGTTGAATATTCAAAGTCAGTTCTCGAACCAGTTCAGGTACTAACTTTTATAGGTGCAGAGCTGAATACAAAGTTAGCCAGGGCATTCCTCCCTCGAAAAGTGGACAAACTCATTGCCTTGGCATCTTCCTTCACCATGCAGGTCTCAGACCAGCAAGGCACTCTACAACTCCTGGGGCACATGGCTGCCTCTACAGCTGTTGTGCCAGGAGGCGAGATTTCAGATGAGGGACATTCAGTTCCACTTGAGGTCCTATTGGTCTCAAAGGAGGGACCCCCTTACCAAATTGGTCCCAGTGACCAAGACTCTGATCCTAGCTCTCCAGTGGTGGCTGGATCGAAGCAACCTGTCCTCTGGGGTCCCATTCCTTCCTGTTCCTCACTCCCTCACCCTCACCACGGACGCGTCCCTGTTGGGTTGGGGGGCTCACCTGGGCGACCTTTCAACTCAGGGAATTTGGTCCCCTCAGGAATCTCTGCTTCATATCAACCTACTGGAGCTCAGAGCTGTCTTCCTAGCTCTCCAGGTTTTTTCAGAAACTGTCCAGAGCAAGGTTGTTCAAGTCAGGACAGACAATACCACAACAATGTGGTACATCAACAACAGGGGCACTCGCTCTTCAGCCTTGTGCACGAAGCAATGAAGTTGTGGTCTCTGGCCTACTCCTGAACACCTCTCTGATAGCAGTTCACCTCCAGGGAAGGACAATGTCCTAGCGGACGCCCTCAGCAGGATTTCTCAGGGCCATCACGAATGGGTTCTGAACCCTCAAGTGCTGGGTGCGTCTTTGCCAGCTGGGGCACCCTCAGATAGATCTCTTAGCAGCCCCAGACAACCACCAACTTCCCCTGTTTTGCTGCAGGCCCCCAGTTCTGGGGTCAGTCCCTCTGGATGCTTTTCAGCTGAATTGGGAGGGAAAGTTCCTCTATGCTTTCCCTCCGTTCCCTCTCCTCTTCAGGGTTTTGGTAAAAATCAGAACTCAGCCTTGCAGAGTGATTCTGATTGCTCCAGACTGGGCCAGGCAGCCTTGGTACCCGCTTCTTCTGTCCCTCTCATTTGCCCTCCTGACCTTGCCCAGGACTCATGACCTGCTGACCTGTGCGCCGGGGGAGGTGTGATCTGGATCTCAACTCCCTCCACCTCAAGGCTTGGCTCTTGAGGGTTAAATTGCTCATTTACACCTTTCTCAAGGTGTCTTGGATATTTGAAGGCCTCTAGGAAGCCTTCCACTAGAGCCACTAATAATTCTAAATGGAAGAGATTCTCATTTTGTTGTTCTGAGAGGCAAATCACCCCAGAATCAGCTGACCTGCCTATTTTGTTGGACTATCTGGTCACTTAAATTCCTTAGGCCTCAAACCAGCTACCTTAAAGGTTCATTTGGCAGCTGTTTCTGTTTTTATTTCCTTGGAAACCAGTTTCCCTTTCTTCTCACCCTGTGTTTTCCAAGTTTTTCAAGGGTTACTCCATACTAACCCTCCCTTCGGGAACCAACCCTGCATGGGACTTGAATGTTTGCATTGCCCAGCTAATGCAACCTCCCTTTGAGCCTCTGGTTTCAGCAGATCTTAAGTTCCTAACTTGGAAAACTGTTTTTCTAGTGGCTATCACTTCTGCTAGGCGTATAAGTGAATTACAGGCCTTGTCAGTGGAAGAGAATTTCATTTCTTTCCACAGAGATAAAGTGATTCTCAGGACTAACAGAAAGTTTTTACCTAAGGTGGTTTCAGATTTTCATCTTAACCAGTCCATCTCTCTTCCAGTATTTTTTACTGAGCAATCCTCTTCTGGTGAGAGAAGGTTGCACAGTTTGGACGTAAAAAGAGCCCTTAGCTACTAGTTGGAACATACCAAGGGTCACAGGTTCGAATCCATCCAGCTCTTCCTTACCTATGGAGATGTGGGTAAGGGGAGACCTGCTACTAGGAGGACAATTGCTAGGTGGATTGTCTCTTGTATCCAGTTCTGTTATCAAAAACTGGGTGAGGACCCTCAGGCCTGAGGCTCATTCCCAGGGGTACAGCTGCATCTCTAGCGGCTGCTAGAGATATTCCCATTTGGAAATCTGTCAAGCTGCTACCTGGAAGTCAGTCCACACTTTTACAAGCATTATTCCCTGGACGTCCAGTCCAGGAGATCCTCTTTTGGCACAGCTGTGCTTCAGAGCCTAATTCCTAAGTAGGTTCTGACCCTCCTCCATGGAGGTACTGCTGTATACTTTGCAAAGGTCCTAATATAAGCAAGACTTCATGGTGTTTGAAGAAAAAATTACTCACCTTAGTAATTGCTTTTCTTCTCATGGAGTCTTGCTATAATAGGACAACCCTCCCTCCTACCCCTCTCAGAATCCCTACTTGGGTATGGGGTTGTAGGAATGGTGCAATCACTGTGTCATGCCTGTTTAGCTTCTAGTTCTCCCCCTCTTTTTCTTTCTTGGGTTGGGAACTAGATAGTTTCTATTTTTGTTAATTGGTAGCTGGGCCCCTCTCTGGACTTGAGTCTTTGGGCAGAGGGGGCCTTAGTAGTGATTGTCAGGGGTTCCCCTAACAATAATACGTAATACTGTTTTCATTATTGTTGTTGTGTTTTTGTGGTTCTACTGTTAGTAGGTAGCCAATGGCTAGTGTAAGGCTTTTCCACACAGACTTGCTATGTTAGCTTAGCCTCGTAAAGAACCTGACAGTTTGGGTTCAAACAACCCAGATAGAGCTTTCAATAGCACCCTCGCGCTGTGGAACTCCAGATTACTCTGGAGTTAACTATTTCATCTCCGGGGCAGTCAAAAGCCATGGGCATACTGCAAAGGTCCTAATATAGCAAGACTCCATGAGAAGAAAAGCAATTACTAAGGTGAGTAATTTTTTCTTCTCTGCCATCCCAAGGATGCCTTCTATCATTTCCATATCCATTTCCTCCCCCTGAGACGGTGGTCTATACAACCCCTGTGCGGATTGTGGAGCCATTTCCAGTCTCCAGGGTGACCCTGTGCCTCCTCTCCTCCCTGTTTACCCTTTAGTTCTGTTGCTTTTATCCTTCCCTTACATGAGAGCTACTCCTCCTCCTCTTTCCTTCCCTGTCCCTCCTGTAGATTGTGTACCCTGGTATTTTGACATCCCAGTCATGGTTCTCTGTGTACCATGTTTCTGTGACTGCCACAATATCAGGCATCCCTCTTCCATCAAGGCCACCAGTTCAGGAGCTTTTACCTAGACTACGGGCATTGGTACTCATTACCCTCCATTTTTTATGGCTTTATTTCTTTTTGCCCCATCCCTGTCCCTACTGCCTTTGTCTTTTTCTCCATTTACATCTGCCCTTCTCCCTATTGACTACTTTATTTTGGTGTTTACCTCACTAATTACCCTGATTTTGGGGGGGGGGCTAGGATTTCCCTTCTCCTCTTCAGTGCCTCCCCCCTTGGCTAGTTTATATGCTTGCCACTGAAGCATTTAAACCTATCACCTAGGATCCTGGTTCCCCTCCAGGATAGATGCAGACCATCGCGCCTGTATAGGCCTGCATCCCTCCAAGGTGGAGCCCCAGTCCCCAATGAAGCCAAATCCCTGAGCTCTGCACCAGCTTTTCAACCAGTCATTGAATCCCATGGTACAGAGTGCCCTAGCCTCATCTATGCCATAGAGAGGTACAGTAGCACTTCTGAGAAAGTTACCATGTGTGCTACTTGTCTAAGGCCCTTCCCCAACTCCACAAACTCCTGTTGCACTGCTCTGATACCATTCTCAGCCAGGTTATTTGTCCCTAGGTGGATAATGACATCCAGCTCCCTCCCCCTTGCCGCTGCTCCCACGATCCTGAGGATTCATTTCCTGTCCTTCCAAGCCTTGGCGCCGGGCAGGCACCTTACCTCCCTTTCCCCTCCTTCCCCCAGTTCTACCTCCTTAACAATTGAGTCCCCCACCAGGAGTTGTTTCCTTCCCCTGTGGGATCCTGGGCCACCCTCCTGTGGGTCTCCATTGTGGAGGTTCCCAGCATCCTCCTTGGTCTCCACTGCAGGTGCCTCCATAGAGGAACCATGCTTTGCCAGAGTGGAGAATGAATTGTGGAGAGGCACAACTGGAGGGATGCGCCTCTCTAACTCCTACACTACTAATGCCAATGCCAGCAAGCAAACTTTCGGCATTGGCAAATGCTTGTTTATTTTTGTACTAGAGAACAGTAATGTCTCACCCCCCTCCCCAAGAGATTTGCCAGATGGTTTGGTGAATCTGTTAACACAACATAATGAACTGTTAACATCTGATGTTACCCCATCAGTGCTTCAGATTTTCAATCTACTAATGCAGGGGCCACTCCAACAGGATTAATGTCAGGAATAGCAGAGAGACAAGGTTCAAGCTAAAATCTAAATTTTGCATCAAAGTATATGATCCAGCATTAGTTATATATGAAAAAAAAGGTTATTGGTGAAGTAGAGGAGCTGTTTTCAATTCAAGATTTCAGTAAGCTCTCTGCTACTGAACAGTCTAGCTTGAGAGAATTGATGAAAATGGGGAACATAATAACTTGGCAGTCAGATAAAGAAGGGAATGTAGTGATTTTAAACACAACTGATTATATTGCTGAGGCAAACAGACTTTTTTTTTAATTTAGTATGCTTTTTGTGTGCCAGTCCTCTGAGATTTCAGCCCGAGCTCCTCCAACCTCTGGTCCCAGACTTACTCGGAGGAGCGATCCACCCAGGCTTACCCTTTCTGAGTAGAGTTACCAGGCAGGCACAGCCTCCACGGAAGTCTGTACAATGTTCTCAGCAGAAGAACCACCTGAAGGCCTCCCAGGCTTCCCCACCCCCCAAGGTGGGGCTGTGGAGCCAGGTTGCACCAATGGAGACTCTCGCTCAGTTACCGGCTAAGCATCACTGAGGGTGGCATGGGGGCCGGAGAGAGCGGGACATCATGAATGGAGCTGGCAGCAGTTTTTTCCAATAATGGGTTCCCTGGGATGTATGGCATGCAATGATGCAGTGCGCAACGTGCAAACATCCAGCACATGTCTCTAACAGCTCGGCTCTGGCAGCTGTATTCCTCCCAGTCATTGCCAGGGGTCAGTCATGTCACGGTTACCCCCCCTTCCCACGGAGGAGGAGGAGGAGAGCAGTCCTAAGGATGCTCAGTCCTGTTCCCTCCAGCCAGCCCTCCAATGCCCTGAATCTGGTCTCAAACCCAGGTTGCTGGCATCACAGAAGGAAATCCAACCTCTGCGCCAGCGGGCCAGCACAAACAGACTTTTAAGTGATCACACTACATACAGAAAAACAAGTAAAATTCCAACAGACAGTTTTCTTATAGAGTTGTATGATTTGGTGGATAATGCCTTGCAGACAAACCAAATAACACAACAAGAACTGGAGTTTCATAAAATACAACACCCTGTTTTTGCTACATTTTATTATCTTTCAAAATTGCATAAAAGATATAGTCCATCCCCCAGGCAGGCCTATAGTCTTGGGTGCAGGATCTCTCACTGAGAATCTGAATAGATCTGTAGAGTTTTTTCTACAACTAATGGTTACTAATCTACGATCCTACACCCGCAACTCCATGCATCTTATAGAGAAAATAAAAGATCTGGGGCCCGATATTCAAAAGTTTTCGCCGGCGCTAATCAGTGTGTAACCCCTAGGTGACGCTATCCCAAGGGCTACTACCCCTGCCTGCTTAACTACTAACAGGTTGAGGGGCCTAGGTCCAAGGGCGGGTGCCTCCACCCAGAGGTCAGGGTTTGCAGTAGTTAAACTAATTTGGTCACAGCCCTCTGGGACACTGTAATCCCCCTTTCTTCCCACTAGTGGCCCACACAGTGCATCAGAAATATCTTCATAATATACACTTACCCCCCGGACTGGCTCTGTCAACTGGACTCTGGGGACACCCTGTAAAACAAGATGATACAGTGCAAAAGCCACAGAACAATACTTTAACATAAACGAATACCTCAGACAGTGTAACTTTGTTGAAACAAACAAATCTGATTTATTTAGGGGGATATAACAAGGACAGGGGGAAATCAGGTTAATTAGGTTAAACACATTAATAATCACAGTACTGTGCACATATTCAGAGTCCCAAATTGTCACTTTCACTAGGTATCCAGGATGGGGGGAAGGGGCTAGCCAGGATAGGTGCAGCTGGTCAGGGCCCTGTGATGGAAAAAAACACTTGCACAATACCCAATTGTAATCCGGAACCGGAGGTCTCAGTTTGTAAAGAAATGAAAAAAGCAACAATTAGATGACACACTTGCAATTCGACAAACAGATGGCAGGGAGCTACCCTGATTTGTACTCACAACTCAATGCTGGGAACTGGATGGAAGGCAGATTGTCTTGGATTGCCAGGAGGAGCAGACCATGTGGACAAGGTCCTTGTGACTGGACCCCACTGGAATTTAGAGCAAATGGATGTAGTCTGGATTAAGCTGGGGTTTACTTCCAGCTTCATGCACTCTGTTCACTGTACAGGAGATTTGAAATGCGATTTCCCACAAGCACTACACACATTTATATGTAAAAGAGAAGTACTATACCAGGCTGACTGCTTCTCTATCCCAATCGCAATTACTGCACAATACCCGGGAGAATACACAGCAGATTCAGTTCCTGACAGACTGAGCGCGATTCAGCAATTTCTCCAGTCTTCTACAGGGTGAGTCTGGTTTCCTCACTTCTGGTGCTTCTTTCTCCTTACAACTCTGATTCAGTCCACACTGGCACTCACAAACAGCTGCAGGCGAACTTTTGGGGCCCACACGCTTCCACGCAAAAACTCAACAGCGCAGGAGCCGGAGCTCCTTCCTCTTCACAGTCACAACTCATCTGACTTTCCAGTAGACAGAGCCGGGCATTTCCTTTGAGTTCCTCCCAGTTCAGTTGGCTGGTTTGGCTGTCACTCACAGTCAGACTCCCCCTGTTGGTGCAAAAAGGCGCCGAAGTCCAGACTACAATTCCCAGAGGCATCTGCCATACAGTCCCATTGTGGCTGGCTCCAGAGGAGAGTCCAAGTTCTGATTCGCCCAGAGCAGGCTCCATTTTAAAGGATCCCCACACTGATTGGTCCAATTCAGCAGTTCAGGACCAACATGAGGGAGCTACTCTCTGCACAGTCTTGGCTACAAGCAAGCAGGTTAGAACAAACTGCATTTTCATTATTACTTTAACAGGTTACAAGCAAACAATTACATCTTCTGAAAGAGCTCCCTCTGCGCATATAGCGACTGCAGAAATGGAGCGATTTGCTCAGTGGCCCAGGCGGAACTCGAGCAGGGAAACACACAGACCCCCATTTCAAAGTAATTATCTGCAGTTTGCCAGCTCTTAAAGTGACAGTACATGGAGGCATTAGGCACTCTCACTCAATTATTTTTTTAAATCGGCTCAAATACAGGACACCAGCCTGGCGGAGAGCATTTAGGCGCACCCAAAGAAGGCTTTATAGTGACCCCCATTCGTAGGGGGGTTACAAGTGTTTGTCTGCACAAACTGGATGTTGTGCCAGAGCCTAATAATCAAAAGGCTCTGTTGTGCCAGCAAATGGGGCAGTGCCCATGCAAACCCAAAAGGGGGGTATGCAAATGGTGGGGTGATGACAGGAATATCAGTGCAAGCTGATATTCAACGGATTTGTGCCACGCAAAAGGGTTTTGCGCAGTCATTTTACGCCATGCAAATACCACAGAAGAAAACCTCCTTTTACTCCATGCAACCCTAGCAGCTGCCCGAGGTAATGCAGCCAACCAGTTGGTTTGCCGCTGGGGGAACATACTCGCCTGTATGCCCCCCCATCACCAGCCCCTAAGTTAAAAAAACAGTCCCTGGTGCTAGTCTTCCCCCTCCCTTGATCACCAGCCCATAATGTATTACATCAAGTTCCTGGTGCTGGTGGTCCCCCGATCGCCAGCCCATAATGGGTTAATTCAAATCCCTGGTGCTAGTGGTCCTCCCTCCCTCAATCACCAGCCTGTACTGTGTTAATTAAAATCCCTTGTGCAAATGCCCCCCGATTGCTAGTCCATAGTACCACTGCCGGCCCTCCCTGGTGGCCACTGGGTTCGCCCCCAGCACTGATCCATGATAATGCCGCTCTCAAGTACCAAATCCCTGGTGTCCAGTGGCCCCCACCATCATGACACTGAGCACTTATGCCCCAATCACTTTACTGGTATCCCTGGTGTCATGGAGCATGCAATGACTGGTGCAGCCCTCCTCACACCTCCTCGGCCTGCCACCGTATGTCCAGGCAGGGAGTGGACCCCTAGTTATAGGACAGGGTGATGTCACCTTGTGTTATAACTAGAGGTGCATTCCCTGCCTGGACCTCCAGACCAGCCGAGGGGTGAAGGAGAGCTGCACCAGTCGCTGTATGCACCGGTGGCACTGAGGATATCAGTGAAGGTGATGGTGGGAAAGCTGGTGCCACGGTGGGGAGCATGATGCCAGGGATTTGTACTTGAGAGTGTCGCTACCATGGATCGATGCCAGGGGACCCAGTGGCTGCAAGGAGGGTTGCCAGGAAATAATGGGCTAGCAGATCGGGGACCACTAGCACCAGGGATTTGCCTTGACACAGTATGGACCGACGATTAGAGGGGAGGACCACTATCACCAGGGATTTGATGGAACACATTACAGACTGGTGAATGGAGAGAGGAGGACCACTAGCATCAGGGATGTGATCTGACACATTATGGACTGGTGATTGGGGGGAGCACTAGCACTATTGATTTGATGGAACACATTTAGGGCTGGTGAATGGAGGGGGAACCACTAGCACCAGGGATGTGATTTGACCCATTACAAACTGACTATCTGGGGGAAGGGGGATCACTAGCACCAGGGATAGTTACTGATGTCATGGACGGTGGGGAGGGGGCTGCACCACCTACCTCTGCTACCCATGCAAATGGGCCCATAATGGGCATGCAAATGGCCCCATAACACCTTGCATGCCCAATGGACTCATTTGCATAGGTACCTCTGAAAACTGCTGGCAGCTCTCCGGTGCTGTCAGCTCTTGAGGCCAATTTCAGGACCCATGTCAGGATGGTGCTACCTGATTTAGCGCTGTGCCAACATGCCTCAATATTCCTGGGGCCCCTCAGAATTGCAAAGCACAGCGCAAACATTTGCGCTATGCTTTGTGCCCTACTTAATATTGATCCCCTGTTCTGGCAGCTAGAATTTCATTGGATAGGGTTGGATGTGGCCTCATCATGTACTTGTATACCCAATATGCTGAGGGTGATGGCACTGGATTTCGTTTTGCGCAGGTGTGCCGGTGCCAGAGTGCCACCTGCCCATTTCCTGCTGCAGACTGTTGAATTCATTTTGACCCATAATTTTTTTACATTCAATGGAGAAATATTTTTGCAACGAACAGGCACCACCATGGGTGCCACAATGGCACCATCCTTAGTAAATGTCTACCTTGGATGGTGGGATCAACTGCATGTTTTCAATGATGCAAGCAACAGGTGCCTTGGGCAGGAAATGCATTGGCACCGATATATTGGTGATATAGTGGTGATCTGGAGTGGGTCCAAGGATTCTGCAACAGAATTTGTGAACAGTTTGACTCAGAATGATCTAAATTTAGCTTTCACAGCTAAAATTGATGAAGAAAAGATGCAATTCCTGGATCACCACTTGGTGGCAGAGGTACAGAATAATATTGTGACCAGAGGTCATCGCAAAAAAACAGCAGGCAACTCAGTACTGCATGCATCCAGTGGCCACCCTCCTCGGCTTCCAGCCTCTATACAATGTGAGCAATTTTTGCAGTTTTGCTGCAGTTACTTTGAACAGAATGATTTTCAAAGGCAGTCACCTGATATGTATGTCAGATTTGAAAAGCAGGATTAGTCTATGAGTATCTTGGATGAAGCTATTTTAAGAGCCCCAAGTGCTAAAAGAAATGACCTGTTCAAGTGAAGAAAGAGAAAGAATATTAATAATAATAATAATTATTATTATTTATATGGCGCCTTTCAACAACCAAGGCGCCTAACAAATAGTTAAAACAAAATAGATCATACATTCACACATTATAAATAGTATAAAAGGTTGTAAACTGATGTACAAATAAATAAATAAAATGCTGATAATACAGATAAAAACAGAATTTAAGTCATTCACCATGTGCTTGGTTCCACAAATAAGTTTTAAGAGCCTGTTTAAATCCCTCCACGGCCGCGCACTCCCATAACTGACGGGGTAGAGATTTCCAAAGGGTAGGGGCCACATGCATAAATGCCCAGGCCCCGGAAGATTTTAAACAAACCCTTGGAATCTCTAGCAACCCCTCATCAGCCGAGCGGAGTGATCGCCCAGGGCAGTAAGGGACCAGAAGCCCTTTCTGGTAGTCTGGGCCCTGTCCGTGTAGGGCTTTATAAGTCAGAAATCTGACTTTAAAGGTGATCTGCCACTGTACCAGCAGCCAGTGCAGTTCACGCAGCACCGGGGAAATATGACAGGACTGGGGGTTCCGGTCAGTAGCCGGGCTGCTGCGTTCTGCACTAGCTGCAAGTGGCGGATATCCACCTCAGGTAGCCCTAGGTAAAGGGAATTTCAATAATCTAGGTGCGAGGACACAAAGGCGTGGACCAACGTGTGGAGACTGCCAGACAGAACAAGATGCTTAATCCTGGAGATATTCCTCAGATGGTAGGAAGAGGATTTGATGACTGCTGACACCTGCGAGTGCAGTGTCAGCCCTTCGTCAAAAATTACCCCCAGGTTTCGCACCTGTTCAGAGGTCAGGAGTGATAAGCCCCCAAGGAGAAGTCCAGAAGGTGAACCAACCCCTGGTCCCCCTATCCTGCACCCCGGCTACACAACCAGCACCTCAGTTTTTTCTGAGTTCAACCTCAACCAGCTCGAATTTATCCAATCCTGGATTTCTGCAAGGCAGTTGTTAAAGACTGAGACAGCTCTATCCTGGTCAGGTGCGAAAGAGAGGTAGAGCTAGGTATC
The DNA here is from genome assembly GCA_016271365.2 of Neoceratodus forsteri. Lineage (NCBI taxonomy): Eukaryota > Metazoa > Chordata > Ceratodontiformes > Ceratodontidae > Neoceratodus > Neoceratodus forsteri. The sequence continues at coordinate 362,186,694 of CM028137.1, forward strand.
ATCAGCATAGCAGTGAAACCTCAGCCCATACCTTCTTACAATGTCTCTGAGTGGCAGCATATACACTGCGAACAACATGGGGGACAACACCGATCCCTGAGGAACCCCACATAACAGAGGAACTGGGTCAGAGGAATGAATCCCTGACACCACCCCCTGGGTTCTTCCGGTGAGGAAAGATGTAAACCACCTGATGACTGTACCCAACAGATCACAGATGAACCTCAGGTGACCGAGCAGAATCCCATGGTCCACAGTGTCAAATGCTGATGAGAGATCGAGAAGAACCAAGATGGAATGTTTTTCCTTTTTTTTTTGCTCAAATCTTTTATTAAGATTTTGTGCATGTAAAAACAGTTACAGACATTGTTAAAACACACATACTATGTACAATTAAAACTCTAGCAACTATTTACAAAGGTCCACATATACCACATAAATCATGTTCTCTAGTGTATTGCTATTACTCTACCGCTTTTTACCAATTCCTAAACTTGAATTTAAATTTATATGCCACAAATACCCTTCTTCTCTTCGCTATTAGTCCCTCTGTGCAAGTCCTAAGTCCCAGTCTGCAAGACCAGTGCTTCCTCCATGGTCAGTGTTGCCAAAAAGGGGCTCCATATGGACATAACGGTCTCTATTCTGCCTCTAATCTGATAGGACCTCTTTTCCATTACCAAAGCCCCTATAGTCAAAGAGCGCCACTGCTCAATGGAGGGATCCACTGCTGACACCCAAGTGTTCAAAATAGCTTGTATGGCCTGTGAAAGCAGCACTCTGACCCACTTTCTATATGGGGACCACTCCTCTCCCCCTCCCGTCTCTATGCTAAACAGTAGGTCAGTTGGGGTGAGAGGTACTGTATGTCTGACCCCAGACTACCACTCAAGGTCTATGCTATCCTTTTCCAGAATGTTTGTAATCTGTGGCATGCCCAGAAACAGTGGAAGTATGTACCTCTCTGTTCTTTGCACCTGTTACAAATATCAGATACTTCCGGCTGGTATCTGTGTAGGACCACCAAGGGGCAGTAGAGCCTATGTATAAATTTATAAGCTAACTCCTTACATTTATTTGACAGGAGTAGGCCCATATGCATTTCTAGTATAATTCCCCAATTATAGTCAGAAATTGGAAGTCCCAAATCCTTTTTCCACAGACCCCTAGTATTACGTATCATATCTCGAATATTGTCCTGAATTATATGGACCATAGCCCCCACCATACCCTTGGGATCCTTCCTAGCCCGGCAAATCAAGGCCTCTGCCTGTTCCAATGAAGATGTCTGCAGCCCCTGTTTCCTTATCTGTTTACAGTAATCCCTGGCGTGGAAGAACCGAAACAAGTGGTTATTTGGTACCCCTCTGGTCTCCTTAAGCTCCTGAAAAGAGCATATGTCCTTCCCCCTGAGGAGGTCACCTATACATTGCACCCCTCTAGTGTTCCACTCCTCAAATCCTGGGTCCTACAGTCCCAGACGAAAGAAGGGGTTCCCACATAATGGTAGGAGTATTGTCTCTGCCTCCTGACTTCCCAGACCTTTCTTACTCTGTGTCCAGCTCTCCAGTACCATCAGCACCAGAGGGTTGATCCGAGCCTGGGATTCGTATACCATCTTCCCTCCTCTAGCTAGATATGCCAAAAGCCTACCCTGGGCCTCCATTTCTTCCAGGTCTATCCAGCTAGCTGCTTCTGGTTTGGCAACCCAGTCTTTTACAATTCTCATTTGCGCAGCCAAATAGTAGCTCTTCATGTCAGGAAAATTTAACCCCTCTCCCCTTTGAACTTGCCTTTAACCTGCTTAAGCTGATTCTAGCCCTTTTCCCCTGCCATAAAAATTCAGAGAAGCCCCTTTCCAGTTTCTTGTTATCCCTCTTATTAAGGCCCATTGGGAGCATCTGCAGCAGGTAGAGGATCCTTGGTAAGATATTCATTTTGATTAAATTCATTCGCCCTATCGAGGACAGTGGTAGTGCTCTACACCTCCTCATTTCTGCTACAATGCTACTAACCAATGGAGTGTAGTTCAGACCATAAAGTTCTGGGATAGTCTTTCCAATATTTACCCCCAAGTATCTAAACGAGGAGCTAACCTCTCTTAAACCCCACAACTCCTTCCCCCTTACCATTCCCTTCCCTAGATATATTACCTCTGATTTATCTAGGTTTATCTTATATCCTGAGAAGGTAGCGAACCTCACTATAAGTTCTAATGGGGGGGCAAGGAGTGCTCTGGATCACTTAGATACAAGATCATGTCGTCCGCATAAAGCAACATTTTGTGTTGTTTGTCTCCCATACCCCCCAATTCCTTTGATATGTGGATTCTGTCTGATGGCCATGGCCAAGGGCTCAATTGCCAAATCAAATAGTAGTGGGGAAAGCGGACACCCCTGTCTTGTACCCCTAAACAGGGAGAACCGCTCCGATAGCACCCCACTGGCCAGCACCACGGCCTGTGGAGATCCATACAGAGCCCTAATCATACCAATGAATCTTTCTCCTAGTCCGAATCTACCCAACACCTCAAAGAGGTATCCCCATTCAATTTGGTCAAAAGCCTTCTCGGCGTCCAGGGACAAAATCGCAGTCATCCCTGGACGCCGAGAAGTGCCATGCACCACATTCAAGACCTTCCTCACATTATGGTAGGCGTGCCTGCCCTGTATGAAGCCTGCTTGATCTGGGTGTACTATCTGTGGTAGCAACACATCCAGATGGACGGCTAGAGCCTTGGCACAGATCTTAGCATCTACATTCAACAGGGATATAGGCCGATGTGCAGCACATTCCTGGGGGTTTCTTCTGGGTCTCGGTATAACACATATCGTCGCTACCTCCATAGTGGGCAGCAGTGAATTTCCTTCCCTAGGCTCCTGAAATAATTCCCACAGCAGATCCACCACTCCCTGTCCCAATTCCTTATAGAACTCGTCTGGGAGGCCGTCTGGCCCAGATGCCTTGCCAGGCTTCATGTGCTGTATGGCCACTCTGATCTCTTCCTTGGAAATTTCCCTGCCTAGCTCTTCTCATTGCTTCTCATTGATTCCCTGGATTTTGACCCTATCCAGAAATTCCCTTGCTCTATCCATTACCCCTTCACACTCAGCCTTGTATAGGGCCTGGTAGAACTTCTTAAACCTATCCCCAACAGCTTGGGGTTCCCTGATCAGGACTCCTCCTTCCCCTCGTATCTCCTGAATTCTCTCAGTCCCCCTTCTGCCCCTAATGAGGTTCACCAGCATGGGCCCTGGTTTATTGCCCCACTCATAGAACTTATGTTTCACAAACCATATCTGATTTCTTGCTTGCTCAACTAGCATATTATTAAGGGTCCCCCTTGCCGTTGCCAGCATCTGTAGAACCTCCTCTACCACCCCCCAGCTGCTCTACGTTCCAGTTCCCTAACCTGCAGGTGCAACTCCTCTTGACGCTTAAGCTGCTCCTTCTTATATCCTGCCACGTAGCCTATGATAGCCCCTCTTAAGTAGGCCTTCCCCGCATCCCAAAACACCTGTTTTTGATGGTGCAGTTTCTTTATTAAGCTCCCCAGCTGCTCTTTCAAAAAGGTCCTAAACTCCTCCTTTCCTATCATGTACAGTGGGTATCTCCATGAGGCAGGTTTCAGCCTATTGGACTCGAGTTCTAGTACCATAATCACCATGGCATGGTCTGAAATATGTATAGGCCCATGCCTAACTTCTGCCATCTTGTGATACCACCCTCCTTCAATGTAGATGTGATCTAGCCTGGACCACATCTTATGGGGACTGGAGTAAAAGGTATATTCCTTAAGTGTGGGATTGGCCGTTCTCCGTGCATCCAATATGTCTAAATCCACTAAGCCTTCCCTCCACTGTTTCATGCAGCTTCCCCCCTGCCCCTACCTCCCGAGTCATCCATCTTTGGGTCCGGAGTACAATTGAAGTCTCCACCCATTATCAGCCCCTGAAATTGTTCTCTTATAAGCAGATCTAGAATGGACCGATAATACGAGGGCTCAAACACAGCAGGTGCATATATACTCCCGAAAGTGACCTGTGTCCCATGCAGCATTCCCTCCACAAACATGTATCTTCCCTCATTCTTGTCTTGCACCACTCTTGTAACCTTAAAAGGAAGGTGCTTGTGTATCAATATCGCCACCCCTCTCTTGTGTGAGGAGAAGGAGGCAGCGTGGCATGACCCAACCCAGTTCCTTACCAGCTTCTGGTGCTCTGTAGGAGTCAAATGTGTTTCTTGTAGTAAGGCAACCTGAGCACACACCCACCTAAGAGCTGTCAGAAGACTGGTACATTTAACCAAGGAGGAGAAGCCCCGAACATTTCACGAGACAATATTCACCCTCTCCTTCTGAGCCATCCTGATATTAGTACATGCAGCTCCCCCATCTTTACAACAGAGTTCAAATCTTCGGCCATCATAATATGTAACATTTCTTCTCTTATTTTATATTGTAATGTGGACCTAACAGTTAAATCTAAATCTAAACACATAACATATAACATTTGAACTATGCCCCCCCCAAACTATATACACTACAGTCTCTCCTTCCCCTTAGAAACATACAACATTGCTACAACAAGTATGTTCTCCCCTATTGATATTCTAAAGGGCTTGATACAAAAACTATTTTGATCAACATTTCTCCACCCCCAGGTTACTGTGTTCTTTTTCCACCTGTCTCTCATGCCTCCAGCTCATTTAGGTGCAAATTTAATCTTGAGCCCAAGGAATTCCTCTTTCTCTGCATTCAAGATATTATCGTGCTCAATCACCTGCCCTTTCAGCTTAGCATCCCCTCTTGCTGTATTTATTTATTTATTTAAGAGATTTACCAGATAAGCATACTGAGTGGAATCCACTCGTTTCCAGATGCGACCTGGGAGATTACATATATACAATACAGTTGAAATAAGACAAAGGTTCAAACAGCAGGTACATAGTGCGTACAATAAAGGGTAGGACAACAGGCCCAGAAAATGTTACAGGCTGAACTATGCATTGGTACTTAAAATACTAGTTTAGATCAGAGTGCATGAGTACCTAGGACATAATCAGACCGTGACCCTTGGTGGAGACAACAGTTAAAGTCAATTTTACAGTTTATGGCATGATGCGGAGCCTCTTGCTAACAGAACTGGGCTCCAGGTTACAGTTACATGTGTCCGAGAAGTGGGCCTGAAGGAGAGTTTTCGAGGTCCTTGGGGTGGAGGACTGCCTAATTTTCAGCAGGGAGGTCATTCCAGAGTTTGGGCAGTCTATATTTGAAAGCAGATTGGCCCTTTGAGGTGTGCATGAACGGGGTATGCAGAAGTCTGGAGTCAGAACCTCGCAAGGAGTATGCCGGGGAGGGCTGAGCTGACAGGGTGGAGCTAAGATATGAGGGAAGGGAATTGAACCAGTGCTTCACTACGAGATTGGCGCAATGGAGCTGGCGCCTGGAGTGCAGCGAGGGGAGATCAAGGGCGTTGTACATGTCGCAGTGGTGGGTGGTGGTGGGGCAGTCCAGGATGAGCCGGCAGAAAGACTTAAAAAGGGGGTCCAGATTTCCCAGAGTGGATGGTGGGGCTGCGCTGTAGACCACATCACCGTAGTCGAAGATTGGGAGAATCATTTTGAGTACTAACTCCCGCCTGGCTGAAGTGGGTAGGCAGCCTTTGTTGCGGTAGAGTGCTCCTAGTTTAGGGTAAAGTTTTTTCTGAAGGGCGTCGATGTGGACGGAGAAATCTAAGTGGCGATCAAGCCATACACCCAGGTACCTGAAGGAGGTGCATGATTCCAAGGTGGTACCATCTAGAGTATGGAAAATGGGGGGAGCTGCTAGTCGGGAGAGTCTGGGCTGCGTGCCAAAAGTTAAGGAGACAGTTTTCTTGGCGTTTAGGAGTAGCTGGTTCGAGCTAAGCCAAGTTTGGACGGCATTAAAGTCCTGCTGGAGGGCAGAGTTTAGGACCTCGCTGGAAGGACCAGAGGCGTACAGAACGGTATCATCAGCATACATTTGTATAGCTGACTTTGGGCATGCCAGTGGGAGGTCATTTAAAAAGATGGAGAAGAGAAGGGGACCCAGGACAGAGCCCTGGGGAACCCCCGAGGAGACTGGAAGTGCGGGGGATATCTGTGGGCCGATTTTTACTGCTTGTTTCCTGCCAGATAGGTAGGCTTGGAACCAGCAGGTGGCTAGGTCGGATAGGCCTGCATCCTGTAGTTTTGATAGGAGTATGGGGTGAGAGACAGTATCAAATGCCTTTGCCAGGTCTATGAATATAGCCGAGGTGAGGAACCCTTTGTCCATGCCTGAGGCAATATCGTTGGTGAGTCTTAGTAGAGCAGTGGTGGTGGAGTGGGATTAGCGAAAACCAATTGGTAGGGGTGAAAAAGGAGGTGGTATCAAGGAATTGGGTGAGTTGTGAGAGGGCTAGGTGTTCCTGCAATTTGGCCAGAATTGGGAGTAGGGAGATGGGGCGGTAGTTTCCAGGCTCAGATGGGTTGCCACCCTTTGGTAGTGGAATGACTACTGCCTCCTTCCAAGCTGTTGGAATTTGTGCTGAGGAGAAGGAACGGTTGAGGAGGTCTGCTAGGGGGGCTGCAATGGCAGGGGCAGATAGGTATAGGAGTTTTGCATCTAATCCAAGTGGGCATTTACCTTTGTTGGGGTTGAGGGAGCGTAGGGCGGCTAGGACGTCTGTCATGGGGACCGGGTGGAAGGAGAACTTGGTGGCATGGGGGGTGTGCTGGGCAGGCGCAGGAGGGTTAGGAGCAGGTGGGGAGGTTTGTAGGTTAGTTCGGAGAGAGTTTGTGCAGTTGGTGAAAAAGTTATTGAAGGCTGTGGCAACTTCTAGAGGCATAGAGATATTTTTGCCTTTCACGATTAGGGTAGGGGTGGGCAGCTGAACAGGGGGAGTCAGCAAGGTTTTAATGGATTTCCAGAATTTGGATGGTTGGCTAGGATTAGAGGAGAGGGCCACTCGGAAGTAGTTATTTTTGGCGTGTCTGATGGCTTTGGTGCAGCTGATTCGGAGGGTGCGATAATGCTGCAGGGATTCCAGGGTGCCTGTTTGCCTTTGTTTTTTCCAGGCCTGGTCTCTTGCGCGACATCTGGAAATAATATCGGCAGAGATCCATGGGAGATGGGTTGCCCTTACCCTTTTGCATCTGAGGGGGGCGTGATGGTCCCATACAGTGAGAAACTGATTCTGAATGCATCAAAAGCAAGGTCAGTGGTAGGTGCCAGTTGGATGAACGACCAGTCGGCAGAGGTGAGATCATTTAGTAGGGAGTTGAGGCAGAGAGAATTGAAAGCTCTCGTGTGGAGAGACCTTGGGGGGAGGTGGTTAGTATATCTATGCACCTTTCTGATCATGTAGATCATATGGTGGTCACTCATTGAGTCAGGTAGGAGGCCAGCCTTTATAATCCTATGTGGGTGTGTTGTAAGCGCCCAGTCCAGGAGGGAATGGTTCAGAGATTTTAGGTTTAGGCGGGTGGGTTGCTCAATCTGTTGAGAAAGGTTAAGGGCTTTGACTTTGCTGCATAATTTTGAGCAGTCTTTTTCCAGCCAGTTGTAGTTAAAATCGCTGAGGATGTAGAGCTCGCCGGCACTAGCCATCTCTTTGAGTGATCCCAGGAGGTCCACTATGGTTGATGTTTGGGTAGCAGGGGCACAGTATATCCCTGCTATAAACACCGGTGTGCTATGCGACAGTACTAGTTTTACCATCATGGTGTCAATATGAGGAGTGTAGCTTGGTAGCTGGACCGAGGTATACTGGAGTTTGTTAGATATATACATGGCAACGCCACCACCTTTCTTGCTGCTTTGTCTGTCCTGCCTTAATACTGTAAAGCCGGGCAGGGCTATTTCGGAGTCATTATGATGGGGTTTTAGCCATGTTTCAGATATTATACAGATGTCTGGTTTGAGGGTTAGGGCAGTGGTTTGCAGCTCCGGGACTTTGTTCAGGAGGCTGTGGATGTTGAGTTGAATTAGGCTAAGGCCTTTTGGCAGGATTTGGGGTGAGAGGTGGGACGGTGGACCAGGGTTTGATTCAACATCACCCACCAGAAGCAGCATTAGGGTTAGGTATTGTAGGGCAGTATGCCAAATAAGTTTAGATTTAAATTTGGGGTTGTTATAGTTCGGTGGGTAGTTGGAGATTGACTTCGCAAGGCTACTTATGGCAGATAGGCGCAGGGTGAAAGATGGAGGGACGACAGGGGGGTAAGAAAACCAACCAAGAGTAGGTGGCTGAGCCTGTTGCACCTCAGAGGGTGTAATTTGGTGGTAGGTGGGGGACAAGACAGGGCAGAGCATTGGGTCATTTTGGGGCTGGGTGGATGGGGGTAGTGATACTGGAGGAGTGTCAATGGTTAACAAAACAAGAATGTAAAGGAGCATTTTTTTTTTTTCTTTCTTTCAGTAGCAAGCTGTAGTTATTTACAGCGGCCTCTGCTGGTGAGTATAGATAACCTGCAGGTGAGAAAGTGGGCTGATAGGTTTTTGAGAGTCACCTGACTTCGCAATTGCCTATAAATTCGAGTGCCGACCAAGGGTGGTGGTGGGGGCGGTGGGGAGCCGGCGCACAGCGCTGGCGGGGCAAGATCTTGTCTGCACTGCTCCAAGTGTCCCTGTGGAGCTCGGCCACAGTTTGAAATTGGCGCCAAGGCACTGGCAATGGCCTCTGCCTTCTGGCTCACAGGCCTGCCGTACCTGGTGGATGCCTCCGGGGGGGAGGTTCCGTTTGCTCCAGGGAGGGCTGAAGTCCCTCGCAACCTTGGTGGTGGTTGGGGGAGGGCAGCAGTCCCCTGCCCTCTCGACCCTCTGTGGAGGAAAAGAAAGAAAGGTAAGATTTACTTATAGTGCCAGTGGAGGGGTGTAGTGTGATTAGCCAGGTAACTTGAGAATACTCCTTTTGTTTTATGTTACGATAGTGTAACTTTGCTTTCCCTGAGTTTAGACAGGGTCCCCGACTCCGAATTATGCTATCCCTGTGTTTTAAGACAGGGTCCCCGGGTTTAAGGACAACTGAGTCAGCCGATTGCTTTCCCTTGTATTTTTTTTTCCTTTTTTTTTTTTTTAAAACAGTCGACGCTGAGAACTACATACCCAGCGCAACTGCCTTCCCCATGTGGAGGCTCAGGGGGAAAATGGCTGCCGAGAGTGTTTACCACCGCCTCGAGGTACTTTGCACTACTCGACTGCTGCAGAGAAAGCCAGAATTTAGTCTGTGAGGCAGGTAAGAGAGCTCGCTGCTCCGAAAGGTCTTACCGGTCACAGTTTGCAATGGAGAATGCGCCTAGTGCAGCAAGCAGCTTTCTGTAGGCTAATCCAGCTATAATACTTTAGTGGAGTTTACAGTGTTAACATAGTAAGCATTTCATTATAAATTTACAACACAGGCTCACTTAAGGTAACATGCGGTTTTACACTGAAATGACTGTGATAATAGCAGATTCAATTAAGGAACCTGAGATTTGACCAAGAATTCACAGTGCGTGGAGCAAAAATCAGTTACAAATAAACAGTCTTCACATGTGTGCCGATTATAAAGATCTTGTCTGCACTGCTCCAAGTGTCCCTGTGGAGCTCGGCCACACTTGCCTCTGCTTTCCCTCTTGCAGTCGCTCCTTTGTATATCAGCATACATATTCATCTGTCCCCTCATTCCCCTAGTTGAGCTGCATATCTCATTTTTCTCCCTCCTCCCCCCCCTCACAAGGCTAGGCCCCGCGATTCATTCTCAAAGCGCAGGTCCTCCTCGCGAGTTGGGTCTCATCACTCTGCTCGTTTAACAGCATAAGGGATTAGAGGTTTGCGAGCCACATCTAAAAATCCTCCCTCAGGGTCTTGCTCAACCACCCCCTCAAAAATTTGACCGAAGCGGTCGCTCCTCAACAACCCCCTTCAGATGCTGTCAAACGTTTTGGCTTACATTATCAGCATTGAGCTCCCTCCCTAACCCCTTCTACCCCTCCTTCCCATCAGATGCAGGCATGCAGACTCCTCCATTCCCCTTCACTTAAAAAGACTGCGTACCTTTTCCATTCCACGAGGCTAGGCCGCACGAGTCATTTTCAATGCGCAGGCTCCCTCGTGAATCGGGTCTCCACATTCCTCCGGTTCAATGGCGCAGGGGCTATTATTGCATGGGCCACATCTAGCGATAGTCCCTTGAGGCCGAAATCAGCCATCGCGTAGACAGTACATTCTCCAGGCATCTCTTCTTTCCTTCTAATCACAGTCCAAAGTTGCTCATGGGTAGCTCAGGGGATTTACGATCATGTCAGTCACTCTTAAAGGGGAACCACCATCGATTACATCCCATGGTCATCCGGAGTAACGGTCAGGATAGGCATCCTCCATTAATCATATCTAACTGCTGCAACAGGTTTCGATTCGCCTTTTTAAACATTTTTTCTCAACTATTTACAGGAACAACTGAGCATCTTCTCCTCCCAACCAGTGTAATCTCTCCTTTTTCTTTCTGGGGCAGTCAGCCTATCTTTTTCTTTAGCTCCGCCACAAACTTAGCTGCCTTATCCGCTTCCCAGAAGCTATACGTAGCTCCTTCATCTCTGATTTTCATGGTGGCCGGGAAATCATGTACCATTCAAGCTTTGAGCGCTGACAGTCAGCAATCACTTCATTAAATTCCCGCCTCTTTTTCCCGACTCTCGCAGAATGATCCTGGGATATGAATAGGCGTATTCCCTCAAACTTAAGCTCAGCCATACTTTTATATGCCTTCCACATCTCCTGTCTATCCTGGAAGTTGTGGGCGAAATATTACCTCGCAGGTGTCCGTCCTGGGCCGCCGCTGCACTGCCCGATGCGCCGCTCAATTTATAACGCCCCCCGGATTTAGCCCCAGTGCTGGGTAAATATCTTCCTGCAGAATCCGAGCATGTCTGATCCTTCCTTACCTTCAGGAAGGCCCCTGAGCCGCAGATTGAACCTCCAGTGATAATTTTCCTGGTAGTCCAGGGCCTCTCTTAGGTCTTGTACCTATTTCTCCAGGTCCTCCATCCGTTTTGCCATTGGGTGAAGCGTGTCCTTCGCTGCCGAAATGCGGCCCTCCACCTCCTTCAACCGCTTTTGCTGCTGCTCTAGTTGGGCATCCATGGTGGCCAGCCTGCAATCAATTTTGCTTTCCAACCTTTCTAACTGGGGGGACAAAGCATCCAACAGTTGTACCTTTAATTCTCGGCCTATCACCGCCATTTCAGCAGCCGAGATAGAGATGGAGCCCACAATATTCAGCTGTTCCATAACTGGTGGCTTTTTGGTGTTTTTTGTGCCTGCCCATTGTGATTTACCCCCCGCTGGTACCACATACTCATCCAAGATGCAGTGCTCAACTTTCGGTCTCCTTCAATATTTCCTTGAGCGAGAGATTCTGGTGGATTTCTTATTTTTATTCACCCGGGGAATGGAGCGCAACAAAGGCACATTCTCATGCCATGAAGCAGTAACATGACCTCCCGGAATGTTTTTTCTGATCTCTTGCTATCAAGAGATCATTGAGCACCTGAACCAGCAGCATCTCAGTACTGTGCCTCTTTCGAAAACCGGACTGGAGAGGTTCATAGATGTCAGGGATGGTCAAATGGTTCTCCAGTTGTACGGCCACTACTTTCTCAATCACCTTCCCAATAAAGGGAAGGTTTGAGATTGGTCTGTAGATTGCATGGCAGTCTGGGTCCAAAGAAGCTTTCTTCAGGAGGGGTGTCACCACCGCCTCCTTCAGGGAGCTAGGAAACTCACCTGTTTCCAAGGTGCACCAAACTATCCATGCTAGGGTCGGACCAACGATGTCACTACAACCCATAATCAGGGTAGTTGGTCCTGGGTTCAAACTACAGCACGTATGGCACATACCCTGGACAATCTGCATGACATCCATGAACTCTGGCTGGTCAAAGGTACTCCAGGAAAACTGAAGGTCAGCGACCGAGCGCCGATCCAAGGCAATGCCCATAGAGTGTGCAGGTTGGAACTCTGCCCTGATGTCAGCCACCTTAGTCGCAAAGAATCGAACAAGCTCATCACACTCTACTTGCAAAAAAGCTTTTCCAACCTGTAGACAGGCCGGGTTGCACAGTCTGTCCACAGTTCGAAAAAGTTGGGCTGGTCGATTCTGAGCGGCCGCAATTTCCCTGGACAGGAACTCTGCCTTCTTACGGGTGATTGTGGATTGATAGGCTTAATAATGGTCCATCAATCTAAGGTGGTCGGCATCCAGGGGCGGATCTCCACCAGCAGTGCTCTAATCTTCGTCCTGATCGCCGCATCTCCCTCAAAGTCCCATCAGTCCAGGGGGAGCGAGGGCAAAGGGAGAGAGGATGAACTCGGACAGGAGCAATGACATCCAGGGCCACAGAAATGGCCTTATTATAGGCCATCACTAGGACCTCTGGGTCATTGTTTGCTGATGGAAGGACCGATAGGTCAAGCACCGCTGCCAGGCCTTCGGAGCTTACATCTTGTAAAGGACGGTACCTGACCATCTCTACAGGGGTAGGCCTATGAAGGGGAGCACGGAAACTGAACCCCATGGTGTAGTGATTGGACCATGCGACTGGTTCCACCCCAGGTCCGAGGCTTCGATCCCCAGGAGGAAGACTAGGGCAAGGGAGTGACCATGTTTATGGGTAGCAGTGATAACAATCTGTGTAAGGCCCAGTGATTTCATTAACTGGAGGAAGTGCTGTCCAAATTGCGAGAGTTTGTCATCGACCCAGGCATTAAAGTCGCCCAGGAACATCAGTCTGGGCGACTCAAATGCCATGTCGATCACGATGTCCGCCACTTCCTGAAGCAACCGCTTCTCATCCCCGGGTGGATGGTAGATGAGGGCGATCCTACAGCCTACACCTGCTACCACAGTACACTCAAATGACTCCACCTCCTCAACTGGTAGACTCATGAGTCCCAGTTCAGTCTTGAAACAGACCGCAACCCTATCCCTTGTGATCCAGTCTTGAGCAGTGGATCACCGAGTGCCCAGCTGGAGTAGCAGCCTCCAGTATAGGGCCAGAGTTCTCGTCCAGCCAGGTCTCGGTGATACAAGCCAAGTCCTCTGTTCCCACAAGATCTGCAATAATTGCAGTCTTGTTTTTAATGGACCTGGCGTTGCATAACACTACTCGAGTTGGATAAACTTCCAGGGCTGCCTGAACAACCTGCCCACCAAAATTGGTAGTGCCCTTGGGTATGGAAACCAGACATGGCAGACCACAATATGGGCTCCATTTCGCCCCAGGGCATGTTCTGGATTTTACGACTCTGATGCGGTGGCTCCGCTCATTCACCCTCCACTGTTCACACCCCCCAACCCCCCAGCGGGCAATACCCAGCACTCTACAGTGCTGGTAAGTTGTAAACTGCAATGGGGGGAGATTAAGGGGTGGAGGGCGCAAAGGGTGGCGGATGAATAGCGCACGACCGTGGGGGCAGGCCTCCAGCACATTATAATGACCACAAATAAAACTACACCAATCTGCAGAATAAAAAATATAAAACAAAATAACAAAACAACCCTAATCACTTAATTCAACTAAACATACTCATAAAAGAAAAAGAAAAATTAACTATATTTAAATAAAATATAAATCCCTTGACTCTCACTTGGGGGGGAGGAAATAAAATCTATAACCAGATAAATTATCATAAACTGAAACCCAAAATATACAACCAACAAAAACAAACTCCAAACCCACCCCCAAAAACTATATATCACAATTAATAACAGGTAAAGTGTCACAGTCATTCAGTCCAGGCCAGCAGGATTAGATTGATCATGAGCGTAAACAGCCAAAGAATCTTCAAATTGTAGCTGAGAACTACGAAACACGTGTAAGTCAAATAGCAGGTGAACTTGAGGTTTTCCAGCCCCCACTGGTCCTCAGACCACCACAGGAGACTAGTAGATGTAAAAAGTCTCGATAATGTCCTGAACCCCCAAAAATACTCTCACTACAGAGGGGGATTACTAAAAATGTGTCCAAACACTTTTACTTTTAAAATACCAGTTACATGTGTAACCCCTAGGTGGCGCTATCCCAGGGGCTACTACCCTTGCCTACTTGGCTAGCAGCAGGTTAAGGGGTCTGAGTTCTGAAACAGGTGCCTCCACCCGGAGGTCAGGGTTGGTAGTGGTCAAGCTAACCTAGGCACAGCCCTCGGGGACACTGTAACCCCCCCCCCTTCCTTACTAGTGGCCGGAACAATATACAATAATCACTTTCACAATACCCCTGATACACCACACAAGTACCCACACTGTTTGCACTTACCACCAGGGCTTTCCTCTGTCCCTGGCCCTGGGGACCCCCTGTAAAACAAGGTTATACACAGCAAATAACAGCAGTACAGTACTCTTGCACAAACTGGAATCACAGTCAGGGTAAATTCAAAAAAGAGTTAGATCTGATTTATTTAAGGAACTTGAACAAGGTAGGGGCGTAATCAGGTTAATTTGCTTAAAGGCTCTATCAATCAAACAGTTATGCATGCACTTCAGAGTCCATAAACAGTCACACACTCTGGGCACCCAGATGGAGAATGGTGGGCTAGCCAGGAACGTTGCAGCTGGTTGGGGCGCTGTGATGGAAGAAAACAACATGCACAACACACACTATTTGTAATCTGGAGCCGGAGGGCACAGTTTGTGAAAAGAAAACAACAAGACAATCAGATGACACACTTTTAGATTAGGCTGTTGTTGCAGGGAGCTACCGTGATGATTACTCACGATACCCAAGACTGGACACAGGCTGGATGAAAATCGAGACAGGAGGTGGTTAATATGGAGTGCCAGGAGAAGCAGGGCCCACACAATTCACCGAGACATTGTTCCTGTTCAAGCGTGGAGCAGGGGGCTGATCCCCAGGCAGGTCTCTCGTCGGTGGCTTTTTCTGTGCAGTGGGGTAGTCTGGCAGGGCCAGCGTGGCATGGCCCAGGCCGAATGGAGATGAAGGCAGATTCAGTCCGATTAGGCTGGATAAAGCTTCCAGCAAGCAGAACACAGTTCACACAGTGGGGAACCAAATCAAGACCCACTTTCAATACACACCACATTTACATGTAAAGGATTCTACGATACCAGCAAGCAGAACACAGTTTACACAGTGGGGAACCAAATCACGACCCACTTTCAATACACAGTACATTTACATGTAAGGAAATTCTACTGTACCAGGCAAACCTCTCTCCGGTCACGATCGCAAAGTCTCTGCACAAACCGGGGATTCAAAAGTAGCTGGGGCCGGCCCAGTGGCGCTGAGGGTTGAGGCGCTGGATGCCACACCTCGCATCACGCCAGCGACCCGGGTTCGAGGACGAGCCCGGGAGCTGGGGTCGTGGGGAGGGAGGATCAGTGTCCATGACAGCCTCTCTCCTGGGATCCAGGGGCATCCCGGTGCAGGAGGGACCCCGGTGGAGACGGAGGTACCTCAACTGCTGGGATCACAAAGCGTAGCCAAGGAGGCAGATGCGGTCCAAAATGGCAGGCGGAAGCGCTCGAAGACCAGCCATTAGCGCCAGTGCACGCCTGCCGACATGGGCGAAAAGGTGGAAAAGGAGGGCACTGGTTGTGGCGGCATGATGGCGTTCAGCGCTGGACTCTCCGGTACCTGGGCGACAATGCTGAATCCGGACTGGGTGGGTTGAGCTCCGAGGATGATGCACCCCGCCATGGGGGTAAGCCGTGGGGGTAGTCGCGGGGCCTAATTAGGTGGCCGGGGGAAGTTTCAGGGGGGTTAGCGGCCGGACAGACCTGCAGGTGATGCCAGGACATGCAGGTAAGCAGACCAGTGGCCCGAGGAGATAAAAATATAGAACAAAAAAACAAAAAAAAAAGTAGCTGGAAATCCTGACAGGCCAATCGCATTCAGCAAATCTTTGGTCTTCTTCAGGTTAAAGCCTGGTCACAGTCCAGTGGCTTAAATAGTCCTCACAACTCGGATTCAGTCCGAATAAACTCATTTTCTCTCTCAGGGACAGCAGGCAGACAGGCAGGCCAAAACTCAGCCCTTTCACAGTTCTCCCATGCAAAACTACACAGAACTGCTGCTCAAAATCACTTGAGCTGTTACTTCTTCACTTCTCAGCTCAAAACTGAAACTAGCTGCAGCAGCCTGGGAAATTCCCCACGATCCAAAAGGTTCGGTTGGCTGATCTGACTGTCAGTCACAACAAAGGCTCCCCCTTCAGGTACAAAAAGCCCAAAACTACCATTCCTACATATTTTGACTCCAGACAGCTCCTGTAGTCCGACTCCATTTTAGGTCCCACCAGTACTGATTAGTCCAATTCGCAGTCCAGGACCAAGATAGTGGAGATAAACAAAACAGTCCTTCCTGCAAAGAAGGTAGGTTAGACAAACTACATTATAATTATCACTCTAAATGATTTTCAGCAAATAGTTACATCTTTCAACAGAGCTCTCTCTCAGATTACTTATGACTGCAATCCAGGCAGCTCTTAAAGAGACAGTACACAGAGGCTATACAGGCACCCTCTGGCAATCACATTTAAACTGCTAAAACGCAGGACACCAGCCTGGCAGTGAGCATGTAGGCAAGCTCGAGGAAGACTTTTTGGGAACCCCCATTTGTAGGGGGGTTACACATGTGTACTGGAATTTAATGATGTTGCACCTAGAATTAGAAAAGTGGTGCTATCTAATTGTCCTATTTTAAGACCTTGCAAAGTTCTAGGTCTGTTTGAACAACCCTCCAGAGTAATACAGAGCAGGGGTATCAACTTAAAGGATTTAGTGACACATAGTCACTTGATACCAACCCAAAATGTACAGCCCACTTGGTTCTTGCCACATCCTGAGGGTTTCTTTTCGTGTGGCAGCTGTTTGACTTGTAGACATAGTATGCCTGGCAAGGAGTTTATTGTTCCAGAACAAAATATTAAGGTGGACATTTGCAGACTTATTACCAGCCAGACAAGCTTTCTCATTTATGCCATAGTGTGCCCGTGCCCAGAGATGTATATTGGGATGTGCCATCTGTTCACATAAAGAATGAATTTTATTTTATTATTATTATTTATTTATCCACCCCTCGTCCTGCCGACTCCGACCCTTCAGGGCCCCCAAGGAGTCATCCTCCTGCCTCCCGCCCTACCTAAACCTACCTCCAGTCCCCATGGAGCTGCGGCTTGCCCCCTGAGCGGGGACTAAGTGGGGAACCAGACACCCCGTAATCCTTCATTTCGTCGGTCTGGAGGTGGCCAAGTGAGCAGGGGCACATCAGAGGCACGCTCCTAGAAGCCCATCTTCCCGGCATCAGCAGGCGTTTTCCTTGCTTTTCTCCTCCCCTGCAGTGTGCAAGCCCCTGATGTCAAGGTGCAATGTGCCAATGTCCACACTGCATGTTGGCCACCCTTCCCCTACAACTGGGGCTTGCAGTACTCCGAGCCTCCACTCAGAGTCAGGCAAGTGTGTGGGCATCGGCCTCCCCCCTCCCCGGAGAAGGTGAGCTGTCATAGGACGCTCAAGCCATTCTCCCCCGGCCGGCCCTCCAGCGACCCGAGTTTGCTCCCGAACCCGGGGCACCGGCATAGAGCGAGGTGGAGGCCCAGCGCCTCAACCCTCAGTGCCACCGGGCCGGCTATAAAGAATGAATTTTAAAACATTTTAGGGATATTTGCAATGGAAGGGATACTTCATCAGTGGGCAGACACTTCTGTGAGAAATGTGGTAAAAACTCCCAGTATGCCAAATTTGTGGGTTTTGAACCATGTGCCCCCAGAGGGAGGGGAGGAGATCATGTACAAATTCTCTCCAAAAACAGTCCTGTTGGACCTTCAGTTTTAAAACCCTTGCTATGGATGGCATGAACAAGGAGTTAGATGATATTGTAGTTTTGCAAACACCATGAATGTGAAACTGTCTCTTTACTATCATCATGCTATTGCTGTAATTGATTGCATTCTTGTTTCAGATTGGTAGCCTACCACTTTCTGAGCCTGTTTTTTGAATGGACTTCATAAGAGAGATCTTATATGCACTTCTTTGAGTGTGCCTTTTTCTGTATTTTTATATATTGCATGTCAGGTGTTTGATCATTTACAGATGTTCTAATTATGTCTGAGTAAAGGATACAGTGCATTGTTATGTTAGGAGTTAGAATTTTCTCTTCAAACTTCTCTTTTTTTCGCTCAGTCTTCCCACCTCTCTATCAAGCAAAGGTGATGCCTCAGTGATCACCAGTCTGTCTCTTTTTCTGGTCTTTGTTTTTAAATGGAATCTAATTCAAATCTGTCTGATAGAAATATTTAATCAGTTTGTCTATATCTATTTGAGTGTTTTTTATTGTAACAAATTTAAACTGTTAATATATCTGTATGTCCTCGTTCACAGAGTTTTCAGTGCTCCGCTATGTTTTGATAAACCACTGAATGTTTCAAGTAAGTTTCTGTAATCACCGTTTCAGCAGAACCATAAGCTGTGTGATACTAATGGTATTAACCAATGAATTTAAATGCTATTAACAAATGAGTTTCTCAGTCTGGCTATTTCAACATAGTAGTATGCTGCGGATGTAAGCCATGCCCCCCGACGAAGAGGTGGAGTGCCTCAAAGTGCCAAGGATAGGCATGCTTGTTTTGCACCCATGTCTGTTTTACAAGATTTTGCATTAAAATATTAGCAAATATTTTGGTAATGCACTAGTTTTTTTCTGATACCCCTTACCTCCATACCCCCTAATCCCCTATGGCTTATTCCCTGTGGTGGGGCCTGGCCACAGCCAGACAACACCCTCCTCCACCGTTCCTGCCAACGTAGTGGGAAACACCCACTTTGGGGTCAGAGAGGCTGGTAGTGGAGAATGGGGCCCAGACAGGTCCAGCTATCATGCTGCTTCACTCGGGATTTTTTTTCTGCTTAGACCCTCCTAGCTCACTGGCATGTAGCCAATGAGTGCCCACAGCACCAACCTGTAGACGTGGTGCTGCTGACGCTGCATGGTCCCCAACAGCACCAAGGCAGTTCCACTTCCCACCTGCAGGTGGTGCTTAGAGAGTGAGAGAGTGGGACACTCAACACCCTCTGCCTGGGGTCAGCACTCGATGCCTTTGTATTGCATTCCAGACTTTGCCACCCCAGGCAATGGAGTCAGTACTGAGATTCAGTCCCAGGCCTACCATGTAGTGGAGCAGGGCTCCACCAGCTGGTGCCACTGGGCCACACCTCATGCAGGTCTAAAATGGCCTTTACCACCAGTGTATAATTCAGAAACACTTACTGAATTTATTTATTTTCATAAAGATTTTTATCCTCCCAGGTCTGAGTAGGTGGCTCTCAGTCCTGGCCCTGCATCCCCCAGCTGGCAACCAACCCCCCAGAGTACCTATCTGACCCCAGATAATCCCACACAGATTACCCCCCATTGCAGGGCCAGGACAGGGAGGACTGTCTCTTCCCCCAGAGACTCTTTTTTTTTTTTTCTATTTTTGTCTCCCATTTTCACCTCACCAGCTGCCGGGGCCTCCTTCCACCTACCCAAGCCCTTATGCCTGTTGAAGAATTCTTTCAGTGGTCCTGCCCACCACCAGCTTTCACTCTACAATCTCCCTGAACATCCCAACCGTAACCCATGGCTTGTCCACCATGGGTAGGACCCCCTGGTTCCCAAAGCCAGGAGGAGATACTTCACGTGTCAGTTGGGCCCGTGAGGAGGAGCCGGTGAGGCGTGGGGGTGGTCAAAGTGACCCTGCTATGGCATGAGAGACAGGGTGTCTTCATCTGCCCAGTGCTGCTGGGGGTATTTTGTTCCCAGTTAGGCCCTCCCCTTATCCCACCCCAGGGCATGGTCCTGAGAGGTGACCCAGCAATCAGCCTATCAGGGCCGTCGGAAGGGTGGGTAAGCCCCATCCATCCTTTGGTGCTCTCCTGCCAGCCCCTACACTGGGTGGGTGACACCTCCGCATCACCTGCCAGGTGAGCGGGTACATGCTGACATGAGGTCACCCCAGTAGGACCACTCATTCCTTCCCACATGACATCCCTCCTCACCATGGGTGAGTCATGCATTGGAAGGTGGTGCCCTCCATCCCAGAGGCAGAGGACGCCCAAAAGACATCCAACCCTGCCTCATTGGTCGGCACCAGGTGGCCCAGACCCGGGGCATGAACCCGGGTCATCTGGATGGCAAGCAGTAGCTCCACCGCTGTGTTAGCTGGCTCAGTTGGTAGCACATCCGCCTCTGGACCAGAAGGTTGTGGGTTCTTGTCCTACACCAGGATTGGACTTGCACCTAAAAATCGCTGGCATCCGAGTGCAGTATTGGGGGGTGCTGTACTGCTGGGGTGTGCCGTCCTTCAGATGAGATGTTAAATCGAGGTCCCTTCTGCCCATCCTGGTGTTGTCCTGGTGGGTGTCCAGGTGGAAGTAAAAGAACCCAGGGCACTCTTCGCAAGGAGCATGGAACAATCCCGGTGTCCTGGCCTTCCCATAAACCGGCTCATGCAATTATCCAGGCTGTGTGTGGGTGATGATGTGCGATATGGCTCCCACCACACATTCAGTCACTTCACTACCAGTCTAGCATTGCTTGTAAAGTGCTTTGGGATACTGTGTATGAAAAGCGCTATATAAATACTGATTCTTCTTCTTCTTCTTCTTCAGCTCCCCCAGAGATTCTCATCTAGTTCTTGGAAGTATGTGCCCCAAGGTAGTGATGCAGGTCAGGAGCTGGCAGGCCTGGCTTCATTAAGCCCATTCAGCTGATTTTTCTCATTTTCTTCCTAGGTTCCTGCCCTACGCTGCGGAACGGATGCCAGCATGTGCCATAAGGCTTTCAACATTGTGCCTCACAGGAGACTTCAGAAACTAAGCAGCCAGGAGTTGGTGGAGAAAGTGGTAAGCTGAGTATCTAACTGGTTAAGGGATAGGAGGCAAAGGGTTGTGGTAAATGGCAGACACTCTGGGGATGGGAAAGTGGCAAGCAGGGTGCCAGAGAGTCCACTGCTGGGACGACAGGACCTCTTCAATGTCTTCATAAGTGATATTTCTGAAGAGCTGGATGGGAAGGTGTGTCTCTTAGCAGATGATACAAAAATCTGCAACAGGGTGGGTACTCAGGAAGGGGTGGAGAGAATGCAAGGGGATTTGGGGAAACTAGAGGCATGATCTATGGTGTGGCAGCTGGGTTTCAATGCCAAAAACTGCAAGGTTATTCACCTGGGACAAGGAAACCCAGGAGCTGGGTATAAAATGGGGGAGAGGTACTTATAGTCACCAAGCAAAAAAAAGTCCTCTGAGTCATCATATCTGATGACCTCAAGGTAGCTGGTCAGTGTGACAAGGCAGTGGGAAAGGCTAATAGGATGCTGGGGTGCACTGGGAGGGAGATGTCTGGCAGGAGGAAGGAGGTGGTGCTGCCATTGTATCGCTCACTAGTGAGGTCCCACCTGGAATACTGTGTCCAGTTCTGGAGGCTGCACCTCTGCAAGGACACTGGCTGGGTGGAGGCGATACAGAGGAGGACAGCCAAAATGGTGTGAAGGTTATACGAAAAGCCTTAAGAAGAAAGGCTGCAGGAACACAGCATGTGCTCCCTGGAGGAGAGGAGAGTGTGATGGGACATGACTGAGACCTACAAGTACCTCACAGGAGTGAACAAGTTGCAGAAGGGTGGGTCTCTTTCAGAGAAAAGAAAGAACTAGAACACAGGGGCATGTAATGAAGCTAAAGGGGTGGGATATTTAGGACAGATGTGAGGAACTACTTCATGGAAAAGGTAGTGGATGACTCGAACAGCCTGTCAGAGGAGATAGTAGGAGCAAAGACTGTGGGGAGCTTCAAGCGTGCATGGTATAGGCATGGGGTAAACTGGGTAGAGGAAGGGAGGGGTAAGGAGGCATGCCAGTGACCGAACAGGGTCAAAGGTGTCAGAATAGGCAGGGAAAAGTGGCAGACTAGATGGGCCTACCAGTCATTTTCTGCCAACAAAGTCTATGTTTCTATGTGGGGAGAAACACACACACACACTGTGTCACACAGACAGCCCTCCCTATTCTCGTCCTGCAACCACCATCAGGACTCCATCTGGTGGCAGTTGACAGCAGAGTGGCAAACCTTCCCCTCACTGGGAGAAAAGAGAAGTCCAGTGGATGCTCTATCCTCCCCCCCCCCCAGCTGACCCTCAGCAACTTTGGTGCACTCCCAAACTCAGATAGCCAGTGTGGCATGTGGTAGCCCTATCACCCCACACCGGGACAGCTACACACACTGAATTTATTTAAAGGACAGTAAAGATGGGACAAGAGTAGAACAGGAATGCATATTTGACAAAACAAAGGCTTTTACAAACAATAGAGGCTTGCAGGTTAAATGAAGTTAGGGTTGCTCGGAATCCACCAGACAAGATCAGATTCATCTGACTCTGACCTGATTTTCGGATTTAGGATTTTCAGAATTGCAGTCCAAAAAAACTAATACCTAAATGGAATCCTAAAACCTATTTTTATGTAGGACTTCAGGATTTAGGATTTTGAATCTGAATCTGATTCTGATTTTGAGGTCCTTTCAGGATTTGAATCAGAATCGGATTAGGATTCAGAAGTTCCTAAATTCCTAATGCCACAAATCAGAGTGGACTTGGGCAATTCTGAGCAACCCAAATACAGTTCTCCTTCAATGGCTGCTACATGTATACTGCATACAGTGCAAGCAATACCAGTATCTAACTCACTGTTTTGTAAATGCAATATGAGTGGCTCAGTGGGTAGCTTGTTCACCTCTGGGGCTGGAAAATTGGAAGATCCTGGGTTCTAGCCCCACACCAGGTACTTGGGGCAATACCCATAACTGTCTCTGTAGTGCAGTACGAGGGGGGTGCTGCACTGGTGAGGTGCCATCCTTCGGATGAGACTTTGAACTAAGGTCCCTTCTACCCATCTCTGGCCACTGTTTACGTGGAGGTAAAAGATCCCATATCACTTGTTGATGAAGAGTAAGGGAATTTTTATTTAAAACAAAAATGACCAAAATCCATAAATATCACCATAACTCAAAATAATACATCCATAATTCCCCTAAACATGACAAAAGAATTCATAAAGGAAAGAAAGGTAAGTGAAAAGAAACAAGATTTACAAATCAAATAACAAGAATAATAGTGGAGTTTCCCTAGTGTCATGGCAAACGTTCCCCCATCAATAAAAACAGGTCCATGTAACAGCCCCCCCCCCCCACTCCGGATGCAGCTGGAAACAAGCTATCACAGTTTAGTGTCAAATAAATACAATCACATGTTTTGGGACATAGTGTGTATTAAGAAAAAATTACTCACCATAGGAATGATGTTTCTTCTAGAGGGCTTATCAGTGATTCATTCAAATCGCATCATCTCAGCCTTGAGTTGTTGCCTTGGAGACAGAACTTTAGAATGCTAAAGTTCAGACTTGGCACTGTTGGCATGCTCCCCCAAGCTGAAGACCAGAAGAGAGCTGTGACCAGCTATCCAATCTATGCTAAGTATTTTTACCTAATTTAAATGTAAATAAGTATGCAAAGATCGCACATGAAAATATATAAAAACTGCAGTTTACAGTAACGAAATGTTCAAGTAATGTGTGAAGAACCCTTTTCACTAAGGTTCTAGCTGGGGAGGTAGGGAAGGGTTTGTCTGAATCACTAATAAACCCTATAGAAGAAACTTAATTACTATGGTGAGTAACGAGAGTTTATTAGTGGTATATAAATTGTAGACTCCAAGCAGTACCTTGGAAAACAGGGTTTAGAACCTACTTAGAGAAAAGGTTCTGAAGTACAGAAGTACAAAACTGGCATCTCTTCGAGTTAGGGTGTCCTGGCAGTAATGAGAGGTAAAAGTGTGTACAGTGGCTGCTTTACAGACTTCCAGTAAGGGTATACCATTTAGAGCTGCTGCTACAGTGGCAGATTTTGTCTAGTGAAATGTGCCCGTAAGCCCTTGGGTGGCTACTTGTCAGCCTTTTCATAGCAAAACTGCATGCAAGAGACTTCAACAAGAAACAGCCTTCTCAGCTGCTGGTTTGCCTTTACCTACAGTACCTCACTATAAGTGACAAACTGTTGTATGATGTCAGTTCAGGGCAGCTTGGTTCTATCCAAACAGAAACTCAGCACCCTCATCACATCCAGGCTGTGCAGTTTCTCTTCACATACATTGGAACAAGGTTTTGGAAATAAACAGGCAATGATACAGACTGATTCATGTGAAAAGCAGAAATCACTTTTGGTAGAAATTTCACATGTGGCCTAAGCATCTCTTTGTCCCTATGGAAGAATGCAAATAGGTAACTGTACAGAGGGCCTGCAGTTCACTGACTTCAAAGGAAAAAAAAAAAAGCTTGGGTGCAAGGAGCTCAGTCATGGCTCAAGAACTACGTCTGAGGCACAGATACACAGCAAAATTACATTTAAGCCGTGAGCACAAAACTGAAATGGCAAGGAGACTAAGCCCTGATGCGTCAATCACATAGGGCCTTCATCAAGGTCAAAACTTAAAAAATGTCGGGCTGTAAAAAACTGCTGCCTATCCCCTTTAAAGGGTGACAATTAGGAACCTAGGCTGTTACATTCCTGTGCCCCTCACAGCAGCGAGTGGGGTAAGGGGACATTGGGATATACCTGGCCCTGACTGGTACAGTGACACAGTGCCTCTGGCAGAAGGCAAACGAAGGGGTGTTCTGAGTACACACACACAAAACAATGAGGTACAGGCTACCTCTGTCAGCCTGCCCCAGCCCTGTGCCTCCACAGGGGCTGGAGTCAGCACCTAACACGGTCACAGTAACAGTCGCTTACCAACCACTCAGACCCATTCCTCGCCCCTGGGGTTAGATCCTCAGTGCCAACTGCTCTTATCTTCCACCATTAACGCAGGCACCTCACTCTAGGCCACTGTGCTCTACCAGCACAGGAATTCATTTGCCTCCTCGACAATTTGTGCAGAAGCCATCAGGGAACCCTCCTTGAGGGAGAGTCCCCAACAGGCCCCTGCTGTCCCTGATTTCAGACTCCAGCTAAAGTCCCAAGCCCCTGGAGATCTGCACTGGAGGGAGCCAGTGTCTCCCAAGCCCAGGAACCTTGCCACCATTCCTGGCCCTGCAGGCCCCCCTCTGGCTGGCCACAGCCGGAGAAGCACACCCGTAGGTGCTAAAGCTGGAATACTGCTGTGTAGGCTAAGGATGACAAAGTACAGATTAATGTTTCATCTTCTTGAGACTCTTCAGTGTGCTGCAGTCATTATCTCAACCAGGCACCAAGTCAGAACCTCAAGGCAACAGACAGAATGCTCAGAGTGAGCACACTGGAGAGCCAGCTTTCAGGGAAAGCAGTATATGGGATCTATAAAAGAATACTTGGAGGGCCAGCCCAGTGGCATGGCGGGGTGACAGCTCTACTGTCTGCCATGCCAGTGACAAGGGTTCGGAAACAGACTTGGGATGCTAGAGGGTTGGGTGGGGGGAAGAGGATTGAGCGTCCAAGGGACTGCTCTCTTCTCCTGGGGAGGGCTAGGCGCTCCACTCTATGACTGCCACAAAGTGGCTGCCTTATGGTGGTGCAGCACAAGTGACTCAAAGGGTGGGGCTGCCATTCAATGCATCCATGCCTCCATACAACATGTGTCGTCATTCGCATCGGCACCATGGGAGGCAAAGGGAGAAAATGGAAAAGCAAAGCAGGCACAATGAAGTGCCACCTGTCCACCTCTGGATCGCACCATCAGCAGGGTGCCCTGCTCACGATTGGATGTGGTCTTTGGGGGGGCCAGCCCTCCTTCTCCTGGCACCACCGCAGGGGGCAATCCATGAGGGAACTTGGAGCAAGTAGGTGCCCAGGAAAGTGGTTGCCAGACGGTAGAGGCAGAGACAGAGCTTAGTGCCAGCCTGCCCCACTGGGTAAAAAACCATATGGAATAAAAGGATGCTAGGATAGAATAAATATCCAATTTGTTTGGTTTTTGTGCATCTTTAAATGTTTTCTTTTACTTTGTATTACCGTTGCTTTAAGGGTTCAGGATTTTAGTACTGTCCCAGTTAAGGTATTTTTTTCAATCCCTCAGTTAAAACAAAAGAAAACTAAAAGGGACTGGAGATAGAATGATAGGCAGCTGCTAGCGCATCCAAAGCAATCTGCCTTCAAACCTGGAGGTCTCCTGTGCCCACCCAAGCTGGGCTGTCCTCAAAGTCATTGCCTTCATCTCCACCTCTGACTGTGGGGATGAAATCCAAGCAAGTGCCACCTCTATTACTGCTCAACTTCAACCCCCAACTAGGGCAGACTGACTGGGGGTAGCTACTGTATTCCCCCACAGAGACCGTACAGGTCCACCCCTGGGCTTTCCCCATTGCTAGTTTTTCACTGCTGTGGCACTAAATAATCTTAAAAAAAAAAAAACATAAGCAGTGCTCCGATGTTCCAGGTTGACAACCTGGGTTCTGGAGTGAATTCAGGAGCTGGTGCTCAACTGGCACCCACCTTAACCAGATCCACATCTCCAGAAGGGCAAGGTGAACCCTGAAGGCTGGTAGTCTGTGACCATAGCGATTGAGATTGAGCGCCTAGAAAAATGGTGACTCAATGTCAGTGACTGTGATCATGGCTACCCAGGGAGGAGGGTGACCGAATACTGCGGTTGCCGAAAACCACGACAGGAACTAGCGGGTATATGCACTCACCCGCGGGGAGAGAGAGGCAGGGGAGGGATGGCATGTGGGAGGGGTTGCGCAGAGCAGCTGCCGAGCTGGATCGCTGGCGTCATGGGGAGGGTGGTTGGCTGGGAGGCATGGGGTACCGGGTTCTGGTCCAGCATGGTGTGGGGGGGGTTTGCCACCTGGCAGCATGTATTTTTATCAAGTTTTGCACCCCCATTGACATGCACCCCCCCTGGATTTGAGAATCCATAAGTAGGGGGGTGCTGGGAGCGAAGCCCCCTGCAGGGGAGGTGCAGGGCACAGCCTCCCGCATTAAAAATGAGACCTGTAGGTCTCAGCGCCTTTTTTATACCGGTGAGTGTGTATCACGAAATTAATTTTCAGTGATGTACACTGCCGTAATAGCAATTGCTGTTTCTCAATCGCTGTTATGACATGGAACCCTGAAGGCCCCAGCATAGTGTATGGGGAACCAGGTAAGTACCTGGAGAAGGACTTGGGGGGGGGGCAGATCAGATGGGGCAGGCTAGTGAATAAGGATAAACACAAATAAAAAAAAACAAAATAAAAACATTCTGAACCAGGGAACGCTGGAATCCCTAGCGTGTTGGACATTTAGCCGAGCCACGCTTCCAAGCAGGCTGGGGAGTGGGAAACAACAAGCACCTCACCCTACTCACATGCTTGAAAACTGACCTCATCCAATGATTAGGTGGCTCGATGTTACACTTGACACCGGATGTCAGTAGTTTTGAAGCCATTTCATTTTATTATTTTAAGACAAGTGAATACCAGTCAGGTTCTCACTTGAAACACATATCCCCTTAGGCAACAGCTTCCCAATATTAAAAAGGCCCCCACAAGAGCTATTCTTGAATTAGCCCTGCCTTCTTCCTGTAGCTTGTTAGAACATGGTGTGATCATATGTATAGAGTGTGTGCATGGATGTAACCACAGCTAAAAATTCATGCAGCACTGGCCATACTGCAAGGCCTCAAACATTGAGGGGGACCAGGCCCTCTCATCCCCCTCAGTGGGTGCACATGAGCACTCCCCACTCTCTCACTCCCAGGTGTATGGTGCCTTACGTTTCCTGTCAGCACAGTAATAAAAGCCACACTGCAAAGTGATTAGTTGTGGTCATATTTTTACTGAACTATATACAGTGTACACACTCAGGTACGCCAGTCTCAGAACCACTCTTCTGGTTAGCACTGTAAGACCAGTATGAGCCTGACCCTGGACATTAGTCGCAACCTTAGGGTCGCTTAAAGAGCTACTGACGCCTCAAAGAAATCTTTGAAAACCATAACAATTAGATGCAATTCAGCTTGCAATCCATATATATTCTATACATTTCTCTTCCCCATTATTTATTATTCAGTAAATTTACAAGAATACATGATCTTTGTCCTTTAGAGTTCCCTTACAGTTCATCAGCCTCTATAGCCTACTCCCTACTGCAAGTCACAATCCTCTGTTGTGACATCGCAATCTGTTGCCATGAGAGTAACTGTGACATCACAAGCAGTGCATTATGACCTCAGGTAGGGAGAAGGCAACAGGAACAGTCAAACTCTTCAGGAACAAAGATTTTGTTTTAATGCAAATGACCTCAATAGTAAATAATGTGGAGGAGGAATATAAAACTAAAGTGACATACAAGCTGAACTGTGTCTAAGTTTTGTTAAAGTTGTCCTGAAGGTGTCAGCTGCTCTTAAATAAAGGGTGTCCTCTCTACACATCCCCACAAGGAGCACCATGACCCCTCTCATTCCTTGTGATTCACCAGTAGGTGAGGTAATACCTTGGGACAGAGCCTTTCCTACTATGCATTCTGAATTTACCAGATCTCCCCCCTTGCTATGAGCTTTGGGTTCACACATTTCTCACATATGACATGATACTGCAGCACCAGTTCAGCTGCTGTGCAGGAGGCAGCACTGCTGTAGGGACTTTCATGCAGGCACGCCAGGATGATTGCCACCCCAGCTCTGGGCACCTGACATCAACCAGCACCTTACTGTCATTGGACCATGTGCTGGGTGCTGACACTGCAGCATGTACATCAGCCTACCATCAGGCAGTGCTTGGCAATTTCCCTAGACCCTCTGCTGGATGCAGCATCTCCGATGTCCTGCCCAACTTAGGACTCTCCTTATAACAGCCATATCTCCTACCTGTGACAGCAGCTCCATCTCTCTCACCAGACCGCTCATCATCTTCAAAACAGCTGTTAGCTTCTCTCAGAAAAAGGACAGTACTTGCATTTGTCCCCCCAAAAAAGTAAACAATCAGCGTCAGTGGTACCTTCTATGCACTGCAAAGTAGCCAGGCTCTTCCCTTGAAAGGCAGACCTTTAGGGTACACATACCCTTCCAGTGTCTCTTACATTCCCACCTGAATTAACATTTCTCTACATGTAACCACCCAGTCCCCTGGGGTTACTAGAATCCCATTTGTACTAGTTTTAGGCCAGTAGGAAAAGGCAGCTGGTAGGGAGCTCATTGGGGGCTTTCTAAATAATGACATAATTGTTTACTCAGCTAGCCTGAGAGAGGGATGATTATGTCATTTAGAACTCTCACAGCAGCATAACCATTTTTGAGTCAACTGCTCAGAGGAAGTTTAGAATGTTCAGTTAGTCTGAGTTAGAGTGTCAGAGTGGCAGGAGGTCTGCCAGTGGGGCTCTGAAAAGGGAGTCCTGGTCATTTCTCACCCTAGTTTGGTAAAATCCTCGGTTTGCCTTTGAAGTGGTGGAAACTGTTCACCTGCAGGACTCTTGATTTCACTCCAGGGGGAGTGAGAGGGACTGCAATGTCTTGTGGATCCAAGGGGCAATCTCCTGAAAGTCCTGAATTTTACAGCTGCCTTAAAGAAGGACAATGAGTAGAATTTGACAAGCTACCAGAGAGGAAAAGGTGCCTTTCTTTTGTTCTTTCCATGATTGGGAGGAATGAACAACTAATCTGTGAGTACAGATTGTGTGACTGTTCTCTTAGGGAGTTGGCTGAGGTGTGTGTGCCCTAGATAAGGCTAGACCACACTTGTCAGGACCCCTTTCACCACAAATGTGCTGAATTTAAAGTTGAAGTTGGGAGTCTTTAGCAATTCAGTGGGGACTGAAGGCTTCTTTTGGTGTAACCCTGAAGGAATGGCAGAGACTGTCTTGGGGCAAAGGGTGGGAGGAATGCCATCTGGAGTTCCAGGCAGGGCTAACTGGTTCATGGATGGGCTCGAGTGTTCCCTGGGCAAAGGCCATGCACCAGGAGGATTTGTTTTAAGTGTTTGGAAAATCCCACAGTTATACACTTTGGAAATGGAAATGTGTTTGGAAATGTTTTAAGTGTGTGGAACATCCCACAGATATACACTTTGGAAATGAAAATGTGTTCTGGAAATGGATGAAGTGTGGGGCACATCCCACAAGAATACATCTAGAGGGAAAGGAGATGTTTCTGTGGAAAACAGTACTACCTAGCAAAGTGTTTCTGCAAAAGAGAGTGTACCTGTGTTGCAACGACAAACCGTTGGGGGTCCACCTGTGCTTTAAGTAACACCTGTGAATAAAGCCATATTGTACAATCCCAGTTACTACTTTGGACATTCAGCTTATTGCTTCTGTGTGAGCGTGATTGGGGCCGCTCAGCAGTTAGGTCTAGCCTATGCCTAGCATCCTCTCCCCTGGACGTGGTTGTATTTACAAAGGTTCATTTTTTAGTATTGTACCCACCCTCCACCTCCGCCTTCTAGATAATGAGCCTGGTATACATGCTAACACTAGGGTGGTACCATTTGTGTAATTCTGCCAAGAGCAAACTGCATGCCATGATTTGGACACTGGTTCTTTTGGGGGGGGTGCCAGCAGAGAAAAGTGGCACGGGGGTTACAAAAATGTGGGTTTCATTCAAGGGATATGTTTTTGGGTGATAGGAAAAATGCTGAGGGTATGTCTAGGATCTATCTGTCTGGTGATGGTGCACCATAACAGAAGATCGTTGCCAAGAAAAGCAAAGTTTGTGCCAATGAAAATGCCATGAAAAAGTATTTGCTGCTTGTGGTCCTGTGAGAGAAAGTGGAAAATGTACTGCTTGTGTGTTTCAACTGTGCTTCAAAAGAACTGTTGAGCTGAGCAATGTGTGCCCTTGCCCTGCCAATTAAAGTGCTTTAAGAACTGTTTAAAAGTTACAAAATTCAAGCAAAAAGTATTTGTGGACTTTAGAAACAGCAATGTCTAAGTGCCCAGAAGGTTTCAAGTGTTTGCAGTGAAAATTGGGGGAGTTGCTAACAAAAATGTGCTGAAAACTGTACTGAAATACCTCAAAGCGCTTTGCCCCACTGAAATTGCCAACCGAGGAAAAAAAAAGTGACAGTTTACATTTTAAATTTGCCCTGCTCGACAATCCATTGTGAAAGAGTGTATTCGAGAGAGAGAGAGAGAGCTCATTTGCATAGTGTTGTGTGATTGGTCCACCAAAGCCAATCCCTGCCCTTTGCCTGAGTCCCTGTGTCTGTGGAGTGTTCGAGGAGGAGAGAAAGCAGCGTGCGAGCAGCACAACAGCAGGAGAAATCCTTGAGAGGGAAGAACTGCTTGAAAAACAGCACTTTCTGGACTTTACAGTTTCAAACCAGGCTCAACCCATGTTCCAACCACCGGAGTAGTGATCGCAGTGACTTTGCAACTGATCCGCGGGTCCACCAGCCCGGTCCACCACAAAGGCCCATCCAAACTGGCACCAGGCCACATACCATCCAAGGTGGGATCTAGCTACTGTCTGAGTGAGTACAATAAGCAAACAGAATGAACTGTGAGCAAATCGGAGAAATGTAAAGTTGGTGCAGCAAAATTAAGCAGAGAGAGACTGAGATTTAACAAGCGAACTATGGGTGGTGACGGTGTTCGATAGCAAAGTCCAGGGCAGTACTGATCAACAAGTCCAAATGGTAGCCTGTGACAATGGTGACCGTGATTGGGCACTTTCAAAAAGGGTGACTCAATTACAGTGCCTGTCGACAGGGCTACTGAGCAGGGAGGCGACCGGATGGGGGTGTCCGCGAATATAGTGACAGGATGTTGCTATATGTACATGCACATGGGGGGGGAGCACACTGAGCAACAGGCAGAAGGGGAGGGAGGGTTTGTGAGGCATGGTACAGTGGTGGGCTGCTGAGCTGGCCCCGTGGTGGGTGGGTGGCAGGTTAGGGTTGTGAGGGTGCTGGGATCAGGTCCGGGTGCACATACATTTTTTGCGCCTGGCCCAAAATTTTTCCCCCAGTTTTGCACCCCCATGACATGCATCTCCTGGGTTGCAGATTCTTTAGTAGGGGGGTGTGTGGGGGCAGCCCCGTGAGGAGTTTGGGGGCTGGCCCCCACTCAACAAAAAAAAACAAAAGTCCCTGGTGCCCTTTTGCTGTGTGCCGAGGTACATCACTGAAATTGATTTTTGGCAATGTACACCCGCCCTAACGGCGATCACCTTTCCGTGGTCGCCGTTATCACATGAAACCATCCAAACAAGTGCAGCAAATGTATGAATGTGCTGAATTTGTGCAAAAGTTGAGGAACAGTGTGCAAGTCAGGCAGTCTGTTCAGCAACATAGCAAAAGTAGATAAAACTGGTGCAGTGTGTTTTAAAGCCAAAACTCAGTTCTATGTGCAAGACAGCAATATGGGACTTGTGTATTTGTTTACAGAAAATGGTGTCTAATGCACTCCAGTACCCACTCCATGCCAGGGCGTGGATTTCACAGCAAGAGAAAGAACTAGCTCATTTTGAGAAACTCTGTAACTGTGAAGCAGCACCCACTGATGTGGCCCTGACAAATTTCCCAGTAAATGTGTGCATTATCTGTTTAAACCCAGGAAGGGATGTTCTGTTAATCCCACATTGTAAAGACTGTCAAAAACAATATGGGATGTGTGAAGCAGGTGGTACAGTAACTGCAAAAGCCAAAACCATCTGCTTAGCCCCTATGTGGACACTGGTAGGGGACCCTGTTAGTTCAGAACAGCAACAGGCTGGGTGCAACCAGGGGGACTCTGCTGAGCTTGTCAGAGAATTATTTCAGAAAGTCTGTGAAGATACCTTGAAAGGGCAGGAAGGAATGGAGTTTTCCAAGCCAGAGAAGGTGGAAGTGGACACTGCAGAAGCAGAATCTGTAGACCCGTGGGTAGAAGGCCCACACCCAAGCCTTGTGGGAGAGGATGAGGTAGATGAAGCTCTGTGTTTTGAGGCAACTGCCTGTGTGTAGTGAAGGATGGATAATTTCACAAGCTGAAACTAATGTCAGCTCCTGAGTAGAGCTTATGGAACAGAAGGAAATGGAGGCAGTTGAAGCAGCAGTTGTGGGCCTCCAAGAGTCGCCACTAGCCTTGACTTCTGTGGAGCCCTCAGAGACAGAGGAGGGCTCTAGCAACATGCAACCGAGTGCAGAGGTGGACTGCTTTTACTGTGCACTAAATTTTCGAAGCTGGCTTAACCAGGACTGGCCACCCCCAAGCAGTGCCTCTGGCTTAAACCTAGTAAAAAGCATTAAAGAAGAACATGTGATTAGACATAGGGCTGAGGCTGAATATGGACAGACATATCCATTCTTTCCTAGATGAATTTGGGAAGAGACTGAGAAAAACAGGCATGTCTGGTTGTGGGAGGAAGCTAGTGCCAACTTTCATCCAAAAGTAAACAAGTTTGTGAGAATTAAAGTATGTCATGAGAGACTACAGTTTTGGAAGCGTGGCAGAACTCTACTAATAGACTGTAAGAATAGTGGACAAGACTGGCCAAGAGACAATTTACAGTGTTAGAATGGTTCGTCCGGATGGAGAAACAGTCCTTGCTCCACATCCTGAGTGGTACTACCCATAAAAGTGCCACTCACCAGTCATCATGCCAGCATGCCAAGTGAATACAGCAGTGCCAGCTCAGCAATCTGCCACCGAAGTGGCAGCAACCGAAAAGGAGATGCATCTCTTCTAGTGATCCAGGTTTGTCTGCAGCAGCATCTAGGCTCGTCAGCCCAGCATAAGGAGAAGATTTCCAGTCCAGATCCAGCAGGAGGCGTGGAAGAACCCAATCCAAAG
Source organism: Neoceratodus forsteri (assembly GCA_016271365.2). Classification (NCBI taxonomy): domain Eukaryota; kingdom Metazoa; phylum Chordata; order Ceratodontiformes; family Ceratodontidae; genus Neoceratodus; species Neoceratodus forsteri. The sequence goes on from CM028137.1 coordinate 362,220,443, forward strand.
ATTTTGTTTGCCCAGCAGAAAAAGAGCATCAGGCCGCTGGTCCAGAGAGGAGATGCAGACATCCATCTTTCGCCTAGAATGCGGTAAGGCATATTTTACTTCTTTACATCTTAATTTGACTGTTTTGCCTGCAGATGAGGATGTCCCAGGAACTTTGGTTCATTAACAGACACTCCTGAACTGGACTGCAGTGTTAGCAGGTCTTGTGCCTGTCCAAGAACTGTGTTTCAGCAGGTTTCAGCCTAGGAGACTCTATGTATAGTGCCCCGGGCACTTTGGACATTCTCCCCAGAACATCGAACTTTGTAGGGTTTCCCTCCCCCAAAATGTTTTTGTAAATGCTTTTATTTTCTATTTTTGTACTTTTATAGAAAAAAACCCTTTTAAAAAATTACTTTTTGGGATTGTACAGTATCTGCGGTGGGAGATTTGGTCACTGTGTGATTTACAGGTTGTGTTTTGTTTGCAGAATGTGTTTTGCAATGTTTTCTTTTGCAGGTGTTCCTGAAAGAAGAAAAGAAGACAAGAAGAGGATTCTTAGGACTCTTCAGAGTCCTCCTTTTTTAAAGTTGCTAGGCTTGGTGTAACCATGTAGTAGAATGCTAACTATTTCTCTGCTTTGCAGGTGCAGAGTTTTGTAGTTCTTAGATTTAGGAAATGTAATGAAAATTGCATGTTTCTAAAGTGTCTACAGTTCTAAATGGTGTGAAATGGTTTTGGGTATGGGCACCTGGTAGGTAGCATAGGTCAGATAGCTTTCCCTAGAGGGCTAGGGGGGAAGGCAGGTTGGTGGTCCTGAATCCAGATAGGGGTCACCAATGCTGACAGTCAGGACATGCTTCAGGCAATCTCTTGGAGCCACTGAAAATCCATAGATAATAGTAGGGTAGGAGCTGAAGTTTCTTCAGCAGGCCTCTATCCTTTGGTGTTACCTGCCTGTGCCTAGCACATGGTAGGGGAGGACCTGATCAACCCTCTCCTTAGGGAGCACAGAGGTGGGACAGCCTGGTGCTGGACCATAACCTAACTGCGGACAGCCAGTGTGTCTGGTTGCGGTGAGTGTAACCACCCAGTCCCCTGGGGTTACTAGAATCCCATTAGTACTAGTATTAGACAGGTAGGAAAAGGCAACTGGTAGATAGATCACTAGGGGCTTTCTATAAAATGACATCATTGTTTACTCAGCTAGCCTGAGAGAGGGATGATTATGTCGTTTAGAACTCTCGCAGCAGCATAACCATTTTTGAGTCAGCTGCTCAGAGGAAGTTTAGAACATACATACATACGAAGAAGCCAGCAGAAGAAGGCAATTTGGTCTATCAAGTCTGCTCGTATTGCAGGGTCCACAGCTTGAACTAATGTCCCTGCCCTCCCTCCCTAGTCCTCCCATCCTCCCTACCTATGATCCTTACTTTCCCCGTATGCCTATCCCAGCCTCTCTTAAAGCTGCCCATTGTCTTCAACGAATGTTCAGTTAGTCTGAGTTAGAGTGGCAGGAGGTCTGCCAGCAGTGGTGGAGCTAGAGGGGAGGCTGGGGGGGCAGTCGCCCCTCCTGGCTGCCCCAGTGTAAGTAGTGGTGCCCCACCACCATCTTTATTCAATGTTTAGTGCCCATTGTAGAGCCCATGATTGACTGAATGACCCCCCCAGCTCCCAAACGCTCCCAAACCTGGCTCCGCCACCGGCTGCCAGTGGGGCTCTGAAATGGGAACCCAGATCATTTCTCACCCTAGTTTGGTAAAATCCTTGGTTCGTCTGCAGGACTCTAAGTTTCACTCCAGGGGGAGTGAGAGGGACTACAATGTCTTGCGGATCCAAGGGGCAATCCCCAGAAGGTCCTGAAGTTTACAGCTGCCTTAAAGAAGGACAATGAGTAGAATCTGACAAGCTATAGATGCCTTTCTTTTGTTCTTTCCATGATTGGGAGGAATGAGCAACTAATCTGTGAGTACAGATTGTGTGACTGTTCTCTTAGGGAGTTGGCTAAGGTGTGTGTGCCCTAGATAAGGCTAGACCACACTTGTCAGGGCCCCTTTCACCACAAATGTGCTGAATTTAAAGTTGAAATTAAGATCTGTAGCAATTCAGTGGGGATTGAAGGCTTCTTTTGGTGTAACCCTGAAGGAATGACAGAGACTGTCTTGGAGCAAAGGGTGGGAGGAATGCCATCTGGAGTTCCAGACAGGGCTAACTGGTTCATGGATGGGCACGAGTGTTCCCTGGGCAAAGGCCATACACCAGGAGGATTTGTTTTAAGTGTGTGGAACATCCCACAGTTATACACTTTGGAAATGGAATGTATTTGGAAATGTTTTAGGTGTGTGAAACATCCCACAGATATACACTTTGGAAATGGAAATGTGTTCTGGAAATGGATGAAGTGTGTGGCACATCCCACAAGAATACATCTAGAGGGAAAGGAGATGTTTCTGTGGAAAGCAGTACTGCCTAGCAAAGTGTTTCTGCAAAAGAGAGTGTACCTGTGTTGCAATGACAAACCGTTGGGGGCCCACCTGTGCTTTAAGTAACATCTGCAAATAAAGCCATATTGTACAATCCCAGTTACGGCTTTGGACATTCAGTTTATTGTTTCTGTGTGAACGTTATTGGGGCCCCTCAGCAGTTAGGTCTAGCATTTGCCTAGCATCATCTCCCCTGGATCTGGTGGTAAATACAAAGGTTCATTTTTTAGTATCGTACCCCCACCCCCGTCCTTTAGATAATAGCCTGGTATACACTCTAACGCTAGGGGTAGTACCATTTGTGTAATTCTGCAAAGAGCAAATTGCATGCCATGATTTGGGCACTGATTCTTTAAGGGGGTGCCAGCTGAGAAAAGTGGCAAAGGGGTTACATACACTAAATGACCTCAGACACTGAGAGTCATCACTGCCATCCTGGTGTCTGTCCCTGGAGGCTGCCAGACAAGTAGGCAACAAGTTCTGCTGTTCCCCCTCACACTGGATCTACAGACAACTAAGCAATGAGTTCTGCTGTTCTCTCACACTGGATCCACAACTAGGCAATGAGTTCTGCTGTTCTCTCACACTGGATCCACAGACAACTAGGCAATGAGTTCTGCTGTTCTCTCACACCGGATACACATATGACTAGGCAATGAGTTCTGCTGTTCTTACACACCAGATCCACAGACAACTAGGCAATGAGTTCTGCTGTTCTCTCACACCGGATCCAAAGATGACTAGGCAGTGAGTTCTGCTGTTCTTACACACCAGCTCCACAGACAACTAGGAAATGAGTTGTGCTGTTCTCTCACACTGGATACACGGATGACTTGGCAACACGTTCTGCTGTTCTCTCACACTGGATCCATAGATGACTAAGCAATGAGTTCTGCTGTTCTATCACACCAGATCCACAGACAATAGGCAATGAGTTCTGCTGTTCTCTCACACTGGATCCACAAACAACTAGACAACGAGTTCTGCTGTTCTCTCACATTGGATCCACAGACAACTAGGCAATGAGTTTTGCTGTTCTCTCACACCAGATCCACAGACGGCTGCTGCAAGTGAGGGGTTCTTGCCTCCTCAGGCAGCCTGGCAAGAGACCTGAGGCAAGGATGCCCCGAAGGCACACCCACACCCTCCCCCCAGTAGTATTTTATTCATTTCCTTTAACAATACAACAGTAAGTCACGTCTATATAACAACTATAAAAGCATTGCACTAACACATTTAGAATCAATTTAGGAAAATATGTAACTCAAATAAACTATTAGACATAATTTCTCAATAACATCGTAATGACATATTTTTGTTTTGTTTATACATTCCCTACCTGTTTTGAAAAGAAGCTTTCCCCAAAACCTTCTTCAAAGTGAAGAAATGTCACATTAGAATCTACACTTAATAAAGGAGACAACAAACAAACAAAAAAGAGGCTGCACATAGACACGGTGGTACAGGGTTAAAAATACCACATAGTAAATGCAAAAACAAACCTGCACTCACCAACCTATAGAAAAGACTGCTCAAATGATATAGAGGTGCTTCATTTTATTGAAAAAGTTCCAGTGTACAAAAACGCCATCTCTCTCTCTCATTAGGAAGTCCTCCCTTCTGCATCTTGTCAGCTTTCATTTCGATCATTGTCCTCATCATATCTCATTCTCTCCTGTCCTTCCCATCTATGTCTATCTCCTTTCTTTCTGGTCTTGATATATTCTGATTTCTCTCCTCTCCTCTCCTCTTCGATGCTCAACACCTTTTTGGGTATTCTTTTTGGGCTTCTTCCTAAGCTACCTTTAGCCAAGGGAATTATTCTCAAGGTACCTATTGGGGGGCATCCTCTAGGGTTCCTTGCATCGTGCCCCTACAGGGTGATATATCCCATGGATAGAGAAGTGAACAGCCACAATGTATCGAAGTCACACAAGCACACATCTCATCCAGTTGCGTAAGCACAATTGAATGGGAACGCTATACCTGAGGTTCAATGAGCGGAGCAACAACATCACTTCCCCATCAGACCTAAAAAGGCCACTCCTCCAAGACCACTCCACCTGGACTGTTCCAGGATTCATTTCTTTGTTGCCCCACCATCCACCCCTCCTCCTCCAGTGGCTCGTCTCTCTTTCCCATGGACTTCTTCCTAAGCTACCTTTAGCCAAAGGAATTATTCCCACGGCACCTATGGGGGGACCCTCCTCTAGGGTTCCTTGCATTGTACCCCTACAAGGTTGTATATCCCATGGATAGAGAGGCAAATAGCCACAATGTATCAAAGTCGCTCTTTCACACATCTCATCCAGTTGTGTAAGCACAACTGAAACAGACTTTGACCATTGCAATAGGAGATTGAGAGAGACTGTAGAAAAACTGGATTTTGAGCTAAAGAAAAATAAGTTGGTTAAATTCAAGAGAGATTTAGAGGATTATCAAAATAACAGAGTTTACACATGGAAAAAGAGAAATACTGAAAATAAAGGTATCCTGCAAAGTGAACAAAGAGTATAATTTAATTTGAGTACTGACACCAGTGGTAATGACACTGCTACATCTGAAGAGTCTTTGGATGTGCAACAACAGACACCCCCCCCCCACCCAGTGACATTGCCTAGGAGAAGCAATGGGACTAATAAATATCAGGATTTTCAGACTGCAAACAGAATGGGCTGGGCAAAGGCAATCACAGCAACAGGGGAAGGGGAGGAAGAGGAAGACAAGGCATGGGAAGAGACAGGGGAGAGGGAGAAGATAGATGGGATGGCAATTACCAGCAGGGGATGCAACAAGAGGAGCAGGAGCAGCTATGTTCACCCCAGAACCCATATCAACATCAGCATCAACAACGTGCGTATTGCCACAGCCACCCCACTCCCACCCGGTACCACAAGAACAACAAACCAACTACCCCAATCACAGACAGGACTTTTACCCTCAGTAGAGACCATGGAGGAATCAGAGAAAATAATAAATCTTTCAAGCAGAATTTTAACTGGCCAAGAAGAAAGTGTTTTACACAGAGATCTCACTTTTGCACCTACAGCTTGTATTGACCAGTCTGGGACATTTCTGGATTTACAAAAGTTTTGCCGTAACCTTAGCTTGAAGTCTTTTTTTTAGTAAACAACAGGGATGGCTGGCCACTACTGGGGCTGATGGGTCCGACGGTACTGGAACTGCATCAGGTGAGACTATTTATACAGACTGTGAGGAAAGAAAATTCAGGGGACAGTCAGTTTTTTATCCACCTCCAAGTCCAGCCATTCTGACTTTTCAGAAGATCTGTGAAGATGAACTTGAGGCTTTATTTTCCAATCTTCCTAAGAAACATTTTGATAACCTTTCTAGTGTCGAAAGATGTGCACTGGAGAGCCTCAAAAATGACCAGACAATAGTTATAAAACATGGCGGACAAGGATGGTGTGGTGGTAATTCAGGATATAACAGATGATATTTTTGAAGTTAATAGACAGCTATCTAACACTACAGTCTATAAACGACTTGAATCTGATCCCACAATCTTTTTTAAGCATAGAATTGATTAATTCATTTTTGAAGCTTTTGAAAAGGGTTGACTGGATGAAAATGTTAGAAATTTCCTGACTGTTGATTTTCCAGTGAGAGCCACTATATACACCTTACCAAAGGTTCATGACAAATTCACTGCCCTCCCCCCCCACCGGTAGGCCCATTGTGAGTGGTGTTGGATCCCACACTGAGCTATTGCCAATGTATGTAGATCATTTTACACAGATACACAGAAATGTGATGGCAGAGAAAGGCACCACGGCCCATCTAGTCTGCCCAACACCCTACCTCCCCCCCTTCTGTTATGCTTCCACCCTCTTTTCCCAACCCCTTAAATCTATCTCAAGCCCTCTTGAACCCCTCCACCGTTTCAGCTGCCACTACCTCCTCCGGCAGCTTGTTCCAGGCCTCCACCACCCTCTCCATGAAAAACTGCCCCTGACATTACCTCTGTATTGCCCACCATCCAGTTTGAGGCTATGTCCACTTGTGTTCACTCCCTTCTTCGATTTGAACAAGTTGTTACCCTCTACCTTATTTATTCCCTTCAGATACTTAAAGGTCTCAATCATGTCCCCCCTCTCCCTCCTAGTCTCCAGAGGGTACAAATTCAGCCCTCTCAATCTTCTCTCATAGGGTAAATCCTGCATCCCTTGTACCATTTTGGTTGCCCTTCTCTGCACCCTCTCCATCAGCTCAACATCTCTTCGTAGGTGAGGCCTCCAGAACTGTACCCCATATTCCAGATGTGGCCTAACAATGGTTCTGTATAATGGCATTAGCACCTCCCTCTTCCTGCTAATAAAATCCCTCGAAATGCAGGCCCGCATTCCATTTGCTTTTCCCACCGCCCTGCTACACTGGCTGCCTACCTTGAGGTCAAGTGATACCATAATCCCCAGGTCCCTTTCAAGAACTGGATGGAGAATAGGACACAGAGAGTAATAGTAAATGGAGTCCACTCTGAAGAAAGGGGGGTTACTAGTGGGGTACTGCAGGGTTCAGTAGTAGGACCGGTCCTCTTCAATGTCTTTATAAGCGACATTGCAGAGGGACTGGAAGGAAAAGTATGTCTCTTTGCAGATGACACAAAGATCTGCAACAGAGTTGATGCACAAGGTGGGGTGGAAAGGATGAGAAGGGACTTGGCAAGGTTAGAGGAATGGTCAAATGTATGGCAGCTTAGATTCAATGCTAAGAAGTGCAAGGTAATGCACCTGGGAAACAAATACCCATGGGAAGAGTACACAATTGGGGGTGAGATACTAACAACAACAAAAATGGAAAGGGACCTGGGGGTAGTCATATCAGATGACCTAAAGGTGGGCAAGCAATGTGAGAGGGCAGCAAGGAGGGCTGGGGGATACTGGGATGCATAGGGAAAGGCATCACCAGTAGAAAACAGGAAGTTATTATCCCTCTGTACAGACAACTGGTGAGACCCCATCTGGAGTACTGCGTGCAGTTCTGGAGACCCAATCTCCATAAAGACATAGACAGGATGGAAGCTGTTCAGAGGAGGCACTAAAATGGTGCAGGGTCTGCACCGAAGACATATGAAGAGAGACTTAAGGAGCTTAATATGTATAGCCTCGAGGAAAGGAGGAGAGGGGGACATGATAGAAACTTTCAAGTACCTCAGAGAATCAACAAAGTCCAAGAGGTAGCATCTTTTAAAATAAGAAGTGTGCAAGAACAAGGGTGGACAATTGAAGATGGGGGCGGCTCAGAGGTAATTTAAGGAAGTATTTTTTCACAGAGAGGGTTGTGGATGCATGGAATGGCCCTCTGGAGGAGGTTGTGGAGTCAAAAACGGTGGAATTCAAGCATGCATGGGACAGTCATAAGGCAATTCTAGGGGTTGGGGGTAGGAAGAAGTAGGCTGCTGGTTAACTAGGATCTGCAGCTTATCCATTAGGTAGGGAAATGGGCAGACTGGGTGGGCCAAACGGTCCTTATCTGCCTTCAAATTCTATGTTTCTATGTTTCCTTCTCCTTAATCACCAACCCCTCCAAGGGAGTAAGTTTCCCTCCTATTCTTCCTCCCCAGGTGCATCAGCGAGCACTTTTGTGCATTAAACTTCAATTTCCAGGTGTCAGACCACCTCTCCAGCCTCTCCAGGTCCTGCCTCATGGCTTGCACCCCACTAGGTGAATCCACCCTATCGCAGACCTTTGTATCGTCTGCGAACAGGCACACCCATCCCTCCAGGCCCTCCACTCAGACTATTTGTTGCCAACTTGGGATCTTATATAAAAGACTGGTGCACCCCTTTTCATCGACACCCGGCGAGAAACAGGAAAAAAGACCATTACAGCGACATTGGCGGTAATGGTCACTTCCGTGTTCACTTCTCCTAATTCTGCCCCCTCCCGGACCAACTCCGACCTGCAGTTGGAATTCTAAAGTCCGGAGGTGCAGGGGTCACAGCCTCTACGTGGGGGTGTGGGGGCATAGCACCCTGGCTGAAAGCACCCTAGAACAGGCGGCACTATACCCAAGGCCAGTATTGTGCTGTCACTGGGGGTGCTCGGCATTGTCACTGTCGACCAAACTTGGTGCTTCCATAAATGACCCGGGGGATTTTCTCAGAATCCTGGAGGATGTAGAAATAAATGAGCAGGCTTATTTTATTATTATGTATGTAGAATCACTTTATTCTAACATTCCTCAGGAGGAAGAACTAGACAGTTTAGCCTTCTATCTTAACTCTAGAATAGCTGATGCAGAACCATGCAAGGAACTTTTGTTAAAACTTTCAGAATTTGTTCTAAAATTCAATACCTTCTCTTTCCTAGGAAAGTTCTATCTACAAATCAAAGCAACGGCTATGGGGGCAACTTTTGCCCCCAGCCTAGCGAACCTGTGCAGAGGGAGATGGGAGGACACATATGTGAGGGACTCTGATACCAATCCATTTTTTTGGAAAAAAGATATTTATTGTCATTTTATCTACAATATATTCATTATATGAAATGGTAACATTGCTGAATTTGACATTTTTGTCAAATATTTACACACTTCTAATCCTAATCTCCATTTCACATATAGTGCTAGCAGGAAGAGTATTCACTTTTTAGACCTGCTCATTTCTAAAGGAGAGAATTGTAGTATTCAGACTGACATCTATAGAAAACCATGTGAGAGGAATAATCTTCTGCATTCCTCCAGCTGTCACCCCAGACTCATCATACAAAACATCCCAAAAGGTCAATTTTTACGTATTAGGAGAAATTGTACTGGCACAATGATTTTTGAAAGATCTGCAAAAGATCTAGATAGGAGATTTCCTGAGAGGGGATACCAGAGGGATCTGGTTACTTCAGCTCACCCGATAGTTCTGGACACCCCAAGGGATGTTACCCTTAAGTGTTCAGCATGAAGAGTCTGATTTGTCCACTTTGAACTTTATTACAACTTATTCAATACACGCATCTAAAGTAGCTGAAATTATCAGAATGAATTGGAATATTCTTAAGGGTGACCCCAATTTGAGTTTGTATCACCCCCACCGGACGTCATATAGAAAAGCTACAACTCTGAAGGACCAGTTAGTCCACAGTAGGCAGGCCTTACCCCAAACACAGACATGGCTTACACGGAGCACTGGTTGTTTTAGGTGTCAAAGATGCTTGTACTGTACAAGTGTCTCACCAGGAAGAGAATTTAATAGCCCCAATTCCACTAAGGTCTATCAGATAAAAGACCTTATTACTTGAGACATGTGGAGTAATATACCTAGCCACAAGTGATTGTGGGGCTTTCTATGTAGGGAAAACCAAGAGAAGCTTCAAGCTAAAGGTGGGTGAACATGTTAGGGCAATCAAAATCATGATCCAAAATATGTTACAGCCCTACATGTTGCGCAGTCTGGTGATGGACAAAAGCACACTTTCCTCTTTAGAGATATAGAAAAGGTGTTTAATAACCCAAGGGGTGGTGACCATAATAACTTTATTTTGGAAAGGGAAGGATTCTAGATCTATACTTTGAAAGCATTCAAAGAACTAGGATTGAATGAAAGATCTGATTTGACACTTCACCTAAAAAAGAAAAAGTAGTGTGCATTTTACAGGATTTCCGATTCTTTATTTATACAGATAATTATTGACATGATGCTGGGCTGTCTGTACTGTCTGTATGTTCAGTTGTTAGCAATGTGAGATTTAGCCTAGAACTATGTTTATGTCACATTGTTCTGAGTTCATCTAGGCTGAGAACTGACATAACTTTGTACAGGTGTCATAATAGAGATGCACTAATTTCTTCATGTATTTATTTTCCTTTTTAGATACAAGTTTGACAAGCATGTTGCTCGGGCTCGATGGACTTTCAGTCTGCGGCATTTATATGATGTTTTGTGTCTTTTATTAGGGATATATATTTTAGTATGCAATTTGGACAGGATCCAATTTTAACATCTAGTAATTCTAGGTTAGCTTTTGTAGTCATGTATTTATGCTTTTTAACTTTTATATTTGCACCATGGTTTCACACTGTTTTTGAAGCACTTTCCTTCTTTAACTGACACTGTCTGATAATGTCACAGTCTTACATGTATTTAATGCATTTCTCAGATTATTGGTTATACCCTTTGAAAAAGGAATTGGGAGAATTCTGAAATGCGTCAGGGCATTTTTGCACACTGGCACTTTTTTCAATAAAATGAAGCACCTCTATATCATATGAGCAGTTTTTTCTATGGGCTGGTGAGTGCGGATTTGTTTTTGCTTTTACTTAATAAAGGAAACGGAAGAAATAAGAATAGATATATCACAAAGATATGTATTCCTCATTCAGGGATAATGGATATCTAGAATTATACCACAGGTATCTAGTCTCAGCCAATCAGAACACAGGAAAACTGTAAGTTATTGTCCCACAGACTACCACCTACATGCCCACAGTAGTTTATTCGCCTGTGGCCATGGCCACAGTAGTTTATTCATCTTCCCACAGTAGTTTGTTCGTCTATAACCATGCCCACAGTCGTTGATTCACATTCCCTTCCATTCCTATCTACTCAGTCACAGGGAATGCCATGCACAGACACTGTCACGGTGCTCTGTATAACTGATATAGAAAAGGTGTTTAATAACCCAAGGGGTGGTGACCATAATAACTTTATTCCCATTTCTAAATCTATACAATTTTCCCCCAATTTCGTTTCACTGCTAAAGCAAAATTTCACCTCACATCAAATTGAACTCGCACAGCACATACAATTTCCTCCTCCATATGTCTCTAAGCTGTAGTGCTGCGGGAGCAACTAAGAAGATCGTTTATAACTAATTGATACTTTTGTGGCTCTATGTCTCAAAGTAGTAATATGGGACACTTACTGGTACACAGATTATTAGAAAGTTGGTCCCATTGAAAACCAAGCGCTACAAACCTTTTATTTTTCTCTTCAAAATCGATCGTGATTCTGGACACGCATACCAACTGTGTACGCGACGCCCAGAATTATAGATTCGATTTCGGAACAGAAAATAAAAAGGCTTCTAGCGCTCGGTTTTCAACAGGACCAACTTTGAAATAATCTATGTACAAGTAAGTCTTCCATATTATTACTTTCAGACATAGCCCCACAAAAGCATCATTTAGTGATAAAGGAGCTTCCTAGTTGCTCCCGTGGCACTACAGGTCAGAGACGCTTGGAGCACATATTACCTCCGCTCCAACTTAAATTTAATTTCTACATAAAAATACAACTTTACCACAAATTCTAGTGGTATAATAGTAATAACATTAGGTTTTATGGAGTATACTCATATAACCAGCTTCGTGGGGATTAAACACCGCGGCTTCGCCTCAGTGTTTAATCAGCCACAGACGTCGGTTATTGCTGCATATACTCCATAAAACCTAATGTTATCACTTAAATATATTTAGTGGCTAGAAAAGCTAGAAAAACTTAAATGGAAAATAAAAAGAGGAATAAAATTATTGTAATAAATAAAAATAGAGCCTATGGAAGGAATTTCCTGATTGTATGAAACTTACTGTTGCCTGTGAAATGAGAATGAAAAGATTTTTTCGTTTGTAAAATTGAGCTGTGAGCGCATGGTAAGTATGTTGAATAAAAAATTCCAGTTTTTAGCAAAACTAATGGTATTGTTTTTAAGTCCTCCGGTCAGTTTCTCACTTTTGAGTGCTTCCAGAAGCTCTGTTTTCCATTCCATTAAGAGGGTGTCTCTGTTCTAATCACAGCTGCACCCTCCTAACACCCTGCCATTTTGACACTTCTCATGCCATCACCAAACTACCATTCTACTCTCCACCCACTGTCTGTCAGAGGCTATACCAATCACTAGGCTCTGTGATCCGGCATTCTAGTAAGCAAGCCCACTCCCCCTACTAGCAGGAGAGGCTTGTTACATAGGGCTCAGTTTTCAGAGAGCTGCTAGACTGGCACATGACGGGCCGATCCCCAGCTGTGGCAAACTCCAGGTGCGCCAGGGACGCTGCACCCAATTTAAGTACAGTGGAGGTCCCTGTGCCACCGACCTCAGAGATGTCACAGTTAGAGTGTTGCAGCAAAGATTTGACACACCAGAGGGATTTCACAGAGGGTCCCATCAAGCCCCCCGCCTGGCGCAATGCCGGCCAATAACCATGATGTTGGGGGGAAGCCTGTGTGGTGCACTGAAAACAGACCTGGGGGAGTGACATAGTGGGTCGTGTGGGCATGGCAGGGTGTGGCAGGGAACATTGGTGGCACCGGGGCAGTCATGCCCTGGACTGTGCCACAGGCCCACAGACAGGATAATGCGAAGTATGCTGGCATGGGCCATGTCCCAGACCCCTTATGCTACCAAGCTTGCCAACTGTTCCACATCATGCAAACTCCCCGACATGCAGTGACAGTACATGGTAGCACAGGATGAGGTGCTGTTGTTGGACAGGGAAGTACCCCCAGGCAACTTCACTTGCTCCGATGCACAGCTCTCTGTGTGCTGCCATACTGCTGCTATAGGTGCCGTAATAGCTATGGTAGGTTGGTAGGGCACCCCAATAGGCAGGTGCCAGGATAAGGTCTGGCAGATGGCATGTAATGGAATTGGTAACACATATAACAGAGTGTGGAAGCTTTGTCCCTGCCACCATACCCTACTGTAACCCCCCTCCCTCCTCTGTCTAGGGACATAAATGTTATTTTCGCAGATGGTCCGGGGGGCATGAGAAGGATTACTACAATGCCTAACACTCCAAACTAGTGCACCCGAAATAAAGATAGGAAAGACAGCTATCATACCTCTCGATGGCTTCATCACACCATGCACTCTCGATTTCTACCTCCAAGACCTGTATTCACCCCAAACCTCTGGCCGCCAGAGCAAGTCTTCCAGCCTGCAGCCTCTTGTCTCTTCTGAGCTCCCGAGCCCCTCGATCCCAGTGCAGCATGATGGACACCTTCTGGAATTACAACTTATGACACAAATTAACCACAAGGGGGTTTCATTTCATTTCTCCCCCTTTCTAACTGAAATAAAGAAGAAATCCCTACCAAGTTTCTTCCCAAACAGCTTCTTTATTTTAGCACCTGCGCCTGAAATGATTTTAGGAGTTCAGGGGTCCCATCCTTCACCAAATAAATAAAGCAGCTCCATGGGGCTATATAAACTGTTTATAGTTCACTCAAGGCTGGACCTATTGAGCAGCATAACTGTTATTCAGGCTGTACAAGCAGGTTATCTCCAACTCTGATTCTTGGATGGTTTACCCAAGCAAACTCCTCCCTTGAAGAATCTACAGGCTCCTGGTTCACTGGTGCTGGTAAGCCAAATCTCCCTCTTTTCCTATTCTGGGTTACCCATTTCCTCATCTCTGTCTGGTCTGGCACTGGTCGACTGCCCTACCTCTGGCACAGAGAAGCGTGCTGCTTCCCCCACCTGGCCCCTGGACTTTGGCCCAAACCCATGAGGGGTACCAGGATTTTTCCCTCTCCGACTCAAACCCTATAACCACTACACTCTCCTCCCACATGGAATCTGAACCTACCGGTGCACCCAACTTCACTGCACCAGTCTCCATGGCCATGTACTTTCTCTCTCTCTCTCTCTCTTTACTGGTGCAGCAGCCCTCAAACCCGGCCAAGCTCCAGTGCCTGAGCTACCTCTCCGGGGCTGCCCTGCCACTAGAGAGTCCTGAGCACTGCCACCACTCTGGCCCTCCAAGCAGCCCAATCCTCCATAACTGGCACCTATTCTCTTCGCCAAGCTCCCAGTTGACCAGTTGGCCAGGAACACCCCCCCACGGCCTGTCCTAAGACCTGCGACCCACCTGGCCCTTAGATGCTGGTGCCCAGAGGCCTGCCCCTCCATGCAGGTCCCTTTAAAATGGGTGAAGGGCCCCCCCCTGGCTCCCTCTATGCTCAGGCTACCCTGCCACCCTGAGTACAGGAGAGAACCACTGCCACTGGCCTCCCCCCGTGGGAACCCTGCCACTGTCCCCACAGCCCTGGCAGTCCAAGCCACTCTTTCATGGGATCACATGGGCTCCTGCCTATCCTGGCATTCTCCTGCCACGTAAACTCCCCTGTCCCAGACAACGCAGGTACCTAGCTGGCCATCCTCCCTTCGGAGCTCCTGGATGCCATGTCGCTGCAAAGGCCATCCCCGTCTGCCACACTTTGTGGTGTCCCCCCCACAGGCACAACCCAGACCATTGAGCTCCCTCCTTGCCTATCTCCTCTGCTCCTCCAGCTACCCCTCCCCCTCCAGCCCCAGGCCTAATGCTAGGGCTGGAAAAAAAGTCCCCGTACTTCCTGTCTCCAACCTTATATACCTCCCCTAATCTGCCCTTTGCTGCCAGTTTGAGGTGTCCAGCAAGGATCAACCCCCCCACAGCACTAATACATTTCCTAGCTCTGGAGGGGTAGGAAGGGGAAAGGGGTTCTTAATGGGAGCATAAGCCCCTCTGACAAGGGGGGGGCTTACACTCTTCCCCCACCCAGAAAATCATTCCCTCCTGGGAATGATGGCAAGGGTCCAGTGATGGTCTCCTCCCATCAGACTGGGTATGTGCACTCCCCAGCCCTCTGAGAGTAGAACACAGTATGCCTGGCCACAGGCACCACCCAATCTGCCTCTCTAAACCCAAGCACACACTACTAACTAAACCCTACCTGCGCCAGGAGATCATCCTAAAATTTTAGAAAAACCTTCATTATTTCTTTATCAATAGATAATCATAATCATTGCTTCCTTAATGATTAAACTTTACCATCAAACATTTCAAACAGTAATGAAGTAGTTTCTAAAAATTGTAGCAAAACCCCAATATACCTCCCACCAAAGAGGAACAGGTTACTTTGTGTACAATTTCCTGAATCACTTACTCATTCACTCCTCCATTCTCCCACCATTCTCCACCAGCTTCCACATCAGTAATGGTCCATGATCTTTACATTTTTTTCTGCAATAATAATAAACATAATTTTAAGTCCCTTTTTTTTCTGTGGAAGAAAACTACATACAGTCACCATGTCCTGCTCTGTTTTCCAGGAGGTCTAAGTTGTAGACCCCCCTCCTGGAGGGAAATAGTACTCCAGGTCTGTCTTGGTGGTTACATCTCCGAAAGAGTCTCAGTCTAAAATGTAGTACTTGGTCCGTGTCCCAGCCAAATCATGGACCAAAGCAAAATGTTTAAATAGGGTCAGCCCAGACCAAGTCCCTGTGTAACACATTGACCGAGCCTGCTGAATCAACTGCTGAGATGGGGCATTCTCCTCCACCAGGGCAACTCCCAAACAGCTTCTTTATTTTAGCACCTGCGCCTGAAATTATTTTAGGAGGACAGGGGTCCCATCCTCCACCAAATAAATAAAGCAGCTCCATGGTGCTATATAAACTTTTTACAGTTCACCCAAGGCTGGACCTATCGAGCAGCATAACTGTTATTCAGGCTGTACAAGCAGGTTATCTCCAACTCAAGTCAATCACAGCCCTCTAAATTGATCAATCAATCAATCAAAGTCTTTGTTTAACCAGGCGATCACCGTTGAGCAAGCTCATTTTCGAGGTGGACCTGGGTTTGTCACAAAGAACAAGGGGACAATATACATGGGATGCAACACACAAGAAAATAGTAATAATACAAATAAAGTGAGATACAATAATACAGTATATACAAAGTATCAGCAGGTAGCAATGACAGTAGTATATGTTTGGAACAGAAGATACAGCTAGTTTTGGGTAGGACACAATTTTTCATAAAATTAAAGAAATATACATATCAGGTGCACCGAACACAAATAAAACCTAATATAAAAAGATATATAGTGATACGGTATGGAGAATTTAGAGCTGGAACCAGGGTCAAAGGAATGAGGAAGGGACAGATATGGGGTAGAAAAAGAGGAGAGGGAAGAGTCGATTATAGATGTGATCAGTCTTTTAACAGTAGTAATTAGAGTGTGCTTGTACTTATAGGAGTCAGTATTTAGGGTTGACAGGCACAGAACTCCTTATTATGATGTAGATATAAAGATTTAAAAGCTGCTAGGCTGATGGGGTGAGTTCATTTCAAAGTTTTTTGCAGCTTGTTCCACAGTTGAGGGAGCACAAAGCTGATGACTGCTCTGCCAATGCGAGATTTTGCTTTGTAAACATAAAGGTAGATATATGAGGTGCTTCTCAGGGCATACTTCCACAGAGTGCACAAAGGTAAACAGACAGAGATATACTGGGGCAGTTTATTTGAGATAGCTTTTTATGTCCAAACCGCAGCATTTTTTTTGCCATCTGTAAGCAAGTGATGACCATTCCACTGCCGTGTACAATGCACAGTGGTGGATTGAGTATGGAAGACCCGTGATAAATCTTATGGCTCTGTGATATAGCGTATCAAGTTTGGCTAGGGTACCTGCAGGTCCCTGACTATATAGAAAGTCTGCGTAATCCAATAGGGAAAGAAAGGTAGTTTGAACCAGTTTCAGTTTAGTGTCTCTTGTGAGGAGATTATTAATCCTAAAGAACAGACCAAGTCTTTGTCTAAGTTTCTTTGCTAGTTCTTCTAAGTGATCTGTGAAAGTAAGTCTATGGTCTAACCAGATCCCCAGGTACTTGAACTTTGATATGTAGTCCAACCACTCACCTAGAATGGTAGTGATCTGCGGGAGTGTCCCAGCAATTGCAGGATTTATTGCATTTTGAAGCAGTGAGAGGAAAATTGCTTTGTTTTTTTTTGCATTTAAGAGCAGTTTCTGGTTTACAAGCTGATGTTGCAGCAGATTAAATTCATTTTGAAGGGTTTTACAGGCCGCTTCAGGTGTGGGGCTACTAGCATATAGTACCGTATCATCCGCGAATAGGTGTATTTGTGCTTCTTTGATGGGGGCATCTACGCTGTTAATATAAATGGTGAAGAGCAAGGGACCAAGAATGGAAACTTGCAGTACACCCATCAATAGGGATTTTGGTGGAGAAACTTCCCCTTCTGCCTTTACTTGTTGAAGTCGTCCTGAGAGGTAGTTGGAGAACTATTTAAGGGATATGGAATCCAAAAAAGCAGTCTGTGATCAACAGTATCGAACGCCTTGCTTAGGTCCAAGAAAACTGCGCAGACAAAGTTTTTTTTGTCTAATTCAAGCTGCCAGTCATTTGTCACCTTGGCTAGAGCAGAGATTGTACTGTTCTGTGCTCTAAAACTGGATTGTAATGGGTTGAGCAATTTTTCTGATTCCAGGTACTTCTGAAGCTGGGAGTTCACTATTTTCTCCAGCATCTTTGACAGGATTGGAAGTAGGGAGATTGGCCTGTAGTTATTGAGGTCACTAGGATCTCCTGACTTAAACAAAGGGACCACAAGTACATTTTTCCAAATGGGCGGTAGGTCACCCTGGGACAAGGATAAGTTGAAGAGATGAGTAATTGGGGCTGCGAGGGACACGGTGGCCGACCTTTAAGAAGTGGGTCAATGAGTCGGCCCCAGCACTTTTCCTAGTGTCCAGCTGAAGGAGAAGATCTTCGACTTCTTTCAGGGAGGTAGGCTGCAGAGAGAAGGATGGATCATGGATGGGTTTTCTTGTGTATCCAATCTAAGTTGTTGGCGGAGGATATTCACGGGAGAGGAGTCAAAGGCTAGCCCTGCAGTGGCAAAATGATTATTGAGAGCATCGAGGATTGACGGTCTGTCGGAGATGACAGTATTGTCGATCAATAATTTAGTAGGTAGGGAATTTACAGTGGTGTGACCTTCAATGTCTTTGATAGTCCTCCAGAACTTGGAGGCATTTCTTGAGGAGCTCTCCAGCTGAGAGTGGTAGACATTAGCTTTAGCTTCTCTGACCATTTTGGTGCTGAGGTTCCTTGTCCTCTGGAAAGAATTCCAGTAATTTATTATATTAGTTTTCCAAGCAGTTCTCCAGAGTACATCCCTACTCCACAAAGCATCTTTCAGGTCTTCTGTAAACCATCGACAGGATTTGTTTCTGGCACAAACTTTTACTATGGGAGCATACTTGTTGAGAGCCCCTAGCACAATTTCTGAGAAAATATCATAAGCAGTAGTCAGGGACTTGGCTAGATAGAAGTCCTGCCATCGCATGGAGTCTCTTAGGTCTGATATATACCCATGGAGATCAAAGTTGCATATGCACCTTTTAAAGGAAAATGTTGGTGCAGTTGTGGATTTAAGAGTGGATCTTACACACACGATGAAGCAATGGTCGCTAATATCAGAGAAAAAGACGCCAGCATGGGAGAATAAATGGGGGGTTGTTAACTAAAATGATATCCAAGAGAGTACTGTTATTAGGGTTGAGCTTGTTAGGACGAGTAGATTCGTTTATTAGCTGTGACAACCCAAGGGAATCACAGAACATTTTAAGTGGGGTGGATGCACTGGAGAGCCAGTCTAAGTTGAAGTCCCCTAGTATGATACACTCTGAAGATGCCAAACCCAGGATGTTTCCAAGATGTTTTAACAACTGTAGTTCAGCTGATGGGGGTCTGTAGCATCCTATTATACATAATGAGATACCGGTGGCAATTTCAATCTTTAATGACACGCTCTCGAATTATTTTGGGACAGAGGTTGAGTCAATTATGGAGGCAGGGAATTTATCCTTGATTTAAATAGCTACCCCACCACCTCTGGTTTGCCTGTCGGCTCTGAACAAAGAGTAGGAGGGGATGTTAACTTCGTTGTTACTGGTCGCCGTTCTGAGCCAGGACTCCGTAATCACCAGAACATCTGGAGCAGTATGACATACCCAGGCCTGAACAGAAGTGATTTTTTTTTAATAGGCTACATACATTAACATGCAAGAATGTAAGCCCCTTGAGGCTTTGTAGCTCTGCTGGGGATTCCATGGGTGCCAGAGGGCCTGGATTAAGCTCAACATTTCCTGAGCATAGTAAAAGCAGGAACAAGAGTTTCCTGCAAAGTCCTAGGAGAAGTGTGGGTGGCTGAGTCTTCTTTCGGTTATGTGATTTGTCTGCGGCAGTATTGGGATTCTGAGGCTATTTCCCAGTTTTTCTGATGCTGCATACAGTACTACCCTGACCAAGAGGGTCAATGGGGAGTAGGGGGGAGTATGCAGAAGGTGGTGTAGCCCTGTGGGCAGGCTCTAGTAGAGTTCCTGTATGCCGGTGCAGGTGAAGGACCAGCAGCGGGCTAGGGGAAGTTAGAGCACATACAAGTACTTCTACTTGATAGGAAAAGTCCCGGTCGGACAATGTAAAAACAGAGCCATTCTCCACTCTAGGAGTTATTTTTTGGTTCACATTCGGGTCAAATACATGTAAGATGAGCAGAGACAAGCATAGAAGCAGGTAATATGCCCTCATTATGAGACTATCACCCAATGGGCACCACAAGTGCAGGCAAGAGAAGGGATTCTCAATGGAGGAGAATTTCTTAATCCCTGCAGAATACTACCATAGGCAGTGGAGCCTGAAGCAGTATTCCTTAAGTACAGCTCCTAGTCAGGCTAATAAGAAAAGAGTTCACCTGACTATAGAGTAGTACTAGGGACAGAGAGGCTTTGAAGCAAATTTCTTAGCTACTACTCTGGAGCAGACTAAGTAGTAGAGAGATCACCTGAACTAAATCAACTGCCTTAGCAAGACAGGATATGCTAGTGAGCAATAAGCAAACCTAAAGTACCAAAATGATATGCCTCAGCAAGACAGAATGAGATAAAGCTGCTAGAAGGATTAGTTGCAAAAAGGGGATGGGAGGAATTCCATTTGTTGACAGTAAGTAACTAATAAATTGAAACATCAGATAGGAGTGGCGGAGACTGTGTGCATTTAAAGGAGGCCTGGGAGGGTGGAGGGTGGGGTGAAAATCAAGGGAGGTTTGCAGAGCTAGCACTGAATCAGTGCACATACAGTTGGAGAGAAACTGCAGCGGGGGATGTAAGTTACTTTACACAGGCCGAGCAGAACAGGCTAAATTAAAATATATAAATTAGGAGCCGAGTACAGGGATGCAGGCTTACATTAAGCCACACATCTCGGCTGCTCCTGTCTCAGGTAAGTGAGACCAGCCAATCAGGGAGCTCTACACAGGTGTGGAGCCAATAGCGCTACCCTGAGAAGGCGCCGAAATTGAAAACAGCAAATTGCAAGTGATGATCCAGTTCAGCGTTCACACAGCCCAGAGAAATCGTGGCAATTTTTCAAGTGTCATACCTTATCTATCTCTTTGGGGGGTGGGTGGATCAGGCTCCTTGCACCGTAGAGGTGCTATAGCTGGATCGTGACTGCTGCCCGTGGGGGCAAGTGGCACCTTATCTATCTCTTTGGGGGGGTGGATCAGGCTCCTTGCACCGTAGAGGTGCTATGGCTGGATCATGACCGCTGCCCGTGGGGGCAAGTGGCACCTTATCTATCTCTTTGGGGGATGGGTGGATCAGGCTTCTTGCACCCTAGAGGAGCTATGGCTGGATCGTGACCACTGCCCGTGGGGAACCCCCATGAAAAGCCATACTAGATTCCATAAAGTCAATGGATGCCAAAATTGAAAGAACCTTGACAAAACTGGAATCACATGAGGTGGCACTTACTACGCTGAAAGATGCGGTGGAAATGACAGATAAGAGATCCCTATTAATGCAAACCACAACTGCAGTACTGATTAAAGAAAACAGCCAACTTCGGGGGAGAATGGAGACCCTTGAAAATGAACTTAGAGCTGGCAATGTGCATTTTATAGGGCTCACAGAAGGGGTTGAGGGCACCAACCTGCTTAATTTCTTAAAACACTGGCTGATGGAAACACTAACTGTGCCTGAAGATTTCGACTGGTCTCACCTGCGCCTAGCATACAGGATCAACCCTCATGTCAAGAGGATTATCATAGACCCCCCCCCCGCCCAACAGGACATGTTTTTTTAATTTTATTTTAGTCTTTGGTAACCGGTTAAGGCCCACTAGGCACATGTGCCTGTTTTCAGGGGCGACCTGGGAGCACTGGGCGGTTAAGTGACTTGCTCAGAGTCACACAGTATGCAAGTGGAGGTTGTGAAAATCAAACTCAGGTCTGGTCTACTGGATGTATCAAGCTCGTTCACACCTCGTTCCTCTAACCTCTAGGCTATACTGCCAGCCTAAATATAACTGAAAGCAGTGAGGACCCAGTAACTAGCACAATATCTAACCATAAAACTACCATGGTTACAATGGGAGAGAGAACAGAAGGTACATCACTAATGCAGCACAAGGCAAAGACCAATAAACAAGGAATATTAAGGGGGTACACAGAGTGGAAGGTCATGTGCACAAATGCCCACAGCCTGGGAAACAAAATCCCAGACCTAACGGCACTGATGGCAGACACACACCTGGACATTGTGGCTATTACGGAGACATGGTATGTAGGGAACCATGACTGGGATGCAGCCATACCAGGTTATACACTTTTTAGAAAGGACAGGGAGAGGAAAATGGGAGGAGGGGTTGCTATGTATGTAAAGGAAGGGATTCAAGCTATGGAGGCTCAGGGATCCAGCGAAGAAGCAGAGGCATTGTGGGTCACTCTGGAGTCAGGGAACAAAACAACCATCCGTGCTGAAGTAGTCTACAGGCCTCCCACGCAGGGAGAGGATCTAGATCTAGGATTAGTGGAAGCCATCCATAATATGGCAGCCAAAGGGGAAGTACTACTAATGGGTGACTTCAACATGCCAGATGCAGACTGGAATACCCAGACTGCAAGTACATCAAAGAGCAGGGACCTCATGAATGCCATATATGGGGCAAACCTAAGGCAGCTGGTGGCTGAGCCCACTAGGGAGGGGGCTGTACTGGAATTAGTGCTAACAAACGGGGACAGAATCATGGATGTTGAGGTGGGCAGTCCCCTTGGTACCAGTGACTACAGAACTATCTGGTTTAGAGTCAACACGTTGGTAGAAGAAAGCCATTCAATGATTAAGATCCTAGATTTCTAGAAGGCCATCTTCATGGAGATGGGGGAACAGCTCAAAATTGCACTGGCAGCAGAAGATATGGGGGAAGGGGTAGAAGAACAGTGGCTTAGGATCAAGAGATCCCTAGCAGGAGTGACAAGTCAATGTGCCAGATTGCTTAGCAAAAGAAAGAAGCAGCCACTGTGGCTCTCTAAATCAGTAGCTGAGAAAGTACGAGAAAAAAGTAAGGCATTCAGGAAATACAAGACACAGAAAGAAGAAGACAGACTGAAATATCTGGAGAAGCAGAGAGAAGCTGGGAAAGCTGTCAGAGGGGCTAAAGCAAGAACGGAGGAAGGAATAGCACAGGCTATTAAGAAGAGGGACAATCCCTGTCTCATGGAGACAAGCAACAATTTCCGTGATCTTGAAACCCCCACACCTATGTGATTCATACCGCCTCATTTTGGTGCTCAACCATGATTATAAGATTTACACAAGTATTCTAGCCCATAGACTTGATTATATCCTCCTCTCATTAATACATCTGGAACAGTCAGGATTTGTTAAAGGTAGGCAGACAACAGACAACATTAAATGTACTTTATACCTCATTGACCATGCCCAGTCTACGAAATCCCCTCTTTTGATACTGAGTCTCGACATCCAAAAGGCTTTTGATATGGTCTCTTGGGGGTTTCTCCAGGCTACCTTACAAAAATTTAAATTCCCTGGACCTTTAATGGATGCCATCAGAGGAATATATACTGACCCGGAGGCAGTCGTTAGACTGAATGGCTCACATTCCGACCGTTTCTCTTTATTCAGGGGCACCTGTCAGGACTGTCCCCTTTCCCCATACCTGTTTGCTCTTTTCATTGAGCCTATAGCCCAGCTATTCTGGCAACCCCCCAATCTGTATGGATATAGAATCTCTGATTCATCCTACCACAAAATAGCTTATTACACTGACGACCTCCTTCTTTATATCACCCGCCCCGAAGAATTATTAAAAACTTTAACTTCCCTATGGAAAGAAATAGAAACCCTCACAGGTTACTCCATAAATAAAAATAAGTCGGAGGCCTTATTTATACAACCCCCTCTGCCCCAAGATCTTGTCCTGAGATACCCTTGTAAATGGGACAAACCTTTTATAACTTACCTCGGAATTAAAATCCCCAGAACTTCTCAAACTTATATTCCTTGAACTATTCTTCAACCCTCTCAAAAATAAACTTGGACTTAGTGAGATGGTGCCCTCTCTATCTCTCACTGATGGCCAGAGTCCAGTCCATCCAGATGAATTCCCTTCCAAAGAGTCTATACCTAATGCAAAATATCCCACTGCCCCTTACAATGAAGGATATTTGGGATTGGGACTGCTCCTTTAGTCGGTTCCTGTGGATGAATCAATGACCCAGACTAGCACTTAGTAAGCTCCAATGCCCCAAGGACAGGGGAGGACTGGCTCTCCCTAATATCTTCCATTATTGGATAGCCACCCTGCTCACACATATAACTACATGGCTTTTACCTCAAGCCCATGCTCCATCTTGGCTCATAGTGGAGCGGACTGTGGCTGGTTGCCCCTTAAATTACTCTCGAGTGTTTCAGCCCCACAATATAGCCCAGCTGCAGGGGGCGTCCAGATTTGCCAGAGGGATGCCCAGTCCTGGGTGAAATTTCTAGCTCGACCAACTAATAAATTTCTGTCAACCTGGATGGGTATTCCGGCTGAAGACCCATCATGGGCACCGGCACGACTTGAAGTTACCTTTCAGAATTGGACTCGGCAAGGCCTACGACACACGTACCAATTCTTCGACAATGCTGTCTTTAAATCATTTGACCAACTTAAACAGGAGTTCTCTTTAAACAAGAGTGACTTCTTCAGTTTTCTGCAAATCTGTCACTTCTTAGATACGAAAAATGGTTTAGATGCTACCACCCAGATTATGCCCCCTCTATGTCCTTTGTTGTTCCAGCTGGCAGGGGGCAGAGACCGTAGCCACTTAGTCTCCCGATTCTATAAGGCCCTACAAGGGGCACCAACACAGACCATGGACCTGGTGCAATTCCACTGGGAAGCCGAACTTTAGTCTGAATTGTCCCAGGAGGATTGGCTCCGGATCTGGTGCAGGCAACATAAAACCTCCAGCTCATATACCTGGAGAGAATTCTCCTGGAAGGTGGTGTCCAGATTTTTCCGTGCCCCCCAGATCACTGCTAAATACTTAGCTGGAGGGGACTCCTCCTGTTGGAGACAATGTGGTTGTGAGGTGGCCACACATACCCACATTCTATGGTCATGCCTAGTACTGGCAACGTACTAGTCTCTAATAAAGAATAGAATCTTAAATCTCTTCCCAGCCCTGGGCATCTTTTCCCTGGCTGTAGGGATTCTTCTTCATTATCCCCATCACTTCAAGGATCCACACCAAGTATACCTTCTTAATATCTTACTTGGAGCAGCCAAGAAATGTATTACTAGGCTATGTCTCCGTCCGGAGCCCCTTTCCATCTCAGCCTGGGAATATACAGTATATGATATATATGAACTGGAACATATGATGGCCAGACTACAAAATAAAATCCCTGAATTAATGAATCGCTGGAATATTTGGTTTCTTAACATTTCACAATTCAGAGCTGACTAGCCACCTTAGTGGCCGGATGCCTGGGGGTGGGGGTAGACACCTTTGACCATATTGTGAGGTTCCGGCCAGCCGTCAGCCCTTTACACCTCTTTTTGGGACCTCCCCTTGATTGGATGGTAGGGACCCTGCTTGATTAACTTCTTGATAGGCAGAGCAGCCCCCCAGGCTTCCCCTGTTTCCCCCTCTACCCCTAGACAGGAATTGCAGATTTGGTTTATTTATTTGCATCAGGTGGACACTAGCTTGACCGTCATAAATATATACTCAAAATCTAGGCAAAAGATATCTATTATATTTATCATATTATGTATTTTCTTTTTTTCCCTTGCCTTGCCTAATTCTCCACTTGACTATTATCATCCTCTCCAGCATTTGTGTTTGCTGAAGCTTTTACCGTAAAGCCATTCACTGTACATGAAGCTGATTTCCTGTAAACTTGCTCTGTGATACCATCTAAGTTAAAACCTGAAATAAAAAAACAGTTTTAAAAAAAGAAGAGGGACAAGACCTTCTTCCAATATATTAGCAAGAGGAAGAAGATCAGAAATGGTATTGTTAGGTTAAAGAAGGAGAGGGTGGTGGTGGAAGGTGACCTTGAAAAATCTGAGGTACTGAACAAATATTTTTGCTCAGTATTTACCAAGGAAGAGGCAGGGAAGGGGCCAAGACTCACAAGGAAAGATGTACCGGGGGGGGAGAGGTGGACACCAGCCCATTTACTTTGGATAGAGTCTTGAAGAAACTAGGAAAAGTAAAGACAGACAAGGCAATGGGGCCAGATGGGATTCTCCCTAGAGTGTTGAAGAAACTCAGGGAAGTCCTAGTAGGTCCACTGACAACCCTATTCAACCAATCACTAGAGACAGGGGAGGTACCTGGGGACTGGAGGAGGGCAGAGGTGTTCCCCCTGCACAAGACTGGAAGTAGGGAGGAGGCAGGCAATTACAGACCTGTAAACCTGACCTCAGTGGTGGGGAAGCTGATAGAGTCCCTGCTTAAGGAGAGGGTAGTGAAGTTATTGGAGTCAAGTGGGGCAAAAGACCCAAGGCAGCATGAATTCACTGAGGGTAGGTCCTGTCAGACTAATCTTATCAATTTCTTTGACTGGGTGACCAGAGTGGTGGATCAGGGAGGGGCAGTGGATGTGGCCTACCTGGATTTCAGTAAGGCCTTCACCACCGTTCCTCATAGAAGGTTGCTTAACAAATTGGGGAATCTGGGTGTGGGCTCTAAAGTGGTAAAATGGATTGTAAACTGGCTAAAAGGCAGGACCCAGAGGGTGGTAGTAAATGGCATAAAATCAGAAGAGGGGGAGGCGACCAGCAGGGTTTCACAGGGATCAGTGCTGGGTCCAGTTCTATTCAATGTCTTCATAAGTGACATTACAGAGGGACTGGAGGGGAAAGCATGCTTGTTCGCAGATGACACCAAGATCTGCAACAGAGTCACACACAGGAGAAGCTAGGTGAAATGAGAAACGACTCTAAGACTACTTGAGGAACGGGTCAAGGGTTTGGCAGTTGGGTTTCAACGCTATGAAGTGCAAGATAATGCACCTGGGGCACAGAAACCCAAGAGAGGAATACGGGGGGGGGGGGCAGGTTCTAACCACAAGTCAGGAGAGAGACCTGGGGTTATCATATCCGATGACCTGAAGTCGTCCAAACAATGCAAAAAAGCAGTGGGGAAGGCAAACAGAATGCTGGGGTGCATAGAAAGGGGAATAACCAGTAGGAGGAGCGAAGTGGTGATGCCACTGTATAGATCACTGGTGAGGCCTCATCTGGAATACTGTGTCCAATTCTGGAGACCGCATCTTAGGAAGGACATAGGAAGAATGGAAGCAGTCCAGAGAAGAGCAACAAAAATGATACATGGACTACACCACAAGCCTTATGAGGAAAGACTCAAGGAACTAAGCAGCTATTCACTGGAGGAGAGAAGGGAGAGAGGGTCTATGACAGAGACTTTCTAATACCTTAGAGGAATAAACAGGGTACAGGAGGAAAGCTCATTTCAGAGACAAAAGTGCACAAGGACAAGGGGGCATAACATGAGGCTGGAGGAAGGGAGGCTTAGGGGGAATGCTTGGAAGTATTTTTTCACAGAGAGGGTGGTGGATCCATGGAACAGCCTACTAGCGGAGGTGGTGGACACGAAAACAGTACAGCAATTCAAAAGCGAATGGGATAAGCATAAAGGCACCCTGCTGTACAGTGAAGCAGGGCAAATGCAGTCCAGATAAGAGTAGGGATTGCCAAACCAAGTAGGGAAATGTCGTAGTAGTAAGTAGTAAAGTTTATTTTTATACAGGTAAAGATGGTTTATTTCATCATTGAGTCACAGACCCTTTTTCAGGATGTACCTGTTTACTTTAAAAAGTTATTTAAAAAAAAAAAATGGGCAGACTAGGTGGGCTGTATGGTCTTTATCTGCTGACAGATTCTATGTTTCTATGTCAGGCCTAATGAGGAAGCTCAAGCACGCACTGTTTTGCTTCGCACTACCGGGGTGGATGTCCAGGATGCACTCATCACTACAGCCAGAGCGACATACCCTATAACTTTACAAGACCGGGACATAATGTTTTTCCCAGACTTGTGTTTTCAAACGAGGATGAGGAGGAAACAATTTGATGCAGTGAGACAGAGGCTGAGTACTCTGGGCATCGTACATTCATTACTGCTCCCTGCAAGACTGAGGATCATGTATGACAGGAAATCCTGGCAATTCTTAGATCCAAAAGATGCAGGGTAATGGCCTGAGCGCACGGAGGCTGAATTTTCTGCCCACCGAACACCTGGGATTATTACAGAAGAGTCGGAGTCTGAAGAAGGCTGAGTAGAAATGGTGAGCAGCCTATTTTGATTTTGAACTGTCTTGCTCTGATTATCATCTAATGGGACTTTGTTTAGTCTAAATACTACTAAATGAGCACCATGATTGCTACTAAAGTTGAAATATTTAGTTTAGGATCTGGAGGGATTATATTTATTCCTCAGCAACTCACTTTGTTGAACTGTTTCCATTTAGATGGATAATTTCTTTCTACAGACAGCTACTAGCATGAGAACATTATAATGTAGGAACTGTGCTGTTTGTCTCTAGACTGAGGTGGAGGTGTGAGATGTAGATGAACCTAATATTTCTTTATCAAAACTTGATCTAAAATGGTTTAAATAGCACTTTTTGGAGTGCAGATATTCTTCCTACATTTTCTCCCTATAGGATTTTACCTACGCTACTGAAGCGGCTGGCAATACTTGACATTATTTGGGACTGATTATAGACATTTATTTTTCCCTCCACTCCTACTGTACAAGATTGCAGGATGAGATGTTGTGTAATTTATTATTTCCTATGATGGCATATTATGTTGTATTGATTATTGGTCTCTTGCATGTGAACTGTTTGCTGTATTGTTTTTGTTGCAGAACAACAGAAAGTACAAAAAAAAACCCAATCAAGCTAGTGTAACAAGGCCTATAGTAAGGCTAACAGAATGCTGGGGTGTATCGGAAAGGGCACTGACAGCAGGAAAAAGGAGGTACTGCTGCCCCCATAGGTCACTGGTGAGGCTGCACCTGGAATACTGCGCTCAGTTCTGGAGTCCTCACCTAAGGAAGGAAAGGGACAGGCTGGAGACAGTGCAACACAGTATAACCAAGATGATTCAGGGCCAACAGAGCAGATCTTATGAAGACTGTCCTAAGACATTGAACATGTACTCGCTGGAGACCAGGCAAGAGAGGGGAGATATGATAGAGACCTTCAAGTTCCTGAAGGGAATACAAGGTGAACTGCAGGGAACTATTTAGCATGAGTACAGAGACAAGAGCCCGAAGTCACGAGTGGAAACTGCCAGGGGAAGGTTTAAGAGGGATGTGAGGAAGTTCTATTTTATGGAAAGGGTGGTGGAGCTGTGGAACAGCCTGCCAGAGGAGGTGGTGGGTGCCAAGCCCATGAATGGTTTCAGGCATGGCTTGGACAAAGTGAAGGGTCTGGTGGTTGTTCAGGTCAGTAGTAGTAGGGAGAGGAGCAGGGGTTGGACCAGGAGGGATAAAACCCTGCATGAACCCTAGATCCTGGGGCAGATCGGGAATTCTGGGCAGACTAGATGGGCGTGTGGTCTTTTCCTGTCCTCATTGTCTATGTTGCTATGTTTCTATACTTATAGATATATATATATATATTACTAACTTGTATAACTTATTATATTTTATCATTTTTGTTATAACATTTATATATAGTTCAGTCAGGCATGGTACTGCAGGACTGGAGAACAGCACATGTGGTGACCCTCCACAAAAGCAGTTTCAAGAATGACCCAGGGAAATATAGACCAGTCAGTCTCACCTCAATCATGTGCAAGCTCATGGAGACCATATTTAAGGAAAGGTTGGTAGAATATCCAGAGGAGCATGATCTCCCCGAGGAGAGTCAGCACGGGTTTATGGTGGGGGGGGGGGGAGATCGTGTCAAACAAATCTGATTGACTTCTTTGACTGGGTCACTAAGACAGTAGACAGTGGCCAAGCGGTAGACATCCTCTATCTGGATTTCAGAAAGGCCTTTGACTCTGTGCCCCACAAAAGGTTGATCAGGAAGTTGGCAGATCTTGGGGTTGGGGATAAGATGTCCAGATGGGTGGAAAACTGACTGAGGGACAGAACCCAGACGGTGGTTGTGGAGGGAGAGTTATTTGGCACCAGAGAGGTCACCAGTGGGTTCCCACAGGGCTCAGTGCTAGAGCCAGTGTTGTTCAATGTCTTCATTAATGACATTGGGGAGGCATTAAGGGCAAAATGTGCCTATTCACGGATGACACCAAACTCTGCAGGAGAGTGGACACAGCTGAAGGGATACAGGACCTACAGGATGATCTGGAAAAGCTGGGGAGGTGGTCCAGGATCTGGCAGCTTGGCTTCAATGCCAAGAAATGCAAAGTTATGCACATTGGAGCAAAGAATCCCAGGATGGAGTACTACCCAGGCAGAGTCCAGGTATCTGCATCAGAGGAGGAGAAGAACCTGGGAGTGATGATCACTAGTGACCTGAAACACTCCACACAATGCAAGAAAGCAGCAGCAAGGGAAAACAAGATGCTGGGATGCATATCCAGAGGATCAGTAGTAGAAGAGAGGAGGTTATACTGCCCTTGTATATGTCACTGGTGAGGCCGGTTCCATGTGAAAATCATGAGCGCTTAATTGCGCGGTTGAAATTGGTGAGTATTTTATAGCGAGTGTCAATAACGCTACTGGACATTGTAGCGCCATCAATTACAGTTTCTCAGTATTAATAGTGAACGTAAGTTTAATCTTATAGCATACCTTATGTTCCTTGCTTTACACTTAACTTCCTGATCTCTGTGTTCCTTCCACTGTTTCCTGGTTGCCACTGTAACTCCCAGCATTCCTAGCATAGGCTAACCACCACCCCACCACCACATCCTTTAAAATGGAGCAGTGCTTTCTCAGTTCAGGCTTTTGGAAGCCTAGTGGAGTGTTGTGATTTCAGCGATGGATTTTGAGCAGATTCTAAGCCAGAAAGGTAGGCCACTTGCCTTGTTTAAGGGCTATGTGTACCGAAAGGACAAGGAGACACCAGACAAAATTTATTGGCATTGTGTGGGTGCACATAAGCGTAACTGCTTGGCCCGAATACATACAGTGGGCAACAAG
This sequence comes from Neoceratodus forsteri, assembly GCA_016271365.2. Taxonomy (NCBI): domain Eukaryota; kingdom Metazoa; phylum Chordata; order Ceratodontiformes; family Ceratodontidae; genus Neoceratodus; species Neoceratodus forsteri. The sequence goes on from CM028137.1 coordinate 362,251,147, forward strand.
GTATCAGCTCTACTTAAGGAACACACACGTCCCCAATGCTGGTGATGTGGTGGCTAGGAAAGTTATGGCTAACATTAGACAGTGTGCATGAAACAGTGTTGAGACAACGTCCCAAGTGGTTGTGCAGTGCGCCAGTAGTACACCTGATTCTTTAGCAGGCCATTTACCATCTGTGCCCTTTATAAAACAGACCATGCAATGCATCCGGCAGGTAGAGAGAGGGTGCCCAGCCACACCTGCCACTCTTCAGGAATTGGCTATTCCACCTGGGTTCACTCTAACAATTTCAGGTGAGCCATTCCTACTGTTTGATAGTGGGAATGAGCCTGACTGATTTTTGATTTTCACCACAGTGGCCAACTTAAAGCTGTTACAGGAGTGCAATGATTGGATGTTGGATGGTACCTTTAAATCCTGCCCAGCTTTGTTTGAGCAGTTATATACCATTTACTGCTTGAGGTCAGGTACCATTGTCACAGCACTATATGTGCTGATGTCTTCAAGAAAGAGTAGCTCGTATGCAGTTGTTCGCAAAACTGCAGTAATTGTGCTCTACTCTTACATCAGCTACTGCGACAATGGATTTTGAAAAATCCACTTGGAAGGTTTTCTGCTCAGCCTTCCCTAACACAGAGGTCAGAGGCTGCTTTTTTTCACTTTGCACAAGCAGTATGGCGAGGGATACAAAAATACCATGACATTCAGGTGAAATATTGTGCAGACCCAGATTTTGCCCCACACCTGCAAATGCTGCTCTCATTGGCATTTGTACCTGCATGTGCTGTGGTGTACTCATTTGATGAAATGAGAGAATGGGAGTTTTTTACTGCCAATGAAGATCTGTTAACTCCCCTGCTTGATTACTACGAGTCTACCTGGGGGGGGGGGACCAAGGGAACGGGCTAGCCGTAGAACAGCAGCATTTCCACCAGACCATTGGAACTGATATGATGCCATCACCAGAGATATTGCCTGCACAAACAATGCAGTCAAAGGATGGCATCATGGTTTCAGTTGCCGCCTGGGCACATGTCTCCGAGCCTATGGAAGCTGACTGACTGTTTGAAAGAGGAACAGAGGCTCACTGAGCTGAAGGTGGAGCAAATGGTGTCAGGGGTAGGTGGATGTGCTCCAAAATTAAAATACAATGACATGAACAGTCGGATTGAGGCAATAGTCGCTCAGTACTCTGCCCGAAGCAAGTATGACTACCTATGAGGATTGACTTATATTTTCAATTTAAAGTGTAGTAAGTTAAAGAGAAGATGTCTTTTTTGTTCCGTTTGTGCATTTCAATAAAAGGACTTTTAATTTGTGAATGGAGACAACATCACAAGCCTACGTCACAATCCTTGTGATTGTGTTTTTTTTTCCGTTACTCTAGAAGCCGCTATTTTTGACTCCTACTAGTGTCAGGCATTCACTTGCATTAGCCATCGCTATTTCACCAAGGCGCTATTATTGCTTGCGTTTTGGCAGATAAAGTTGCTTTTTTAGCAGAGTCGCTATTGTTCATTGATTGCTTATATCACTATTATGATTTTAGTCGCGATTGTTTAGTTGCCATTTTTGCATCGCTAATATCACGGGATAACGTGAGGCCACATCTAAAGTATGGAATTCAGTACTGGTGCTCACACCCCAAAAATGACCTTAACCTGCTGGAGAAGGTCCAGAGGAGGGCTACAAAGATGATATCGGGTCAGCAGAGTAAGACAAACTAGGAGAGGTTGAGGGCATGGAACATGTACTCCCTGGAGGAAAGGAGAGAGAGAGGGGACATGATTTGGACCTTCAAGTACTTGAAAGGGATAAATAAGGTGGCTAAGATGGGTTTCTTTTAGCTGAGTGGCAACCATAACACGAGGGGGGCACAGTCTTAAGCTGAAGGGGGAAGGTTTAGGAGGGAGGTCAGAAGCACTTCTTCACAGGGAGGGTGGCGGACGCTTGAAATGCGCTGCCCGAAGAGGTGGTATCGTTGAAGACAGTGGGTAGCTTCAGCATAGGCTGGGATAAGTACAGGGGGACAGTAAGGTTCATGGGTAAGAAGAATGGAAAGACTCTGAGGAGTTAGTGGGGGCAGGGTCAGTAGCTAAAGCTGTGGACCCTGCAATATGAGCAGAATAGATAGAGCAAATGGCCTTCTTCTGCTGACTTCTTCATATGTTTGTATGTTCATATACTCTGCTTCCTAATATTTTTCAGATGTACCGAACCTAATTGTTCTGCTCCTTGTATCTCTTCCTAACTGTGTAATTTGCCTATATCGTGTATCCTTCCGAATCTGTATTGCCTATATCTTTTATTCCCCACTATCCCTCTCCCTCGGGACGCACCTGGAATCGAGCAGTACTCTGCTCAGTGTGCCTTCCTGGTAAAACATTTAAATAAATAAATTCCTTTGTTACTCATTTGTAAGGTGTGCTTGCATATTTATGTTATATAATTGCTCCAACATGCACCTCCCAGCATTACATATGGATACAGAACAAAATAGGCCCAAAAGCTCAGTCCTTGTACTGTGCACAACAAGACACAGCAACGTACAGTGTTATGGTTGGTCCATTCATCGAAAATCTTCCAAAGAAAACCTGCAGACATTCATATAAGAGCACTCCCCTCCCCCACCAACAAGCCAAACTCAAATTGTACCCGCTGTTAGATAACAAAACCCTTGAGAAGCTGAAATTCAAGCTGTCTCTGTTAGTGCTAGAATTAGCAGAAAGGTTGGCAACAAATATTTCTTGAACTGTGTGATTTAAACCCAAAATAATTATGTAAAACTTCATTTTACTTACAGATGTCCACAAAATGTCAAGCGTGCCCACTGAGCAAGTCCTTCATGAGTGGTTGCCGTTGTGTAAGTATTTAGCTTGTTTATCTTGCGACCACAGCTATTTTGAAATCGTTGATTGCTCTTTGATCCCTGATAACCACAAATGAGGTTTGCCAAATTCAGTTTTATTAAAAGAAAATTACATCCTCATATATTGTCAATTTTATTTGTTTCCATATCAACAGACAAATCTTTTCCAGTAGGTGTTGAGGATATATGTGTTTGCTCTAGTTCAGGGTTCTCAAATGGTGAGGCCAGCCTCCCTGGGCAGGCCCCAACCTGCTCCAGGGGAGGCTCAAGCAAGTCTTGAAAAAGTATTATATTTCAGTTTTGAACTTGATAGATTTTGTGTGAAGGGATAAGGCAAACTGAAAGAGGATAATAGTAGGTGCATTTATGTATTTATTCACAAGTCTGTGACCAGGGAAGGTACTGTACACTGAGCCATGGCTTATTTCAGTGTGCCCAGGGAAGAGTAGTGAGAGAATACAATTCAAAATGTAACTGCAAAACACTTAAGCTATACAAAATGATAAACATGCAAACAAATTAAGAACAATAAACTAACAATGTGAGGAACAATTAATCAATTAAATTGGCAGCAGAACTGTCCAAATACAAGAGTTAACCATACTGGTACTAGGAATAAGAGCAGGAGGAGCAAATGATCCCTGAGAAGTTGCTTAAGAGCAGGTGAGAGGGAGAGAGGCAGAGGTCGGCAAGAAGGTTATTCCAGTAAGAGGGGAAACAGAAAAAGCAGTCTGACCCATGAAGGTATGGCAGTAATGGGTAACACTGGTTCGAGAGTCAAAATACTGGAGCAAGTAGGTTGTCCTGTTGGGGGGGGTTACAATAAGCTTAATAACATGAAAGCCAGCTATGCAAAGAGGTTTCAATTTATTCCTGATGTACTGTGAAAAGTAGGCTATTTTTCTATGGGGAGGCTCAAAAATATTTCAGTATTTTGGGGGAGGCTCAACATCTTTTCCATGGCTTAGGGGAGGCTCACTATGACAAAGTTTGAGAACTGTTGCTCTAGTTTGTTTTCACTGTTCATGCTAGTCCCCCATAACTATCCTGGGGGTCTCCATTTTATGGCTGATGAAATTTCATTGCCCCTGAGAGCTGCATTAGCATAAGAGAACATGTTGTCATAGCACCCCTTTATACCATGTATCTCTATACCAAAAGTACAACTATCCTGAACAAAAACTCTCTGGAAACACATAAATTGAATGCAGTTTAAAGGGAAAACCCTGTATTACAACTCCGACAGTTTGCAAAGCTAACTGAAGGTAAATGTGGTGTTTCACACCTTGCTGCAACTTGTGTTGTTGAACTTTAATTAAGCAGCCGGCATACTGTGGCATCTAAAGGATGCTGATACATCATGCTTTTATATGCTAATACAGCTCTCAGGGACAATAAAGGAATAATGCCTGACAGGGTGGGTGTTATGCTGGGATAACATCCAGCCTTGGGTGGTTGGGCCCGAGGCTACCGGCCGAGGGTGTCCAACACCCAAGAAGGGATGTTATCCCAATTTGTAACATGGGCTGAAAGATTAGACTGAAATACAGAGATAAGATTGGTCAAAATGTGTCACCTGATCGAAATCCAGCTGTGACTAACCCACCAGTAGAGCCCGCTGGCACCCTACCAAAAGTAGCCAGACGGTGCAGCACTGCGACGGGAATGAGGAGCTTGGAGATCCAAGTAAACATTAGCGGCAAGCAGAATGGCTGTGCACCCATGGCAGACACATACACATATCAGTATTAAATCGCAGTCTCATAGTGTGCATTCTGCCGACGTGTCCAGGACCCCGAGACGTGGGCAAGTGCATAGGCACGTCCCGGTTGTGTGCAGTGAAGCGAATAGTAGGATGGGTGGACACTCAGTAACGGGGTAATCGAGACGAGAGCTGTAGTGGTTAGAGTAACGGAAACATAAGAATATGCAAATGAAGCACAGCGCCACTGATACAGACACCAGAATTGTGCAGGCATTCAGTCTGGAAAGCAAATTGTTACGAATCGTATGCTTCGATTTCATCTGCTCTGGTACTGGGAGACCAATGATGCTGTAAACGTTAACAGTGTTGAACTTTGTCTTTGTCAGGGAAAACAAATTGTAACATAAAGAAATGTTGCTTAACGAACCACAGTGCGTTTAGTACATTAGTGAATGTCACCGTCGATGTTTACCGCTCTGATAAATGAACACACCACACAGAACCGGAAACCTATTATTTGGCACCCATGTTACAAGTGCATTAATCACCTCCAGCGTCGGGCTCTACCGGGTGATTACTGCCCGGTGGGTTGTTGGTAGCACTCAGACTTCGGCCTTATGCACCAACACCCCCCACCCAGGCATTAATCCACCGGTAGAGCCCTCCTCTGTTGGTGATTAATGCTTACATAATACCCACCCTGAAGGGCATTATTCCTATTACACAATGGCTTGTTGTTATATACAGAATAAAAAAATAATTTTAAAGAATGTTGGTGTGTGTAAAATATTTTTGTTTCTTAAGAGAAGATGCAAACAATACAAATACAAATCCAAACGATCAGCTGGGATGTTATGCCAGGATTACATCCCTGCTGTGGTGGCCAACTGACCAATCATAAGCCAGGATTCTTTCTTGCCATTGTATAATGTCAGTTTAACAACCAGAAAATGGAGTTCCCCAGAATAGTTAGAGCGAATTATTAAGAACAGTGGCAGTCTCAGGGACAGTTGTTTTCCTTTAAGTATGTAAATGAGCAGCCACTATCCCATAAAATTAGTATTTAATATTGTACTTAAGATGACTCAACAGTACTTGTAGTTTAACAGTTCAGTTCAATCGAGTCAAGGTAGAGAAAATGGGCAGACTGGGTGGGCCTAGCGGTCCTTATCTGCTGTCAATTTCTGTTTTTATGTTTATATAATTCGTATTAGTGGATAGTATTGGCAGACAAAAACATAAGAATGCTGTTGAATGCCATGGTCTCCTCCGATTCTGGCTCTGGTTGTTGCCGGGCAGTGAGTTTTGATTGTATCAGACCTCTTCCCCACCTCACAAGTCAGAATATAAACAGGTCTTGCCTGCGTATGACAGTCTTAGTCCTGCAGGGAACTGAATTGTGTGGGTGACCGCCAGGCTGCACAGGCCCAGTCGAACTGCACTGAATGCCTTGTACCTCTGGCTGGTCGCAAAACTGATGTCCAGGAAACAATAAATTGGTATTCCAGTGTCTACAGTAATTTGTCCACTGGCTTTAGCGGCTGGTAAAACCATGTCCCTGATGTGAGACCCACTGGTCACCACTAGGATGGTCCATGGCTGTTCTGTTGAAGCAGGCTGTCTTCTGGGAGTAATTCAGTGGGCTTTCAAAATATTACCTGAGGTGTCAATCCCCAATATATTTTTGACCAGGTCCACTTTAAACACTGTTAGATCTGACCCTTCTATGGTCTCTGGAATCTCCAGAGAATGGAGATTTGCCATCCGTACACTGTTCTGTATGCTGAGATGGAGCAGTTTGTTTTCTGCCAACTCTCCAGTCACAGTGGCTGCCGTGCTATTAGCTGTTTTTCAGCTGCTGTGTTTGCTGTTGCTGTCACCTTTTCAATCTTAGTGTCCATTGTTGCTAGTCTGGCAGCAAGGGTATCTACTTTTTTGTCCAGGTCTTTAATGGCTTGGAGCAGGGCTCCATTTGATGGCTCTCTATTCCCCTCCACCACATAGCTCGAACTGGCTGTGCCTACTTGCTCAAGCGGCTTACCTGATCTCGTTCTCCCACTGCCTTGTGAAGCCGTCTTCTGCAGGTTCTCCTTGCTGGCAGGTAGGCAAATTTTATATAAAAATGTTCCCCTTGACAGTCAGAATCTGACCTCACCCTGAAAATCAGCTTTTGGTTGCAAGTTTGGGTTGTTTTGTGAGGTTTGTCTGATCATTGCTGCAAGTTCACTGTTTTTTTTTTTTTATAGACTCTAGTTTTGCTCCTCGGTTTGACTGGGGATATACCGCATATCCACTTAATAGTTCCCAGACAGGTCACCCCCACCTTGGACTATCACTACTGGAACTCACTTGGCCCCCCGGGAGACCGTGCCTGCAGGGTGAGCCTCCCTGCCCCCCACAGCCTGAAGGGGGAGAGGACCAAGATGCTAATCCGGTGGTGATGGAGGTGGTTCGTGAGACAGCAGACGTGGCTCTGGCAGGGATGTCTAGCATCATTCTGTTCATCCTAGGGGTTTTCCTGGATTTTTTTTTACCTGTGGTGGAGGTAGATGTGCAATGATGTCATTGCACAGGCATGCATGCTCCCCCAACATCAACGTCTGCCACCTCCACCAATCCCAGCCTCAGCACTGGTCCCAGGCTCACTGTCCCCTAGCCGTCATTAGAGGTCAGTATGTTGCTGGGTGCCAAATTCCTCCTCCCTAGAGAAGGCAAGCAGTCCATCAGATGCTCAGCCTTGTTCCCCCAGCCGATCCTCTCAGAGCCCTAGGTTCGCTTCTGAACTCAGGTCATTGGCATCGCAAGCAGTAGTGCTACAGCTTCACCAGCAGGCTGGCCAGAGAGCTTACTACTGAGCATCTACTCTCTCCAGCTGCAGGCTCTGCCCCACCCCCAAGTTCTAATATTAGGAGACACTTCCCAACTACATCATTTAAATAATAATGAGCAAAAATGATTCTCTTAGTAGCTTCTGTTCTCAAGTGAAAGCTCCTCTCCAGATGGAGAGATCCCATCCCCCATTCTTGGAGAATGGCCCAGAAACAGGGTGAAGTTAGCATTGAATGAATGTATAAGTCACATTATTAGAAATTAATTCAAAGAGTTTGAAGATACTTGTGAGACAACCTAGATCTTATTCTTTTTTTATAATTATATTTTATTCATTTTATAATAACATTGCAAAAATGCAAACCATGCAAGGAACAGCATCAGATATACAGACCACATAGCTCTAACATCTAACACTGTGCAGGATAGCAGCATTGCATGCTATTACCACTATGGAAGAGGCAATCTCTAAATTATAATTCAACATGACAATTTATTCATTTTTATTTATTTATTTAGTTTTTGTTGACTGGGTAAGTGCACTAGACAAGTCCTGCCTATTTTCAGGCACGACCCGAGGGAGGGGGATAAAGATGAATGCCAACTGAACTTGAACCAGATTAAGCTGTTGGTGGTATTTTTAGTGAATAAGGGAAATTTGGCCAGGACACGGGGGAAATTCCCCTACTCTTTTCGCTCTGCCAGCAGGGGGCTTGACTTCCTGAGAGCAGAGTGGAGGAGCACAGTTTGGAGCCGGACAACAGAGAAGGAGGAAGTGGTGATGTGGCAGGGGAGAGGGCCTCCTCCCCTGCCTTGTATACCACTAGAGGCCTGAAAATGAGTTCAGACACTTTTATGGATCAAGAAGATCGAAGTGAGGATCTGGAAAGGAAAAAGAAGGAATTAAGAGAGAAAACTTCTTCCATGGAGACGGAGGGAGGAGATGTTGCAAGCGTAAGTAAAAAAAATGTTTTGGAAAATAATCAGCAAAAGAGTAAAGAAACAGGAGGTCTTATAGAGCCAGATATTTCTGTTGTAGAAAGCAAAGAAAATAGGCCGGACTCCTATCAGGCTAAATTGAGAAGCAATGATGTGGCAGTATCAAAGCAAGCTGTACCTGCTGAGACGGGGAAAAAACAAGTGAAAGTGTCGGCACAGAAACGAAAGGCGAAAGCAAGTCGGAAACAGCTTGGCCTAAAAAGGATTGTAAAAAAGCAAGACAGAAAGTAAAGAAAGCTGAAACAAATAAAGAAAACACAGATTTTGAAGATATTGAGGAAGTCACAGAAAAAAAGGGCCCATTAGGAAACAGTAAAGGAGGAAAAAAAAGGAGGTTTCAGATTCAGAAGAGAGAACTTTTAGACACTTTGCAGACACACCTGAATGGGTAACAGAAGCCTTATTACAAGCAGGTTGGAAAATAAAGGATGATGGGTCTGGGTGGGATCCAAACAGGCCCAGTACATCAGGAATTAGTAAAAACCAAAAAGAAGACACAAGGGATGTAGAAAGTAAATTTGAGGAAAAAGTGGATGAAGCCAAAAAACAGAAAGATGTAACATCAGAGGCAGATAAAACAAAATAGATAATTTTTGATGGACTTGATAGCAGTAATGAAGAGTCATCTATTGAGCTTGAGCAGAAAACAATATTAACAGATAAAGAAATGCAGAAGGAAGGGGAAGGCCAGAAGGAGAAACCCTGGGGTGGGAACACTAAAGAAAGATTATTTCTTAAAGATATAAAACCACAGCAAGCTAAAAGAAGAAACGCAGTACGCCTGAGATTTAGAGGGCCCTCTGAGGATGAGCCCAACAGAATTTTTATTGGGAAAGAACTCTTAATGAGCAAAATGAAGTTTTATCCATATGAAATATATGCCCTTATTCATGTACCAGGAAGTACAGAATTTGGCATAAGTTTTAAACATGGAGGAGGGTTGGACCGCTTTTGGAAATTATATCAGCAAATGAAATATACAGACTTGTAGAAGGATTTCTCAGTTATTCCCTTATCAAAACCTGCTTTTGAGATAGTGACTGTGTTATTTCTAAATGAAGGCGTCAATGTGGTTGACATTAATTTCTAGATCAAGCAGAGGGGGTGTAATGCATGGGCCACCGGAACCGATATTGGATGAAAATGGTCTGTGGACAGGTGGATGGAAATATAAACTAACACTTAAACAAGTAGATGGGGAAATTCAACATTTGCTGAACTGTTTTTTTCTAGGCCAAGATAGAGGCATTGTTTTTTATGCAGGCCAAGTGCAGGCCTGCTACAAATGTGGAGAGCGAGGTCACGTAAGTAATGTCTGTGGTAAAGTCAAATGTGGCCTATGTGGGGTTGTTGGGCATTTTAGGGCAGAATGCACAAACCAAGTTAAATGTAGTTTGTGTGAAGAGGAAGGGCACACCTTTGCAAAATGTCCCTGGGCTTCCCATAACAGCCCAGAAACTGGAGAAAGAGCAGCGCAAGATGTCTACCTGGCTGTGGCACAGAACGAGAAAGAGAAGCAAGATAAGGTAATAAGGGAAGCCATTATCAGAGAGGACATGGAAAAAGGAATAAAGGTACAACCTCGGACTAAAGGGTTGGTAATACCAGAGCAAAAAGAATCAAAAGAAAAAACAGGGACTTTTAAAATGGAAAGGAAGACAGAAAAATAAACTGGATTTACTATGGTTGCAAGATCTAAAAACAAAAAGAAGAGTACAGCAAAACAGATAATTTCATTGGAAAAAGATCATGAAGGTGTAGAGTTAACAAATAAAGACACGTTATTACAAGACAAGGAATGGTCCACTATGGAGGAGGGCTCTGATCGGTCCAACACGGATCTTTCTGAAGGTGCAGGAGAGGAAGATGGAGACACAACAGACATGCAGGTGTCAAAGAAAAGGAAAAAATCTACAGAGGCAGGGTAAAAGTGAGGGGGAAACAAAATGGGAAGTTTAAAATGCCTCACTCATAATACAAATAGTATTAAAAATAGAAGCAAGAGGCTGGTAACTTTTAAAATACTATGTGACTTTTTTTTTTTTTTTCCTCTTTATGCCCCTACCTTTCGTTGGCCTTTCTGCTCTGGTCATGGACCCTGGAGCCCCAACCACCGGACATCGCCGAATCCCCCTGGTCATCCCTGGCTTACCTCCAGAGAGCGGGCCGCGGTATTCAATTCTTATTGGTCAAGGAACTGTAACTGGTTAGGGGAACGCCGTGGCCAATCAGGGCAATCCTGGGCAGAGCATCATTTAGACGCTAGGCAGGGATTTTATCCCCTATACTTTCCTCCTCAAGAGGCGGGACGGTAATGACGCCAGCGTCCAGCCCCGCCCACCTTTAAGCCCTCTCCTCACCACAGGCCAGCAGCGCGGAGTTCTCCCAGCCTCCGCTAGGAGCCCCATTACTCGGATACTGTGGGACCCTCCCCGGAGAAGGAGGCTGCCTCTGGGCTCAATCCTTCTCCCCGGCTGGCCTCCAATGACCGGATCAGTTCCGAACCGGTGCGCCGCGCCGCCGGAAACTAACCGCGCGCCGCTGGCTGGCTAAAATACTATGTGACTTAAAAGTGACTTATATGTATTCCAAGACACAAGGTTACACACTATAGATGAAATTCAACAAACCTAGAAAGACTGGACATGGGGACCATCCTTATGGTCCTTTGGGATAGATAGGCGACAGGGTGGGGTAGCTTTCTTCTCATGATGTTCAAATTTTAAAAGTAATAGATTTGGTACCTGGAAGAGCTATGATTATTGATGTTATCTTAAAAAAGAGTTCTGTGAGAATTATTGTAATTTATAATCCACAAAGGAAAAAAGAAAGGAATGTGCTAATAGATCAAATAGAGGCTTATTTGCATACTTCAAAACTTGTGGTGTGGGGGGAGACTTTAACTCTGGGTTATCTAGAGCAGATTGGGGGAGGGCAACATCAAAACATTTTTGTGCTATGACTCACTTGAAAAGAATGTTAGATAAAGCTGGGATGGAGAATGGATATAAGTTAAAAGGGAAAAAAGGAGAACACACATATTTCAAGGGTTCACATTCTACTCATAAAGATTTCTGGATGGTACAAAAAAAAAGTGGAGGTAGTTGATATTAGGAGTATTCCAATTGAAACATCAGATCATATGGCAGTAGAAACTGAAATTAACTTGGAGAATAGGATGAGAATAGGAAAAGGCTATTGGAGGATGAATACAGCTAAGTTACAAGACGATACTTATAGAAAAGACTAAAATAATACTGGAAGATAAGTTAACAGTTATAGAATTATATGATAGTGGAACAGAATGGTGGGAAGATACTAAAAATGAAATCAAACAATATATGATCGAAGAAGGACAGAAAGTAGAGGCAACAAATTCTGTGAAGTATTTAAAATTAAGAGCTAGATTATATAAACTTATGACAAGGCAGGTTAAAGATAAGGTGGATGAATCTAAACAAATTGAAGAAATTAAGGGTAAAATGAAAGAATACCAATATAATAGGGTCATGTCTTTAATTATGGAACAAAAAAGTGGTACCCAGGGAACAAAATATCATACAAATCCTTATGACAGTAGTAAAGAAAGAATAGAAAATCGAGTTATGTACAAATTATAGGATGGAAAAGGGAGGATACATACAGATATAGAAAATATTAAATGTACAGTATAAGAGTTTTTGAAGGAGAAATAGCAGCAACAAAGAAGTAGGAAAAGTGAGGATTTTTTTTCTGACAATTGAGATGCCAGAGTTGGAGGAAGATGAGGCAGAGGCGATAAAGGGGGAAATTAAAGAAGAAGAAGTGAAAGAGGCAATGAAATCTTTGTCAAATAACACAGCACCTGGGGTGGATAGGATTCTGAATATGTTCTATCAAATTTTGGAAAAACAAATAGCTCCCATTTTAACAAGAGTCTATAATGGTATAATGAATGGAGACAATTTGGCAGAAAGCATGAAAAAATGAATAACAATTGTTTTGCATAAAAAAGAAAAAACACAACTTAAAAATTGGAGGCCCATTAGTTTATTGACTTCAGATTACAAACTTTTAGCCAAGGTAATAAATAATAGGTTAAGGACTTTTTCAGAGAAATTGATAATGCAGTCTCAAACGTGTGCTATTCCTGGACGGAGCATACAACAAAATTTAATTTATATTAGAGAAGTCATAAATAAAGGACAGGAGGATTCTTTGCAAGGGTATTTGTATGCCTTGGATCAAGAAATGGCATTTGATGTTGTAAAGCATTAGTAAGTATGGGATACCTTAGAAAAGTTAAAAATTCCAACAGAATTAATTAGTTTAATAAAAGCAATATATAAGTAAGCGTAAATGTGTCCTATGGTTAATGGGCATCTAGGGACTTCAATGTATATAAGGAATGGGGTTTGGTAAGGGTGCCCATTAAGTCCCCTACTATATGTATTTTGTCTAGACCCACTTCTGAGGAGAATAGAGGTGGAGAAAGAGTGTAAAAGTATTGTATGGCAAAATAGGGAACTGAATAAAACAAGTGCTTATGCAGATGATTGCTTAGTTTTAGTAAAAGATCAGAGTTCAGGGGATAAGTTAATAGAGTCAGTAGAGAAGTATAGCCAATATACAGGGATTAAGATAAATAAAGGGGAAAGTAGAATTTATCCATTGGAGGAAAAAGAAAAGAGGAGATTTGGAGAGAGCAGAAGGAAGCATTAAAGTGCTGGGAATAAGATTTGAAGGGGGATGATGCAATACAACAAAACTGGGAAGAAAAGTATCAAATAGTCCAAATAAAAGTACATAAATGGAAACAATGGAGTATGACAAGAGAGAAAATAATTTACTTATTAAAAACGTTTATTGTCCCAATAATTTTATTTTTAGCATACATTTTTCCAGTACCGTTTCAAATGCAATCTAAAATTCAAAGTCTTTTTTTTTCAGTTATTGTGGGGTAGCAAGTTAAATCCTATTAAAAGGGGATAATGAAGAACCATAAAAGATGGGGTTAAACATGATAAATCCAATTGTTTTATATTAATATTTTGTGTTTTCAAATATTGTGCCATTAGTAAAAGGTGAGAACAAAGCTTGGTCTTGGTTAACACAGCAATGGCATGTACCTTTCATTAAATGTATTGGGAAGAAAGGGAATATAGTAGGAGGTAAAGTGTGGCCAATATATATGGAAATTGGAAGGAAGTATTTAACCCAGTGGTGGGTAACAGTGGATGCTCTAATTAGGGGTAACAGAAAACAGATGTATAAAGAAATTATGGAGAGGAATTTCTGGGAAAAACAAGTTTTTAAGGTAGAAAAAGGAATAAAAGAGCAGGAAATTTTAGCTGTTACATTAGAAAAAAGAATTCTGGGAAAAATGAAAGATGTAGTATGGATGTGTAGACATGGGAAGTTAAACGTCAGAGGTAGCCATAAACATAAAAGAATGGAGGAAAGAATATGTGGAGAAAGAGATTGTGGGACAAAAGAGGAACGCATACAGCATTTATTTTTTGATTGTGATTTTATTAAACCTTTTTGGGGTATGGTAACCAGTTATTGGGGGATGCAAGCTTTTAAAAATATGACATATGAGATTTTGATCTATGGTCAGTTAACAAAAGAATGGGAAAAAGTTAATAAAAAGACAGTCTATGTTATTTTGGCGGTTTTGAAATGGTCTATATGGCAAAACAGATGCTCAAGATTTTTGCAGAATAAGGATTTGACTGTACAGGATTTTTTTTAAGTTTCAAGATGAAGTAGATAAAATTTTCAAGATGAATGTAAATTATGGGGAGAAGAGAAAGCAAGAGAGCTGTGGAAAAATGTTACTGGAATTGGGTAGATAATATGGATATCATAATGACTGTGTGATTTGTTTTTGTTTTGAAAAAAAAGTGTGTTTTTGTTTTAATAAAAACTTCCCCTACTCTTTTCGATAAGTGCCATGGGATCTTTAACATTCACCTGAACTACCACCAAGCCAGGCAGATGGGACCTCGGTTTAACGTCTCATCCGAAAGATGGCACCTCAGAAGTGCAGCACCCCTCTCATGCTGCACTACAGTGTCAGTACTGGGATATTAACTCAAATGCCAGATGTGAGAACTGAACCCACAGCCTTCTGATCTCCTGGCCTCAGAGGCGAGTGTGCTGCCTGCTGAGCCACTGACACTGCAATAATCCAACGACACAATAATGCAATGACACAATAATCCAGCACTGTAGAATTGTAGCCCTAGAGCTCATGGCAAATGCACAAAAGTTAATAGGGCGGAAATGTGTCATCGGTAGTCCTGTGCCCATACAGGCGATAGGTGCCATGAATAAAACTACAGGTACTATCTTTATCTAAAATATTATGAATAGTCACGTTAGCTAAACCCATCCCCTTAGACTGAAGCAACACCAACAATTAACAGGCACAGTTACACCTGGAAATGCTCCATGACAGCTAATGTTAAAATGATATTGTTTCTAAGAAATAGTAAACTGACATATAGAGTGAATGAGCCCTAGCAACTAAAACTGCATAACATATCTTAAGTGTAACTAAATGTAATAACCATAGCTTCAGAGGAGGAAGGTAAGTTGCTGGACCAGACACAGTCCCTGGAGGAGAAACCCGCTGGTAGGAGAGATGAATTACTCACCACTCTGATGCAGTAGAAAAGGGTTATCAAACTTTAGGGAAGGAGTGGTGTTGATGGGGGACCTTAATATGCCAGGTACAAACTGGGGAACGATGTCCTCTAAGGTGGCCAAGGAGCAGAGGCTGCTGGATGGCTTCCAGGATGTGTTCTTAACACAGCATGTGATGGAGCCCACAAGGGAGGGGCATGTCCTGGATGTGGTTCTGGCAGATGGGGATCTGGTAAGGGACATGGTTGTACAGGACCCCTGACTGGGAGGACCACAATACTGTCTGGTTTCAAATAAGCATTGGGGAGTGGGGGTGAGATCTGGGACACTGGCAGTGGACTTCAGGGGGCAGACTTTATGGGCATGGGAAATATTCTCAAGGATCACTTGAAGGGATTACCTCAACGACAAGTGTGGAAAAGGAGATGGGAGGTCATAAAACGGGACTTCATGAGGCAGTCAGGATCTGCGCTAGTTGAAACGTAAGGGAGCAAGGTCACATAAACCATGCTGGTGGTCCAGTGAGGTCCAGGTAGCAGTCAGAGAAAGAAGGCGGTTTACAAAAATATAAAACAACAAGAGGGATAGGGATAAGAAATGTACCAGCATGCATCTAGAAAGTCACCTGTATGGTGAGGGAGCAAAGTCCAGTAAAGAGCAACGGCTGGCACAGGGGACATGGAGGGAAAAGGGTTCTTCCGCACATTGAGAGCGGAGAAAACTAAGGCCATCTCAGCAGATTGAGACTGAAGGAGGGTGGGTGGAAGAGGCGAGGACCAGGCAGAGGTATTTAACGAGTACTTTGCCTCTGTGTTCACTAGGGAGGGGATGGGATATCTACAAAGCAAGGCACAAAGGGATAGAAGGCAGGAGTGGGATCAGGGAGCAACAGAAATGGAGCAAAAGGGAGGGAAAGGTACCTCAGGGGTGTCACATCTGGATAAGGATAAAAAGATTCAGTAAGGTGGAGGGATGGATGATGCCATCCCCGCTAAAAGGGTGTGGTTTGCCCTCAAGGCCCTAAAGAAAGACAATTTTCCTGGGCCGGATGGCATTCCATCCCGAGAGTACTATGGGACTATGACATACTGGCTGCACCTCCTGGCGGAGCTTTTCAGCAGGTCACTTGAGACAGGGACAGTACCTAGGATTGGCGCGAAGCACATGGGTACCAATCCATAAAGGGGGGGCCGAGGAAGTACCAGGTAACTATAGATCCATCAGTTTAACCCTCGGTGGTGGGAAAATTAACGGAGAGTATACTAAAGGAACGATTGGGGTTTACTTGGAGGAGGTGGAGGTCTGGATAGTCGGCAGCATGGGTTTGTGCCAGGTAGATCATGTCAAACCAACCTTGTGAGTTCTATGAATGGGTAACATCAGAACTGGACAGGGTAAGCCTGTGGATGTATTATTCTTGGACTTCAGCAAGCATGCTTACTCTGTCCCCACAATGGTCTGGTGGAGAAACTGATGGGGTTAGGGAGAGGCCTTTGATGGTCAGATGGATTGAAAACTGGATAGCTGGATGCACTCAGAGAGCAGTGGTCTGTGGGGAGCTCGAACCCTACAGAGGTTGGTAGTGGGCAACATAGGGCTCGGTCCTGGGTCCAACTCTGTTTAATGCATACATATCGGACATCAGGGATGGTATAGGTGTGAAATGAGTCTCTTCATGGATGACTCCAAGATGGGAGCAGTTGTTGAGGAGAAGAGGGAGGTTGGCCCTGCAAGGACCTGGACACCCTGGAAAGCTTTGGCCATACATGGAAATTACCTCAATATCACCAAGTGCAAGGTGTTGCATCTTGGTCGGGAAACCCTAAACACAGGTACACCCTGGGAGGGGAGGCGCTGGAAGCCTCAACAGGAAAAAGACCTAGGGTCATGGTGGATACATGTATGAATAACTCTGAGCAGTGCAGGAGAGCAGCTAGCAAGGCAAACAGGATGTTGGGATGCATCATAAGGGGATCACCTTAGGAGCAAGGAAGGATTCTGCCGCTGTACAATGGACTGGTTAGACCACACCTTGAGTACTGTACAGTGCTGGAGACCACACTTGAAGAGGGACATACAGCCCTGGAGAGGGTACAGAGGAGGGCAACAAAGATGACACGAGGGCTAGGGATTTGACTTATGAGGACAGACTTGAGGAGCTCTGCCTGTTTTCATTGGAGGAGAGGAGAGACAGGGGGACATGATTGAGGTCTTCAAGTACCTCAAGGGAATAAATAGGGTAAACATGGAGGGATCTTTAGACTAAAGCAGGGAGGCATCACCAGAGGGCATGGTTTGAAGTTGGAAGGTGGAAGGTGAGGGGGAAAGAGGAGGAGGTTTTCACTGAGAGGGTGGTGGACCCTTGAATGCTCTGCCTGGTGAGCTGGTTCAGAGATCCACAGTGGAGGGCTTTAAGAGGGTGGGACAGACACAGAAAGTGGATGTATCAGATGATGGCCTGTCCCGGGGAGGTGGGGATGGATGATAGGGGTTTCTGGAGCACAAGGGATGGGAGGGTCTCGGCACCCAACTAAGGATCTAGGTTCGAGCAGACTCGATAGACCATAAGGCCTAATCTGCTGGCAAATAGTATGTTAGTATGTAACTTTAAATTATCAAAATACATACGATAGGAATAACAATACTGAGAACTAAAAGTCTCAGTAGGAAAAAGAAAATCCCGGAGCCTGTAAGCAAGATGAAGCCTCAGAGCTTGGGACAGACAATCCGGTATCTCCAGTGTCAGCATCTTCCTTGTCTGCTATTGCAGTTTGTGTGGCTTTCATGGTGGCTGCCATCTTCAAGCCCATTTTCCCACATTGGCTGGGTCAGAGAAGATGTAGACTTTGCTGTTGTGGATTGCCCAAAGTTTTGCAGGGAACTGAATGCTATGGGGTGTGTTAAGCTCCTTAAGTGTATCACAAATCCCTTCAGCCTTCTTTCTGCAAAGCCGGGTAGCACAGGAGATGTCAGGAAGGACATGTACTGTGTTCCTTCCGCACTCAGGGGACCAAAACACTTTGCTAGGCTTAATAATTTGTCTCTGGTGCCCATGCTATCCAGTACCACCATCATGATCCTTGGTAATTCCTCTGGGTGCTTTTCGCTATGTGGGATACGACGGGCTTCTGTAATTGGAAATTCCAAATCTGACATTTGAGCCCCAAATTGTTCTTTCAGCCAATCCTTGAGGAACAACAGTGCATGATCTCCTTCCAACCCCTCCAGCAAGCCCAGTAGCCTGCACATTCTGACTCCATATTTGATTTTCCAAAATTCCCAGACGGTTATGAGTGTGCTGCGTTTCCTTGGCACGTTGCACCATTGCACTTTTACGAGCATCTGACTGATGTTTCAAATCCTCCGAATCGCCTTGTACTTAATCTACGGCTTTTTCTTCCGTAGCAAGTCAGACTGTTAGGACATCCAACTTATCATTCATAGAGTTGGAGGAATTTATTAACAGTTGCATTTTCCGGCCTAGGGTTTGAAGGGTCTCCTCCGTTCCGTCTCCCTCAGCTGCACCATAAAGTGCTGAGCAGGTGCTCAGGCCTGCTGCCAGACCCTTTCCACCGTCTTTCCGAGAATCTACCGGAGGCTGATTTTTTTTGAGACTTCCCCATAACGCGCATCAAGTCCTCCTCTCTCGAATGAGTTAAAATGCTCAAATAGTAATATCCCAAAAATAGGAATTGTTTAAAGTTTGATAACTGTGATCTGAGGAGCTGAGGTGCAATGTGACTTCTCAGCTTGGGCTCCACAGCACTCTCTCTCCACCCCCAGATCTTATTATTTGCAGTTTGATCTTAACTGGATAAGTTAAAGTCTGCTGATACCAATTTATCATTATTTACTTTGCTGTACTTTGTTTCTATATTTGTAAGTGAACTGTTCTCTCTGTGGTTCATGCTCTAGTGTTTTCAGTTTCTTGTATTGTTACTGAATGTTTTACAGTTATAAGTTGTTTCTAAAACTAATAAAGACTTTATTAAAAAAAAAAAAGAAGCGGGTTGAAACACCACAGCAGCTTTCTCCAGGAGGACCCATGGATTCCACAACTGAAGCTGTCCAGAAGCTGCATTTGTTTATTTATTTATGGAAAACTTCACCAATTACCTTTGAGCACAGCTGCTCATTTACAAAGGTTCCACGTCAAATATATAGTCACAAAAAACATTACGGGTACAATAAGCATTTCCAGAGGAAATGCAGTCATGTCAGGCTCAAAGCACTAAAGACAGAACAATTACATACAGTTTTGAAAAAATCCATACAGATTGTTGTATAAAAAGTCACAGGATATGTACAGAGAGAAACCAAATAAAACAGTTCAACGGTTAAAATTGCATTGAACTGCAAGGGCATATTGCAAAGATCTCTTAAACTGATTAATCTTGGGGAGATTCAGCAGAGTATTGGTAGTTTGTTTAACGAGCTAGCGGCACTGATAGCAAATGACAGCGTATGCCAGAATGGAGGCTTACTCTGAGTCTTGAACAGGGAGCTAACATACTAACATACATACTAACATACTAGACGCCAGCAGAGTAGGCCTACTGGTCTATCAGGTCTGCTCGAGCTTCAGCACCCTGATTGGGAACCATATCCCTCTATCTGTCTCCTTCCACTGTTACTCCATCCCCCAGTCCTGCCCCCCCCCCCGGGCAAACCAGTCTCTGCTTCACCCCTTGCCTATACCTGTCCCACCCTCTCTTGAATCCCTCCACCGTAGCTGCCTGTACCAGCTCCCTGGGAAGCGCATTCCATGGTTTCCGCCTTCTCTCGGTGAAGTACCTCTTCCTTTCCCCCAATTCCTACACCTCAATCTTCCAACTGTGTCCTCTGGTGATTCCACCCTCCTTCAGTCGAAAGATCGTGTCTCGGCTTACCTTATTTACTCCCCTGAGGTACTTGAAGACCTCAATCATGTCCTCCGGTCCCTCCTCTCCTACAGCGAGAACATGTTGTGCTCCCCTAGTCATTCCTTATATGTCATATCCCCCAGGCCCTGGATCATTCTGGTTTCTCTCCCCTGAACCCTCTCCAGGAGTTGGATGCCCCTCCTTAGGTGCAGCCTCCAGAACTGCACACAGTACTCAAGATGTGGTCTAACCAGCCTGTTGTACAGTGGCAAAATCACCTCCCTCTTCCTTGAGGTAATCCCCCTAGTGATGCATCCCAGCATCCTATTTGCCCTGACCGCAGCACTCCTACAGTGCTCTGAATTATTCGTGTTAACATCCACCAAGACTCATAGGTCTCCTTCCCCTGTTGTGGCCTGCAATGCATCCCCCCAGGGTGTACACATAGTTGGGGTTTTCCCGCCCTAGGTGTTGCACCTTGCACTTAGAGGAGTTAAATTTCAACTTCCAGGTGCAGGACCACCTATCCAGAGTATCCAGGTCCTCTGCAGGGCCAATCTCCCCTCCTCCCCCTCCACCACTGCCCCCAGCTTAGAGTCATCTGCAAAGAGAATCATTTCACACCCAATACCTTCCCTGATATCAGAGATGTAGGCATTAAACAGGAGTGGCCCCAGGACTGATCCCTGTGGGATCCCACTTATGACCTCCCTAGGAGACGAGACCTCCCCTCCGACCACTACCCACTGAGTGCGACCTGAAAGCCAGTTTCCAATCCACCTAACCATCAATGGGCCTACCCCCATCCCCCCAAGCTTCTCCCTTAGGCCAATGTGAGGGACCGAATCAAATGCCTTGCTGAAGTCCAGGAACAGTACATCCACCGGTCTCCCCGTGTCGAGTGCTGATGTCACCCACTCATAGAACTCTACAAGGTTTGTTTGACACGATCTACCAGACACAGACCCATGCTGCTGGTCATCCAGGTAACTCATCGCCTCAAAGAAACCTCCCAGCCTTTCCTTAAGTATGCTCTCCATTTCCTATCCCACCACTGACATCAAACTGACAGATCTATAGTTTCCTGGCTCTTCTCTCAGTCCCCCATTATGGATGGGCACAACATGCGCCTGCTTCCAATCCCTAAGGCTGATAGCAGCCAGGTCATGAATATCAACACAGCAGGTCTTGAATATTTAAATGGCAAGTTAGAAGTTTATATGGAGCTGCCGTGGGTTGACTGCTCTGCTTTGTTGGGGGTATATCAGCTCTAAATAAGGGGCAACTGTGCACTAACATGTCTTGAATAGTTGATGGCACATTGAAGCCAGCTCTATAGTGCATTACTCCTGGTTGGTTATCACTACAGTGGATTTACTTACTCCCTGTAGCAAGAGAGTTTCTGGTCAATAGCCACTAACCTAGTGTTGCCCCACTGGGTCTAGGGGACTGGTGGAATCTAAGAGCAGATGGCTGGAACAAGGTGTGGACACATCGGAGGAAATTGGTATAGGGAAAGAGGGGCACTGATTGGAGAGGTGCATGGGGGCAGCCGGCAGTAGCAGGGTCACTACAGGATAGGGAGGAGGACTTCAGGTACAGGATGGAGGGGAAGCAGGCTAGTGGGATGTAGTGGCTGTGGAGTAGCCATGGCTATGAGCACTCTGTGGAGACTAGGCCACTGCCCTATCTGTGCCAGGTTGATGGGACTGGAGGCTGAGTTGTGGAGGCTCAGGTACGAGCTGGACAAGTGGGTGAAAAACATGAGGGTTGCGAATGGGGGGCACATATCCAACAACAGTGGAGGGAGGAGAGTGCCTGCAAATGCAGGTGAAGGGGGATGGGAAGTCAGCAGACACCATGAAAAGTCAGGCCAGCCCTGGGAGCAGAAATGGGGGGAGGGATCGAGGAGACTGGACTGGGAGGAGTGTGCAGTATGGCAGAGAGTAGGGGCTATTGGCATCAGGGGAAAAGGGACTATAAGGACCAAGGCAGGGGAGCTCACCTCACTGGAGAGGGATGCGGTAAGCAACCTACTGGGGGAATATCGGTCTCAAACAGGTACTTGCCATTGGTGGACACCATGGTGGGAGGGGTCTCAGAAGAAGAAGGGGGTGTGGTAGGCAAAGGCCGAAAAGAGGAGGAGGATGGGAGGGTTGGGAGGGATGGGGTAGGGGCACCAGGACAATCAGACACGCTAGGGGGAGCATGGGAAGGGAAGCTGGGAGATGGGAGTACCTGGGATGTGAGGACGAGGGGACAGTGGGGAGGAAGGATGGGTCCCAAGGGGATAGGAATCAGCAGGGAACATGTGCGGGGGACAGCAGAAACCAGAAAGACAGGAGGGTAAAAGTGAGACCCCCTGGAGATCAGAAGGAGTCACAGGGTGGCACTGGACTAGCTGGACAAAGAGTGAAGGAGTTGGAGGAGGCTACCTACTCCTCAAAGCCACCTAGATATTCACTGGCAGGGGATAGGAGCAAAGAAATGCAAGGGATAGAGGGGCTGAGGGCAGGGGAGGCAGAGGTAGTAGTGCATACACAAAATAGGTGCTATTACAGTAGCCTTATGTGTAGATAGTAAGCCATCATATATAAAAGTCAGCATTTAACGTGCATAGATGTCTCAGTTTTATCACTTTATTTTTCTTTGGTACTTGATGTCAATTTTATGTATAAAAAATGGATTGTAATACTAGTATTTTCTCTATTATCTTTATTTTCCTTTTTTTTTTTACTTGTGACTTAAGCACAATTATATGTACCTGAAGTAATAATTATAAGTTCATAATTTAAATTTAAGAATATTTTGAAAAATCTAGTTAAAATTATAAATATGAGTAGTTTAAGTACAATGGCCAAAATAAAGAAGGTGTAGTTAGAAATGTTTTACACGTGTATGCCCCTTCGGTCTTTGACCCGGCCTTCTATCAGGAGGTTCTGGATGTTTTGATTAGGGAGCAATTTGAAGGGTTGATTATGGTTGGGGATTTTAATGTAGTTATGCAAGGGGAGTTAGACCACTTGGAGGGGAGGTGCAAGCATGGAGGGAGGTTGAAACACTGGCAGGAGGGGGTGATAGACTTAGATATGATCGACTGCTGGCGAGCATTACACCCAGTAGAGAAGGAGTTCACGTTCTATTCAAACCCGCACAGAACCTGATCTAGGATAGACTATATATATATCCCCCATCCTTGGCTGAGCAGAGTACATAAAATTGATCATGGTCCCATTCTCCTATTGGACCATGCTATGGTCCGGATGGTACTGGAACTAAAAGAACAGAAAGAGGAGCCTCCACCCTGGAAGTTCCCAAGGTATCTGATGGGGAAAAAGGAGTTTATAGAATACCTTAAGCAACAGTGGCAGTTGTATAAGGAGACCAATGAGGACTCGGTGGAATCCTCGGGTATATACTGGGAAGCTGGGAAAGCCTTTATAAGCGGGGCTATTATTAGATTTGTGGCACAAGATAAAAAAAAGAAAGAAGCCACTCGGGTGGAGTTAGAGGAAGAGGTTAGAAGATGGGAAAGGGCGGTCATGGAAAGGTCAACAGAGGAGAAGGTCCAGAACTTGATCTTGAAGGCTGCAAGGGAGGCATTGAATGCATTTCTTTTGGGGGAGGCAAGAATGGCAGGGATGCTGGCCAGAAGTCGCCTGTATGAATGGGGGAACAGATCTGGCCCGCTAATGGTCCAGTTAATAAAGGGCAAGTGTGTATATACAAGCATAGCTGGAGTTAAGGATAAGGACGGGAAGTTATTGAGGGACAGGGACTTAATAAGGATCAGATTTGAGCAATTCTATCAGCAGCTTTACCAGGCGGAGTGTACTGGCACCGGAGATAGCATAAAACAATTTTTGGGTAGAGTTAAAATCCCTCGTGTAACAGAGCAGCAACGAAAGCTACTGGGGGAGAAGATTACCCAATCAGAAGTCAGGCAGGCAATACAATGTTTGAAACAGGGGAAGGCCAGTGGACCAGATGGGTTTCCCATAGAATTTTACAAAATGTTGAAGGGGCAGGTGGTGGATCCCCTGTGTCGGGTATTTTCTGAGGCCAAGGGAGGTGGGGACCTTCTGATGTCGTTCAGAGAGGCGGTCATCTGCTTGGTCCCAAAACCAGGGAAGGATGGGCAGGAATGCTCTTCATACCGGCTGATCTCTCTATTAAATTGTGACACCAAAATTTTGGCCAAGGTTTTGGATAGGAGGCTGGACCGGGTTCTCCCGGGCTTGGTGCATCCGGACCAGACGGGGTTTGTCACTGGGAGAAGCTCATACCATAATGTGAGGAAACTTCTTAACGTGGTGTGGAGAGCCTCTTATGGTCAAGAAATGTTTTACACATGCCTTAATAATAATAAGTGGCTCAAAGAAACAGATCATAAATAGTGATTAAAAGTAATCATTAAATTTTATTACTTTTTTCCACTCACATCTCAGTTCTAGTTCCTTGGATCATGTATGTTTAAAACCTCATATTAAGAGACTTTAAAATGTGAATACTAATATTTAAACCAATAGTAAAGTTTGTATTCTATTCAAAATTATTTGCGAAATGTTAATTTTAGTATGAAAAGTATGAATTTGTAAATTTGATGCAAGCAAGTTTGAATCCCTCCACAGCCACTTCTTGATACTAAGTTGTACTCACTAAATTGATACAATAGGGATCTCCCTAATTAATAATTAACTTTGATGGCTATTTAAGGAGGGCTAAGTGAAACACACTCTACCCCCTAATGAAGACCAGCTGTCTGGTCGAAGCGCAGGGGAGTGTTTCTTGAGACACAGGAGAGCGGTCGTTTGATTTTTTGACTATGGCAATGAAGTTATTTTGTACTTTAAATAAAGCAGTTTTTTGAATTGGACTTGAAACATGCTCCGTGGTCATTTCACAGAGGAGTGCAGAGTTTTCTAGAGACTTATTTAGTAATTGGGGTTTGCTACCCTTCACTGCACCTCACTCTCACAGGCTGAACACACAGATTTTTCCTATTCTGGGATTCAGACTGTTTAGGAAGGACAGGAGGGACAAGAAAGGGGAAGGGGTGGCCTTATACATCAGGGAAGACATAAGGGCAACGGAGGGGCAGGAGGGATATGGGGAAACTGAACTCCTTTGGGTGATGCTAAGGAGAAGAGCAGGGGAATCCTTGAGACTTGGAGTTGTGTACAGACCACCCACACAAGGGGAAGAACAGAATAGGACAGGGTGCTGTCGAAGGATATTACGAGGATGGCTCTCAAGGGGGAAACGCTACTAGTGGGAGACCTGAACTTCCCTGACATTGACGGGACCATCCCAAACACAGCTTCGACCAGAAGCAGGGAGTTTCTAGAGGTGCTGCAGGGGGTGTTCCTTCAACAGTTGGTCAGAGAACCGACTAGGGGGAACAACCTTCTGGACGTGGTCCTGACAAATGGGGAGAATGTGGAGGAGGTGGAGGTGGAGGAGGAGTTAGGAAATAGCGACCATAGGACCATCAGGTTTAAGGTGAGGGCAGGAAGGGGGTGTCCCGAACCAGCACAATGGTGCTGGACTTCAGGGGAGCAGACTTCGGGAAGATGGGAAGATTAGTGAGGGAGGCAATGGAAGGGATGGGGGAAATAAATGAAGTGGAGGAGTTCAAATCAAACTAGATTTATTTGTATACTGGAGGGTATGTGAGCAAAATTGCTCATTTTCACAAATGTCCAGTTAAAATAACAAAAGAACCAGTAACAGAAAAGAAAAGTACAAAATTTACAGAAGCAGAAAGTAACAAGTTTGGATGTGCAGGGCAGTGCAGTTGAGTATAGAAAACCAACGCTAACGAGCAGTCAGGTGCAATACAAAATTACAGTGAACACAACAGCATCAGTGGGGTGACAAAATAATTACAGTAAAGCCTAGAATAAACATGGCAATATATGTTGGACAGTTCAGAGGCGAGATACTCAGTGAAAACAAAATAAACAGTGGGATGAATGGATAACTACGGAGACAAAGGCTTGGTAAGATGTAACCATAGAAGATGGTAAGTTAAGAAGTGAGATACACCAGCTGAACATACATGAAGTGCATGTAGTCAGGATAGTGCCAACGTTAAGGGGAGAAGCAGAGCAAATGAAAGGCTATGAGATAGGAATGGAGAGAACAGGCCGGGGGGTACAGGAGACAGATGAGGAAACATGGAAGGGTAGAAGGGGTAGAGAGGCAGCAATCTGAAACAAGGCAGAGCCCAAGGAGTTATGGGGAGCTATTAGAGATCAGGTTACGGAAGTCACAGAGGTGTGCAATGTGTAGAGTGTTAGGAAGGGCACAAGAAGCAGGAGGCCGCTTTGGTTCAATAGGGATGTAGCATGGGTCATTGGAAGCAGGAGGAAGGCGTTTAGGAAATACAAGAAAACGCAGAGGACAGGGAAGTTTACTGGGAAACGAGGAGGCTAGCGAGGAAGGAAATTAGGAGGGCAAAGGCCGAAGCGGAAGAAAGGCTAGCAAAACAGGCCAAAAGTGGTAATAAAACATTTTTTTAGATATGTGAGAGATAGGAGGAAGACTGGCCAAGGAATTGCAAGACTTAGTGGGGAAGGAGGGGAACCATTAGAGGAGGACTGAGAGAAAGCGGAAGAGTTAAACAGGTACTTCTGCTCGGTATTTATGAAGGAGGGGGAGGGCAGGGGACCAGAGTTGAGATGGGGGGCATAGGGATAGAGATGAGACCCTTCAGTACAGAGCGAGTTAGAGAGGAACTGGGCAGGGTAAAGGTGGACAAGGCCATGGGGCCGGACGGGGTGCACCCGAGAGTGATCAGGGAGCTGAGAGAGGAGTTGACTCCCCCACTGGTGAGACTGTTCAACCTGTTTTTGGACACCGAGAGTTCCATTGGACTGAAAGAGGGCAAATGTTGTGCCAATCCACAAGAGGGGAAGCAGAGAGATGAGGAAGAACTACCACCTGGTCAGCCTCACCGCAGTGGTGGGGCAGGTCATGGAGGCACTCATCAGGGAAAGGGTAACAGAGTACCTGGAGATGAATGGGCTACTGGACACAACCAGCATGGGTTCACTAGAGGGAAGTCATGCCAGACTAACTTAATCAAATTCTTTGACTGGATGATGCAGGTAATAGATCAGGGGGGTGTGATAGACATGGCCAATCTGGACTTCAGCAAGGCCTTCGACACCGTACCCTACAGAAGGGTGGTTAACAAGCTGGAAAGTATGGGGGTGGGGGACAAAATAACTAGATGGGTAGAAAACTAGCTGGATAATTGAAGCCAGAGAGTGCTAGTAAATGGGGAACACTCAAGGGCAGGGCGGGTGATGAGTGGGGTACCCCAGGGGTCGGTGCTGGGGCCACTCCTATTCCGTATCTATATATGTGATATAGCAGATGGACTGAAGGGATGTGTGGCCCTCTTTGTGGACGATACAAAAATCTGCAACAGGGTTGACACTGAAGGGGGTTGAAGACATGAGATAGGACCTGAAGATGCTAGAAAGGTGGGAGGAAACCTGGCAACTAAAATTCAACATCGGGAAATGTGCAGTCATGCACCTGGGTCACAGAATACACACTCGGGGGGGGGGGTCAGGGTTACAGAACAGGAGAGGGATCTTGGGGTAGTAGTCTCCAGTGACCTCAAGGTGGGGGAGCAGTGTACAACGGTGGTGGGGAAGACTTACGGGATGTTGTTAAGTATAGGCAGAGGAATCACTAGCAGGAGGAGAGAAGTCCTGGTGCCCCTGTACCAAGCCATGGTGAGACCACACCTTGAGTATGGAGTCCAGTTTTGGAGGCCTTACTTGCACAAAGACATTGACTCGATTGAAAGGGTTCAGAGGGGAGCGACCAAGATGGTGCTAGGGATGAAGGACATACCTTATGAACAGAGGTGCAATGAGTTGGGGCTCTACACATTGGAGACCAGAAGGGAGAGAGGGGACATGACAGAGACCTTCAGATACATCAAAAGGATAAACAAAGTGGACCCGAGGAGATTACCCCACATGAGGGAGGGAACCATTACAAGGGGGCATGGCCTGAGGCTTCGGGGGGGGGGGGGGCACTTCAGAGGGAACATGATAGAGCGATTCTTCACTGAGAGGATGGTGGATGCCTGGAATGGGCTTCCAGAGGAGGAGGTGGTGGGGACTGAGACAGTCGTGGGCTTCAAGAGCGCATGGGACAGGCATAAGGGTTTACAAGGGAGTGGGGGGGTGCTCAAGGTTAGCAGGGGGGAAGGGGCAGACTTGATGGGCCAAGAGTCCTTTTCTGCCATCAAGCTCTATGATTCTGTGATTCTTAAAGGCATTCCTGACCATATTCCCGCTGTTGTATTGGTTGGAGATGGTACAGAAGCAATTTGTTAAAACTATGGGGTGTTAGGCCCATGAGCGCTTTTTTTGGCTAGCAAACGGGTCTGTGGGTATTTATTCTGCAAGGTAAAGGTAGCCAGTTAGTGAGTGCGTAAAGGGTACAACTGTGAGAGCAGTTATCTGCACCAAGTGCAAACAGGACATCTTATTATCTATCAGCTTTACTCTGTTTAGCACTGTGTTACAGCAAGCTGCGTAGATAGGGAGGCCATAACCTGTAAGTGACAGAATGGATCTAGCTACAATAAGGTATCAAGCATCCCCAGTGAGATTGTTCCAGTTCTGGTACAGGGCACCCAGTCTTCTGTTAACTATGGTCACTAAACTGTCAACATGGGGGGCAAAAGATAAGGTGTCATCAGAGTTACTCCGAGGTATTTGAGGGTCTCCACCTGTTCAAGGTTTTTTCTCTGGCCATTTTGAATGACAAAGGGTGGAATTTCCTTTTCTGTGGGAGGTTAAAGAAGAGCATAGTCTGTATTTTTTTTGTAATTGAACACCAGTTTGTTACTGAAGAACCAGCTTTCTAGTGCCCTGAAGTTACTTTGGAGAGCGGCAGTGTAGGCTATGACAATCAACATGTTTGGAATAGATGACAGCTTCATCGACACGGACGAGTACGTTGGCTGTCTGACAGCCATCAAGTAATTGATTTATGAAGAGGCCAAATAGGAGTGGGCCCAAGATGGAGCCCTGGGGGACACCTATAGACACTCCCCTAATGTTGGACAAAGATTTATCAAGCTTCACATGTTGGGAGCAGTTGGTGAGGGTTCCATGTGTCAGCAGCAAAGTTTAAACAGCGACTGACACATCGGCCAGTGCTAATCGCTGAAAACAAAATCTGTGATCAGCACTATGCCAAATACAAAATTGGCGACCATGCAAAGCACAACAAGACCTGCTTTTTATCCCCCCAAACTAATGATTCTGAACTCCAGGGTCAGCAGACACTGGGGAAGGGAGGGAGGCAAACATTGGAGGGGGCACCCATTACAGGGGTGACAACCCGCGGGTGAAGAAACAACATGAGTGGAATGGGAGGATCAAAAAAAAAAAGCAAAGTAACCCAAAGTTAAAAATTGATACACCCCCATGCAGTTCCGAACCCGGGTCCAAGCACACTGCAGACAGTGACCTTAACCGCCACACCATGTGGCCATCTCGGTGGCAACCCACTCACTCTACCTACTTAACCCCCTACCACTACATTCGCTACCCACCTCACCTTCGCTATTTTGTTCTCCATACCTCATTATTCCTATCCCTCACTATTCTTCCTCGGGTGCTGTACTTGCATGCGCGCAAACCGAGTCACTCGTTTTGAGTCTCTCAATTTGCTTAGCCCATATCACTGGATACCTTGGGGAGGTAGCTGTAGAACTAGTCGGCTGTGTTCTGTGACAAACCCAGGCCAAAGAGTTTGTTAAGTTGGAGCTTATTGTTGATCAAGTCGAAGACCTTAGTAAGATCAATATATAACAAAAAATAAATAAATAAACAAGCATTTGTCAATGCCGAATGTTGGCTTGCTGGCACTGGCATTGGGAGTGCAGGAGTTAGAGAGATGCACAATAGCATTGGCAGTGAAGTAGTGAACTGACACCGACCCCAGCTCCACCATGCAGAGAGTGACAGTCATTGGGGTGTGCCTTTGAGTCGTTGGCCATAATGCTCATGCCATTTCACCTCATCCTACCCCTCAGAGACCGACAAGTGCCGCAATGTGACTTGGGATCTTCGGGCCTTACACTCACCCCATTCCATAAGGAAATATGCTGACATGGGTGTAATGTACGCTCTTGCTTGGGGAACATTCTATTGTACGCTGATGATGCAGTCATCTTTGCCTCAAATCGTAACCCTACTGCCCTCCAGGACTCGCTGCAGAAGTCCTTCACTGAAGCCGAGGGCTGGTTCAAGAGAACATAGATTGGTGATAAATCTTAAAAAACAAAACCATGTTCTTCACTCATCCCCAAAACAAGTCCTGCAACTTCAAACTCCTCATTCACTCTGGGTCCTCATTCCCACTCGAACAAGTTTGCTCCTATAAATACCTAGGGATCCATTTGAGTTCTCCTCTCCTTCCATGGACACATCGCTGCCCTAGCCACTGCTACTAATATCCGATTGGGCATCTTACATCGGTATAAACACTGCCTCCCCGGAGGCTCTTTGCACTCGCAGTCACCTCCTCTATCCTGTCCCTAGTGGATTATGGACTGCCGTGTATGGTGCTGCTGATCAGACCAGACTCCATAAATTGCACTACCTGGAATAAGGCCTGCAGGTTAATTACTGGAGCACCTAGGATGACACACACCTGTCTACTGTATGCTAAAGCGCTGGTACTTGATCTCGACGGCGCCTCAAATATCTTACCTGTACCCTTACAAAAAGACCCTCCTTGGGCTTTCCCCACCAGGATTGACCACCACCATACCGTCTGTCCCACTAGTTCATACTCGGACCTCTGGGAAAACCTCTCTTGTTATCCCTAGAGCTAGGACCTCTCACGGCCAAAGAGCCTTCAGCTTTAGGGCCCCCTCCTGGTTCAACACACTGCCCCCCTCCATCTCCGAAGCTCCAACTATGTCGTGCTTCA
Source organism: Neoceratodus forsteri (assembly GCA_016271365.2). Taxonomy (NCBI): domain Eukaryota; kingdom Metazoa; phylum Chordata; order Ceratodontiformes; family Ceratodontidae; genus Neoceratodus; species Neoceratodus forsteri. Next base: position 362,282,015 of record CM028137.1, read on the forward strand.
AAACTTCCTTACGTAACCACCTTATTAACACCCGATGCTGTAACTGCCACTAGTCAAAGCCGTACTCAATACTTATGACAAAGCTTATTACTAAGCTGCTAAGGATGACATAACTCTGGTATTGTTTGCATCCATCCTACCTGTACCAGCTTGTTTGTATCTATGTCTTAATTTTACTGTTATACTTATGTGTTGTACTGCTATACTGTGTATTTTGGTTTGTCTTACTGTGACAAGGTACCTTTGTAAATAAGCCTATGGCTCAAAGGTTTTTCCAAACTGCTGTTTAAGTAAATAAATAAATGTAGGAGAATGGGGTGAACACTGGGGCCAAAGAATCCAAGACACACCTCGATGCCTGTCACTGGCTGCAGGGTGGGGGGTGGAATGACGTGAGCATTACAGCAGACAATGCCAAGTCACACCCCTGATGCCTGTCAGTCTCTACAGGGTGGGGCATTATGGTTGGAAACCCTAATGCCCAGGGCATTTGTTGGTATTTTTTACTGCAAATTTTCAACATGGGCCGTTTGTGACCCCACCTCATAAACAGTGGCATTATAAGTTTGTTTGCCGAAAGGTGATTTTGTACAGCAACTGTGCATTTTGGCACCACAGGTGCGAAAACACATTTTGGGCAGAATGTGAAAAATGGCAGCTGCACTGTTCATGAGGAGGTGTAACAAAATGGCATTGTTGAAAATCTGGAGGGAAAATATGAAAAATCGGTGACATCATGAGCGTGCGTAGAAACTGCACAACACACACCCGTAACACAGTTATTTTGGGGATTTGTTTAACCAAATTTTCAACATAGGAATTTTGGGGACTCCAGTCATGAATAGTGTCACTGTGATTTTGTTAATCTGGCCTGAACATTGATTTCCCGTAGCAACCGCACCATTGTGTGACACGTGCAAAAACACATTTTGGGCAGGATGTGAAAAATGACAGCTGTACTGTTCATAAGGAGGTGTACAAAAATGACAATAGTGAAAATCTGGAGTGAAAATATGAAAAATTGGTGACGTCACGAGCGTGTATAGAAACAGTGCAATGCACGCTCGTAACACAATTACTTCGGGTATTTTTTTTACCAAATTTTCAACATAGGCATTTTAGGACCTCCACTCATGAACAGTGTCACTGTGATTTTGTTAATGTGTCCTGAACATTGATTTTGCACAGCGACTGTGCCATTGTGCACCACATGCGTGAAAACACATTTTGGGCAGGATGTGAAAAATGACAGCTGTACTGTTTATAAGGAGGTGTGAAGAAAGGGCAATGTTGAAAATCTGGAGTGAAAATATTAAAAATTGTCAAAGTTACGAGCGTGCATTGAAACTGTGCAACACACGCTTGTAACACGGTCATTTTTTGGAATTTTTCCGCCAAATTTGCAAGATAGGGTTTCTGGGACCCCACCTCATGAACAGTGGCATTATCGTTTCGTTAATCAGTCCCAAAATGTGATTTTGCGCAGTGACCGCGAAATGCCTTTTGAGGGCCGAGTAACGAGATGACAGTGCATGTGTTCATGAGGTGGAGTCCCAAGCACCCCATGTTGAAAATATGGAGGCAAAATTCCAAAAAATGGCTGAAATAGCCACCTAAGTTGGAAAAAAACCCATTTATGCCATTATACAGCTTACTGACATTTCTTCAGTTCAGGGTCGGCTGTGAAGAGTTCAGGACGTGTTCCGTCCACCAAAGATTGTCACACGGGCTCGAGGTAAGTATGAGGTGAGAGGGTGTGGGAGGTAGAATGCACAGAGGTGGCTGTGGGTTGGAGAGAGGGACCCCACGGTGAGGATCGTTTTCTTTCTTTCAGGTAATTAAAAAAACAAAAAACACCGTAAACAGTTCTTTTTACAGGTGTGTCTGGGAGGAGGCTACTACACTGAGGTGGGTTTCCAGTGTGGTACATAATGGGGACAGGGGCCGGAACATGCCGACGACGGTCAGCTTTGATTACAGGGAGGCACACTGGGGTGGGCTCCCAGTGTGCCACACGATCTTGGGGGGGTTATTTAGCATGCTGACAGGATGATTGGGCAACCCTGAAGTCAGCTTTGTAGGTATTGTGCAGCACGCGGCGACAGCCACTGCCGCAATGTTTATTGAAATATTTCACCAGGAAAGGCACGTCGGGAGACGTGTTATTGTGCTGCTGCATGATGAGCTTGTCTCTCATTGCAGCGGCACTTTCTTTACAAGTTTTGACCACGTTACATATTTCTTGTGTGAGCATCTGCATGCTGGCTTATTGGGGAATGAGGGACGCACCTACTAAAGTGTGCCCTGCATTCACCCACACTGACACACCTCTGAAATCTTCTACTACCGCAAGATGTTGGCTTGTGCCTGCGCGCAAGTCAACATAAAAATGAGTAAAAAATTGGCTGAACAGCAGGACACAGAGGGTAATAGTAAATGGAGTCCACTCTGAGGAAAGAGGGGTTACTTGCGGGGTACCGCAGGGTTCAGTACTGGGACCGGTCCTCTTTAATGTCTTTATAAGTGACATTGCAGAGGGACAGGAAGGAAAAGTATGCCTCTTTGCAGACGACACAAAGATCTGCAACAGGGTTGATACACAAGAGGGGGTGGAAAGGATGAGAAGGGGCTTGGCTAAGTTGGAAGAATGGTCAAAAGTATGGCAGCTTAGATTCAATGCAAAGAAGCGCAAAGTAATGCAGCTAGGAAACAAAAACCCAGTGGAAGAGTACACAATGGGGGGGGGGTATCAACAACAACAAAAATGGAAAGAGACCTGGGGGTAGTCATATCAGATTACCTAAAAGTAAGCAAGCAATGTGAAAAGCCAGTAAGGATGGCTGGGGGGATACTGAGATGTATAAGAAGAGGCATCACCAGTAGAAAACAGGAAGTTGTCATCCCTCTGTACAGACAGTTGGTGAGACCCCATCTGGAGTACTGCGTGCAGTTCTGGAGACCCCATCTCCACAAGGACATAGACAGGATGGAAGCAGTCCAGAGGAGGTCAACTAAAATGGTGCAGGGTCTGCAACAGAAGCCATACGAAGAGAGACTCAAGGAGCTTAATATGTATACCCTTGAGGAAAGGAGGGAGAGGGGGGACATGATAGAAACTTTCAAGTACCTTAAGGGAATCAACAAAGTCTAACAGGGTAGCATCTTTCAGAAAAGAGATGTGCAAGAACAAGGGACGAATTTGAAGACAGAGGGTGACGCTCAGGGGCAATGTAAGGAAGTATTTTTTCACAGAGAAGATGGTGGATGCATGGAATGGCCTTCCTGAGGAGATTGTGGGATCAAAAATAGTGGGGGAGTTCAAGAATGCATGGGACAGACATAAGGCAATTCTGGTGGGGGGGTAGGAAGAAGTAGGCTGTTGGTTAACTAGGATCTGCAGCTCATCCAATAGGTAGGGAAATGGGCAGACTGGGTGGGCCAAGCGGTTTATATCTGCCGTCAAAGTCTATGTTTATCTGTTTTCTACGTTTATATGTATATATACTGTAGCTCCGACGAGGTCACCATCGTCAAGGGCCTCATGAACATAGTTGGTGTATTCCAACAGCACTGTGCTGGTCTGTGTAGCTTCTGGAAGCCATACTGCTGTACAAATTGGCCCTGATCTGGACATTGCATTTTTCGAGATATGTGACAAGTTGGTCAGGGACTATTCTCTTAAGGGCCTTGGACGATCGGGAGAGAATAGAAATGGGTCTGTAATTGGCAAGGCTAGTGTGGTCACTGCTTCTGAAAACTGGTGTAACCAGTGCAGATTTCCACTTCTTGGGGAACTGCAAGTAGCACAGGGGAAAGTTAAAAATTCTATCGATGGGGTGGAAAAGGTTCTCTTCCGCCAGGGCAAGAAATTTCATATCAAGCGGACTGCTAGTCTGGCAGCAAGGTTATCTAATTTTTGTATTTGTACTTACATATTTAAGGAAGAAGGAAGGAAGGCCATTGGTCCATCTCCAGAGTCAAGAAAAGATCACCTTGTGTAACCAGAAGAGGGCCGATACTGTGGCTACTTGACAAAGAGAGGCCTGCCATTATCCTTTTGAGCACACTACAGTTATATACACTTTCATTAATCTTCTGATGCTTTCAGCATTGAAACGTTTGTGGTTACTGCGGAGGGCAGGTATTAACATTTTATGTAACACAATTGTACTACGTTGGAAATACTTTCATCATGTTTACAGTTACATAGATACACAGACGCTGTCAGCAGATAAGGGCCTATGGCCCACCCAGTCTGCCCATTTCAGCTTGTAAGTTCACTTTATGTTTTTCTAGAAGTCTGTTGCCCCTTACCCCTGACCTCCAGAATTCCCTTATGTCTATCCCATGCATTCTTAAATCCCATGATTGTTTCAGCCCCCACCACTTCCTCTGGCAGAGTGGTCCACTTGTCCACCACCCTTTCTGTGAAGAAATTCTTCCTCATGTTTCCTCTAAATCGCCCTCCCTCCAACTTCATCCCATGCCCTCTAGTCCTGGAAAATCTGTTTCGCTGGAAAATAGTGTATTCCTGCACCCTGTTCCTCCCTGTAAGGTACTTGTATGCCTCTATCATATCCCCTCTCTCCCTCCTCTCCTCCAGGGAGTACATATCCAAGTCCTTCAGCCTGTCCTCATAGGACTTGTGATGAAATCCCTGTGCCATCTTTGTTGCCCTCCTGTGAACCTTCTCTATCCTGTCTATGTCCTTACGTAGGTAAGGTCTTCAGAACTGGACACTGTACTCCAGGTGGGGCCTCACTAGTGTTTTGTATACTGGAATTATGACCTCCCTTTTCCTGCTGGTAATGCCCCTGCCTATGCATCCCAGCATCCTATTTGCTTTACCTGCTGCCTTGACACACTGTTTCCCTACCTTGAGGTCATCAGAGATGATAAACCCAAGATCCCTTTCCTGCTTGGTGTATGCTATATCCTCACCCCCCAACTGATATGTTGTTCCTGGGTTTTTGTGCCCCATATGCATTATCTTCTACTTCTTTGCATTGAATTTCAACTGCCAAACCCTTGACCATTCTTCAAGCTTCTGCAGGTCCTTCCTCATTCTGTCTACACCCTCTGGCATGGCCACATTGTTACAGAGCTTCATGTCATCAGCGAACAGGGAAATACTGCTTTCTAGGTCCTGCGCAATGTCACTGATGAAGACGTTGAATAGGACTGGTCCCATCACTGATCCCTGTGGTACCCCACTGGTCACTCTTCCCTCTGTGGCATGACAGCCATTTACCATCACCCTCTGTGTCCTGCTGCCCAGCCAATTACCTACCCACTGCACTACTGTCCTGCCCACTCCCACATTCCCCAGTTTGTTTAATAGGCTTCTATGTGGCACAGTGTCAAAGGCCTTGCTGAAGTTCAGATAGGCCATGTCCACTGCCCTCCCCTGATCCACCTCCCTAGTCACCCAGTCAAAAAATTCGATGAGGTTGATCTGGCATGACCTCCCCCCAGTGAAAGCATGCTGCCTTGGGTCCTGTAGTCCGTTGGCAACCAGATGTTCCACCAATCTCTCCTTCAGTAGTGCTTCCATCATCTTCCCCACTACTGAGGTCAAACTGACTGGTCTGTGGTTCCCCGCTTCCTCTTTGTTCCCACTTTTGTATAGGGGGACTACATCTGCTGTTCTCCAGTCTTTGGGTACAATCAATCAATCAACCTTTATTTATCCAGGGGAAAACACCATTAAGACAACCCATTTACAAGGCGGACCTGGGGTCACATCCAAGGCAAATACAGTGATCAGCTAAACAGGATTGCCAGAGGTTCAGCCACCACCTCTCTTAGTTCATTTAGGACCCTGGGGTGCACCCCATCTGGCCCCATTGCTTTACTGACTCTTATTCCTTCCAGTTCCTTTAGGACCCTTTCCCGTGTAAAGGGACTTGCGTCCATTTCTACACCGTTCCCACCCCTTGTACTCCCTTCAGGCCCATTACCCTCCTCTTCCTCAGTAAAGACTGAGCAGAAATATCTGTTCAGTATGTCAACTTTACTGTTATCCTCCACGCGGCCCCTTTCCTCCCCCTTCAGTCTCACTATCCCTCCCTTTACCCTTCTTTTTTCACTTATGTACCTGTAAAAGGATTTGTCCCCTCTACCCACTGATTTTGCAATGCGCTCTTCTGTCTGAGCTTTGGGTTTCCTTACTGATCTCCCTGCCTCCCTTTGCTTCTCCTGGTACTTCTCCCTATCCCCTTCTGCCTGCGTCTTTTTGTATTGCCTGAATACGATCTTTTTGGCTTTCCCTTTCTCCGCTACCTCCTTGGAAAACCATAATGGCCTCCTCTTCCTTTTCCCCTTGCTAACCTGCTTAATGCATAATTCTGTTGCTCTTGTAATCCCTGTTTTAAATTTTTCCCACTGTTCCTCAACCCCTGATTCCCTCCCTGTTCCGATTAATGCCTCTTTCAAGCATCTCCACATTTTTCCAAAGTCTGCCCTCCTAAAATCCAGGATACATGTTTTTGTGTTGTTTGGTTCTGCTCCTTCTGTGATTTCAAACCACAGTGACCGGTGGTCACTGTTCCCCAGGGGCGCCCCCACTGTTACCCCATCACACTGTCCCCGTTTGTGAGCTTGAGGTCCAGTATTGCCTTCTGTCGAATTGGTTCCATGACCAGTTGCTTGAGGAAGGCACCTTGAAGGGAGTCCAGGATAAATCTGCTCCTGGTTGATGCTGCGGCTGGGAGGCTCCAGTCCACGTCTGGAATATTGAAGTCTTCAACCAACACCATCTCACCCTTTTCTGCCATCCTTTGGATGGCTAGCATCAGTTCCCTATCTGTTTCTTCCTCCTGGGCTGGTGGTCTGTAGACCACCCCTGTGTGGATAGCTGACCCCATTTTCCTTTCCAGCATAACCCACAGTATCTCTCCCCCATTTGGTTCCTCCTGGATCTCTGTGGCCTTTATGCCATCTTTCACATAAAGTGCCACTCCTCCTCCCTTCCTGCTTGCCCTGTCTCTTCTGAATTTGTTGTAGCCGGGTATGGCCATCTCCCAGTTGTGGTTATCATTACACCAGGTCTCTGTGATGGCCACAATGTCCAGGTTTGACTGCACCATGGCAGCCTCCAGATCCTCCATCTTGTTGCTAAGGCTCCTGGCATTGGCACACATGGCTTTCCATGATGTGAACTCCTGGACTGTTCAGCTGTTCTACTCCAGCCCCCTCCCTGGTTGTCCTTTATCCCTGGTTCTCCCTGCTGTCTGCTCTTCTGTTGAATTTTGTCCCCTTTCTGCCTATCCTCCCCTTGGGTGCTAATCTCCATCTTTTGCACACTGCTTTATAGAGATATCCACCCTCCTGTTCACTGGTTCCACTGCTAGCTGTGGGGGGTGGGCAATTAGGTACCCTCCTTGCTGGTCTGCCACCCTGCTTGGCTAGTTTAAATGCTTGTCCATGTAGCATTTAAACTTATCATTGAATGCTTGGATTCCCCTCTAGGACAGATGAAGGCCGTCAGGCTTGAACAAGCCCCCATCCTTCCAGGTGGATCCCCAGTCACCAATGAATCCAAACCCTTCCTCACAGCACCAGTTCTTCAACCATGAGTTAAAGTTCCTGGCGCGTGCACCCCTACGCTCTCCCATGCCTCTCACAGGTAGTACTTCTGAGAAGGTAACAGAAGTAGCTACTTGCTTGAGACCTCTCCCCAATTTCCTAAACTCTTCCTGAACTTCCTTAGGCTCCCCATTCACCAGGTCATTAGTACCTAGGTGGATAATGACAGCCAGCTCACCCTCCTGTCTTGCCTTTCTGACAATCCCCAGGATCTTCCTCCCATCCCTCCATGCCGTGGCACCTGGTAGGCACCTCACCTCCCTGTCCTCCCCCTCCTGTGTTCCTAGCTGGATCCCTCTTATGATAGAATCCCTCACCAGGATTTGTTTTCTCCTCCTCTGGGGTCCACTGCACTCTCCACTGAGGTCACCTCCTTGTTTGACCTCCACATCCTTCCCTTCCACTTCTCTGTGTACCTCTGTTTGGTTGTCCTCATTTGCCAGTGTGGCATATGAGTTCTGGAGTGGAACAGGATTTGGGATGTGCCTCTGCCTGACCACCCTAACCCTCCCCAAGCCCACTGTTATCCAAGTGCTCCTCATTCTTGGCATCCTTTGAGGCAGTGGCATTGGATTGGGTGGTCTCTGGATAGGGACGAAGGTACTCCTGACCCAGTTTACTTCTGCTCTGAGTCTGGCTACCTCATTCTGCAGTCCTGCAGATAGGGCAACACCTCAGCATCCAGAAGGTCTGCCTGAACACGGCTGCCCCACATCCACTGCATTGCACCTCTCCCCACATTGTACTGCACTTATACTGCTATTCCAGTACTTGTCTTTTACTGAAGCTCTCCTTGTAGTTCCCTCTTTATTAATTTACTGTCCTGAAAATCCTGCCACTGATCCTCAGATACTTTTTTAAAGAAGGAAAACAAAAAAAAAGAGTCAAAACACTTGTTGTGCCGAGGGTGGGCTTCCTCCCCCTTATGCCCCTCCTACTCCACAACCCCTGCTATTCCCTGTGCTTGGCAAATGTCAATCAGATTTAACAGGGCATATAATTAAGACTGGGGGGGCAGGGAGGAAGGGTGGGTGAAAATTTGCAGCAAGTAAAGACAACAAAGGAAAACAGCACCACAACAAGCACACCAAACTAGGTTATAAGTTTTCAGCAGCACAAAAACAATTCTAAGTAAAGACAGCAAAGAAATAACAGTACCACTAAAAGCCCACAAATCTAGGTTTAAAACAAAAACAGCAATGAGCAATTACTGCAGTGTACTGAAATGAATCGAGATCCTTCCCTTTCTGATCTCTTCTGAGTAACCAAAAATCAACTTGCTACCTCAAATCTGACTTAGCCCCACCTCCAGTTATCACGTAGCTGAGGTCAGAGGTCAGACAATTAGCACCCCTCCCTCAAACTGCAGGGCAATACAGACAAGATAAGACAAAATTTGCAGCAAGTAAAGACAGCTAAGGAAAACAGCACCACTACAAGCACACCAAACTAGGTTTTTAAATGATATGTCATTATTATTCATTTTGCATATCCATGAACCAAAAAAAATTTGAAAAATATAGATTGTTTTGTTAAAACAAACCTGTCTGTTACACGTTTACATTGATGCGTAGGTTACATCACTGTGCCACATGCATAGTTGTATAATTCTTACATCAATCTTATTTTCCTGGCCAGTATCACAAAAATCATCTGTACTACTGGCTCATGCTGTACATTCTGGAAAGGTGGAAGGCACACCTTTCTAACTGCTTATTATTATAAAAAAATAGCTTAACGACACAATGCATGGATGTAATAACAATAAGTCTAATTGGATATTCATGAGCCAAGTGAGGCTCCTTATTGGCTGCTGGATTGGTCACTAATCTCTTATAAATGACCAATCCAGCTGCCAAGCCACGTTATGCAGCTGCAGTGTGTAGTATGTGAGACATTCAAATGCCGCACCACACCCTTCACAGTGCTCAAGTCAAAAACAGTAAGTAAAAAGCAAGGTTATTATTTCAATTTTTTTTAACTTCAAGTTTATTGAATATCAGATGTCTCACAGTTCAAGTTCACATATTATGCAATATTTTTATCTGATTGACAATTATCCTCTCAACTCTAAAAGAAAAGAAAAAAGGAGGGTATGAGTACATGTAGATCCATGCAAACCTGTGTAAACTACTACAAGTACAGACTTTTTACCTCATCTCTCACATGGATTTGAAAAGTCTCACCTCTAACTGTGTCCTAAAAAGGACCTTAATGTATGGTTTTCAGACCCCAACTTCAACTCAAATAAAAAAAAAAAAATTTAAAATATAATCAAATATAATCAGGCACGAACTCAATTCCTCTGTAAATAACATTCTAAGTTATGGGGATCAAAATTCACTTCTTACACCTTATGTAGGGGTATCAGCCTACCCTTGTAGGTGCTGATACCAAGGTGACCAGGTTTGGACAAAGTTTTCCTTTTGCAGTCTCAAAGAGCTAGTTATCTGTTCCATAATTTCTAGTTGTGCCATTCTGGACACCCAGTCCTGCTCCGTAGGGGGAAGCAGAGACAGCCACTTTGAGGTAATGCACTTCAGTGCAGCCACCCTCATCATCTGGGCTAATTTAATAGATCACCTAGGGCCCGAGAGTAAGGCCAGAAGACCTAGCACCAGATCTGATCCCGTAAAGGGAATTTTTAGATTTGTGATATTTTGTATCAGGGAATGTATCTGTCTCCAAAATGGTAAGAGCTTCGGACATGCCCAGAACATATGTTTTTGTGTTCCTAAATCTCCACATCCTGTCCAACACAGCTTAGACTGGTGACGTCCAAAATGTTTCACAGTGGTAGGGGTAAGAAAATATCTCATAGCGATTTTCCAATGGAACTCTGTCCATGTTGGAGAGCTAGTCACCTGCCATCCTCTACTTATTCTCCTGTCCCAAACCTGCTGTGGGATCGTGATTGTGAGCTCCACTTCCCATCTATGTTTTACCTTTTCTGTCCCAGAGGGGTTATTATTAAGTAACAGACTATACAACTGTGAAAGGGGGTGGGTGGTGCCTTTGATTTTTATATTAAAGAAAGAAAAGTTTTCAAGTTCTGTTCTATCTCTGCTTAACATTTGCATCCTATTAGGAGATGATCTATAATGACGAACTTGTAAATATCTAACATGGTCTGCCTTAAGGGGCCGAAAGCTATCAGCTAGCTGAGCGAATAAGAGGCACTTTCCATTATCATTGCATTGTGCAAAGGTGGACAGTTGTCTCATGGCCCAAAACTGAAAGCCAGAGTCTAATCTAAGTGGAGCAAAGGAGGGTTCAAACCAGATCAGTGAAAGAGGTCCAGGGCCTTCTAGGGTATGAGTAATTTTTCTGAGCTTTTTCAGAATTTTAATGGAGTGGGAAACCTAGGGATTTGTCAGCGAGCCCTGTATTCCCTCCGGTATGGTGTTGGTCTGTAGAGCCCACAGTGCCCAGCCCCTAAGGGATTCCTCTTCCAGGTGATACCAGCCCGATTCCTCTCTGCGCTTTGCCCAAGTGCATAGTTTTGTTCCCCTGTTGGCTAGAAAGTAAAAATAAAAATGTGGAAGGGCTATACCTCCTCCTCCCTCGGCGCTTTTGTAAGATATTCTTGGCTATTCCGGGACACTTGTTATTCCATAGGAATCTCTGCATCGCCTTGTGTAGGATGACCCAGAAGTCCCTGGGAGGTTGTATTAGGAGAGTTTGAAAAAGGAAGAGTAGCCTAGGCAGGGCATTCATCTTGATGGTTTGTGCCCTTCCATATAGGCTCAGTGGTAATAACTGCCATCTGGCTATATCGGCCTGCAGGGTTTAAAATAGTTTTAAATAATTATTTTTATAGAGCTGAGAAAGCTCCGCAGATATTACAAAGCCAATATATCAAATGGTATTTTTACAGGCCCAAGCAAAAGGGAAAGTTGTTTTAAATTATCGAGACGGGGTACCGTTTAATATTAAAGGCTCAGATGTGCTCTGATTAATTTTATAGCCTGCCAAGGTACTGTGTTCCTCCAAGGCTCCAACAAGAGCTGGAATTGAGGTCTCAGGGTTTGAAATGATAAATAAAGAGTCATCTGCGTATAGTGCAACTTTCTGGTTAAGACCTTCTACTGTAACTCCTATGAGGGGATGCGCTCTAATGGCCACCGCCAGTGGTTCTAATGATAAAGCGAAAAGCAGCGGAGACAGGGGGCAGCCCTGTCATGTGCCCCTTGATAGTGGAAATCAGTGTTAATATTTCAATTTGACTTGTGATCACAGTACCAATCTTGAAACTGGTAATTTCCTAGGATTTACGAGTGGCTGGTGGGACGTGACCCTCAGCTGTGTGTAACCCCCCCTACAAATGGGGGTTCCTGAAAGCTTTCCCGGAGCTTGTCTTAATGCTCCATGCCTGACTGGTGTTTGGCGTAAGGCCGCTAAATGTAAGCATTGTGAGTGCTTTTAAAGCCTCTAGTACTGCCTCTTTAAGAGCTGCTTGCTCGCAGGCTTTCGTGTGCACAAATAGGGAGGACTGGGGTTTCCCTGCTCGAATCCCGCCCGCGACTGCTGTCTGATCGCTCTGTTTCTGCAGTTGTTAGGAGCGCTGATGGAGCCCCCTTGAAAGGTGTAACCATTTGCCTGAAATCATTTAGAGTGATAGGGAAAATGCAGTTTTGTCTAACCTGCCTTTGTTGCAGATGGGACGCTGTGTGCTGTGCCCCTCCATCTTGGACCAGGACAGTTTGAGGGGTCCAATAAGAGTGAGGGAGTGTCTGAACTGGAGTAAAAGGGCAGCCAACCCAAAACCAGGACTCTAGATGGAGCCGGCCAACCAGTGGGGACACAGCTTGTGATTCTGGGAAGTGGCATTCTGGGCCATGGCGCTGTTTTGCACCAATGATGGCCATCATGAGTGATTGGCATCTGCAGCCCTCCAATGGGATTGGGTGGCGCCCGAATAGAGAGACTTTCCCCAACTGCCAAAGTGGGCAGAGACGCTGTGGCTGTGAGCGAGGAAGGAGCCCTGGGCTTCTGCGCCGTTAAGTCTTCGCGCAGGAAGCGCGTGTGGTGTGGTGAAGGCCAATCTCAGGCGGCCCGGTCACCGTTAGTTTTGGACTAAATCTGCGGGGCAGCGGTCAGAGGAGGCTGTGCAGGAGTGCAGCTACCTACCAGGCTCACCCTGTAGAGGACTGGAGAATCTGCTAAATCGCGCTCAGTCTGTCAGGACAGTGAAGCTGCAGTGAGAACCCCGGATAGCTGTGAGTTCAATCGGGTCCTAGGAGCAGCTGCTTGGTATGGTACCCCTCTGTTGTTTTCCATATAGATGTGTGTGGAGGCCTTTGAAGCTCAGGCTCAGCCCTGTGAGTGGTGAAAGAGTGATTCTCTGTTGGAGTTGTGAGTACTAAATCAGGGTAGCTCCCTGTCAAAGGTTAAAAGCAAAGGCAAAAATCATCTTGTTGTGTTGCTGACTGTACTAATTGAGTTTTCTGGCTCCATTGGATCCTCTCAGGAATTAAATGCTCGTCTGTGCCAGGGCCCCAACCAGCTGCATCGAGGAACTAGCCATTAGGGCTTGGGTACCCATAGACAGTAATTTATAGGTTAGGCCTGTGCACAGAGCCATAGGTAGATTCTTATATATTATATGTGGTAAGCTGATCTACCTGATTCCCCGTCCTTGTTATCTCCCCTTAAATAAATCAGATTGCTTGTTTTGCAAAAGTACACTGGCTAGTTTGTGTATCCATGGGGAAATACTGCACAGTGAATGTGGTGTAACTGTACCTTACTTTTCAGGGGGTCCCCGGAGTGAGCTGACTGGGTCGAGCCGGGGGCGTAAGTGTATACGGTAAAGACACTGAAATTGAACTGCGTGGGTCACTAGTGGGAAGACAGGGGGGTTGCAGTAACCCAGAGGGCTGTGACCGAGTCAATCTCGACTGTTCTAATCCCAACCTCTGGGTGGAGGCACCCGCCAACGGATCGGGGCCCCTCACCCTGCTACAGGTAGGGCAGGCAGGGGTCGTAGCCCTTAGGAGAGCACCCCCTGGGGGTTACATGTGCTATGGGCCACCCATCCCCCACCCATCTGCCTTCTGGTCATTAATCCCTAGGAAATTACTAGCTTCTTGGTCCTTATTTCTGAACTCAATATAAAGAAAGCACAATGATGTAAGATCTTTACATTGATGGCATTTTTCTTACTGTTTGTAGATGTATTGTATAAACAGCAATATAACACACTTCAGAAGAAACTAGTGGTATTCCATTAAGGGGAAGCTCAATTGTACTTTCTTGTACTGCGTCCTCTTACAATTGTAACAGTGGTCTCATGTACATTCTTAGAGTACAAGAGCCGTGAACAGAAGGTGAGCAGTTCTGATACCGCAAGAATGTGAGACCTCTTATAAGAGTGGCCTCAGCAGAGGTATTCATATATTATTGACTGAGATCAAGCAATAATATATTACTTTTTTTAAAGTTTCCTGGAACATGCCTGTTTCCAGGGCAGCAGCGCATGAGACATTCTTTACAGAATAAGAGTATTTCATGTGCAGAGGAAAGGAGCGCTTCGACTGATCAGAAACGCTCCCTCAATCTATAGTTTTCTATAGTGTCTTTCACAGAACACGTCACAAAATGTATTACAGAACAATTAAAAGAAAGGAGAAAATAAATAAACTTAGGAAATGTGTTGTGGTAGAAGGAAGAAAAAAATAACATAAAGAAAGCAGAAGCAATTGATAATAAAATACAAATAGCTGAACAACAGATATAAAATAAATAATCATAATTTATACTGACATTGTAATAACCCAGAGATCCATTATGATGCTGTGAGACTGGCTTCTCTGGAACTTGTGTGGACTGGGACCTATTTGCATAGAGCATTGATTGCAGAATGTTGTAGTGTATAGAAACACATAGCACGAGGGAAGGTTACACCCAGAAATGCCGCAACGCTGGCAACATATACTGTAAAACCGGCAAAACAAAACAAAAAATACAAATTAAAAAAAGTGCCCAACACCAAGGCAAAGGTAACAAAATACAGCAAGATGTAAAGTGGTAATAACTTATTTGTTTAACTCGTGCATAGTGTGCAAAAACAAAGTGCTGCAGTTGGAAGTCATAAGCATGGCCCAGTGTGTTACACACCAAGGCACTGGACTAAGATGTCATAATGATGTCACCACATCTAACGTTTCACCCAACAGCTGTTGGCAGGGGCATTGCTAGATCTAGGCCTTGGGGGCTTGAGCCCTGGATGTTTCCATATGGACCCTTAACCTCTCATCAATAGAAGTACTGAAATTAATGCTTTCCTAAAGATATCTATGGTGTGCTCCCAGACTTTGAGGGCTTGGGCCCAGGATGTTTTGTTACCCTAAAAACGCCTCTGGCTGTTGGGCTTCATCAGAGATAACATGGTGTGCTCTCATGACTTCTTAAACAGTCTGTGCTTAAAGGTACAGTGCTTAATAAGTCTAAAGTTATTTTAAAAGAACAGCATGGTGATATAAAACTACCAGGCACAAAACTTGTAAAAAAGGAAAACTCGCCATATCAGTGATTCCAGCCAGAACCAAAGAACACACACTGAATCCTGCAGCAGTGTTAAACTTGGCATACTAAATCCTGAAGCTAAATCCTTTACTGCACCTGCAAAATATATGCACATAATATGTTAATCATTTGATTACAGTAGACGTTCATAATGAGTTACAGGCCGAGTTTAATCAATTACAACGCAATCTAATAAATTCCAGACTTCTGTTAAACGCCAAGAAAACTAAAGCTATGTTCTTCTTACCCAACAACCCGCCCATATCAATTCACAAACAAATTAACCCTGCACCCATTACAACGTTACTAGGAGATTCCTTAGAGGCTGTTGACAAATGTAAATATTTAGGTGTTTGGCTCGACAATAAGTTAACCTTTGCAGATCACGTTGAAACACTTGCAAAAAAGTTAAAGGCCAGATTGAGGTTCTTCTTTAGGACAAAACCCTATTTCCCACGGATATTGGGGTCAGGCTAGTCCAAGCAACCTTTCTCCCTCTTTTGGATTGCGCTGATATCATTTGTAATAGTAGCAGCGCCTCCAACCTGCACAAGCTGGATGTTCTTTCCCATCGCCCCCTGTGCTTCATAACTAATGCACCATATAGAACCTACCCGTGTCCTGTGTTTGTTAGTTGGCTGGATGTCCCTGACCTCAAGAAGGATGCTTCATACCTGTGCATGGGCCTGTAAAGCTTTGCCGAACAAACTTCCCACATATATTACATCCCTACTCTGCCAAGCCAGCAGTTGTTACTCCCTCAGAAAAAAAATCCTAGCATCCTATTACTTGTACCTAAGTTCTGCACCCGTTATAGTAAAGCAGCTATTCAAAATGCTATTCCAATGGCCTGGAACAAACTTCAGTCCTCACTTAAGCTTACCAGACTAGTACCTTATAATCTCTTTACATCCATGGCCAAAAAAGCTGCCCAGGAAATCTGCCATTGTTATACCAGTTAGCACGCCCTCCCGAAGGTCTACTCTGTATGCTGGCACTTACAGCCATCCTTTGGTCTCTCACTTTACCTTTCACTAGCCAGCACTCCTTCCCTAAGGTTACTTTCACATGCTAGCACTTTGACCAACCTTGGTCTCTCCCTCCCCTTAACATTGACTGTCTTCCTCCTCCCACATGTATGTTTGTTTTTTATTTATTTATTTAGTTTTTGTTTACCGGGTAGGCGCCATAGCCAAGAAATTACTATTTTCAGGCACGACCTGGGAGGTTACAAGGATTGTAAGGATGCAGAATACAGAAGTAAACAACAAAGGCAGGGTAACAACATGAACAGAGTAGAAACAAGTGAATATAGGTGTACAAGTCAAAACAAGAAAAAGGCAGTATTCAAGACAGCTAGAATATACAATTCAACTTGCAAAACATAGGTGTAATAAAGTGCCATGGTAGAATAATCATAGGTAAAGTGGAAATTAAAGTAAATAAGGGAAATAGAAAATGAATGTATGTGTAGATCGTATGCGACTTGTACATAAATCATGTAACCTAAATGCCTCTGTATGACTTGTTTTCCATGTGTATGTGTAAATGTTACTTTTCCTGTATGCAGTACCGGTAACTCAAATAACACTGTATACCCATTCTAGTACTTAGAGTGTATGTATTAGGTCACGTCTTATATTGTATTCTTTTGCTACATGTACTTTGTATGCTTGTATTTATATCACATGTACTTGACAGGAGCATGCTCAATGGAGTTTTCCTGAAAATAAACTTGAAATTACAGTACTGAATGCACTATTAGCAGAGTACTGTAGCATATAGAAACACAGAATAAGGACAGAAAAAGATCATGGGCTCAGTTCTCAAAGGTTGACGCAGGGCCTTCACAAACCCTGCATCAAACCCTGAGCTGCACCAGATGCATGGGCGAACATTTGCACATTTGCGACACTTTACCCTTTTTACGTCGGCTTGCATCAAATGAGACCAGAAAAAGCTGGTGCATCTTGGGATGAGTGGTGCTCAGGATCGAGAATCCTGACCGCCAGTCAGGAAATGCCGCGAGCCCCATGCACCATGTGTTTGGCACACCCAGGGCTTGTGGCATTCTAAATATTTTGAGAATCGAGTCCCATAAGTAGAGCCCCATGAAATTCTTTTCATTTTTTTATAATTTTTATTTTTATTTTTTTTGCATTTTCTTGTTATTTCTTTTTAATAATTGAAAATGTAGTTTTATTTTTTGTTATCACATTTACATTCATAAAATACCTCAAAATGACCTCAAACACACTAGAAATCACATTCTTAGCACACTGCATTGTATTAAGCAGCATTACGTTATGGTATTGAAAGGTTTTGTAAATCAGACAGTTCTGCTACCCCTTCCTTGTATGTAACAAGTGAGCCTAAACAACAACTTCTGCAAGCCTTTATTTAATTTTTGCCAAAAAAACAAGCACTTTTTAACTTTTTGCATGTGTTTGTTTTCGTTTTAATTCTTTTTATACCTTGAATTTATTGTTATTTCTTATTTAAGACAAACAGGGGTCTCTACCCATAAGTCTATCAAGTCTGTCCTGAAACCCGATGGTGTGTTACTTCTTAATAACCCCCTTAAAGGGTTCTTACTGTGTTTTGAACCTGGCTATAGTCCAGGGTGTATAATAATATATTCCAGGACGCATGTGGAAATGAGCTGTAACCAGCACAGTACGTCTTTCCTGGTAAAATACATCAAATAAATAAACAGTCCCAGCATTAACCACACTGCTTGGTAGGCTATTTCACCCAACCACCACCAGCTCCATGACTAAAATAATTCCTAACAACCGTTTGAAATGTCCCCCTTCCAGCTTGAGATTGTGCCCCCTGGTGAACAAATTGTTCCTTAACATAAACAACTCTGTGGTATACTATACACTAGGCCAGATATGGATCTACCATAGGGCCTCAATGTTGGGGGATAGAGGACAGGGGTTGAGTATGAAATTATAAAGATGAGGCAAGACCAGGGATTATCTTTATAGTTTGACAGGAGATTCTGTGAAGGATTCGTGATGGAGGAGCCAGTGAAGATTCCGACAGATAAGGGTGATATGATCATGTTTCTGGGAGTCAGTAAGGAGGTGATTAGGTTATGGGTGTATTGGGCAAACTGAAGGTTTGAAGGTTTGGACTAGGTGAAGGCAACAGAAGCAAACTCCCAATCCCTGTTGTCACCCCCATTTGCAACTCCCTATCTCCATCCCATCCCAGAGTCCACAGACAAAACCGACTACATTTCCAGAGGGTGTTTTTATTCTCCTACTCCTGCTTCTATCTGGTAACATCCACCCCAACCCCCATCCCTACCCCTTCACCCTTTCCCCCCTGTCCTGCCTCCGAAGGACTGAGCTTAGCATCCATCAACATCTGTAGTTTACAGAAAAAGTTTGACTGCCTCCAAGGTTGGATGGTCCAACACCAACCTGACATACTTTCCCTAGTTGAAACCTGACTCTCCAAGACAACCCCGACTCCTCCGTCTTCATTCCTGGGTACTCACTCTTTCGTGCTGATAGGGTTGGCAAGCGTGGGGGTGGCTGTGCTTTCTACCTACATGACACTTTCCAAGTCCAACCGCTCCCCCCCCCCCCACCCTACTGGATCATGGTGCCCAAGCCCTCTCCCTGAAAGTCTCCGTCAGTGCAGCCACTGCACTGCTCATTGTCACCTCCATTTACATCCCCACTTGCAACCAAAAACTGGCATTTCACTCTACCCTGAACTACCTCTCCCACCTGCCCGCAAAAAATGAATGCATAACTCTTGGCGACTTCAACATCAACTGGTTATCTAGCTCCTCTTCCTTATACAAAGATGCCATCGCCGCCATGGACCTCACACAAGTCGTCACCACTCCCACTCATCACAATTCAAAGACTGGGTCTACCTCCGTGCTTGACCTGGTCCTCACCCACCATCCCAACAGACTTACCAGTGTCTCAGTACTTCCCAATGCCCTGAGTGACCACTCTCCCGTGCTCTGCTTATGGTCCACCAGGGTCAATAAACCCCTTCTTAAAGTCTCCTTCCAACATAGGCTAAAACCTGGTAGTTTCAAGCACCTAAAACACCATCTCACCCTCTGGGACTGGTCCCCCATAAACACAGCCCCCAACATTGACTCAGAGCTTGACTATTTCATCCACTCCTTAAACTATGCATGTGACCTACTTTCCCTTTTCACTAAGCGACTTAACAAAGGCCACTCTGCACCTTGGCTTTCCCAATCACTCCATGACCTGATGCACCATCATGATGCCCTCTGGCAAATTGCCATTTACACCGGCAGTCCAAATGACAGACAATGCTACCATGAAGCAAGGAACAAATGTACTTGGGAAATACATAAAGCTAAGGCCGAACACTACAGGGCATTCCTTAGTAAGTCTTGGGTCCAGGGTAGAAAGTTTTGGGACAATCTAAAGAGCTCTCTGGAAAAGCAGTGTCCCCCCCCTTCACAAATCAATTCAAACGGCATTATTACCACTAACCCCAAACAAACAGCTTACACCTTTAACTCCTCCTTTACAGACCTCAGCAATATACTACCACCGCACTTCTTTGATCCTCCAACCTTGCCCCTTCCCTCACCCCTTTTTCACTTCAAATCTATGTCCACCAGTGACACCAAGCCTTACCTATTAAAGGCCATAGGGAGCTCCTGATTTAGCAGTGACTCCCTGGATCTCAAACTCCTGCGCCTAGCCCTCGAAGAACTTCTCACCCGCCTTACCTCCCTTCTTAACCGCTCCCTCTGCCTTAGTCAATTCGCTGCTAAATGGAAAGCCACCTTAGTTACCCCTATCCACAAAGGAGGTGATCCAACCTCTGCTGGGAACTATCGCCCCATGTCCATCACCCCCTCAATAAGGCACTGGAGAGGATCATTATGGACCAGCTCGCCGAACACCTCTCAAAGTGCAATCTCCTTTGTCAAGAACAACATGGTTTCCACAAAGCCCACAGCACCACTTCGGCGCTGGTTGAATTTTCCTCAGCCATTCACTCTACCCTTGACAAGGGTCACCTTGCTGGTGCAGTCTTCATGGACCTGTTGAAGGCTTTTGACATGGTAATTCACTCTCTCCTCTTGGATGTCCTCCCCCTCTCCGATCTTTCCCAGGATGCGTCCAACTGGTTTGCCCACTATCTTACCAACAGATCTCAACAAGTCAGGATTGGCAACACACTCTCCTCCAGACTCGCTGTTAGATCTGGGGTTCCCCAGGGCTCCATTCTCGGGCCCTTTCTTTTTAGCCTATTTCTAAATACTCTCCCTAGTGCCTGCTCGTGCAAAGTGCTACTATACGTTGGTGACGCTGTTCTTTTCGGCTCCCACTCTTACCCTCTTACACCCCAAGTATCCCTTCAGAAAGCCTTCTCAGATGCAGCATCCTGGTTTGCTGAACACCGCCTAGTATTAAATTATAAAAGACTAAAATCATGGTATTCTCACACCACCGGAACAAGCACAAAGGCCATCCCCTGCATATCCTCAATTTCCAGCATTAGCCCCTTGACCAGATCGATACCTTTAAATACCTTGGTATTACATTGGACACCTCTCTTAACTACCATGAGCACATCCATCTCCTCTGCATGACTGTCAACACCAGAATTGGTCTTCTTTACAGACACAAGCATTGTCTCACTTCTGAAGCCCTACGCCTGTCGGTCTCTTCCTCAGTACTCTCACTTATTGACTATGGCATCCTACTCTATGGTGCTGCCGACAATTCTTCTCTCCACAGAATTAGAGTTGCTCTGAACAAAGCCAGCCAACTAGTCCTGGGCCTGTGACCATACCACTCACACATGCACCCTTTACAGTCTCTCTAACTGGCTTAATTTCGACAATAGGCTGCGGTATCAAACCTGCCTCCTCACTAAAAATATCTCCTCTGGACTTTCACCCCCAGGACTCTCCCCTTGTTACAACCAGTCACTACTCTCACAGCCACGCTCCAATCCTCCAATTCCCCTTTCCCAATTCCCCGGGGACATACCTACCTCTACCAAAGATCCTTCAAATACAGAGCCCCACAGTGGATGAATGCCCTCCCCAGTAACATAACCACTGAAAATAAACTGGGACATTTCAAATCTCTCCTCAGGTCACATCTTTTATCTTCCAGCTCCTGTGATTGCTACTAGCTCAGTTACTCTCCCCTCCTCCCCTTACCCCTTCCCATCCTCCTGACAAGGGATAATCCTTCTGCCCTGTTGCTTGTGCCCCTCCCTACCCCCTTCCTTTCCTCCTGACAAAGGATCTTCCTCCTGCTCCAGATTCTTGGCCCTTAGACCCTTAGACAGCTTTAGTATTATAGCTACAATATGTTGAAATTAATTATTCTACTTTGTAACTACTTTGTTTGACTTATCCATATTGTATGCATTCACACTGCAAATTGGCTGTGTCTTGTGTTCCTGCAAACTGTTTCGATTTCGTTTGATATTTGTAAGCAACCTGTGTATTATGTTGTGCTGATACCCGCTGTTGTATATTCCTGTTCCATATTCGTCTGTATAGTGTTCTCTGATGTGGAATCTTTGTAAATGAGTCCCTGACTCAAAGGTATGTCCGATTCTTCTCAATAAAATAAAGAGGCAGGGTGGTCTACTGATTAGGGCACTGACTTGGGAAACCAGTTATCATGGGTTCAAACCCTGCAACAGTTAAATACTCACTGTGCGATCTTGGGCAAGTTACTTATTTATTTATTTTTTATTTACCAGGTAGGTGCACTAGACAAAACAGTTGCTTATTTTCAGGCATGACCTGGTACCTCCCGGCACTCCAGTCGACACAACTGTGAAAAGCGATAGAAGCAAGACCCCATTGGAAATGAGATATTGCATCACCAGATGGCACTCCTGGGTAAATAAATTGTGGAAGAAAATGAAAGCATGGCCAAAGATTAGGAGGAGAATGAGATGGGGTAAGGCAGAAGAAGATGTGAGCAGTGAGCTGGTGGTTAGAGGGAGCTGATTTGTAAAGTTAGGGTGATGTCCAATGAAAACATGGAGTCAGAAAGGGCACTAGAGTTACTGCCACTGATAGCGTTAGCAAAGCAGAGGTCAGAGTTGAAGAGGTAGCAGAAAATTGGATGAAAATGATTTTTTCAGAGCTTCCCTGTCAGCACCCTTCTAATGGGGAAAAACTGATTCTGACTACTAAAATCAGTGAGAGTTTCGCAGGGCCCTCATTTTTTGACTGAAATAAGGCAAAAGTAGAGAGAGCAAAGAGACTCCCTGAAACGATAGAAGCCTGGAATGTATGTCTTCTCTTGAATCATATTCATTTATTGAATGATTTATTTATTTATTGAAATAGGTTTACTAGGAAAAGCACACAGAGTAAAAAAAAAAAACAGCTAATTTCCACGCACATCCTTGAGGAAGGGGGTTGGGGTACAAAGGAAACAACAGACTGCAGTTAAACAGCAATCAGAAACTGCATATACTGTACAATGAGAATGAGCAGCAGCACACATTTTATAATACAGGGAGTAGAAGGCTTGCTAAGAAAGGGGAGGCTGAGATGGGTCAGTAATTGCAGTAGTGATGTGGATTTTTTTTTCAAAAGCAGTGAGTGAAATACAGTGTAAATGGGTGCACTCTTGTGGTGACAAGCAGTAGTACAGAAAGTTAGGAAAAGGTTTGAAACAGCAGTGCACTAAGTAAATACAAATAAAACTCCCTGCTGTTTAAGCAAGTCATCACCCATTTCAGTTTGGCATTTGTGAAGCCAGGGCTCTCTAGCTATCTGGCTGTGTGAGTACAGAATATTCATTCCCGAATGCCATGAATAGTAAGCTGTTCAGTATTTGGGACTAGATATTGAATGCTACCTGCTATTGGAGAATTGGAAGACACCCCAAGGCAAGCATGCTGGTGCAGCAGTAGCATTATCCGTCACCATACCAACCAACCATTTTGGGAACAAGCATGACTCATTGGAGGGTAGACCAGCAGAGGATGATTGAGCATCTCAGGGGACGTCTGCTCCTCGGGAAGGGAAGGCTCGCACTCTCCGCTGTTCTACCATCACCTCGGTAATCACAGGTGGCAGTGCACTTGGAAAAACAAGACAGCTGCAGAACTCTTGGAAGGAACTCTCAATGGTTAGTCCAAAATCCAATTGAATGATTTCATTTACTATAAATGCACTTTGCAAAAAAAAGTGGGCCCTCTGACGAAGCTAGGTAGAGTGAAGCGTCAGGTCACCTGGAGTTCAAGCATTTGGTGCCTCTTAACTTACTGTACCATTTACTGTACCATTTTCACTGTATTTTGCAAAGAGCATTTACAGTAAATAAAATCATGAAATCAGATTTTGGACTGACCATTGTGAGTTCCTTCCACGAGTGCTGCAGCTCGCTTATTTTTCTGTTGTTTTGGTTCAGGGCTGGCCCACCCACTGCAGCACCCCATTCCCTGCACTACCAGAGCACAAGTGAATTCTTGCAACAGGCAGTGCATCTGGAGCTGGTGTACAATGGAGGGAGGATGCCGATGTGCTCTGACATGTGTGTGTGTGTGTGTGTGTGTGTGTTACTGAGCCCACTGTTGGCATTCTATGAGGGAGGAAAGCAGAATAAAAACCCAGACGAAGCAGCATGAGACCACCCCCACTCTGCAAACTGCACACCATCAAGTGAGGCACCTACCTCTGAATCGATCTAGAGCTCCACTAGCGGCCTGGGGGGGGGGGGCAAGCATGAGAGAATTAAGAGGTGGGGTAAGTCCAGGAGAAGATGGTAATGGGGCTGGGACTGAGCAGAACTGCCGCAGTGGGAGATTCAACAGCCTGCAGTGCATGCTAGAGCTTTTATAAGCTCCACTCAGATGTTTGCCAGTTCTGCTGGCTGTTTTCCCGGGGTTAAGTGCAGTCCTTTGTGATTTTACTTAGCCCAGGCAGGACAGTGAGACCAGCAAACAAAAGCTCAGTGCTTATAAAAACTCTTATTGTGAAATGGATGGTCAAAATACTCAAATCTGATTGGTCAAACCTCTTTCAGCTGGAATAATATTTCAGTACATAATACCAGTCTGAAAGTAGATCATGCCATCAGTCAAGAAAAATCAAAACGGATCTATTTCATAATCGCAATAATACGCTCCAAGGTGTGCAATATCATGGAATATCACTCCTTCTTAGGTGGTTGAAGTCACTTGGCCTATGGGCTCATGCCTCACAGTGCACCTAAGGTGGGATGATATGATATCCCATGATATTGTACACCTTGTTGTGTATTATTGCTTTAGCATACACTGCAAATTGAATCTCCCTCTGCTGCAGCCCTACACTGATGTCAGCTGCAGGGGATTCTGGGATTTGTAGTTAAAAAAAATGTCAGCTTTAAAGGCAGCAGAATCAGTCTGATACAGTCTGCATTAATGCAGTAAACAGAAATAAAAAAAAAATGCTTTTGCACACAAACTGCAAATTCGGACCAGTCACACACTTGGGTGTTGGGCTGTTGGTGCTGACTGCTTCCCTTTTAGAGCAAGGTAGGAGAGAGCAAGTCTAAATAGGGAGGGGAGAGAGTACCAGAGAGAAGGCAACCATGCTAAGAAAGTGGACTGACCAGTAGACGCAGAGCAATAGGAGACATTAAAGGAATGAGAGTTAGAAGAGCGGAGGGAGCAGGAGGAGGGAGGAGGGGGGAAAGAAGATCAGATAGGTAGGTGGGAAGGAATGCCAACCAGCACTTGGAGAAAGGAGAGGAGAGAAGAGGTGGGATAGTCACCGGTAGGATAGTAAGGGAAGGTCAAGGAACTGATATAGTGAACAGTGGTGAGTAAGGGGGGGGGCAGAAGCAAAGTGACAGGAGTGAAAGATAGGGCCCTGACAGGCTAGGGTGACATAGAAACATAGACTTTGACGGCAGATAAGGACCACTTGGCCCACCCAGTCTGCCCATTTCCCTACCTATTGGATAAGCTGCAGATTCTAGTTAACCAACAGCCTACTTCCTGCAACCCCCCACTATAATTGCCTTATGTCTGTCCCATGCATGTTTGAATTCCCCCACTGTTTTAGACCCCACAACCTCTCCAGGAAGGCGGTTCCATGCGTCCACCACTCTCTCCGTGAAAAAGAATTTCCTCACATTACCCCTGAGCCATCCCCCTTCTAACTTTAAATTGTGCCCCCTTGTTCTTACACATCTCTTTTTCTGAAAGATGCTACCCTCCTGGACTTTGTTGATTCCCTTGAGGTACTTAAAAGTTTCTATCATGTCCCCCTGTCCCTCCTTTCATCAAGGGTATACATATTAAGCTCTCTCAGTCTCTCTTCATATGGTTTCTGATGTAGACCCTGCACCATTTTAGTTGCCCTCCTCTATACTGCTTCCATCCTGTCTAAGTCCTTGCGTAGATGAGGTCTCCAAAACTGCACGCTGTACTCCAGATGGGGTCTCACCAACTGTCTGTACAGAGGGATAACCACTTCCCTTTTTCTACTTGTGATGCCCTTCCCTATGCATCCCAGTATCCCCCTGGCTCTCCTTACTGACTTCTCACATTGCTTACCCACCTTTAGGTCATCTGATATGACTACACCCAGATCCCTTTCCATTATTGTTGTCGTTAGTACCTCCCTGCTATTGTGTACTCTTCTCCTGGATTTTTATTTCCCAGGTGCATTACTTTGCACTTCTTTGCATTGAATCTAAGTTGCCATATGTTGACCATTCCTCCAACCTTCCCAAGTCCCTTCTCATCCTTTCTACCCCCCTGTGTATCAGCTCTGTTACAGATCTTTGTGTCATCTGCAAAGAGGCATACCTTTCCTTCAGACCCTCTGCAATGTCACCTATAAGAGCGTTAAAGAGGACTGAACCCAGTACTGAGCCCTGAGGTACTCCACTAGTAACTCCCTTTCTTCAGAATGTGTTCCATTCACTATTACCTTCTGTGTCCTGTTGTGCAGCCAGTTTGCTACCCAGGCTACCACCCTGGGACCCACTCCCAGGCTGGCTAACTTGATTATTAATCTTTTGTGCGGGACTGTGTCAAATGCCTTGCTAAAGTCTAGGTAGGCCATATCCACAGCCCCTCCCTGGTCTATTACTTTGGTCACCCAGTCAAAGAAATCGATTAGATTCGTCTGACATGACCTTCCTGCTGTGAATCCATGCTGCTTTGGGCCCTGTGCCCCGCTGGCCTCTAGGTACTCAACAATTCTTTCTTTCAGAAGTGATTCCATCATTTTCCCCACCACTGAGGTCAAACTAACAGGTTTGTAGTTTCCTGCTTCTGTCTTGCTCCCAGTTTTGTGAAGGGGAATCACATCTGCCCTGCTCCAGTCCTCAGGTACCACCCCATCTTCCCATGATTTGTTAAAAAGTGTGGTTAGTGGTGTCACTAGGTCTTCCCTTAGCTCTTTTAGGATTCTAGGGTGAATCCCGTCAGGCCCCACTGCTTTGTCCACCTTGAGTTTTAGGAGTCCTTTCAGTACTCTTTCTTCTGTAAATAGACTGGTGTCAACCCCACTATCCAGAGTGCTTCTACTGTTTGGTTTAGGTAACTCCTCCTCCTCTTCTTTTGTGAATACTGAGCAAAAAGTATTCATTCAGTATCTCTGCCTTTTCACTGTCTCCCTCTGCCCACCTCCACTCTCCTTTATTAATCTTCACTATCCCTTCCTTAACTTTTCTATGCTCCCTAATGTACCTATAAAAGGTTTTATCCCCCTTCTTAACTGAGTTGGCTATCTTTTCCTCGGTTTGGACCTTTGCTTTTCTGACTGCCTTCCCCACTTCTTTCTGCTTTAATTGATACAGTTCCCTGTCGTGCTCCGTCTGTGATTCCTTATACTTTTTGAATGCAGCCTTTTTCTCCTTAACCTTCCCTGACACCTCTTTTTAGAGCCATAGTGGTTTTTTATTCCGCTTTGTTTTCTTTATTTGTTTCACACAAAGGCTTGTTGCCTCCATGATGGCAGTTTTGATTTTTCTTCATTGTTCTTCCACCCCACCTTTCTGGCCATTTGCTAATGCATTCCTCAGGTATTCACCCATTATGCCACAGTCAGCCCTTCTAAAGTCCAGTATCCTTGTCTTTGTATGGCTTGTCTCCATGGTTGTGTTTATTGTGAAGCACACTGTGCAGTGGTTGCTTATTCCCAGATGTCTACTGACTTCTAAGTTTGTGATCCTCTCTTCATTTGAGAGTATCAGGTCTAATATTGCTCCCTCCCGAGTGGGTTTCACCACTAACTGTCTAAGGTATGCTCCCTGCAAGGCAACGAGAATGACCCTGCTCTAGGATGTGGCTGCAGTCCATGTCGCCCAGTTAATATCTGGCATATTCAGGTCCCCCATCAACAGTATCTCCCCTTTTTCAGCCATTTTGAGAATGCCCTCTATCATTTTCTTGTCCATTTCCTCCCCTTGAGACAGGGGTCTGTATACAACCCTTGTGCGGATTGTGATGCCATTCCCCATCTCCAAGGTGACCCAGAGTTCCTCTTGTCCTCCTCCTTTACTTTTTAGTTCTGTAGCTTTGATCCCTTCCCTTATGTAGAGAGCTACTCCACCTTCTCTTTTACCCTCCCTGTCCCTTCTGTAGATTGTGTACCCTGGTATGTTGACATCCCAGTCATGGTTCTCCGTGTACCATGTTTCTGTGACTGCCACAATATCCAAGTGTTCCTCTTCCATCAGAGCTACTAGCTCTGGAAGCTTGTTTCCAAGACTACGGGCATTGGTACTCATTGCCCTTCATTTAATGTTGGCTTTATCCTTTTTTACCCCATCCCTGCTCTTATTGCCCTTGTCCATTTTTCCATTTGCCCCTGTCCTGCCCTCTGTCAAGTTCTGTACCTCAGTGTTTACCCTACTACCTGCCATGTTTTGTGGGGGGAGGCTTGAACTTTCCTGTTTCCTATCAGCACCTTCCCCCTTGGCTAGTTTAAAAGCTTGCCAAGGAAGCCTTTAAACCTGTCACCTAGGAGTGTATTTCCCTTCCTGGACAGATGCAGACCATCATGCCAGTATAGGCCTTCATCTCTCCAGGTGGACCCCCAGTCCCCAATGAAGCCAAAGCCCTGTTCTCTGCACTAGTTTTGCAACCATTCATTAAACTGCATGTTGTGCAGTACCCCAGCCTCACCCCTGCCATAGACTGGCAGCACCTCTGAGAAGGTTACCATGCTTGCTACCTGTCTGAGGCCCCTTCCCAACTCCACAAATTCATCCTGCACTGCACTGATCTCATGTCTAGCTAGGTCATTTGTCCTGAGGTGGACAATGATATCTAGTTTCCTCTCCTGTGATGCTGCTTCTGCAATCCTGAGGATTCGCTTCCTGTCCCTCCAAACCATGGCACCAGGCAGGCACCTTACTTCCCTCTCCTCTCCCTTCCCCAGGTCTACACCCCTAACAATTGAGTCCCCTATCAGAAGCTGTTTCTTTCCCCTGTGGTGTCCCTTGCCACTCTTTTGTGGGTCTCCCTTGTGGATGTCCCCAGCATTTTTCTTGGTCTCCAATGTGGGTGTCATCATAGACGAACCTTGATTTGCCAGGCTGACATATGATTTGTGTAGAGGTGCAGCTCAGGGGCTACACCTCTGTTCCACCACCCTCACCCTCCCCGAACCTACTGTGATCCATCTGCTCTTCACACATGGCAACCTCTGAGGCAGTGGTTGTGGAACTGGTGCTCTTTGGGTGGGGGAGGCCTCCTTAGTCCTTGTCAGTTCAGCCTGGAGGTGGGCAACCTCCTCCCTCAGAGCTGACAGTTGCCTGCAAATAGGGCAGCAATGCAGGTTCCAGAATGTCTCCCGGAAAATTGCTGCCCCACAGCCAGTGCATTGCACCACTCCCCACATGTCCCTCTTCCTTATAATATACAATGAGTAATATATAATTTTTTTTGTGTGTGTGTGTGTGTACTTACTCTGTATGCACTGTGCTGGGTAACTAAGAATATGATAGTTCTGCTCCAAGACCTGTTGAGGAAGTGATGTCAGAACCTTGGCTATAAAGGAAATGCCATGCCTGGAGTGGGCGGGTGAGGGAAGGGTGGGTGGGTAGGCCACAACCACTGGTGACTGTTAGAAACAATCAAATACACCACTACTCCAGCACCCTGGTGAGTATTGCCCTTTATAGTAAGTCAACCAACACCACAATGTACTAGACCACTGCTCCTACACAAACCACTCTACTGAGTCCAGGGATAAAAACGAACTCACTGTTCAGTCAGCAGGACACTTCTAAAACATTGCACAAATATCCTTCCAAATCCTATGTGTCTAGCACAGAAATCAAGCAACTTCAGTTGTATTTTAACCCCCTCTGGTTATAAAATTACTACACTTTAATGGAATCCTGCAATTCTTAATGCCAATAAGAAAATAATGAAACTTTCTGTAGAAAGTGTAGCTTACCTTCCTAGTCCCCTACAATATTATGTTTTACCAAGTTCCCAGTTCCTCAAATGGGTAGATTTGGAGGTGCTATAAAAGAACTAAGGATAGAACTAGTGACACCACTGACTACCTTCTTTAATAAATCATGGGAGGATGGAGTGGTACCCAAGGACTGGAGGAGGGCAGATGTTATTCCACTTCACAAAAGTGGGAGCAGGGCAGAATCCGGAAACTACAGACCTGTTAGTTTAACCTCAGTGATTGGGAAAATGATGGAATCACTTCTGAAGGGGAAGAATGTTGAGTACCTAGAGGTCAGAGGAGCACAGAACCCAAGGCAGCATGGAGTCACAGTGGGAAGGTCATGTCAGATGAATCTAATAGATTTCTTTGACTGGGTGACTAAAGTAGTAGATCAGGGAGGGGCTGTGGACATGGCCTACCTAGACTTTAGCAAGGCATTTGACACAGTCGCACACAAAAGATTAATATACAAGTTGGCCAGCCTGGGAGTGAGTCCCAAGATGGTAGCTTGGGTAAAGAATTGGCTGTAGAACAGGACACGGAGGGTAATAGTAAACGGAGTCCACTCTGAAGAAAGGGAGGTTACTAGTGGGGTACCGCACGGTTCAGTACTAGGACTGGTCCTCTTTAATGTCTTTATAAGCGACATTGCAGAGGGACTGGAAGGAAAAGTATGTCTCTTTGCAGATGACACAAAGATCTGCAACAGAGCTGATACACAAGATGGGGTGGAAAGGATGAGAAGGGACTTGGCAAGGTTGGAGGAATGG
Source organism: Neoceratodus forsteri (assembly GCA_016271365.2). Taxonomy (NCBI): domain Eukaryota; kingdom Metazoa; phylum Chordata; order Ceratodontiformes; family Ceratodontidae; genus Neoceratodus; species Neoceratodus forsteri. Next base: position 362,312,318 of record CM028137.1, read on the forward strand.
TCAAATATATGGCAGCTTAGATTCAGTGCTAAGAAGTGCAGAGTAATGCACCTGGGAAACAAAAACCCAGGGGAAGAGTACACAATGAGGGGGGTGAGATACTAACAATAACAAAAATGGAAAGGGACCTGGTGGTAGTCATATCAGATGACCTAAAGGTGAGCAAGCAATGTGAGAGGGCAGTGAGTAGGGCTGGTGGGACACTGGGATGCATAGGGAGAGGCATCACCAGTAGAAAACAGGAAGTTGTTATCCCTCTGTACAGACAGCTGGTGAGACCCCATCTGGAGTACTATGTGCAGTTCTGGAGACCCAGTCTCTGCAAAGATATAGGATGGAGGCAGTCCAGAGGAGGGTAACTAAAATGGTGCAGGGTCTGCACCAGAAGACATATCAAGAGAGACTTAAGGAGCTTAATATGTATCCCCTCAAGGAAAGGAGGGAGAGGGGGGACATGATAGAAACTTTCAAGTACCTCAAGGGAATCAACAAAGTCCAAGAGGGTAGCATCTTTCAGAAAAAGAGGTGTGCAAGAACAAGGGGGCACAATTTGAAGCTAGAGGGGGGACAGCTCAGAGGTAATGTGAGGAAGTATTTTTTCATGGACAGGGTTGGAGATACATGGAACAGCCTTCTTGAAGAGGTTGTGGAGTCAAAAACTGGTGGAATTCAAGAATGCATGGGAAAGGCATAAGGCAATTCTAGGGGGTGGAAGTAGGAAGAAGTAGGCTGTTGGTTAGCTAGGATCTGCAGCTTATCCATTAGGTAGGGAAATGGGCAGACTGGGTGGCCCAAGCAGTCCTTATCTGCCATCAAATTCTATGGTTTTATGTTTCTATCATAGACCGCATCTACATAGTGGAACAGCAAGAGAATCATTTTAAGAACAATCTGCCACTGAACTGAGAGTAGAAGGCAGGATTTGTTCCTGTAGAGGGCACCTAGTTTGAGGTGTAATTTTTTGAGGATGGCACTAATGTGACTGAAAAGTTGAGGTGACTGTCGAGGTACTTGAAACAGAGGATAGACTCAATGGGCGTGCAATTAAGGGTGCATAAAATGGGGGTCTGGCTAAGGTTACTAAGATGACAGTATGAACCAAACAGCATGGAAACAGGTTTTTGGCATTCAAAGATTGCTGGCTGGTGCAGAAACAGCTCTGGATGTTATCACAGTCACTCTGTAGGGACTGTTCCAACTTGGGGATGGATGTTCTGGAGGTAAAAAGGACTGTCATCAGTATACACATGTATCTTAACTAAGACACAGGCTCAGGGGAAGTTGTTCAGTAAAACAAAGAGGAGAAAAGTTCCCAGAATTGAGCTTTAGGGCACTCAGGAGATTATGGGGATGGGAGCCAACAAGGATTCCCAACATGGACAGATTGGTTATGACCAAAGAGGTAGGAACAGAACCCAGTCCACCCCCGATACTGAGAGCCCAGCATGCTCCAGCTTCTTAAGGAGGACAGGATGGGCAACAGAATCAAACCCCTTAGCCAGGTCGATAAAGATGGCAGTTGATACATGACCCTTATCCATTCCCATCAGGTTGGCACCAGTGATGCACAGGACGAAGGAGACAATAGGAGGGGATTTCCAAAAGACAGACTGGAAGAGAGATAGAGAGGAGGAGGAACCGAGAATGTCACAGAGCTGACAGAAATCCAGCTTTTCCTGCAGTTTAGCCAGTGATGGAAGAAGAGAAATAAGATGATAGTACCCAGAACAGAGGTGTCAGACCCTTTGTGGAAGGGGAGAACTTTTTCCTGTTTCCAGCAAGTGGGAACCAAGCAACGCTGAAACGAGAGGTTCAGCAGCACAGAAAGGGGAACAGCGATGGCAGAGCAGAGAGGTTAAGAAGTTTAGAATCCAGACTATCAGGAATGAGGCCTTTGGAAGGATTAAGAACAGGAAGAGAAGACAAGACATCAGAATCTGAGACTGGAGAGAAAGTAAATGTTGATAGGAAGGGGGACCTCTCAACTGTTCCACATTATGAGAAACATAGAACATAGAAGATGTCTACAGAAAAGGACCTCTTGGCCCACCTAGTCTGCCCTAAGTCTGCCTACTGTGCTACCATAGATCCTAATTGATCTCTGACCTTACGTCCAGCACCCTGGTACTAAGGTCCCCTTGTGCCTGTCCCATGCATGTTTGAAACCTGTTACCATTTCAGTATCCACCACCTCTTTTGGGAGACTGTCCCAGATGTCCACCACCCTTTCCGAAAAGAAGTATTTCCTCACATCTTCTCTAAGTCTCCCCCTTTCAGCTTCATATCATGCCCCCCTTGTCATTGAGCATCTCTTTCTGTGCAAAATGCTACCCTCCTATACCTTATTGATACCTTTGAAGTATTTAAATGTTTTTTATCGTGTCTCCCCTTTCTCTTCTTTCCTCCAGAGAATACATATTTAATTTCCAGAGTCTTGCACCATTTTGGTTGCCCTTGTCTGTACTGCCTCCACCCGATCTATGTCTTTCCTGAGATGGGGCCTCCAGAACTGGGAACAGAACTCAGTTGGGGCCTCACCTTTGATCTGTACAGGAGTAACACTACCTCCCTCTTTCTGCTAGTGATACCCCTCCCTATGTACCCCAGCATTCTATTGGTCATTCCTACTGCTACATGACACTGCTTTGCTACCTTCAGGTCATCAGATATAATGACCCCCAGCTCCCTTTCCTGTTTTGTGGTTGTTAATAGCTCCCTCTCAATATGATATGTTGTCCTTGGGTTTTTGTGCCCCATATGCTTAATTTTGCACTTTTTGGCATTGAAGCCCAGTTGCCAAACCCTTGACCAATCTTCTAGCTTTTTCAGATCTTCCCTAATTCCCCCCCCCCCCACACACACACACACGTGTCCATTCTGTTGCAGATTTTCATGTCATCTATGAACAGGCACACCTTTCCTTCCAGCCCCTTTGCGATGTAGCTAATAAAGACATTGAAAAGGACCAGTCCAAGTACCAAACCCTGAGGCACCCTATTGCTTACCTCACCTTCTTCCGGGTGAGCTCCATTTACCACCAACCTCTGAGTTCTGTTACTTAGCCAATTTCATACCAATTTTTCTATCCTTGGACCCCCTCCCAGGCTGCCCAGTTTGTTTAATAGTCTTCCATGTGGAATGGCATTGAAAGCCTTACTAAAACCTAGGTAGGCAGCATCCACTGCCCTTCCCTGATCCACCTCCCTGGTAACCCAGTCAAAGAACTCTATCAGGTTCGTTTGGCAAGATCTCCCCCCGGGAACCCGTGCTGCCTCAGATCCTGTAATCCGCTGGTTATTAAGTATTCCCCAATCCTTTCTTTTAGTAGTGTTTCCATGACCTTGCCTACTACCGAAGTCAGGCTTAGGTTGGTAGTTTCCTACCTCTTCCCTATTCCCACTTTTGTGTAGTGGGACCACATCTGTCCTCCTCCAGTCTCCTGGAATGTCCTCCATATCCAGTGATGCTCTTCATGAACAGTTCCTCATTTACTTCTCAAAGGCCCCCTATTCCACACTAAGAGGATCTAGTGTCCCACATTCAGTGTTAAGATTTTAAAGCAAAAATCCATAACAATTAATGTGAAAAATATATTATTCAGTTAACAGCAAACTCTGTGAATATGAAGGCACACATTTCAACTGTGTTCTGAGCATCAAAGTTAAAAATGTGATGAAGTCTCTTACGTTTTGCCTGTTTGTTCCACATTTTGAGGGGCAATAATTAGGGAGAAGAAATGTTGAGAGGTAGGGAGGGAGTAGCAGCAGATAAGGAAATAGGTGAGGGTGGGGTAAGGAGGGCACCAGAGGTAAAGTGAGTGTTGAAAGCAGCGGCAAACTCAGAGGGCTCAGAGATGACCAAGAGAGGGTTGCTAAGTTTGGTTTTAGGTGTGGATACGGGGTTAAACTGGAGTGAATAACCTCCAGAACATACTGTACCTAGCAAAATAGTATTGTTCTGGGTTTTTTTAAACTTCAAGTTTATTCAAAAAGTAATTTGCTGTAGCATAGTTCAAAACCAGAGAATAGCCATAACATGACCAAACAAAAACCAGAAATACACCACCAATATGAAATGTAAGTGTATGAGTGTAGAATGGATTTAAATCAAATGTAACTAGCCTCTGTCCTCAGTCAGCTCGAAGCAGGTTACCAGAGAGCACTCTAAGGGTTAATCCAGGCTCTGAGAGCTGTTCTCTGGAGGGAAATTGCCTGGAGACATGATGTCTGGATGTTGATGCTTGAGTGGCCTGACTTAGCTAAGAATGGGAAACTGGAGCATAAATATGTATAGTTCCACCCTTCCCCCTAATGCTCCATAAAAGTGGGAGGAACCTGGGCACTGTCCTGTCCAGCCAAGGTTTGGAGCCTGGGAAAGGAGCCATCAAGCTGTTCTGGCTGTGATTGGGCCTTGACAGCCTGCTGCCCCAGGGATTGTGGCAGGGTCCCTGGGATAGGGTGGCATTGGTCCCTTTATGCCTGGACACCAGAGAAGTGTACCATCAGAAGTAGCTGGAAGGATGGAGGCCACAGGACTCACCTTGAGATTCACAAAGAACAGCATTCCTGAGAATGCACTAAAGGGAAAGTGGTGGGCCACCATTCAAGGGAGATCGCTCAATCCCTTGCAGGTTGACTCCCAGCTGTTGGGAGAAAATGGAAGAAGTCTTTTTCCAGAGCACATACAAGTTTACCTTATTAAATTGAAGTGCTCATTTTGTGAAGTCCTAGGCAGATCATGTGGAAACCGCTGGCAGGTAACTGAATGAAAGGGCATCAGGTAGGAGGGGGCCTGGCAAAGGCTGGTGTCAGTGAGTTCCCCGAGGATGGGAGTCTGCCTTTTGGGCCACTAGAGTTATCAGTGTTGTGCCAAAGGGAGGAATGCATGGCCGGACCAACCATGCTTTAAGCACTTAATAGTGATATCATAATGCTGATAAACTGTTTATATGTGTTGTTCTACTGGGACAGTGAGACAAATGCATGCTACTGTTTGCCCCTCATGGAAGTGCTCACCCTACCTGAAGTGATGCCACCACATGAATGGTCTTGGGGCCCGCAAGGGAGGTTAGGATTGAGAGAGAGACCCAATACATACTGACAGCTCCTCTAGTCCAGTGGGTAGATCAGGAATGAACATAGATGTGGGGTGGGCAAATAGGCCCCACAAGCAACTGGGTACCATCAGGCAGCATGTAGTAGCAGCAGTAGCTGTAACGACATGCACACTAATATGTAAGACAGAAACATGTGAAGCCCCAGGAATATGGTATGGCAGAGTAAGTGTAGGGCATGCATTAGATGGAGAATGTGGTGTAGTGTGCTTTAATATCATCTTAAAAGAAGTAATGGCCAGGGGAATGCCCAGAGAGCTGTCTTTCATCAGGCAGTCTAATAATAAAGTAACACTATGCTCGACCCCAGCTCCGATATGGACAATCCAGTTTGTGTGAGGTCCCACGTCAGTGGTGCCGCAAGGTATGGTTACATAGAAACATAGAAAATGATGGCAGAAAAAGACCATTGGTTCATCCAGTCTGCCCATAATACCTATTGTCCATACAAGGTTCTAACCCATATTCTCCACCTCCATGCTTCCAGCCCTACTGCTACCACCCTGTGCAACCACTAAGCCCCTTACTCTATTCCAGTCATGTTTGAAACCAGTGACACTTTTTGCGCCAACCACATCAGCTGGCAGATGGCAGACTGTTCCACAGCTCCGCCACCCTTTCTGTAAAATAAAAAACTTTCTCCCTTCCCTCTTGAACCTCCCCCCCATCAGTTTCCACTCATGCCCCCATGTTCTTGATTCACTACTTATGCTGAATAGTTCTTTGCAGTTTACCTTGTTCATTCCTTTCAGGAACTTGAAGGTCCCTGTCCTAGCTCCCCTCTCTCATCTGACCTCCTGTGAGTGCAATTTCAGCACCTTGAGCTGTTCATTGTAAGATCTGCCCTACTGACCCTGAATCATTTTGGTCACCCTACATTGCCTGTCCTTATCTGTCCTTAGGGAAGGACTCCAGAACTGGGCACAGTACTCCAGCTCAGGCCATATCTGTGAGCTATAGAGAGGTAGTAATACCTCCTTACCTTTGCTGTCAATACCCCTTCTTATGCACCCCCACCATCCTGTTTGCCTTACTGTAGGCCCTGTTACTGGGCCCCTGATCACCACTGCCCCTGATCCATGATGGCAAGATGACTGGTGTTGGTGCAGTACTGGTTGTCATGGCATTAGGGCAGGTGCCTTCCTGGATGCACTGCCAGCCAATACCCCTAGACGCAGGAAGGTGACCCAGCCCTTACAAAAGTATTATCCATATAGGTAAACTCATTCAGTTAATCAGTGTTCCCTTATGCAGTAATGCAAACACCTCAGACTTAGTCCCTCTCTCCAAGGTAGTCAAACATATTCATGAAGTCACAAAAGATCGTAGCTCAAAAGTCTGTGTCTTTGTTGCACATACCAAAACACTGGGAGAAGAAAGTTACTAGGATAACATACTTAACTATGAAGGATATGGGCCAATCATAGAGGCCTTAATAGGATATACCACAAGCCTGCTTTTTTTTTTTTTTTTTACTTTCTATTTTTTCTCGCCTCCTCCCACCAGCTCCGATATCCCCAGGAGCACCTAAAAGTCATCCCTCTGCAAGCCGCCTTACCTGGTCTGCCCCTGTCACCCATGGAGCCGTGGCTTACCCTCGGGCGAGGACAAGGTGGGGCCCAAACACCCCAAAACATCTGGTTTTGTCGGTCTAGGGGTGCCAGGAAGGCAGCTGCAAATTGAGGGCAAGCTCTGGTGCTCCGTCTCCATCGGAGCTGGAAGGTATAGTCCCCTGTTCTGTAGGGGAGTAGCCACTGCCCCGACGTCAAGGCGTTTCCACCCGGCGTCTGCCACTCCCAACCCTCTCTGCTCCAATGCTTGCTATGCCTCTGGCTTCTGCCAGAGGCCAATAGCATCAAGCAGGAATCCCCTCCCTCCCTCCCAGGAGAGGAGGCTGTCCTCCAGTACTCAATCTCCCTCCTGCCAACCCCGGCAGCCCAGGCTCATTCCTGAACCCGGAGTCACTGGTGTGGCATGGTGTGATGTCCAGCCCAACTCTCAGTGCCACCAGGCCGGCAACCACAAGTTTGCTTATTTCAGTTATGTTCCCTCATCCACACCAGCCCCTCTACCTGTCCTAGGTGATACCTATGGCAGGTGTTCCAATTGGCTAGAAACTTCTGTCTCATGAGTTACAGATTCCGTTATGCATTCCAGTCCTTCAATGTCTTAGAAACATAGAAACATAGACTTTGATGGCAGATAAGGACCGCTTGGCTCACCCAGTCTGCCCATGTCCCTACCTACTGGATAAGCTGCAGATTCTAGTTAACCAACAGCCTACTTTCTGCAACCCCCCACTACAATTGCCTTATGTCTGTCCCATGCATGTTTGAATTTCCCCACTGTTTTAGACCCAACAAGCTTCCCAGGAAGGCGGTTTCATACGTCCACCACTCTCTCCGTGAAAAAAAATTTCCTCACATTACCCCTGAGCCGTCCCCCCCATCTTTAAATTGTGCCCCCTTGTTCTTACACATCTCTTTTTCTGAAAGATGCTACCCTCCTGGACTTGGTTGATTCCCTTGAGGTACTTGAAAGTTTCTATCATGTCCCCCATTGTCCCTCCTTTCATCAAGGGTATACATTTTAAGCTTTCTCAGTCTCTCTTCATATGGTTTCTGATGCAGACCCTGCACCATTTTAGTTGCCCTCCTCTGGACTGCTTCCATCCTGTCTATGTTCTTGCATAGATGGGGTCTCCAAAACTGCACACAGTATTCCAGATGGGGTCTCACCAACTGTCTGTACAGAGGGATAACCAGTTCCCTTTTTCTACTTGTGATGCCCCTTCCTATGCATCCCAGTATCCCCCTGGCTCTCCTTACTGACTTCTCACATTGCTTACCCACCTTTAGGTCATCTGATATGACTACCCCAAGTCCCTTTCCATTTTTGTTGTTGTTAGTACCTCCCCTGCTATTGTGTACTCTTCTCCTGGGTTTTTGTTTCCCAGGTGCATTACTTTGCACTTCTTTGCATTGAATCTAAGTTGCCATATGTATGACCATTCCTCCAACCTTGCCAAGTACCTTCTCATCCTTTCTACCCGCCCCTTGTGTATCAACTCTGTTACAGATCTTTGTGTCATCTGCAAAGAGGCATACCTTTCCTTCCAGACCCTCTGCAATGTCAGCTATAAAGATGTTAAAGAGGACTGGACCCAGTACTGAGCCCTGAGGTACTCCACTAGTAACCCCTCTTTCTTCGGAATGTGTTCCATTCACTATTACCTTCTGTGTCCTGTTGTGCAGCCAGTTTGCTACCCAGGCCACCATCCTGGAACCCACTCCCAGGCTGGTTAACTTGATTATTAGTCTTTTGTGCGGGACTGTGTCAAATGCCTTGCTAAAGTCTAGGTAGCCATATCCACTGCCCTCCTGGTCTATTACTTTGGTCATCCAGTCAAAGAAGTCAATTAGATTAGTCTGACATGACCTTCCTGCTGTAAATCCATGCTGCTTTGGGTCCTGTCCAGCTGGCCTCTAGGTACTCAACAATTCTTTCTTTCAGAAGTGATTCCATCATTTTCCCTACCACTGAGGTCAAACTTACAGGTCTGTAGTTTCCTGCTTCTGCCTTGCTCCCACTTTTGTGAAGGGGAATCACATCTGCCCTCCTCCAGTCCTCAGGTACCACCCCATCCTCCCATGATTTGTTAAAAAGTGTGGTCAGTGGTGTCACTAGGTCCTCCTTTAGTTCTTTTAGGATTCTGGGGTGAATCCCGTCAGGCCCCATTGCTTTGTCCACCTTGAGTTTTAGGAGTTCTTTCAGTACTCTTTCTTCTGTAAATGGACTGGTGTTAACCCCCCCTACCCAGAGTGCTTCTGTTGTCTGGTTTAGGTAACTCCTCTTCATCTTCTTTTGTGACTACTGAACAAAAGCATCCATTCAGTATCTCTGCCTTTTCACTGTCTCCCTCTGCCCACCTCCCCTCTCCCTTATTAATCTTCACTATTCCTCCCTTAACCTTTCTATGCTCCCTAATGTACCTATAAAAGGTTTTATCTCCCTTCTTAACTGAGTTGGCTATTTTTTCCTCGGTTTGGGCCTTTGCTATTCTGACTGCCTTCCCCACTTCTTTCTGCTTTAATTGATACAGTTCCCTGCCGTGCTCCTTCTGTGATTCCTTATACTTTTGAATGCAGCCTTTTTCTCCTTAACCTTCCCTGCCATCTCTTTTGAGAACCATAGTGGTTTTTCACTCCGCTTTGTTTTCTTTATTTGTTTCACACAAAGGCTTGTTGCCTCTATGATAGCAGTTTTGATTTTTCTCCATTGTTCTTCCACCCCTCCTTTTTGGCCGCTTGTTAGTGCATTCCTCAGGTATTCACCCATTTTGCCAAAGTCAGCCCTTCTAAAGTCCAGTATCCTTGTTTTTGTATGGCTTGTCTCCATGGTTGTGTTCATTGTGAAGCACACTGTGCAGTGGTCGCTTGTTCCCAGATGTCTACTGACTTCTAAATTTGTGATCTCTCTCCATTTGAGGTACCAGGTCTAGTATTGCTCCCTCCTGAGTGGGTTCCAACACATAGCTGTCTAAGGCCTGCCCCTGCAGGGCATCGAGAATGACCCTGCTCTTGGATGTGGCTGCAGTACATGTCATCCAGTTAACATCTGGCATATTCAGGTCCCCCATCAACAGTATCTCCCCTTTTTCAGCCATTTTGAGAATGTCCTCTATCATTTTCTTGTCTGTTTCCTCCCCTTGAGACGGGGGTCTGTATACAACCCCTGTGCGGATTGTGATTCCCTGTCTCCAAGGTGACCCCAGAGTGCCTCTTGTCCTCCCCCTTTACTTTTTAGTTCTGTAGCTTTGATCCCTTCCCTTATGTATAGAGCTACTCCACCTCCTCTTTTACCCTCCCTGTCCCTTCTGTAGACTGTGTACCCCGGTATGTTGACATCCCAGTCATGGTTCTCCATGTACCATGTTTCCGTGACTGCCACAATATCCAATTGTTCATCTTCCAAAAGGGCTATTAGCTCAGGAAGCTTGTTTCCCAGACTACGGGCATTGGTACTCTTTTCCTTCCATTTAATGTTGGCTTTATCCTTTTTCTCCCATCCCTGCTCTTATTGCCCTTGTCTGTTTTCCATTTACCCTGTCCTGCCTCTGTTGAGCTCTGTACCTCAGTGTTTGCCTACCTGCCATGTTTTGTGGGAGAGGCTTGAAATTTCCTGCCTCTTATCAGCACCTTCCCCCTTGGCTAGTTTAAAAGCTTGCCAAGGAAGCATTTAAACCTGTCACTTAGGAGCTTGGTTCCCTTCGTGGACAAATGCAGACCATCATGCCAGTATAGACCTTTATCTGTCCAGGTGTACCCACAGTCCCCAATGAAGCCAAAGCCCTGTGCTCTGCACCAGTTTTGCGACCATTCATTAAACTGCATGGTGTGCAGTACCCTAGCCTCACCCCTGCCATGGACTGGCAGCACCTCTGAGAAGATAACTGTGCTTGCTACCTGTCTGAGGCCCCTCCCCAACTCCACAAATTCATCCTGCACTGCACTGATTCCATGCCTAGCTAGGTCATTTGTCCCAAGGTGGACAATGATATCTAGTTCCCTCTCCTGTGATGCTGCTTCTGCAATCCTGAGGATTCGCTTCTTGTCCCTCCAAGCCATGGCACCAGGCAAGCACCTTACTTCCCTCTCCTCTCCCTTCTCCAGTTCTACCCCCCCAACAACTGAGTCCCCTATCAGAAGCTGTTTCCTTCCCCTGTGGTGTCCCTTGCCACCCTTTTGTGGATTTCCCTTGTGGATGTCCTCAGCATTCTTCTTGGTCTCCACTGAGGGTGCCATCATAGAGGAACCTTGCTCTGCCAGACTGGCATATGATTTGTGTAGAGGTACAACTAGGGGGCTTCGCCTCTGTTCCACCACCCGCACCCTCCCAGAACCCACTGTGGTCCAACTGCTCTTCATACTTGGCAACCTCTGAGGCAGTGGTTGTGGCAGTGGTGCTCTTTGGTGGGGGAGGCCTCTTTAGTCCTTGCCAGTTCAGCCTGGAGGTGGGCAGTCTCCTACCTCAGAGCTGACAGTTGCCTGCAAACAGGACAGCAACGCAATTTCCAGAATGTCTCCTGGAAAACTGCTGCCTCACAGCCAGTGCATTGCACCACTCCCCACATGTCCCTCTCCCTTATAATATACAATATGTAATATATATAATTTTTTTTATTTTGGTGGTGTGTACTTACCCTTTATGCACCCTTTTATACCACTGGCCAATTGTGAGAGGCTCCGGAGTAAGGCAGAAAAGCATAATACATGCTTAAGCTGACAGTCTCAGCATCTGTCCTCATTTCTGACCACTTTTTGGTACTTGAAGTAGGGTGGCGAACCGTAGCACCACATCAGTAAAAGTTGCTGGTATTTTCCTACCTAAAATGGAGTGCAAGATTGCACTGATCTGTTGCCAGCATAATGTTATAACAGGGCAGGCCCAAAACACAGGATGGGGGATCCCCCCAACACTGTCTCCAGCAGAGATTGGTGTATGTACTCACGAAAAGATCATGCAAATCATCACAATGTAATCGTACAAAGACAGAAATATCGGATCAAGGTTCTCAAATTAAACTCCCTCCAGGTCAGGGATGCCATTACCATCCACCCTCTGATTAACATTTTGCACCACTGTTTCACCAAAAATGACGTTCTGGATGTTTGTGGCAAACTAATTGGCTTTTGCCTCTCTGAGAGATTTTGTGCAGGCATGTGCAGCTGATGATACCTCAGCCAGTCCTGATGGAAGCCAGAGGATTTGTGGAGGGGCCAAGCTGAGTCACATGCCCTAAGGAGGGAGCTGACCCAAGGCAGATGGAACCCAAACTTTGAGGAATATAGGGTCGATGAAAGCAGTCAGGTACGCAACAACTCCTTAGGGAAGCATATTTGTCCTAGGCATATATACAGGAGATACATGATGGGCAGGAGGGAAATATGGCAAATATCTAAACGAGTCAACAGTGACCTTGGGATACTCATGAGTGGCGGAGCATATCGGAGCCACGAGTGAAGGTATCCCGAGGTCACTGTTCACCCTTTAGATATTTGTGTATGTATATATATATATATATATATATATATATATATGGAATAAATATACCCATTGAGGGGTTGATCAGATAGTAATGCTACAAGCCTAAATGCAAGTGGCTTTTTGTATCTGATTAGCCCCCAGAATGGGTATACAAAACCCATGTGACTACTTGATTGCTTCTTTGCTTGCCTATATCCTGCACCCTCCTTCTGTCTGAATCATAGAATCTTGACGGCAGAAAAGGACCCCATCGGCCCATCTAGTCTGCCCCTTGCCCCCCTTACTCAACCCTCCTCAAAAACCTTTTAACATCAGGATATAGTGAACTAATGCTGGAATTCTTGTTCTCCATAACTCTATAACCATAAACTGTGGCTGAGGGGAAGAACACAATGGGTAGTAGCTAATGAAGGGTTTTCAGAGGTAAAGGAAGCAACAAGTGGAGTACCTCAGACGTCAGTGCTGGGCCTGGTCATTTCAGTGTTCATTTATGACATAGGGACAGTATCAAGGGCAGGATCCGCCTCTTCACAGATGACACAAAGATCTGTGTAAGGAAGGAAATGGAGGAAGGGATAAGGGAACTCAGAGAAGATAAAGCTGGATAAAGATCTGGCAACAGGGCTTTAATACATGTGACCACAGTACAGTCTGAGCTTGTAGTCTAAGTTCTATGATTAACGTGAAGTTCTGTCTCCAGGGCATCACACTGGCCAGAGGAGGATGTTTACTATAAAGACTCCTTGATGGATTACTGGGGTTTGAAAAGTGTAATATGAAATGGGGGGAGTGGTGCCAGGAAGCACCATGGGAGAAAAAGGACCTAGAGGTCATAGAAACATAGAAACATAGAGGTTGTTGGCAGATAAGGACCCCCTGGCCCACTCAGTCTGCCCTATTTTTCCTACCTATTAGTGACAACGCAAACCCTTCAGTATTCAGCCTCCCTCCCGCTTACTTCTAAGATCCCTTTATATCTATCCCATGCATTCTTGAATCCTGTAACCATTTCAGCCCCCACCATCTCCACTGGGAGGCTAGTCTATGCATCTGCCACCATCTCCACGAAGAAGTATTTCCTCACATTTCCTCTGAGCCTCCCTTCCCCCCATCTTCACAGTGTGAACCCCTGTCTTTGAGCATCTTTTTCTTTGGAAAATGCTACCTTCTTGTACCTTTTTACCTGTGAGATATTGGAATGTTTCTATCATAGCTCCCCTTTCCCTCCTTTCCTCCAGGGAGTACATATTTAATTCCTTAAGCCTTTACCCATAGGACTTTTGATGCAGGCAATGCAACCTTTTGGTTCCCCACCTTTGTACCACCTCCACTCTATCTATGTTCTTGAGGGGATGGGGCCTCCAGAACTAGGCACAATACTTGAGGTGTGGTCCCACCAGTGATCTATACAGGGGTATTACTACCTCCCTCTTTCTGCTGGTGATTCCTCTGCCTATGCATTCCAGTATCCTGCCAGCCTTTCCCACTACCTAGTCACACTGTTTAGCTACCTTCAGGTCATCAGAAATGATCACCCCAGGTCCTTATTCTGCTTTGTGACTGCCAGTTGCTACCTCTCTTCCCAATTGGTATGTTGCCTCCTGGGTTTTTGTGCTCCATGTGCATGATTTTGTACTTTTTAGCATTAACACCCAGCTGCCAGGGCCAGCCCAGTGGCGCTGAGGGTTAAGGCGCTAGCTGCCTCAACTCGCGCCATGCCGACGACCCGGGTTCGGGAATGAGTCCGGGAGGTCGGGGATCAGCGGGGGCAGGTAGGGATGGAGCGTCTGTGTGATGGCTCTCCCTTCCTGGGGGGGACTTAGGGATGGCGTCGCTCTTGAGCAACCCCTGGCGATGGCTGGAGGTGGCCGGAAGGGGTAGCGCAGCCGGAAGGCAACAGGGGCAGAGCTCGGCAGACGCTGGTCGTCATTGCACGTCTGAGCTCCACGGGGGGGGAACAGAACAGCGAAAATCCCCGGAGCGCCTGATAGGCGATGGCAGGTCCAGTGGTCGGTCCCCACGTCCAATGCTGGGCCTTCCAGCTCCACGAAGGCACTCCCTCCGCTCCCTGGTCGCCCCTTTAAATTGTAGATAGACCACCAGAAGAGTCGGCGGTGCTGCCTCGTGGGGACTCAGAGCCAGGGGGTTGGATGGCCAGGTGTTGTAGTAAGAGAGGTGGAGTCTGGGGTCTTCAGGCGGACGGGAACAAGACCGAACCGAGTGCCCTGCCAGAGAGAGTTCAGGTCTCCGGAGTAGGAGGATAAAGAAAGTTTAAAAAAAAAAAAACAGCTGCCAAATCCATGCCCATTCTTCCAGTTTTTTTAGATCATTCCTCATTCTTTTCACCCTCGCAGTATGTCCACTCTGTTGCAGAGTTTTGTGTAATCTGTGAACAAGCATACTTTCTCTTCCAGTCCTTCTGTAATATCACTAATAAAGACATTGAAGAGGGCCATCCCTAATACTGATCCTTGTGGCACCCCACTGATCACTTTGCCTTCTTCTAAGTGGATGCCATTGATCACCACCTTCTGTAACCCCTGTACAAATGGGAGTTCTTGTAAGTCATTCCGGAGCTTGCCTAAATGCTCCCTGCCTAACTGGTGTTCGGCGTAATGCCGCCTAAATATGGGTGTTGTGAGTGCTTCCAAAGCCTCCAGTACTGTCTCTTTAAGAGCTGCCTGCTCGCAGGCTCCAGTGGGTTGATATGGGGGGGGGGCTGGTGTTTCCCTGTTCGAATCCTGCCTGAGCTGTGGTGAAATCGCTCCCCTTGTGGTAGTCGCTAAATGCCCAGAGGGAGCCCTTTTAAATGATGTAACTGTTTGGCCATGACTAGCTAGCATGTTGATGGAATTGCAGTTTGTTTAACCTGTTTCTTTTGCAGCTGAGACTGTGTGTGCTGTGCCCCTCCATTTCGGACCAGGACGTTCTGAAGGGTCCAGTAGGGGCAGGGGGTATCTCAAATAGAGTGACTGGCGACCAACCAGAATTACGACTCTTTAGGGAGTCGACTGACCAATGAAGATACAGCTAGTAATTGTGGGAAGTGAAGTCTGGACCATGGCGCCTTTTCACACCACTGAGAGCAAGATTAAGTGACTGGCATCTGTAGCCAACCAATGGGATCGGGTGGTGCCCGAGCGGAGAGGATTGCCCCATACTGCCAAGGAGCAGAGGCGTTGTGACTGTGGATGAGGAAGGAGCTCTGGGCTCCTGCGCCGTTGAGTGTTCACGCAGGAAGCGCGTGAAAGGCCTGAGGTGGCCGTTTGAATCGCCGGCAATCTACAGACTAAATCCACGGGGCAGCGGTCAGAGGAGGCTGTGCACAAGCACAGCTACCTACCAGGCTCAACCTGTAGAGGACTGGAGAATCTGCTGAATCGTGCTCAGTCTGTCAGGAAAGCTGAAGCTGCAGTGAGACTCCCGATAGCTGTGAGTTCGGTCGGGCCCTAGGAGCAGCTGCCTGGTATGGTACCCCTCTGTTGCTTTCCATATAAATGTGCGGAGAAGTATTCGAAGATCAGGCTTAGCCCTGTGAGTGCTGTGAGAGCGGTTTTCCTCTGCGGTTGTGAGTACTAAAGCAGGGTAGCTCCCTGTTAAATATTTCCAGCAAGGGCAAGATCTTCAGGTTGCTTTGCTGACTGCACTAACTGAGCCTGCTGGCTCCCTCTAATCTTCATAGGAATTAAGCGCTCACTTGTGTTAGGGCCCCAAACAGCTGCATCGAGGAACTAGCCTTTAGGGCTTGGATACCTATAGACAGTAATTTATAGGTTAGGCCTGTGCACAGAGCCCTAGGTAGATACTCATATATTGTAGTGGTAAGCCAATTATTCTGATTTCCCCCGGTCCTTGTTATTTCCCCAAAAATAAATCAGATTGTTTGCTCTGCAAAAGTACACTGGCTAGTTTGTGTGTTAATGGTGAAATACTGCACAGTGACTATTGTGTAACTGTACCTTACTTTTCAGGGGGTCCCCAGAGTGAGCTGAGTGGTTTGAGCCGGGGGTAAGTTTCTATGGTAAGGACACTGCAACTGAACTGTGTGGGCCACTAGTGGGAAGAAAGGGGGGTTGCAGCAACCCAGAGGGCTGTGACCGAGTCAACCTTGACTGTTCTAACCCCGACCTCTGGGTGGAGGCACCCGCCAACGGATCTGGGCCCCTCACCCTGTTACAGTTAAGGCAGGCAGGGGTAGTAGCCCTTGGGATAGCGCCCCCTGGGGGTTACAAATTGAAGGCACTGCTGGGATTAGTGTCCCCTAGTGGCCGAGTGGGTGAAGTGCATAACTATGGATAACTTAAAGGAAAGACTGGAAGAGGATATCATGGCTAAGATTAAGCTGGACCCTATTAAAACGATGGTACATAAATTGATGGGGTGGGGTGAAGCCGAAGAACTGGACTCTCAGAGAATTGTGTTACTGCTAGATGTACCTCTGGGGACAACGACCACTGACATTATTTCTGCCGTGGAGCGTGTCAAATGTTTGGGCAAGGTAGAGGTGAAGGGGCGTATGGCTGACCTGCTCGATCAGACTTTGCAGGTGTTCTTGTGTAGCATAGCCATCGACCCGGAGAGAGTACCCCCAGTGATTTACCCAGAAGATGCCCAACCGGGGTGGAGGGTCATTCATGTTCGAAGTGGGTCGGTCACCCCCGGGGGGTCTCCCCAAACTAATAGTTTCAAAGATAAGCTACTTAAAGCAGCAGTGCAGCGAAAAAAGTTATTCCAAAATGCTAATTTTCTGCTGTGGTTATGAAAAATAATGGCAGAACTGTTGATTTGGGTTTTCTGGATGCTTTCTATGCTGTGTACTGCACATTCACATTTTTGTCTGGATTCTTACCCTCCTGGGGTCCTCAATATTATTTCTATGCAAAAATGAGGCAGA
Source organism: Neoceratodus forsteri (assembly GCA_016271365.2). Taxonomy (NCBI): domain Eukaryota; kingdom Metazoa; phylum Chordata; order Ceratodontiformes; family Ceratodontidae; genus Neoceratodus; species Neoceratodus forsteri. The sequence goes on from CM028137.1 coordinate 362,329,372, forward strand.
CATCTTTTTTTCTTGAGAAATAATTACATTAAAACTTTCATAAAATTCTTAAATGATGATGAAAACTGGAACTTTTACCACCAAAATAAACTGGAAGACATCTGGCATGAATTAGGAAGAAAAAAAGGTGGGGTAAAATTTGTGCCCATTTTCATTGCACTGCTGCTTTAAATTGTTAGCTGTGGAAGGGAGGACTACCCAAGAGTTAATGCAGGCTTTGGACCTTTCCAGTGAACCCACCCCTCAGGCTTCCCCTGGTACTTCTCCGGAGCCCCCCAAGAGTTCTATCTTGGCTCCACCATCCCTAGTGGTTCCCTCTATATAGTTGGATTTTTACCATAGGCTAAAACTTTTCTCTAGCACAGTGCCTGTGCCTTCAGGGGAGGATGATTTGGAGGCGTGGATGAACTACGCCACTCCCCTAGTCCAGGAGTGGCAATACTCTGAGGCGGAGAAACGAAAGAGACTGCGGGGTCCAGCTTTAGAAGCCATTCGGTTTTTGCAGGCCACTAGCCCGGAAGCTACTACTGCAGAGTATCTTTCTGCTCTAGAGGGAGTGTTTGGGAGCACAGAAACTGGGGAAGACTTATTGTGGAAATTCAAGTCTGCTAAGCAGTGGAGGAATGAGAAGCTTTCCACCTTTGTCAATAGGGTGGAAAGGGCTTTACAGAAGGCCTACCGAAAAGGGGGAATCGCTGCCCCAGCCTTGAACCAGGTCAGGTTGGAACATGTTCTAAAATCTGCCAGATTTTCTGGTGTGATACTGTTAAAACTTAAGTTGCATGATCGGCGAGCTGCCCCGTCTGAATACTGTCAATTGATGAGGGAGATTAGAGAAGTGGAGACTGATGAGGAGGGGTGGGAACCCTATGTGGGGGCTGTGAATTTGAGCCAAACCCCTGAGTCTAGTGAACCCGATGAGACCCACCCTTCAGGAGGGCCTGATGTATCCCCAGAGTTACAGGAAGGGGTGGGGGTGTGTGCCATTTCCTCTGATCCCCAAGTAGAAAGTGAATTGAGGGCCGAGGTCAGGAATTTACGAGAACTGGTGAGGGACTTGAAGCGATCCACTACCCACCCTGTTAGGTCTGGGGAACCTGAGTTATCTAGAAACCCATGCCCTGGCCCAGGGGAATCCCCTCGTCCCCCAGAGGGCCCCCAGCAAATGATGTATCCCCCTCCAAATAGAGACCCCCGGGACCCCAAGTTCTGTTACCATTGTGGGGAGGATGGACACTTTCAGACTGAGTGCCAGTTGCCAGAGAATTTAAGGAAGGTCAACAGCAGACTGATCACTTGGCATCATAGGGCCCACGTCCGACCCCCCAGGAAGGGTTTTGTGACCCGGGCCAATGCCCAAGCAACTGTTAATGCTGTGCCCCTGAGTGGTCTGATGTGGTTGGGCCCTCGATGGAGGCCCCGGTGCGGGTAAATGGGATTCCCACCCGAGCTGTATTGGATAGTGACTCTCAGGTGACCATTATGTTTCAGGACTGGTATCAGATACATCTACCTGAGGTGCCATTGCAACCTTGGATGGTCTACATGTATGGGGCTGAGTGACAAGGCTTATCCGTATTTGGGGTGTATGCGATCTGGTTGTCATTTCCTACTTCTGTGGCTGGAGTGGACGAACAGGGAAACTTTGTTTTAGTCTGCCCCCCCACTGGACTGTGTGATGGGGTACCCTTGTTGATTGGGACCAATGTTCACGTTTGTCTGATTAGCACAGTTGTGTTCTGAAAAGCAGGTGTCCAGGACTGGGCGAGCTCTTAGGATACCCGCTTTGATCCAGAAGGCCTACGAGACTCAGAGAAAAGCTAGTCAGGAGGAGCCTGAAGCCCGGTGGGTGTTGTCTGGAGGAAGGATCCACAGCCATTGCTGTTAGCCCCAAATGCCCAGTGTGTTTTGCAGGGGGAGGTTCAGCTTAAAAAGGATGTCAAGAATAAACTATTGATGCTGGATGCGCCTGGGGAAGGATGACAGAGCCACACCAGACTTGTTTGATTTCGGTGACTCCCCGTTGCCTGCTGAATGGAAAGTAAGGGTCAGTGAGAAGCTTGCCCAAAGAGACCAGGTCTTTTCCCTAAAAGAATGGGATGTGGGATGTGTGCAGGGGGCTGAGCACCACATTCGACTGCATGATGAAAGGCCTTTCGAGAGAGGTCTCGGCGCTTGGCCCCTGCTGACATAGACGATGTGAGATGGCATCTGCAAGAGATGCTTGCTGCTGGTGTGATACAAGAATCCAGAGGCCCTTATGCTTCCCCCATTGTCGTAGTGAGGAAAAAGAATGGGGCTGTTCGGATGTGTGTGGATTACCGTACCCTGAACCGGCGAACCATCCCTGACCAGTATACCATGCCATGCATACAGGACGCCTTGGACTGCCTGAACGGCAGTAAGTGGTTCTCTGTGTTGCATCTCCGCAGTGGGTACTATCAGATCCCAGTGGCTCCAGAGGACAGAGAGAAGACTGCATTCATTTGCCCCCTAGGTTTCTATGAGTTTATCCGGATGCCTCAAGCTACCTTTCAGCGCCTGATGGAACGTGCTGTGGGGGACATGAATTTGCTCGAGTGTTTGATTTGTTTAGATGATGTCATAGTGTTTGGCAGCTCGTTGGAAGAACATGAACGTCAATTGTTCAAGGTCTTCGATTGATTGGAGGATTTCAATCTTAAGTTATCTATAGACAAGTGCCAATTCTTTCAAACTTCTGTGAAGTATGTGGGCCACATAGTATCCACTGAAGGCATAGAGACTGACCCCAGCAAAGTGGAGGCTTTGACTACTTGGCCTCAGCCAAAGAATTTGATAGCACTACAATGGTTTTTGGGGTTTTGTGGCTATTATAGGCAGTTTATCAAAGACTATTCTCAAGTGATCCGCCCCCTCCTCAACCTTACTCAGGGGTACCCTCCCACCCACTGAAAGCATAAGAAAGCTGTGCTCTCTGAGACTGAGAAAAAGTATTTTCATCTGAATGATGTGTTTGGAAACCGCTGGACTGCTGAGTGTGAGAAGGCTTTCTATGACATTATATATCAACTAACCCATGCCCCAGTGCTGGCCTATGCTGACCTGGCCAAGCCGTACGTTCTCCACACTGATGCCAGCCTACAAGGATTGGGGGCTGTGTTATATCAGGAGCACCCAAACGGGCTAAGACCTGTAGCTTTTGAAAGCAGAAGTCTGACTCCTTCAGAGAAAAACTATCCAGTGCACAAGCTAGAGTTCCTGGCCCTGAAGTGGGCCATTGTTGATCAATTTCATGACTACTTGTACGGTGCCAAGATATTGGTGAAGACTGATAACAATCCTCTGACATATGTGCAGACCTCGGCGAAGTTGGATGCCACTGGCCATAGGTGGCTCTCTGCCTTGGCCACCTATGACTATGCTGTTGAGTACAGAGCAGGCCTAAACCATATAGATGCGGATGCTCTCTCTCTCTCTCTTGGAGGCCTGTGCCCTGAACCAACTGGGTCAGGTTGTCAGAACCTGACATAAGGGCCCTTTACCAAAAGTTTGACAAGGAGGAACAGGTGTCTCCTGATGTTGTGGACTGCATGGCGGATTGCTTGGGGCCATCCGAAAACTGCATACCTGCTGCTTACTGTCACTTTTCTGCATTAAACACCAGTGCGCTGCCCCAATTCAACAATGATAGTCTCCAACAGGCTCAATCCCGAGACCCCATGATAAAAACTGTTTTGGAGGCTCTGCAAGCAGGGAGAGACGTGTCCCAACTGCAGCCCGCTGAATTGAGAACTGCCCTGTTATACAAAGAAGGCCCAAAATTGAAGTTGAACAATAGACTGTTATATAGGGAGGCCGTAGACAAAGAGGGGCGAATAGACAAACAACAACTGGTGTTGCCCACCGCTTTTAGAGAACTGGTGTTGAGGTCCCTGCATGACCATATGGGGCATCTTGGAATAGACCGAACTCTTGACCTGGTACGGACCCGATTCTACTGGCAAAAATGAGTGCAGACGTAGAGCAGTATGTCAAGACCTGTGGCCGATGTTTGCAAAGAAAAGCCTTACCTCAGAGAGCTGCTCCCATGGTCAATATCACTACCAGTGCCCCTATGGAGTTGGTCTACATTGATTTCCTGAGCTTAGAACCTGATCTGAAAAATATCAGCAACATATTGGTGGTCACTGATCATTTTACCTGGTATGCACAGGCTTTTCCTACTAAAGATCAGAAAGCAACCACAGTGGCTAAAGTACTTGTTGAGAACTTCTTTGTTCACCATGGGGCCCCCCAGAGAATCCATTCCGACCAGGGAAGGGACTTTGAGAGCCGCCTGATTAAAGAAATGCTATCCTTGTGGGGAGTACAAAAGTCGAGAACCACCCCGTATCATCCCCAGGGAGATCCTCAACCTGAAAGGTTTAACCGCACATTGCTTGATATGTTGGGCACACTGCAACCTAAAGACAAGCCTAGATGGAGCCAGCAGATTAGCACCTTGGTACATGCTTATAACTGCACCAAAAGTGATGCCACTGGATTTTCCCCATACCGACTGATGTTTGGGAGAGAGGCTAGACTGCCAGTGGATGTATGTTTCGGGGTTTCCCCTGATGGGGTACAAGCAGCAAATCATCTACAGTATGTACAGAAGTTGAAGGCCCAATTAAACCATGCCTACCAACTGGCCCAGACCATGGCTGCTAAGCGAAACCTGGCCAATAAGGAGAGGTATGATAAGAAAGTGAAAGCAATGGAACCGAGAGAAGGGGACAGAGTGCTATTGAGGAATTTGGGACTGCATGGCAAGCATAAGATTGCTGACAGATGGCATCACCTCCCTCATATTGTCGTGGGAACACTAGAAGATTTACCTGTATATAAAGTGCGGCCTGAAAACAATTCAAAAAATGTGAAAACTATACACAGAAATCATCTGCTGCCAATAGGACAGATTTTGATAGAAGCTGAACCTCTCAATGCCCCCCCGGCCCTGTAACTAGAGCTGCTGCCAAGAAAAAATTAAGATCGGCTGAATCTTCAGAAATCAAACTACAGAGGCCTTCTCCACCCCCCTTTGATGAAGTTGATTGCCAATCTGTGTCTGAAGACAGTGAGAACAACATTGAGTATTACCCCTCTTATGAACTGAGCCAACTGTTTGGGGCAATCCCCTAGTTAACTCTGGGGATGAAGTTGGGCTTTCTGGACTGTCTGAGCCCCCAGCTTTGTCTCCGGAACCAGTGCCCCCAGAGGATGAAGTGGGCAGCAGCAAAGCCATAGAGGTGAGGTCCTTGAGCCTGGCTGAACTGTCTGGCCTGGCTGAGCTATCTGATTTTTCAGAAGAAGGAAGTGATGTGGGGGGGCAAACTAATGATATGCCAGAACCTGAAGAATACTTTGAGTGCCCTGATAGCACCCCGGTAGTACCAGAAATGTCCCTAGCTGAACCAAGCAGTGTGGGTCCTGATATAACGGGTCCTATTCCCAAAAGTACTATGGGCCATGGGTCCCCTTCCCCATTGAGGTTTCCCCTACTAATTTAAGTGAGGCTGAAATGGAATCGGGGCCTGTAGCAGGTTTTTCCGAGACCTCTAGATACACCGGCCGAGAAGTACGGCCTGTAATAAGGTTAAGTTATGAGTCCCTGGGTCAGCCTGTGGACCTGCCGTTAAATGTAGTCCATAAGGGGGTCTGTGTGTCTCCAAGGTCATTGCCCAAGTTGGTTTTGGGGGACGATGCCCAACTGTTTGTATTGCCCTCTAAGTATGGTGTCCCTGCCCCAGTTAGCCTGCAAGTAGTTGATAGGAAAGGGCCCCCCTCTTTCAAGCTGTCAGGGACAGGAAGCAATGACCTGATTTAAAAAGGAAATGGTTGTCTATGTGCAAAATTGCATAAACAATAATAAGCTGTGAATACAGTGCCAATGTATGTAACAAAAGGTCTAATGTACTGTCAATTTAAACTGTTTTGCCTTAAAGTGATTTAAGGGTAACTACTTAGCGTGAACGCCAAGTCCTTTCCAGGCCAGGAAGGGTGTAACCCCCGTACAAATGGGGGTTCTTGTAAGTCGTCCCAGAGCTTGCCTAAATGCTTCCTGCCTGACTGGTGTTCGGCTCAGCGCTGCCTAAATGTGGGTGTTGTGAGTGCTTCCAAAGCCTCCAGTATTGTCTCTTTAAGAGCTGCCTGCTCGCAGGCTCCAGTGGGTTGAAATGGGGGGGGGGGGAACTGGTGTTTCCCTGTTTGAATCCTGCCTGAGCTGTGGTGAAATCGCTCCCCTTGTGGCAGTCACCAAATGCCCAGAGGGAGCCCTTTTAAATGATGTAACTGTTTGGCCATGACTAGCTAGCATGTTGATGGAATTGCAGTTTGTTTAACCTGCTTTTTTTGCAGCTGAGACTGTGTGTGCTGTGCCCCTCCATTTTGGACCAGGACGTTCTGAAGGGTCCAATAGGGGCAGGGGGTATCTCAAATAGAGTGACTAACGACCAACCAGAATTAGGACTCTTTAGGGAGTCGGCTGACCAATGAAGATACAGCTAGTAATTGTGGGAAGTGAAGTCTGGACCATGGCGCCTTTTCGCACCAATGAGAGCAAGATTAAGTGACTGGCATCTGTAGCCAACCAATGGGATCGGGTGGCGCCCGAGCGGAGAGGATTGCCCCATACTGCCAAGGAGCAGAGGCGTTGTGGCTGTGGATGAGGAAGGAGCTCTGGGCTCCTGCACCATTGAGTGTTCACGTGGGAAGCTCGTGAAAGGCCTGAGGCGGCCGTTTGAATTGCCGGCAATCTACGGACTAAACCCGTGGGGCAGCAGTCAGAGGAGGCTGTGCACAAGCACAGCTACCTACCAGGCTCAACCTGTAGAGGACTGGAGAATCTGCTGAATTGCGCTCGGTCTGTCAGGAAAGTTGAAGCTGCAGTGAGACTCCCGATAGCTGTGAGTTCGGTCGGGCCCTAGGAGCAGCTGCCTGGTATGGTACCCCTCTGTTGCTTTCCATATAAATGTGCGGAGAAGTATTCGAAGATCAGGCTTAGCCCTGTGAGTGGTGTGAGAGCAGTTTTCCTCTGGGGTTGTGAGTACTAAAGCAGGGTAGCTCCCTGTTAAATATTTCCAGCAAGGGCAAGATCTTCAGGTTGCTTTGCTGACTGCACTAACTGAGCCTGCTGGCTCCCTCTAATCTTCATAGGAATTAAATGCTCATTTGTGTTAGGGCCCCAAACAGCTGCATCGAGGAACTAGCCTTTAGGGCTTGGGTACCCATAGACAGCAATTTATAGGTTAGGCCTGTGCACAAAGCCCTAGGTAGATACTCATATATTGTAGTACCAATGCCCGTAGCCTGTGTAACAAGCTCCCTGAACTAGTGGCCTTGATGGAAGAGGGTTGCCTGGATATTGTGGCAGTCACAGAAACATCGTACACAGAGAACCATGACTGGGATGTCAACATACCAGGATACACAATCTACAGGAGGGACAGGGAGGGTAAAAGAGGAGGAGGAGTAGCTCTCTATGTAAAGGAAGGGATCAAAGCAACAGAACTAAAGAGTAAACAGGGAGCAGATGAGGCACTCTGGGTCACCCTGGAGACAGGAAATGGCACCACAATCCACATGGGGGTTGTATACAGACCCCCATCTCAGGGGGAGGGAATGGACAAGGAAATGATAGAAGGCTTCCTTAGAATGGCAGTAAAAGGGGAGATATTGTTGATGGGGGACCTGAATATGCCAGATGTTAACTGGAGCACCTTTGCTGCAGGCACATCCAAGAGCAGGGTCATTCTTGATGCCCTACAGGGGGCATGCCTCAGTCAGCTAGTATTGTAACCCACTCGGGAGGGAGCAGTATTAGACCTGGTACTCTCAAATGGGGACAGAGAAAGAATCTCAGATTTAGAAGTGGATAGCCATCTGGAAACAAGCGACCACCAAACAGTGTGGTTCACGATAAACACAGCCATACAGTCAAGCCACACAAAAGCAAGAGTATTGGACTTTAGGAGGGCTAACTTTGGGAAAATGAGAGAGTGCCTCAGAAAAGCACTAGCAAACAGGCAAGAAGGAGGGGTGGAGGAACAATGGGGAGCAATCAAAACAGCCATCACAGAGGCAACAAGCCTTTCTGTAAAGCAAATCAATAAAACACAATGAAGGAAAAAAACGCTATGGTTCTCAAAAGAGGTGGCAGGGAAGGTTAAGGAGAAAAGGATAGCATTCAGGAACTATAAGGAAACACAGAAGGAGCAGGACAGAGAACTTTATCAGTTAAAGCAGAAAGAGGCTGGGAAGGCAAGCAAATGCCCAAACCAAGGAAAGGATAGCCAATTCTGTTAAGAAGGGGGATAAGACCTTTTATAGGTACATTAGGGAGCGAAGAAAGACCAAAGGAGGGATACTGAAGCTTAATAAAGGGGAGGGAATGTGGGTAGAGGGTGACAGTGAAAAAGCAGGGATACTGAACGAATATTTCTGCTCAGTATTCACAAAGGAAGAGGAGGGGGAGGTACCTAAACCAAACAAGAGAAACACTCTGAAGATGGGGGTCGATACCAGTCCATTTACAGAAGAAAGGGTTCTGAAAGAACTAATAAAATTGAAGGTGGACAAAGCAATGGGGCCTGATGGGATTCACCCAAGAATTCTAAAGAACTAAGGTAGAACTAGTGACACCGCTGACTACTCTCTTTAACAAATCATGGAGGATGGAGTGGTACCCGAGGACTGGAAGAGGGCAGATGTGATTCTCTTCACAAAAGTGGGAGCAGGACAGAGGCAGGAAACTACAGACCAGTTAGTTTGACCTCATTGGTAGGGAAAATGATGGAATCACTCTGAAGGAAAGAATTGTTGAGTACCTAGAGGCCAGTGGGGCACGGACCCAAGGCAGCATGGATTCACGATGGGAAGGTCGTGTCAGACGAATCTAATAGATTTCTTTGACTGGGTGACCAAAGTAGTAGACCAGAGAGGGCTGTGGACATGGCCTACCTAGATTTTAGCAAGGCATTTGATACAGTCCCACACAAAGATTAATACAATAAGTTAGCCAGCCTTGAGTGGGTCCCAAGGTGTTAGCTCGTAAAAATTTGCTAGACAACAGGACGAAAGGGTAGTAGTAAATGGAGTACACAGTGAAGAAAGGAGGGTTACTAGCTGGGTACCGAGGGTTCAGTACTGGGACCGTCCTTTTAATGTCTTTATAATTGACATTGCAGAGGAACTGAAGGAAAAGTATGTCTCTTTGCAGACGACACAAAGATGTGCAACAGGGTTGATACACAAGATGGAGTGGAAAAGGATGAGAAGGGACTTGGCAAGGTTGGAGGAATGGTCAAATGTATGGCAGCTCAGATTCAATGCAAAGAAGTGCAAGGTAATGCACATGGGAAACAAAACCAGGGAAGCGTGCACAATGGGGGTGAGATACTGACAACAGTAAAATGGAAAGGGACCTGGGGTAATTATATCAGATGACCTAAAGGTGGGCAAGCAATGTGAGAAGGCAGTAAGGAAGGCTGGGGATACTGGGATGCATAGGAAGAGGCATCAATAGTAGAAAACAGGAAGTTGTTATCCCTCTGTACAGACAGTTGGTGAGACCCCATCTGGAGTACTGTGTGCAGTTCTGGAGACCCCATCTCCACAAAGACATAGACGGAGTGGAGGCTGTCCAGAGGAGGGCAACCAAAATGGTGCAGGGTCTGCACCAGAAGACATACAAAGAAAGACTAAAGGAGCTTAATATGTATACCCTTGAGGAAAGAAGGGAGAGGGGACATGATAGAAACTTTCAAGTACCTCAAGGGAATCAACAAAGTCCAAGAGGGTAGCATCTTTCAGAAAAAGAGATGTGCAAGAACAAGGGGGCACAATTTGAAGATAGAGGGGGGACGGCTCAGAGGTAATGTGAGGAAGTATTTTTTCACAGAGAGGGTTGTGGATGCATGGAACAGCCTCCCTGAGGAGGTTGTGGAGTCAAGAACAGTGGAGGAATTCAAGAATGCATGGGACAGACATAAGGCAGTCCTAGTGTGGGGTAGGAGGAAATAAGCTGTTGGTTAACTAGGATCTGCAGCTTATCTGTTAGGTAGGAAAATAGGCAGACTAGGTGGGCCAAGCGGTCCTTATCTGCCGTCAAATTCTATGTTTCTATGTTTCTATGTAGTGGTAAGCCAATTACTCTGATTTCCCTCAGTCCTTGTTATTTCCTCTTAAATAAATCAGACTGCTTGCTTTGCAAAAGTACACTGGCTAGTTTGTGTGTTAATGGTGAAATACTGCACAGTGACTATTGTGTAACTGTACCTTACTTTTCAGGGGGTTCCCGGAGTGAGCTGAGTGGTTTGAGCCAGGGGTAAGTTTCTATGGTAAGGACACTGCAACTGAACTGTGTGGGCCACTAGTGGGAAGAAAGGGGGGCTGCAGCAACCCAGAGGGCTGTGACCGAGTCAACCTTGACTGTTCAAACCCCGACCTCTGGGTGGAGGCACCCGCCAACGGATCTGGGCCCCTCACCCTGTTACAGTTAAGGCAGGCAGGGGTAGTAGCCCTTGGGATAGCACCCCCTGGGGGTTACACTTCTAACTCCTGTTGCCCAGCCAACATTCTAACCATTTTACTGCTTGAAGACCTATTCCTAGACTCTCCAGCTTGCTTATCAGCCACCGATGTGGAATGATGTTGAAGGACTTGTTGAAATCCAGGTAAGCCACATCCACTGCTCCTTCTTGATCCACTTCCCTGGTTACCCAGTCGAAGAACTCGATCAATTTTGTCTGGCAAAACCTCCCCCCTGTGAAACCATGTTGCCTCGGATCCTGTAGACTATTGGTAACAAGGTATTCCCCAGTCCTTTCCTTCAGTAGTGATTCCATTACCTTGCCAGCCACTGACATCAGGCTGACAGGCCTGTAATTTCCTGCCTCCTCCCTATTTCCACTTTCGTGGAATGGGGCTACCTCTTCCAGTCCTCTGGTACCTCTCCTGTTTCTAATAACAGGTTGAAAAGGGCTGTTAGAGGTGCAGCCATCTCCTCTTTCAGTTCCCTCAGTATCCTGGGGTGTACCCTGTCTGGCCCCATTGCCTTGTTTACTTTTAATGTTGTTAGTTACTTAAGCACTCTTTCTTCTGTAAAAGGACTTGTGTCCACCTCCTGTCCTTTAATACCCTTCTCCTTTATATTTGGCCCACATCCTACCCCCTCCTTCATAAATACTGAACCAAAGTAGTTGTTCAATATGTCCACTTTTTATTGGTCCTCTTCCATACAACCCCTCCCTCCCTCCCTTTCAGCCTTATGATCCCTCCCTTTGTCTTTCTCTTTTTGCCTATGTATCTGTAACCCCCCTACAAATTGGGGTTTACTATAATGTCTTCCTGGGCTCCTTAATGCCCACTGTCAGGCTGGTGTCCTGTCTTAAGTAGTGCTATCTATTTGCGTGAGAGTGCCATAGTGAGCCTCTGTGCCTGTCTCTTTAAGAGCCTAACTAATCTGTGTTGTTTGGGCTGGATCCTAGGGATTTAAGGTTTGTGACTAGCCAGAATGTGTGTTATATTGCTCCATTCTGCAGTCACTACTTGCGCAGAGGGAGTTCTCTTAGGAGCTGTGATTGTTTATTACTTATTTGCTGTTATAGTAAAGATAGGGAAGTTTGCCTAACCTGATTTTATTGCAGCTCAAACATTTTAATGGGAGCCACCACATTAGGTCCTGGACTTCCAGGGGGATCTAAAATGGAGACTGTCTGTGCCGGGCTGATGGCGCAGAGGCATGGCTGCTGTCTGCGGCGCCGGCGACCTGGGTTCGGGAACGGATCTGGGTGTCAGAGGCCGGCCAGTGAGAGCAGGATTGAGTATCCGTAGGACTGCTCTCCTGCTGTGAGGGGAGGGGGGCTGTGTGTTCAGCGCAATGTGGACCCCCAGCGGAGGCTAGGTTTACCTCAATGCAATCCAGCGCCTGAAGGTAAGGGGGCGGGGCGGATGCTGGTCTTCATTGCATGTCCCTGCCCCCGGAAAGAAACAAGAAAAACCTATGCCGGCTCCCCACTAATGAGCCGGATCCAGCACCGACTACTCTGGCCACCTAATTCTGCCATTGGCGGCCCCATTCGGGGGCCGGGGTCAACCCCGAGCATGTAGGGATCGGTCGCCGGAGCAGGGCGAACCCCAAACAGGGATAGGGAAGCCAGGCAGCAAAAAAGAATACAATAAAAAAAATGGAGACTGTCCCCAGGGGTCTTGTGGGAAGGAATTCTGTAGTTTTTGTATATAAACCCCCACTGGACTCTTGTTTAACCAGTAATCACACCTCCCATATTTTCTGTCTAGGAGTAAGAGAGGGGTGGGGGTACAGAAACAATATTACACACAAATGACCATCACTAAACCCAGGTTCTGAGGAGAGAGCTTTTGCTAGGGGCTATGCTAGGTCTGAACTTCTGGAGGGGTATGCAGTAATTCCACACAGGAAGCAGTAACAAGAATGTCCAAACCAGGTTGGGGTTCTAGAGTATGGCTTTATTCCAAAGAATGGTACACAAAAGCAAAGGTGGACCCCCAAGGGTTTACACTGCGTGGCACAAGGCAATGCAGAACAACAAAAAGTCTGTAGTGAACAGAAACTCTAAACTTCTCATATTGCATAGGATTTAGGACTCTCTCCAGTGACAAAGCCTCAGCTGAAACAGACATTTTTTCTAGTGGCACTGGCCACAACTTAGTACATTTCTCATATGGCATAGGATTTAAACATTTGGAAATGTGGCAACTGGCCATGACGGAGCACACTGGTGCTCAAAATTAGCACAACCCACACCAGGGGTAAACTTTCACTTCAGGCATTGGCAACCATGTCTTGCGTGAGCAGGCACCCTTATGGAACCTGTAGTGCTGAACTGGTCACTCCAGATGGGGATTGCCCACCTTTTGCTTCCACAGTCCATACCCAGCCATTCTTTCAGAGTTACACCTCAAACTTAGTAAAACAGCAGAAGTATGCATCTTGGAATGACTGTCACATTCAGCATTAGAAACACACTACTTCTGGGTGTAAATTAAAGTCCTGAACAATGTGTCAAATCTCACTGGCGACTCCACGATTGTCAGCCAACTTTAAGAAAGGATGAAAACAGTCTCAAACAGAACAGAACTTGGTGCATAATTCCCTTTGTCAGAGTACACTCCAAAAGAAAACACAGGTACATTCCTCCTGGGATACCCAAAGTCCGATTACTCACAATTGTACACAAAAAAGGCAGCTTCAATGTCCTGGATCAAAGTCAGGAGATTGCCCCTCGGATCCATTCTGCAGTCCTTTTCATCTCACTGGGGATGAAAAGAAAATCAGGAACTCCTGCTAGACGGCTTCCACCACTTCTACTGGCAGGCAGATGGTTCTCAGCACTAGGGTGAAAAAAATAGGCTCTCCTCGCAGAGTCCACACTACAGCTCCTTACTCGTCCAACTGCTCACACTGGCTGCTGACACAGAACTCCCTCTCACACACTAACTGAAAATTCTGAAGCTCCCCACTCACAGCTAGCTACCGTGGCTTAGCTGCTGTGAGAGTTCTAAATGACATCACCTCTCTCAACTCAGCTGAGACCAAGTAAACAGAGAGGGAGCAGGTGAAACCATTTAACTAGTTATTCACCAGCTGCCTTCCTTACCGAGCACTGACGCTGATGGATTCTAGTAAGGTAAATGACAGTCCTCAGTCATTTCTTGACCCGGCACCACGCCATCCTACCCTCTGTGTTACCTACAGGGAGGGGTGATCAGGCGCTCCCCTACCATATGCCAGGCACAGACAGGCAACACTAAAGGCACAGAGGCTAACTGATGAGACTTCAGCCCCTATCATACGATCTATCTATGGATATTCAGTGGCCCCAAGAAACTGCTTGAAGCATGCCCAGTAGACCAGAACTGAGGTCCTTATTGCAGCTCAGAACCACAGCCTGTCTATCCCCCTAGCCCTCTAGGGAAAATCTATCTGACCAGGCTGCCCACTGGGGAACCTCCCACAAGCTCCCAGGGTACCTGTGAACAAAAACAACAAGGAAACAACACATTGCAATACATTACATTTCCCACACTTTCCCCACAACCTCACACCTGTGAAGAAAAAACACATTAACACCCTGTTAACCACAAACAATCCTAAATCTCTAAGAAAAAAGAGGAACTCGGCTGAGCTCCCACATCCTCTTCTTTTCTTCTCTTCTTTTCTTCTTCAGGCATACCTGCAAGAGAAGAAAACACAAAACACATCCTGCATACCACATAGTGCCTAAACCTGTACCTGAACACTAGAGAATCCCAAAAATATTTTTTATAAAAGAACAAAAGTAAAAAAATGGAAAGAAGACATTTATACAACACATTTTGGATGGGGTGTAATGCCCTAAAATGTCCATACTAGTAACAGAATGTTGTTTCCCAAAGGCAAGGTCCGTAAAAGAGTCTCTTCTGGGCCGGACCCCACTGATGAACAGTTCTGGAACAGCGCAGGGCCTGAAAAGCACTGGAATCCATGGGGAGAGTCTTTGAGGACAATTCAAACAGTTTGTGATCAGTCTGCCAGTGTAAGGTGTGTTGTGCAAAGTCAGTTAGAAAATAGAAAAGTTGGTCTTACCAGTCACTTGAAGACCGAAACAAAGGATTGCCTTACTTCTCTGAGCTGAGGACCCTTTCCCTTCAGACCAAGCAGCATCTTCGGATACAGCTGGGTCAATGTCCTCTGCAAAACCAGGCGATGAAACAGGACAACTGCTGGAATTATGTCATCTGGAAACCAAACGATGGAACAGGAAAACAGCTGCGCTGATGTCATCTGGAAAACCAGGCGATGAAACAGGAAAACAGCTGAGCTGATGTCATCTGGAAGGCCAGGCGATGGAAACGGGAAAACACTGCTAGGATGACGAATCTGGATGCACCTGAAGAATCCTGGAATACCAGTAGAGCTGCATCTTCATCCTTGGATACTGCTGCTGCTGGATGACAGACACCGGGCTGCCACTGCTCGCTCCCCTGCAGGCATGCTGGGCATATTCACAGGGACTGGCACCATTAAGGGTAGTACCACTCGGGGTGAGGTGCAAGAACTACAATATGACATCATCTGGGTGCTTAAAGTTGATGTTGTGGAATGTTTCATTCCCTGCCTTGTCCACAATTCGCATAGTGTCCATAAATAGAATTCTGCCCAATTTCCAGAATTTAAGTCAATCGTTTATGACTTTGTCCCTGACACATTCTGCTGCACCAGGGAGCAAATTCTTGCTTGCCTCTTCCAACAACCAGGACTTCCTGTTCTGTTCAGTTTCCTCCCAGACATTGATCATCTTCAATGTGGCTTTGATGAAGTCGAAACCTGGTTCTCTAATCAAAAACTTGTTATGAATTACAAAAAAAACTAAAGTTATGTTGTTCAGCTCCACAAGAAACAAATTTAAAGTGCATGTACTCAATATAAAAAATCAACAAAGTGTCCCCACTAATGTAGTGGAACAATTCAAATATTTAGGGATTACACTGGAGAATCACTTCTCCTTCTCACATCATATTGAAGCAATAGTAAAGGTGGTAAATATAAAAATTGGTCTACTATATCGCATCAAGTGTAATCTAACCCCTGAAGCCCTCTAACTGGCGGTGTATAGTTCCACTCTGTCAGCCATTGACTATGGCCTTGTAATCTATGGATCGGCTACTGCCACCTTGCTTCGCAGGATAACTGTGGCACTAAATAAAGCCTGCAGGTTAATTACAGGATCTGATCGTCTTACTCATACCTGTGATCTATACGAACAGACCGGTTGGTTTCAACTGAAAAATCGGATTAAATATCAAACCTGCTTACTAGTCAAAAAGGCGCTCCTTGGAGTAATGCTACCTGGGCCTGTGGCAATGCTTACCCCCTCCCGACCCACTAAGATCAACAGATCAGCTGCTCACCAGTCTCTCTCCTATTTCCTAGATGCTGGAAGTGGCAAGGCCAGCGGTTTTTTGCCTACAGAGCTCCTCAATGGTTCAGTTCACTGGACTCTGAAGACTGCAAAAACTGGGTACCTTCAAGGCCAAGCTAAAACAGACCCTCACAGCTAACAGCTCTCGTGACTGCTTCATTTGATATTTGCCCCTTGCACCCCCCACTAGGGTCTTCCTAGTACTTTTCAGTGACCTTGCCACTTCATCCTGACCTTGGTTTTCCTTTACGCCCCCTCACCTTTTTTTTTTTATAGTAACCCCTGCTTTTCCCCTCTTCCTCCCACCCTACCATTAAAGTATGTACGCTTGACAATGCACTGCTGCATCTCTTCTTTGACCATCTCCCTCTGATACACTACCCATCTCTAGCCTTTCTCACCCTCTATTATTATGTACTTTTACTTGAGAATTTATTTATTTAGTGATTCAGAAAAGACCTTTGACCGCAGCTCTTTTACAAAGGTTCCACATCATAGATTGCAAAACAAAGTACAATAGAAGAAAGCAAAGGTACATTACAATGAATGATACAGCTTGGAGTCAGAACTTACAGAATAACTCAAAACATAGGTACAAGTTAAATAACAAGAAAAACACTTTGTGGGGGGTGGGGGGGGGATAAGCATCCACAAAGTTCCTTGTCAGTAGTTCAGAGGGAACAGGGATAGCTGGCAGTGGGGTGAAGAAAGGAGGTACAAGAGAGAGGTATGTACTATGGTGGAGGTGAAGGGTGGGAGAAGAAGGGCAATAAGGTATACGGAGAAATGGTGGGTGAGGGGAGGCTGAGCGGGAGAGGACATGCTAGAGTAAAATGGTGGGGTGTGAGGGGGCATGGTCAGGCAGCCTGCATTAGTAGTGACTGTTAGGGAAACTCACGGGACTGTGAGTTGGGGGAGGTGGAGGGGGTGGTGGGTGCTGAAGGAGCATGACGCAAACTGATTGCTGGGGCAAGTCATGAGAGGAACAGAGGAAGGGGGTACCTGAGGCCTGCCTAGTGCTTGCTGGGGGGCAGAGAGAGCAGGTGTGGCTGGACTCAGGGGCAGGTACACTTAGAGAGTGTTATTAGGTGCTGTTTGAGGTCAATTTTGAATTGTGCCAGACAATTGGTGGCCAAGAGGTGCCCAGGGAGTTCATTCATCCATAGGGGGGCCTGATAGGCAAATGCACGCCGCCCAAGTGAGGTGCGATGGAAGGGGATAGCCAAGGCCCCTCTAGTCCTCCCTCTGGTGACCTGTAATGAGTTGGCTGCCTTGATCAAATTGCCTAAACAAGGTGGTGTTTTACCCAATATAGCCTTCTTCCCTAGGATGCAAGTCTGGAATTTGACCCTGTCTCTTAATGACAGCCAATTTGCACGTTCGTACAGTGTACAGATGTGAGTGCCATGCTCAGCATCCAGGGTAAGTCTGCAGGCTTTGTTGAGCGTAGTCTGAACCCTCTTGAGCACTGTATCTGTTGCTGCCCCATAGACCACTAGTCTATAGTCAATAGTAGATATAATTGAACTGTGGACTGAGAGGTGGGGGGTCCCTGGAGAGAGGTATTGCCTGTGCCTGTACAGAACACCAATCTTGGTATTGACTGTCTTGACCAGAGAGTCAATATGGTGTGCAAACATGAGGGTATCATCTATTATGACCCCCAGATACTGGAACAAGTGAACTTGTTCCAGAGGCTCACTGCAGGAGTTGGAGATGAGGGGGTGGTGCTTATTTTTATTGTGGAGGCTGGACATAAGCATGGCCTTGGTCTTCTTGTAGTTTAGAAGCAACTTATGACTACAGAACCAGTCCTTGAGTTTGGAGAAGGAGTTCTTCAGCTCAGATTGTAGGGCAGCCTGAGATGTGCTGCTGCTCAGGAGCACAGCATCATCTGCATACAGTATGAGTTTGGTGTCGCAGGCTGTGGGAAGGTCATTTAAGAGGAGACTGAAGAGTAAGGGCCCCAGTATTGATCCCTGGGATACCCCTAATGATACCTCTCTTGCGCTGGATACTGTTTGCCCAGTTTTGACACATTGATTTCTCCGTATCAGGTAGTCTTGGAACCAGCAAAGGGCATTGGGCGCCACACCCAAGTTTTGCAGTTGGGTCAGCAACAGGGGGTGGTTGACTGTAACGAAGGCTTTGGTGAGGTCAATAAAGACAGACCCCACCAGTTTGCCTTCATCCAGGGCCTTATGTGCATAGTCCAGCAGGGCAGTGGTGGTGGTACTGTGATTTTGTCTGAACCATGCTGGTTGGGGCATAGTAGATTATACTTATTGAGGTAGTCGATGAGTTGACCCACCACAGTCTTTTCCAGTGCCTTGGACAGGGGAGAAGAGGATCGAGATGGTTCTGTAGTTGGCTACCAGAGACTTGTTGCCTCCTTTATGCACTGGCATAACTAGGGCCTGCTTCCAAACCACCAGGAACTGGGCCAGGCACTTATTGTACAGTATGGTAATGGGCACTATAAGAACGTCCAGGGTGAGGAATAGAAGTTTCATGTCTACCCCGTCACTGCCCAGTCTGGTCTTACCTAGTATTTTCTTGACCATAGTAAGGGCCTCCTTCACTGTCACCCTTTTAAAGTAGAAGGTCGGGTGAGAACACTCGGTGGATACGTTGTTGGAGTGATTCAAACCAGGTTGAAAATAGGCAGGTGGTAGCACTGGGGTAACATCGGTGAAGGCCTTATTAAAGGCTTCTGCACTAGCTAGAGGGTCTGTAGTGGGGGTGTTACTGATACTGAGCAGCTGAGGGTGCTTCTTGTTCTTCTTTCCAAGGATGCTTTTGATGTTATCCCAGAATCTTTTCCCATCACCCCAAGAATTGCAAAGCTGGGCCTTATGATAGTTGGCTTTGGCAAGCCAGATCAGCTTGGTGCAGCAGTTTCTGGCTGTTCTATAGCACTGGTAGTCATGCTTGCTACCTGTGTTTCTGGCCTTCTCCCAGAGTATGTCCCTTTCTTTAAGGTGGGAGAGGAGCTCCCCATTAATCCAGCCATTTGCCTGCCCCCGAATTTTTCTTTTCATGAGCGGGGCATAGATGTCACAGATGGAGCTAAAGCCCTTAATGAAGTAACTGAGGGCCTGATCAATGGTAGGCGCCAGGTCGATAGGAGTCCAGTCATGCAGGGCAAGGGCTGATTTGAGGGCTTCAGGTTTACACTTCCTCAAGACCCTGCTTTCAATGAGGATGGGTGGGCTTTTGGTAAATTTATTAGACCACAGGAAGGTGATTGGGGAGTGGTCACTTAGCGTCTCTGGGAGAACCTTGATCTCAGAGATCCAGGATAGTGAGCTTGCTAGGACCCGGTCAAGGAGGGTACTGTTTTCTGTCTTATAGTTCTGCCTGGTGGGGCAGGTGACAAGTTGTGTCAAGTTGGAGGTGGCTATCAGATCCCTGAAAGGGGCAGCCTCCTTTCCATCCCAGTTTATGTTAAAGTCCCCGGTAATGACAAGCTCCATCCCCTTTGGAAGGGTGCCAATAATGTCCACAATTGTGGATAAGCCTGCTGTGGCTTTCTTTGGGGTAGGTAGATTGTAAGGATGAGAGTTTCACCATTCTGACCAACCTGTGCCTTTATCACTATTATCTCATGGTCCTCAGCCACCTTGGTTCCAGGGAGGACGGTGCACTGCAGAGAGTCCCTGGCATAGATGAGGCATCCCCCACCTCTCTTGCTCATTCTATCAATCCTGTATGCTTGGAAGCCTTTGAGGGCAACTTTGCTATCTTTACTCCTACTGGTCAGCCAGGTCTCCATTAGGCATAGGATGTCAGTGGTATGTAGGGCCATCCATACCTGTAGTTGGTGAAATTTTGCAATTAAACTGCAGATGTTCAGTGAGCCTATTTTTAGGCCTTTAACATTATGAACACCAGGGCCCGTTGGAAGTGAGTGGGCCTCAGTTTGAGTGAATGTTGCCAGAGAGGAGCAGGAGCATAAAGATAACCTTTCTGGAAGAAAGGTTTATGCCAAATTTGGCTCATACCTTCCGCCGCCGAGGCTTCAGATGATTCAGGTGGTTGGACACTGGTTTAATTATTAGGGTATAGCTAACGATTACTACCCCTATGCGAGGGGAGGGCATATGGCCACCGGTGCTTGTAGGGTAAGGCAGAGTGAGCCGCTGCCCACAGCCAAGTGAGGCAGTTTCTGAAGGTGCATTTGACAGCCATGCACTACCCAGTAGTGGTACAGAGGAGGTTAGCAGCGGCCCAGCTAGGCATCTGGTGCCAGCTGTACCAAGACAGAAAGCAAGAAGCAGAAGTAGATAACACCCTTTGATAGGGGACATGGCAGCTTGATTCAATCCACAAGCCTGACACACTGGTGCCAAACAGAGGCTGTACAGTTAACCACTGTACCTGGTGGCTTTTAGAGAGAGAGCTAGAAAGAGGAGTTACACTAGATAGGGAAAGTGTTTCACAAGAGACAGTGATGCTGTCACTCAAAGCTTGAGCAGTTGGCTGGCAGAAACCTGCAAGAGTGAGCTAGTAAGCTGGGGTGGGGTTTAATAAAAAAAATCAGGCAGCTAGGGCTCCCTTCCTGGAGGTAATCAGTCCCCAAGGGCGAGTCCGTACCTGAGCTTCTGTGAGGGGCTGGTAGCTTCAGTCTGGCAGGTTGGGTTCATCAGAGAACCACGGCTGTGGCTCTCAGACTACCTGAAAAGAGAAGGACAGAGGGAAATTAAATAAGAGAGGCAGGGGGGTGGGGCTGCTCATGCAGCTAAAAAGAAATGCAAAATGGCTTAAACAGGGGGTGTGCTGCAGACCCAAAATGTTAGGCAAGGTGCCACAAGGTGTGAGAGAGCAAGAACAGGGCTATTTAAAACACAATACCAGAGTAAAAAGGTGAAGGGGGGGGGGGAATTCAAGACCTGAGCTGAGATCGCTACTGGGTCTTATGAGGGAACACTCTACAGGCACTTAAATTAAATCAGCAAATTTGAACTCTAAAATGCTAGCAAGACAGTATAAACAGAAATCAAAATCCAGTAAAACATAATTCAAGCATTAACAGTGCAGAGCTATATGGAGCCAATCGGAGTGCTCCTGGGGCTAAACTGCAGCCAATGGGTCACAGCAGTAACAGACACTGGATTTAAACCCAGAAACAACTGTCCTCGTGTAAAAAAGGAAAATCAGGCAGCTAGGGCTCCCTTCCTGGAGGTAATCAGTCCCCGAGAATCTAACACTGTTATCAGTTACAGGTACTGTTGTTGGTGTCATTTCTGCTACTGTTCCGATTTACGAAATTGTATTTATTCTCGCATGTGTTTATCAATGTATAATTATATATATATACTGTTGTTATTGTCATTTTAGTTTACAGATATATTCCTGTGTCTGTATGTTACCTTCCCACCACTGATGTGGAACCTTTTTAAATGAGCGCCTGCGCTCAAAGGTGTTAATCCGAGATCAAATAAATAAATAAATAAAGACTCTACAAGGAAAGGTAGGAAAGGACTTCCCATAAATGGTGTCAGCCCTCCTACGTATCAGTCTCTCTTCCTTGGTACTCTTCTCAAGTGTGCGGCCCATGGCTCGGCTTGGGGGTGGCCGGTCCTGGTTGAGCCAATGCTGCATACTTAAAGAACAAAAAAACTTGTCACCGACCATTTCTGTGGGTAGGTTACTGGAGCCTTCTTCTTCTCTTTCTGGTTCCTCTGAGGCAAGAGCTGGAAACGACTCACAAGAACCCTCAACAAGAAGATACATATCTTCATCCTCTTCTTCCTCACTCAGGATCTGAGCCCAGGAGTGAGCAGATGTCCTCACTCCCAAGACAGTCCACCCCTCACTGGGCGTGGAGGTAGACACCTCCCAGTTCAGTTTCTCTTGCAGTTCATCCTCCCCTACTAAACTGGGACTTGGACCCTCCTTCCATGGGTCCACGGATCCATCCATTGCACTGTCCACCTGGGACATGGGTGTAGAAACCCTTCTTTGTTCCTGCCCTTGCAGAAGATCCATGCTGCTCTCTCCTTCTGTGCCACACTCTAGGGGCTTCCATTTTGACCATTTTCTCCACAGATTTTGGCAATTTCTTTAGCGACTCCCCCTATTTGCACACAAAGCACATGAAACTTTCAAGGCACATTTCTCTCTCTCTTTCCTAAAGTCCACACTACTTTTGGCATTTGAAACTTGCAATTTAAAAACTTCTGCAAATGTTCTGGATGCAGAGACAAGGACATACACTTCCTGACTTTACTGTCCATTGCAAGCTGGCACAAACACACAGCAGCATCATGTTGCTTCTGTACTAGCAGGCAAGCAAGCGGAACATTTGGATGGCACTCTCCTGGGCAAAATCCTTTTGTGCAAAGCTTCCTTTCCTGTTTTGGGCTACCATGCTACCAGACAGACAAACACTAGCCATACCCTCAGCAAAAATCTCTAGTTCTCTCCTCAAATTAAACAACATCCTTGGACGAGCCCCCATTTTTGTAACCCCCCCACCGGCCACTTGTTTAACTAGTAAGCACATCTCCCATATTTTCTTTCTATGGGTAAGAGAGGAGTGGGGGTACAGAAGCAATATTACACACAAATGACCATCACTAAACCCAGGTCCTGAGGAAAGAACTTTTGCTAAGGGCTATGCTAGGTCTAAACTTCTGGAGGGGTACCCAGTAATTCCACACAGGAAGCAGTAACAAGAATATCCAAACCAGGTTGGGGTTCTAGAGTGTGGCTTTATTCCAAAGAATGGTACACAAAAGCAAAAGTTGACCCCCAAGAGTTTACACCTCATGGCACAAGGCAATGCAGAACAACAAAGTCTGTAGCAAACAGAAACTCTAAACTTCCCATATTGCATAGGATTTAGGACTCTCTTCAGTGGCAAAGCCTCAGCTAAAACACACATTTCTTCTAGTGGCACTGGCCACAACTTGGCACACAACTTCTTCTAGTGGCACTGGCCACATCTTAGAACATTTCCCATATGGCATAGGATTGAAACATTTGGAAATGTGGCAACTGGCCACGACGGAGCACACTGGTGCTCAAAATTAGTACAACTCACACCAGAGGGTAAACTTTCACTTCAGGCGTTGGCCACCATGTCCTGAATAGGCACGCGCCCTTACGGAACCTCTAGTGCTGAACTGGTCACTCCAGATGGGGGATTGGCCACCTTTTGCTTCCGCAGTCCATACCCAGCCATTCTTTCAGAGTTACACCTCAAACTTAGTAAAACAGTAGAACTATGCATCTTGGAATGACTGTCACATTCAGTGTTAGAAACACACTACTTCTGAGTGTAAATTAAAGTCCTGAACAATGTGTCAAGTCTTACTGGGGACTCCACGATTGTCAGCCAACTTTGAGAAGGATGAGAACAGCCTCAAACAGAACAGAACTTGATGCATAATTCCCTTTGTCAGAGTACACCCCAAAAGAAAACACAGGTACATTCCTCCTGGGATACCCAAAGTCAGATTACTCACAGTTGTGCACAAAAAGGCACCTTCAATGTCCTGGATCAAAGTCAGGGGATTGCCCCACAGATCCATTCTGCAGTCCTTCTTATCTCACTGGGGATGAGAAGAAAATCAGGAACTCCTGCTAGATGGTTTCCACCACTTCTACTGGCAGGCAGATGGTTCTCAGCACTAGGGTGAGAAAAATAGGCTTTCCTCGCCGAGCCCACACTGCAGCTCCTCACTCCACCAACTGCTCACACTGGCTGCTGACACAGAACTCCTCTCACAGACTGAAAATTCTAAAGCTCCCCACTCACAGCTAGCTACTGTGACTTATGCTGCTGTGAGAGTTCTAAATGACATCACCTCTCTCAACTCAGCCGAGACCAAGTAAACAGAGAGGGAGCAGGTGATAACCATTTAACTAGTTATTCACCAGCTGCCTTCCCTACCTAGCACTGACATTGATGGGATTCTAGTAACCCCAGGGGACTGGGTGGTTACATGTAGTTTTGAGTGTTGGTGCCTGAATGGACCAAGAGGGGGAGCCCTTACTGTGACTGACAGCTCCCTCCACCAACTGAAACTTTTGAATTACCAGGAAAATCCCCGGAACTGCCTGAAGCAGTAGATCAGTTAGAGTTGGATGGAAGAGTGAACAGCTTGAGCGTTCGAGCAGCTGCTCCCTGAAGTAGCATAGGGAATCAGTGGGAAGAGGCTCTGCTGGCCTTCCTTCCATGTTCTCCTGCAATCAAACTGCCTATTGCAGAAGTCAGACCTTTCCAATTTCCAACTTGGATCTGCGGCAGAAGAAAGAAGAAGTTGTTATTGCGACTTGTGATTTGTACTGAAGACTTGCTCCAGAAGCGATCAGCCCAGCTTGTGAGAGAGTTACCTTTGGATTGGAAGGTTTGCACAGTTAAGCTGCCAGTTTGCAACCGGTCAGTATCCATACTGGTGTTTAAAGAAGATAGTGCTATAAATGTGCTGAATCTGTTTCGTGGGTCGCAATTTGGCTCCCTATGGTCAAATCTGTTATGCTAGCTGGAGGCTCACCAGCAGAAGATCACAAACTTTTGCATAACTGTTCATCCTGCCTGGGCCCTGCCATCTTGGCCTTTGCCGCTACTCGTGCATCAGAGACCTTCTCAGCGAAAGACCGGCCTGGGGATCCAGCCCCCTGCCCAACAACATCGAGCAGGTAGCGACCACCTGGAGGTGAGCCATGTCAGCCCTGCTTCCCCTGGCCTTCCAGATCATCACCACAAAGTCTACATCTCGAATGTCCTGCATCCAGGTTCTGGTAGCGTGGGTACAAATCAGGGTAGCTCCCTGCAACAAAAGCAAAAATCATTGTGGTACCAACTAATTGTTTCTTTCACTGGGTTGTTGCAATGGACTGAGCCATCTGGCTAGGATTACAAATAATTGGGTTGTGTGCATGTTTAACTGTTTTCCTTTCTTAAGGGCCCCAACAACAGCTGCAACGCCGTCCACCCCCGGGCAATGCTTCAGGCTAGCCTGCATGACATACTGGGTACCCAGGGTTGTTGACCTGTCTAATTGGGACCTACAGTGCATACTGAACAATCCTGATTTAAATCAGATTGCTAATCATTCTGCTAGATTCATACCCCACTCTTGTTCACTGCCCCTAAATAAATCTGTTTGTCTTTTTTCACGTTTAACCTGGCTAGTGTGCATATTATTAGTTGGGTTAGAGTAGTAAGATTGTATTGCTGCATTGCTGATCTTATTTTCCAGGGGGATCTCCAGGGCAGCTGCCACAGATCCAGCCCTGATGACAAGTGAAAAGGGTGTGAGCACATTATTATTACTGCCTATTGCTTGTGAATGTATCATTGTGTTATTCCTCAGGACACTAGAAGGGTTGGTGGGTGGTTATAGCATCCCAGAGGGCTATGCCAGAGCAATCAAGCTACCCCAATACCATTCCCCTGGGTGGAGGTTCCCGATCATAGAACTCAGGCCCCTCAACCTGTGTATTGCCATACAGGCAGGGGTAGTTGCCCTTAGAATAGTGCCACCTAGGGGTTACATATCTAAAAAAAAAGTTTTATCCCCCTTTGTCACTGATTTGGCAATCTTTCCCTCTGTTTGCGCTTTTGCTCTCCTAACTGCCTTCCCTGCCTCCCTTTGTTTCTTTTGGTAAGTCTCCCTATCCCCCTCCTTCTGTGCTTTTTGTACTTTCTAAATGCCATTTTTTTTTTGCTGTTACTTTTTCCGCTACCTCCTTAGAGAATCATAGTTGTCTCATTTTTTTCTTGCTACTGCTAACCTGCCAGACACAGAGATTTGTAGCTTTTTCAATGCCCACTTTTATTTTTGTCCACTGTTCCTTGACTCCCCCCAGTTTTCCTATCCCTGTTAGGTGACTTGGCATTCCAAAGGTGAGGAGTCAGTGGTCTGTGCTGAAGGGCAGAGATTAGTAACATAGAAAAGTGACGGCAGAAAGTGACCTCATGATCCATCTAGTCTGCTCATTTCAGAGTAACTACCCCCTCCCCTATTTACTGCTGAGTGCTATGATGCCTTTGTATTTATCCCATGCATGTTTGAAATGACCGACTGTCCTGACCCCTACCACCTCCTGGAGGAGACTGTTCCATGGGTCCACCACTCTCTCCATGAAGATGAACTTCCTCACGTTATCCCATATCTTCCCTCCCTCAATCTTCGTATCATGTACTCTGGTTTTTGTGTAACTCCTACCTAGGAATAGGTCTTGTACCTGAGTTTTTTTGACACCTTTTAGGTATTTGAGGGTCTCTATCATGTCCCCCCTATCCCTCCTCTGTTCGAGAGAATACATGCTGAGTTCCCTCAATGTGTCTTCATATGGTGTCTCATGCAGCCCTTGTATCATTTTAGTTGCCCTGTGCTGAACCCTCTCTAATCTATCTATGTCCTTTTTGAGATGTGGTCACCAGACCTGTACACAGTACTCCAGGTGCGGCCTCCTCACCAGAGAACAGTAGAGCGGGAGCACCACCTCCCTTTTCCTGCTGGAGATTCCCCTACTTATGCAACCCAGCATCCTAGTTGCCCAAAGTGCTGCCTTTTCACACTGTTTGCTTGTTTTTAGGTTGTCCATAATAGTCACCCCTAGGTCTCCTGCTTCATGGCCTCCAGTCTCACTCCTCCCATGAAGTATTCCTCCTCCGGGTTCCCCTTCCCCAAGTGCATGACCTTGCATGTTTTTGTGTTGAAATTCAGCTGCGAGGTCCCAGACCGTTGTTTCAGTTTCTTTAGGTCAGACTTCATCCTTTGCACACACACACCCCCCCAGGAGTGTCTACCCTGTTACTGATCTTTGTGTCATCTGTGAACAGACACACTTTACCCTCTAAACCTTCAGCTATGTTACTAATGAAGATGCTAAATAGGATAGGACCTAATACTGACCCCTAAGGCACCCCACTGGTCACCTCCCTTTCCTCCGACAGTGTGCCATTTACTAGTACCCTCTGGGTTCTCCCACTCAGCCAGTTTTCCACCCATTTCATTACTTTCAGACCCACTTCTAGGTTGACTAGCTTGTTTAGCAGCCTTCTGTGTGGAACGGAGTCAAATGCTTTACTGAAATCTAGATAAATTACGTCCACTGCTCCACCCTGGTCCACTATCTTGGACACCGAGTTGAAGAAGTCTATTAAATCTGTTTGGCATGATCGACCCATTGTAAACCCATGTTGTCTAGGATCTAATGTTGCGCTCTCCTCCAGATAGGAGATGATTCTTTCTTTGAGGATTACTTCCAAGATTTTGCCCACAATCGATGTGAGGCTTACCGGTCTATAGTTACCCGTGACTTCCCTACTCCCACTCTTATGAAGAGGGACCACAGTGGCTCTTTTCCAATCCTCGGGGACAACTCCCTGTTCCAAGGATAGGTTGAAGAGTTCTGCCATGGGTTCTGCCAGCTCTTCCCTCAGTTCCTTGAGTATCCTGGGGTTTATTTTGTCAGGTCACATTGCTTTGTTTACCTTGAGTTTCCCTAGTTCTTCTAGGACTCTCTCCCTTGTGAATGGTCCTGAGTCTACCTCCTTACCAAAGGTGCTGTTCTCCCCTAGCTTGGGTCCACTACCATCTCTTTCCTTAGTAAAAACCGAGCAAAAGTAGCCATTCAGTAACTTCACTTTTTCCATGTCATCCTCCGTGTGTCCCTGTTTTCTTTGCTATTCTGACTATACCTCTTTCCTTCTTTCTTCTTTCACTGATATACAGTATCTAAATTAGGCTTTGTCCCCCTTCTTTACCCCTTTAGCTATCCTTTCCTCTGTTGATGCCTTTGCGATCCTGATTGTCCTCCCTGCTTCACTCAACTTCTCCTTGTATGTATCCCTGTCCTGATCAGTTTTACTGTCTTTGTGTACCTTTTAAAAGCTGCATTTTTTCTCAGATATTGGCAGCCACATCCCTGGAAAAGCAAAGTGGTTTTCTCCTTCTTTTCATTTAGGCACTGATTTGAGGCTTCAGTTATAGCCATCTTGAGCCTTATCCAGTGTTCCTTTACCCCCCCCGCTTACTGTGCCTAGAAGATTCTGTTTAAGATGTTCCTTCATTTTATTAAAGTCTGCCCTCTTAAAGTCCAGGACTTTAATTTTGGAGTGTTTAGTTTCCCTTCTTGTATTTACCTGGAACCACACCGTGCAGTGGTCGCTAATTCCGAGATGACTACTGTCTGTTACTTCCGAGATGTTTTCACTGTTCGTGAGTAGCAGGTCAAGAACCACTTCCCCTCTAGTTGGTTCCTTGACTAGCTGCCTTAATCCTGATCCCCCTAGAGCATCAAGAAGGCTTTGCTCTTCAATGAGTTTGCTGAGTGGGATCTCCAATTTATGTCCTGCAAATTGAAGTCTCCCATCAGTATTACTTCACCCTTGCCTGCCATCTTGTGTATAGATTTTATGAGCTCTTTGTGACTTTCCAGCCCCTGCACCAGGGGTCTGTAGATCAGTTCTGTTATGGACGTCAGTCTTCTGAACTTGTTTTTAGCCTATGAACCTATGAACCCTAGTCAACGCGCCTGTCCCTGCCTCAAGCGTGACCCAAAGTGCCTCAGATTCCTTCTGAGTATTTTGGATCATTGTGGCATTGATCCCCTCCCTCACATACAATGCCACTCCTACTCCCTTTTTGCCCTCTCTGTCCTTCTGGAAGAGGCTGAAACTGGGAATAGTTGTTTCCCAGTCATGGTTTTTGTTGTACCAGGTTTCAGTGATTGCAACCCAGTCTAGGTCTGCCTGTACAATGATTGCTGAGAAATCTGCTACCTTGTTGGTTAGGCTCCGAGTATTAGTGAATGTAGCCTTCCATATCTACAGTACTATACTACTACCTTCCATAGCTACTATCTATCAAACTTACTATTGGCCGCCAGAGAAAGGCTATGGTACTCACCACGGTCTATATATTCCCAGGCAAGCAGGCAAAAGGCATCGAACAGGTCATTGATCACATGAGTCAGGTTAAACAGAATTGGGAACAGGTCATTGGTGACTTTAACACTAACTGGCTAACACAAGATACCACTAACATCAAGGATCAAATCTCTAGTCTGTGGCCAGGTGTGTCCCTAAAGGTGTGGGTGGACTTGGAGACAGGAGATTCTGAGATCCCCCTCTATAATCAACTCTTTGCAGCCTCTCTGTTAGATAATGAGATGGGGAAAATGAGAAACCCCTTTACTTGGGCTATGCTTAAAGCTTGGACGCACGCTCATAACTTGATTAAACACCCACCATCAATTTCACCATCCCTTCCACTAGCAAATGTTCTGTGGTATGGGAGGATGGGCCTGGCTAGAGCTGACCATTTCCTGGCGGCATGGCTCCGGAGGGGAATATATAGTGTCTCTCACATTTATAGGGATGGGAATATTAGGGATTTTAAACCACTAGTGGCAGAGTTTGGCTTGAATGTTTCACACTATTTTACGTACTTAAAAATTAAATCACAGCTACAGAAATTAATAGAGGATTGGCAGTCCCTTAAAATGGTTAAGTTTTCCCCTGGAGGAGATTCTCTACCTGAGGGGACCAGAGCAGGTGAGACCCCTCAGGCAGTATTATAAAATACTGCTGGGTGCGCTCCCGGACCCCTTTGTGAGAGTGAGACAGAGATGGGCTGCAGATCTTGCTCCAAATTTGTTGACAGGAGGAGACTGGGACCAGATTTGGAGGAGAGGGTTGACCGGTTCTGTAAATAACCGATTGAGGGCTATACAGTGTAATTTCTTGCACAAAACCTATTTTACTCTGGTTCTGGCACACAAGTTAGACCCTAATGAGTCGAACATCTGCTCGAAGTGCAGAGCTAGTGAGGGTACCTTCTACCACTTAGTGTGGGCATGCCCCAGGGTGAAGGCCTTTTGGGGGAAATATTGACTCTACTCTTGAAGGTGGTGGAGTGTGACTTGTGTGTTGACCCAGTGGATGTCTCATTGGGACTACCCAGGGGCAGTCAGGGGATGTCTATCCGATGCAGCTCCTACAACAGCCCACTGGACCAAATTCCTCTTACAAAATATGAAATTGGAACATATTCAATACCATGTCCAAAATCAAGTTGAGAAGTATGAAAACGTCTGGAAACCCTTGGAGGAGGCTGTTCACCTTCCATGGTCCCCCACATTTTAGTAAACCAGTCGTCTGAGTAACTGGCCAGGTGATAGGAGACAACCCTTGATGTTCCATGTCATTAAATAAGAACTGAGGGCCATAGCAGCAGGCTCAGGTGCTATTAATTATGAGAGAAATGGGTGATAACCTGTCTTTTATTGTACTGTTGTTTATTGTACTGGGTTAAATTTTAGGTGACCTATATGTCCGATACAGTTGAGGAAAACAAAAGATGTTCTGTTTATTTTATATAGCATTGTCTGAATGGAACTAATTAATCTGATTGTAATGCTGACTTTTAAATTAAGTTTACAAAACAAAAATCTCTAGCCTGTACCTAACACAAATGGTTACACAAAAAACTAGGAGGAATTACTGCACTGGCTCAAGCTCCTTAATTGACGGATTACTATCCAACTGCCCTGAACATATTTCAGACGTATCAGTCCTACCAGACTCCCTAAGTGACTACTCTCCAGTGATGTGCCCATGGTCAAATAAGGGTAATAAACCCACCCCCCCACTTCACTCATAACCGGTCACTAAGAAAAGGGCAGCTTGGGCACTTTAACCAATTCCTTTATAGGACCGAATGGAGCATGCTTGACAACTTACTTGACATAAACCAGGCTTTTTGACTACTTTGCAACAACCTTCATCAATGCCTGCAACATATTTGCTACATTCAAATCCTCGAATGTCAAAGAAACAAGCAACCCCTGGCTCTCAGGATCCCTTATGAAATAAATGAATATCCATGACAACCTTTGGCACAAGGCGAGGGCTACTGGCAAGCAGTCTGACTACTCTACTTATAAGGCAGCCGGAAACAAGTGCACTGAGTTAATAAGGAACACAAAAACCAATTACTACAAAGAAATGCAGGCCAGCAATTGGGAAAGGGGTAGAGAGTTCTGGAACACCATTAAAACCCTCACTGGCAGGGACACCAAAGCACCCCCAGACCTGATTGTCACCCCAAATGGCACACTGCAGGAACCAAAGGAGCTGGCAAATGCCTTCAGTATCGTTCTTGGATTTAAGCTGTGTTCTTTTTCATGAATATCTAACAACACAGTGTTCCCACAAGCCCACTAAGGAGTCCTCCCCCACAACAAAACAGCAGAATACCCCCATTTTACTTCAAACAAATCGCTAGGGCACAAACCATAAAATATATCCAGCGGGTCCTAGGTAAAACAAAGACTGGAGGCGACGTGATTGATATGAAGCTGCTTCTCTCTCTCTAGATGCTCTTGCTGAGCCCCTCACCAAAATATTTAATGTATCCCTGAGAACGGGAGTCTTTCCTGAAAGGTGGAAAACAGCACTTGTCACGCCAATTTTTCAAAAGCGGTGATAGAACCTCTCTAGTCAACTACAGACCCATTTCAATAGTACCCCCTTTATCAAAAGTTCTCGAGTGGATTGTATCCAATCAGCTAACTGAATATCTGAATAAATGCAACCTTCTTTGTGCACAACAGCATGGATTTTGTAAAAATCATAGACCATGACTGCGTTTATAGACTTCACCACTCACCTGTATGATGCCCTTGACAATGGGATGGCAGTGGGATCCATCTTCATGGACCTCACGAAAGGATTTGACACAGTGAACCATCATATCCTACTCAGAAATCTACTGACCCTTGGCCTATCCCATGAAGCTGTTTCCTGGTTCAGGAGCTACTTTTCAAGCAGAACTCAGTGCGTATGAATAAGCGGTGCTGTGTCCAACCCAAGGGAAGTGTCCATGGGTGTCCCCCAAGGTTCAGTACTTGGCCCTCTTCTTTCTAGCCTATTCATAAACTCCCTTCCCTCTGCCTGCCCTGCCAAAATATTACTGTATGCAGATGACGCTTTAATCTCCGCACCAGGAAAACAACTGACCAAAATAACGTTGGCATTACAGGAAAGCCTCCAAAAACTACAGGCATGGTTCTCTCAAAACAGACTCCTTCTCAACTACAAAAAGACAAAAGTTATGCTTTTCTTTATGCTGTAGAGCAAGAAAAGAACTAACCCATTGAACATCTGCAGCCAAAAAGGGGACACGCTTGAGCAAGTCAGCTCTTTCAAATACCTCGGAGTTTACCTGGATGACACCCTGTCCTTCTCCACCCACATTGATCACATAGTGAAAACGTCAAACATCAAGCTCGGAATCCTCTATTGCCATAGTCAGGCACTGTCTCCTGAGGCCTTGAACCTAGTAACTACTAGCTCGGTACTATCAATAATTGACTACAGGCTGGTAATCTACAGTGCCGGGACTGACACAGCCCTGAAAAGAATTAAAACACCCCTAAATAAGGCATGCAGACTGGTCTTGGGGGCAGAGCATTTATTTATTTTTTTTAATTTATTATTTTCCTCCCAAGCCACCTGCCACCCGGTACTTTCAGCCCGTTCACGGGCCACGGATATCCACTCCTCAAATCGGCTGCGAGCCCTCCGATACCCCATGGCGTTCCCCCCACGGCGGGGGCGGCACTCCCCACATGCGCTGCCGCCGGAGATGGAATCGGGAGGACTGGCCTGAGGAGCTGATTGAAGCCGTGGCAGGCTTCATTGAAGGTGGCCGGCAGCTGTCCATTTTTCCGTTTTTCTGGGGGAGGCGGGGTCGTGCAATGACATCCGGCGTCCGCCCCGCCTCCTGTATGTGCTAGTGCCGGTGGCTGTGTGACTCCCGGCCTCCATCAGGGATCATCGATGCTCCGGGTACTTCCCCACCCACCCTCTGGAGAAGGAGAGCAGTCCTTGGGATGCTCTATCCTTCTCCCCCGGCCGGTCCTCCAGTGACCCTGGTCCATTCCCAAACCCGGGTCACCAGCGTCGCATGCAGAAATCCAACTGCTGTGCAGGGGGCAGAGCATTTGACACACACCTGTAGCCTTTACTCTGAAACAGGGTGGCTCCCATTACATCTTAGGGTAAAATATCAGGCCTGCCTGCTGGTAGAAATGCCCTACTTGGCCAAACCCCCACATCTATGGTAGGCATTCTCCAGCTTTTCCAACCCACTAAAATAATGAGAAGTGCAACTAAAGGTGTATTCCATGTCCCATTTAGATAAACCTCGTTTGCCCAGCGCGCACTGTCCTATTGAGGGTCTCAGTATATAAATGATCTCCCGGCCTCCCTCACTGACTGTTAGGAAACTGGACTATTTGAAAGGGAGCTCTGCCTCCTACTAGCAGATGCAACTCATTGTGTCTGCCCCTCTTAGGCGCTCACTGGCCCATGACCATCAGGTGTTTCCTATTCTAAGCCCTTCATCTTGTTCCCTAACACCTACCCATAACTCCCTTCCGTCCCCTGACAAAGCCCCTCAGGCTGCTACCACACTATCGTTTGCACTTTTTTCCTAATTCCTCTTAACTTTGTATCTGCAATCCCACCCCGTACTCCTCACTCTGATACTATTGTTGCCACCCTCATCCACCCCACCCTCACTTCTATATTTGTGACCATTGTAACAAATATGCATTTTTGTCATTTTCAGCTTGCTGTATGTTCATTGTATTTTACTCTGCTGTGATCTTACTTGTACCCAATGTCTTGTCCTTTGTTATCTTAACAGCTTAATCTGGTTCAAGGTCAGTTGGCATTCATCTGTATCCCCTTCCCCCGGGTCGTGCCTGAAAATAGGCAGGATTTGTCTAGTGCACTTACCCGGTCAACAAAAGCTAAATAAATAAATAAAATAAAATCTTTGACTTGGAACCTTTGTAAATGAGCTCAAAGGTATTAATCTGAAACTGAAATAAACATATAAATACCTTTTTCCCCTGGTTTTTATTGCCCGGACCTCTGTTTGATCCGGTATTTTCTATCCATTTCTCCCGACCCATGTCGCATTTGTCCTTGGTTTAGTTTTGATTATCCTAAAGAACCTTATTTGTTGCTTTAGGGGAGCAGTAACAGAACCCTGTGGTGCTGTTTCCATCTTCCCGTAATCTAGTTTAAATGCCCAATGAAGACATCCAGATTTTGTCCTAGCACGCTTACACTTTCTTTTGTTACATGCAGCCCGTCGCGCCTGGAGAGACTTCTGTGCCAAAAGTCTTGCCAGTCACCAATATAAAGATTCCCCTTCTCTTTTTTATGTTGCTTGCATGCATGTGCAAGAAACATAGTGCCATCATCCGAGTTTTCGGAGGTGTGGCACCCGTCTTCCAATTCAGTCAGTGAGTTTACAGGTGCGGCCACAGTTCTCCAATGACTGCTGCAGCTGTCTATGACAGCAGTTGAAAATGCAGTGGCATACAGTTGAAAGGGAGAGCTCCACTTCAGTGAGCAGAGCTCCCCCACACAGAGCACGATGTTGCATGCTGATGCACTCCCTCCCCCCCGCACTCACTGTATGGCCAGCGGGTGCCAATCCCCGTCGGCTCCACGCTCCCCCAACAAAAGCTGCCTGGTGCCACGCTGGGAGCCCACCCCAGCATGGCAAAATGTTATAGGCCACCGGGGTGCCCAATCCTCATTGGCTCCACTCTGTTACACCCCCTGTTTATGCCACGCCTGGGAGCCCACCTCAGCGTGGCAAATCTTTTTTACTTTCATTCTTCATCCTCCTTCCTACCTCCAGAGCCCCCTCCTTCCATCCACTCATGTCTCCCTTGCCCACCTTAGGGATCTGCCCCTAGAGTGCCCAACCTCCTCTCCTTGCACAGTGGGGTCTGTCCTGTAGGTGGTCTGGGTGGACTTAGGGCGGCCTTCATCTAGGGCTACCAGAGGGGATTTTCCATTTTCTCCCCTTACGTCCCCTACCCTCTGGGACGCCGAATGCTTGGGACATACGTCTCGAGTGATGGCGTGTGACGACGCCGAGCACCTCATGCATCGGGCGATGTCCCCTCCCGACTCCATTAGACTGAGCCGCCCATCCCTCTATTGTCGGTGCTTCCACCGGCTATGAGGAGTGATGTAGAACGTGGAAGCATTCTGGTTCCCACCCTGAGGGAGGAGAGCATCCGTTGGGACGCCGATCCTCCCCCCCTCTGCTGACCCCCGCCACCCGAGTCTGTGCCCTCAAAACCCGGTCGCCGGAGTGTGGCAAATCTGTTATAGCCAACGGGGTGCCTCAATCTCCTGTCAGCTCCAGCCCCTCAAACAGCCTTTCCAGCTGCCATGCTGGGAGCCCACCCCAGCGTGGCAAACGTCCCTGTGTCGCCTTAATTAAAAACCCTGTAAATAAAAAACGGTCCTCGCAGTCTCCCTGCCCCCACCGCACCCACCCACTGTGCACCCTGCCTCCCCACACCCCCTCACCCTATACTTACTTCCAGAGCTAGGTTGGACGATCATCGTGGACCGGAACATGTCTGCACTCTTCAGAGCCAACCGCGAACTGAGGAAATGCTGGTAAGCTGTATAATGGAATAAATAGGGTTTTTTCAACTTTGTTGCATATCTCAGGCATTTTTGGGAATTTTGGGCCCACATTTTCAACATGGGGTTTTTGGGACCCCTCCTCATGAATTCTTGCACTGTCATGGCATTAATTGGGCCCAAAGGGTGATTTCACGGTCACTGGGTGAAATCACCTTTCAGGACCAATTAGGGAAATGACACTGCCAATGTTCATAAGGTGGGCTCTCAAAAAGCCTATGTTGAAAATTTGGTGAAAAAATTCCTAAAAATGACTGTTTTATGAGTGCGCATTGCACAGTTCCTACGCACGCTCGTAAGTTCTCAAATTTTCAATATTTGCACTCCAATGACTTCCAAATACCTAAACAGCACATACAAGCAAGCAACATTCGGCATTGACAAATGCTTGTTTTTAATCATTTAACACTTTTTACCTGCAGCCACAGTCTTGCTCTGTATCCAGCCACCGCGCCTCCGTTCCACCACCAACCCCGAAGCTCAGCATGCCCAGCTGGCAGACACAACTATACCTGCGAAAGGGGCCCCCCATAGCCCCCGCACCCGGTGAGGAACCATTACCGGCACATGCCCTACAGGCATCGTCGGCCAGTGAAACTGCAGCCATCAAGCTGCCGCAGACTTGTGCTGCATTTTCCCATTTATCTCCTGATGGAAGCATGGGTGTGCAATGACATCAGCGCACTGTCATGCAGACGTCTGCCATGCTTCCCCCCAACTAGGTACCCGCACAGCTGCAGTACCTCCGGGCATCCCCAGGGACCAGCAGAGCATGGTGTGCATCCACCCCTTCTCCCCAGGACTAGGAGAATTGTCGTTGGACGCTCAATCCTAGTCCTTCCTACCGACCCCCAACAACCCAGGCTCGTTCCCGAACTCGGGTCACCGGCATGGAGTGAGGTGTGGCGTCCAGCGCCTCAACCCTCAGCGCCATCGGACCGGCCAAGATTTCCCTTCTCAAGGCACCATCCTTTAAGCCATGTGTTTAGTTCCTTGATCTCTGTTTCCTTGATTTTTTGCTTTCTGCCTCTTTTCCCCCCACACTGGGAGAACTTCCGAGAAGGCTATGATGGGTGGAGACTAACTTTTGGCCTAATTTTGAT
The DNA here is from genome assembly GCA_016271365.2 of Neoceratodus forsteri. Taxonomy (NCBI): domain Eukaryota; kingdom Metazoa; phylum Chordata; order Ceratodontiformes; family Ceratodontidae; genus Neoceratodus; species Neoceratodus forsteri. Next base: position 362,365,929 of record CM028137.1, read on the forward strand.
ATGTGCATTTTGGCTTCGTCCACCGTTTGGTCCACGAGATCATTTAAACTGACTGGTTTGGCACCCAGTGGAACCCTTCCCCCCCAAGTGAGGAAGCGTGACTGTGAAGTCATAGAATTCCTATCAGAAAACAGGAACTTGCATCAGAGTGTAAAGAGTGGGCCAACCCTACAACTGTTACTGACAAGGAGAAATTGGTGCAAGAACTGTTAAAAACAAAAGAGGAGCTACTTCATAGGGATATTTTAGAGCTCATCCCTGTAGTATAAGGAACTTTGTGTACCTATATGTCGCTAATTTGGATATTTTTTTTTTTTTTTTTTATTTTAGTTTTTTGTTGACCGGGTAAGTGCACTAGACAAATCCTGCCTATTTTCAGGCATGACCCGGGGAGGGAGATACAGATGAATGCCAACTGACCTTGAACCAGATTAAGCTGTTGGTGGTATTTTTTTGTGAATGGAAATTTGGCCCATTTGCCGGAAATTCCCCACTCTTTCGAGAAGTGCCATGGGATCTTTAACATCTACCTGAACTACCACCAGAACAGGCAGATGGGACCTCGGTTTAACGTCTCATCCGAAAGACGGCACCTCAGGAGTGCAGCACCCCCCTCATGCTACACTACAGTGTCAGTATTGGGATATTAACCCAAGTGCCTGGTGTGGGGAAAGAACCCACAGCCTACTGATTTCCCGGCCTCAGAGGCAAGTGTGCTACCTGCTGAGCCACTGACACTGTCAAATGTTTTGGTGTTGAAATAAATGTAATATTGATATGAAAATAAGTATACGGCATATTTTGAGTATCCTTATAAAACAGAGACTTTAGACAGTGATTTAGAGGGTTGAAAATTGCAAGCTTATTAGTTTGGCTTATTTTGAATGTCTTAATCCTTTTCTTCCCCTCTTTTCATCCCTTCTATTGCCTGTTTCACATCCTGATCTGTGTTTTAGTTTTATATACATCAATGTTAATTTTTGGGTCACAGTAAAAAAATAAAATTTAATTATTATAAGTAATAACTGTTAATTTTGATGTCTGAATCAGCTGTATCATGTAATTTAAAAGGAAATTCAAAAGTTGTTAAATGGATGCAAGCAAGTTTGAATCCCTCCACAGCCACTTGTTAGTATCTAGCTTGTAATCAACTGATGTGATAGGGGTTTCCCTAAGTGATGACTGAGTTTGTGGCTATTTAAGGAGGATTATGAGAAACACACTCCACCCCCTAATGAAGACCGATTAGTTGGTCAAAGCGCATGGGAGTGTTTTCTCGAACACAGGAGAACAGTCTTTATTTAAGTGATTTAAGAAATGCTGTTAAAAGTTGCTATATTTGTTTTGTAGCACTGGAAATAAAAACAGCTTTTTAACTGCAAACACAGTATCTCTTTATCGTCATTTTACAGTGGAGTGCAGAGCTTTATTTTGATTTAGTTTACAACAAAATCGGTCCCCTGCCCGTGCGCTAGAAAGTGCGGGTTGGTTACAAAATGCTTCTGGTACTTGGGAACCAGACTCAGAGGACAAAACAGTAATAAAATATCGAGCTGAAGCCATGCAAGGAGACACATCTGTTTCAACAAAGATGGACAATGATAGCAGGACTAACATCACGTCTATTAGTAACAGTTCTACAGATATGGGCCCCAACAAAGCAAACAACAAAAGTGACACGACTTTGTCTACAGCACAAGAGACACACGTATCAGTTAACAAAGAGGAACTCCCCCTAGACTGGGGCCAGCAGAACATATTTTGAGGGATCCAAATAAAAAAGCTTGGTTGGACCCCATGTTCAAGCTATCAGATTTGTTCCAAAATAAAGGGGAACCAGCCCCTAGAAATAAACACTGTTAGGCTAGTTTTTAAGGGTGGTTTAGAGGATCCTCCTGATAGGCTTTGTGTTGCAAAACAGTTGTTAAAAGGTACAATGCATTTTTTGCGTCTGAGATCTTTGCATTGATACATTTAGGTAAAGGAAACTAAGACGTAAGTTTCAAGACTGTCTCAAGTTTAGACAGGTTCTGGTCTCAATATCAGACACTGAAGAATAACTCATTATGGATTCCCTACATGGCCATTCCTCTTACGAAACTGGCTGTTAAATACATCACTGTCATGTTTCATAATGAGAGTGTCCATGTAGAGGACATCCTGTTCTGGTTGAGACAAAGGTGTGAAATACTAGATAAGCCTGTTCCTATTTTAGATAGTGAACAGATATGGAACGGTGGCTGGAAAATAAAGGTTAAGCTATATTCCAGAAATAATGGGCTGGTACATTTGCCAAGCACCTTTTATCTAGGAAGGGATAGGGGTGTTTTATTCTACATAGGGCAGCCAAAATTGTGTTTTAAATGTGGTTCCCAAACTCATTTGAGCACAGCCTGTGACACTCCTAGATGTAACCATTGTTTATATTATGGGCACAATTCCTCTTCATGTGTCAATCTTTTTAAATGTAATCTGTGTGAGAATACAGGACATGGTTATGGGAAGTGTCCTTGGGCTTCACATAATCGTGAAGACTGCCCCCCACAGGATGGCCTAATCAACAGAGCACAGCAGCAGCAGGCCAAAAAATAGCTGCAGCAGCAACTCAAGGTCCCATTACTCCAGGCCCTACTTCCTCCAGCGCAGCCTCTGAACCAGAGATCACTGAGAGACCCTCTAAGGCAGTTACTGAAATTGCACCTGCTGCTAGCAAACCCCCAGAAAAACAACAGACTAGAGTAACCGAAACTGCTGAAGTAGTAGAAGAAGAGAGTATGCCCCTACCCCCCACCACCTAGCCAGGAGACAAAACATGGGAAAGCAGCTGCGAAAAGGAATAGGTCGGGTAAAACACTCAAAAGTAAAATCATTGAAGACAAAACAGGTACAGTTCCTATGAAAAAGACATGGAGAAAAGGAAATAGATATGAGGCTTTAGCCCCAGATAAATCAGATGAGGATTCAGAGGGAGAACTAACAGACACCTAATCTACAAACACAGGTACTGCAGAAGTTACTTCAGATATGGATGGGGGAGGGCACATATTGCCCAAAGGACACAGAGACGGAGATGTAGTAAAACCCCTTGATGTAGCTGCTGTCTTTCTTCAAATAACTTTTAACATATGGACTCACTTTGGAATTCTCTACCACGCCGGTTAAGGGAGTGCACCTCTGTGGAGATATTTAAGAAAGATCTAAAAACCTACCTATGGGGTTTAGCTTATCTTGATGATTAGTGGAAACTATTTATCATTATCTGTTATTGGTTGGATGATTGTATGGTTTGTTCTAACTAAATGTTGTTTTAATGTATTTTTGTATGTTTTAAATTGTTATTTTATATTGTGCTTGATGTAAAGAGCCTTGATATTCTTGAAAGGCGCTTTAAAAATAAAGTTATTATTATTATTATTATTATTATTATTAACATCTCTGAATGTAAATGGTATCAAAGGAAATGCTAAAATGATTATAGTCTTAAACTCCCTAGCTCAAGAAAGAAATGATATTGTTTGCCTTCAGGATACCAGGCTCAAGACAAATACAGAACTACAACTAGCTACAAAACAGTGGTCAAAAGGGCTTTCCTTCTGGTCAATTGGCCAGGAAAGATGTTATGGGGTTGGGATTTTAATCAATAGTGCTAGTATCAGAGTAGCAGAATTAGTAGAGATTGATCCAAGAAGAGCTTTAATGTTGGATATTTCCTTGCATTCTGAAAGATTTCAGATAATCAACATATATGCACCACAGACCAAAGCGCTCAGACTCGCTCTGTTTCAAAAGGTTCAACCATACTTGCATACCTCCAGATTATTATTTTGGGCCAGAGGTTTTAATTGTGGCTTAAAGACAATGGATAGAGGGCTTAAGACTGACAAAATTATTTACGATTCCACAGCTTAGAATAAAATAATAGGACAAAAATTCAGACTGGTGGGAACACTTTCTTTAAAGGACATTTATCAACTAGAACTGATTTTGTCTTTGTTTCTGAAATTCTAGTGATTTTAAATGTTAACCTTTTAGGCAGGGAATTTTCAGACCATAAATCAATAACTATAAGGGTAACTTGGAAAGACACTCCAAGATCTAAAAAGAATATATGGAGATTGAATAACTCAATTTTATCAGATAAGCTGGTGCAAAAAGCTTGGAAACATGAATGGCAGGCTAGGTTATCTGCTGCTGTAATGTATGATAGAGCTGCCCTCTGGCAGGAGGACACAAAAATATCTTGGAAATATTCTTTCCAGAATCTTACAAGAGAAAATACAAATAACAGATATTTAACATACTTACATCTCAGAGCAAAATTACAGGCGCTAATCTCAAAATGAGAAACTTTAAAACTAAACTTAGATGGCCACATTTTAGACATTAAAAAACAAATACGCATATTAAAACTCTGGAACAAGAACTGAGATTTGGCACCAGCATAAAGAAAGGATCATTAGGTCCCTTTAAAGATTCCAAAGATAGAGGAGAACACGGAATTTTTACATAAATTAAATTCACAATCCGGACAGACTATCTGTTCACCTGAAGAAATATTGAATCTGGTAAATGCACATTTATATACACATTTGGCTCCGCACCACACATATTAGATAATAAGGATGTGTTACTGAATTTACCTACACTTGATAAAAAAGAGAACAGTCATTTGATAGCCCCAATACAGGGAGAGGAAATAAGGAGTGCTATAAAAGGACTTAAGAGTGATTCTGCCCCAGGGCCAGATGGAATAGGGGCAGAATTTTACAAAACTTTTTGTGAAGATTTGATACCAGCACTAACAATAATATGCAACAGTATGTTACAGGAAGGTAGTTTAGCACAATCCATGTACCAGGCAACACTAGTTCTACTTTTTAAAAAGGGTGACATAGAAGAGTTAAAAAACTGGAGACCACTTAGCCTGCTGAATGTAGACTTTAAATTATTAAGCAAACTCCTAGTGAATAGATTAGTGTCTGTTGCAGATAAATTAATCAGTCCTACCCAAACATGTGCAATTCCTAATAGAAACCAAATGGACAATTTAACTGTACTAAGGGAGATATTTTTTAAAGCTGAGAAACAAAGATTGAAAAGCTACATAATAGAAATTGACCATGAAAAAGCTTTTGATAAAACATTACACCAGTACATGTTTAATGTCCTCAAGGCCTATGGTATACCTGGATAATTTATTAGATGGATAGAGGTTCTATACAGTCAAGCCATCTTGATCCCCAATATAAATGTGTGGGTTGGGAAACATATTAGAGTAAAAAGGGGTGTAAGGCAAGGATGCCCTCTAAGCCCCTTGCTATACGTGTTTTGCATCGATGTCTTCTTAAGGAAAATAGAGCAGGATGTTAGAATACAAGGGCTAGAATGAGGTTTTTCTTGACCTAAGGTGAAAACCCTAGCTTATGCTGATGACTTAGTTTTGTGTGTGGACCTGCAACAAATGAAGATGTTCTAATTGAGCATTATCAGTCTTTTTCAGATTTGTCAGGTTCTAAAATAAACATCCATAAAAGCTTGGGAATTGTATTAGGAGACATCCTGGTTCCAGAAAACAAATTATTTTCCAGGATTAAAATTGATAAAGGCACCATCACTATACTAGGACTAGTATTTGGGGGCATAGAAATGGCCAGATAGAGTTGGGACACAAAACTACAGACTGCACAACATCTGGTAAATATTTGAAAAGGTCAGGCAGTAGGGGAAAAAAAGATCATTCTCTTGATAAAAACCTTGCGAATCCCAATTTTTTTATATGTTAGTTATGTTTTTCCCCCTCCTCAGTCCATATTGGTAACATTATATAGTATTTTTTTTCTAAGCTTTATGGGGAGCAGGCTTAATCCTGTGAAAAGGGTAGTAATTTATAGAAAGATAGAAGAAGGAGGCCTGGGCATGATTCATCCTGTTGCCTTTTTTATAGTATAGCTTTGTCCTATAATCTTGGATGGGTCTTTAAACCTGGATACAAGGACTTCCGGTGACGTGACAGAGCTGATGCAAGCTTAACCGCAGAGCTCCCATCCCAGCCAACTAGCAAAACCTCAAAAAAACCTTGAAAATTTACTTAATGTTCATTAAAAAGTCTAAAAACACAGGAGGAGCATCTCTTGTCAACAAAAGAGGTAAAAATCGACCAGATCACAAAAATAAAGAGAAGGATGCCACCAGATCGAAAATGGGCCTACCTAGTGGACCTTCCTGGCCAAGTAACTCCCAGGCAACCGAGTATGACACAGATGGGGAATGTGAACAATTGCCACGCTTCAGGTTCAAAACATTACTGCAGGAAATAAAAGAATCCAGCAAAGAAAATAAACAAGAATTCCAAGCAATGCAAAATCAATTAGCTACCTTTGAAAATAGGATTGGAGCAGCTGAGGAATGGATTTCGGTAATGGAGGATACCACAGCGCAACTCACAGAGATCATTCAAACCCTACTTTATCAAACCGAAGCTCTACAGGCAAAATGTTTAGACTTGGAAGGTCGGTCTCAGCGTGAGAACCTCTGACTGTATGGCCTCCCAGAGAACATGGAGACAACCCCAGTGGCACCGTTTGTTGAGAACCTGCTACGAGATGTGTTAGATATTCGGCCTACCTTTAATTTCCACATGGAAAGGGCGTACAGATCATTACAAAAAAAATCCACGGACCCCGCGGCTCGCCCTCGGTCCATTGTATTTAAGCTGAACTGATTTAGTGCAAAAGAAGAAATATTGAGATGAGCTTGGAGCAAAAAAGAAGTAAAATATCTTACAAACCGGCTGTTTCTTGACCACGATTATCCACAAGAAGTGCAATCCCAGAGAATTAAATATCTCCCCATTCTGAGAGCACTACAAGAGAAGACCATTCGCTTTCACACCCCCATCCCTCCCGACTAAGAGTATTTTGGGATGATGGAGTGAAACTTTATTCAACTTATGAGGAGGCATGGGATGCACTAAAAGAGAGGGGAATATTTATGGAGGAAAACAGGAATCAAGAGACAGAGACGAGGGGACAGTTCAGACAGCACACCATGTACAGGAAGGCGGGGGGGAAGCAAACCCATGTCACACATGGAAGCAATACGCAGAATCCAAAGCATCCTGAAGAAAAATACAGAACAGAACCGACCAGATACCTGAAAGGAAAAAGCAATATTACGCAGTTATATTGCTGAAACAACTCAAATGGCTTTTGAGCAGCTACCGAAGAACACCCGATTTGCAACGCTACCCTCGGATAAGTACTGATCACTTATTCAAACTCAGAGTATCTCAATAAAGGGAATGGAGTTTATATGGAAAGGGGGGGAGAGATTGTGCCAAGAAAGCATATAAATATACCCACTGAACAAATAAAGGAGAAAACAAAAGGGGACTTTGTTCATGCAGATTTCCACAACTTTTGCGTAACTAATCACAAGACACCTTGTTAAACCACTAAGGACCCACAAGATGAAACAAAAACTGTTAATTAAGCTACCCTTTTTTTTTTTATCCTTAGAAGATACTGACTAATGTGAGGGCTCAATTGAGGTTTTGTCGATTTTAAATGCTATATAAGGAGTCCTCTCTCTCTCTCGCTCCCTCTCATGTAACTGAGGGCAGATTAAATGAGTTGCAAAGGGATCTAACGCTGGGCTAGACATCACCTAATCTGATATTCTTCAGGACATACACTGCTATTGTCTTTATAGCAAGCCTAGTTTTTCTTTTTGTGGTTGGCTGGGTATGGGGCGTACTGGAGATCCATCAGCCCGTAACCTTCACACAACTAATAGGGAGCCCACTGTTATCGAGGCTCTAGAGGAGGTTCTTCGGTAATGGAGGCACATGTATTCCCCCTTTGTCCTCCTTTTTATAGGAGTACACAGGGGCTAGGAAGGTATCTAGCCCCCAATCTTGGAAGCACATACTGTACTTGTATATAAGTTTACAGACAGCCATGTTGGCTTTACAGTTTTTTTAAATTTAGCAGGACAGTTGGAACTTTTAAATAATGAATACTATCAATGGTATAAAAGTATTGCGAAAGGGAAGAGGCCATCACCAAGGAGATCAGATGTACAAATTAGGCCCTTCAAAAAACACGGGAGTAATTGATTTTATTTGACATGGCACAACCTTATTGTAATATGCACTTATAACATGCATGGTATCACTAACCCAGTCAAAAGGAGTAAGATATTACAATATATGAGGAGGGAGGGAGCTAGCATTTTATTACTACAAGAAACACACCTTTCCCAAAATGAGCACAAAAATGTGAGTATCTGGGGTTTACCCAGGTGGTGGCCTCCTCATATCAAGGTGGGAGAAGGCGAGGGACCGCCATCATGATAAAGCATGGGGTACACTTTGAACTGAAGGACCAAATTATTGACAAAGAAGGGCATTTTATTTTGTTGAAAGGCCTGTTAGATGGTCAGATGGTAACACTGGCCTCTATTTATATACCTCCAGCGTCAGACCTCTCAATTTATAAAAACTTTTTTAGTAAATTATCGGAATGGGCAGAGGGTAGGGTGATCTGTGGAGGAGACCTAAATATTAATATTACTGGGGAAAGTAGAGATCAAATCACTCAGGGCCGAATAAATAAAACAACCAGAATTGTTAGAAAGTTGATACAGGAAATTGGCTATGACGATATATGGCAATACATAAATGGACCCTCTAGGAGACACACCTTTTATTCGCAGGCTCATGATTCCTATTCATGTTTAGATTTTCTTCTAGAAAGAGCAACTGAATATGGTACAAAGCATATGGCAGGGGACCTTTAATCTCTCAGATCACGCTCCCATTTTTTGTAAACTCCAAACGCAGGCCACCCAAAGGAAGACCTTCTGGAGATTAAACCTCTCCCTCCTTAGAAACCCAGGTGCGGGAATTGATTACAGAAACGATAACCCAGGCCTTACAAGATAATGATACACAGGACACCTCAATGGCCATGATTTGGAACACCATTAAGGCAATAGTAAGGGGGAAACTAATAGGGCTTTCATATCATAAAAAAAAAACAAAGGGAGTCTTGTAGGCTCACCCTAGAAACTCAAATAGAGGTACTAGAGGGCCTCCAATGAGTGAAACACTATAAGGCAAGATCTTGTGAGCTTACCTCCCTTAAAAAAGATTTTAAATGATATCCTTGATTATGTTATCGAACAGAAACTCCTGTTCTTAAGGCATAAATATTATGATGGGGACCTAGATCTGTAAGATTAGTTGCAAGTCAACTACGGGCCATGAGAGTTAAATCTTCAATATTAAAAATTAGACACCCCATTAATGGGGATCTTGAAAATAATACTGTTGACATCTCCGAGGCTTTTCATCAATTTTATACAAAACTATATTCAAAGAAATCATCCCCTCCAACCGAAAGTATAAGTGAGTTTCTGTCTTCCCTGGATCTCCCCACTATAACCCGGCAACAATCCCTTAGTTTGGTAACTCCTATATCCTCTAAAGAAATCATAGCAACAATTGGAAATCTAAAAACTGGCAAATATCCGGGCTCCGATGGACTCCCGGGAGAGTTTTATAAAACTTTCTCTAAGACTCTTGCCCCGATAATGAACAGGCTATTTACCTATGTGAATACAGAAGGAGGAATAATCCCACCATCCTGGAATGAGGCTATAGTCTCAGTAATACCAAAACAAGGTAAAGATCTCACAGATTGCTCCTCTTTTCGACCTATATCCATACTGAACACAGACTACAAAATCTTTGCATCCATCTATGCATTGAGACTTAAACAACTTGCATCACCCACACTACACACAGACCAGTGTGGTTTTATCCCTGGGTGTCAAGCCCAGGATAATGTTAGACGAATGGTTTATATAATTGAACATATTTGTGACCAAAAAATTCCTGCAGTTATATTGGGATTAGACGCAGAAAAAACGTTTGATATGGTGTCGTGGGATTTTTTGAGAGGGGTATTGACTAGATTTGACTTCCCACGCCAGTTTGTAGATACCATCTTTAAATTTTATACGAACCCTACAGGATACATTACAGCAAACGGTCATATATTAGAGAAATTCCCCCTATTTAGAGGAACCAGACAAGGATGCCCCCTCTCCCCACTCCTATTCGCTTATTATATTGAACCTTTGGCCCAGTACTTACGCCAGGTTCAGGATGTTAAAGGTGTGGAGATAGCAGGCTTAGAACAGAGATTGGCCCTTTTTGCTGATGATATTCTTTTGTACCTGTCTAATCCAGACACCTCCTTGCAGACTCTCTTTCAACATATTGGTAAATTTCCAAATATTTCTGGTTTTACCCTAAACATAAATAAATCAGAGGCCTTAACCTTCGACTATGACCCCCCACCAAACCTTAAAAAACAATACCCAATTAAGTGGGATAAAACATCCATAAAATATTTGGGAATACAGATCCCAAAAGACCTGGACCAACTTTTTAACTTACATTACCACCCTCTAGTGAGTACAATTAAACAGGATCTGAGAAGATGGGACTTGTTACCATCCTCCTTTTATGTAAGAACTTTATCGCTAAAGATCAATGCCCTACCAAGATTCCTGTATTTATTCCAATGCGTGCCATGTGTAATATCCCCAAAAGAACTTCTCTCTTGGCAAAAAACTTTAAATACGGAATCCAATGGAATCCAAGGAAGCCAAGAATAAGCCTTGCCAAGCTGTATTTGCCAAAAGCTTTGGGAGGAGTAGCCCTTCCCTCCCTCCCTCCCAAATTATTGGATCTCGGCCCAGATGTGATCGGCACTACTGTGGGGCACAAAAGAATACCAAGCAGTCTGGAAGCAAATTGATCTATCCAGACTTGTCTCAATCCCACTTCCAGCTTGCCTATTCTCCCCATTTCACCTTAATAAAGTTAGCCAAGACACCCCATTAGCAACTGCCAATATGCTAAAGGGCTGGCAATTGGGGATGAAACACAAAATCTTTCAACAATATTTATGGAAATATAAGTGTTTTATATTACCCCGATACATCAATGCATAACAAATGGTACAGGAATCAGTACTCTAAGGGATTGGAAGCCCCATGACAGTTATTAAAAGGTAATGGGTTTGTAGATTTCTTGGAGGCTGGGAGGCTATATTCCTGGACAGAAAAGGATAGGCTATACTATTACCAAATTAGAGACTATGTCCAAACACAAATTAGGAAATCAGAAAGGGACCCCCACTTGGGAGAGGATAGTACTCCCTTTATACAGGTTTGGACCTCTCACCTAGGGGAAAAGGCAATATCTACAATATATAAATCTCTTACACAACAACCTACACATGCCATGACAGCGGTTCAATCTAATTGGGAACAGGAACTTGCACATCCCATATCCAGTAAACAGTGGCTTAAGATTTGGAGAAACACACGGAAAACTACCTCCTCCCCTATTTGGAGGGAATTTACATGGAAAGTTAGGGCAAGGTTTTTCCTGGTTCCCTCGGTGGTATCCCTAAGAAATCCAGGGTCCGCCCCCAGATGTTGCAGGGGATGTGGAGAGGTGAGAGCTTCACATAAACATATTTTCCTGGATTGTCCGGGACTATCAGCCTATTGGCTCCAGGTAAAAATGCATATGAAATCAATCCTGAACATACAGGGTGAACTTAAGGGTGCTAATCTAATCCTGGGGATTCCATAGGAGGAGATCAAGGACAAGGCCAGCTTATATCTATGGGCCATATTTTTGGGCTCAGCCTATAAATCCATAACTCAAAAATGGCTTCTCAAGACCCCCCGGTGATTCCTGATTGAAAAGCAAACATACTAAACATACAACACAATGAACAGATCTCTTTTAAATTCCAGGACAAGATGAAAAATTATATAACACGTCGTTCACAGTGAGAACTATACCAGGGGCAGCTTTAGTGGGGGGACAGGGCTTCAAACATATCTCTATACTTTAAGCTGTAAAGGAATGAACATAGGGCCTGGTGAATGGAGGGTATGGCTTATTGCTTGAAGGAAGGAATGTATGATTGTGTCACATCAATTAGTTCTTTCCCTTTCTTCTCTCCCTTAGAGTCTCCATCTTAGTTGATGTTAATAATTTCACCCTAAGGAAAAAGAATGAAATGTAAATATTGGTAACTGGCAGTACTTTATGTTCCAAATTTTGTTTATTATCCCGCTAATAGTTGGATTGAGTTTGAAAATTAACTTTTATAATGTTATGATTTACATTTTTAAGATGACAACAAGCTGTAACAGTTTTAACTCAACAAAAAAAAGGAAAAGGAAAACATGTAAAATAACATTCAAATGAATGTTAATGTATTATAAATTGATGTATGAAACTAAATCCTTTAATAAAGCAAGTATATAAAATAAAAAAATAAACCTGGATTCAAGATTTGGAAAGAACAAGCTATGTACACTATTGAACTAGGTTCCTTAGCTTCGTCTCAAAAGAAAACTAATTCATTACACAGAATCCCAGATCTCCCAAACTATGGGGTGGAACTGCTGAAAATTTAATAAAGTGGAATATTACTAAGGAAATGATTCAGCTAGGAAAGAACTATATTTCCATATCCTATCTGAGGAAGATAGGGAAGAACTTTCATTGGGGGAATGTCCTGATCATAATTTGCAATTCAATTTGACTACGTTAAAATCTAAGCGCATACCAGATTTTGTATGGGATACTGTATGGCTTAGTTTACGTGGGAAGTTGGAAGTTCGCAATAACAACAAACACAAACAGATTCAGGATAGATACTGTCGAAGACAGTCATGTGTTCAACACTTGGAATCACAAAAGCATCTATTTTTGGAATGTGATCATGTCAGACACTTTAGGGATTATTTAGCTAAAGAATGGAATGAGCCATTATTTTCTACATTATCATATAGTGCACTGATTTATGGGCAGGTGGAAGGGGGTATGGGGAAGTATCACCCTGAAACATTGTATATAGTGTTGTCAGTCATAAGGTATTACATATGGCGATCTCAGTGTTTATGGGCAACTCAGCAGAGAATAATATCCCATGTAGCAACGGGTAGAAACATCGGTATTTCCGTGCAAAAACTGAAGGCCTTGGATACTAAGAAATGTACTGAGGAAAAACGAAAGTTACTATGTATTAATTGTGAACACTGGGCTAAACTACCTTGAATGTTTGGAAAAATACGACTGTTATTTTTAATTTCTGTATATGTACTTCTTCTTGTTCATATGATGACTGTATCATTTAAGATTCATAATATATTAATATTGTAAATATGTAAAACGTATGTATGTTTTTTTTTGTCTGTAAGTCCTCTTAATAAAAATTCCCCAACTCAATATACGGGTAGATTGGCACTTTATGATAAAGTTACCCTTGAAGTACTAATTGCATGCTTGAAGTTTCACCTCTGGCAAGCTAGGAGCAGAGATGTTATTCAACAGCAGTTAATGTTTAACTATTGCAAAATTATGGGAGTCTGCATGTTTAGAAGTTTACTGTAAAGATATTAAAAGATATTCATATCAGGTACTAACTCAAGAATGGAAAGGATTGCAGCAAGTATTATGTTAGTAAGATTTATGACTTCCTCACAGATAATGTAATCAGATTTATGACCTTTGGACGTGTATCCTTTTTCTTGGGGGGGGGGATGGGAAGACATAGCTCTGTTTATACTCATGCTTCTTATCTGTTACTACACGTTATATGGGGGAATGGTTGTTCACTCTGTTGGGGGGCTTATGTATATTGGCTTTTTTAAATAAATGTATTTGCTTTGATGTTGTTGGCCTTTTCCCTATCTTTTTCCTTGTTTTATTTATCTTAGATGACTATTTTATAGTTTTTTTTTTCCTGTTAGCCATGTTTAATTATGTTTTTTTAAAGGTTTTTTCTTTCTTAGTTTTCCTGATGTATTAAATGTTTTTTGTTTCCCTGATGTTTGTATTGAATTTATTAATAAAAAATGTCCCTACTCTTTTTTCGAGAAGTGCCATGGGATCTTTAACATCCACCTGAACTACCGCCAGAGCAGGCAGATGGGACTTTGGTTTAAGGTCTCATCCAAAAGACGGCACCTCAGGTGTGCAGCACCCCCCTCATGCTGCACTACAGTGTCAGTATTGGGATATTCTGCTACCGCTTTCAATGTTTCTGTGTTTCCAGGTGGGCAAAGTGTCCTTGTTTTAAAAGAGAAAACGCTGTGTGAGAAGTATAAAAGAAAAGACTCTGGGAAGTCAGAGTGTATTCATTGTCACCCTCGTGGAAACCTGGTTATCCAAATCCACCCCTGATTCCTTTGTCTCCCTCCCAGGGTATACCCTCTTCAGGGAAGACCGGGTGGACAAGCGCAGGGGTGGATGTGCTGTTTACATGCACAACACCCTTCTTGGACATGCGCTGCCACCTCCCAAGTTTGATAGCGGGGCACAAGCCCTTATGCAAAAAATCTCCCTCGATCCTGCTAAGGGCCCGCTCTTCTTCACTGTTGCCTATACTCCCCCTAGAAAACAAGACCCCACTATCCAGTCGCTTACTGATTACCTTTCAGGTCTACTGCCCAAAGCGGGGCAGATAATTACTGGAGATCTTGACATCAATTGGCTCTCAGAATCTGCTTCCCAAACCAGAGACTCTTTTGCCACCCTTGACATGACCCAGCTAGTCTCCCACCCCACTAGGCATAGGTTCATAGGATTATACGAGTTCAAGGGTGGAGACCCATTGATGAACTCGCTGCCATTAACCCAATGGCAGAAACTGAAATTTTCTATTACCCATATATTGATCCAATATATATTTAAACTGGTCTATGTCTAAACTGGTAACAACAGCTACTGGTACCAGCACCCTCCTGGACGTCATTATTACCAACTGCCCCCAGAAAGTACTGGATATCAACATCCTACCCAATTCGCTAAGTGACCACTCCCCAGTTTTATTCTCCTGGTCCTCTACCAACAGTAAGCCAGCCCCGAGAACCACCCAGCACTGGCGTCTCCTCCCTGGCATGCTTCATAACCTTAAACTGTACTTTACCCAGCTGGACTGGTCCCCCATCAGACATGCACCATCCATAGACAAGGCCCTTGTCTTCTTTACGCACTCCTTTAGTAAAGCCTGCAACCTCTTTGCCTCCTTCACTAGAACGCGCACCAAAAAACTAAATGCACCTTGGGTCACCCCTTCCCTCCTCCTGAAACTTAAAATGAGGGATAACCTCTGGCACATTGCCATGGAATCTGGCAAGCCAGCAAGCATATAACGCAGTGTGCAATGAGTGTACCTGGGCCATCCGGCAGGCTAAAGCTCAGTTTTACCGGTCCACCCTTGCCTCCTCATGGGGGTCTGTTAGAAACTTTTGGAACAACGTCAAAGAGTTGAACGGGAAGTTCCGTTCTCCCCTCCCTTCCAACTTTCCGTTAATGGCACTGTCTGTTCTGACCCCCTTGGCATTGCATGCTGCCTAAACGCCACTTCTCGGACCTAAGTTCTGTTCTACTCAGTAATTTCTTCGACCCTGTCCCAGTCTTGCAGCTGCCCACCCTTCATCACTTGCCATTCTATCTTCACACCATCTCCCCACTCGAAGCCAGACCTATCTCCTAAAAGCTGTCAATAGTAATAGCCCCAGCACTGACCCATTGGACACTAGGCTCCTACGCCTGGTCCTGGATGTTATTCTGGTCCCCCTTACTGACCTACTAAACTGCTCTCTGTGCCTCAGACAGTTTCCCAATGCTGGGAAAACTGCCATCATCACACCCATCGTTAAGAGTGGGGATTGGTCCCTTCCCAGTAACTACCGGCCAATCTCCATCCTCCTCCCACTCTCTAAGGCTCTGGAAAAAGTAGTAGCCAACCAACTCACGGAGTACCTGGCCAAGCATGATATTCTGTGCCCGGAGCAGCACAACTTTCATGCTGATCATAGCACCACTACTGCCCTTCTCGAATTCTCTAACTTCCTGCACTCTGCCCTTGATGCCGGCAACCCTGCCAGGGCCGTGTTCATTGACCTCTCCAAGGCTTTTGACATGGTCTGCCATCCCCTCCTGCTTGACTCCCTCAGATGCCTTGGTTTCTCCCCTGGTCCCCTTGCATGGTTCACCAGCTACCTCTCTGCCAGGGCACAGTGCATTAAAATCAACGGCACCTTATCTGACACCCATTCTGTCCGCTCTGGGGTCCCCCAGGGCTCTATCATGGGCCCCCTCCTCTTCAGCCTCTATCTTAACACTCTCCCCTCTGCCTGTTCTAGTAGGATCCTCCTCTATGCGGACAACACAGTGCTTTTCGCCTCAGATCCCAACCCCACCACACTACAGACCACCCTCCAATGTGTATTTTATCAAGCTGAACATTGGTTCACTGCCCATAGACTGATCCTGAACCTAAAAAAGACCAAGGCTATGCTCTTCTCGCATCACCAAAGCAAAGCCAGTGGCGCACCCCTCGTGATACTACCCAGCACACCACACCCCATCAAGCAGGTTTCCTTCTACAAGTACCTGGGTATCACATTTGACTTGGCCCTTACCTTCCACTCCCACATCAGCGCCCTTTCTGCTGCCACCAATGTCAGGATTGGACTCCTGTACCACCATAGGGATTGCCTCACCCCTGGGGCTCTCAGGTTAGCAATCACCTCTTCTGTCCTATCTCTAGTAGACTATGGTCTGCCCATCTATGCTGCTGCTGACAGTACTGCCCTTGCTAAAATCCAGCTCTCCATAAACAAGTCCTGCAGGTTCCTGACTAGCGCCCCGAGGTGCACTCACACCTGTCTGTTGTATTCCACCACCAATTTGCTCAATCTTGAGGAAAGACTTCGCTTCCAAACCTGTCTCCTAGTAAAAAAGACTCTGCTCGGCCCCCCCCCCCCAGAGTTTCTGCCTCCCTCCACCGGGCCTCCCCTTCAGTAT
Source organism: Neoceratodus forsteri (assembly GCA_016271365.2). NCBI lineage: Eukaryota > Metazoa > Chordata > Ceratodontiformes > Ceratodontidae > Neoceratodus > Neoceratodus forsteri. Next base: position 362,382,844 of record CM028137.1, read on the forward strand.
CCACCTGCAGCACTGTCAAGACCTCGCTTCTAGTCCCCAGGGCCAGGACATTTCTAGCCCAGAGATCCTTCAGCTACAGAGCACCCACCTGGTTCAACTCCCTCCCAGCCTACATAGCTGACTCCACTAAGCTAGGTCCTTTCAAGGCTGCCCTCAGAGGCCACCTGCTTGACTCCCGCTGCTGCAGATGTACATAACCCCCCCCCCCGGACATTTGTCTACAGTCATGACATGGTCCTCTGACTACTTGCAGCCCTCATGTGAACATTCTGGGCTACTCTGTGACTCCTGATGTCTATTACTTTTAGCTATTGTATATTGTTGAACTGCTTTGGTCTCTCCTGATGTGGTGCCTGTGTGCCTAAACTATGTATTCTGTTTAACTACTGTTACCTATGTATCTCCAGTGCATGATTGTTATAACTGTCTGCTCTCTGACTATTGTTTTTATGACCTGTTAACTGTGCTGTCTTTGTCTTAGTCTCAACGAGGTGCCTTTGTAAATGAGTCCCTGACTTAAAGGTCTGTTAATCTGATATTTTAAATAAAGAAATAAATTCAGAAGTCTCTTACAGGATCAAGTAGTGCTGCACAGTGTCAGCGCAGGAACTGTGAAGTTTGCCAAGTGTCAAGGAAATGGAAAATATGGACTTGAGATGCCTAGGGAGTCCCTACCTGTGCTGCCTTTGGTGGTGGACTCTGAGATTATCCAGTGCCTCCATCGGGGCCGGTGTCTAATAGTAAAATTACCCCATCACCGCTGAAGCCACCCCAGGACAGAGAGACTGTCTAGCACTGTGAAAGATGAAATGAAAGGAAAAATTGCCTGCTGGGAAAAGTGTAAAGTTGAATCCACGTGGTTGCCAACTGTTTATGTGCACGCACATTAGGAGGAATAAAGGATCTGGTTTTGTTTTTAAAACCCCGTTTGGACATTTGCCTTTGTTCTATTTCCAAGTTCTTCCAACACTTTCCCTTGCAGCTCAAGTTTAGCCCTGACACCTTTATGTGGAGCCCTGGAGGATGCCTCAGGCTTGGGAGGTCAAGTAAGTGTTTTCAGTGTGCTTTGTGTGGGGCCCTTCCCTGAACGAGTGTTCCATCCATGAATACCCTAGGCCAGGAAGGGTGACCTGGGGTGTTCAATAGGGATATCTGCAAGAACTTTTTCACAGAAAGGACACAGAAAGTGGTGGACATGTAGAACAAGCTGCAGGAGGAAGTGGTACAGGCCAAATCAGTGAACAGCATCAGACAGGGATGAGACAGGCATATGGAGTTAGTTAGAACAAAGGGGGGCAGAAACTACGTGGAGGGATGGTAACTTGGGCCAGTGCAGAGTAGATAGGTAGGGTGGGAAGACTGGATGGGTCGACAGGCCTTCTTCCATTGTCATTGTTGTAACCACCTCATCAGGAGGGGGCTCACCTGGACTGCCGTTGTCAGGCTCTCTCTTGCTTGACTGTGTGTGATGGAGTGGCAGCACAAGTCTTCGGCACCTCCAGTGCCCTTCTTCTTTGCGGCTGTGGCCACGTTTCTTGGCCCAGTCCCGAGTCTGGCAGTGGGAACTGGGAGAGAGACCAGGTGATACTGCTCTTTCGTGCTCCATGCACCTGGTTACAGATCGCCACCGATGGTAAGCAAATTGCAGAAGAGAGAAAGTGAGCATATGCTGTGTAGGACTCCTCCCTAACACTCTCTTTTCTCTTGATCCAGTGCCAGACTCACGATACCCACAACCCCACTGATACAATTGGACATCAGCCCAGGAGGGGCTGTGGCTACCTAAGAAGTCAGAACACAAATTGGGAGCACAGAACTGAATAAAATAGTAGTAGAAGTTGGAGCACTAGGCTCCATTAAAACATGTGCACAGCCATCTTTGTGCCTTTTGATGCCACCAGCCAAACAGTCAGAAGGCTGCAAAGTCCAGAGACAGAAGTAGAAGACTGTGGTTGAGGCTAATGCAGTCGTAACCTCTTACATGGACTGGTGGGTTATGAGGGCCAATCAGAGGGCAGGACGGGGCAGAAGGACTGATAGACAGCCCTGCCTGTCCAATGAGACATGGAATGGAGGGAAAGAGGTTTCTGAGCTCTCGAGCAGCTGGGGGCAGTCTGAGTGGGCTCAAACTCAGCCCTGTGACAAAGACTACAGTTG